>CM045498.1:37650535-39123035 GCA_024704745.1 Rosa lucieae
TTATTTAAGTTTTCTACTTGTTCTTGAACATTGTTTTTGCTACTTGCAAGAAAAAGTATAGAAATTAAAGTAAGAAATTAGTAATACTTCTTAGGATGATAGAATATGTAAAAAATAAGTCATACATTTCCTAGATATCATCCGTAGGTAGTATTAGTGCAACTAGCACTTGTAAGAGTCACTGCAACTAGCATCTCACTCCTTATTTAACTTCTCTACTCGTTCTTGAACATTGTTTTTACTACTTGCAAGAAAAAATATAGAAATTAAAGTTGGGAATTAGTAATACTTTTTAGGATGACTGAGTATGTGAGAAATAAGTCATACATTTCCTAGATATTATCCGTATGTAGAATGAGCGCAACTAGCGTCTTTAAGAGTTCCAACAACTAGCATCTCCCTCTTTATTTAACTTCTTTATTCATTCTTGAACATTGTTTTTACTATTTGTAAGAAAAAGTATAGAAATTAAAGTAGGAAATTAGTAGGGCTAAATGCTGACTACTACCCTGTAGTTTGGGTCTAAAATCAATTCAGTCCATAAACTTCTAATTTCATCAAGAACACCCCTGCACTTTCAATTTTGATCTAATAGGTCTAATTCGTTAGTCTTCTGACAATTGAGTCATTTAACTTGTTGACGTGACTTATATATGGCCTATGTTTTATGATGTGGTGTTGAGGTGGCCTGTATAGTCAATTTTGGAGTGAGTCCCACTATTAGAAATCTATCAAACAAATAGTTTTTCAACAAATAATCCAACTATAACTTGAACTCATAACAGAATATTAATGAATCGGACCTATTAGATCAAAATTGAAAGTACATGGGTGTTTTTGATGAAATTAGAAGTCTAATGACTGAATTGATTTTGGACCTAAACCATAGGGTAGTAACCAGTATTTAGCCCAAATTAGTAATACTTCTTAGAATAATAGAATATGTGAGAAATAAGTTGTACATTTCCTAGATATCATCCGTAGATAGTATGAGTGCAAAAGGGAGCACATCACCTTCCAGAAAAGAAGACTGCTTGGGAGCATCTTGAATAGCATATTCAATGCCATCTTTAACAATTCTTTTAATTTCTAACTTCATGGAAACACTCCTGCACGCTCCATAGAGCTGAACGGCCAGTTCTTGAAACATAAGAAAACACTTGCTTCCTAAATATTCATCATCACTTCTAGATGGGGGAACCAGTTATTTATGATAGACTTGGTCAAATTAAAAAATAGGGCACTTCATAGAATGAAAAATGAAGAAAATCTTCAAAAATAGGCATAGTCAATAGTGTTGGGTCATACCTTTTTCAGTGCTTCCAAAACAATGTTTGGAAACTCTCCATCTTTCCTCAGAAAAGAAACCAGACACTTAATAAGTTCAGCAACAATTTTTCAATGACTCACAAATTTAAATCTCTTGACACTTCTACATTAAGCATCATTAATATAGGATTGTTAATATAATAAGCGTGATGAATAAAATATTGCCAGATTATAATAAATTTTATGACTACCTCTGCTGAAATGGTGTCACCAATAACCCATGGTAAAGCAGCAAGAATGACTGCATTTTCATTGATCTTAATGTTTCTTTTGCCCGCATCTTCATCTTCAGCTACATCTATGAAAAAGCAAAACTTAGATAGCAAGAGTATAATCATATATTATTTTCTTTATAAAAAAAACATAAATACACAATGATAATTGAGTGCCTAAGAAACTTTGCAAACTAAAATCAAATAATCACCTGGAACAACCTGACAGGAATTAGAACCATTAATAAGTAATAAGGATCGAAAGAAATTATCCGCTTGCTTTTGTGACTATTATTGCATTCCTCTAGTTGGATATTCATGTAGCTGATAGGAGCATGAAATGTGAAGTTAATAATATCTAAAACCTATATTTTTCTGAGTTATTTCCTTTAACAAGTCAATTTAACTTAGTTTGTGTTTTTGTAGGTACTTTGTGTTCGTGAGCTACTGTAGGAGGTAAAATGGAGTCTCAGAGGTCCAAAAATGTCAAAGGAAGGCGCAAGTGACATAAAAAATGAAGAGAAATGAAGAAATGGAAGTTCTCCCAATTTGAATAGGAAAAGGAATCCCAGTTGGAGTAAGAGTCTGAAGCTGACTTGGACTAGGAGTTCTACTTGGACAAGGAAACCTATTTCTACTCAGATAAGGAATTCTAGTGTGATAAGGAGTCCCTATTGGATAAGAATTACTCAACAAGGTTCCAGAAGAGTCCAGAATATTTCGGCAAAAGGAAGCAGTATTTGACTAGGAAATCTACTTGCATATGGAGTTCTACTTGCATTGGGAGACCCTTGGAAGCTACGAAAGCAGGAAGAATATTCATGAAGCATCTATAAGAGATGTGAAGGGCATGTGATGGCAAGGGAATCTTAATTGGACACAAGATACGCATTAAAGTCAAATCCATTTCAAATTCGGAAATCTGCCTGTGCAGATCAGTCAACTTCGACAGAGCACCGAAAATAGCTCAGAGTTTGGAAGATTATGATCTTTATTTGGAAAGCTATGGATGTCTAGTTTCCAGAGATTTTTACAATTTGTCGATATCTATTTTCTAGAAGAAGTTATGACCGGTTTAGTGCACAAAGGTCAATCTGGCCTAGAATCTGTTTTGTGCCAACAAAGTCATAAATCAACATAAACTTGGAAAATGAAGTAGGAAATGGGTTGGGAGAGCTTTGGGGAATCTCCCAATATAAACCTAGTGTCTATGACATCTCAAGATTGACAATTTCTCCACAATATCGCTTTCTCACTTGCTTTCTTTCTAGTTTCAGGTTTTCACGATCTTTAAGGAGCTAAGCCATGCCATCTTCCTCCATTGCCATGATCTTCACTTGTTGCCATGCTAAGGAGCTGCTTTGGATCTTTGGGAAATAATTAAGGGTTGTTCATATGTTTTGCCATAGATAAACTCACTGTTTTTGTGTAATTGTTAGATAGATTTTCTGCTTTGGAATTTCTAAGTGTAAATCGAAACTTTTGAGTATGCAATTTCATTTTCGAATACAATTTTGATGTTCTTTTCAATTGGTTGATATGCTTATGTGTTCTTGATTTTGATTAGTTGCTGAATATATGGATTGTTAATCTGATTTTGTGCTTCATTACATGGAACGTTCTTGTGGTCATGAACATAGGAAGACTTGCATGTAATTTGCTAGTAATTAGGTTTTATGCTTTGTAAACCCTAATTCGAATAAGTAGTAAAGGCTTGCTTTGAGACGAAATCAAATTATGCATGTGATGATAAGTTTTGACTTGCTTTGAGTGCTTGGATTTGCATGTCTATCAATTCTTTCTTGAACTTAACAATTTGAAAACGAGATTTTTCAACGTAGTTGCTTTGATTGTGTGATATCGACTTTTCAAAATAAATGGATTTAGCGCTTTGCTATTTCGATTGACTTAAGAAAGAAAGTTAAAAGGGACTAAGAAAGATTAAGGGATGCATGAATGGATTAATCTTGAAAGGTTCTTAACAAAGTGTTCTTCGAAAATTCTTCTTTTCCCACCTTTGTAAATAAAACGTTTTTATTCTTTTTTAGGGCTAATTACTGTTTAGTACCCTGTGGTTTGAGTTCAACATCGATTCAGTCCCTCAACTTTCAATTTCATCAAAAACACCCATGCATTACTAAATCTCATCTAGTAGGTCCTTCCGTCAATTAGAGCCGTTAACTCGCTGACGAGGCATGCCATGTCAGATCATGTGGGCCCCACCTATCAAGCAAAATATCAAAATTTCCCCTGCCTCTATCCCAGATCCCTCACCCACATACCGTCTCTCTCTCTCTCTCTCTAAATGCCCAAAATAACGGCCTCCTTCTCAAATCAAAACCAAATCTTCAGACCAAATTTAGGTTGGGTTTTCTGATTTGATTCAATTGAATTGGAATGGTGGTGAAGATGATGAAGTTGCGGCCGTGGCCGCCGCTGAATATGAGGAAGTAAGAAGTGAGGCTGGTGGTGCGATTGGAAGGGTGAGATCTAGTACGACAGGAGGAGGAGGACAAGGGTGGCTCCGTGGAGAGTAAGTTGGCCGTTGAGATTAGGTGGAAAGGGACCAATAGGGGGAAAGTGGGGCCCTTGAGCTCAAGGTGATATGCAGAAGTCGCTGGCGTCACGGATGTATTCGGCGAGGAACATGTCGTCCGGGTACTCTCGGTCGGTGTAGGTGAAGCAGGGGTCTCAAGGCCCTCTGGAATAGACGGACTTGGTTAAGCTCCGCATGAAACCAGAGATTTTGCCTTTTCTCCGCAAAGGAAGACGAGGACGATGAGATGGTAGTCTGAGTTTCATCAGTGTCCTCCACCTTTTTCTCCTCTGATGAAGACGACGCCGCCGCCGCTGCAGACATGGCCTCCTCCTCCTGTGAATTCGACGCCATCTCCCACGAGTCTCGGTTTCTGTTTTTCATCTTTTAATTCAATTTGACTCTAGGTGGTCAATTCTGGTGAAAATTTTTAGTCTTTTTTTTGTTTATGTTGGAGTTTAATGTTATTGGTGAACTGGGTTTGATGGTGTGAGACTGGAGGTGAAGGCGTAGAGGACGTCTGGAGTCTTGGGATAGTCGGAGGTCGGAGACGGAGGGGCGGCCATTGCAAAAGAAGTGGTGGTTCTCTCTCTGTGGCTTGGGCCTGGGCAGGGGCAAGCCAAGTTCTTCTAGAGTTGGGAGAGAGGCAGGGGCAATTTTGACATTTTGCTTGATAGGTAGGGCCCACATGATCTGACATGGCATGCCTCGTCAGCGAGTTAACGGCTCCAATTGACGGAATGACTTATTAGATGAGATTTGGTAATGCAAGGGTGTTTTTGATGAAATTGAAAGTTGAGGGGCTGAATTGATGTTGGACTCAAACCACAGAGTACTAAACAGTAATTAGCCCTTTACAATTTGTATTTTTTTTTCTATCTACATAATTTTTTTATTCTTTTTTTTTCATATGTGGTGGCAAGGTATGGAACACTTCCCTATATGTGCAAAACTGCCTCAAAGCTCAAGTCTTTAGCAACTCAAGTACTCCATTTTCAAAAACCAAGCTTCTTTACTGCAACATTTGCAGATTGTGAAGAAAATCACAACCCAAAGAGACCCAAGTAGATGATACATTTTCATGCACCATATATGTGCCATGTTTTGGAACAATATAAATGTGTATCAGGTTTTGATGTCCCAAGTAGATGGGCATGTACTAGAATGCTTTTATTGTTTAAATGTTGGCTTGGATGATTGGGAAATGCACCCCTTTTGCTTTTGAAGTTCAAAACATTGGTTAGATTACTCATTTGATGGTTTGCAATGTTTAAATTTGATGAACTACTGTTCATTTAGTAAATGACCAAATGAATGCACAATTTAATTTAGGAATGGGATGTTCAAATGATCAGACAACATGATAGGAATAATGGCGACGGCCGTTGTTTGAATGGTCAAAATTGGGACAAATACACTACAATCATTCATATCACACATCGGTTTTTAACAAATTAGTGTCTTTTAATTTATACTCACACAACAGAAGCAATTGAACTATGTTGTCCAAAAACTAAATCATACAACAGTTGCAATTGAACTTTGTTGTCCCAAATGTAAATCATACAACAGATATAAGCACTGAAGTTTGAGGATCAATCAGACAACACACAAAATAAAAGTATGTTGTCTGATAAGCTTAACATACAACAGCTTGAAACTAAGCACTGTTGTCTGAAGGCAGTGCCTCAACTGCTGCACAACTGCTCATGGCATCTGTCGAGCCATCACACAACAGTTATATCACATACTCGTTGCCTGTGTGTTTCTCAGACAACGGTGGAACACCGTTGTCTGAATTTTCAATAGACAACGGCTCGCTCTACAACGGTGGCACTCCAAATCATACAACAGTTTTTGCTCGTCGTCTGATAAGATTTTTGGCATAGTGATGGAACACGCAACGCCTCCGTTGCTATTACAAATAGCTCCCAGAGCATCTTGCCTTAACTTTTTGGTCATCCAGCTATGGCAAGCTACCCAGTGGGTACTTATTTTGTACTAGCCACCACGTGGTACTTGAATGGAAAAATGAATTATTCAGACCATTTCTTTCATTTTTACCTTAGTTACCGGGCTCCCCGGGCAATCAGCTATACTATCAGTTACTCTATTCCAGTAGTAAGTAATGGAGGCATAAACACTTGGACAAGGCATAAAATACAAGAAATTTTAATTCCTTTTCAATTCCCATTCAAGTTGCAAATTTTTTTTTTCTGTCATCCACAAAAGCCCGGACTACCAGGCAAAGGAATTAATAGGATTACCCTGTTACTGGTTCATTAGGCATTGTTCAAAACAAGGATAATTACTACTTACTAATATATATATATGATAGTAACACTACGAGTCTCCCACAACAGTTTGACTCCCGCTAGCACCACCTTTTGTTGTAGCCTCTTCCTCCTGTTTCTTCTTCTTCTTCTTCTTCTCAAGGGCACCCCAATTAAACTTGGCATCATCCATGTACCCAGCTGCTACCGATTCCTGGTACTTAAGGATAATGGCTCTGTCCTGCGCACCTAGCAGCATCTCTTCCAACTCGGTCGAAGCCTTGAACTCCTCCATTGCCTCACAACGCTCCTCGGGAACTTGACTCTGCAGATACTCTGCCCTGGCCTTCCATCTATTGGCCTTCTCCTCAGCGTCTCAGAGAGGTTTAAGTTCCTTCTCAAGCTCTAGGACCCTCCTCTGCAGCTCCTCCAGCTTTTCAACTTTGGCAGACAAGGAGGTAACTTGTTTCTTCAGCGAGTCCGGCTCTTTCTCCAGTTTCCCCTTCTCCTCGTGGAGGTATTTAACTTGTTCGGAGAGGTTGCTCACCTCCTCTTTCAGCTTGGTGTCCACTTCGCTCACATCAATAGTGTAGATGTTATACAGCGCCTGTACAACAAACCAGTAGCATTAACACTTAACAAAAAATATATTAAGTATCAAGGACGTATACTAGTCCAACTATAAGCTCCACGTACCCGCATCATCGACTCCCATGCCAGCTTCTTGTTCTCTTGGGGGATATTGTCCTTGGCATGGATGCGGTCAAGGTCAATGTCCTTCAGGTCCCCAAGCATTGACCCTACAAACTTTTCATCCACCACCCCATGCTCAGAGAGCAACTGCTTGATAGGTTTCTTGGGGATCAAGGGCAACACCAGAGATAGTAAACCCAAAGACTGGGTGGACTCTGGAAGGGCTTGGTGGCCTTTCTTGGCTTTCTTCAAATCGGCCCTCACATCGTGCCCAGTGTAGGTCACCTCCACATTGTCCCTGCTGCGGTGACGATGGCGATGAATTCTCTTCCTTTTCTCCCTGCGAAGTAGCACTCCCTGGCTACTGAGGGACCCACTAGAGAGAGAAGCTTGGGACCCCACGGCTTTGGACATGTCCTTCTCCAGGTCGACTATGGTTACCACGAGCCTGGAACGATCCCCCCGCTTCTCTATCTGAGCATTTGGGTCCGGTTCCCTATAGCCTTTGTCGGGTATCTCTAGCAAAATATCCTCGATTGAGGTCCTGGTCTTCTTGCCCTCCAGGTCACTGTCGATCTTCAGAGCTTCCTCTCCCTGGTTTATCAACCTATCCATCAACTTCAAATCGTCCATCCTGTCTTCTTCTTGCCCTTTCCTGGGCTTCCTCTTCGGCACCTTAGCTGCAAAATGAACAGTCCCAGTCAAAAAAAAAAAAAAACAATTTTTGGTAACAATAACAAGGCAACTCTCGGTCACATCCTCACCGGGTACTTTCCCTAAACCTAACCTATCCAGTACAAAAAACCGGATGAATCTGTATGAACTCCTCCCCCCCCGTGTTACCCTAAAAAACATACACCCTTGCAATACGCTTCTTTTCAACCTCTGTTAACACATAAGCCTGGTCCCCGATGGCTTGATAGGTTCCTGTAACCTGCCACTTCCTATTCTTTATCTGCCACCGGCCCCCAACAAGGAACACCTTATTTTTCCATTTCTTTCTTTGAGACGTCGGTAGGTCGGTAACAAGAGGCTTATAATCCCGTGCGGTAAAGGTCACGGTACCTCGATACTTCTTGGAGTAGGTAACTCGGTACATTGCCCGGAACTCATTTATCATGGGCCAACCTTGCTCGCATAGGTCCTACATCGCCAACATACTAAGGAGCTGCCACCAAGTGTTAGGAGTTAATTATCTCGGTGACAAATTGAGCATCCTCAGCATGTACTGTACCAGCTTCGGCAGCGGTAGCGACAACCCCTGTTGAAGCTGGTTTTCGTAAAGTGCTACCCACCCACTAGGAGGATTACATGCCAACTCGCCGGGACCCACCGGTCTAAGCTCCACTTGGTCCGGTATCGCCCACCTTAGCCTAATAGAGATGATCTCTTTTATAATCATGCTTCTGCCCAGCTCGTCACAGGTCGTTCCGTCAACCAGCGTGTACCTACGCAAGGGCACACCTTCGGGAATCTCAACGGTCACCTCATCCCCAGACCCCGGATGTTCCCCACTTCCACTAACCTCCTCACTACCCTAACTTTCTGATACCACTCCGGTCGATGACGCGGTCTCCTCACCCTGATACCCACCTCGGGTACCGCTACTAGCCAAGTAGGTATCTATCGCCTGTTCCGCCTGCCTCTCTGAGGCTTGGTACAATGTCTCTCCTCCCCCATGAGTAGCTCTTGTTTCTACTTCCATCCTATTAGCCTATAGGTACCCTAGCCTTGCAGTGTGGATCACTCTCCACTCCAACTTTAAAACCCAGAAACAAAGAACCTCAAACCTAGAAAACCTAATCATCGCCCTACCACTTCTACATACAATTCATCATATAATGAACAGGTTCAATGTCACAAATAATAGCAAAGAAACGAAAATCTCAAACAAGAGAAACCCCAAAACCCAGAAAGGTGCAAACCAGAAACCAAAAATAGTAGAGTAACTACAAAACAAAAACGCATTCTCTTACCTCGTCATACTACTCTCGCTCGCCTGGCCTAGCTCTCCCCAAAATCTGCTTCAGCCGTTCGTCTCTCTTCTCCACAACAATAGCGACAGAAACTAGAGTAGAAAATTCCAGAGAGTTTTTTTTTTCTTCATAGAACTCTCAAAATGGGGAAGAGGAACAACAATTTTCCCTCTTAAATTCAACTCAGGAGCAATCACAACTGTTGATAGCGAAGGGTCGCCAACCGTCGGATCACGCCACATGTCCCACTATCCCCTTAAACTCCTTGGATACGCAAACCATCAGAGTCGAAGTGATGGCATTTATTACCCTCTCCAGAATCTACGCGCCACGTGCCTCGCATGCACCATTCACCCTAATGGGTACTAGAGGCTCAAGCCCTCTTATGAACCCCACCGGGTACAAGAGGCTCCATTCCTCGCTCAACCCCACCGGGTACACGAGGCTCTATCCCTCATCCAACCCCACCGGGTACATGAGGGGTGCGCTGTAGAGTAGCTACCTGCAGAGCAGCCCGATCAAGACATCTCTTGAACGCGGACTTGGGGGACTCCCTACGAGCACAATAGTGCCAAACCTTACCCCTAAATTTATCAATTCCCAACCCAAGAAACATCTTGAACGAGAACTTAGGGGACTTGTACATATTGATAGATATTTCATCACCACTAGGTTTTGGCACTATCAGCTGGGGCCCGTAGGAAAACCCAAGTACCATACCATGGGCCAGGTTCATAACCCACCATGATGGTGCTCATCAGAGGTGACACCTCTGACGCCAAGAGCCTCGGACCTGGCCAGCACAGTCCATCTAATTACAAACCAGAAAGCTGATATAACTACAACGGGACAAGCTACGTCCCACATTGAAGAAATGGGAAACTCTTTTCCCATGCTTGAGTATAAAAGCTCAACACAACCACCTTTTTTAGGGTAATAACTTATTTCCTTTACTATTACTTCATCCATTTATATATTAAGAGCCTCACTCAAGCATCTGAGAGATATAAACCGTCTGGTACGGTTTATTCCTCTAACGTTGTGCTGTTGGTATACGATTCAGGAGTTAGATCAATACCCCCAGCGGTATAGCATTTTGTGTGAGGTACCCAAAGAAATCCACCAGAAACACCAGGTGGTAAGATGAGCTCAGTATGAATACTACAATGGCAATTTTTCTCTGGCCTTTGAATGGGTAGGCTTCAAATGTTTGAAAAACTGCAATGATAGCTTGATAACTAGGATGGTTAGGCTTGATTTATGAACTCATGGCAAGTGAGGGTTTGAATATTGAGTAATTGCTTGTTGCATCATGGAATTTTGAACATATTTCTCACTGATTACACGTATTTATATGCGTGTAATTATATCTAAAACACTATAAATAAGCAAATCTCCATGTCAATTAATATGTAATTAATTTATTTTTATTTATTTTGTAGAAAATAAGTGGAATTGCAGAAACAAGACAAAATGAGGCAAAATTGGAGCAAATTAGAGCTTTCGACAAAATGACGAAATTGGCGACGCCGGTCAACTAGGGTCAAGGTCATGAGGGTAGCTAAACAACATGCGGATGAGCATTGAGGAAACTGAAGAGAAAAAAAAATGCAGTTTGATTAATTAAGTTAATTAATCAAGTGATTAATTACCTAATTGATCAAGTAACCTCCTTTATTTTGAACCCAAAGCCCATGAGCAGCATAAGCATAATTGCTTAATTGGCTTCTCTAATCATCTGCACGCATCCATCGACTTTATCTCCTTCTTTTCTCTCCTAGCCATACACATGGCGCCACGTCATCAAGGTTTTGCTTTCAGCAGCACACCACCGGGCACCGGCTTTCTATTTTAATCCTTTCCTCTTACCTACACTTTGTAGACTCTCCCTTGAGCAGCGCCGTACTACACCAAAACCAAAAGGGCTGCTCTCTTTCCCTTCCATCTCAATTTTCTTCACCTCACCAAAATTCCTCCTTCTCATCTTTTCTTCTCCTCACCAAGATCTACCTCACCAAAATTCCTTCTCCTCACCAAGATCTACCTCACTAAAATTCACCTCACCAAGATCCACCTCACTAAAATTTCATCTTCTCATGAATTTCAGAAGATTCAAAGGGGAAGCCCAAACATCAAAAACTTCATCACTATCAAGTTTGGGTAAAAGTGGGGAGCCATAAATCAAGGCTAGTCATAATTGCTTTATAGCAATTTGTAGCTTGTTCTTGTTACTCATACTTCTCTTCACTTTGTTCCTCTTTAAATTATGTATTTTGATGTTAGTTTGGTGATGGGTGGTGAGTAGTTTTGTTGTTGGGGTTTAGGGTTGTGTGCCCTAGCTCAAATTTGATGTAATGAATGCTTAATTTAATTTATATATGAAGTTTGTTAATTATTGGATGCTTGTGTTTTGTGATAATTGATTCGAATGCATGCTTAGGAATTGTCAACTCTTGGGTATGTGTTTTAATAAGTCTAGATTAAAATTTAGGGGATGACATCCTTAGATTTTAGAGCTAGAACCCCGATTTAATATTCGTGGGAAGTACAAGTATGGTTCACTACATGATTAGCTTGATCGCAATTATGGTGAGCTTAGTTGCCTAATTCCTCGAACTCGAGGCCTCTTGATGTGAATTAGTGACCCTTGAACCGGCTCTAATTCATGTCAAGTGAGTTCCTACAGCCCTTGAACCGGAGTAGGAATACCATGAAAGGGAATTTCGGCGGTTGAGCCTTGGGTACGGCTTCTACCATCTTTAATAAATTGCATGTAAATCAAATTAGCATCCACAACATTGAATTAGGGTTAGGATTCATCCCTAACTACCAATCCCATATCTATATCATTTCTTATTTTTCTTTGCTTTATTTAATTTAGTTGTTAATTAAAGTCTCCATTTAAATTCTTGCACTTTAGTTGTTAGAAATGAAAATTACATTTTCGGTGACATTTCCTACTTCATTGTAAATAGTCATCACTAGGTCTTAGTTTTGATTAGGCTTCGGTGCAAACCAAAGCCGAGCATTGCTAAGGCTTGGTGCCTTAGATTAGCATTTTTATTTTTTTTCTTTTGTTTGCTAAGTGTCTTTATTTCCCATTACCCAAGGATTGTGGGTTAGCCACTAATTCCCGTGGTACGATAACTTTGGGCATAATATTTTCCTTTCTTGATAATAATATGTACGCTTGCGTAAATGTGTATCCAAGTCAATGGCGCCGTTCCCGGGGATTAGGGTTTAATAACCTTAATCCCTTGGTAAATCGGTTTTAGGTCACCTTGGCATACTTTTTTTTCTTTGTTATTAAGAAAAAAAAAATTGTTGTTATTTCTATTAGTTATGTTTTGTGTGCTTAGTTTTCTATTTTGTTTTTAATTGTGGTTACTAATCTCACTCTTGGGAATCCATATGTACTTATTTTTATTATTACTTTGAGCTATGGATGGGATGATCCTAGGGGATATGAGCAACAAAGTTATAATGGTGAAGGTTATCAGGAATGGAATCCCTATGCCGAGAGTCCTATGCCTTGTTACAACCAACCTTGTGCTTTGTGTAATTCTTCGTGGCATTCACCTTTTGAGTGTTCTTTGAGGTTTGAGTACCCGGATGTTATGCAAGAATATGAGTACAAGATGGAGATGTATCAAGAGACATGTGTACCCGAAGCATATCCACAAGACCAAGCTTTTGAGCCTAGGAAGCCATCACTTGAAGAACAACTAGCTCAATTGGAAGCCTCTAATGCTCAATTGCAAGCCTCCTAAGCTCAATGTCTAGCCTCCCAAGCTCGATTGCATACTAAATTGGAAGCCTTCAATGCTCAATTGCAAGCTTCTCAAAAAATGACTTCACATTCCAATGAGCAACATGAGCCTAGTCTTGCACAAGAGCCACCATTCACTATTTGTCATGAGCAAGATTCTTTCTTTGATCAAGTGGAGCCTAATTCAAGAGAAAAAGTATATTTTGAGCATCATGAGCAAGAATTGCCTCTTCAAGATTGAGAGGGTGATGTTCATGTACTCGAAAGTGTGCTTGGTTATGGAAATTTTGAAGCAAGTGGGTTGAGAGACTACACTTCGAAGGAACCGGTGCAATATTGGAAATCTAATCTTCACAATGAAGAAGAGAGAAATATGAAGTTGATTCCAAAGAAGATGATAGCTTGTCTAGTGAGGAGGATGTGGAGCTTGAAGACTTACACCATATTACCTTAATTGTTGAGGCCGATATTCCCAAGGAGGAAGAGAGTCCTTCAATACCTTGTGATAATGAAGAAATTGAAGAGCCAAGGATTTTCTCTCCTCCCACATCCAAGGAGATCCATCATGAGCTTCCCAAGGTGGAGAGTGGGACATTGAGCACTTATGTTTTTTATGGGAAAATTGAGATTAAGGTACTTTTACCTCTCAATCCACCATTTAGTGACCAATGTTTCTACAATGAGGTGATGGATTGGAAAGGAAGTGAAGCACTTCCAATCAATCCTTCACATAACACTCTAGAGTTTCTACCACCTATTGTTCCTAAGAGCATTATTGCTACATCACTTGAGAAGGAGAATGCAAGGTTGGCTTCTAGAAGAAAAATACAGAAGATGAGGAAGATTAAGAAGCTACACTTTTAGTCACCCATTAGAATCTTCATGGATAGCTCTTGGTCTTGCCTCTATGACATGTCAAGGAGTCCCTTAGCCCCTAACAATAGGGTGGTCGCACTTGAGAAGTATCTGATTATACGCATTTATATGCGTGTAATTATATCTAAAACACTAAAAATAAGTTAATCCCCGTGTCAATTAATATGTAATTAATCCATTTTTATTTATTGTGTAGGAAATAAGTGGAATTGCGGAAATTGAGCAAAATCGAGTTTACGACAAAAAGACGAAAAGCTAACACCAAGTAAACCATGATCGATGGCATGAAGGAACGGAATCAATTGCCTCTGATAATTTGTGTGGAATTGCAAGAAGAAAAGAAAAGAAAAGAAAATAAAATAATGCAGCTTAATTAATTAAGTTAATTAATCACTTGATTAATTAGCTTAATTAATCAAGCTTTGGTTGAACTGTGGAAGCCATGCACGTGCAGGGGGAGGGGAGGCGCAGCCACTTAATTATGGTTCAATTAATCAATAGGTGCAGCCATTCAATTTTTGACACGTAGCAACCTTAGCTCCTCTTTTCTCTGCAAAGATGACTCTCACCTCACATGCTTTCACGTGCCTATTTAACCCTCAGACTACAGCACCATATATAAAATCATCCCTTCACTCTTCGACAGAGAACACACAGCTACAGCGCCGCAGACTTTAATTTGGGATCTCATCACTCTCTCCTCTGCGCAAGTGCCGACCTCCTCTTCTCTATCTCTATAACCACAACCCATTTTCTATCACTAGTTCATCACCATTCCTCAATTAAATTCCAACATTTCGGCAAGGATCCGGGTTGAGGTACAAGAGAGAGTATAATTCCAAGCTAGTCATGCTCACTCTCTAGTGTAGTTGTGATTAGTGTTGGTCTCTCTCTTTTCTTTACTCTCTTCTTGCTTTAATTTCTTGTAATTGATGAATTTCTTTGTGGGTATGTTGATGGGTTGTGAGTAGTTTCTTATTTGGGTCTAGGGCTTGATGCCCTAGCAATTTTTACCATGTAATGACATTAATTTTTGATGCTTAATGAAAGTGTGATGTGGTTTTTGTTCATGACTTTGCGTAATTTTCGATGAGAATTTGTTATAGAATTTGGCCAATTTTATGACTAGTTCTTATCCTCATCATGAAATTCATTTAATTAGTGGCTTGATTTTATGAATGAGCATGTTGTCGTGAGCAAATTGTTAGTCTCTAAAAATTGACTTAATGCCATTTTACGCATGTTAAGAGCCCTAGTCCGGTCTTAATGTGTGTGCGATGAGAATGTGAATGCCCTAGCCCGGATTTACATTATTTTTGTACTATGAGAATGTGAATGCCCTAGTCCGGATTTGCATTATCACTCTAAGGCCCTAGTCCGGCTTAGAGGCTTAGAGTTAGGGATTGCGCCATTTCCCTTTTGTTGTGTGCCAAAATTGTGTTGTTACGGTAAATGATTGCTAGAGTGGATGCCTTAGTATCCAAATTTTGTCAATTGTTTTACAAACCTTTAAATTTCTAGCACTTTACTTTTTTGCAAATTTTAATTTCCTAGTTTTTAATTTCCAAAACCAAAAATTAATTCCCCCAAATATTTGCTCACATTTTTCATTGTAAGTACCATAAGTCCTTGAGCCTACCAATTTATTTTGGTGAGTTCTTGGCTACTTTTTGGCTTCGGGAGACCTAAGCCGTGCATGTGTGAGACTTGGTGTCTCACTTAGCCATTTTACAATTTTTCTTTTAGTTTAGCAAGTGACTTTTGTGACCCATAAACCATTGGATTTGAGTTAGCTCAAGATCCCCGAGGTACGATATTTCCGGGTTTAAATATTTCCCAATTCTTTGATGACCGTGTCCTTGTTGCGCGTAAGTTGCATTTTAGGCATCAAATCAAATGGCGCCGTTGCCGGGGATTAGAGTGTAATATCTCTAATCCCTTGGTTTTAGGTTGTTAGGTTACTTGCATTTTTTTTCTTAGTCGTAGTTAATTTTTCTTTTTGTGTGTAGTTTAAAAAAAAAAAAAAAATTGTGATCGTTTGTTTTACTTTGCTTATTTTTGTTACTTTTTACTTGTGTGATTTGTGTGTTGAGACATTGTGGTTATTTCTATCGAAGTGACGGGCCTTGTATTACTTTGTAGTACATGTAAGACATGAGCATCGATAGCGATCGTCACTTGGCTTGACTTGTTTGCTAGCTTTTTATTACATTTTCTAATTAGTCGTTAGTTTCTTCAGTTGTTAGCTTTTCACTTATTCTTTACTTTAATTTATTTTATTTTCTTGTTTAATTGTTGTCTTACCTTATCTCGTTACATCTCCCATTTATTGTGAAGCGTGAAATTGGATTCAAGTTGCTTATTTTGTGAATTCTTGAGTATTTCTTACATGGTCATATTTTTGCGAGGTGCATGAGTGAAGCTCCAAAGAGACAAAGAGGTCGTCCAAGAAAGCGAGCACCTCCTAGACCAAGAGTACATCCAAGAAGCCTTTCACCGAGTCCATTAAGATCACAACCTACAAACACCATGGGGGAGCGAAAGACAATGAGGGAATACACTAGTCCCACAATTGTTGATCATCCTTCTTGTATTGTGCTCCCTCCATGTGAGCATCATTTTGAGATCAAGCCAAGTACTTTGAGCATTCTACCCGTATTCCATGGCATGCCCTCAAATAATCCCTATGATCATATTGCGGAGTTTGAAGAAGTGTGTACTACTGTTCAACTACATGGTCTCAATCCCGATGGTTTGAAGCTTAGATTGTTCCCTTTCACACTCAAGGACTATGCGAGGAAGTGGTTAAATAAGTTGCCTCCTAGATCCATACGCACATGGGTTGAAATGCAAGAAATTTTCTTGGGAAAATATTTTCCTCCTTCAAGAACTTCCAATGTTAGAGATGAGCTTGTTGCATTCCGACAACTTCCACAAGAAAGTTTTAATGAGTGTTGGGAGCGATTCAAGGACTTGGAGATGTCATGTCCTCACCATGGGTTAGAGAAGTGGTTCCTTGTGGACAAGTTCTATAGAGGATTGATGCCGGATCAAAGACAAAGGGTTGACACTTTTAGTGGTGGAACTATTGCAAGTAAACTCCCGGATGCCGCTTGGGACACATACGAGGAGCTATCTCTCAACTCCCTTCAATGGGATGATCTTGATACAAGGAGACGTCAAGTGCATAACAAGGATAGTATATCTAACCGTGGTGGTATTTATGAGGTTCAAGGGACATCAACCGGGCCTTCTATGCATGAATTCAAAAGGTTAGAAGGCAAGATTGACCAATTTCTAAATCAAGTTAACCGGAACCCTCCTCAAGCACAAGTCAAGATGGTGACTTCTACACCATGTTTGCTTTGTGAGAGCCTAGCACATTCCACTCAAGAGTGCCATTTATCTTCTCAATATCCGGAATTTATGGAGGAGCATGTTAACCAAGTGGGTAGTTTTGTGCCAAGGAACCCAAGAAATGATCCATACTCCAACACTTATAACCCCGGTTGGAGAAATCACCCCAATTTTTCTTGGAAAGATCAAGGTGGAGTTTCTAATATGCACCAAGGAGGAAAGAAAGGCTTTGGAGGCAACCAAGGCCAAGGATCATCCAATTTCATGCCCCATGACAATGTGCACCAAGGAAACACTCATTTTATGCCTATTTCTTCACAAGGGCAGCAAGCATATATGCCTTATTCTCATGGTCAAGCCAATTTTTCACAAGGATTCCAAGCTCCAAATGTCTCTCCCGGGTTTACACAAGGTATTGGCTATAGTGGTAGCAAGTTTCAAGGCAATTCTAGCTCATTTCAATGTCCAAATCAAGGCGAGAGCTACAATTCCCCACCTATTCTTCAAGGCATGCCGATTCAAGCTCCAAGTGAACCAAAGAAGCCTAATTTTGAAGAATTGATGGGTGAGTTCCTCAAGGTTCAAACTTCTACCAATGTGGAGACCAAGCAAAACATCTCTTCACTAGCTCAAGGGTATCAAAATCTACAACAAAGCATGACTAAATTAGAGATACAAATGGGCCAAATAGCAACCAATTTGAGTGAGTGATCAATGGGAGCTCTTCCTTCCACAACGGAGAAGAACCCGAAGCATGTAGCCAAGGCTATTACTACTCTTAGAAGCGGGAGGACATACGACAATAAGGTATATTTACCTTCATCTTCTCAATCCCCTTTGCATGTGAATGCCCCATTTAATGCTCCCTCTCCTACTATATCACCTTCTCTTGGTAATTGTGTTTCCCCTTCTACACATGTTCCCAACTCTACCCCTCTACATTCTAATGATGATTATGTGTTGGTTGAGGAATATGATAGTGATAATAGTGATATGCATGATGGTGCCATGAGGGAAGAAAATGTACCTCGTGGCAATTTGAATAATGATTATTTGCATGCTTTTAATTCAAAGGAGGATGGGAACCGGGGGGAAGAAAATGTACCCCCGGGAATTGGAGTGGGTGATGTGGCTTTGAATGCAAAAGGAAGAAATAAGGGGGTGGATAAGGTAGCCGGAGGGGAAGAAAATGTACCCTCCGGAGGAGTTTCTAATGTTGACAAGCCTCTCACAAGCCAAGCTTCGGTTTCTCCCACTCTTATTCAAGACAAGACTACAAATCCTTCTATTGTGCAACCGATGGTTTCTAGTGATGTCGTAGATCCTAAGAATGGGAATTCCATGGCTCTTGATAATTTGGGTGAGGCTATGAAGGCTAGTGACCCCAATGAAGCCGTGAGTAACCCTAGGGATCCATCAAGTGGTCAAGCATCTACTCAAACTCAAAAGCCAAGAAAGGGTCCAATTTGTGTGCCTCCTCTAGATATGACAGATTATGAGATTCCATTGCCTTATCCTCAAGTGAAGTGGAAGCAAGAGTTAAAGAAGAAGCAAGAAGCACAAACGAAAGAGTTCATTGAGTTGTTCAAGAAAGTCAACATCAATATCTCTTTGTTGGAAGCCATAAAGCAAGTGCCTTCTTATGCTAAGTTTCTAAAGGATGTGTGCACAAACAAAAGAGCATTTAAGGAGCATGAGCAAGTTTGTCTAAGTGAGAGTGTATCGGCTATTCTTCAAGGAAAATTGCCTCCTAAACTTAAAGATCCCGGTAGTTTCACCGTGCCATGCACTATTGGGTCAAGATTCTTTGACAAGGCGATGTTGGACTTAGGAGCAAGTATTAATTTGATGCCATATGATATTTATCGAACACTTGGTCTTGATGATCTTAAGCCTTTAAAAATTTCATTGAAAATGGCGGATAGGAGTATTGTCTACCCAAGAGGGATGCTAGAAGATGTGCTTGTGAAGATTGATTCTCTCTATGTGCCGGCGGATTTTGTTGTTCTTGACATGGCTAAGAGTATTGATGTTGAGGAGGATGAATCTCCTATATTGCTTGGTAGAGCATTCATGGCCACCGCCGATACCAACATTAGTGTAAAGAAGGGAATCTTGACGATGACCGTTTTTGATACAACTATTGGCTTCCGAATTTTTGATGCCATGAGAAGTCCTCTTCATTTAGGTGAGTGTTTTCGGGTAGATGTGGTTGATTCCATGGTGGAGAAGACTTTCATTGAAACAAGTGCCAAGGATTCTTTAGTAGCTTCTATTATGCATCATGGAGAAGGGTTCAATGACAAAAGTATTGAAAAAGATGATTCCACTATTGAAGTTGCTATGCCCACCTCTTCCTCACACTCTCCTATTAGCATGCTTGATCTTCAACCGAAGTTGTTGCCCTCTATTATTTCTCCTCCTACACTTGAGCTAAAGCCTCTCCCATCTACTCTCAAGTATGCATTTTTGGGACCTAATGACACATTGCCGGTAGTTATCTCTTCCAAGCTTTGTGACGTTGATGAAGCCAAGTTATTGAAAGTGTTGAAAGAGCACAGAGGAGCTTTGGGGTGGACTATATCGGACATAAAGGGAATATGTGCTAGTAAGTGTATGCATCACATTTACATGGAGGAAGGTAGCAAGCCCTCTAGAGATGCTCAAAGAAGACTTAACCCTCCTATGATGGAAGTGGTCAAGAATGAGGTGACAAAGCTTCTAGATGCCGGTGTGATTTATCCAATTTCGGATTCAAAATGGGTTTCTCCTGTACAAGTCGTTCCTAAGAAAGGTGGAATGACGGTGGTGAAGAATGACAAAGGAGAAGATGTTCCTCAAAGGGTGAAAAATGGTTGGAGGGTATGCATAGATTACCGGAAGTTGAATAGTGCTACTAGAAAGGATCATTTCCCTCTACCTTTCATTGATCACATGTTGGAGAGATTGGCGGGACATTCCTATTTTTGCTTCTTAGATGGCTATAGTGGATATAATCAAATTGTGATTGCTCCCGAAGACCAAGAAAAGACGACTTTCACTTGTCCTTTTGGTACCTTTGCTTATAGGCGCATGCCCTTTGGCTTATGTAATGCTCCAGCAACCTTCCAAAGATGTATGATGGCTCTATTTCATGATATGACCGAAAAATTCATGGAGATCTTTATGGATGATTTTTCGGTTCATGGTAACACTTTCGATGATTGCCTACACCATTTGAGCCTAGTCTTGAAGCGTTGTGAAGAAAGCAATTTGGTCTTGAATTGGGAGAAGTGCCATTTCATGGTGGAAGAGGGCATTGTCTTAGGTCATGTGGTTTCTAAGAGGGGAATTGAGGTGGACAAAGCAAAGATTGAAGTCATTGAAAAGCTACCTCCACCGGTGAACATCAAAGGTATAAGAAGCTTTTTAGGACATGCTGGCTTTTATCGAAGATTTATTCCAAATTTTTCCAAGATATCCAAGCCTCTATGTGATTTGTTAGCAAAAGATGCTCCTTGGGACTTCAACGAAGCTTGTCTCATTGCTTTCAATGAAATCAAGAGACTCTTGACTTGTGCTCCTATTATGTGTGCTCCTGATTGGTCACTCCCATTTGAGTTGATGTGTGATGCTTCCGATTTTGCCTTAGGGGCGGTGTTGGGACAAAAGCATGGGAGATTGATGCATGCTATCTATTATGCAAGTAGAACCTTGAATGAAGCTCAAGTGAATTACACAACAACAGAGAAAGAACTCTTGGCTATCATATTTGCATTAGAAAAGTTTCGGAGTTATCTCTTGGGTTCTAAAGTGATTGTGCACACGGACCACTCGGCATTGAAGTATCTCTTAGCCAAGAAAGACTCCAAGCCAAGACTTATTAGATGGGTTTTGCTTCTACAAGAGTTTGACATAGAGATTCATGACAAAGCTGGTAAGGAAAATGTGGTAGCGGACCATTTGTCAAGACTTATTGATGGGGGAGATGATTGTACTATTCCTATTGTTGATTCATTTCCGGATGAGCAACTCTTTACCGTTACATCAAAGGAGCTTCCATGGTTTGTTCACATTGTCAATTATTGGGCAAGTGGTGGGACATTTATTCCGGAGGATTGGGACTATCAAACCAAGAGGAGATTTAGAAGAGATGCATGTCGGTATGTATGGGATGACCCTATTCTATGGAAAGTTGGTCCAGACGAAGTTTTGAGAAGATGTGTGCCACAATGGGAAGTTCCTAATATTCTTGAGCATTGTCATTCCCACACTTGTGGTGGACATTTTGGTGGAAAGAAGACCGCTTTCAAGATCCTACAAGCCGGTTTCTTTTGGCCCACATTATTCAAAGATTCTCATGATTATGCCAAGAAGTGTGACCGATGTCAAAGAGTGGGGAGAATCACCTCTAGAGACCAAATGCCTTTGACTAACATCATTGAGGTGGAAATTTTTGACACATGGGGAATAGACTTTATGGGGCCCTTTCCTAATTCAAATGGGTTTGAGTACATTCTTGTTGCGGTGGATTACGTGTCAAAATGGGTAGAAGCACAAGCAACTCGGACCAATGATGCTAAGGTAGTTCTCAAATTCCTCCAAGAGCACATTTTTACTAGATTTGGCACACCCAAGTTCATCATAAGTGATGGTGGTTCCCATTTTATCAACCGAGCATTTGCTTCACTTTTGAAGAAATATGGGGTTAAACACAAGGTCGCCACTCCCTACCACCCGCAAACAAGCGGGCAAGTTGAAATTTCCAATAGGGAGGTGAAGGGAATTCTAGAGAAGACGGTGAATAGCTCTAGGAAGGATTGGAGCACCAAACTTCATGATGCTTTGTGGGCATACCGTACCGCATATAAGACCCCTTTGGGCATGACTCCATTCCGACTTGTTTATGGCAAGGCTTGCCACTTACCCATAGAGCTTGAGCACAAGGCATTTTGGGCAATAAAGCAATTAAATTTTGATCTAGACAAAGCGGGTGAGAAGCGAAAATTTGATCTCAATGAGTTGGAGGAAATAAGAAAGGAGGCTTATGATAGCACGAAATTGTTTAAGGAGAAGACAAAGGTAACACATGATAAAAGACTTGTTGATAAGATCTTTGAGCCTCATCAAAAGGTGCTCCTATACAATTCTAAGCTTCATCTTTTTCCCGGAAAATTAAGATCTCGTTGGAGTGGACCGTATGAAGTTGTTGAGGTATTCCCACATGGAGCCATTGAAGTCAAAAATTTGAGGAATGGGGAAACATTCAAGGTCAATGGGCATCGCCTAAAACCTTACTTGGACCATACTTTTGAGGCTTGTAAAGAGGTGCAATTCCTTGATGACACCACCTTGAAGTGAGAAGCAATATGAGATAGACCGGCTTTGAGGTCTCTAAAAAGAAGCGCTAGTGGGGAGGCAACCCCACCAAATTTTGAGAGTTTGATTATCCTTTTTATAGATGTAGTAGTTCAATAAGGCCTTTTTGGCCATGCTTTTGGAGGTTGGGAGGGTATGGAGATGGAGTTTGTTCTTGGGAGGAGCTTGCTACCCCTGTTGTGGAGGATTGGAAGCTCCAACGACCACATTCACTTGAAAATGGAGACTTGAACCATTTAAGCACCATGGAGCTTAACTTGGAGCATACGCAAAGGAAGTCAAGGCTTTTGCCTTGAGGTTGGTGTGTATTGGTCTTCTCCGAAGGTCGTGAGCTATGGGATGTCTACAAAAGGGGGTTTTCGCATTTCTTCTCTGCATTTAGATTTTTTTCATTTTCATAGTTATCTTTTGTGCCTACGCCCGGACTTCACTCTCATGCCTAAATCCGACATGAATTTTAGCTCTCACTTTGCAACATTGAAGACAATGTTGGTTTTAAGTGTGGGGGTGAGGGCTCAGGCGCCCTATAAAAAAAATTAAAATAATAATAATAATAATAAATTAGATTAGCTTTATGTAATTATATTTTAGTGGTTATTGCCTTTTCCAACCCCAATGACGAGACATGGACTTAACTTGTTATGATTGTGGATAGATTGAGCATGATCTAGGACTTTGAATTTGTTTTGTGATTGAGTGTACGTATATGTGATCTATGCTTGATTATATGTGTGCACATAGCCTATGTTAGGTTCGTTCATCATAGTTAGAGAAGCATATAGACGATTTGATTGACTTGCATGCCCTTATTCGTGAGCTTTTGTGCCTATATATAGTGTATGCATCGTTCATTCACTTTTTCTTTCATGTGTGTACAATTTCATGACATTGCGTATCTAGAACTTGCTTGAGACCTCTTGAGGCTACTTTTAGCTTACGACGGGATAGAAAGGATTGAGGCAATTAGGTTAATACCACCATGGCCAAAGAAGCATGTGCCCAAAGATATTTACCACTAGATTGCCACTTTGAGCCTATTTATATATTTAGCCTTTTTATTCATTTGCACCACAAATTCCTACCTAGCCTATACACTTTTATCCTACCCTTCCATGGTAGTTGGTGAAGCGATTCGAGAGAATGACTTTATGTTTAAGTGCTTCAAAAGAAAGAAAGAAAAAGTCAAAAGTGTGAGGTTACAAAAGAATAAGTGTGGGGGTGAGTGTTTGTATAGAAAAGAAAGTTCTCAAAAAAAAAAATATATAAAATAAAAATAAAAAAAGAGAGGAAGAAGAAAGTTTGTGAAAATAGAATGAAAGTTCAAGGAAAAGAAAAGTAGAAAAAAAAAAAAAGGAAGTTGTGTGAAGAAAGTTAAAAAAAAAAAAAAAAAAAAGAAGATTTTTACGTAGTATAGTGTGGGTTGTACATCGGGATTAGAGTGAGTGAGTTAGCATTTGAAAACAAAAGTCATATATCTCTACAAGAGAGAGTTGCTTCACCGATTTCTATGGACTTTGTATTTCCTTATCCTTCATTTCTTATAGCCACTCGCCCTTAGCCCCATTACAACCAAATAAAAGACCTCTTAATCTTGAATGTTGTGGGTTACCTAGCGGAGATGAGATCGAAGAGAAAGCCTATGGCGACGCATGTTGTGAAATTGCTTTTGAGTGAAACACATATAGCCCCTAAACACTTTTTTGAGTGGTAATATTTAGTGAACCTTTGTGAGTTTAGTGGGTTATATCGGGTCTTCTATATGCCTATTTGATTATGGTGGATTGATTTGACACATGGTCAACACATGCATATACTTGAGCATTTCTTACATGTGCATCTTAATTGCCTTACAAATTTATAATTTCTATGTCATGCTTTGTCGAACTCATGATCATCTACATAATTAGTTCTCCGAGGGTTATGGTTGGAAAGACTAATATCGCACTTTCTTTATGTTTGAGCTAATAGATTTTTGGCTATTAATTTACATTTAGTTTGCTTGGGGACAAGCAAAGTTCAAGTGTGGGGGTGTGATTATACGCATTTATATGCGTGTAATTATATCTAAAACACTAAAAATAAGTTAATCCCCGTGTCAATTAATATGTAATTAATCCATTTTTATTTATTGTGTAGGAAATAAGTGGAATTGCGGAAATTGAGCAAAATCGAGTTTACGACAAAAAGACGAAAAGCTAACACCAAGTAAACCATGATCGATGGCATGAAGGAACGGAATCAATTGCCTCTGATAATTTGTGTGGAATTGCAAGAAGAAAAGAAAAGAAAATAAAATAAAATAATGCAGCTTAATTAATTAAGTTAATTAATCAAGCTTTGGTTGAACTGTGGAAGCCATGCACGTGCAGGGGGAGGGGAGGCGCAGCCACTTAATTATGGTTCAATTAATCAATAGGTGCAGCCATTCAATTTTTGACACGTAGCAACCTTAGCTCCTCTTTTCTCTGCAAAGATGACTCTCACCTCACATGCTTTCACGTGCCTATTTAACCCTCAGACTACAGCACCATATATAAAATCATCCCTTCACTCTTCGACAGAGAACACACAGCTACAGCGCCGCAGACTTTAATTTGGGATCTCATCACTCTCTCCTCTGCGCAAGTGCCGACCTCCTCTTCTCTATCTCTATAACCACAACCCATTTTCTATCACTAGTTCATCACCATTCCTCAATTAAATTCCAACATTTCGGCAAGGATCCGGGTTGAGGTACAAGAGAGAGTATAATTCCAAGCTAGTCATGCTCACTCTCTAGTGTAGTTGTGATTAGTGTTGGTCTCTCTCTTTTCTTTACTCTCTTCTTGCTTTAATTTCTTGTAATTGATGAATTTCTTTGTGGGTATGTTGATGGGTTGTGAGTAGTTTCTTATTTGGGTCTAGGGCTTGATGCCCTAGCAATTTTTACCATGTAATGACATTAATTTTTGATGCTTAATGAAAGTGTGATGTGGTTTTTGTTCATGACTTTGCGTAATTTTCGATGAGAATTTGTTATAGAATTTGGCCAATTTTATGACTAGTTCTTATCCTCATCATGAAATTCATTTAATTAGTGGCTTGATTTTATGAATGAGCATGTTGTCGTGAGCAAATTGTTAGTCTCTAAAAATTGACTTAATGCCATTTTACGCATGTTAAGAGCCCTAGTCCGGTCTTAATGTGTGTGCGATGAGAATGTGAATGCCCTAGCCCGGATTTACATTATTTTTGTACTATGAGAATGTGAATGCCCTAGTCCGGATTTGCATTATCACTCTAAGGCCCTAGTCCGGCTTAGAGGCTTAGAGTTAGGGATTGCGCCATTTCCCTTTTGTTGTGTGCCAAAATTGTGTTGTTACGGTAAATGATTGCTAGAGTGGATGCCTTAGTATCCAAATTTTGTCAATTGTTTTACAAACCTTTAAATTTCTAGCACTTTACTTTTTTGCAAATTTTAATTTCCTAGTTTTTAATTTCCAAAACCAAAAATTAATTCCCCCAAATATTTGCTCACATTTTTCATTGTAAGTACCATAAGTCCTTGAGCCTACCAATTTATTTTGGTGAGTTCTTGGCTACTTTTTGGCTTCGGGAGACCTAAGCCGTGCATGTGTGAGACTTGGTGTCTCACTTAGCCATTTTACAATTTTTCTTTTAGTTTAGCAAGTGACTTTTGTGACCCATAAACCATTGGATTTGAGTTAGCTCAAGATCCCCGAGGTACGATATTTCCGGGTTTAAATATTTCCCAATTCTTTGATGACCGTGTCCTTGTTGCGCGTAAGTTGCATTTTAGGCATCAAATCAGTATCCACCTTGACAAAGTTCACGTTTTATGGACCGGCAATGAAGTCCTTAAACAAAGCGCTCGCTAGGGAGGCAACTCTAGCACATCATTGGTATTACTTCTTCTTTTGGTAGTTTTTGTTTGTCGTGAATAAATATTTTTAGTCATTTTTGGGAGGATGGGAGGTGTCCGAAGTTGGAAATGGGGAGAAAGCATGAATATAGCAGTGGGCAGTTTCTGTTCAGAAATTTCAGTTGAATTTGGGTGACTATATTTTTCAATTTACATGTTATATTGAGCTGAAATTTTCTTGAGATATTATGTTATGTGTCTGCTAACTTGTACCAAAATTTGAGTCATTCTGAGTCTTTGAAACTTCAGTTATTTAGTAGTCATTGAATGAAGGTCAAAACAGAGACAGCTACTATAGAGTGACTTTGGGAAGCTACACCTTCTACATCCCAAGCAATTTGGAGCTAAAATTTTTCAGAGATGTGTCTTCACATGTTCTCTGTATACAGGAGAAACAATTTTTGATTTGAACCTTCGTAACTTCAGATTTAATGTTCCAAGTGACAGGTCAGAAACAGGGCACAATAGAAACTGCAGAACACAACAATGAGTTGGAGAACAACTAATTTTGCCTCAGAACTAATTTTCCAGTGTAATTTCAAAAGAAGTCATCTTCATAAGTCTATTTTCATTTCCAGTTGGTCTCACCCTCATTACACCTCTGAAGCTTCAGATATTTCTGTTTTGGTGACAGAGGGTCAGCAGAAGACTTCATGACAAATCAGCAATTTTGACTAGCTTTGGTTTTTGTCTCATTTGGATATAGATGGCTTACTTTATATGGATAGAAAGCTCTATGAGTCTACTTTCCATTCCATGAGGTGTCACTTATTTATCTATTTTTGAGTTTGAGATATGGATGTGTGAAGATAGAAAGGTCATTGCTGAAAATTTTCTGCACTCACTAGTTTTGTTCACTCGGGTTGGTTGGACTTCTTTGCACTTCATTTCATCTTTGGAGGGTAATCTATGGGCAGTTTTGGGTGTGTTGGAGGTGGCAAAGGCTATGAGCTTAATGGAGGACCCTTGCCTTATTCCTTGATGAGCTATTTGTGATGCATTGCTCTTGGACACTACACATTTCTCAATGGAGTTGATCTTTTCATGAGCACCTAGAGCTATTATGGAGCATACGTAAAGGAAGTCAAGGTCTTGTGCCTTGAGGTTGGTGTCTCATATTAATCTTCTTCAAAGGTCGTGAGCAATGGAGGGTCGCCAAAGGGGGTTTCCTTAGCTTTTCTTCGCATTTAGTTTAGTATATTTGTGTAGGTTTTTCTTGTGCCTTCGCCCGGACTTCACTCTCATGCCTAATTCTGACTTGGATTTAGCTTTCGAGCTCAGTTGACAACATTGAGGACAATGTTGGTTTTAAGTGTGGGGGTGAAGGCTTGGGCGCCCTTAAAAAAAAAAATAGATGGCTTTTTGTAATTAGAAGTTAGTGGTTAATGCATTTTCCAACCCCAATGACGAGACATGGACTTAACTTGTTATGATTGTGGATAGATTGAGCATGATCTAGGACTTTGAATTTGTCTTGTAATTGAATGCATATGTGATCTTTGCTTGACTATATGTATGCACATAGCCTATGGTTAGGTTGGTTTATCATAATTAGAGAAGCATATAGATGATTTGATTGACTTGCATGTCCTTTTATGTGAGCTTTTGTGCCTATATCTAAAGTGTATGCATCGTTCATTCACTTATTCTTTCATGTGTGTACAATTTCATGATATTGCGTATCTAGAACTTGCTTGAGACCTCTCGAGGCTACTTTTAGCTTGCGACATGATAGCAAGGATTGAGGCATTTAGGGGTATATACCACCATGGCTAAAGAAGCATGTGCCTAAAAATTTTTACCACTAGATTGCCACTTTGAGCCTATTTTTATATTTAGCCTTTTTATTCATTGGCACCACAAATCCCTACCTAGCCTATACACTTTTATCC
Source organism: Rosa lucieae (assembly GCA_024704745.1). Classification (NCBI taxonomy): domain Eukaryota; kingdom Viridiplantae; phylum Streptophyta; class Magnoliopsida; order Rosales; family Rosaceae; genus Rosa; species Rosa lucieae. Next base: position 37,678,729 of record CM045498.1, read on the forward strand.
TACCCTTCCATGGTAGTTGGTGAAGTGATTCGAGAAAATTATTTTATGTTTGAGTGCTTCAAAAGAAGAGAAAAGTCAAAAGTGTGATGTTACAAAAGAATAACTGTGGGGTGAGCGATTTTGTTTAGAAAGAAAAGTTTCAAAAAAAAAAAAAAAGAGTTGTTTGAAAAGAAAAAAAAAAAGTCAAATAGAAGAAAATCCAAAAATAGAAAGAAAGTAAAGTTTTGCATATAGTGTAGTGTGGGTTGTATATTCGGTTTTAGAGTGAGTGACTAGCATTCAAAAGCAAAAGTCTTAAAATCTCTACAAGAGAGAGTTGCTTCACCGATTTCTATAGACTTGTATTTCCTTATCCTTCATTTCTTATAGCCACTTGCCCTCAGCCGCATTACAACCAAATAAAAGACCTCTTGATCTTGAATGTTGTGGGTTACCTAGCGGAGATGAGATCGAAGAGCAAGCATATGGCGGCGCGTGTTGTGAAATTGCTTTTGAGTGAAACACTTATAGCCCCTAAACACTTGAGCGGTAATATGTAATGAACCTATGTGAGTTTAGCGGGTTATGTTGGGTCTTCTATACGCCTATTTGATTATGGTGGATTTATTTGACACAAGGTCAACGCATGCATATACTTGAGCATTTTTCACATGTGCATCTTAGTTGCCTTAGAAATTCATAAATCGTATGTTGTGCTCTGTCAACCACATGGTCATATACATAATTAGTTCTCCGAGAATTATGGTTGGAAAGGCTAATACCACACTTTCTTTATGTTTGAGCATTTGTGTTTGAGTTAATAGATTTTTGGCAATTAATTTACATTTAGTTTGCTTGGGGACAAGCAAAGTTCAAGTGTGGGGGTGTGATTACACGTATTTATATGCGTGTAATTATATCAAAAACACTATAAATAAGCAAATCCCCATGTCAATTAATATGTAATTATTTTATTTTTATTTATTTTGTGGAAAATAAGCGAAATTGCATAAACAAGACAAAATGAGGCAAAATTGGAGCAAATTAGAGCTTTCGACAAAATGACGAAATTGGCGATGCCGGTCAACTAGGGTCAAGATCATGAGGGTAGCTAAACAACATGCGGATGAGCATTGAGGAAACTGAAGAGAAAAAAAAAATGCGGCTTGATTAATTAAGTTAATTAATCAAGTGATTAATTACCTAATTGATCAAGTAACCTCCTTTATTTTGAACCCAAAGCCCACATGCAGCATAAGCATAATTGCTTAATTGGCTTCTTCAATCATTTGTACGCATCCATATACTTTATCTCCTTCTTTTCTCTCCTAGCCATACACACGCCGCCATGTCATCAAGGTTTTGCTTTTAGCAGCACACCACCGGGCACCAGCTTTCTATTTTAATCCTTTCCTCTTACCTACACTTTGCAGACTCTCCCTTGAGCAGCGCCGCACTACACCGAAACCGGGCGCCGCACTACACCTAAACCCTTTGGGCTGCTCTCTTTCCCTTCCTTCTCAATTTTCTTCACCTCACCAAGATTCACCTCACCAAAATTCCTCCTTCTCATCTTTTCTTCTCCTCACCAAGATCTTCCTCACCAAAATTCCTTCTCCTCACCAAGATCTACCTCACTAAAATTCACCTCACCAAGATCCACCTCACTAAAATTTCATCTTCTCATGAATTTCAGAAGATTCAAAGGGGAAGCCCAAGCATCAAAAACTTCATCACTATCAAGTTTGGGTAAAAGTGGGGAGCCATAAATCAAGGCTAGTCATAATTGCTTTATAGCAATTTGTAGCTTGTTCTTGTTACTCATACTTCTCTTCACTTTGTTCCTCTTTAAATTATGTATTTTGATGTTAGTTTGGTGATGGGTGGTGAGTAGTTTTGTTGTTGGGGTTTAGGGTTGTGTGCCCTAGCTCAAATTTGATGTAATGAATGCTTAATTTAATTTATATATGAAGTTTGTTAATTATTGGATGCTTGTGTTTTGTGATAATTTATTAGAATGCATGCTTAGGAATTGTCAACGCTTGGGTATGTGTTTTAATAAGTCTAGATTAAAATTTAGGGGATGACATCCTTAGATTTTAGAGCTAGAACCCCGATTTAATATTCGTGAGAAGCACAAGTATGGTTCACTACATGATTAGCTTGATTGCAATTATGGTGAGCTTAGTTGCCTAATTCCTCGAACTCGAGGCCTCTTGATGTGAATTAGTGACCCTTGAACAAGCTCTAATTCATGTCAAGTGAGTTCCTATGGCCCTTGAACCGAAGTAGGAATACCATGAAAGGGAATTTCGGCCTTTGAGCCTTGAAAAACCTTGGGTACGGCTTCTACCATCTTTAATAAATTGCATGTAAATCAAATTAGAATCTAGAGCATTGAATTAGGGTTAGGATTCATCCCTAACTACCAATCCATATCAATATCATTTCTTATTTTTCTTTGCTTTATTTAATTTAGTTGTTAATTAAAGTCTCCATTTAAATTCTTGCACTTTAGTTGTTAGAAATGAAAATTACATTTTCGGTGACATTTCCTACTTCATTGTAAATAGTCATCACTAGGTCTTAGTTTTTATTAGGCTTCGGTGCAAACCACAGCCGAGCATTGACAAGGCTTGGTTCCTTAGAGTAGCATTTTTATTTATTTTGTTTTCCTTTTTCTTTTGTTTGCTAGGTGTTTTTATTTCCGATTACCCAAGGATTGTGGGTTAGCCACTAATCCCCGTGGTACGATAACTTTGGGCATAATATTTCCCTATCTTGACAATGATACGTACGCTTGCGTAAATGTGTATCCAAGTCACTCAAAGAGACTTCTATTGGATTTTGTTTTAGGATCGATATGAATTTACGTTCATAAAGCATGCTTAATTATGAGCACAAATGAGGCATGTAAATTTCAATTGACGAGCAAGCAGCTTCAATGTAGGCGTGGATCTTCACTGACTGCGGCGACCATCACAGTAATTGGCCATGAATTTGGCCTTAATCTCAAAGCTCCCAGATGTATAGATAAAATTGAGGAGTAATTAGAACACAAGGTCAGACTATGCTTTGGTGTTTCAAGTCGAGCCCTTGTTTGAGATTGATTATGTCAGTATAGCTCCTAGGTAGCCTCTGTAAGCACACTTGCTTGTATCCATCGATTGCATTAAATAAATATAGGGATTTCTTATGTTAATTGCATATGGCATGACTCATGAGGTGGTCTCAATATCTCTCCATGAGCTTGTTTGTGACCAGTTGCTTTATTTCGTTCTACTCATGACCTGATTGCAAGAACCATGCTTTTGGAATAGTATGTAGTTCCAACAGTGACTTGTAGACTGAGTGCACAAATGAATGCTTAGAGTATGAAAAAGATTTTTTCTTGATGGTTAGCATATGAGCATAGATTCTTGCCAGACTAATTTACTGCATAAATATTTGGTTCGAGAACAATGAGCATGAAAATATCTGTAATTTTGTGCTGGTGGTAGTTGATTACAAAAAAGTGCTATAAGATGATAGTTGTGGGAAGTTATGGAAAAAGGATATGAGATAGAGTTAAAACTCTTGAATTATGGAGTTTGGACATGGATTTAGGAAAACTTAAGTTTATGAAGCTGGGTTTTGATGATAAATGGGTGTGTTCACCACGACGGTAAACATGGTAAAAAGCCCTGGTTCTAGGAAAGGTTTAGATATCAATTTTGGGTTTGAGTTGATATGGTTTGCTGTTGAAAAATTTGGTGGGTAAAAGATTGAATTTGTGGATCTTAAATTGTTGTTGCTTGAAGTTGTGACTTTTCCATTGTAGAGTACACAAGTTACTGAAAATGGAAAATGCCATATATGAAGTGGGTAGTTGGTAAGTGTAGTAGCATGACTACAAGGATAAGACTCTAATATAATATAGAATTTGTGATTACTGTATATTGGGTTTTGCTTGCTGGAAGAGTAAAACTTCAGATATAGTACTAATTACTTTGGTTTGAGAAAGACTTGCAATAATGATCTTGGTTGGACATCAGGCATGGTTGGGAATATAGTTGAGTGTTGTGATCAATGTTGAGGTTTAAGTTATAAGGTAGGACAATTACTATAGTGGAAGTTTTGGCTATGGCAAGAAGTTTTCCATTGTGGTAGTGAAGGTGTAAAACATGACTAGGAGCTACGGGGAGAAAGAATAATCCAGAATACAAATCATACTATTAAGACTAGGATTGGTTCTTTGGCTTGGATAAAGACTTGGAATATAAATGTCATCTTGACATTAGAATCACTTATCCATGGTGGAAAACAATGACCTTGGTATATCTATGATTATGGCTGACACAAAGGCTTGGGAGAGATATTGGCTTGTTGACACGCAAGAGAAGAGCATTTTGAAAGATATGTGCTTGAATTACAATATAGGAGTGGTCACATGAATGAGTTGGTGACTACAACTTCACAATTACCCTGACCAAGACCATTATCACTCAGCCCCTAAGTGTCATAGCATATCATTTGAGATACTGATTGCTTTCGAGAGTAATGATGAATACTTTTTTTTTTGCTTGGAATTGGCTTGATTGATCTCTTGCTATGGGTTTTGGGTTGATTGAGTATTGCTTGCTGCTTGATTGAGTATATTTTTTGCATATCCTAATGGTTTTGGTTTAACTGAGTATTGTTTGCATGCTTTAGTCGTTTTCTTCGAAATGTGTTTAGTGTTTCAAATCAACATGGTTGAGGTAGTGAGCTTTGGGAAAGAGCACGAATGGCTTGGCTCGCTCTTTATCCTTAAGCTTGGGTTTTTCTTTTTGACTTGAAGGCTTGAATGGAAACTTGTATTACAATAAGTTAAGAAAAGTCCACTACAGCTCACAATGTGCTTATGAGAGGTACCAACTTGATTTGGTGGGTATGGATTACACATGAAAACTTGAGTTAAAGTATGGTGTTGGCATTTTTGTGATTGGCTAAAATTTTGGTTTTAAGCTTCTAGGACAATAAAGCTTAGCATGATAGGGTATGTATGGTTTGCTGAGCAAGTGCTATCATATTGTTGCAATATTGACCTTTTAGAGTCACGTGTATGACTGCTGTGTAAAAGAGTACTTGCATATTGTGTAAGAGGCGTGTACCTTTATTGCAGTGCATTTTTATTTTTGGTTTTTCTCCATTTACCCTATTTTTAGAGATTTTTTTTCCACTTACCCGGTTAAGTTTTTTTAATTCCCTCTCACCCAAAACACTCTAAGGAGGTCTTCCCTAATACCCCATTAAGATTTTTTTTAATACCATTTTACCCTCACTTTTATTACTTAGAGAGAGAGAGAGAATGGAAGAGAGATAAACCATAGGGGACTTCGTCGGAGCAGGGTCACCGGCCGCTGGAATCTGGTCAACGGTCGCCGGTAGCCGGAATCCGGTCGCCGGAATCTGGTCACCTGTAGCAGGATTCCGGTCACCGGACTTTTCTGGAAACCTCACCGGAAATGTTTATTGCCCCCAATAGACCTCGATCTATTGCTCCCCAATAGTCTATTGCCCCTAATAGACGTCTATCAGCCATGTATTGCCCCCCAATAGAACTTTCAATCTCCAAAATGAGAACTAATCACCCTAAATTTAGACAAATAAAACTTTGATTACAAAAAAAAAAAAAGATTACATTAATTCAAAATGCCCCCTAATAGACGTTTAACAGGCCTCTATTGCCCCAATAGAACTTTTTTTTTTTCCATTATTCTTTCCTTTTGGGCTTCTGCACTATTTTATCCAAAAAGAAAAAGGGAAGAAAAATTGGTTTGGCGCTGTAGATAGTAGACCAATAATGGGTGTTATCACATACATGACAATGAAAAATCCAACAGCAATGTTAACCGAGGCAAAGCATGGGCTAGCCAAAAGAGTAATAAGATATGATGTAATAGTTGACCATTCAATCCCAAAAGAACCAATTCCAAGGCCATTCATGCCGGAACCCAGTTGAAGCTGAAGATCGCCGGAACCTGACCGGAAAACTGATCGTTTGACAGGTTGATGAACTGAAGCTGAGTCAGGTTGGCGATACTCCTCGGAATCTCTCTGGAGAAAGCGTTCGAAGAGAGATCGAGGTACAACAGACTCGGAGGGTGCTCGCCGGAGATTTCACTGGAGAGACGGTTACCAGCGACATTGAGAATCTGTAGACCTTGTGGTGGAGCTTGGCCGGAATGTCCTTCTAGAGGCCGGTCATCACCGACGGAGCTTGGGAGTTCTTCTTCGCATGGCGGCTGTGCTTGGAATCGGAGGTGAGGTCAATGGCGATGGCGAACCACAACTCTCCGAGCTCACAATTCTGGCAGACCGTCAAACTCGTTGAGTTTCTGTTTCTATCGTCTATGAATCTTCTGACGCCGTCTTTCTGAGCGGAGAGAGAGGGAGAGAGAGAGAGAGAGAGAGAGGGCAGATGTAATTAATTAATTACTGTGAGGGTAAAACTGTCATTTTGCTTTAAATAGGGTGAGTGGGAAAAAAAAATTGTTGCTAGGGTAAATGGGATAATTTTGGTGCTTTTGGTCAAGGACCATTTTATTTTTTTGAAATGCTCATAGCAGTAATAAGAACAGAGCTTGGAATGCTTGAATTGCTTGGTGTGAATAAGGCTTTTAAGTGCATGACGCTTAAATTTCTTGCTCTAAGTTATTATTATTATTACTATTTTTTTTTGTAAGAATGATTTTATTTTCTTTTCCTGCAGTAGTGATCTATGGATTTGATATGATTTTCATAAAATCACAAACCACTTGCAATTCAGAGTAGCATAGATTTGGCGTTCTCCAACATGAAAGATCCAGCTTGTTTGGTTGCCAAAGCATGAAACAGAAATGTGAAGCTCCTAAAAGTAAGAAGGCTCAAGTTGAGTGGTGATGAGGTTATTTATGCATTCTTCAGCTTGAAGGAAAGAATTGAGGTGAGTTGATAGGAGCATTTTAATGCGACGTTTTAAATGTATTTCCCTACATTTCTTGCGTTATTTCCTTAATAAAACTCTGTTTAGGAAAGTTTCCATTCTCCGATTGGGAAAGTTCCTATTTGTAGAAAGTTTCTATTTTGTAGTTTCTATTTTTCATTTTTAGAAAGTTTCCATTTTCAGTTTAGGAAAGTTGCCATTTTTCATTTTAGGAAAGTTTCTATTTTTCTTATTAGTTTCTATTTTCAGGACTTCCGAGCTAAAAAGTGGAAATGAACTCATAAATGGAAAAAGGAGCTTCCGAACACCAAGGGGAGAAAAGATGAAGAACAATGAGCCACAGAAATGAGCAGAAATGAAGAAAAGAAGTTTTCCTGGTCCAACTAGGAAACCCTGTCCAGAAAAGGAAAGCTTGCCAAAACAAGACTCTTGAGCCAACCAAGAACGGAGATCGAATTAATGAAGTGACATGGCATGAGAGAAGCTTCTTGAAGACTCTAGATGATGACATGGCATAAAGGTGGCGCATGGAGGCCCAAGAACTCTCAAGAATGAAGTGGATTTTCGGCAAATGGATCAAAGGCCCACAAAAGCCCATGCAATTGGGGTTTGTGACGCAATGAAGAAACCCTAGAGATGTTTGCCGTGATATGTAATGAGAGAAACAAGGAGTGGCGTCAAAAATCAATCAAGATAAAGGTGATTGATGCCATGCAAGGAAGGATATGTCTTGGAGATTTTCTTGGGAGATTTTTATGGAAAGAAATATTCTTGGAGGAGTAATTTTATGTGTTTGCCGTGCAAAGGGAGAGAGATAAAGAGATTTTCCGTGTGAATTAAAAAGAAAACCCTAGAGAATTCGGCAAGGAGATATTCAAGGGAGAAATAAAAGGAAAGAGAAAAAGGTGGAGACCAAGAAAAGCTCAAAAGAAGTCTAGATACATTCCTTAATTCCCTAAAGGAAGTTTGGCCGAATTGAACTACAAAAATCAGAAATTATATCAAGGGAATTTCGGCCAAGATTATTAGGGAATTAAATGGAATTTTGTGATTGGTTGAACCACCTCATAGGGCTTATTTGGCAAGATATTATTGGAGGAAACTATGTGGAATTTTCAGATTAATTCCATGAGGTTTACACGGCTTGGAGAGCAAGGAGGCCGTCCCCTATATATTCTTCCCCTTTCTCAACGTCAAGGAGTCATCTCCTTCACAATTTACACTTTAGAAAAAAATCAGAAAAGTTCCTTAGCATAGCTGTGAGTTTCTCCATCCTCTAGTCATCTCCACGAGTTCAAGCAAGGCCAAGGGAGAAGAAGCATAGCCGTGAGCATCCATCATCCATCTCCAACCTTGAAGCTTGCTTTCGAGATTCAAGAGACCACCACATCAATCGTTCATCACCATCTCCATCTCACGGTGTAATCCGATTCTCCTTTGTAACCTTTGCTTTGATTTCGTCGGTTTTGTTCTAGTTGACATATGTGTTTGAACAAATATTAATTTCTGGAATTTTTATGATTAATTGAGAATTTTCAGATTCATATTATTGTTCTTCGAGAGTTGCTTATGTGGGTTTGTTTAATTAAATTTGCGTTATAGATAACTTTTGTATTTTAATCTTATGTGGTTGCAAACACTTAGGGTTTCGATATAATTGGTGCTAGGTTTAAGAACATGAAATCGACTTTTCGTTTTGTGTAAACTTGAATCAAAGTAGTAAAGGTTTTGTACAAAGATCGAATTTAATTAACGAGGATTGCAATTAGGTGGACTTTTCCATACTAAGTTGTACACTTGAGTTGATAGCCTTTCTCTATGTGTAATGCGTTAAACATGTTATGATTAACTAGCTTTCTAGGGTTTGATTGCATGTTTGATAGGATTAATCTAGGTGCTTTCGCTTAGGTTAATTAGCATTGAAAAGTAAAATATGGGAAATTGTTTTCTTTCAAACGTTTCACATGATCAACTCCTTTCTCATGACTTAGATGAACAATATTAGGGTTTGAATCAATTTTAATCATAAGTTTCAGTTTTGATCTTTGTTTCTCTCATTCCATCTTTGTAATTATGTTTTTGCATTTTAATTGTTTTGTTAACTTAGTTTTATTTTCGAAAAACCAAAAACAAAATCCCCCCTTTTTCGTAAATAATGTTTATACTTGTGAATATCTTTGTGAATATTATACTTTGTTTTAATTTTAATTGTTTGTTTGTCCTACAATGACAGGTGTACCCTCAATCCCCGGAATAGAACGATCCCTACTTACTTATACTACTAACGATATTTTAGGGTTAAATTATGCGCTTCCTTCGAGGCGCATCATGAGCTAGCTATTTGTGGATTGAGTTGCTGTCAAAATGTTTGGAATGCTTGGATTGAGTTGCTTCTTTTAGTTCAAATCTAGAAGAATAGTAGAGTGATGAGGAGGGGCTACAATTTGTTGGAGTAAAGATAAAACATGATTGTTTTATACTGGATTTGTCAGCATTAGATTAACATTGTAGCATGAGGATGATGAAGGGCTTTTATCATAAGAGATATGGTATTTTGCTATAGCACTAGTGGAATGAAATATATGGTTTGAAATTGAATTATGGTGTTGAGTGAATATTGGATAACAAAACTATATATAGCAGTTTGGCTTTGACTTTTGAGACAAACTTGAAACATGAATTCATCTTGACATAAGGTGATTTGGCTATGGCAGGTGAGGCTATGACACATTGAAGGTTTTGGTTGGTAGAGAAAGCATGGTTTTAGCTTGTTGAAATTTGGTTCAAGATTTTTGAAGCCAAGAACATTGCTAAAGTGATGGGTGAGAGGAAATAAGGAATGTAAACCCAGTCCCCAGCAGAGTCGCCATTTATGTTGGGGTGGATTTGTACAAAAGCTGCTAGGCTTGCTTGATTGGGTTGATCTCCTCTATTTATCTCTTCTGAGTTCAGGAACTGGGTCCAAAGCTTCAAGAAGCTTTGTAGCGTCTTGTAATGACTTGGATTTTCGTATTAATTTCTCATATTTTTCATGAAATTAATAAATGTTCTGGATAGTACAAATTATGGTTTCGATGCCTTGTTCTTTTGGTTAATCGAGAATTAGATTTTATTTCGAACTATTATGCGCTCGAAATGTTTCAATTCAAGAGTTGAATTTTTGTAAGTTTTGATTTTTTGAAAACTTCCTTTACGAAAGTCGTAGAACCCGTCGATACGAGTTCTTGCATATGCAGATCGCAAAAATCGGAGTTCGTATGAAAGCGTTATGGCTCTCTGAAGAAAATTGCCAAAGTAGTATAAAGGACGGAAAAAAATCAGAATTTACAAAAAAGCCCAGTTTCCAAAAATAGAAACCGAGCTCTCTCTCTTTCTCTCTCGACAGAAATCACCGATTTCCTTTCACCAGCCATATCTACATCCTCCGGCCACCTGGGGACGTGCTACCATAGGCATTGGCTTCGCCTTGACCTTGCGCACCTGCCGGTGGCAGCTTCCCCACCCATCTCCGCCGTTAGACAGCGTTGCAAGCCGTACCCGATCTTACCCTCATATAAAGTCAACGCTGATATATTCGATCTCCGGCCACCATAGCTTGAGCCACTTGGCTTTCTGGAACCTCTTGAAGATGGTGATCATGCTCCTCAAAGGATTCGAGCTGAAGTGAAGCGTGGACAAAGAACCAAGGCATCACCGGAAAACTGGGAATTTTCCGATTTCAGTGGCTTTGGAGGTACTTTTCGACCCTTTATGCTTTGATTTAGGCTTGATGCTATTGAGAAAGTTGTTGGGCATGTTGAGAGAAAGAGTTTCATGTAGATTGCACCACCTAACTCGGTGGTTGACGGTGCCGCTGTCTGTGGTAGTGGTTTCCGCAACTTCCAGCCACCTCAGAGACAGTTTTTGTCCCTCTTTTCAATAGGTCGTATCGATGTACAATGCTTAATTTTTGGAAATCGTACAGCAAGTTATGATTTTTAGGGTTTTAGGGTGTTCGATTCATTTCGATTTTCGATCCGTGAGGATCCAGCGGTCTGATCAACTTGTAGTTTTGATATATTGATCGTATAAGTATTCCGAAGACCTCGGGTGGTCTCGGATGAAGTTTCGCCTTGATTTGCATTATTTTATGGATTTCAGTGCAAACGGGGGTTCGAAACTTAATCATTTTTTATTTGTGTACTAAGTTGTGATGTACATTCCTTAGGTGATTGACAGAGAGTAGTCAATACCATATCTCTGCTGTAAGAGAAGACACAGCAGGATTTTGAGGTGAGTAAATCTCATGTGGTTCATTTATTGACCGAATTATTTAATATTCGAAATTGATTGATAATTGTAAATCATTTTCGAAAATAAATATTTGTTTTAAATAATATGAACTCGATCTACTACAGTTCATAGAACTGCAGTTCACAGATAAAAAAATGGATTTAAAGTATAAAAATGAGTTACTTGATGTTTTTGTGATTGTGAACTATAGTTGGTATTACTAACATTCCTGTGTGGATGACCACGTATATATATATATATTTACGTGAAATATATATGTTGATGGCGTGACATTGTGATATGAGTGAATTGTGATTTATTCAGCATATCTTTTTGAACTATTACTTATTGTGTTGAATGAGTAGTTGAGTTCGGTAATGTTTTGAGTCACGTGTGACTTTAAATATTTTTGGATCTACGGATCCGGGTCATAGTAGTGACAGAGGTAATTATTATGCTAAGGCTGAACCTCGGCTGAGGTGACAGGTTGCGATTCAGTTAGAGCTCTAGTCTGTCTGCCGTTATATTGCAAGGGAGTAACACGGGGGTTACATGAGGGCTTTGAATACATGTTTTTAAAGAGAGTTGGTGTGGGTTCTTTCTTTTACTGTCCATTGAGGGACTTGAGCTTCTTATTTAATATGGAGATGTTTTTGGATTGTTGTAATTACTCTTGAGTTGTGATTTGTTAAGCTTGCGGGTTTGGGGTTAATTTAATTTGAGTTACTTACCGGGTTTGTTGGTTACAACCCGGTGCACTATTCCATGGTGTAGCGGTTATTCCTTCATGTCAGGACTACTAGGGTTGGGTTTGAGGCGTAGTTGGAGCAGTTTAGGTTCTTAACCTATTTTTGTTATTAACTGCTGTTTGTATTATGCTCTTAGTGAGCGTTTACATTCGTAATTCATTTCATTCGGATTTTGTAAACACTTGTTGATATAACGTTCGACTCGAGTGCTTCAGTCCTCATTGAGATTATGCTTTTGGATTATTGTTATTGCTTAGTTTAAATTGAAAACGTTTCTATGCAATTTCAGGAAGTTGGTTAAGTTATAGCGTTTCTGATTCGAATATCTTTATTCGAAATTCGGGGTGTGGCACGTCTTCCCTTAAGCTATACAGCAGAAATGTTGGCCTGCTGCGGTGGCATGCTTCTTGTGATATGTAGGCAGAAACTTTATATAGTTGTGATATATAGACAAAAGTACATGAAAAGACTTGCAAGAAGGCATGTGGCGTGGGAGCTAGAGGCACATGAGTTGCAAAAGATGAGAGATTTGCTACGGTGAGAGCTTTGCTGCTGTGTTGTCTACTACAGTGAAGAAGGAACAGATTTTTGGGGATGGCTTATGGGTATATAGATCATTTGGAGCTTGAAAAATGGTTTTGGATTGGAGGTTAGGAATGCTTGGCTTGTTGCTTGAGGCTTGCTTGAAAGATGTATTATTTAGAGGATCTGAGGTCTATTGCTTGGAGGTTGTTTGATGTCTATGGCTTGGAGGTTGTCCTTTGCAGGAACAAAAAGCCTGAATTTATAGGCAAAAGGAAAGTGGAAAACTACAGGAACTTGAGTAAACTTACAATGCTAAGGTGAAAACTATATCACTAAGAACAAGACTAGGTTTGCGTGTCATGCCTCCTTGCAACAAAGCTTAAAACATGGAATTATGTCTGTATAGTGTACTTCTACTGCAGTGATATGATCTTTACTGCAGTGATGAAGACCACCACAATGATGTTAGTTTCAAGACCATGTGAATGGAAATATAGTGTGTGTTTGGGGAAGAAACTTAAGGCCTATAGGGTTAAGGTCCTTACCAAAGCAAGAATGGATAGATTGATGATTCCCATAATCTTGGTGTAGAATAGGATAACTACTGCAGGATAAAAGAAAGTATTGAAATTTGTATTGTTGGAAAGACTTTTGGGTAGATGATTGTGTTTAAACTTATGGGTTTGGATTTTCTCATCTTTGCATGCCCATAAAATGATTTAGATTGTCGGCCTGAATTTTGGTCCCAAGTCCAAAACCGCTGACATTCAAAAATCAAGAACAGGCCTTATGTACTTCCGTTACCTTCCACACCACTCCCAATCTTGTAAGCCTCAAGAGCATGATTGTGATTTGGGTCCACATGCGTGGCGTGACACATAATAAGGTAGAATCGAAAGTGAATTGCAAGATCGAGAGTTATTTCTAGCATTATGGGCTTAAGCTATTAAAGCCCATATTGTAGTTTTGCGTATCTACTCGAACATCTACTAGGCATGAATATTTATATTTTGGGTATCAACACTAATATATAGAGGCCTATGATAGGAGCAAAAAAGTGTGACGATATTATTGAATATGTGCCTCATTTTAGCCTTATTTCTCCCTTAGTTTAGTGTTTTGAGTCATTAAGTCATTTTGAAAGTCTTGTTAAGTGTCTGGAGTGAAATAGGCGGAAAAAGTAAAATTCATAAAAAATCCTAGCTGGATCAGGATTCCTAACTGTCAACTGTTTTTGCGGTCTTTACATTTTAATTCCCTTTATTTTCTGTAGAAAATTCTGATATTCTCCTACTTATTGTAGGAAACCTTGCCTGGTGGAACTCTTGGAAACATCAATGATGGAGTCATAAAATAAAGTATTTAAGACATTTGACCAAGCAATGAAGAAGGGAAATAAAGAAAAAAGACGTTTTCAGCTGAAGAATAAAGGAGAAAGACGTTTTTCAGTTGAGGAATAAAAGAGAAAGATGTTTCAGCTGAAAAATAAATAAGAGAAAGACGTTTCAGCTCGGAAATTAAAGGAATTGCCCCATTATGAGAGGAGTTAAGGCCATAAAGGAGACGTTTCAGTTGGGAAAGCCAACCAATGCTCCCCTATAAATAGGCAATGTCCAGAATAGAATTGGCATCACTTCCCAGCCAAGATCACTTCCCAGACCAAGATCACTTCCCAGCCTATCACTTCCTGGCCATAAACCATTCCAAGACTGCCCAATTCACTCCGCAAACTCCATCTCCTACAAGACCGTGACCACCATCCATCCATCAATCTACAAAGCTCTTAGGCGCTGAGTCAAGGACGCTCCACCACCATTGCAGAGACAAGTTCATCACCTTGTTGCTAAGCCGCTGAGGAAAGCTTCAAAGTGTAACTATGACTCTACTTATAATTATTGTTTCGGTTTTGTGTGTTTGGATTTGTGAGTTGTGTAATTGGAGACAAGAGACCTTCAGAATATTTTTGTTAATATTTTTGAGATTTTCAGTTTATTATTGAGTTAATTTCGAGAATTCTTTTATGATGCATGTTATAATCTTGTGCCCTTTTACGTGTTTAGGTAATTTTCAGAGTTAGGTTCATAAGTTTGCATGCTAGAATAACGGTGAGAGTTCTTGTGTGTTTTCTTAATTTGCCAAGAGTAATTGTTATTTGTTAAGACGCTGAGTTAAACAAGTAGCAATTAGTTCTAACGGGTGGTAAAAACTATGTTCAATGGTTAAACGATTCTGGAAATTACGTGTTAAATTCTATGTCTAATGGTTAATTTGCACGTGTGAGTTGATTCGAGGGTTAGATAATACTACTAGTTAAGAGAATTACGCTGAGTGTTTTCGAAAATTAGTAGTATTAGGCTTGGTAAGGACTTTTCCTATCCAAGCCTACATTAGAACGAATAAGATAAATGGATTGATCCGCTGAGGCTTTTCATTTGAGCTCTTATTTAGGCATTTAAGATGGGCACATTTTTGTAGCATGTTGAAATGGATTTTCTGTTTTTACACTTAGTATTTTCCGAGTGGTATTGGTCTAGGTTAGGGAAGTCGATCATTGTATATAGTTTTATTTGTTTTTTTATTATTTTAAGTAGATTAGAAACCAAATTCAAAAACCCCCATTTTATTCTTTTATTTGTTAATTGACATTTTTGTGTAGGTGTACCCTACAATCCCCGGACTGAACGATCCATGCTTATCCTATACTGATAACTACATTTTGCAGGGTTAAATTGTGAGGCTATTTAAGCCACATCAATTTTTGGCGCCGTTGCCGGGGATCGAACCCGGGTCACCCGCGTGACAGGCGGGAATACTTACCACTATACTTACATTTTGCTGGGTTAAATTGTGAGGCTATTTAAGCCGCATCAATTTTTGGCACCGTTGCCGGGGATTGTTAAAATCCCTTGCACTTAAAGTGTCATCGATTTTGTTGTATATAGAATGCTTGCTAATTTTTGTACTACACTTGTGGAATGGTGACAAATTGCGATTTCGGTTAGGCCAATCTTGAATTGTGATTTAGTTTAAGTTTTATGAGTGTTACAAAATTAAGCATGTCTTTTATCGTTGTTGTACAATTTGTAGAAGTTTTTTTTAACCATATTGTAAATTGAATGTGTTTCACTTAGATTTTTTTTTTCAGCATGTTGTAAATTGTATATTGTAAATTGTAGAATGAGTTTTTTTTAGCATGTTGTAAATTGTATGTGTTTCACTTAGATTAATATACTTAGGTTATGAATTTAGCTAAATACTTAATTGTTGTAAGTGTGTAAAATCGTATGAGTAGACAAGGGCCCTTTTGTTAATATTGGCCTAAACCCTTCATTAGTACCTTGCTCAGGTCTCTTGAGGTTGAGGGCGGCCTTTATTAGCACTTGGAGAACGGTCTAACACATAAGTTAATTTCCCAGCTGAGTAAGGGGCGCATACAGATGGTGTCTTAGGTTGAGACCCTGGGTGATGGGTTCAATTGGATCTCAGAGATACTATAGAATGAGCCTAAACCACTATGTGGGAGTAGCCGATAGGGGCCTAAACCTCAATGAGGAAGTAGCCTCCGTAGCATCACTAAAATGAGTCCTCCCTCTCACTTACCTCTTAATCTGGCCATTCAGCCTTCTGAAACAAAGGAAAGAGACTTATGTCTAGGCGACTATCCCTATATCGTATCTCACCAATAGTAGTGGTTTCTATTGGGCTCGACTAACAACTTGGAATCAATTGAGATATTAACTAAGTTTATAACAAACTTAAAAAAAAAAAATGTTATGTGACCTGCTTAAGGTATATTGGATTAAACATGACCTTGTCGAGGGTAGCTGTTCTATAGTCCCATTGCACAAACAAGGTCCTCTGTTCCAGTACCTAAGTATGTAAATGTAAAAGTAACTTAGAAAGTAGGAAATGCATAATGTTTGTATTCCTAACCTTGTATATGTTTCTAACACTTGACCGAGCACGTGTGAACAAGGAGAAGAGTCCAGGCTGAAGGACTAAAAATATTAAGCGCTGCATGGGAGGCAACCCATTTCAATCGAGGCTGTGGAGCAGCCATCAACGAGAGTTTGACATTTCTATCCCTTGACTTGCTTAGGTTGAATTGTACTTGTGTCTTTGTTTGTTTATTTTACCCTTCCCTTATTTTCGTAGCCCCCATATTTAGGGTCTATATACCATATTTCTTGCCTACATTGAGGACAATGTAGATTCTAAGTGTGGGATGGGTTTACAACTTTATTTTCAGAATATTTTCAGTTAAAAAAAAATAAAAAATTGGTTTTATAGACTTTTTGTTTTTTTTGAGTCTTAGGATGCCCCTAACGCCTGGGATGCACATGTCTCTGAATTCATGGCTGAAAGTTTTCACAATTGAAATAGGACTTAATTGAATTCTGTGGTTAATCGATGTTGTGATGCTTGTATGAAGATTTGAGATATGATTGTAACTTTGTTCATTAAGCATGCTAGGATTAAGTCTAATTCATTTGACCCTAAGTGAGCTGTTGAGCTAAAATACTTTCTTTTCGAGTGCTTAATTGATAATTCTATAATTTCGTGGCTGTATTTGCAAAACCTCATCATTCTTGAAATCCAATGATCATGTGCCATAGATTTTAATGGACTAGAGAATACTAGAACTCGGCTGTTGTGACTGTCAAAACTTGTATGCCATAATATGCACTGATCCTGGATAGGATAGAAGGCATTAGGGTAACCACCATAGCCAAACAAGCATGTGTCCCCAATTGTGCCCGTCGTGGGACTCC
This sequence comes from Rosa lucieae, assembly GCA_024704745.1. NCBI lineage: Eukaryota > Viridiplantae > Streptophyta > Magnoliopsida > Rosales > Rosaceae > Rosa > Rosa lucieae. Next base: position 37,695,972 of record CM045498.1, read on the forward strand.
TTAGAATGAACCCCTTCGAGCCTACGTTGAAAACCTTTGTTTCATCACCCTCACTACCCTACCATGAGCTTAGTACAAGATATATCTACCCTTGTCTTAGGGACTTAGTAGAGCATGACATAGTATGTAGGGGTGACGATGAAAGACAAGTGTGGGGTGGGGAAAAACCAAGAAAAAGAAAGAAGATTGCCATGAAGAATGAATGAAAGAAAAAAAAAAATTGAAAAAGAAAGAAAGAAAAGCGGCAAAAGAGAAGAAAAATTGAAAAGAAAACTCTTGGGAAATTGTTGAAGTGTGGTTTTGGACTTTCAAATTTGTAGAAGGCTCAAAGTTGAATATTATGCCTTTGTCCATTACCATGTTAGTTAGAGTGAAGGTTTGGCCCAAAACAATGATATTTGGTCTACAAAAATGATGACATAAGGTGGTCCTTATATGCTCTGCTAGGTCCTTAGGATTTTTGTATCCTTAATCTTCATTTCGAAAACCCCAGCTTAGCCCCATTACAACCTGTTTTAAGTGCTTACTTGATCCTTGAGATGGGTAGTCTTTGGTTAGTGGAGTCAGGTACGCAGTCGAGCTTATGGTTTAGGTCTATTTGTGCACTTAGTCATTTCTTGAGGTCTTTAATAATTCTTCACAAAATGCGTTTATTGATGAAATATGCAAGCTTTTTGTTGCCTTACAATTTATTCTCTTGCATATACTTGAGAGTGAAGCTTTTAAGCATAGCCATTTCTGAGAGAAAAATCGAGAGTATGCCCTGTGAGTTTGGATTGGACTTGTTCGAAACATGCTATCATTCACTGTATAACTTAAGTTCTCCATATCTTGCTTAGTCATATGAATGTCACAGGTTTATTAACCATGGAATTATCTATGCAATTTTGATTAAGTGTTTAACGTGAAAGCCATGAGTTTGGAGTCTCTGAGACAACAGTTAGGGGAAGTAGAGTCATTTACTTGTTTTTTGTAGAGTCGTTGTTTTGTTTTGTAATTTTGTTTTGCTAAGGGACTAGCAAAAGCTAAGTGTGGGGTAGTTGATAGGAGCAAAAAAGTGTGACGATATTATTGAATATGTGCCTCATTTTAGCCTTATTTCTCCCTTAGTTTAGAGTTTTGAGTCATTAAGTCATTTTGAAAGTCTTGTTAAGTGTTTGGAGTGAATAGGCGGAAAAAGTAAAATTCATAAAAAATCCTAGCTGGATCAGGATTCCTAACTGTCAACTGTTTTTGCGGTCTTTACATTTTAATTCCCTTTAGTTTCTGTAGAAAATTCTGATATTCTCCTACTTATTGTAGGAAACCTTGCCTGGTGGAACTCTTGGAAACATCAATGATGGAGTCATAAAATAAAGTATTTAAGACATTTGACCAAGCAATGAAGAAGGGAAATAAAGAAGAAAGACGTTTTCAGCTGAAGAATAAAGGAGAAAGACGTTTTTCAGTTGAGGAATAAAAGAGAAAGATGTTTCAGCTGAAAAATAAATAAGAGAAAGACGTTTCAGCTCGGAAATTAAAGGAATTGCCCCATTATGAGAGGAGTTAAGGCCATAAAGGAGACGTTTCAGTTGGGAAAGCCAACCAATGCTCCCCTATAAATAGGCAATGTCCAGAATAGAATTGGCATCACTTCCCAGCCAAGATCACTTCCCAGCCTATCACTTCCTGGCCAAAAACCATTCCAAGACTGCCCAATTCACTCCGCAAACCTCCATCTCCTACAAGACCGTGACGACCATCTATCCATCAATCTACAAAGCTCTTAGGCGCTGAGTCAAGGACGCTCCACCACCATTGCAGAGACAAGTTCATCACCTTGTTGCTAAGCCGCTGAGGAAAGCTTCAAAGTGTAACTATGACTCTACTTATAATTATTGTTTCGGTTTTGTGTGTTTGGATTTGTGAGTTGTGTAATTGGAGACAAGAGACCTTCAGAATATTTTTGTTAATATTTTTGAGATTTTCAGTTTATTATTGAGTTAATTTCGAGAATTCTTTTATGATGCATGTTATAATCTTGTGCCCTTTTACGTGTTTAGGTAATTTTCAGAGTTAGGTTCATAAGTTTGCGTGCTAGAATAACGGTGAGAGTTCTTGTGTGTTTTGTTAATTTGCCAAGAGTAATTGTTATTTGTTAAGACGCTGAGTTAAACAAGTAGCAATTAGTTCTAACGGGTGGTAAAAACTATGTTCAATGGTTAAACGATTCTGGAAATTACGTGTTAAATTCTATGTCTAATGGTTAATTTGCACGTGTGAGTTGATTCGAGGGTTAGATAATACTACTAGTTAAGAGAATTACGCTGAGTGTTTTCGAAAATTAGTAGTATTAGGCTTGGTAAGGACTTTTCCGATCCAAGCCTACATTAGAACGAATCAGATAAATGGATTGATTCGCTGAGGCTTTTCATTTGAGCTCTTATCTAGGCAATTAAGATGGGCACATTTTTGTAGCATGTTGAAATGGATTTTCTGTTTTTACACTTAGTAATTTCTGAGTGGTATTGGTCTAGGTGAGGGAAGTCGATCATTGTATATAGTTTTATTTGTTTTGTTTTTATTTTAAGTAGATTAGAAACCAAATTCAAAAACCCCCATTTTATTATTTTATTTGTTAATTGACCTTTTTGTGTAGGTGTACCCTACAATCCCCGGACTGAACGATCCCTGCTTATCCTATACTGACAACTACATTTTTCAGGGTTAAATTGTAAGGCTATTTAAGCCGCATCAGCTTAGAATTAAATCTTGTACTCATCCCATAAAGAATCCAAGAGCTGTTTAAGAGTTTATCATTAATGTTTATCATATACACTTCATGTTAATTATGTTTATTAACAGGTATTTCCAACTTTCCATTCAGAGTACCTCAAATGGATAACAGGATAGAGTCCTAGGGTTGTATTTATGTCCTTTATCATTCAAATTAAATCAAAACTATTAATTGAATGCATTTAGATAATGTCAAGTCCAAATATGTATTCTAACATTCTCTCACTTTGGACTAACATCATCTTTATGCACAGTATTTGAACCATAATGAGAAGATAACCAACATTATGCACTACAATACAAGAATAAAACTCACAACTCATCCAGCTTGGTTAATGTCCACAACTGATGTAGAATCAAGAACTGATTTTGATCAATATGATCAGATCAGTTAGAGACCACTAACACCAGCTATTGCACACCACATAAGCTCAAAATGATAAACAGAAGAGCAAATTGGAAAAAATATGTCGACCTGGAAGGTTCCTTGCTAAGAGTCCAACAAAATGATTTAAAAAACTCAAAATTTCATCTGCAAGTGATATGAGCATTTTAATTCGACGTTTTAATTGTTCTTTCCTCATATTTACTTAGTTATTTCCTTAAATGAATAATTCTTGTTTAGGAAAGTTACTATTATTAGGAAATTTCTACTTTTAGTAATAGTTTCTATTTTTAGGTCCATGGAGCAAACAAAGCTGAAATGTGCTCAAAAAGAGAAAGAAAAACTAGGGAACGTTGGAGAGAGCTGAGACAAGGCATAAGGGCTGCAAAGATGAGCTGAAACGAAGAAATGAAGTTTTCCTGGTTCAGCCAGGAAATCCTGTTCAGAAAAGGAAACTTTGTCAAAGTAAGACTCCTAAGCCAACCAGGAAGTATGGTCGAAATAATGAAGAAAAATGATGTTGAGAGAAGAGTCCTGGAGGCACTAGGAGACCTTATGGCTTGAAGATGACACATGGAGGCCCAAGAATCTTCTAGGTTAACATGGATTTCGGCAAACTGGTGAAAGCCCACTTGATTTTGGGTTGTTGGACGTATTGGAGATATTTTTGGGGGATTAAATTTGATTTTTCCGAATTATCAAGAGAGACTCATGAAGTTAAAGCGAAAATATAGAAAAGAATCAAGATATGACGTTGACAAAATCTTGGGAGAGTTTTAAGGGATGGTGGAAAGAGAAAAGACTCAAAACAAGTCCAGATTCATTCCTCAATTCCGTCAAGATATGTTGGACGAAATTAAAGAATAAAATCTGCATTTTGCAGTGAAAATCAAGAGAAAATTAAGGGGAGGACGTTAAAGATAAAGCCATGGGGAGATTTAAGGAAGAAAATATTCAAAATGCGTCCCGATACGTTGTCTAGGTTCATTCCTATATATTTGGCAGAAAATTGTGAATAAAATAAGATAAATTCCTTGGAAATTCGGAATATATATATATATTAAAGGATTAAGGACTTATTTTGGAGCTTTTTGATTGGTTGGATGACACAACAGAGCTGATGCGGCACTACGTGATTGGTCGAATCTGTGTGGCATTATTGGATAATTCCTTGAGAAATTAAAAGAAGGATCATGAAGCTTGGCCATCCTCTATATAAACCCCCCTTATGCTTGACATTAAAAAGACATTCTCCATTCAGAAAATTCTCCCACAACTTCAAAGCTCTCTCCCTCTCTCCACTCTCTAGTTTCAAGTTCCGTGTTTTCAAGCAAGGAGAGGAAGAAGAAGAAGGAGCTGTGAAGACCAAGCCTCCACCAATCCATCTTGAAGCCGTGAAGATTTGAATATTTTCTTCCAAGATTCAAGTCCAACGTTCAAGCTCTCCATCTCCATCTCCACTCACGGTGTAATTCATTCTTTTTCCTTGTAACCACTTTCGGTTTTCCTTGTTTCAATTCATAGGAACTTGTTTCTAGTTAACAATAACGTTTAGGGCAAAGTTTAAGCTCAATTTCTATGTTTAAATAAAGATTTTGAATTCCATAATTGTGATTCTAAGTTGCTTATGTGAGTTTGTTCGATTGAATTTGGTTGATAGAAATCTTTTATATGTTTATCTTATTTGGGTCGACACTTATAGGATTTGCATGTAATTAGCTAGATTTAGGTAAACGAATCACCTAATAGTTTTGTAAACCTAAATCAAAAGTAGTAAAGGCTTTGGACAAAGGTCGAATTCAATTGAAGAGGATTGCAAATAGATGAACTTATTCATACTAGGTTGTGCACTTAAATTGATAACCTTTCTCTATGTTTATTGCGTGGAACATGTGTTGATTAGCTAGCTTTCTAGACTTTGATTGCATGTTTAATAGGATTGATCTAGGTGCTTTCATTTAAATTAATTAGTAAAGGAAAGTAAAATATGGGAAGTCATCTGGTTCTAATGTTTCACACGATCAACGTCTCTCTCATGACTTAGATGAACAATCATAGGGTTTGAATCAAATTTGATTATATGGAATTGGTTTTGATCTTTGTTTCTTATGTTTCATTCTAGTACTTGTGTTTTTACATTTTCTTTTTGTTTATTTTAATTTTCGAAAACCTATTTCCTAAACCCCCTTTTATTTCGTTACTTGTATATACTCTTTTTGTAGATTTATACTTTGTATTTTTATTAATTCTTTATTTGTTTTACAATGACAGGTGTACCCTCAATCCCCAGATTTGAAAGATCCCTATTTACCATACACTAACGATGATAATTAGCAGGGTTAAGTTGGATGCTACTTTTAGCATATCAATTTTTGACGCCGTTGCCGGGGATTGAAAAATCACTTGTTAAATTGTGAATATTTGTTGTATATAATGTGTTCGAAAATTAGTGTAAATTAATTAGGTTGTTATTTATATTGTTGAACACAAATTTTAATTGTAGATTATAAATTGAGAGGAACAGGTGAAGTCGTGTTTCTTAATATTGGCCTAAACCCCTTATTGGTACCTAGTTCAGGTCCCTTAAGGTTGAGGGCAGCCTTTATTAACACTTGTTGAACTGTCTTCACACTTAGGACCTTTTTCATCTTAGTATGGTCGAATCTGGGTTGAGTATATGGGTGCGCTTTGTTCTTGTTTTGGCATTTTCTGGGTAATTGTTCTTGATGTTCTTGGATGCAACTGATAAAGGGATAGCTTAGATCTTGTGCGAACTAACTGGTTTGGGTTTTAGGGTTGTGGGATGGCTAGCGTCGTAGATATCTCAAGCGGTGAGGATTCCGGGTCTGATTAGTCGCTCAACTTGGCGGATAGGGTGTTTATTGACTCGTTGCCTTCGTCTGCCCCTACAGGAACCTCACCGTTCGAACCGCTAGACATTGTGCCACTACAGACCATGCCTTGGGAGGTTGCCATGGGTCGTGCTGGTCGTCCTTTGAGTTCTAGGGCAAGAAAGGAAGTTGCTGCAAACAAAAGGCGGGAGGAGCGGTTAGGGAGCAATAATGCCGCTAGCAGTTCCCTGGCGTGGTGAGAGGGGTTGGTTGAGAGGAGGTTGAATCAGCTTGGGTTCTGCCCTACGGTACCACAGTTGAAGAGGTGGGAGGACCGATGTCGGCGGCTGCAGTCAACCGCGTGAAGCTGGTCTTTCGTCTCCCCGGCGTGGTGAAGTTGCGGTCGCCGAACGCCGATGATAGGGTCTCCATCTTGCCAGCGGGACATGCCGCCGTTCATGAGGCCATCTTCCTCTAGGGTGTAACCTTCTTGTTACTTCCCAATCTTCAAATCTTGGTATGCGAGTTTGGTCTCTCCATTGGGCAGATCTGCCCCAACATGTGGCGGTTGCTATTGGCGTTGAACTAGTTGTGGCACCTATCTGGGTGTGAAGGACCGACCGTGGCGGAGGTACTTCACTTCTACGAGCTTACCTATGTGCGGCGGCAAGGGTGTAGCGGGCAGGTGAACCTGTCCCGCCGCCAGGGGGCACCCAAGTTGATAGAGAATCTGAAAGATTCGATGTCTCCCTGGCGGGCAACTTATTGCGTGGCGGTCTTGGGGTGGGAGTATGACGCCAGTGCGAATGAAGGGTCGCCGACATGTAGGATTAAGTCGGAGTTCCAGCCAATCTGAGGTTGATAGTCATTTGTGATTGAAATTTGGCGGATACCGTTCGTACGATGCGCTTGTTTACTATGTTGTGTTTTTTGTTGTTGTAACCCTTGCTTCATTTCTTGTGTAGAGGGTCTTCTCTACAATATGACGCTTGTGGTGCAGTGTCGTCTGGCGAGGATAAGAGGCTGTTGGCAGAATCGTAACCTGCTCGACATCCGCTTGCTCACCGGGTGGGAATTGTTGGTTGATCCGAAACTGACACGTGCCGTTGGTATGCAGTTCTGATGCGGCTGAAATAGCCTCACAATTTAACCCTGCAAAATGTAGTTGTCAGTATAGGATAAGCAGGGATCGTTCAGTCCGGGGATTGTAGGGTACACCTACACAAAAAGGTCAATTAACAAATAAACGAATAAAATGGGGGGTTTTTGAATTTGGTTTCTAATCTACTTAAAATAAAAACAAAACAAATAAAATTATCTACAATGATCGACTTCCCTAACCTTGACCAATACCACTCAGAAATTACTAAGTGTAAAAACAGAAAATTCATTTCAACATGCTACAAAAATGTGCCCATCTTAAATGCCTAGATAAGAGCCAAAATGAAAAGCCTCAGCGGATCAATCCATTTATCTGATTCGTTCTAATGTAGGCTTGGATCGGAAAAGTCCTTACCAAGCCTAATACTACTAATTTTTGAAAACACTCAGCGTAATTCTCTTAACTAGTAGTATTATCTAACCCTCGAATCAACTCACACGTGCAAATTAACCATTACACATAGAATTTAACACGTAATTTCCAGAATCATTTAATCATTAAAGCATGATTTTTACCACCGTTAGAACCAATTACTACTTGTTTAACTCAGCGTCTTAACAAATAACAATTGCTCTTGGCAAATAAAGCAAACACACAAGAACTCTCACCGTTATTCTAGCATGCAAACTTATGAAACTAACTCTGAAAATTACCTAAACACGTAAAAGGGCACAAGATTATTACATGCATCATAAAAGAATTCTCGAAATTAACTCAATAATAAACCGAAAATCTCAAAAATATTAATAAAAATATTCTGAAAATCTCATGTCTCCAATTACACAACTTGCAAATTGAAACACACAAAACCGAAACAAAAAATATAAGTAGAGTCATAGTTACACTTTGAAGCTTTCCTCAGCGGCTTAGCAACAAGGTGATGAACTTGTCTCTGCTATGGTGGTGGAGCGTCCTTGACTCAGCGCCTTAGAGCTTTGTAGATTGATGGATGGATGGTGTCACGGTCTTGTAGGTGATGGAAGTTTAAGAAGTGAATTGGGCAGAGTCTCGGAAAAGTTTTTGGCCAGGAAGTGATCTTGGCTGGGAAGTGATCTTGGCTGGGAAGTGATGCCAATTATGTTCTGGATGTTGCCTATTTATAGGGGAGCATTGGTTGGCTTTTCCAGCTGAAACGTCTCCTTAATGGCCTTAAATCCTCTCATAATGGGGCAATTCTTTTAATTTCCAAGCTGAAACGTCTTTCTCTTATTTATTTTCCAGCTGAAACATCTTTCTCTTTTATTCCTCAACTGAAACGTCTTTTCTCTTATTTATTTTTCAGCTGAAACATCTTTCTCTTTTATTCCTCAACTGAAAACGTCTTTCTCCTTTATTCCCCAACTGAAAACGTCTTTCTCCTTTATTTCCCTTCTTCATTGCTTGGTCAAATATCTTAATGCTTTATTTTATGACTCCATCATTGCTGTTTCCAAGAGTTCCACCAAGCAAGGTTTCCTACAACAAGCAGGAGAATATCAGAATTTTCTAGAGAAAATAAAGGGGAATTAAAATGTAAAGACCGCAAAAACAGTTGACAGTTAGGAATCCTGATCCAGCTAGGATTTTTCATGAATTTTACTTTTTCCGCCTATTTCACTCCAAACACTCAACAAGACTCTCAAAATGACTTATTGACTCAAGACACTAAACTTAAGGGAGAAACAAGGCTAAAATTGGGCACATATTCAATAATATCGTCACACTTTTTGGTCCTATCAATTACCCCACACTTAGCTTTTGCTAGTCCCTTAGCAAAACAAAAATACAAAACAAAACAACGACTCGACAAAAAAACAAGCAAATGACTCTACTTCCCCTAACTGTTGTCTCAGAGACTCCAAACTCATGGCTTTCACGTTAAACACTTGATCAAAATTGCATAGATAATTCCATGGTTAATAAACCTGTGACATTCATATGACTAAGCAAGATATGGAGAACTTAAGTTAAACAGTGAATGATAGCATGTTTCGAACAAGTCCAATCCAAACTCACAGGGCATACTCTCGACTTTTCTCTCAGAAATGGGTATGCTTAAAAGCTTCACTCTCAAGTATATGCAAGAGAATAAATTGTAAGGCAACAAACAGCTTGCATATTTCATCAATAAACGCATTTTGTGAAGAATTATTAAAGACCTCATGAAATGACTAAGTGCACAAATGGACCTAAACCATAAGCTCGACTGCGTACCTGACTCCACTAACCAAAGACTGCCCATCTCAAGGATCAAGTCAGCACTTAAAACAGGTTGTAATGGGGCTAAGCTAGGGTTTTCGAAATGAAGATTAAGGATACAAAAATCCTAAGGACCTAGCAGAGCATATATGGACCACCTTATGTCATCATTTTTGTAGACCAAATATCATTGTTTTGGGCCAAGCCTTCACTCTAACCAACATGGGAATGGACAAGGGCATAATTTTCAACTTTGAGCCTTCTACAAATTTGAAAGTCCAAAACCACACTTCAACAATTTCCCAAGAGTTTTCTTTTCAATTTTTCTTCTCTTTTGCCGCTTTTCTTTCTTTCTTTCTTTTTCATTTTCATTTTTTTTTTTCATTTTCTTTCATTCATTTTTCACGGCAATCTTCTTTCTTTTTCTTGGTTTTTCCCCACCCCACACTTGTCTTTCATCGTCACCCCTACACACTATGTCATGCTCTACTAAGTCCCTAAGACAAGGGTAGAGATATCCTGTACTAAGCTCATGGTAGGGTAGTGAGGGTGATGAAACAAAGGTTTTCAACGTAGGCTCAAAGGGGTTCATTCTAAGGAGTCCCACGACGGGCACAATTAGGGACACATGCTTGTTTGGCTTTGGTGGTTACCCTAATGCCTTCTATCCTATCCAGGATCAGTGCATATTATGGCATACAAGTTTTGACAGTCACAACAGCCGAGTTCTAGTACTCTCTAGTCCATTAAAATCTATGGCACATGATCATTGGATTTTCAAAGAATGATGAGGTTTTGCAAATACAGCCACGAAATTCTAGAATTATCAATTAAGCACTCAAAAAGAAAGCATTTTAGCTCAACAGCTCACTTAGGGTCAAATGAATCAGACTTAATCCTAGCATGCTTAATGAACCAAGTTACAATCCTATCTCAAATCTTCATACAAGTATCACAATGTCGATTAACCACAGAATTCAATTAAGTCCTATTTTGATTGTGAAAACCTTCAGCCATGAATTCAGAGACATGTTCATCCTAGACGTTAGGAGCATCCTAAGACTCAAACACACAAAAAAAAGACTCTAAAACCAACATTTTTTTTATTTTTTATTTTTTTTTAACTGAAAATATTCTGAAAATAAAGGTGTAAACCCACCCCACATTTAGAATCTACATTGGCCTCAATGTAGGCAAGAAATATGTTATATAGACCCTAAATATGGGGGGCTACGAAAATAAAGGAAATTTAAAATAAACAAACAAACACAGACACAAGTACAATTCAACCTAAGCAAGTGAAGGGATAGAAATGTCAAACTCTCGTTGATGGCTCCTCCACAGCTTCGGTTGAAATGGGTTGCCTCCCATGCAGCGCTTAATATTTATAGTCCTTCAGCCTGGACTCTTCTCCTTGTTCACACGTGCTCATTCCTTAGGTCAAGTGTTAGTAACATATACTAGGTTCGAAATACAAACATTATGTCTTTCCTACTTTCTAAGTTACTTTTACATTTACATACTTAGGTACTGGAACAGAGGACCTCATTTGTGCAATGGGACTATAGAACAGCTACCCTCGACAAGGTCATGTTTAATCCAATATACCTTAAGCATGTCACACAACATTTTGTTAGTTTGTTATAAACATAGTTCATATCTCAATTGATTCCAAGTTGTAAGTCGAGCCCAATAGAAACCACTACTATTGGTGAGATACGATATAGGGATAGTCGCCTAGACATAAGTCTCTTTCCTTTGTTTCAGAAGACTGAATGGCCAGATTAAGAGGTAAGTGAGAGGGAGGACTCATTTTGGTGATACTACGGAGGCTACTCCCTCATTGAGGTTTAGGCCCCTATCGGCTACTCCCACATAGTGGTTTACGCTCATTCTATAGTATCTCTGAGATCCAATTGAACCCATCACCCAGGGTCTCAACCTAAGACACCATCCGTATGCGCCCCTTACTCAGCTGGGAAATTAACTTATGTGTTAGACAGTTCTCCAAGTGCTAATAAAGGCCGCCCTCAACCTCAAGAGACCTGAGCAAGGTACTAATGAAGGGTTTGGGCCAATATTAACAAAATGGCCCTTGTCTACTCATACGATTTTACACACTTACAACAATTAAGTATTTAATTAAATTCATGACAACATACAATTTACAAAAATTAAGTATATTAATCTAAGTGAAACACATTCAATTTACAATATAGTTAAAAAAAAAAACAACTTCTACAAATTGTACAACAATGATAAAAGACATGCTTAATTTTGTAACACTCATAAAACTTAAACTAGATCACAATTAAAGCTTGGCCTAACCGAAATCGCAATTTGTCACCATTCCACAAGTGTAGTACAAAAATTAGCATGCATTCTATATACAACAAAATCGATGACACTTTAAGTGCAAGGGATTTTAACAATCCCCGGCAACGGCGCCAAAAATTGATGCGGCTGAAATAGCCTCACAATTTAACCCTGCAAAATGTAGTTGTCAGTATAGGATAAGAGGGATCGTTCAGTCCGGGGATTGTAGGGTACACCTACACAAAAAGGTCAATTAACAAATAAACGAATAAAATGGGGGGTTTTTGAATTTGGTTTCTAATCTACTTAAAATAAAAACAAAACAAATAAAATTATCTACAATGATCGACTTCCCTAACCTTGACCAATACCACTCAGAAATTACTAAGTGTAAAAACAGAAAATTCATTTCAACATGCTACAAAAATGTGCCCATCTTAAATGCCTAGATAAGAGCCAAAATGAAAAGCCTCAGCGGATCAATCCATTTATCTGATTCGTTCTAATGTAGGCTTGGATCGGAAAAGTCCTTACCAAGCCTAATACTACTAATTTTCGAAAACACTCAGCGTAATTCTCTTAACTAGTAGTATTATCTAACCCTCGAATCAACTCACACGTGCAAATTAACCATTACACATAGAATTTAACACGTAATTTCCAGAATCATTTAATCATTAAAGCATGATTTTTACCACCCGTTAGAACCAATTACTACTTGTTTAACTCAGCGTCTTAACAAATAACAATTGCTCTTGGCAAATAAAGCAAACACACAAGAACTCTCACCGTTATTCTAGCATGCAAACTTATGAAACTAACTCTGAAAATTACCTAAACACGTAAAAGGGCACAAGATTATTACATGCATCATAAAAGAATTCTCGAAATTAACTCAATAATAAACCGAAAATCTCAAAAATATTAATAAAAATATTCTGAAAATCTCATGTCTCCAATTACACAACTTGCAAATTGAAACACACAAAACCGAAACAAAAAATATAAGTAGAGTCATAGTTACACTTTGAAGCTTTCCTCAGCGGCTTAGCAACAAGGTGATGAACTTGTCTCTGCTATGGTGGTGGAGCGTCCTTGACTCAGCGCCTTAGAGCTTTGTAGATTGATGGATGGATGGTGTCACGGTCTTGTAGGTGATGGAAGTTTAAGAAGTGAATTGGGCAGAGTCTCGGAAAAGTTTTTGGCCAGGAAGTGATCTTGGCTGGGAAGTGATGCCAATTATGTTCTGGATGTTGCCTATTTATAGGGGAGCATTGGTTGGCTTTTCCAGCTGAAACGTCTCCTTTATGGCCTTAAATCCTCTCATAATGGGGCAATTCTTTTAATTTCCAAGCTGAAACGTCTTTCTCTTATTTATTTTCCGGCTGAAACATCTTTCTCTTTTATTCCTCAACTGAAACGTCTTTTCTCTTATTTATTTTTCAGCTGAAACATCTTTCTCTTTTATTCCTCAACTGAAAACGTCTTTCTCCTTTATTCCCCAACTGAAAACGTCTTTCTCCTTTATTTCCCTTCTTCATTGCTTGGTCAAATATCTTAATGCTTTATTTTATGACTCCATCATTGCTGTTTCCAAGAGTTCCACCAAGCAAGGTTTCCTACAACAAGCAGGAGAATATCAGAATTTTCTAGAGAAAATAAAGGGGAATTAAAATGTAAAGACCGCAAAAACAGTTGACAGTTAGGAATCCTGATCCAGCTAGGATTTTTCATGAATTTTACTTTTTCCGCCTATTTCACTCCAAACACTCAACAAGACTCTCAAAATGACTTATTGACTCAAGACACTAAACTTAAGGGAGAAACAAGGCTAAAATTGGGCACATATTCAATAATATCGTCACACTTTTTGGTCCTATCAAGTTCTCGCCGACCTGTGACTTGTCAACCTTTTTTTTTTTTTTTTTGACTTGGGCGATGGTTGCAGAATCACCGCCGGGAAACAAGGCCAGTCGTGAGGTATGAGAAGGCCAGCATGTACACCTCTAGGCTGGAGGCCTATAAGACCGTTGTTGATCCCGAGACACTAGCGATGTGTCAGTCTGAGGTTCTCGTGGTGCTACCAATGCTGCACCATTCTCACCTTGGTGCCGATGGTTCATCCGTCGTTCAGGTGGGAACTGACTTGGATCGTGGGGCCGCCGGCGGGAACCCTGCTACAATTGTGCAGCAAAAAGAGAGAGTGCCAGCTAGCCGGCGTGGGCTGTAGAAGGAGAAAGTGGTGACGCCTGCTGAAATAGTCACCATTGCGGGGTTGGGGCCACAGAAGAGGTCGAGGTCTCCCGCCGCTGGATCAATACGGGTGGTGCTACAGAGGAAGCATCGCCAAAATGACACCGATGAAGAAGAGGAAGAAGACGAAGCTGAGACCATCGGTGCCCATCAGCAGAAGAAGGCAAGATAGGCCCCTCCCAAGGTGACCGCGCCCACCAGCGGGGAGTTGCAGACTGGTGACCTGGACTCGTTCACCTCGTACGCCAAATTCCTGGGTGAACCGGAGCGGGAGTTTTTGTTCCACCACTGCGAGAGGCTGGGATTTGGCGGATTGGATGGGACCGTCCGACCAACGGTGCTGCAGTGGTCTCCATTTAGCTCGGCCTTTGGCCACTTGTCCGTCGGGTTGCATGAGTTCTTCCTCGCGGCCTCGAAGCAGCCTGAGGTCAAGTGGCAGCTGCGGGAGGAGCTCGAAGTCCTGCGGGGGGAACTGGCGAATTCTCAGGCCAGACTGGCGGATAAGGAGCGGCAGCTGATCAAGGAGGAATGCAATGCCTCTGATGCTCGCGGCAAGCTGAAGATTGCTATCGAGCAAAAACTTGAGCGGAATGATCACATCAATCGGCTTCAGCAGGATATAGTTCAGCTGAAAGAGCAGATGGCGGCCAAGGTTAAGAGGATTGACATTCTTAAAAAAGACTCTGCCGCCAAATCCGCAGAGGTAAAAAGATTAGAGGGTGTGGCTGCCCAGCTGGAGAAGCTTTGATGGATGTGGTGCTGAGGCCGCAACTGTGGATGCCTTTAAGCAGTCTACGGCGTACAAGGAAGCTTTGATGGATGCGACGAAGGCCGGTGCTGTTGCCAACGTGGAGCTTCTAAATAAAAGGGCGCCATTGATTGGGCGCAGGCGTCTGGGTCCGCCAGCACACCTAGCAAGCGGTCAGCCGCAGGGGGCGGGTCCTTGGAGGTTCAGCCTAGCTTGCGCTCCGGCAGTGGGGAGAGTGATGATGACCCAGCGGAAGCCTCCCAGCGCACTCCGGTGCCTACCCAGTCCGAGGTCTCCAGAGCCAATGTTGTGGCAGATCGTACCCGGCCGGACAGGACCATCATGACCCCTAGCCTAACTATGCATGGCTCCGACCAAACAAGTCGAATGGGCGCGCGGTAATCGCCGTTCGAGAGTGAGCAGGGAGGTACTGAAAATTGTTGAAGACGCTGCCCTCGATACCTTTGTTTTGTAATGCCGCGGAAGCCTACATATGTACTTTTGCTATCCTTTTTTTTTTTTAATTGAATATTTTTGGGCGGGTGGTCCCAACCCTTAATATACGCAGTTTGTTTGAACTTTCAGTGTTGGATTCTGTGTTGTTTGCATGTTGCTATACCGCTAGTGTTGACTTGTGCTTTTGTTAATCAATGAAACATTAAAGGAATTAAAATTGTTCCCAAGTGCACGATGTAGCGGATATAGCCCACCGAATATTGTTGGCGTTGCCAGTTAATTCTTGTGCTTGGACTGGGCGACAATGGTTTTAATAATTCCTCATTTCATTGATAGCTGTCAGATTAGCGTTTTACAAAAGTGAGGTTGTACCCGTTGGGTAGCTTCCCTTAGCTAAATATTGAACAAAAATTTAGCTAAGTACAGATGCCCTTGGGTAGCAGTATGACTATTAGTAGTAATACCGAAGATGTTCGGTATTCCAAGGGTGGGTCGTTGTGACGCCATCCTTATCCATTAAGTAGAAGGTGCTGGGGCTAGCGATTTCCACAATTTTGTATGGACCTTCCCAAGTTGGGCGGAGTGCCATTGGCTTTTACCCTAGTCCCCCAGTTGGAGGTTCCGGGCTTTTACCCTGGCGTTGTAGAAACGCGATACCCGTTGCTTATTTTGCAAATTGTACAGATGGGCCTTGTGTCGTTTCTCCTCTTGGAGATCCCTGTGGAGATTGACGCCTTTGCCTTTGGTCTCGGGGCAGTAGCCTTCGATCCTAGCGGTAGGTTGAGTAATCTCAATAGGTAGAACGGTTTCAGTTCCGAACATCATACAAAATGGCGTTTCACCCGTGGTGGAAGTTGGGGTAGTCCTGATGGCCCACAGAACTTTCGGAAGCTTCTCCGCCCACAAACCCTTGGCATCGTCGAGCTTCTTTTTTAGCAGTTTCTTGATTATCTTGTTTGCTGCTTCGACCTGGCCGTTGGTTTGGGGGTGAGCGACATATGCAAAACACATCTTAGTGCCTAGGTTAGCGGTGAAAGATATGAGTTCCTTATTGTTAAATTGTGTGCCGTTGTCTGTGATGATTGTGTGGGGGACACCATAGCGGCAATAAATGTTCTTCCAGAGGAAGTGAGTTACCTTGGCGGTAGTTATTGTTGTCAGTGGCTCTGCTTCTATCTACTTGTTGTTGTAGTCGATGGCGACAATGATGTACTTGAACTGGCCTTTGGCGGTTTGGAATTTTCCCATCCTAGGCCCCACGTGGAGTGAATCCATGGACCAATGATGATCGACAGTGGTTCTGTCTGGGCATGTGGGAGATCAGCATATTGTTGACATTTGTGGCAAGATCTTGATATCCTCCGAGCGTCGTCGCCGAGCGTAGGCCAGAAGTAGCCTTGTCGCATTGTGCAATTGGTCAAGGATCTGGCGCCCTAGTGGTTTCCACATTCCCCACCGTGTATCATTGCCAGAACGACCTTTCCTTTCACTGGTGTTAGACACCGGAGGTTGGGGTGGGTGAACCCTTGGAGGTAAAGCTTGCCATTCTGGATGTTGTAACAGGTTGCTCTCCGCTTGAGCTGTCGTGCTTTGACCTTGTCTTCTGGCAATGTCCCATTGCGCTTGTATTCGATGATCTCATCCATCCAACTAGGATTGACCTCTGTGTTGAAGATCTCCGCTAGGGTTTTTGTGATGCTTGGCTTGTCAAGACATTCCACCCTTGTGTCCGCTGGACTTTTGTGTGGCTGAGCGGTTGCTAGTCTGGCCAGTGAGTCAGCTTTGGCGTTCATTTCCCTAGGGATCTGCATGATGGTGTGAAATTTGAATTTTTTTTAGGAGCGTCTTGACGTAACCCAGGTATGCCGCCAACTGTTGGTCCTTGGCCTGGAAACTGTCATTGACCTGGTTGACGACTAACTGGGAGTCATTAAATATGTTGACACTGTCAGCCCTCGAGTCGATGGCGAGGAGTAGGCCCGGCGATGAGCGCTTCGTACTCCGCCATGTTGTTTGAGGCTTTGAAGTTGAATTTTAAAGCGTATTCCACGTTCAGTCCCCCTGGCCATGTCAAGATGACTCCGGCGCCGTTGGCCTTGTTGCAAGCGGAGCCGTCCACGTGCAGGTTCCAGTCTGACTGCTGGGGGGCTAGCTCCTCAGCGGTTACGGTTTCCATGTTGGGTTCAACCTGTCGCTCGGTGAGCTCAGCAATGAAGTCTACCACCGCCTGGCCTTTCATGGCGGTTCTTGGTTTGTAATCAATGTCGAACTAGCTGAGCTCGATGGCCCACTTGCTGAGGCGCCTCGAGTGTTCCCTACCTCAGCCGTTGATTTGTTAAGACATGGATTGTGTGGGCTTGAAAGTATTGGCGGAGGCGTCTAGCGGTGACAATGAGTGCTAGAGCGAGCTGCTCTAGGGGGGGATATCTTGTTTCATCCCCGTTCATGCCTCTGCCTGCATAGAATACGGGGAGCTCATCCAGGCTGTCCTGTCAGACAATGGCGTGGCTTGCCCAGATGTTCAGCGAACATAGCATTCATCAGCCGCTAGTAAGTTGCACCGGCTTTCTTCAAACCGAAAGGCATGACATTATAGCAGTATAGGCCTTTGTCAGTGGTGAAATAGGTGCATTCTTGGTCACCAGGGTGCATATTGATCTGATTGTAGCCGGAGAAGGCATCCATCATGCTGAGTAGCTCGTGCCCAGCGGTTGCATCGACCAGTTGGTCTGTGCGAGGTACTGGCAAGCTGTCCTAGGGGCACGCCTTGTTGAGGCCCTTGAAGTCGACATATATTCGCCACATGACCAGGTTGGAAATCCACTGAGGGTAATTTACTTGGTGGATGAATCCAATGTTCTGGAGCTTGGCAACCTCTTCCCCTATTGCACGGTATCTCTCCTCATCAAAGGCCCTTCGCCGCTGCTTGATAGGGTGGCGGATGGCTTGATACTCAATTTTTGTGTGATGATCTCGGGGGAGATGTCTGGCATGTCAGCATAGGACCATGCAAAGACGGCGGCGTTGTTACGTAGAAACTGGGTGAGCTCAGTCCCTACCTCTGGGTCTAATTGAGCGCCGATGCAAACTGTCCGCTCAGGGTGCTCGTTGGAGATGCTGATAACCCTTAAGAATGTTTCTGGGTTGATAGGCTCTTTTTTGACATACTTCTTCTTGTCATCCCTAGGGTCTTCAAAGATAGGTGCCGCTGCATGATTTCCCACTGTTAGGATTTCATGGTAGTGCTGATAATGCCACAGTTGTGGAAAAGCACTCTCGTGCCAGTTGTTGACTTCCCTTCACACAGCCTGTTCCATTGGGAGTAGGGAACTTCATGAGTAGCATGTATCCGGCGATGATGCACTTGAGCTTGTTAAGTGCCGGTAGACCAATGATGGCATTATATGAACTGAAACAGTCCACAATGATGAACTCTGTATGGATTTGACGTACACGAATTAGTGTATCAATTTAAAACCCTATCAATGTATTAACAATAAGTAGGGATCGTTTTCAACCGGGGATTAGGGCCTAATTAATTACCGAAAAATAAAAGTTAGCAAAACAAATTAAAGAATACATCTATACATTATTTAGGAAAATAAGGAGGGGATTTAAGATTTTTATTTTATCTAACAACTAAGTGATATACACATGTGACACATCAAAACCAAGAATCATATAGAATAAAATGAATGGAACGAAATTAATATGTAATTAACTACTATTAACACATTGGCATGGGTTCAAAAATCAAATCACGAATCAAAATATATTCAAGCATAGAATCAATCAAGAATAAACCATGAACGCATGCATAAGTTCTTATTACTTCCCTTAATTAGATTAACTAGATGAACGCACAATAATTAACCCTATTAATCATGCAATTACTAGTGGTATCTAATCACTAACAAAAACACTCATAACACATTAAGAATCATGAAAGTTTGATCAATTCAAGTCAAGAACACAAGTTAGAACGCTAATCAAGCATGCAAGACTCATTGTTAATTTAGCTAAGTGTTTATAGGTTTTCCACCAAAATTATCAAAGCCTAGAATGCTAGCACCTTAATATGGATTCAATTACATGTTTATCAACCTGAGTATGCATCCAAAGATCAATTAACACACAAGAGATGGGATTAAAGTCCGAAATTAACAATCATGCAAGAATACTTTGAAATCGCAACTTTTCTTTTGAAAACCTAAAACCAACATCATGCTTCATAGTATTTGGAAATCACATAACTAAATTCAATCTTTCATCCACCATAGAAATCGCAAGCAAGAAAACCAAATAAGAAAACCAAATCGCAATTTTATATAAAACCCGAAAACATAAATAAGGTTCCATGGTTACACTTTTTGATCTTCAAGGAAGCAGGATGCTTCAAAAGGTGATGGAATGGAGGAGAGCTACGGCAAGGATGCTTGAATGGATGAATGGATGCTTCACGGCCTTGACTTGGAACTTCTTGAATTGTTGCCGAAACTATGGAAGAGAAAGGGGAGTGTTTATGGCTTTTAATTCTGAAGTTTGTGGTGTGTAGAATGTCTTCACAAAGCTTCCCTTATATAGTGAATGGCAAGGGCTAGGGTTCCCTTGAATTTCTCTTGAATTGCATCACTTCAACCAATAGAAAAATAACATATGAACTTAGAGAGCAAGTAACCTTCTATTTCCGAAATCTTCCATGTACTTAGACTTGTTTTCGGCCTTCCTTGCATGTAGAGCCTTAAATCAATTCTTATTCCTCTATTTTCTCTCATAAAATCTCAAGAAAATCCAATAATATCCTATAAAAATTCTTGCCGAAATCTTTTGATAATTCCTTGTATTTCTTACGGAAAAAGCATGTAGAATGGCCCTATGACTCCTCAAAAATGTCAAGAAGGATCTGGAGCATCATGTGCAAGTCACATGCTTCAAACTTCGGGCCATACTTCCCCAAATGGGCCAATTCAAAAATAATCTTCACATTGCCTAAATTCCTTCAATATTCTAGAACAATCTTGAACTATCTTGAGTCATCTTCAAGACACAGCATCTCCTAGCCTCACCAGGACTCCTAGTGTCATCAGGTTTCCTAGTCCAACTGGGACTCTGTCATTTATCATTTCCGAACATCATTTTTCCGAGCTTACTCCTAGTTGCATTAGGATTCCTGCTTCAACTGGGATTTCCTGTTTCAGATTAGGAAAGTTTCCATTTCTCCATTTCTTTCCCATTTCTGCTCCTCATTTCCTCGCCTTCATTTCCTTTATTTCTAGCTTTTCTTAGCTCATTTCTTGCGTTTGAAGCTCATTTCTACCTAAAAACACAAAACTAAGTTAGAAATGATATTGTTAAGAAAATAACTAAGTAAAATGTAGAGAGAAATGCACTAAAAACATAGAAAATATTACCTCGATCAGGATTTCCGCCGTTCGTGGACTGGCACCGATAACCAGTCGCATGTAGTCAGAACCCAATGGCTGTGTGACATCACCGGAGAAGCTAAGTAATGGCTCATGATCCTGCAGTAGCTTTCTGTTCCGCCACAGTTTGTTGTAGCACTTGTTGAAGATGACATTTACAGTGGACCCGCTGTGGGCAAGGATCCTCCCCACTGACCATTTATCAAGTACGGCGTCGATTAAGAATGGATCATCATGAGGCAGATGTACTCCGTGCTCCTCCTCCTCTGAGAAGGTAATGGGCTCCCAACCAGACCTTGGGAGTTTAGCGGACCTCTTATAGAGGATATTGCACATCTCCTTGGGGTGGTTAGCAAGCGCATAGCGCTTTCTTGCTCTGTGAGACATATTGGTGATTGGAGCACCACCGTCGATGGTGTTGATAAGGGCCCAATGGCTCAATGTTGGCAATCACGGGTGGTGGTTGGTGTACCTTGAATTGTTCCATCTTACCGTCTCGGTATAAGGTCTCAATGGCTGTTGTGAGGGCATTGCAATTGTTGGTGTTTTGGTTGCTGTCCTCGTGATATTTGCACCACTTGCCAGTGTTTCAAGGCTTTCCTACCCTTGGGTATTTTCTTGGGGGCGGTGGTGGGATCTGGTCCTTGCACTGGTCGTATATTTCCTCGTATGAGGCTGTGAGGACCGTGAACACTGAGTACCGCTGGGATGACTCTGTCTGTTTATTACGGTTATCCCCCTGAAATGAGCGGCTGCCCTTATTGTAATGTTGGTCCTTCTACCGCTTACTCTGGTGGTTGCCCTATTGCCATTCTCTCTTTTTATCAGTTGGCGGCGCAGCAGAGGTTTTGCTAGCGGTTTCCTGATGGCTGGTGGAGGGTTAGGTGGACTTTACAGGTGTTGGTGCTAGTGGCGGGGTTTCTCCATATGTGATGAATTCTGCCTGTGCATGGATGACAGTCTCGCTCATGATATGGTCGTAAGCGGCATTTGGATGATTGTAATTGAGGTGATAGAGAAATGGCCCATTGAGGAGTCCTTGCTTGAAAGTTGCCAGCGCCGTTATCCTATCAAGATCGCTGCACTGGGATGTTACTGCTCTCCACCTGGTGACAAACGCCTTCAACGTTTCCTTCGCCCCCTGTTTGAAGCTGAATAGTTGCGTTGTACTGTGGTGTCCGGCCGCGACAGGATGAACCGAGAGAGGAAAGCATTTCATAGTGATGGAATGAGTTAATGGACCCTGGCGGACACTCAAAAAACCAACTCATTGCCTCACTATCCAGCGTTTCGCTGAACAAGTGGCAGAGGGTGGTGTCATCGAACCCCTTGTTATTGGTGACTTTTTTGAAGGTGTCCATATGGACAAAGGGGTCAGTCATGCTGCTGTAATGTGACATCTTTGGTGTCTTTGCGTGCGCGGGCCGATGGCATGTAGGATCCTGGCGGTGAATGGTCCTGGTCTGGACGCAAATAGTGGATTGGGTATTGGCGCTGGGGCGCCTGCCTCAGCTCGGATTAGCCTTTGCTCTAGTTGTTGCATCTGCTCCAATGTTAGGGCGGTTGTGTCTCTATCGGGTCCCACCCGTATGTTCTGCTGAACCAACTCTCACCTGGGGATAGATATATCACTCTCAGTTCTAGCAGTGATTGCCGAGTGGCTGGTGTGAGGTTGTGACTCCAGCTCCTGTTCCAACATTAGTCGGGGTGGAGGTGGTGGTCCTATTCCCCGCATCTCTGGTGGGTTCAGCGGTACCTGCATCTGTATGATTGGTACGGGTATTAATCCGCCGATGTTGGGTTGACTGCGTCTGGTGCTCCGCAATTGCTCGCTTTGCTCTGGGTTGGCGTTTGCTTCCGGCGCCTTCTCAATCTTGACATCAGTATGGCCACCTGCTTTTGGGCCTCAGCCTTTTCTCTGCGCTCCTGCTCGAGCTCTCGATTTGCTTTGTGAAGGTCCGCTAGTGCCAGCTCATACATAGCGGTGAGGTCCTGCATCGGTGGGCGACTGCCGCTCGGCTAAGCCTTCGCCGTAGTTTGGGTTGGTGGGATCTGGGAACTAGCCTGGGGTTCCCCACTGGGGTTGACTGGCGTGCTGAATAGTGCACAGTTAACGTTAACCGCTGGATTGACGTTGATCATTGGGTTGGTGGCATGGGGGTTGGCGGATTGATCCGCCTGCTCCACAGCGTTTCCCCCGCTACCGTTAGTCATGGTGGATGTGGTGGGATAGCCTTTTGTTCAAGGATTCCCACAGACGGCGCCAATGTTAATGTTTAAAGTTTAGCGGTAGATAAACCTTTGTTAACGCTGGTCTGGTGGGCAGACCGCTACCTATGATACTCTCAGAGCTCTCGCTACCTGTCAAATGGAATACAGAGGGCGTCAGAGGGAGACCGCACTGGGTGGTCTTATCTTCTTCGATGCCTAAGTTAGCCAATGTATTTATGTTGACAAAATAACAGTAAGTATTAAATGCGTAATAAATGAGGAGAGAGGAGAGAACCTTTTATAGATGAGGAGAGAGATGATCTTCTCCATGTTTTCGATGTGGGACTAATATGCTTCAGTCCCCAACTTCTGGAGCTTCTAGAGCTTCTGATGTTGTCTTGCCGGGGCGCGTGGCAGCGCGTCAGGGTTGATCTGGGGGCAAGCTAGGGCTCAGGCGGTAGCCTGCTTGGCTGTGTTCCCGTAGGTCACTCCTTTGGCAGGAGTCGGTACCGCTGGTGGTAGCATGAGCGTGGCTCATTATAGCTAATTATGCTTGTAATGCCTATGTAAGTACACTTTTATTGTATAGCTTACTAACTTATTTAATTTTTAATGTACGTTGTTCAGGATTTCCATGAATGTCCGAGTCTTCTAAGATCTCTAGTGCACAAGAGATTGAAGCAAGACTTGAACGTTTGAAGAATCCTCCACAACTTGAATACAGAAGACCTTCTCCTTTGAAATTCAAGCCATACACATTTAACGATCAAGGGAAGAGGATCTTACACCAACTCCATCTCCACCATCACTTACGCCATCACCACTTGTATCATCTAACTCATTCTCACCTCAGATTACACCACCTCTTTCACCTTTACCAACTTACACACCACCCCTTGAAGAAGAAGAGCACGAAATGCCTGGTCTTGGAGGAAATAATGAGGCTAACCAGAGTATCAAGGATCTCTCTACGTCCACTATTGAAGGAGGGCTTCCTCTTTCATTGTTTTCCCAGCACCTGCAGAGGGCAAGTCTGTCAACTTTGAGATTAAGGGTGGACTTCTTCATCTTATACCTACATTTCATGGACTCTCCCTGGAGGACCCTAACAAACATTTGAAGGAGTTTCAGTTTGTAGTTGGAAGTATGACGCCACCTGTTAGGTCCATAATTACCTATTAATTATTCCCCTCATCTTGTACTTTTGCTTAACCTTTGTGTTTATTTATATCTATTTATTATTTTTTCCTTATCATGCTAGGAAATGATAGAGAAGCATGGAAATGCACTAAAAACTCAACTTTAGCACATTTTCCTACTCCGGCTATGAGAAACCGAGCAAAGCAAGGAAGGAGGAGCGGCAGACTGATCAAATGAACTTTGAATGAATTCAAAATTTTCAGATCCATTCTAAACATCCTAAGGATCATTTGTTATGAAGAGTGTAAGAGATAGTTCGGAGTGGAAGGCCTTCAAAAGATCAGTGCAAGTTTCTGCACTAGAATACAAAAACTACAAAACCGGACCTGTACTGATTCCGGCAGCATTTCCGGGCAAACCACGATGAATTAAGCTCTAAAATTTTACCAGGATGATCTAAACTTATAAAGGAACATTTGGTATGAAGAAGTCAAAGGTCAATTTTGAACTCTCGGTGGAGATTCAATTGAAGGAAGAAAGGAGAAGAAAGTGCGCAAATTGACAAAAAATGGGTCAATGGTGGTCAACACCGGATTTCGGACATTTCTGGCCAAGTTGGCCGGCCAAGAACATGTGTGGAGGACAGGAAAGAGCTGATTAGGGTTAGAGACTTTAGGTGGGAAGACTTTAGGTCTAGATTATTTTGAAATTCAAAAGTTGAAAGATGACAAGTGGTCCAATTCTTACACCTTACACCTTTGTCTCCAATTTATTACCTTGTTCCCCTACACAATGACCCTTCTACCCTGACTTTTTCTTCTCCACCAAAATATCTATGGGCTTTCTAGGTCATTTCTATGTGGAATTAAAAACTAGATCCACATTTTGTGCTTACACATTTGTCAATCACATCTAGCCCTTCATTCCTTTTGATCTCCACCCTTGATTTGAATTGCCTTAGCCTTTAAATAGTCCTTCCCCTCTCCCCAAAACCGTGTTCCCCCTTGGCTCCCTCATTTTGGAGCATCAAAATCTCTCTTTTATTTAGTTTTAGGTTAGTTTTTCATACTTGTACATAGTTCTTTGAGTTTTGTGTAAGAGAAATGTGTGTAGCCACTTGGGTTTCACCAAAACCGAAGTTTCTACACACTTTGATCAATCATTTCTCTTGTTTCTCACACATTCAAGCCTTGTTGTTACTTTGTTCTTGAGATTTTGTGGATTTGTATAGTGATTTGGGTTCTAGAAACCGAAATCCCTATACTTTGAAGCATTTCTCTTCTCATATAGCATCTAGGAGGCAAGGGAGACATCTTGTGCTTTTGGTTTGGCTCCAAAAAGAGCCAAACCCATAGGTATATCACTTGTTCTCCACTCTTTGCTCTCTTTTATTTGTTATTTATGATGTTTATGGCTTGTAATTGTGTAAATATGAGTTGTGAGTAGTTGAATTTGGGGTTAGGGCTTAGCCCTAGCCAAACTTGTGCACAAAACAATGTAATCTTTATGTTATTTGATGTTTATGCATGTTTTGAATCTTTTGGCTACTATACTTTCATGTATCCTAAGTGTGTTTATAGATTTATCACCTAGAAGCATGCTTTAGAAAATTAATGAATCGGAAACATGAACTTGATAAACTCTTGATTCCATGAGCATGTGTAGCTAAATAGGTGATGACTTAGCTTATTCCTACGGGAAGAACTAAGTTGCTTGAATTTCTTACCTTGAAATTAAAGCATGATGTTGTGAGTTTAGGTTCTGGAAGAATTTAGGCTTACGGCACCATAGGCCATTTAGGATCCGGAAGATTTGAATGGTATAAAGGTTGTGTAATTTAGCTTTGCTTCAAAAGAGATTGTTAAATTGCATGACAAGTTGGTTTCTTGGTAGCTTCACCAAAGCACTGAGGGGAAATTTATCAAAGCATGTTGTTACATTAATTTGGGGTTATATTATGTGTGAGAAAGGTTAGGTGTGATGCCTAAGTCTCTATTTCTCTCTTACATCAAAGTCTCTATTTTTATTTGCTTACTTTATTTTTGTGCAACTTAATTTACTTCTTAATAATTAAAATCAACAAAGCCGATTCACCACTTTATCATTGTAAATATCATTATTGATAGTTTTGGCTTCCAAAGGGCCGAGACTATTAATTTGTAAAAAGATAGACTCACATGGGTTTTCTAGGTTTATTTTTGCGGTAATCTAGCTTAGGGTAGAGTTACTCAATCCCTTGGGTACGATACTCTTACTTTGCCCCGTTACTAAAACTTGACCTCCTAATCTTGGGAGTAGGTAACATCACACAAATTGCACGTATTTTCACACTCGTGATGCCACCAACACCACCTGAGGCAGATGAGAACATTTTCAAGCTGAAGACATTCCCTTTCCTTAGCTGATAGAGCCAAAGATTGGTTATATGAACTTCCAGCTGGACATGTCACTTCTTGGGACACCATGATGAAGGCATTTCTAGAGAAATTCTTCCCTACTTCAAGAGTTACTGCCATGAGAAAGAAGATTACTGGAATTCAACAGGCTGAAGTTGAGTCATATCCTGCGTACTACGAAAGCTTCAAATCCCTTTTGGCATAGTGTCCCCAACACAAGTTCAAGGATGAAAGCCTCTTGCAATACTTTTATGAGGGTTTGCTCCCTCGTGAGCGCCAAATGTTAGATGCTGCTAGTGGAGGTACTTTTGTCGACAAGACTCCAGCTCAAGGGTTTTAAATTGATACACTAATTTGTGTAGGTCATTGACATATGGTATCCATCAGTACGCAAGATAAACAGTGCAACGAATTTGTATGTAAGCTGTTTGAATGATTCAATTGAGCCGGTCGGTAACTCATAGAACCAACTCCTCGGAGAGAGTTTCTTGAAACATATTGCAGCAGACCACATCGGAGTACCCCTTGATGCTCGTTTGTGAGCGGAATGCCCACAGGTGTTGGTAAGGATCACTGGTCTCAATGTAATCAATCTTGAGAGACTTAGTTGCGTTGGAGCGTACCGCATTCCTAACCTGCGAGGTCAACAAAACTGGACAGTCCTTGAACATTGTGTTTAGAAGGCGACATGGGGCTCTGCTCTCGCTCGCCTCAATTTTGGACTGCAAGCTAGTGATGGATTGCCTCATTTGCACTAAAAGTGCTTTGTTGAGGTCTGAGCCCAGTAGAGGGGGCTAATCAATCCGGGTAGGTGGGATAGTCCTCTAAGGCTTTATGGGTTAATATCAATAGGTACATGGATGATTCACTGACCCACGATACCTGTACTCCATGGTGTTGTAGAGAGTACCTTGTTCGACACCCTTGGCAAAGTGCGCTGCTGCGTCACAGCGAGCGCTCTCGTGAAGGCTTTGTTTTGTTGTTATAAATTTTCCAGTGCATGAGACAACGCCGCGTTTTCGCCCTTCAGCTCCTGGCCTCCTGTAACCTCTATT
This sequence comes from Rosa lucieae, assembly GCA_024704745.1. Classification (NCBI taxonomy): domain Eukaryota; kingdom Viridiplantae; phylum Streptophyta; class Magnoliopsida; order Rosales; family Rosaceae; genus Rosa; species Rosa lucieae. Next base: position 37,723,301 of record CM045498.1, read on the forward strand.
GTGTAAGGAAATTTGTCTTCCGGTCTACCCGACTTTGCTCCCGATCGATCCAACTTTGCACACGGGAGGCGGAGATGTCGGCCCTCATGAGCTCCATTTCCGTGGTTGGGTCAAGATAGTGTCCACGTGCCTTTGATGCCACATCCCGATAGGGTTTAACGCATCCAATCCTTGGGTATCGATGGAAGCGTCAGTCACCTTGCTCCCGGAAGTTCCCGATGTAAAGGAGAGTCAACATGCCACATCTTACACCGTATTTAACACCTTATATACTTGCTTAGCCATGGTGTTCCCATAGACGGTGCCAATGTTTCTGTTGGGTTTTCTTTATATGAGCTAGCCTGACAGAATGCCATGCAACTAGAATGTATGGAAAGATATTGTTGCCCTATCAAAGTAATACACAGAGCTTCAAAGGGATGGATCGAGCTGGTTAGTCTATGCCACTCTGATGCTAAGTCAAGGCCATATATGTAATTTGACTGCATACCATTGATGGATTAGTAATTATTACCCTTAATGAAGGCAGTTATGCCAGCTTGTATACTCTGTAATGGACAAGATGTTTCCTATTTCTTCCATGGGGGATGTATTCCCTCTTGAGTGGCTGATAATGCACTCTTCAGATCTCCATCCCAAAAGCTGTGCGCTTCTTACAGTCTTCCGTATTGTCCTTTGTGGACACCGTTATGTAGGGTTTTGGTATGTGGTACTGCTACATGACCCTAGTGGCCTGGTGTGGTGTGGTGATAGTGTGAAGTTCATTTGACAATTGTGCAATCCTTGCTGGTATATACAAGTATCATTGGGATTAGTATTCTACCTCACAATATAGGTGAGATTATTAATGTCACCTCGTGCTTCGACAGTATTGACTTCCACAACCTCTCAAATCTTTTTCATTCTATGGTTGTTGACTCTAGTCTTTACTTTAGCAGCTCTAACAAACGAAGGTGAAAGTTAAGCAAGGCATAGGGATTGTGGATGTAGACTCAGAGGAGTTACATTAGCAACGTCTTTTGATATTCCTTCTGAGGTATACAAAAGTAGAAGGAAAGATTCAGAATGTTGATATTATATGTCTATAATGTTACCTGTTATTGGTGAGACTGAAGTCTCTTTGTAAATCATAGCTTGGAAAGGCAAGTCAACCCCAAAAACAGCGTTAAAGGTCCTTTGATTGATAGTTATCATATTCCTCAATAGAGATGCATTGGAATTCCTCTAATAAGCCTGAGCAAGTAAAAAGTCTACTGGCTTTCAAAAAATTGGCGAAAAGAATAATCAAAATACGTTTAGAGCTTTGTTTTGATATGTTGTATTGTTTACGGTCAAAAGCCGCTTCTCATCTACATCTACTGTAAAAATGGTGTATAATGATAAATTATTTCACTGTTTAAGGATATCTCTATTTGTGTTTGGCCCAAACTCTAGGTTACTTGATGATAGGAGCATTTTAATGCGACGTTTTACTTGCTTTTCCCTACATTTCTTGCGTTATTTCTTTATTAAAACCCTGTTTAGGAAAGTTTTCATTCTTTGATTGGGAAAGTTCCTATTTGTAGAAAGTTTCTATTTTTATAGTTTCTATTTATCATTTTTAGTAAGTTTCCATTTTCTGTAGTTTCTATTTTTCAGTTTAGGAAAGTTTCTATTTTTCTTATTAGTTTCTATTTTCAGGACCTCCGAGCTAAAATATGGAAATGAACTCATAAATGGAAAGAGGAGCTTGCGAACACCAAGGGAAGCAAATATGAAGGTACATTGGAGTAGAAAAATGGAAATGTACTAAAAGATCAATTTTACACATATTCCTACTCCGGCTAGGAGAAACCAAGCCAAGCAAAGAAGAAGGAGCGGCCGCCTGACCAAATGAACTTCAAATGAGCTGAAACCTTCCAGATCCATTCTAGACACCCAAGGGATCATTTCTTATGAAGAGTGCTAGAGAAAAATATGAGTGGAAGGCCTTCAAACAATCAGCCCAATTTTCTACAGAAGCAAAACCGGAAAACTGGACCTGTAAGAGGTCCAGTAGCATTTTCGGCCCAACCACATGGCAATAAATTTTGAAATTTTACCACAGTAATCTACACTCATGGTGGATAATTTCATATGAAGAAATCGGAGGCCCAATATGAAGTTTTGATGGAGAAATAATTGAAGGAATAAAGGGGCAGAAATTCACCTCCAAATCTGCTAACAACCTTTGTCAAACTTGGAGAGGAAAATCATTCCTAATTGAGAAAAAGATAAGCAAGTTGCAAGCAAGTGGAAAATCTTGAGGAGGAAAATCAATTCAAGTTGAACAAGTGATAAACAAGTGGGAAGATATTTTTTACAAATTTGTCTGACATATCTAGCCCTTCATTTATGTTCATCTCCACCCTCCATTCATCATTTTTTGGGCTATAAATACACTTCTCCTCTCACTCTCAAAATACCAATTCCTTCATCCATTTCATCTTCTTTGTCTCTCCATTTCCTTTCCATTTTCCTTCTCCATTCTCTAGTTGCAAAGTTCTGTGTTTTCAAGCAAGGAGAGGAAGAAGAAGAAGGAGCCGTGAAGATCATATCCTCCATCATCCACCTTGAAGGCTTGCTTCCAAGATTCAAGATTCAACCATCTAGCTCTCCATCTCCATCTCCACTCATGGTGTAATTCGTTCATTTTCCTTGTAACCTTTTTGGTTTCCTTGTTTGATTTCATATGAACTTGTTTCTAGTTAACAATAATGTTTAGGGCAAAGTTTAAGCCCAATTTCTATGTTTAAATAAAGTTTTCGAATTCTATAATTGTGATTCTAAGTTGCTTATGTGAGTTTGTTCGATTAAATTTGCTTTACAGAAAACTTTTATATGTTTATCTTATTTGGGTCGACACTTATAGGATTTGCATGTAATTGGTGCTAGGTTTAAGAACATGAAATCGACTTTTCGTTTTGTGTAACTTGAATCAAAAGTAGTAAAGGTTCTGGACAAGAATCGAATTTAATTGAAGAGGATTGCAATTAGGTGGACTTTTCCATAACTAAGTTGTACACTTGAGTTGATAGCCTTTCTCTATGTCTAATGCGTTGAACATGTCATGATTGACTAGCTTTCTAGGGCTTGATTACATGTTTGATAGGATTAGTCTATGTGCTTTCACTTAGATTAATTAGCATTGAAAAGTAAAATATGGGAAATCGTTTGCTTTCGAATGTTTCACATGATCAACTCCTCTCTCATGACTTGGAAGAACAATTATAGGGTTTGAATCGAATTTGATTACATGGAATTGATTTTGATCTTTGTTCCTTGCGTTCCACCCTTGTATATATGTTTTTACGTTTTCTTTATTTTATTTATTTTAATTTTAATTTTAAGAATCCTAAACCCCCCCTTATTTTTGTTCACTTGTATATATTTATTCTTTATTTTATTTTTGTAAATAATACTTTTCTTTATTTGTTTCACAATGACAGGTGTACCCTCAATCCCCGGATAGAACGATCCTTACTTACTTATACTACTAACGACATTTCATGGTTAAATTATGCGCTTCCCAAAAGCGGCATCAATTTTTGGCGCCGTTGCCGGGGATTGGAAAATCACTTGCTAAATTGTATCATTTATTGTATATATATTTGTTGTATATAAATTGTTTAAAACTTAGTTTAAATATTATTTATATTATTGAATACGAATTTTAATTGTAGGTTGTAAATTGAGAGGAATAGGTGAAGTCTCTTTTGTTAATATTGGCCTAAACCCCTTATTGGTACCTAGCTCAGGTCCCTTAAGGTTGAGGGCGGCCTTTATTAACACTTGTTGAACTGTCTTCACACTTATGAACTTTTTCATCTTAGTAAGTATAGCCTATGTGGAATGGTGTCTAGGAAGGGGACAACGTTCATGACGGGTTTTTGAATCCAGAAGTGCTTGCAAATGGGCATAAACCACAATGTGGGAGTAGCTCATGCCAAAATGGATTTTTCCTCTCGTGTTCGCCCTCCCCCACCTGGCCATTTCAGTAAGGTTGCCCAAACGATTTGAAAGGGAGTTTGTGTCTAGGCGACTATACTTGGGCCGCACGTCCACTTGATTTTCTGCTTGGAATTTGATTCGATATCAATAATGTTTATAATAAAAGAAATACTTGTGAATACTCTATACGTGTAAATTATTTTGTTGTTTCACACTTTAAACTTGTAAAAATACTTTTCACGTTTTATACTCACTTGAGTACTTAACTTGTGTCTTATGTACAATATACTTGTTAATTATACTTGTAGTTTGTAATTAATAGTTATACTTGTTTTTATTTTGTATTTCTTTGTTAATTATAGTTACTAACTTTATTTAATGTAGGTACCGTCTGGCTGCAAGACGTAAAATACAAGCGCTACTTGGGAGGCAATCCAATTCAGATTTGCTTTCTCTTTCCCTATTTCTTTTTATTTTTCAATTTTTCTCTTTAGTTTTTATTTTAGGATTTGTTTTCGTAAATGTCTTCTATCTATGCTTACTTATTTCATTGCATGCTTTTAATTGATTACATTGAAGATAATGCAATATTTAAGTGTAGGGGAAGGGATTTATATTTTTGTCTTTCATTTTGAGTCCTATATTTATATTTGTCTTTTATTTTTGAGTCCTTTATATAAAAAAAAATTTTAAAAAAAAAATTGCATTCATTCAGTCTTATTAAATTAAGCTATTTACAAAAAAAAAAAATAATAATAATAATAATAATACTCTATACTAAGCCATGTCTGCATCTCTGTAGGAGTTGAGGCTGAGCTCAAGGGAAATGCGAGAGCCACCGCCATAGCCGCTACCTCCCTCGGAAGTAGTCTTCATGTTGCCAAAGATGTCCTCACCATGCATGGGGAATAGCGGAAGGGTTTCAATCTCCTGGTGATATTCTCCTCGTTGTTCCATGATCGATCCATCAACACCATAGCCGACACGTAACCCAAAATTTAGATCAATGGATCTGTCAGTACTAGTAGAACCAGTGGAACCAAAGTTCAGATCAATGGACCTACCATCATCAGTAGAACTAGTGGATCGAAAATTGAGATCGAGAGATCCACCAACCCGAACGTTCCGAAATTCCCTCAACTTCTGCCTCTCACGAGCCTTGAGGTTCTGGAACCAAAAGAAGACGTTCTTGTTCTCGATCTGCCCATACGGTTTCAGATGGAGACAGATCCCTTGAATCTGCTCTGGAGTTGGGTTCTTAAGCGCCCTATCGTAGTAAAGCTCCTGGAGGATTCTTAGTTGATCTGGTGTGGGAGTCCACCGATTATTGGTCGGCCTGATAGGCGTGTTGGCACTACTCCCGGCTGCTTGGATGCTTCCTCCCTCCTCGGTTGGTTGCTGGGTTTGTAACTCCATTAGTTGCAGAGTTCGTGGTTCCATGTTGATGAAGAAAGGATTTGAGTTTCGAAAGAAAGGCTGAAGGGTTGAGAGAGAAAGGCTGGAACTCGGAAGAATTTTCTTTTGGAGTGAAAGTCGCTCCCTCAGAATGCACCTATTTATAGAACGAGTGAGCAGATCTCCACCGTTGGATGGACGATCTCTGAGATTAAATCTACGCGTTGGATTAAAGTCACCCGAAAACACGGAAAAGCTGTTGGCGCGTGGAGGACACGTGGGGGAACCAAACGAATCTCGAGGAGCTGTGACAGACAAGCTACAGCCGAAAGCAGGTTTAATTGCCGCGAATCAAGGAAAAGAAAGGACGCGTGGGGGAATCAAACGAATCTCGAGGATCCGTGACAGACAAGCTATAGCCAAAAGCATGCCATAAATCCAGGAAAAGAAAGGAATATTTACACGTGGGGGAGTTTCTTGGGCCGTGAACTGTCATAACTCTTCTCCTTCCCGGAGAAGCTTTGTTAAAACCGTGTGCCTGTTGAGATTTCTACCCTATTTTGTGCTTTACATATACATCCTTTTTTGTCTCCTCCAGATTTTACTAAGGTTTGTCTAAGCGTGCAGTTTCAAATTCCTTCTACTTCCTCATGGCTCGAACCAAGGTTACCCCTCGCAGGGGCGTCAATCAACGCCGTGTTCTCTCTTTGGAAGAAGAAGGTCGTCAAGCGGCCACTAGAGCTGGACTTACTCGTCCATGGGACCATCGTCCTATCCGTGAGCGTACCCGCAGTCCCCCTCCTCTGCCTCGTCGCTCTCCCAGACTGCATCCCGGAGAGTCTTCTTCCTCACCAGCTGCTCGTGCTCCTCGGCCTATGGCCACCCTGGAAAGCTTGTCGGATTCGATTGATGATTTGCGTTCCTCTCTCCGTGATGGTATTATGGTGACAGATTGGAGAGTCAATTGCTTGATCGATTACATCTCTGAGATGAACTGCTCTTTGATCCGCTGTCACACTGCAATAAACAAGCTTGCTCAGGAAGTCAATAACTTGCAGAGTTATCCTCCTGGGTTTCCTCGCAAGGACGCTACTGCATCACAACATGAGGACCCGCCTCCGAAGGCTGAAACCAGCAAGAGGGCTGCCACTCGCCCGCATACCGCTCCTCCAAAGGAGTAAATGGAGGTACAAGTCTAGGCTGAAAGACTTTAAACATTAAGCGCTGCATGGGAGGCAACCCATTTTAACTGTAGCTGTGGAGGAGACATCAAACGCAGATTTGCTTTCTTGAACTCTTCCTTCTATTTTATTTTCATGAATTTTAAGTTGTTTTAGGTTTCGTTGTGCTAACTTTCTCTTCTATGCTTGATTTATGCTTTGCATGATTTATATTTGTTTATACATTGAGGACAATGCATGAATTAAGTATGGGGGAAGGGTTATTGCTTTATTGTGTTTTTAGTAGTTAGTATATAAAAAAAAAATGAAAAATAGTTGATGTTGGATTGTGTTTTTTGTGTTTTTAATTGATGTTGTGATACAGTAAGGTATATTGGATTAAACATAGTCTTGAAAAAGGGTAGCTGTTTCAGTCCCATTGCAGATCGAGACTCCCTGTTCCCGTACCTAAGTGTTGAAATTAAATTAATTTAAAAAAAAAAAATTTGGTTACTTTTGTTTTTGTTTTTGAGTCTTAGAATGCCCTTTCAACTGTCTAGAATGATTCTATATCTCTGAAATCATGATTAAAAGAGGATCACAAAATTGAAATAATTTTTAAAATGGTATTCTTTGGTTAATTGAGATATATGAAAAATGCATGCATGTGTAGTGGATATGGATTTCGTAACCTTGGTACAGAATATGAGCATGTTAGGATGAGTTTTGATTCATAAAAGCCCATGTGAGATATTTGAGCCATGTCCCTTTTTCTTGGAGTGATAAATGAAAAACATATTCTTAATTTCTTGGTGATGTTTTGATGATCTCATTATTCTTTCATCTTGATTGATTGCTTGCCATAGATTAAGTTTAATGGACTAGAGAATGCTAGAATTCACTCTTGTGCTTGTTGAAACGTTATATCAATACATGGCCCTGATTCTGGAAAGGATAGAGGCACCCTAGGAATTACCACCATTGCCATATAAACTTGTGTCCCTATTTGTGCCCGTCGTGGGACCCCCCTAGATAAGCCCCTTTGAGCCTACATTAAGCCTTTTCATTCATCACCCTTAAAACCCTTAACCATGAAACTTAGTATAGTTACAACCCTACCCTTTGTTCTAAGAACTTAGTGGAGCTATCTTTTGAGACATACTACGTGGGTTTGGTGCTAACACTACAACAAAAAACCTCATTTGCGATGAATAAGTTCCTCGCTAAAAACCAATATTTCGTGGCTATAGTATTTCCGCGAGGAAAATTTTTTCGTCTTCAATTCGTCGGAGAACGCTCGTCAAGAAAAGTTTTAACGACCAAAAAACTATTTCCTCGCCAAACCCTTTTTGCGATGAAATTAATTTTTCTCGTTGTTATTCATTAGCGACAATATTTTTCCTCACCCAAACTCATAAGTTTTTCTCGTTAAAAAAGTCTAAGGATTATAAAATAGTCGTTAAATATATTTTCTGACAAACTAGATTTCGTCGCTAAATTATTTATTTCCTCGCTAATGATAATTAATAATTAATGAATTAAACTCTAGTTTTTAGGACGAATATATTTTTGTCATTATAAATAGCTTTAGGCGAGGAAGTTTTTCCTCGCTATATGACGTTTTCAGAGATGAAATTTCGTTTCATCGCAATATCTGTCCTTTCAGTGAGAAAAAGTTTTCTCACTAATGATAATCAATAACGAGGAATTTTTTTTCGTCAATGTAGGATCTAACGTCTACAGTGAGGAATTTACTTTTGTCATTATTAATTTTAGTCTATAGCGAAGAAATGTTCTTTTTGTTGCGGTTGCCTACTTATTACGATATGGTCTGTGGGTGGTACATATTATTTTATTCTACAAAAGATTCTTATTCAAGACTAGTTAAACAATAAACAAATTAATAAGAGAAATAAAAGAACATAACAAGGATTTTGGAACATAAGAAACTTATATTGCAGTAACATGGTTTACATATGGTTTACAATACAAACAACAAGAAAGGAGGCTAGAAGCAGAGGATCAAGGGAAAAGGTAGGATCAAGGACATAATAAGACCTCAATGTAGGCTAGAAGCAGAGGATCAATATTATATACTAATTCAAAAGAGTTTAGGGATCCTCATGTACTAAATCCAATATAGAAGTAACTTAAACATTTGGTCATTGGCGAACTAAATCTTGGAATCCTCCTGATCTCTTCCCCAAATCTTGGATTCTCTTCTACTCTTGCACTTGGAACTGGTCACTGGAAATGGAAGTTCTCTTTTAGAGTTTTTGTAGAGAGTTTTAGCACCTGCAGAGCATGGCAACAGGAGCCCACTTACGGATCAGAGCATGCAATTAAGGTGTGAAGATGAGAATTAAATTTCAGCTACACAAACTTCTCCGTATAAACTTTACAAATGACCCAAACGCTTAACAGAAACATCTCACTCTAAAAATGCTTATAGCAGATTGAAGAAATTTTCCTAAGTGAAACAAATACAACTATGAAAAAGACTACGTTGTACAAACAACAAGAAAGGAGAAAGTAAACAAGAGCAATAATAAATAAAGACAACCCAGGGGCACAAGTGATTAAATATTGTGAACCCAGAGGCACAGAAGGTTGTTTCAGTAGATAAAATGCCACTGTCATAGTGTCATGTAATGCCTCATCCACTGATATGCCACCATAAAACACAAACTGTAGAACATGATTTAATATTGAAACAAAGTGTATAGTACTGGAGACCTTGCATGCGACATTATTCATACAAGTACCATGGGAATCATATTAAACAAAACAATCCAGAACCATTCCAATCTAAAATTTCAATCTCACCTACAAAATTTGTATATACTACTTTGTATCAAGGCAAAGACCTTGTTTGAATTTAAGATTCCAACCACCATTAGATATTTGCTAGGTTCATTGCACTCATGGAATCTTTGTTTGAATAAACGGCAATACGGTGACATGTAATGTCAATATTGTAATCCAATATGGTAATTTCATGAATCATGGCATTTGAAATTCACTTACAATGAGCATTAACTTACAGTGAGCATTATGCATAGGAACTTAAAAGAAGGGACGTCTTCAAGAAAAGCAGCCAACTCTTCCTTGGTGAGAGCATCAGGGTCTTTGATGCCAAGGAGTCGCTTTGCACTCATCTTTCTCGTGTCCCCAATCTCGATGGTGAGCTTAACATTCTATCACAGAGCATTATAAAGTCAATTGAGATTGAGAATACCAACAACGGAATTGCTCAAGGATATTGTGTTTTATACCTCATGAATTGAAAACCATGTTTCGGTTCTTCTTAAGAAGCTCCAACTTCAACACTTATCAACAATAAGAGTAAGTAACAGAGTCAATTGAATAAGAAAGTTAGAAAACCCATTAGTCTATTGATGTGGCTGACGTATTCGAACTCTTCAGAAATAGAGCTAAAGAACTTGTCACCTATTGAAATACAGAACATAAACATAATTGAATTGAATTGAAAGATCATCCAAAAAGGGACGTACCTGGCTAATTGAATAAAGGCAAGATTTGGTGACATCGATCGAAACCATGTTTGGCAAATCAATACTGCAACTAATTGAATCGAGGCATATCTTTCTCCTTGCTTAAAGATTATTGTCTACTCCATAACATTGAATTTGTTGGTGTGCTGCATAGATAACCTAATAAAAAAGTTAAAGTGACAGATATACCTGAAGGGAGGGACTAACGTGAAGCCAACATGTCAATACCAGATCGGTTCTCCAATGATGGAGCAAATCCAGCGAAAATTTGAAGGATCGGAATCCATCCAAGATTCTTCAATATAAGCTTCGTTATCTGCAGAGTAAGAAATTGCCCACAAAATTGAACTTTGCAGCTTTGGTTGATTGAGCTCGCCCACCCGATCGTCGTCAGGAAGCTGCCATGCAGTCCATTTTTCGTTTGCCCCCAAACCCCAGCCGAGCACTCAGACCCTTTAGATGCTGAACCTTTAGGTTTTTTTTTAATTGATTTTTCTTTTTGTGCCTTTGTGCCCATTTTTATTTTTATGTTGCCGCTTGAACTTACAACTGTCCCGCTTTTTATTTTTATTTTTCAAAACCCGCCTTCCTCTGATTTTTTTCGTACCTCAATAATATAAGTTTAGGGTTTAGGGATTAGGGAATAGGGATTAAGGGTTAGGTTTTATGGTTTTAAGGCTTATGTCATAATAATGGCTAATTAAATGATTTTTGGTTTTAAAAAAAAAATCATATACAATCTATGTATAAAGATCTAAATGTTTTGCATATATAATATATGTTTGAAGATCTCAATCTTGACCGGTTAAGATTGTCAAAGTTAAATTACACAGTATGTAGCGTCTAGTGTGTGACCCACTATGCAATCATATTTCGATAATCCAAACCGCTTAACTTGTATATAGGACACCACTCCTTGATCAACCATGCAAAATTTCAACTCAATCCAAAACCATTCAACTATTCATTATCATGATGTGGTAACGGTTAATATAGAATAAAGTGTCTATTGACTTTTTTTTTTTCAATTTCTACACCTTAACCAAATACGAGGTGCCCTAAAAAGATGGTGTCAAATAATAGTGATCCCATACATATTTCCTTGACATGTGAAGATGTCATGTATACAGAGTGGACACAAGATCAATGACAAACAAATGGAGAATAAAAGTCATATATATGTCAGCGTCATTCTAGTGAAGGATATTTTTTTTAGGTCATTTTAAGGGATAGCTTATTAGACCAACTTCCTGGTCATATATAGCTATCTCCACCGTTCAGTTTTAAGGCCTCTATGAGTAGATCAATTTTGCAAATTTCAAATCAAATTGATGATCGTTTGGGTATTCATAATTGTGATTTACAATTATAACCATGAATGGTTTAGGTTTGATAGATTTGGTTCATTCCATTGATTTAATATAGTTCGATACCTTAACGGACATCAATTTAGCTGAAAATTTTGGAAAAGTGATCTACAAATTAGAACCTAAAAATTGAACGGTCGAGATGCTGATATGTGATCGAAAAGTGGGTCTCACAAGGGCTCTCTTAAAATCAGAGATGCGGGGATCGCTCGATTTGCAGGCGACCTGCGAACCCGATCGCTCGACCCGAAAAGCGGTACGATCGCTAACTAGATTAGTGACTCCAGCGATCCCATATTTACTTAGCAGTCCCATCTTCTGTATTAGGTCTGGTGCGCTTGTTTCTAGACTTCAAGACTGATAAAGATCATCCGATAAGGAAAAAAAAAGATAATATCTAAAAGATTTCTAACATAATTACTTATTATTTCTAATATCTACTTTTACTTCTTTACCCTTTCAAACTTATGGGGTTTTCATAGTATATGCATAAGGGATATTTACGTAAAAAAGTTATGTTTCCAAATACGCTATTAGAATTATGATTAGAGATCCTAATTTTTATTTATAGTGTGGTATCTATTTATTATTTTTTTATAATTATATTTGTCATATGTAATTTATTTTTAATTAAAATTTTTAACTAATATATCTTGGCGTACCGGGTTTCATAGAGACTGGCGTACCGCGTACCCATTCCGCAACGACCCATGATCTAGGTAACACTGTTTAAAATGACTAAAAAAATTAATCCCTTAATAGATATAGATATAGAGGTCAGGCTGCAAAAATTCAATTGAGATATTCAGATGAGAAAGTGTTGTTAATACGATTATTGTAATTTATTTAAATATAGTTTTGAAACAAAAATCCAAAAGAATAATTACAATAGCTACGACCTGACCTCTAGACATAGCAAATAAAACAAAACTTTAAGTAATGTCAATTACCTTGGCTTTCACTCTGGTTAATTAATTAGTCACCCATAAAATAATAAAAAATACATTGACTATTTTATTTTTTTCAAAAAATACAAAAATATCATAAAGTTTAGTTTTTGTGATGACTTTTAGCGAGGAAGACTTAGTTCGTCGCTATTAAACTTGGCAGGTTCGAGAAAACTTTCTCCTAAAACTTTAGTGACAAGTTATTTAGTTCCTCGCTAATTGCATTTTTTTGTGAGTAAATTTTTCTTCATTAAATACTAATTTTTAGCTAGGAAACACTAATTTTGTCGCCATTAAATTTGGCGGGTTTTACACAATTTTCCGCCAAACTAATAATGAGAAAAGTGTTATTTCCTCGCTAATCGCTTCTTTTAAAGAGGAAATGGTTCCTTGCAGAACACAGATTTTTAGCGAGGAAATTCTACTTTTGACGCTATTGAATTTGGCAGGTCTTATACAATTTTCCGTCAAACTAATAATGAGAAAAGTGTTATTTCCTCGCTAATCGCTTTTTTTAAAGTGGAAACGATTCCTCATAGAATACAAACTTTTAGCAAGGAAATCATAGTTTTGTCACCGTTGAATTTGGCGGGTCTTGTACAATTTTCTGCCAAACTAATAATGAGAAAAATGTTATTTCCTCGCTAATCGCTTATTTTAACGAGGAACTAGTTCCTCGTAGAATATGGACTTTTAGCAAGAAAACTATAGTTTTATCGCCATTGAATTTGGCGGGTCTGACACAATTTTCCGCCAAAAAATTAACGACAAAATTGTTAATTCCTCGCTGAATGTCGTTTTAGCGATGAAAAAATTCATCACCCAAGTCTCATATTTCCTCGCTAATAACATGACACTTTTTGAGACCAACTTATGATCACATTTAGTGATGAACTGAAATATTCGTCGTAGAAAGTGATAAATAGTGAGGAAAATATATTCCTCGTAGAAAACCTAGTAGTATTTAGTGAGGAACCCAAACATTCCTCGTAAAAAGTAACATATATTGAGGAAAATAAATTCTTCGCAAAAAACTTGGTCGCTAAAAAGACTTTCTGTTGTAGTGTAAAGATGAAAATTGAGAAGAGGTGAAAGTTCAAGTGTGGAGGTAGACTTGTCCATAAAGAAAAAAATATGTGAAAGCCGTGAAAAATGAAAAGAAAAAATTGTGTACGGCTAGAAAAGAAAAGAAAGAAAAATGTTTATGGATTTTAGTCCCCCATACTTAGTGATTTTGGAGTTTACTTTGAACTGAAGGCCCACTACAGAAAAATTTGGCCTTTGTCCATTCCACTATAGTTCTAGGGAAGTTTACAATGAAGATTTGGCCCAACATGAAGACATTAGGCCCTTTTATGTAACCTCTAGGGAAAGTGACCTTTTTGCAATGCCTTGGTGGATTTCTTGAGGTCTCTACATCTACATGTGCTCTGCTAGGTTTTTAGGACACTTTGATAAATCCTTACTTTTCAATTCTTGAAACCTTGAGCCTTAGCCCCACTACAACCCTTGATAAGACCTTCTTAATCCTTAAGATGGGACAGCCTTTGATTTGTGGAGATGAGTTACAAGAGTTGAACCTATGGCTTGGGTCCATCCGTGCAAGTAGTTGATATCCTTCATGAGATCTTTTCAAAAAAATTATATTCACAAATTGCTTTTCGTTTCTTATATATGTGAGCTATTTGATTGCCTCAAAATATTTTCTCTCACATATAATTGAGTGATTATAAGCTTTTAAGCATTGTCTTGAATTCTGAGAGAAGAAAGAGTGGATATACCTTGTGAGGATATGAATCATACTTGTTCGAAGCATGCTTAATAGAAACCATCACCATTGTCACAACCAAGTCCTACTTGTGTATGTGTGGATTATATGTTTTAATTAACTCTTGAATATCTACATATTGATTCTTGGTTGAGTGCTAATCTTGATGTTGTGAAAGTAGGAGATTTCTGAGACAAAAAGTTGAAGGGCAATAGAGTCATTGTTTTTGTAGAGTCTTTAATTTTCGTTGAGTGTTAGTGTGTGTCTTAGTGTGATTTTGCTAAGGGACTAGCAAAAGCTAAGTGTGGGGGAATTTGATAGGAGCATTTTAATGCGACGTTTTACTTGTTTTTCCCTACATTTCTTGCGTTATTTCCTTATTAAAACCCTGTTTAGGAAAGTTTTCATTCTTTGATTGGGAAAGTTCCTATTTGTAGAAAGTTTATATTTTTGTAGTTTCTATTTATCATTTTTAGTAAGTTTCCATTTTCAGTTTAGGAAAGTTGCCATTTTTCAGTTTAGGAAAGTTTCTATTTTTCTTATTAGTTTCTATTTTTAGGACCTCCGAGCTAAAAAGTGGAAATGAACTCATAAATGGAAAGAGGAGCTTGCGAACACCAAGGGGAGCAAAGATGAAGGTACATTGGAGTAGATGAAAATGGAAATGTACTAAAAGATCAATTTTACACATATTCCTACTCCGGCTAGGAGAAACCAAGCCAAGCAAAGAAGAAGGAGCGGCCGCCTGACCAAATGAACTTCAAATGAGCTGAAACCTTCCAGATCCATTCTAGACACCCAAAGGATCATTTCTTATGAAGAGTGCCAGAGAAAAATATGAGTGGAAGGCCTTCAAACAATCAGCCCAATTTTCTACAGAAGAAAAACCGGAAAACTGGACCTGTAAGAGGTCCAGCAGCATTTCCGGCCCAACCACATGGCAATAAATTCTGAAATTTTACCACAGTAATCTACACTCATGGTGGATAATTTCATATGAAGAAATCGGAGGCCCAATATGAAGTTTTGATGGAGAAATAATTGAAGGAATAAAGGGGCAGAAATTCACCTCCAAATCTGCTAACAACCTTTGTCAAACTTGGAGAGGAAAATCATTCCTAATTGAGAAAAAGATAAGCAAGTTGCAAGTAAGTGGAAAATCTTGAGGAGGAAAATCAATTCAAGTTGAACAAGTGATAAACAAGTGGGAAGATATTTTTTACAAATTTGTCTAACATATCTAGCCCTTCATTTATGTTCACCTCCACCCTCCATTCATCATTTTTTGGGCTATAAATACACTTCTCCTCTCACTCTCAAAATACCAATTCCTTCATCCATTTCATCTTCTTTGTCTCTCCATTTCCTTTCCATTTTCCTTCTCCATTCTCTAGTTGCAAAGTTCTGCGTTTTCAAACAAGGAGAGGAAGAAGAAGAAGGAGCCGTGAAGATCATATCCTCCATCATCCACCTTGAAGGCTTGCTTCCAAGATTCAAGATTCAACCATCTAGCTCTCCATCTCCATCTCCACTCACGGTGTAATTCGTTCCTTTTCCTTGTAACCTTTTTGGTTTCCTTGTTTGATTTCGTATGAACTTGTTTCTAGTTAACAATAATGTTTAGGGCAAAGTTTAAGCCCAATTTCTATGTTTAAATAAAGTTTTCGAATTCTATAATTGTGATTCTAAGTTGCTTATGTGAGTTTGTTCGATTAAATTTGCTTTACAGAAAACTTTTATATGTTTATCTTATTTGGGTCGACACTTATAGGATTTGCATGTAATTGGTGCTAGGTTTAAGAACATGAAATCGACTTTTCGTTTTGTGTAACTTGAATCAGAAGTAGTAAAGGTTCTGGACAAGAATCGAATTTAATTGAAGAGGATTGCAATTAGGTGGACTTTTCCATAACTAAGTTGTACACTTGAGTTGATAGCCTTTCTCTATGTCTAATGCGTTGAACATGTCATGATTGACTAGCTTTCTAGGGCTTGATTACATGTTTGATAGGATTAGTCTATGTGCTTTCACTTAGATTAATTAGCATTGAAAAGTAAAATATGGGAAATCGTTTGCTTTCGAATGTTTCACATGATCAACTCCTCTCTCATGACTTGGAAGAACAATTATAGGGTTTGAATCGAATTTGATTACATGGAATTGATTTTGATCTTTGTTCCTTGCGTTCCACCCTTGTATATATGTTTTTACGTTTTCTTTATTTTATTTATTTTAATTTTAATTTTAAGAATCCTAAGGCCCCCCTTATTTTTGTTCACTTGTATATATTTATTCTTTATTTTATTTTTGTAAATAATACTTTTCTTTATTTGTTTCACAATGACAGGTGTACCCTCAATCCCCGGATAGAACGATCCTACTTACTTATACTACTAACAACATTTCAGGGTTAAATTATGCGCTTCCCAAAAGCGGCATCACTTGACCTAGTGGTAATAGGGTTTAATTAGAAGAATATAGAGATTATCTTTCCTTGTATGATTCTAACTCTATGCATTGTAATCCTCTATATAAAGAGGCCCCTATTATCAATGAGAATACACAGCGATTATCTCTCAATTTCTGATTCCCTAAAACGCGTTATCAGCACGAGCCCTAACCCTAGCCCTAAAAACCAAAACTCTTCTCACCAAAACAGCCGCAAGCTCCTAGCCCATGCTAGCCATGCCGTAAGCTGCCCCTGCAGCCCTTGCATACCCATGTACCACCTACTGCCCATGCAGCATTGCGGCACTCCTGCTTCCCCTGCAGCATAGCAGCTTGCTCGTTCTTGTGTAGATCAGCCTGCTTGCACGCCCCGAAACGTCTTGTTCGCGACCTCTGATCAAAATTCTTCCTTCATCAAAGTTGTTCGCCTCGGTCTCTTCTTTCTGACTTCCAAATTTCAGCCCTATTGGAGACATTTTGTGACCTGTACACCAATCGGAGTGGGAGTTTTTTAGAAGCGAATCTGCTCCGAATTTCAACAAGTTTGATTTGCCTAGAACTGAAGCTTGTTTGCAATCCTACAATGAGGATCGAATGCGATCCGCAATCCTAAGAGGTATGGTTTACTAAAAGTTCCCGTTTTTGAGTTTTTATTTCAATTTCTCTTCTTTTTCTCGGGAACTTGCAACCTCCCTTCTTCTACCCCCATTTCTTCATTATAGGGGAGACCAAATTAAGCCGAACTGTGGGGGTTTGTGCTCACTCCAAGCTTAGAGCTTGTTGAGATCTTCAAACTTGGAGTTTGTAGAGAATTTATGATCGACCACTTACATCATTGTTTCGATCTAATCCAATATCTCTTGGAATCGAATTTTTTGGAAGCGACTACGCTCGGAAATTCCTAATTTCTTGGAAGCGATTACGCTTAGAAATTTCATATGTTTTCGTGGTAGCCTACTTTGCTCCGAAAATAACCCTAATTTCTTGTTCTCTTTCAGGATGAGTAGCCTGAACAAATTGGACTTTGCTTCATTGGGAACAACTGGCTCTGAATATCACAGGTCGGTTCGTGATATTCGCCAGCATCTCAAGGCCGATGGAATCTTGGATAAGATTCTCGAGCCTAGCCAGGACGTGCTAACTGTTGAGCAAGCTCAGGCTTTGGAAGCAAATAGAGCACCCTTAGAAGCAAATAAGGCGAAAGCCATCATCCTAATGACTCGTCATATGGATGATTCGCTCCAGTATGAGTATATGAATGAAGAAGACCCCAGAACGTTGTGGGTCTCACTCGAAGAAAGATTTGACAACGTCCGTGACTCCTTGCTTCCTGAAGTAGAAGTGAGATGGCATAGCCTCCGCTTTTGTGATTTCAAGTCAGTTATTGACTATAACTCGGAAGCACTTCGCATTAAATCCTTAATGGAAATCTGTGGTAAAGAGATCACAGATGCGATGTTGATTGAGAAGACTCTCTCTACCTTCCCCGTCTCTGCATTGATGGTTGCTAAGAACTATCGAATAGATGTTAATGTAAGACGGATCACAAGGTTTCATGAGCTCATTGGAGCTATGAATGTTGCTAAAAAGCATGACAATATCCTTGTGAAGAACTATAATTCGAGATCCGTGGAAACAGAACATATTCCGGAATCCAATTATAGTCGCACCTCTAAGAGAGGGCGCCAAGAGCGAAACCCTAATCTTAGGTATACTTCTGGACATTCTGATCCATATAATCTCTCTACTTGGGAAGGTAATTGCCAAAATAGGCGAACACGGAACCGAAGAGGTAAACGTGGAAAGAGAGGGGGAGGCAACGCCTCTGGCCATGTTGGTGGTGCCACCAACACTAAGAGCCATCTAAATGACACTTTCAAAGCGCCTCAATCAATGGAGTTCGAGCAAAGAGATGTATGTTCTCGATGTGGAGTGTCTGATCATTGGGCACACATTTGTAGAGCTCGTGAAGAACTTGTCACCGCCTACAAAGCATATTGTGAAGCAAGAGAAGCTCACTATGTGGAACAAGAAGATCAAGAAGATGATCTAGAATGAAGGGTTGAAGACTACAAATCTGGCTGGGATCAATAGATCGCCAATTCTGTTTAAGTCTTTATTTTCCAAGAGATGTAGGCGATTGCCATAGTACTTTTTATTGGATTAGATTTTCTTTGATAAAAGAAACAATGATGTACTCCGTTGGCTTATGAATAAAATTTCGAGTTCTTTTCATTATGACTCCATATGACTTTGTGACTACGATGGATGGGCCATCAATATTAATTGAAGGACATGGAATAGCCCAAGTTCCACTTGCCAAATAGCACCTCGATTACTGCTGTCACAGAAACTCTCTAAGCTCTTAGGAAAATCGTACCCTATGAATAGCCAATGAATTCCATGCGAAAATGCATGTAGAGAACGGAAATGAGTTCCTTTGCATTACCTCTAATGATTGCGAACAAAGATGCATCTTAGAGAAGTTTATGTGTCTCTCTAGTGGATTCTATGTCACTATTCGACCTTTTAATCCAATAAAGTTATGCGAGAAGATCTCTTGGATTTAGACACATATTGGCTTTATCACGACATGATAGATCATCCTGGTCATGATATGATGATCCGTCTACAATGACTTAACATGGTGACGCGCTCAAAGCAAGCGCGCAATTTAACCCTGAAAATATCGTTAGTAGTATAAGCAAATAGGGATCGTTCTATTCCGGGGATTGAGGGTACACCTGTCATTGTGAAACAAATAAAGAAAAGTATTATTTACAAAAATAAAATAAAGAATAAATATATACAAGTGAACAAAAATAAGGGGGGGGTTTAGGATTCTTAAAATTAAAATTAAAATAAATAAAATAAAGAAAACGTAAAAACATATATACAAGGGTGGAACGCAAGGAACAAAGATCAAAATCAATTCCATGTAATCAAATTCGATTCAAACCCTATAATTGTTCTTCCAAGTCATGAGAGAGGAGTTGATCATGTGAAACATTCGAAAGCAAATGATTTCCCATATTTTACTTTTCAATGCTAATTAACCTAAGCGAAAGCACCTAGATTAATCCTATCAAACATGCAATCAAGCCCTAGAAAGCTAGTCAATCATGACATGTTCAACGCATTAGACATAGAGAAAGGCTATCAACTCAAGTGTACAACTTAGTTATGGAAAAGTCCACCTAATTGCAATCCTCTTCAATTAAATTCGATTCTTGTCCAGAACCTTTACTACTTTTGATTCAAGTTACACAAAACGAAAAGTCGATTTCATGTTCTTAAACCTAGCACCAATTACATGCAAATCCTATAAGTGTCGACCCAAATAAGATAAACATATAAAAGTTTTCTGTAAAGCAAATTTAATCGAACAAACTCACATAAGCGACTTAGAATCACAATTATAGAATTCGAAAACTTTATTTAAACATAGAAATTGGGCTTAAACTTTGCCCTAAACATTATTGTTAACTAGAAACAAGTTCATACGAATTCAAACAAGGAAACCAAAAAGGTTACAAGGAAAAGGAACGAATTACACCGTGAGTGGAGATGGAGATGGAGAGCTAGATGGTTGGATCTTGAATCTTGGAAGCAAGCCTTCAAGGTGGATGATGGAGGATATGATCTTCACGGCTCCTTCTTCTTCTTCCTCTCCTTGCTTGAAAACGCAGAACTTTGCAACTAGAGAATGGAGAAGGAAAATGCAAAGGAAATGGAGAGACAAAGAAGATGAGATGGATGAAGGAATTGGTGATTGAGAGTGAGAGGAGAAGGTGTTTAAATAGGGAAGAAAAAGAAGAGTGAAATGATGAGTGGAAGAAAAATAATGAAAGTGGAGTATGAAAGTGATTTGTAGAATATGGAAAAGAAAGAGAAATGATGAAATGAAAGCAAAGCATGAAGGTGCAGCAACATGGAAGTGATGATGATCTATTAAAGAGATTGTAGAAAAAATATATCCAAGGAAAAAGAGAAAAGCATCTAGCTTTCTTCATGTGGGTGGGAAACATGAATATGTGGTGTTGAGCTGTTTTCAGGTCAGTTTCTGCCCCTTTATTCCTTCAATTATTTCTCCAACAAGACTTCATTATATGCCTTCGACTTCTTCATATGAAATGTTCCACTATGAGTGTAGATCATCCTGACAAATTTTCAGAGCTTCAATCCATGTGGTTGGGCCGGAAATGCTTCTGGACCTCTTACAGGTCCAGTTTTCCGGTTTTGCTTCTGTAGAAAATTGGGCTGATTGTTTGAAGGCCTTCCACTCATATTTTACTCTGGTACTCTTCATAAGAAATGATCATTTGGGTGTCTAGAATGGATCTGGAAGGTTTCAGCTCATTTGAAGTTCATTTGGTCAGGCGGCCGCTCCTTCTTCTTTGCTTGGCTTGGTTTCTCCTAGCCGGAGTAGGAATATGTGTAAAATTGATCTTTTAGTACATTTCCATTTTCATCTACTCCAATGTACCTTCATCTTTGCTCCCCTTGGTGTTCGCAAGCTCCTCTTTCCATTTATGAGTTCATTTCCACTTTTTAGCTCGGAGGTCCTAAAAATAGAAACTAATAAGAAAAATAGAAACTTTCCTAAACTGAAAAATGGCAACTTTCCTAAACTGAAAATGGAAACTTACTAAAAATGATAAATAGAAACTACAAAAATATAAACTTTCTACAAATAGGAACTTTCCCAATCAAAGAATGAAAACTTTCCTAAACAGGGTTTTAATAAGGAAATAACGCAAGAAATGTAGGGAAAAACAAGTAAAACGTCGCATTAAAATGCTCTTATCACATGGACATCCTTTCTCTCGAGCGAAACGAAGCATGAATCAAAAGTTGATTTCCGGACTAAGTGTAACCGACGCAGCTGCCTAGAGCACTGCCTCCGTCCACCACCAGCCTAGGGCTGGCGTAGTCCCTATCCATGATGGCGTCCATCATGGTGATAGGTGATGCTGCAATCACCAACTTGCTTCAAATAGCGTTTCAGACGCTCAGGCTCAACCAAAATCCTCATTGGTTACTTCTAAAGCCTCTCGCTTGTTTTTACAAAACCCGTTCCTTAGGGAAATTAGGACTGAGACCATCCTATGCAAAGGATATGACATTACTCATTCTGTTCTTACAAAGAATCCGTAGGGATTTTGTGGATTGATTCAACCAACTTGCGGACGCTTAAATATTTCATGATATTGGTTGACACGCAAACACGTTGGTCACGTGTTGTGCCATTGTCCACCTATAAATGCTGCTTATGCTACACTCCTAGCACATATCATATGACAAGGGGCTCACTCCCCAGATCATCCTATTCAATCAATTGGATTTGACTATGCTAGAGAGTTTACATCGAAAGATTTTCGATGGATATTGCAATGGCCTTGATGTTGGACATCACATTCCCATGTAAACACCTAAATGGTCTTGCGGAAAAGACTACGATGATAGTCCGGACATTGGTAATGCGCACCAATCTCTTTATATCCGCTTGGGGTAATGCAATATCGCATAAAGCTATTCTAATTTGTCTACGACCCACTGCCACTCAATGTACCTCTGCGTTACAACTAGTGACTGGGTACAAATATCGTACTTACGCATATTTGAGTGAGCCATTTATGTGCCAATTGCGCTGCCACAACTCTCTATGATGGGTCTTTACAGACGAATGGGCAACTACGTTGGATTTGAGACTCCAACAATCGTCCGCCACTTAATGCCCTTGCAAGGCGATCTCATTACCGCTAGATTTGCGGGTTGTCAATTTGATGAGACAGTCTTCCCGTCTTTCGGGGGAGATAAGAACACAGATGTTCAACAGGAACGACAGGAATTGTCGTGGCCTGTCCCCATTATGTCTCATCTCGATCCCTATTACAGTGACAAGATCACACAAATATGCTGCAAACATGCCTGCAAGGAAGGACGTCCCTACGAGAGGACGTAGCGTCACCCTACTCGGAGGTAGGCATGACGCCAAGGCCAAAGAGAGTGGCACTCTGGCGTTACAGGCCATGGCCCCAGCTAGGATGCTTTGGAGGCCCGTGGGTTCGAAGGATACTTTGGCACATTCCAATCCTTTGATCATCAAGACTCAAAATCCGTCTCATGAGTATCTTCCAGGTTATGGTTATCGTTAGGGGACGCCTCAACGTCAGAACCTATTCCTGAGAATATAGAGCTCTATGAAACTTACACTAGTGTACATGAGACGTGGGACAGAAACTCCATCATAATTGATGATGTAGTTGAACATTTCGTTGCTCATGAGTTTGTTGAGTCAGATGATATCGAACCACGCTTCGTTGATGAATGAATGCCAACGTAGAGAGTTTTTGGCCTAAATGGAAAGATGCGATCCAGGTTAAGATGGATTCTCTAACGAAGAGGAAGGTTTTCGAGCTAGAGATGCCAACACCTCCTAACATAAAACCTGTTGACTAATGGGTCTTCGTTAGAAAGCGTGATGAGAAAAAGAGATGGTAATCTCGCCTTATGGCGCAAGGCTTCTCACAAAACGCTCTGGAATCGACTACGATGAGACATATTCTCTCGTAATGGATGTCATTGCACTCCACTACCCTGTCAGTTTGGTAGTTTCCGAATAACCGAACATGCAGTTTACAAAAGTGGTCACTACGTATCTCTATAGGGATCTAGATACGGAATATACATGAAGGTTCATGGTGAACTTCATTTACCCAAGTCAAGTGGCTTTAGACCATGGAGCGCGTTTACAAAGAGGTTGAAATGCTCACTAAAGTGACTACTTGATTAGGAAGGGATATGTCCATGTATTTCAATGACAAGTTTCGGATTCTATCGCGGTTCATGTTGGACATGATCTTCATTAGAAGCCCTTAAAGAGTTAAGGGAAACGCTGAACACTTGAAATCTGAAGTTTGAGATGAAGGATTTTGGGAGAATACGATTATGTCTCGGTTTGGAACTTGAGCATCGTGTCGATAGATGCTTAGGCATTTTGACAAGGTCAAGCCTTCAAGCACCCCCTTGATCGTCCGTAGTCTTGATCCTGAAAAGGATCCTCTTCGTCGAAAGGATGATGACGAAGATGTGCTAGAGGCAGAAGTACCTTACTTAGTACAAAAGGCGCATTATTGTACTTATCCCAATGCACAAGACCGGACATCTCATATGTTGTGAACTTGTTAGCTAGATATAGCTCTGCGCCAACGCGACGCCATTGGATTGGTGTAAAAGATATCTTTCAGTACTGGAGATGTACGATTGATATGGGCTTGTTCTATCCCTACAAAGAGATGATAGATTCGGATCCATCACACACCAGGTACGCCGCCAACACTGGCCTGCGTCCACTATCCCCATCCAAAAACGACATGTGTTTTGGAAGGTTTTACTGATGTTCGGTATCTCTCTGACCCACACAATGGTCATTCCCAATCCGGTTAAGTGTTCACTATGGGAAAAGACTGTGACATCTTGGAGTCTACAGAATAGACCCTAGTCACTATATCTTCGAACAATGCAGAGATCATTGCTCTTCACGAAGTGGTTCGTGAATGTATATGGATTGGATTCATAATTACGCATGTTCGAACAATTGTTGTTTGAAGTCTACTATAGATGAGCCTACGAGCATTTAGGATAATGCTGCTTGTTTTGAACAAATGAGGCAAGGCTACATCAAAAGTGATAACACCAAGCATAATCAGCAAAAAACAGACTCTCCTTGAGATCAAAGTGAACTAGGTTCGATCTGAGGACAGTGAGGTAGACTTGTTTACTAAGTCATTGCCCAAATCCACGTTCGAGAAACATGTGGCAAGAATTGGCTTGCGGAAATTATCTGAACTCCCATGATCGTAGTCATCAGGGGGAGGCGCAGACATCAGGGGGAGATGTCTACATGTTCACCTCGAATCGTGAAGGGTGTGTTGTGCACTTTTTTCCCTTCGACCGAGGTTATTTTTGTCCCACTGGGTTTTTGTTACTCGACAAGGTTTTTAATGAGGCAACGAGAGAAGCATCGCGTTTGGACAACACAAGGGGGAGTGTTTAAGGATATCTCTATTTGTGTTTGGCCCAAACTCTAGGTTACTTGACCTAGTGGTAATAGGGTTTAATTAGAAGAATCTAGAGATTATCTTTCCTTGTATGATTCTAACTCTATGCATTGTAATCCTCTATATAAATAGGCCCCTATTATCAATGAGAATACACAGCGATTATCTCTCAATTTCTGATTCCCTAAAACATGCACAAATTTTTTGAACCTGTGAGTGTTAACCAAAAATCAACTGAATCTGCGCTCATAAAATTTTGACCAGTCCATACTAACTTTTCAGAATTTGTGAAATCGGTTCTCACCACACATGCACAGTGAAAAAGCAAGTAATAAATCTTAGGTTTGAATGGAAAAAAATATTTTGGTTTTTCAAATTAATAGCCAACAAAATGAAATATTTAAAAGGGCTAAATACTCCCTGCATTTTGATAGGAGCACAAAGTGTGACGTTTTTAATATATATTTTCCCTCATTTGGCTAAATTATTCTCTTAAAATTACTAGTTATAACATATTTTCTGTTTTTAGGCACTTCATGGTCGGAAATGGTGAAAATGTGTGAAAAAGAGCAGAAATGAGAGTAAAATAAGGACAAGTCATTTTAGAAACTTTCCTCTTTCATTTTAGGAAATATTTCCTATTTTGTTTTAGGGAAACTTTCTTCCTTTGGACTTTCCTATTTCTGATTTTCTTGTTTTAAAGAGAGAATTTAGGAGTCTATCACATTAAGAACTCTTGACTGATGAAATCAAGGAAAACGTAAAAGAGAAGAAAACTTGCATAAATCAGGAAGAATTCGAGGAGATAAAATGGAGTGTTTATAGTCCATATTTATTCCTAATTATCTTATTTTCTATTGATTATAACACTAATTAAATTCTGATTTTTCTTGATTGTAGGAGTTTATTGTGTGCACATTTCTTGGAAGAAATTAGTGCAATTCAAAGGAGAGGAATAAGGGATGTATCTGGTGACTATTCAAGGAAAAGAAGGAGCATTGCATGATTAACTCTAGAGATATCTAGGGAATATATCAAGGGAAAAGATATCGGAAATTTCATGACTTTGTCAAGAGAAAATCAAGGAAATTTAGAGGAGAAATCACCTCTAGATGATTGGTCATGATTGCATCACAAGAGACGAGAATTCCTCTATAAATAGTAGCCATTCTCAACACCAAGAGCATCACTTCCTGACCAAAAACTATTCCATAACTCTGCCCAATTCACTTCTCAAACCTCCATGACCTACACGACCGTGACCACCATCCTTCCATCAATCTACAAAGTTCTCAGGAGCTAAGTCAAGGACGCTTCACCACCGTAGCAGAGACGAGTTCATCACCTAGTTGCCAAGCCGGTAAAGAAAGCTTAAAAGTGTAACTATGACTCTACTTACAATCTTTGTTTCGGTTTTGTGTGTCTGGATTTTTGAGTTGTGTAATTGGAGACATGAAATTTTCAGAATATTTTTATTAATATTTTTGATATTTTCAGTTTATTATTGAGTTAATTTCAAGAATTCTTTGATGATGCATGTTACAATCTTGTGCCCTTTTACGTGTTTAGGTAATTTTCAGAGTTAGGTTAATAAGTTTGCATGCTAGAATAAATGTGAGAGTTCTTGTGTGTTTGCTTAATTTTCCAAGAGTAATTGTTATTTGTTAAGGCGCTAAGTTAAACAAGTAGCAATTAGTTCTAAAAAGTGGTAAAAATCATGTTTCAATGGTTAAACGATTCTGGAAATTACGGTGTTAAATTCTATGTGTAATGGTTAATTTGCACGTGTGAGTTGATTCGAGGGTTAGATAATACTACTAGTTAAGAGAATTACGCTAAGTGTTTTCGAAAATTAGTAGTATTGGGCTTGGTAAGGACTTTTCCGATCCAAGCTCACATTAGAACGAATTAGATAAATAGATTGATCTGCTAAGGCTTTTCATTTGGGCTCTTATCTAGGCATTTAAGATGGGCACGCTT
This sequence comes from Rosa lucieae, assembly GCA_024704745.1. Lineage (NCBI taxonomy): Eukaryota > Viridiplantae > Streptophyta > Magnoliopsida > Rosales > Rosaceae > Rosa > Rosa lucieae. The sequence goes on from CM045498.1 coordinate 37,749,914, forward strand.
TTGTAGCATGTTGAAATAGATTTTCTATTTTTACACTTAATAATTTTCGAGTGGTATTGGTCTAGGATAGAGAAGTCGATCATTGTGGATATTTTTTTTAAAAATTTTTTTTTTAAAGTAGATTAGAAACTAAATTTCAATTTTTATTCTTTTATTTGTTAATTGACCTTTTTGTGAGGTGTACCCTACAATCCCCGGACTGAACGATCCCTGCTTATCCTATACTGACAAATACTTTTGGCAGGGTTAAATTGTGAGGCTATTTCAACCGCATCACATTTTCAATTTTAATCAAATAGGTTCATTCCGTTAATCTTTCGTTAAGTGAGTTTCGTTAACTTGCTGGCTCATGTGAGGCAGATATTTTATCATGTGGCGATAAGGTAGCATGGTTATCCAGCTTAGAAGTGGGTCCCACTAATAGAAATTTATCCAATAAAAAGTTTTACAATAAAAAACTAGACCATAAATTTAACCAACAACCTCTTAAATGGAAGTCGCACAACAAACCACCGCGCTAACTTTACCCTGTTATAAATTATCCTTAGTTTTTGTATTTATACTATATTTCTTAAAATTTCAAACAAAAATATTTATTTAAGATATTTGTTAGCCTTATATTTTATATTGATGCTATATCCCTTGAAAAAACTCAAGTACTTTGAAAATTGCATCATTAAGTTTTTCATTCTGTTTTATTTCTAAGTGCTTACTGTGCTTTCAGTGAAAATGAATGAAAAATTGAGACCAAGTTAATGAATATTTTATCTATTGCTAAAAAAATGAACATTTCCATTAAAAAAAACTAGTATTTTATTTATCATAAAATAAAAAATATTTAGTGAATTTTTGTTTGAAATTTTAAGAGATATAATTTGACCAAGTGAAAATTCAAGGTACATGTATAAATATAAAACTGAGGAGAATTATAAAAAGCACAATGTTCGCATGGTGAATTGTTGAGCCACTTTTATTCCAGAGGTTATGGAATCGAGTTATGGTTTGGTTATTTGTAAGAAAACTTTATTTTTGATAGATTCCTAATTGTGGGACCCACTCATTCAATTCTAAGTTGACATGTTATTAAAAATAAGCTCACCAAGTCCATGTAAAATCATGAGCTAACTAGACATGCCATCTCATTGTCATGTCATAAAACATGAGCCCTACATGAGTCACGTCAACAAAAATAAAAGAAAACGAAGTTTAAGGGTTTTAAGGTTTTTACGAATTTGAAAAAAAACAAAGAGAAAATCGATTTAGGGTTTTAAGAAATCAAGATAAGAAGACGTTAGAAGTTTAGTTTTCCACAACCAATTATCCTCAAAATAATTTATGCATGATTTTTTTTTTTTTTTGGAAATGAATAATTCTCATTAAGGGCGGAGCCCAAGCAAGAGCCCAGCAAAGAAATCGAGGCCCATAAAGTATACAATTAAGCAAGGATTGATTTCAACTAAGTCTGACAAGGACATAAAAATAGGAAACAACCCAGAAAAAGAATGAAACGCCTATAGAAACTAGTTACAACTTCGCCGAGTGAGGACAGGGAAGGCCATCATTGCGTTGAACAAGTGAGAAGGAAGGTGGTGGCTGAGCAGCCCATTGCAGAGGGACTCACTGATTGGATGGCCAGCGAAGCTGCTGAATGAGCATCTTGGGTGGCTTCACGGGGAACCCAGTCCCAACTGTAATCATCAAAGCTCATGCAATGCTTTCTGATTTGCGCTATAATCAGGTAAATTCTCCAGTTTTTACAAGAACTAGAGGAATTCAAATCTGAGATAACTTCTTTTGAGTTTGATTCAATCTTCACTTTTTTCAAGTTCATTGATAAAGCAAGGTTGACACAGAGAGGACCGATTCAGCTTCGGCAATGGCCATGGTGCCGCACATAGCCTACACGGCGGAGCCACCTAAAACCAACCCTATATGGCTTCGGATCACCACCCTAAGTCCAGCTGAGGAGGGGGGCTTCCAAGAAGCATCGCAGTTGACCTTAACAAAGTCGAGTGGAGGGGTTGACCACTTAATCGGAGTGATCAAATCATTACTAGTACTTCTGCAGCTGGAGGATTAGTAGTGGTATCAATAAAATCTTATGCAAGACAGAGAGTAGCCTTTATTGTACTTGGTGACACAGGTTTATGTTGGTAGACAAAGGCACATCTGCCCTTCCAAATGTTCCAAGTGAGGAAACTAATCAAGGTGAGTACCCTTCTTTTTTCGTTCTTGTTGGAAGTAACGTTGATGAACTGAAGTAGCCACCTATCAAAAGTAGTAATTTTTTGTTTGTCTACCTCAATGCCTAGGGGAGAATGATAGGAGCATTTTAATGTGATATTTTAATAGTTAATTCCTCACATTTTGCTTAGTTAATTCCTTAACGAATCGATTTTTAACTCAATTTCTATTTTCTTAGGTACATTGGAGTAAATGATGGTGAAATGAGCATTATGTCCACACTTACCTACAAATGGTGGAGATAAAATTGAAGTAAATGAGTAGGAAATCCATCATCATCATCACCCAAAAATATTCCATGTTTTAGGGTGTAATCATCATGTTTTCTCCATCATTTCTCACACTAATCCACCATCATCATCACCCAAAAACATTCCATGTTTTAGGGTGTAATCATCATGTTTTCTCCATCATTACTCACACTAATTTACTCCATCTTTTCCAATTTCACTCTTCTTTCTCTTCCCTATATAAACACCTTCTCCTCTCACTCTAAAATACATTCCTTCATCCATTTCATCTCCTTGTCTCACCATTTCCTTTCCATTTTCCCAAACATTCCTTCATCCATTTCATCTCCTTGTCTCACCATTTCCTTTCCATTTTCCCAAACATTCCTTCATCCATCTCATCTTCTTTGTCTCTCCATTTCCTTTCCATTTTCATTTTCCATTCTCTAGTTCTTAGTTTTGCATTTTCAAGTAAAGAGAAGAAGACACTATGCCAAAAAGTGCATCAGACGACAGAACTGTTCTGTCGTCTGAACGAACAAAAATGTGTCGTCTAGTACGGTGTCGTCTCTTGGGGGCATCAGACGACATAAAAAAATAAAAGTCTTGTGTCGTCTGATGAGTTTTGCATTTTGGGAACATTGTGATCTGTTTCTTTAAAAGCATTCAAACAACAGTTTTGTATTGTCTGATAAACAAAACAACCACAGTATTTTTTAAATACTATTGTGTGAAGCATATTTGCAAGACTTATTTGTGTGGTCTGAATGCCCTTAAATAAGAAATATGAAGACTCTTATGTAGTGTCTTCTCTCATACAACAACATTTAAAGGTTGTGCTAATTTACTTTAAACGACAATTATATGTGGTCGTAAAGAGCATCAGAGAACAATTAAGTGTCGTTCTAGGGTACATTCATACGACACTTAAGTATTGTGTGAAGGGTCTTTTATGAGGTCTTTTTATATTGTCTGTGATTGATTTCAACCACACTTATTTGTTGTTATTATACGTTTTAGCCAACACTTTCGTCTAACTTATGTTGTTGTTTTGCCCTTTAGACTACAATTTTATGTCGTCCCAATGCCAAAAAGACAATAAACTTCTATTTGATTTTTGTGTTGTTTTTGTTTAGCTGCAACCACACATTTTGGTGTGCTTTTGTTGTAGCTTGCAATTTTCTATTGTACCAATGCCAAAAGGACAATAGAATTCCAATTGGGTTTTGTGTTGTTTTTGTGCAGCTGCAACCACACATTTTGGTGTGCTTTTGTTGTAGCTTGCAATTTGAGATAACACATATTAGTAGTCCCCTGTTACAATTGGTATGCATGCATTCTGGAAATTAAAATTGCCCATTCATGAAAGTATGAAACCCACATCCAAAATCATTCATTGCAATTTCTATTAATCCACCATTGTCTTATGTACACAACCTAATCATGAGCATCGATCAGTTCAAAATGTCTCATATCTACTAATCTGAATCTGCAGACAAGTCCAAATGCTTAATGAATGAAGAATCTACTAACACAAGTTAATACAGGAACTACCTAGCTACACTGCCAACTCATGGTAGATGATCCAATCTGGTTGTCTCTGGAAGAGCGCACTGCTTGGATGGATATAAACTGGCTGGTTCTCCACTAAGGTTCTATACCCCTCCTGAGGGTCCTTTCTAGCATCATGGAAGAAAAATCTCGCCGTAATTGCCTTCCTGATCTGTGTAAAATTCTTTCCAGCACTCACAACATCCAGTTTATACCAGATTGGTAAAGCTCTTCTGCTACCTAAAATCAATGTCTAAGACAATTAAAAGACCAAAGAAATAATGATCATGACCAAAGAAATATGCAATCAGAGATGTGAAACAGAAAAGTCAGAGACTAATCCTTGGAAACTCACAAAGTCTAATGCTTTTTGTGAATCAGAATTGCATTAATTTAGTTCTTGCTAACTGAGTTGCATCACAAGAAGAAAAGCAGGCAAAAAATGTAGAAAGCTATGACTGAACATAACACAAGAACTCCATACAGCACAAGGAAAAAGCTAATCATTCAAATTTCATCCAAGGCAAGCACACAGCCAATACAGCCAATACTTCTATATATATTTATATATGTTACAAGCATCTTAATTTCTGTAATACACACACACACACCTAAACCTGCTCGGCTCAAATAAGATGCTTAATTTGTGGTCTTAAGTTTTCCCATTCAGAACCCACTAAGAAGAATCTGAGACCTTGCTGCCTGTACTGCCATCAGTACTAACAAACTTTGAACCTGCACAAGTATATGCATAATTAAAGAATAAGGAGCAGACTGATTAATAGTAGGTAACCTTGAAACTGCTCATATCCAAAAACTGATGTGAAACTTAAAGCTCACACAAACTTTGCCCTGCAAACAATGAATTAGTCACTTGAAGATAGGGAAGCAGGAGTCATTACCCACAGAAGATCGAAAAACAACTTAACTAATGAACACAAAACAGATCAATTACAACTCTGACCAGAAACCAAAACAAAAATAAAAACCTAACCTAAACTACTCTGATTTCAATGAAATGTTATAGGCATTATGCTAACACACTAAACCGGATACAAAGTATAAAGCAGAAAGCAGGTTTCAGTGTTGAAAGATGCATAAATGGAGAAAGGAGGGTAATGATATAGTGCAAGAAGCATCTACTTGGGAGGTTTGGATATTCAACATTGTAATAGGTCAAATTATATTCAAGTCCAGGAAATAGACAACACAGTTTTCTATTTGGAGATAACTTTTTCAAACATAAGAGAAGAGTCATTTTAATAAAGCTTACCTGGTCCATAATCCCGGTTTCACTATGCCATAAGCTTATACAATGGTCACGTCGTGAGTAACACAAAGAAGCTTGCTGCTGAGCCTCCTTAGGAGCAATGAGAGTGGTCTTCCTTATGATAACATCCTCACCCTAAAGTGATTATAAAAAAGAAAGTTGGTTAGAAAATATAGTTTAAGGTACCAGGTAAGAAAGTAAACAAATTCCCATGTACTTACAGGAGGTGCAAGACCATCATCATCCAATTTATCATAAGAACCATGTCACAAACCCTGAAATCCGTATCAAATCTTAGAATGGCGTCCAGCAATAACATGAGCAGTAGCAGCAAAAACATGAAGTACTCCAAAAACAAATTTTCACCATCGTATTTGCTCCGTCTAGACGTCCAAAGAAAAGAAATGAGAAACTAAAAGAAAGAGAGATATTTACAATTCCAGCTGGAAGTTGCCTGAAGTGAAGATGCTCCATGGCTCGTGTAATGACAAGCGGCTTCTGAGGGTAGTACTGAACATGAGCCAGTGTACCCTGAGTGGACCAACAAGGTGAGTTAATTTTTTTTTTCTAGTCAACTGTAACATACAACAACAATACATAATTTACAATGACAAGAACCAAATCACACCATTCAGAACTGATAGTTAGTGACTTAAATTCCCATAGCTTGCTTTCCCATGGCAGATTGATATGTATTACGTGGACTGTTTACCCAAAAAAAAAAAAAGAGGTCTTTCATTAGGAGCAACCAAACAAAATAACAGATGGACAAATTAGTATAACAAATGAGTTGAACAAAATTAGGTTTCAGCTCGAAATGTTTTTTTTCTATTAGAACTGAAAAGTAGAAATAGAGTGAATGAAACAACATTTATGTTGTTGTGGTGGGTTTCAATTGAAGAGGGAAGCTGGAAATTGGAGAGGAGGGAACCTAAAAATCTGAAAATGGGGAGTGGGAACCTGAAAAACTGAAAGTTGGGGAGGGAAACCCGAAATTAAGTACAGCGCATTTTTTCCCCCTCTTCTTTGTTTCGATGTGTCCTTGAAAGACTCTCCCCCTCACTTTCAAATTTCGATCTGTCTTATATTGATGTCTGAGACTTTCCCATTCTCCAAATAACTGACCCAAATATAAGAGCTGATGCAACCATGATACAAGTAGTAAAATTTTATCAACCATGAATATTGCCAAGCTACTAGGATTTCTAATAGGCCACAAATGGGAACCAGCACTATGATATGATGCAGGCCTTTATAGGAAAACACTCACTACCAGCAGTGCAACCGATCACAAATAGCAAAGGTCAGAGAAAACGATCTGCATTTAAAGATGATGCAGGAGCTGAAATAATTACTTGTAACAAAAAAATCCACAAGATAGTCACAGGAGTACCCTAACCAGACCCCTAAAACACAAAAAAAGTAAATAAATAAAAATTGCAGTCCTGCAACCACGGAAATCAATTACAGAAGCAGGCTATTGCAAGCAAAAATTAAATATACACGTTCAAACACAATAAGCTGATGAAAAAGATTATAAAATATTATCACCATAACCTCCATTAATTAACAGCTATAGATATATCAATTTTGTTTAGTCACATGGAAATTGATCCATATCTAGGAAGGTCAAACAACCAATCTCAGGGAGAAATGAAAAATGAGATATGATTGATACTTTTGGAGGTATGTACCCAATGCAAACAACAGCTCAAACTATCCAGTATGCATTTCAGGTTCAGCTTGAACCTTTCCACTTTCGTCTTTTTCAAAAAATCATCAATCTCATTTTAGTTAGTACAGTATAGCTATATCATCTTCAACTTTCCCAACTCGTTAAATCCCATGTAATAGGCTGGTATAGCTACATTTTATACTAGTATATACCCAAAACTATTATTTACAAACTTAAAACCATTAGATATTACGGACCTCTAATATGCCATTTAAAGAAAAATCAAGGACATGATCCAACCGAACAAAAAACATAAACCATACCATCTATACTAGAGGTCTGTTCAAAGTTTGATGAAGCCTGCTTTGAGTGCTTTCTCTTATGTTTAGCTGCTGCACCCTCCAGGTCTCTCTCCTGCTCTAGTTGTGAACCTGTAGAATATTCAGTAAAATAAATGTCAAAAATCCAGACAGTTCACATGCTCATCAAAGGAAAAAGCAGTCAATCTTGAATAAGGAATGATACAACAAGAAGACCACTTGCAAGAAATCAGAGTGAATCTAATATTAAATCAAATTCTAGGTTCATCACCAAACTAATTTAAAAGAAGAGTAGCATTTTATAATCATTAGAATTGTCAAGATACTACAGTTTTACAGTTTGTGAATGAAAACCTTGTCACTCAATAAAATTGTCAAAGTATACTGCCCCTAGACGACCGCTTTGTGCCACAATTTCGAGATAAAAGTACAAGTAAATAATTAAATTCACACAGTTTTCATTAAATTATTTAATTCCATTTCAAACTCCCCCAGTAATCAACTTGAACCAAAAGGATAAATGAGACCACACCTCATTGGAAACTATCATAGATAATATATAAATAAATAAACACTTCGAAGAGAACAGAATTTTTTTTTAGATGTGATACTCAATGAGGTGAGAGATAGAATCCTACCTGGAGAAAGAAGTTTTGGTAGCTAATAGATGCCAGAGTTACAGTTTCGTTTTGAATCGACATAACTTCTTTTGCTTAAACTGCTTGGTGAAGTCCATCACTCCACCACCTCACTCCATCCTCTATACATCATATTTAATTAACTACAGTATACATGTATAGAAACTACAGTGATTTTATTGAGGAACTAGCGACAGAGAGAGAGTCGCACCTAGATGAGAATACATAAGGAAAAGCACACCTATATGAGAATACACAACATAGAGCTAGTTTTAGCAGTAGCAAGTTGAAGACCATAATAGAAATGGATGGAACTATAGAACTTATGCGACTGTGAACTCCGACATATGAAACAAAAGCAATGATGATGATGATAATTTAGAGGAAGCAAAGTAGAATTTCAAGACAAGCCACGCAGCTGATTGAAATTGATGGATTTACTTTTTCCCTGTTTGTTTATCAAATACATCTGCTTGGAATTTCAGAAAACCGATGTGCTTCCCGAACATATCCACTCCTTACCCAAAATATCAATCAAAGAATTAGAAACGACACTAAAGTGATATGATATATAAGCATATTACTGACAACTCTGTCAACTGATGAGGAAATCATAATAACCAATTAACCCACTTGAATGGAATGAACTACCTGAATTAGAACTCGTGTAAGAGACATGGAACCGCCGTGTAAAATCCCATTTTCACTCTGGGTGTTCTTCAGCCACTGCTTAAACAAAGAAGAATCGCTAGCACTCCTGCAAGATGCCATTCAACATCTCTATGACTCTATTTATAACTGGGTCTTAACAATACCGAAAACCACAACATTCTAAAAAGTAAAAACGAAGTGCAACTGTGACTCGCCTGAAATCGGAATCGGAGATATGGGGGGGCAGCGACGATCTGGACGGGTTGAGGATAGAGTAATGGAGTAAGTTAATGGTGGTGATGAGTCAGACGACATTTTGCAGCTGAAGGATCCAACCTTAGTGGGACTAGACGAAAGGGGAAGCCAACCCACGGATCTACCCCCTAGCGGCCGACGATGGAGAGAGAGAACACGAGAGAGACATCTGACCAAGAGATCACCACCATCAGGTCCACGAAAGGTTCGCCGGTGGAGGGTTTGGAGCCGGGTTTGGATTCGGGTTGGGGTGGCGGCGGAGCGGTGGTGGTGCGTGAGGGTTTTTGGAGCTCAGGAGGACCGAGAAGCCTGGGAGTAGCCATGGCTCGATTTGTGTGAGCTAGGGAGGGAGGGGGAGAGAGAGAGAGAGAGTAGGGTTTGGAAAGACAAGGGAGCAAGAGAGAAGGAGAAGAGAGAGAGGTGATGGTCGGGGAAGGAGGTGGAGATGGAGGGGAAGGAGGGTCAGGTTGGAGAATGAGGTCGACGCGAAGAAGGAGGCGCACTGGAGTTGAAGTGAGAGTTAGTTTAGGGTTCAAAAGTTTCAGACAAGTGAAAAAAAAGTCTGAGTGTTGGGGGGGGGGGGGGGGAATGAATATTTTGGTCAATTAGGGCTTGGCTATTTGAGAGGGAAAAACACTTCTCAACTTTTGGATATCCCTCCAAATTTGAGATAGGAAATCACCACATTCTACAACTACACAAATGTGTTGTCTGAATGCTCACCATTTATCCAAATTTGAGATAGGAAATCACCATCTTCTACAACTACACAAATGTGTTGTCTGAATGCTCGCCATTTATCCAAATTTGAGATAGGAAATCACCACCTTCTACAACGACATAAATATGTTGTCTGAATGCTCACCATTTTTCCAAATTAAACCAGTATGGTTTTAGTGTATATTCAGACGACAGAAAAAAAAATTATGTCGTCTGAAAAACTCAGACGACATAAAACTAAACTTATGTCGTCTGAAGTGTGTCGTCTGAAGGCTTTTTTGGCATAGTGAGAAGAAGCCGTGAGGACATAGCCTCCATCGTCCACCTTGAAGACTTGCTTCCAAGATTCAAGATTCCAACGTTCAAGCTCTCCAGCTCCATCTCCCCTCACGGTGTAATTCATTCTTTTTCCTTGTAATGATCTTTTGTTTTCCTTGTTTGAATTCATATGAACTTGTTTCTAGTTAACAAATAATGTTAAGGGCAAAGTTTAAAGCCCGTTTATATGTTTTGAGATAAAGTTGTGATTTCTATATGTTGATTTTTATGTTGCTTATGTGGGTTTGTTTAATTAAATTTGCATGATAGAAAACTTTTGTATTTTAATCTTATGTGGTTGCAAACACTTAGGGTTTTGATATAATTGGTGCTAGGTTTAAGAACATGAAATCGACTTTTCGTTTTGTGTAAACTTGAATCAAAGTAGCAAAGGTTTTGTGCAAAGACCGAATTTAATTAAAGAGGATTGCAATTAGGTGGACTTTTCCATACTAAGTTGTACACTTGAGTTGATAGCCTTTCTCTATGTCTAATGCGTTGAACATGTCATGATTGACTAGCTTTCTAGGGCTTGATTGCATGTTTGATAGGATTAATCTAGGTGCTTTCGCTTAGGTTAATTAGCATTGAAAAGTAAAATATGGGAAATCATTTGCTTTCGAATGTTTCACATGATCAACTCCTCTCTCATGACATTTAAAATCAACTATATGAATTGTAATTGGATTTCTTGCATATGGATGTGGTTTTGATCCACCCTTGTATATATGTTTTTACATTTTCTTTATTTTATTTATCTTAATTTTCAATTCTATAATTCTTAAACCCCCCTCCCTTTTTATTTTGTTACTTGTATATATTTCTATTCTTTATTTTATTTTTGTAAATAATACTTTATTATTTTAATTCTTTATTTGTTTATACAATTGTATATATTTATATTCTTTATTTTATTTTTGTAAATAATACTTTTCTTTATTTGTTACACAATTACAGGTGTACCCTCAATCCCCGGAATAGAACGATCCCTACTTACTTATATTACTAACGACATTTCAGGGTTAAATTATGCGCTTGCTTTGAGCGCATCAATTTTTGGCGCCGTTGCCGGGGATTGAAAAATCACTTGCTAAATTGTGTCATTTATTGTATATAAATTGTTTAAAACTTAGTTTAAATTTTATTTATATTATTGAACACGAATTTTAATTGTAGGTTGTAAATTGAGAGGAATAGGTGAAGTCTCTTTTGTTAATATTGGCCTAAACCCCTTATTGGTACCTAGCTCAGGTCCCTTAAGGTTGAGGGCGGCCTTTATTAACACTTGTTGAACTGTCTTCACACTTATGAACTTTTTCATCTTAGTAAGTATAGCCTATGTGGAATGGTGTCTAGGAAGGGGACAACGTTCATGACGGGTTTTTGAATCCAGAAGTGCTTGCAAATGGGCATAAACCACAATGTGGGAGTAGCTCATGCCAAAATGGATTTTTCCTCTCGTGTTCATCCTCCCCCACCTGGCCATTTCAGTAAGGTTGCCCAAACGATTTGAAAGGGAGTTTGTGTCTAGGCGACTATACTTGGGCCGCACGTCCACTTGATTTACCGCTTGGAATTTGATTCGATATCAATAATGTTTATAATAAAAGAAATACTTGTGAATACTCTCTACGTGTAAATTATTTTGTTGTTTCACACTTTAAACTTGTAAAAATACTTTTCACGTTTTATACTCACTTGAGTACTTAACTTGTGTCTTTTGTACAATATACTTGTTAATTATACTTGTAGTTTGTAATTAATAGTTATACTTGTTTTTATTTTGTATTTCTTTGTTAATTATAGTTACTAACTTTATTTAATGTAGGTACCGTCTGGCTGCAAGACGTAAAATACAAGCGCTACTTGGGAGGCAACCCATGCAAATCAGATTTGCTTTCTCTTTCCCTATTTCTTTTTATTTTTCAATTTTTCTCTTTAGTTTTTATTTTAGGATTTGTTTTCGTAAATGTCTTCTATCTATGCTTACTTATTACATTGCATGCTTTTAATTGATTACATTGAGGATAATGCAATATTTAAGTGTGGGGGAAGAGATTTATATTTTTGTCTTTCATTTTGAGTCCTATATATATATTTGTCTTTTATTTTTGAGTCCTTTATATAAAAAAAAAAAATATAAAATATAAAAAAAAAAATTTGCATTCATTCAGTCTTATTAAATTCAGCTATTTACAAAAAAAATTTAAAAAAAAATTATATAATAATAATAATAATAATAATAATACTAAGCCATGTCTGCATCTCCGTAGGAGTTAAGGCTGAGCTCAAGGGAAATGTGAGAGCCACCGCCATAACCGCCACCTCCCTCGGAAGTAGTCTTCATGTTGCCCAAGATGTCCTCACCATGCATGGGGAATAGTGGAAGGGTTTCAATCTCCTGGTGATATTCTCCTCGTTGTTCCATGATCGATCCATCAGCACCATAGCCGACACGTGACCCAAAGTTTAGATCAATGGATCTGTCAGTGGATCTGTCATTACTAGTAGAACCAGTGGAACCAAAATTGAGATCGAGAGATCCACCAACCGGAACGTTCCGAAATTCCTTCAACTTCTGCCTCTCACGAGCCTTGAGGTTCTGGAACCAAAAGAAGACGTTTTTGTCCTCGATCTGCCCATACTGTTTCAGATGAAGGCAGATCTCTTGAATCTGCTCTGGAGTTGGGTACTTAAAACCCTTATCATAGTAAAGGCCCTTGAGGATTCTTAGTTGAGGCGGTGTGGGAGCCCACCGGTTATTAGTCCCGGCTGCTTGGTTGTTTCCTCCATCCTCGATTTGTTGCTGGGTCTGTTGCTCCATTAGTTGCAGAGTTTGTGGTTCCATGTTGATGAAGAAAGGATTTGAGTTTCGAAAGAAAGGCTGAAGGGTTGAGAGAGAAAGACTGGAACTCGGAAGAATTTTCTTTTGGAGTGAACAGTCGCTCAGAATGCACCTATTTATAGAACGAGTGAGCAGATCTCCACCGTTGGATCGACGATCTCTGAGATTAAATCTACGCGTTGGATTAAAGTCACCCGAAAACACGGAAAAGCTGTTGGCTCGTGAAGGACACGTGGGGGAACCAAACTGATCTCGAGGAGCTGTGACAGATAAGCTACAGCCGAAAGCAGGTTTAATTGCCGTGAATCAAGGAAAAGAAAGGACGCGTGGGGGAATCAAACGAATCTCGAGGAGCCGTGACAGACAAGCTATAGCCGAAAGCATGCCATAAATCCAGGAAAAGAAAGGAATATTTACACGTGGGGGAGTTTCTTGGGCCGTGAATTGTCATAACTCTTCTCCTTCCCGGAGAAGCTTTGTTAAAACCGTGTCCCTGTTGAGATTTCTACCCTATTTTGTGCTTTACATATACATCCTTTTTTGTCTCCTCCAGATTTTACTAAGGTTTGTCTAAGCGTGCAGTTTCAAATTCCTTCTACTTCCTCATGGCTCGAACCAAGGTTACTCCTCGCAGGGGCGTCAATCAACACCGTATTCTCTCTTTGGAGGAAGAAGGTCGTCAAGCGGCCACTAGAGCTGGGCTTACTCGTCCATGGGACCATCGTCCTATCCGTGAGCGTACCCGCAGTCCCCCTCCTCTGCCTCGTCGCTCTCCCAGACTGCATCCCGGAGAGTCTTCTTCCTCACCAGCTGCTCGTGCTCCTCGGCCTATGGCCACCCTGGAAAGCTTGTCGGATTCGATTGATGATTTGCGTTTCTCTCTCCGCGATGGTATTATGGTGACAGATTGGAGAGTCAATTGCATGATCGATTACATCTCTGAGATGAACTGCTCTTTGATCCGCTGTCACACTGCAATAAACAAGCTTGCTCAGGAAGTCAATAACTTGCAGAGTTATCCTCCTGGGTTTCCTCGCAAGGACGCTACTGCATCACAACATGAGGACCCGCCTCCGAAGGCTGAAACCAGCAAGAGGGCTGCCACTCGCCCGCATACCGCTCCTCCAAAGGAGTAAATGGAGGTACAAGTCTAGGCTGAAAGACTTTAAACATTAAGCGCTGCATGGGAGGCAACTCATTTCAACTGTAGCTGTGGAGGAGACATCAAACGCAGATTTGCTTTCTTGAACTCTTCCTTCTATTTTATTTTCATGAATTTTAGGTTGTTTTAGGTTTCGTTGTGTTAACTTTCTCTTCTATGCTTGATTTATGCTTTGCATGATTTATATTTGTTTATACATTGAGGACAATGCATGAATTAAGTATGGGGGAAGGATTATTGCTTTATTGTGTTTTTAGTAGTTAGTATATAAAAAAAAAAAGAAAAATAGTTGATGTTGGATTGTGTTTTTATTGTGTTTTTAATTGATGTTGTGATACACTAAGGTATATTGGATTAAACATAGTCTTGAAAAAGGGTAGCTGTTTCAGTCCCATTGCACATCGAGACTCCCTGTTCCCGTACCTAAGTGTTGAAATTAAATTAAATTGTAAAAAAAAAAAAAATGTTGGTTTTAGAGTGTTTTTGTGTGTTTGAGTCTTAAGATACTCCTAACGTCTAGGATAAACATGTCTCCGAATTCATGGCTGAAGGTTTTCACAATCAAAATAGGACTTAATTGGATTCTGTGGTTAATCGACATTGTGATGCTTGTATGAAGATTTGAGATAGGATTGTAACTTGGTTCATTAAGCATGCTAGGATTAAGTCTGATTCATTTGACCCAAGTGAGCTGTTGAGCTAAAATACTTTCTTTTTGAGTGCTTACTGATAATTTCAGAATTTCATGGCTGTATTTGCAAAACCTCATCTTTCTTTGAAAATCCAATGATCATGTGCCATAGATTTTAATGGACTAGAGAGTACTAGAACTCGGCTGTTGTGACTGTCAAAACTTGTATGCCATAATATGCACTGATCCTGGATAGGATAGAAGGCATTAGGGTAACCACCATAGCCAAACAAGCTTGTGTCCCCAATAGTGCCCGTCGTGGGACTCCTTAGAATGAACCCCTTTGAGCCTACATTGAAAACCTTTGTTTCATCACCCTCACTACCCTACCATGAGCTTAGTACAGGATATCTCTACCCTTGTACTAGGGACTTAGTAGAGCATGACATAGTATGTAGGGGTGACGATGAAAGACAAGTGTGGGGTGGGGAAATCCAAGAAAAAAAAAAAAAAAAATTTTGCCTTGAAAAAAAAAAAGAAAAAAAAAGAAAGAAAAGCGGCAAAAGAGAAGAAAAATTGAAAAGAAAACTCTTGGGAAAATGTTGAAGCGTGGTTTTGGACTTGCAAATTTGTAGAAGGCTCAAAGTTGAAAATTATGCCTTTGTCCATTCCCATGTTGGTTAGAGTGAAGGTTTGGCCCAAAACAATGATATTTGGTCTACAAAAATGATGACATAAGGTGGTCCTTATATGCTCTGCTAGGTGATATGAGCATTTTAATGCGACGTTTTAACTGCATTTCCCTACATTTCTTACGTTATTTCCTTATTAAAACCCTGTTTAGGAAAGTTTCCATTCTTTGATTGGGAAAGTTCCTATTTGTAGAAAGTTTATATTTTTGTAGTTTCTATTTATCATTTTTAGTAAGTTGCCATTTTTCATTTTAGGAAAGTTTCTATTTTTCTTATTAGTTTCTATTTTTAGGACCTCCAAGCAAGTGGAAAATCTTGAGGAGGAAAATCAAAGTTGCAACCAAGTGGAAAATCTTGAGGAGGAGAATCAAAGTTGCAACCAAGTGGAAAATCTTGAGGAGGAAAATCAAAGTTGCAACCAAGTGGAAAATCTTGAGGAGGAAAATCAATTCAAGTTGAACAAGTGATAAACAAGTGGGAAGATATTTTTTACAAATTTGTCTAACATATCTAGCCCTTCATTTATGTTCATCTCCACCCTCCATTCATCATTTTTTGGGCTATAAATACACTTCTCCTCTCACTCTCAAAATACATTCCTTCACCCATTCCATCTTCTTTGTCTCACCATTTCCTCTCCATTTTCCTTAGTCAAATTCCTTCATCCATCTCGTCTTCTTTATCTCTCCATTTCCTTTCCATTTTCTTTTTCCATTCTCTAGTTGCAAAGTTCTGCATTTTCAAGCAAGGAGAGGAAGAAGAAGAAGGAGCCGTGAAGATCATATCCTTCATCATCCACCTTGAAGGCTTGCTTCCAAGATTCAAGATCCAACCATCTAGCTCTCCATCTCCATCTCCACTCACGGTGTAATTCGTTCCTTTTCCTTGTAACCTTTTTGGTTTCCTTGTTTGATTTCGTATGAACTTGTTTCTAGTTAACAATAATGTTTAGGGCAAAGTTTAAGTCCAATTTCTATGTTTAAATAAAGTTTTCGAATTCTATAATTGTGATTCTAAGTTGCTTATGTGAGTTTGTTCGATTAAATTTGCTTTACAGAAAACTTTTATATGTTTATCTTATTTGGGTCGACACTTATAGGATTTGCATGTAATTGGTGCTAGGTTTAAGAACATGAAATCGACTTTTCGTTTTGTGTAACTTGAATCAAAAGTAGTAAAGGTTCTGGACAAGAATCGAATTTAATTGAAGAGGATTGCAATTAGGTGGACTTTTCCATAACTAAGTTGTACACTTGAGTTGATAGCCTTTCTCTATGTCTAATGCGTTGAACATGTCATGATTGACTAGCTTTCTAGGGCTTGATTGCATGTTTGATAGGATTAATCTAGGTGCTTTCGCTTAGGTTAATTAGCATTGAAAAGTAAAATATGGGAAATCATTTGCTTTCTAATGTTTCACATGATCAACTCCTCTCTCATGACTTGGAAGAACAATTATAGGGTTTGAATCGAATTTGATTACATGGAATTGATTTTGATCTTTGTTCCTTGCGTTCCACCCTTGTATATATGTTTTTACGTTTTCTTTAATTTATTTATTTTTATTTTAATTTTAAGAATCCTAATCCCCCCCCTTATTTGTGTTTACTTGTATATATTTATTCTGTATTTTATTTTTGTAAATAATACTTTATTATTTTAATTCTTTATTTGTTTATACAATTGTATATATTTATATTCTTTATTTTATTTTTGTAAATAATACTTTTCTTTATTTGTTTCACAATTACAAGTGTACCCTCAATCCCCGGATAGAACGATCCCTATTTGCTTATACTACTAACGATATTTCAGGGTTAAATTGCGCGCTTGCTTTTAAGCGCGTCACTAGGTCCTTAGGATTTTTTGTATCCTTAATCTTCATTTCAAAAACCCTAGCTTAGCCCCATTACAACCTGTTTTAAGTGCTGACTTGATCCTTGAGATGGGCAGTCTTTGGTTAGTGGAGTCAGTTACGCAGTCGAGCTTATGGTTTAGGTCCATTTGTGCACTTAGTCATTTCATGAGGTCTTTAAAAATTCTTCACAAAATGTGTTTATTGATGAAATATGCAAGCTGTTTGTTGCCTTACAATTTGTTCTCTTGCATATACTTGAGTGTGAAGCTTTTAAGCATAGCCATTTCTGAGAGAAAAATCGAGAGTATGCCCTGTGAGTTTGGATTGGACTTGTTCGAAACATGCTATCATTCACTGTATAACTTAAGTTCTCCATATCTTGCTTAGTCATATGAATGTCACAGGTTTATTAACCATGGAATTATCTTTGTGATTTTGATTAAGTGTTTAACGTGAAAGCCATGAGTTTGGAGTCTCTGAGACAATAGTTAGGAGCAATAGAGTCATTTACTTGCTTTTTGTCAAGTCTTTGTTCTGTTTTGGATTTTTTTTGTTTTGTTTTGCTAAGGGACTAGCAAAAGCTAAGTGTGGGGGAATTTGATAGGAGCATTTTAATGTGATATTTTAATAGTTAATTCCTCACATTTTGCTTAGTTAATTCCTTAACGAATCGATTTTTAACTCAATTTCTATTTTCTTAGGTACATTGGAGTAAATGATGGTGAAATGAGCATTATGTCCACACTTACCTACAAATGGTGGAGATAAAATTGAAGTAAATGAGTAGGAAATCCATCATCATCATCACCCAAAAATATTCCATGTTTTAGGGTGTAATCATCATGTTTTCTCCATCATTTCTCACACTAATCCACCATCATCATCACCCAAAAACATTCCATGTTTTAGGGTGTAATCATCATGTTTTCTCCATCATTTCTCACACTAATCCACCATCATCATCACCCAAAAACATTCCATGTTTTAGGGTGTAATCATCATGTTTTCTCCATCATTACTCACACTAATTTCTCCATCTTTTCCAATTTCACTCTTCTTTCTATATAAACACCTTCTCCTCTCACTCTAAAATACATTCCTTCATCCATTTTATCTCCTTGTCTCACCATTTCCTTTCCATTTTCCCAAACATTCCTTCATCCATTTCATCTCCTTGTCTCACCATTTCCTTTCCATTTTCCCAAACATTCCTTCATCCATCTCATCTTCTTTGTCTCTCCATTTCCTTTCCATTTTCATTTTCCATTCTCTAGTTCTTAGTTTTGCATTTTCAAGTAAAGAGAAGAAGAAGAAGCCGTGAGGACATAGCCTCCATCGTCCACCTTGAAGACTTGCTTCCAAGATTCAAGATTCCAACGTTCAAGCTCTCCAGCTCCATCTCCCCTCACGGTGTAATTCATTCTTTTTCCTTGTAATGATCTTTTGTTTTCCTTGTTTGAATTCATATGAACTTGTTTCTAGTTAACAAATAATGTTAAGGGCAAAGTTTAAAGTCCGTTTATATGTTTTGAGATAAAGTTGTGATTTCTATATGTTGATTTTTATGTTGCTTATGTGGGTTTGTTTAATTAAATTTGCATGATAGAAAACTTTTGTATTTTAATCTTATGTGGTTGCAAACACTTAGGGTTTTGATATAATTGGTGCTAGGTTTAAGAACATGAAATCGACTTTTCGTTTTGTGTAAACTTGAATCAAAGTAGTAAAGGTTTTGTGCAAAGACCGAATTTAATTAAAGAGGATTGCAATTAGGTGGACTTTTCCATACTAAGTTGTACACTTGAGTTGATAGCCTTTCTCTATGTCTAATGCGTTGAACATGTCATGATTGACTAGCTTTCTAGGGCTTGATTGCATGTTTGATAGGATTAATCTAGGTGCTTTCGCTTAGGTTAATTAGCATTGAAAAGTAAAATATGGGAAATCATTTGCTTTCGAATGTTTCACATGATCAACTCCTCTCTCATGACATTTAAAATCAACTATATGAATTGTAATTGGATTTCTTGCATATGGATGTGGTTTTGATCCACCCTTGTATATATGTTTTTACATTTTCTTTATTTTATTTATCTTAATTTTCAATTCTATAATTCTTAAACCCCCCTCCCTTTTTATTTTGTTACTTGTATATATTTCTATTCTTTATTTTATTTTTGTAAATAATACTTTATTATTTTAATTCTTTATTTGTTTATACAATTGTATATATTTATATTCTTTATTTTATTTTTGTAAATAATACTTTTCTTTATTTGTTACACAATTACAGGTGTACCCTCAATCCCCGGAATAGAACGATCCCTACTTACTTATATTACTAACGACATTTCAGGGTTAAATTATGCGCTTGCTTTGAGCGCATCAGAGAACCAAAACATACCTTTTTAACCCACGAACATAATAACAATAGATGTTCAAAACTTTGTGCATCACCACCACAGATAGGGCATAATGGATTGCTTACAACCCTTCTTTTGTATAAGGCCTGCATAGTAGGAGCTGCCCCATTTAAAACTCTACAGAGGAAGAGTTTAATTTTAGGAAGAGTGTTCAACTTCCAAACCGACTTCCAAACGATTGGATTGATCATATTCGAAGAGTGAATACCATGATTAAGAGAGTTAGATTGGTTTATGTGACTCCAATGGTAGCCAGAGCTACCACTATAGGATCCATTCTTGTTCCAGGGCCAAATCAAACGATATTCCCTCCCCATCCCCAATTGGGATTGATATATTCGTTGCTGCCTCATTAGGATTAAAGAGATGAATGATACTATCCAGAGACCAATTATGAGTGTCCCTGTCAATCAAAGAACTTACCAAAGTAGGTGCATTACTTGGTGGTGCCACATTGGTATCCAATAAGCCACAATGACGGGGTGGGGGTAACCATCGATCTTTCCATATATTAATGTAATAGCCATTGATGACTTCCAACTGCTGCCATTTATTAGAAAATCTCTAGCAACAATCCTGATAATGCTAAAAACAAGCGCGCAATTTAACCCTGCAAAATGTAGTTGTCAGTATAGAATAAGTAGGGATCGTTCTAGCGAGGGATTGAGGGTACACTTGTAATTGGAAAAATAAATCAATAATTAATAAAAAGTAAAAAGTATTATATTTACAAAAAAAATTAAATAAAAGAAATATATACAAGTAAACACAAATAAGGGGGTTCTAAGATAATAACAATGAAAATTAAAATAAATAAAATAAACAAAATGTAAAAACACATATACAAGGGTGGAACGCAAGGAACAAAGATCAAAACCACAGTCATATGAATGAAATCCAATCACAAATCCTATAGTTGATTTTCTATGTCATGAAAAACAAGTTGACCACGTGAAACGTTAGAAAAACAAACGATTTCTCATATTTTACTTTACTTGAATAATTGATCTAAGTGAAAGCACATAAATCAAACCTATTGAACATGCAATCATAGTCTAGAAAGCTAGCTACTCAAGAACACATTCAATGCATGAAGAACAAAGAAAGGATGTCAACCAAAGTGCACAACCTAGTATGAAAAAGTTCATATATTTGCAATCCTCCTTAATTGAATTCGACTTAAGTCCAAAGCCTTTACTACTTAAATCTAGCTCCAATTACATGCATATATCCTCAGTTGGCCATCAAAGAACACAAACATGCAAAAGTTTTCTGTAAAACAAAATCAATAAAGCAATCTCACATAAGCAACATAAAAATCAACATAAAGAAATCACAACTTTATTTCAAAACATATAAACGGGCTTTAAACTTTGCCCTTAACGTCATTTTAACTAGAATTCATAACTCTACAAATCAAAAAAGGAAAACAAAATAAAAGTATGAAATACACCGTAAAAGATGGGTGACAAGCCTTGAGATGAAGAACTTGAAGATCCTTGAAAGCAAACAATCTTCTAAAGACGACACAAAGGTGGATGGCGGCTAGGATCTTGATGTATTGCATGCCTTCTTCTCCTCCTTGGTTGAGACGTAGAGTTTCTGAAGACTAGAGAATTGAGAGAAATTTTGGTGTTTAGAATAGAATGAAAGAATTGGTGTGTTGTGGTGTTGTGTCAATGATGCTCCTATTTATAGGAGGATGGCAACTTAGTCTCCAAGTCTTCAAGATTGATCCACACAACATTAAGCAACTAAATAATGGCACGTCAGCTCTGCCATGTCACTCAACCAATGAGAAGCCTCCAATTTAACACCTTGATTTAGGGAGATTATTTTTGAATTAATTACATGATTATTTTCTGATTTATCTCCTCAATTTTGGCCAAGAATGAATGTGGGCATCAAGGAATGTATCTGGACCTGTTTTTAAACTTTTTGCTTGTTGCAATCCCTTGAAATTCTCCTTCCATATCTATCGAAATCTCCATTTGGCCATAATCATGCATTTCGGATTTAATTGAGATGTCATTATCCATATATATTCTTGAAATTCGGCCAAAATCAGTTTGCATCTAATACGGACCTAAAATCTGATTTTTAACCATCTTTTATTGCCAAAAATGTCTCCCAATCCATATCACCTTTGTAGAGGACATTTTGACCTTGTTCTTGGGCTCTCCTAGTCCACCCAGGTATCCTATTGTCATTAGGACTCCTCATTTTTTGCCATTTCTCTTCATTTATTCCAATGTACCTAGAAAATAGAAAGTAAATTAAATTTTATTTATTTAAGGAAATAACCAAGTAAAATATGAGGAAATAACTATTAAAACATCGCATTAAAATGCTCCTATCAAATCCCTAGCATCCAACAAGCTAGACTAACTCCAAAAGCACGATGAACAAGTTATGCATGATAGAAATGCATAAATAAACAGAGAAAGCATGATTGAATGACTAAAATTTGTTTGAGAACTTTGTGTTTCATTCAACGCTTGAACTTTACAATCTGGTGTCTATTTATACAAGCTAGAGTGCCTTGTGAAGGCTATAATGGTCCTATTGCTATTCATCTGTGTATTGACACTTGCGTGTTCCTACATTAGTACTATGGTAACACATAGGTTAGGTCCCTACTACATCTGTTGTACCATGGCAATGTGTCTCTTGGCTTTGTTTTGCAGAGTTGTATTTTGTCTCTGAGCTCCATTTCAGTTGTGCAGGGAATCCTTATCTTGAGCTTTTCTTGTTGAGCATGCTCTTGTTATGATGGTTTTTGCCACTTCAGCAGCTGACTAGTTTGGTGATTCATCTTGTACTATGTCCAGTGATGTCGCCAAAATAGGCACTCAATTTAAAACCCTGTTGTCATTCGTTAGTATATAAGAAAGTAGGGTCATTCTAACAGGGGATTAAGGGTACTCCTGCAAAGATGGGTCAATTTAAAGTTAGTAGTTGTTAAAACAAGTATTAACAAGTATTTATGTACAAATTTACACAAGAAACATGCCATAAAAAGGGGGATTCAACTTTGGTTTCTAAGTTCCCATGAGATAAAACAAAGAGATTATATACATATGATCGAGTGATCGACTTCTTCACACTCAAATCAGAATTTTCAAACCATATCAACATGCAATGAGTTGTTTCAATTTATACAACCTAAAATCGTGCCAACACTAAATATCAGAAATGAATTCGAAGTACAAGTCTAAAGAGAGAGATCGAATACTACTTTAATTGTTCTTTTTAATCTCCTAAGTTAGGAAAAGTCCATAACTTAAAATATTTCATATAAAACTGACAGTGCGAAAATAGGCACTCAATTTAAAACCTTGTTGTCATTTGTTAGTATATAAGCAAGTAGGGATCGTTCTAACCGGGGATTGAGGGTACTCCTACACAGATGAGTCAATTTTTATTAGTAATTATTAAATCAAGTATTAACAAGTATTTATCTACAAATTTACACAAGAAAAAGGTGATGCGGCTGAAATAGCCTCACAATTTAACCCTGCAAAATGTAGTTGTCAGTATAGGATAAGCAGGGATCGTTCAGTCTGGGGATTGTAGGGTACACCTACACAAAAAGGTCAATTAACAAATAAAAGAATTAAATGGGGGGTTTTGAATTTTGGTTCCTAATCTACTTAAAAATAAAAACAAAACAAATAAACCTATATACAATAATCGACTTCCCTAACCTAGACCAATACCACTCGGAAATTACTAAGTGTAAAAACAGAAAATCCATTTCAACATGCTACAAAAATGTGCCCATCTTAAATGCCTAGATAAGAGCTCAAATGAAAAGCCTCAGCGGATGAATCCATTTATCTGATTCGTTCTAATGTAGGCTTGGATCGGAAAAGTCCTTACCAAGCCTAATACTACTAATTTTCGAAAACACTCAGCGTAATTCTCTTAACTAGTAGTATTATCTAACCCTCGAATCAACTCACACGTGCAAATTAACCATTACACATAGAATTTAACACGTAATTTCCAGAATCATTTAATCATTAAAACATGATTTTTACCACCCGTTAGAACTAATTGCTACTTGTTTAACTCAGCGCCTTAACAAATAACAATTACTCTTGGCGAATTAAGAAAACACACAAGAACTCTCACCGTTATTCTAGCATGCAAACTTATGAACCTAACTCTGAAAATTACCTAAACACGTAAAAGGGCACAATATTGTAACATGCATCATAAAAGAATTCTCGAAATTAACTCAATAATAAACTGAAAATCTCAAAAATATTAATAAAAATATTCTGAAAATTCCATGTCTCCAATTACACAACTCGCAAATTGAAACACATAAAACCGAAATAAAAATTGTAAGTAGAGTCATAGTTCACTTTGAAGCTTTCCTCAGCGGCTTAGCAACAAGGTGATGAACTTGTCTCTGCAATGGTGGTGGAGCGTCCTTGACTCAGCGCCTTAGAGCTTTGTAGATTGATGAATGGATGGTGTCACGGTCTTGTAGGTGATGGAAGTTTAAGGAGTGAATTGGGCAGTTTTGGAATGGTTTTTGGCCAGGAAGTGATAGGCAAGGAATAATCTTGGCTGGGAAGTGATCTTGGCTGGGAAGTGATGCTAATTCTGTTCTGGACATTGCCTATTTATAGGGGAGCATTGGTTGGTTTTCCCAACTGAAACGTCTCCTTTATGGCCTTAACTCCTCTCATAATGGGGCAATTCCTTTAATTTCCGAGCTGAAACGTCTTTCTCTTATTTATTTTTCAGCTGAAACATCTTTCTCTTTTATTCCTCAACTGAAAACGTCTTTCTCCTTTAATTTATTTTCCAGCTGAAACATCTTTCTCTTTTATTCCTCAACTGAAAACGTCTTTTCTCCTTTATTTCCCTTCTTCATTGCTTGGTCAAATATCTTAATGCTTTATTTTATGACTCCATCATTGTTGTTTCCAAGAGTTCCACCAGGCAACGTTTCCTACAACAAGCAGGAGAATATCAGAATTTTCTAGAGAAAATAAAGGGAATTAAAATGTTAAAGACCGCAAAAACAGTTGACAGTTAGGAATCCTGATCCAGCTAGGATTTTTCATGAATTTTACTTTTTTCGCCTATTTCACTCCAAACACTCAACAAGACTCTGAAAACGACTCACTGACTCAAAACACGAAACTTAAGGGAGAAACAATGCTAAAATGGGGCACATATTCAATAATATCGTCACACTTTTTGGTCCTATCAAAAGACCTTAAAAAAAGAGATAATTATATACATGTGATCGACTTCATCACACTCAAATTAGAATTTTCAAACCATATCAACATGCAACGAGTTGTTTCAATCTATACAAACCTCAAATCGTGCCAAAACGAAATATCATAAATGAATTCGGAGTACAAGTCTAAAGAGATCGAGTATTACTTTTGTCACGCCCCTGATTTTTACACAAATAAAAATCGATATATAATCCCATAAATATACATGCGTGAACGTTCAGTCATCAACAACAAATACCTGGAAACTTTTTCCCTTTAAACTACACACATATTGATGCCCTAAACCTACTATATCAATATTGACCCGCTCCACAGAGTCATATATTACATAAGCTTACGAATTAAATTGTCAACAACAAGATAAAACGTAAATGCTCCTTAGAGTTTAACTACAATGGAAATCTTTATCAACGGTAAAGTCACAAAAATGGCTTCCTACCGTAAAGCTACAAAGGCGCTACCTCAGCTTCAGCCCCGATTATCCTAACCTACAGGATTAACCCCTAAACCGTTTGAATAGTGTACCGGGTTGTCACACAACAAACCCGGTAAGCTTTTGCAAGCCCGTATGAGTAACTCAAAACAGTTAACACAACTCACACCAGAAATAAGGAAAACAACTCACGCTTTGATTCCTTAAAACACGAAATAAAGGAGAATAACTCACAGTTTAATTTCCTTTCAAATTGAAATAAAAGAAAGCAACTCACACCTTGTTTCCTTTTAAAAACAAAACATAGAAAACAACTCACTCCTTGATTCCTATCAATTGTACCAAAATCGTACCATAGAAAACAACGCTCACTTGAATTCTATCAATATAACATAGAAAGCAACTCACTCCTTGATTTTTATCAGTAAAACATAGAAAACAACTCGCACCTTGAATTCTATCAGTAAAACATAGAAAACAACTCACACCTTGAATTCTATCAAATATACCATAATCGTACCATAGAAAACAACTCACACCTTGATTTCTATCAGTAAAACATAGAAAACAACTCACACCTTGAATTCTATCAAATGTACCATAATCATACCATAGAAAGAAACTCACACCTTGATTTCTATTATATCGTTAATAAGGAAAACAACTTGCACCTTGTCCCCTTAAAAACAGTTAATAAGGAAGCAACTCACACCTTGTTCCCTAAAAACACGTAATGTCATGAGTTATCAATAACCAATTCTCGTTACCCCATGAATTACCTATGTGGTAGACAGATTAGAGCTCTAACTGAAAACGTAACCACTCGTCCGGCCAAAGACGTGATTACCTGATATTCTGCCCAAGGTCAAAGACCTTCATTCCTTGGGCCGCACAGTCCCTTGGAGCAAAACATTAAAGGAGTCACACTGGACCCAAAATGTTACACAAATCGCAATGCTTTTGAAAATAATCGAAATCAACATTTCCATAATCATTGTTTTCTAAAAAGCCATAACATCAAACAATAAATGAGCATCATTTCTTGCATATTTTTTTCATACACAAATCTCAGCGCTTTTCAAAACAAATGGAAATCATCATTTCCACAATCATTTGTTTTCCGAAAGCCACAACCCAAAACAATAAAAAGCATCATTTCATGCATATTGTTTTCATAAATCCACAACCCACCAAAACATATATATTTCAAGTAAATATATATATATATATATATGTAGTCATCCGCTCAGGAATTCCTACTAATACCAACTATAGTTTGAAGTTACTAAATAACTCTCAAAACGATATGGTAAGCCCGTTCGTGAATAAACTTCGTGAGATTACTCACCTCGAAACTCCCGCTACGTCTTCAATACAGAACAAGGCATCCAATCCATAAAATAGCCTTCCAAGGAGTACTATGTCTAGTACCTAAGGAATTACAGCTCTGATTCAGTCAATGAATTACAAGGAATAACGTTCGAAACCCTAAATCGAACCAAAATTCCCAAGGTGACGCCAAATGAGGCGAAACCAGATCCGAGACCACCCAATGTCTCCGGAATACTTATACAATCGATATGTCAAAATCACAAGACGATCGGACGCTCAAATCCTCACAGATCGAATCATCAAACGGTCTGAAACCGTAAAAATCATAACTTCATCATACGATCTCCAAAAATTGTATATTCTATATCGAAACGCCCGTATCGACGAGTAGAAGATATATAATACCAGAAATTATCCCTTACATGGCAGGAAGGCCGCCAAAACCCCTCCACAGTCGGTGGTACAACCTCCACAACCACCACCGGCCAAAACTCAAAACCACAACAATCAAGCCATCCAGAAATGTTCATCATGAAGAGTAGAGCAACTTTCATACCTGGAGCTAAGTCTGGTTCGCCCTAGATCGTCCTAGATCAAGCTTATAAGATCGACCAATCGCTGTCGTCTGATCAAGCTCCAGATTCCCTGTGCACCACTAATCTTCAACCCTTGATCTTCCACTCCACACACAAAATTGTCCTTCAAGGTGGGTATGAGGATGATCAGGAGGAGGAGGAGATTCCGAAACCGAGAAGGATCAGCCGAGATGTCGCGGGAAAAGTGAACTTCCGACCGGGGCCCGATCGCGTCCACTGTAGCTGCTCCGATCTCCACTTTCCGGTGAACCACCGTGCAAACCAACACCACAGAGCAAAGCACGACGCTGGTCTGAGTAGTTTTCGGTTGTCCCTTCGCCGGAGGTGGCCGGAGGTGAGAGAACCAGTCGGCTCGGGTCGTTGGATTTAGGTCGGGTCGCGCGGACGCTGAGGAGAGAGAACAGATAGAAAGGAGAGTTTCTGAAAAAGGAAACTTGGAAATTATGAAAATAATTTCGGAAAATTCCTATTTATACCAAAATGGAAACTTCTTCCGAAAGCCATAACTTCCCCATATGAACTCCGATTGACGCATTCTACATGTCCACAAACTCGTATCGACGCGCTCTACAACTTTTGAAAAGGAAGTTTTCATAGCATCTCAACACTTCAGAAGTCAACTTTGCGCCACCCCTAAAATAATATTTTCCGAATAAAACTTAGTCCGAAAAATTTCCGCTCCATCCACAACCCACAAAACAGTCCAATAACCACAAATTAGATTCCAGAAAATCCTCGGAAAATAAATACAAATTTTCGGGGCATCACAACTTTAATTCTTTTTTTTAATCTCCTAAGTTACGAAAATGGTAAATGTCGCAAACAGTACACCAAGTAAAGGCCACTAATAATTCTTATACACAAAGTTTCAAACCAAACATTTCGGTACACAAAATCTGAAACTCGACCCACTATCAGTACACGACGTCAATTTTTGACACCAAAATGTCCATTATGCTCTCAGTCCTTTTTTTTTAATATCTTTTTTTTTCTGTTATTTTTTTTCCTTCATTTTATCTCTTTCTTCTTCCTTCTTCCTGGCTCACTCCCTCGCTTCCAACGCTGCCTTCCTCACCTCGCATAACAGAAAAAAAATGACTCGAGTCATTTATAAACGAAGGAAAAAAAATAACAGAAAAAAAAATTATTAAAAACAAAAGAACTGAGGCATAATGGACATTTTGGTGTCAAAAATTGACGTCGTGTACTGATAGTGGGTCGAGTTTCAGATTTCGTGTACGGAAATGTTTGGTTTGAAACTTTGTGTATAAAAATTATTAGTGGCCTTTACTTGGTGTACTGTTTGCGAAATTTTCCCTTAGGAAAAATCCATAAGTTAAAATATTTCATATAAAACATTACGGTAATACAAAAGAGCATCAGTCAACGTTAAATATGAATCATTAATTGCAATTAGAGTTCTGAATTCTAACATGTATGCATCCATAAAAAGTTACAAATGCACGAAACATGTAGCATATAATCTCGACCATTGTTCATAGTCTTTACCACTTTAATTTCTGCCCTAAAGCGATTAAGTTAATTTGAACACAAATTTGTCTTTATTAACCTGCATATTAATATCATTGTTAAACCAAAATCATATGCTTAAAGATAAAAAAGGATGGCACGAAATCAGATTGTAGAGATATCATAAACAACTCAAGAACATAAAGAAACGAATCTGAAAATTACTAACATAAACTCTTTCTTAACAAAAATCCAACTCCAATAACACAGTCCATAATCGAAATCTGAAATTCAATACTAAAGAGTACGAAAACAGAAATAAGGGTCATGGATTACACTTTTTGATCTTCAAGGAAGCTTGGATAACGTCAAGAGAACACACAGCTAGGCCTTCAAGAACACGAATAGCCTTGGAGAAGACCTAAAGCTCTTCATGGCAAGAGGCTTTTTCTGAATTTTTCGAGAGGGTTTTGGAGAGAAGAGAGCTCGGCTAATGAACTGAATTTTGCGTGAAGAAGTGATGGTCTTGGCGTATAGAATGGTTGCTTTTTATAGAGAAATCCTCCTCTCTTGTGATGCGATCTTGGCCATTCATCTAAAGGTGAATTCTCCTCCAAGTTTCCTTGATTTTCTCACGACAAAGTCTTGAATTTTCTTATCTCTTTTTCCCTTAATGATTGACGGTAGATTTCTTGGATATCTCTAGAGTTAGTCACACAATACTCCTTCGCTTTCCTATGAATAATGACTGGATACATCCCTTATCCTTCTCTAGTATTTTCAGATTTTATTACATAAGGAGTACACAATACATCCTCTCCTAGAATTTTGCACAACAAACTCCACCTTTCCCTCCGTTGAATTGCATTAACTTCTTTCTCCAATGAACACTAAACCGGCATATGACCTTCTTGAGACTTCTAGATGCTTCCACAGGTCTCCTAGTATGAGTAGAACTCCATATGCAAGTCGGTTTCCTAGTTGAATACAAACTTCTTTTCTGCGATTCTTCTACACTCTTCCGGAACCTTCTTGAGTAATCCTTATCCAACAGGGACTCCTCGTCACATTAGGATTCCTTATCTAAGTAGAATTGGGTTTCCTTGTCCAAGTAGAACTTCTAATTCCGCAACTTAAGAGTTTGAATCCAAGTCAGCTTCTGATTCCTACTCCAACTAGGATTCCTTTTCCTAGTCAAACTGGGAGAACTTCCATTTCTTCATTTCTTTCCATTTCTGCGCCACTTGTGCCTTCCTTAGCCATTTTCAGACTTTGAGACTCAATTTTCACATGCAAAACACTAACTAAGTTAAATTGATCAAGATAAAGGAAATAACTTAGCAAAATATAGGGAGTTAAACATTATAACGTCGCATTTTTTGCTCCTATCAAATTCCCCCACACTTAGCTTTTGCTAGTCCCTTAGCAAAATCAACATAACAAACCATAAGACTACGACACAAAACAAAGAAACTAACGAAAAATACTAAGTATAGAAACAACGAAAAACATAAGTACACACAGACAAGAAAACGTTGACAACACTTAGACAAAAACGTCACAACAAAAACTCCAACGTTGACACACACAATGACATCTAAGCCCTTTAACATATTTTCTCAGAAATCTCATACTTTCAAGTCACCAAGATTAGCACTTAACCAAGCATCACATCATCAAGATATTCAAAAGCTAATTACAAAATATAATCCACATATAAGCATGTAAGACTTGGGGGTAAACAATGGTGGTGGGTTCTTTAATATACTTCAAACAAATCATGATTCAAACCTCACATGGATATATCACTCTTTCTTCTCTCAGATTCAAGGCTCATGCTTAAAAGCTTATCACTCAAGTATATGTGAAAGATAACAAGTGTATCATATATGTATAAGAAACGATAGCACACATATTCTTTTTCATAGATCTCATGAAAGATATCAACCACTTGCACAGATGAACCCAAACCATAAGTTCAACAGTCATAACTCATCTCCACAGATCAAAGGCTGTCACATCTTAAGGATCAAAGAGGTCTTACAATTTAAGGTTGTAATGGGGCCAACGCTTAAGGTTAAAAGAAACGAAGGGATATGGAAATCACAAAGTATCCTAAAAACCTAGCAGAGCACTTGTTGATGTAGAGAGACCAATCGAAATCCACCAAAGCAAAAGTGACGCCAAGTCCTCCTTCAAGGCTTCATAAAAGGGCCAAGTGCCATCATATTGGGCCCAAGCTTCATTCTAACCTTCTTTTGAACAAGTGTGAATTGGACAAAGACCAAATTTTTCAACAATGGGCCTTCACTTCAAAGCATCTCCAAATCCACTAAGTATAGGGGACTAAAATCCATAAACATAAACAATAACACACATTTTTTTCTCTTAATTGCCGAAATAATCTTTTTTTTTTGTTTTTTTTTTTTACTATTTCAATTTTTTTTCTTTTTTTTTTCCGGCAATTACATATACAAAGTACATATGGACAAGTCTACCCCCACACTTGAACTTCTTCATGTCTTCACAAGTCTTCCTTGACGCCAAAACTCCAAGCAAAGTCTCAAAAATATACTCCACTAAGTCTTTAGAACAAAGGGTAAGGATATAACTCTACTAGGGTTAAGGGTTAAGGAATTTTGAAGGTGATGAAAGAAAAGGCTCAATGTAGGCTCAAAATGGTTAAACTAGGGGAGTCCCACGACGGGCACAAATAGGGACACAGGCTTTATTTGGCTATGGTGGTGAAAATCCTAAGTTGCCTTTATCCTTTCCAGAATCAGGGACATGTATTGATAAAAATTTCAACAAGCATAAAAGTGAATTCTAGCATTCTCTAGTCCATCAAACTTAATCTATGGCAAGTAATCAATCAAGATGAAAGAATAATGAGATCAACAAAATCATCGCCAAGAAAATAAGAGTATAATTCATTTTTTCATTAATCACTCACAAAGAAAGGGCACATGGCTCAAATTATCACAAGGGTTATTATGAATCACAACTTATCTTCCACATAAAATGTGGGGTGGGGAAAATCCAAGAAAAAAAAGAAGAGAAGAAAAAAAAAATTTGCCGTAAAAAAAAAAGAAAGAAAATGAAAAAGAAAAAGAAAGAAAGAAAAGCGGCAAAAGAGAAGAAAAATTGAAAAGAAAACTCTTGGGAAATTGTTCAAGTGTGGTTTTGGACTTTCAAATTTGTAGAAGGCTCAAAGTTGAAAATTATGCCTTTGTCCATTCCCATGTTGGTTAGAGTGAAGGTTTGGCCCAAAACAATGATATTTGGCCTACAAAAATGATGACATAAGGTGGTCCATATATGCTCTGCTAGGTCCTTAGGATTTTTGTATCCTTAATCTTCATTTCGAAAACCCTAGCTTAGCCCCATTACAACCTGTTTTAAGTGCTTACTTGATCCTTGAGATGGGCAGCCTCTGGTTAGTGGAGTCAGTTACGCAGTCGAGCTTATGGTTTAGGTCCATTTGTGCACTTAGTCATTTCTTGAGGTCTTTAATAACTCTTCACAAAATGCGTTTATTGATGAAATATGCAAGCTGTTTGTTGCCTTACAATTTATTCTCTTGCATATACTTGAGAGTGAAGCTTTTAAGCATAGCCATTTCTGAGAGAAAAAATCGAGAGTATGCCCTGTGAGTTTGGATTGGACTTGTTCGAAACATGCTATTATTCACTGTATAACTTAAGTTCTCCATATCTTGCTTAGTCATATGAATGTCACATGTTTATTAACCATGGAATTATCTATGCAATTTTGATTAAGTGTTTAACGTGAAAGCCATGAGTTTGGAGTCTTTGAGACAACAGTTAGGGGAAGTAGAGTCATTTACTTGTTTTTTGTCTAGTCATTGTTTTGTTTTGTATTTTTGTTTTGCTAAGGGACTTGCAAAAGCTAAGTGTGGGGTAGTTGATAGGAGCAAAAAAGTGTGACGATATTATTGATATGTACCTCATTTTAGCCTTATTTTTCCCTTAGTTTAGTGTTTTGAGTCATTAAGTCATTTTGAGAGTCTTGTTGAGTGTTTGGAGTGAAATAGGCGGAAAATGTAAAATTCATGAAAAATCCTAGCTGGATCAGGATTCCTAACTGTCCACTGTTTTTGCGGTCTTTACATTTTAATTCCCTTTATTTTCTCTAGAAAATTTTGATATTCTCCTGCTTGTTGTAGGAAACCTTGCCTGGTGGAACTCTTGGAAACAGTAATGATGGAGTCATAAAATAAAGCAATTAAGATATTTGACCAAGCAATGAAGAAGGGAAATAAAGGAGAAAGATGTTTTCAGTTGGGGAATAAAGGAGAAAGAAGTTTTCAGTTGAGGAATAAAAGAGAAAGATGTTTCAACTGGAAAATAAATAAGAGAAAGACGTTTCAGCTTGGAAATTAAAGGAATTGCCCTATTATGAGAGGAGTTAAGGCCATAAAGGAGATGTTTCAGTTGGGAAATTAAAAGAATTATGATGCAATCCCATCCGTCCAATGATGAAGGGTATGATCGACAAAAGCCAACCAATGCTCCCCTATAAATAGACAACGTCCAGAACATAATTTGCATCACTTCCTGGCCAAAAACCATTCCAAGACTGCCCAATTCACTCCTCAAACCTCCATCTCCTACAAGACCGTGATCACCATCCATCCATCAATCTACGAAGCTCTTAGGCGTGAGTCAAGGACGCTCCACCACCATAGCAGAGACAAGTTCATCACCTTGTTGCTAAGCCACTGAGGAAAGCTTCAAAGTGTAACTATGACTCTACTTATAATTTTTGTTTCGGTTTTGTGTGTTTCAATTTGCGAGTTGTGTAATTGGAGACATGAGATTTTCAGAATATTTTTGTTAATATTTTTGAGATTTTCAGTTTATTATTGAGTTAATTTCGAGAATTCTTTGATGATGCATGTTACAATCTTGTGCCCTTTTACGTGTTTAGGTAATTTTCAGAGTTAGGTTCATAAGTTTGCATGCTAGAATAACGGTGAGAGTTCTTGTGTGTTTTCTTAATTTTCCAAGAGTAATAGTTATTTGTTAAGACGCTGAGTTAAACAAGTAGTAATTAGTTCTAACAGGTGGTAAAAATCATGCTTTAATGATTAAATGATTCTGGAAATTACGTATTAAATTCTATGTGTAATGGTTAATTTGCACGTGTCAGTTGATTCGAGGGTTAGATAATACTACTAGTTAAGAGAATTACGCTGAGTGTTTTAGAAACTTAGTAGTATTAGGCTTGGTAAGGACTTTTCCGATCCAAGCCTACATTAGAACGAATCAGATAAATGGATTGATCTGCTGAGGCTTTTCATTTGAGCTCTTATCTAGGCATTTAAGATGGGCACATTTTTGTAGCATGTTGAAATGGATTTTCTGTTTTTACACTTAGTAATTTCCAAGTGGTATTGGAATAGGTTAGGGAAGTCGATCATTGTATATAGGTTTATTTGTTTTGTTTTTATTTTAAGTAGATTAGGAAATAAAATTCAAAACCCCCCATTTAATTCTTTTATTTGTTAATTGACCTTTTTGTGTAGGTGTACCCTATAATCCCCTGACTGAACGATCCCTGCTTATTCTATACTGACAACTACATTTTGCAGGGTTAAATTGTGAGGCTATTTCAGCCGCATCACCCAGTTGAACTGGAAAAGCAAAAGAAGATTCCAGAAGGTTGAAGAACATTTCATGTAAAGAGTCCTTGTTTGACTAGGAGTCCTGAAGACATAAGGATTTTGATGGGGCTGGGAAACCTGAGAGCAATATGAGCAAAGACGGATGAAAGGCCAAATCAAGAAATCTGCTTGTGTAAGTCAGTCAAATTCGACAGAGCATTGAGAGCAGCTCAGAACGAGCTAGATGATGATCTTTATATTGTTGGAAAGCCTCAAATGTCAAGTTTCCAAATCTTTTTATATCTTATCAATATCATTTTTCTAGAAGAAGTTATGGCCAATTCAGTACAGGAAGGTCAACTTACGCGTGAATCAGACTTTTGACGGGAATTTCTGTTTTGAGGCCCAAATCACATCGGGAAGCCCATGGACGAATTTATACTTTTTATTTCAAATAATATTGCACATGTGATGACCTAGAGGCTTCCAAAAAGGTTTGGCATCATCCTTGGAGAGTTTTAAGGGATTATAACATGCAGAAAGGATGAAATCAAGTCCAGATACTTTGCTTGTTGCTCACACCCCTATTTGGCTGAATTTTAGGAGTTTAAATCAGAAAATATCTTTATAAGTTCGGCAATATTATCTCCTTTAAAGACTTATAGTGCAAATCTACTTAATTTTGGAGGCTTCTCATTGGTTGGACGACGCAGAAAAGCTTACATGGATTTATTTGATTGGTTAGAGCTGTGTGGATCAATAAGATAATTCCTAGAAATTAAAAGAAGGATCCAGAAGGCTTGGGGACTAAGTTTGCCTTTCCTTATATATAGATGTATCATTGGGATGTTTTCATTCATCAATTCTTTCATTCTTTTCACACACCAAAAGTTCAATTTCATTCTCTAGTTTTTTAATTCCTAAGTCGATGCAATACTTGGTTAGTTAAGCGGTGATCAGTGGGACAACACCCACAATCTGCATAAGAGAACATGGTTAGTGCAGCATCCCCTTTTGTGAAGTGAAGACTCATGTCTAGCGTGCTTTTGAGGCAACGCAAAAATATTTTCACAGCAATGAGGTGAGAAGTTCTTGGGTTGTGCATGAATTGACACTCTGTTGAGAGAATGCTATATCAATGTAATACCCCAGAAATTCGTTATTATTTTCTGAAGATTTTTTTTTTCAAATTTATTAAATGGTTGTTGGGACGCTTTCATGGTTCAGGGATGGGGTGGAAGTGTTTCGGACAAATAATTACTCGAAACGTTTATTTTCGAGGGGTCAAAAGGTTGACTTTTTATTCATTGGGTTTCTCTAAAAACTTCCTTCATGAAAGTCGTAGAGTACGTCGATACGAGTTTGTGAACATGCAACACGCATAAATCGGAGTTCGAACGAGAAAGTTTTGGTCAACGAAAGTTTCAACTATTTTTGGTAATTACTATAAATAGAAATTTCGGTTTTGGAAAATTCATAATCTTATATTTTGGGAAACTTTCCAAAATCGGAAATTCAATTCTCTCTGTTTTCTCTCTTCGAAATCCAAGGGTCCGTAAGTTTTCCGTCCAACCCAACCTGACATTTCTGGCGGATTCCAGTGTTGTCGCGACGACACCAGCCCAGAACAACTCATCGTGGTGTTGTCGTCCTCACTACGGTGGTGGCTTGCACCGATTCTCACTCACAGCAGCAGCTCGAAGCTCCAAAGTTAGACGGCGGCAGACTCGGCTGGTTCTCTGTGCTCCGGTGACGGCTGGACTTGAAACCGGTCTTATTTTATTGTTGGGAGCATCCTCATTAAATACTTGGTGGTGGTTTTAAGCGATTTTCCCCGAAGGAGCTTGAACTCACAGTGAACAATGGATTCTGGTTTTCGAGGTTCATTCTGGCCCATCTAGGCTGAACCCGCCAAAACCTCAAATATTAAAGTTGATCCTCATTGTGTAAACTCTTTTTTGGAGAGTTGGATCTTGCTAGTTTGGAGTTTGGCACGACAGCACGTCAGGACATGTCAGGGGCAGTTTCTTACTACATTATCATCTGCTCATCGATACGAGAATTTGATGTCGCTTTTGGGAAGCGACCAATTTAACCCTGAAATGTCATTAGTAGTATAGAATAAATAGGGATCGTTCTATTCCGGGGATTGAGGGTACACCTGTCATTGTAAGACAATATAAACAATTAAAATAAAACAAAGTATAATATTTACAAAAATATAACAAAATATATACATATTTACGAAAAGGGGGGGATTTTAGGTTTTTTGGTTTTCTTTTACCGAAAATAAATCCTAAGTTAACAAAACAATTAAAATGCAAAAACATAAAAAGACAAATGGAATGTGGGAACAAGGATCAAAGTCGAAACTCATGATTAAAATCAATTCAAGTTCATCATTGTTCATCATGGTCATGCAAGAGGAGTTGATCATGTGAAACGTTCAAAGCAAACAATTTCCCATATTTTACTTTCAATGCAAATTAATCTAAGTGAAAGCACATAGACTAATCCTATCAAACATGCATTCAAGCCCTAGAAAGCTAGTCAATCATACATGTTTAACGCAATAAGCACCTAGAAAGGCTATCAACTCAAATGTGCAACTTAGTATGAAAAAGTTCACCTAATTGCAATCTTCTTTGATTAAATTCGGTTTTTGTTCAAAACCTTTACTACTTATTGATTCAAGAACACAAAACCAAAAAGTTGATTCATGTTCTCAAATTCGTAGCAACACTCACATAAAAACCCTAAATGTTTCGAACCATTCAAGATCATCATACAAACGATTTCTATCATGCAAATTTAATCAAACACTCACACAAAAGCAACCATAAATCGCAATATATGAAACTGAAAATTAACAATTAATCATAAAATTTCAGAAATCAACAATTGTTCAAACATATGTGTCAACTAGGGCATAACCAACGAAAATTACAAAGCAAAGCTACAAGGAGAATCGGATTACACCGTGATGAAGATGAGATGAATGAAGTGATGAATGGTCTCTTGAATTTCGAAAGCAATCTTCAAGGATGGTGATGGATGATGTGCACGGCTTGTCTTCTTCTTCCTTGGCCTTGCTTGAACTTCATGGTTGCCCTAGAGGATGGAGAAGAGCACGGCTAGGCTAGAGAGATTTCTGAATTATTTTCTCAAAGTGTAAAACAAAAGTGGGGCCTCTTGACGTTGAGAGAAGAGAGGAATATATAGGGGACGGCCCCTAGGTCTCCATGCCATCCAAAACCCTAGAAAAGCTCACGGCTATTGCTTGCTTTGTCCACATATTTTCCTCCAATGAATTCTTGCCACATAAGCCCTATGAAGTGGTGCAACCAATCACAAAATTCCAATATTAATTCCCTAAATAATTCTTGCCGAAATAAAAAGATAATTTCTGATTTTATACACCAATTTCGGCAACAATATATTTAGGGATTAAAGGGGGATGAATCTAGACTCCTTTTAGAGATTTTTGTGTTCAACACATATTCTCTTTCCTTTAAAAGCTCCCTAAGAAATCTCCACGAAATCTCTTTTATTTTCTGATTTTTTTCTTCACGGCAAAACCCTAGTTTCTTTCTTCATTATCCCTTGGCCGAATTCCCTAGGGTTTGCACGGCAATCCCTCCTTTTTCTCTTGGCTTGGACGGCTAGGAGTCTTCTAGGGTTTATCTCTTGATTTATTTCCATAAAAATAGCCCTAGAAAATCTCCTTTTAATTTCTGATTTTCTTGGACGCCACCTCCTTGTTTCTCTCTTGCAAATTCACGGCAAAACATCTTTAGTGCTAGGGTTTGCGTCACAAACCCTAGTTCCATGGGCTCTTGTGGGCTTTTATCCAATTAGCCGAAAATCCAACAAGTCTTGAGAGTTTTTGGGCCTCCATGCGTCACTTCTATGCCATGTCATCTTCCAACGTCACAACACTTTATTTTTCCATTTATTTTTCATAGTAACGTTGGAAACTTCATATGTGGGCTCTCCTCCTTTCCGCAGGGTTTCCTGGTTGGACCAGGAAAACTTCTTTTCTTCATTTCTGCTCATTTCTGTGGCTCATTGTTCTTCATCTTTGCTCCCCTTGGTGTTCGCAAGCTCCTCTTTCCATTTGTGAGTTCATTTCCACTTTTTAGCTCGGAGGTTCTGAAAATAGAAACTAGTAAGAAAAATAGAAACTTTCCTAAAATGAAAAATGGCAACTTTCCTAAACTAAAAATTGGAAACTTTCTAAGAAAGAAAAATAGAAACTACCGGAAATGGAAACTTACTAAAAATGATAAATAGAAACTACAAAAATAGAAACTTTCTACAAATAGGAACTTTCCCAATCAAAGAATGGAAACTTTCCTAAATAGGGTTTTAATAAGGAAATGGCGCAGAAAATGTAGGGAAAAACAAGTAAAACGTCGCATTAAAATGCTCCTATCAGCATTTTGATATATGATTTGTAACTTCTAGAGATTGTATGAATATGTTAGGATTTTTCATAATGTGGAATTATTCGGTTTTCGATCCGTGAGGATACAACCATTGGATCAACTTGTCGTTGTGACATATTGATCGTGGAAGTGTTCCAGAGACTTTGGGTGGTCTCCGATAAAGTTTCACCTCGATTGGCATTACTTTTGGGGTATAGTTCAAATGAGGGATTCGAACTTTAATCGCTTTGTGAATTGTGTACTAAATTGAGACCATACTTTCCTTAGGTACTTGACATAGCGCATTCTATAAGTATCTAGTTGTGTGAAGACGCAGCAGGAATTTTGAGGTGAGTAATCTCACAATATCCATTTACGACGGAGTTACCTTATCATTTTGGGAGTTATTTACTTAACTACAAACTATAGTTGGTATTAGTAGCTTTCCTGAATGAATCCCTATATATATATATATATAGGTGAAATATATATGTATTGGTAGATTTATTGCAATACAAACAATATTTGTGAAGGGTTCATATTATTGTTTTGGTGTGTGACATTTTGGGGATCCAAAGACTTGAGGGTTGAGGATCAGAGAATCTTTTATTTTAGATTCGGGTAACATTTTGGGTCTAGGGCGACTTGTTTAATGTTTTGGTCTTTATACTGGGAGGTCATAGTTGTGATCGGAATTTGTGTAACATTTTGAGTCTAGTGAGACTCCATTAAATGTTTTGGTATTTATACCAGGGCTCCAAATACTTGAGGGTTGAGGATCGAGGGTCACATATTGTGATCGGGAGTCACAAATGTGACCAATGCATGTTATCAGGAACCACGCCTTGGCTAGTTTAGTGGTTACGATCAGTTAGAGCTCTAGTCTGTCTGCCGAGGTATCTTATGGGGGTAACAGTGAGGTTACTTGGGACTCATGAATAAGAGTTCTTAAAAGATAGTCTTGAATTTATTCTTTCTTTTATTGTCCATGAAGGATGGGGGCTTTCATATTTAATTGTCGAGGTTTCAATTAATATGATTTTGTCACGATGTGACGCGTGTTTGCTTATGAGTAAAGGATGAGGAGTTTTGAAAGAAATAAAGCGTGAGTTGTTTCCTTAATTGGAACGTGTGGGTTTTTCCCGTGATTTGTGTGAGATGTTTCTTTAATTAGAATGGGTGGGTTCTCTTGTAATTGGGGTGACTTGTTTCGATTGTTATATTTTAGTTTACTCATACAAGCTTGCAAAAGTTTACCAGATTTGTCTATTGCAACCCGGTGCACTATTCCATGGTGTAGGGGTTTATCCTGCAGGTCAGGGCAATCGCGGGTGAAGCTGACATCTAGTAGCAGTTGTATGGGTAGGAAGCGAATTTTGTGGTTTTACTGTTGTTAAGACTTCCACTATGTATGAAGCTCTGAGGAGCATTTATGTATTATTTTGTTATGCAACTTAATTCGTAAACTTGTGTAATGTAATATATGACTTTATGGAGTGGGTCTGTATTAACATTGTCCGTTCAGAGCATTAGTATGTACTTGATTT
This sequence comes from Rosa lucieae, assembly GCA_024704745.1. Classification (NCBI taxonomy): domain Eukaryota; kingdom Viridiplantae; phylum Streptophyta; class Magnoliopsida; order Rosales; family Rosaceae; genus Rosa; species Rosa lucieae. The sequence continues at coordinate 37,790,095 of CM045498.1, forward strand.
AGAAGGAAAAAGTTTTTCAGGTATTTGTATTGATGACTGAACCATTCACGTCCTGTATAATTGTGAGATTATCTTGATTTTTAATTGTTTTAAAAATCGGGGTGTGACAATTAGGCCTCATCCATGTTAAATACTTAAGGACACTGACTATTGACGTGTAAGAGGAATGATCTTTGAGGGGTTCTTCACCATGGTAATCAAGATTAGTGGGAGAAGCTAGAGAGGGAAAAGGGTTGGCCTCAATCGTGGAAGTTTTTTTGAAGAAGATCACATATGTATTTGGATTGAGAGAGTTAGAGGCCATTTGAATCACGGGTAACGTCTATGCCAAGAAAATAGTGCAAGGAGCCTAGGCCTTTCATAGCAAACTTGGCGCTCAATTGGGCAATCAGAGAATCACAATAGCTCGATGAGCTTCCTGTAAGTATGATGTCGTCAACATAGACTAAGAGAAATGTGATTATGGAGTCGATTTTGATGAAAAGAGAGATGTCTGAAATGGATGCTCTAAAACGCATATATAGAAAGTAAATGGTGGTGCTACTCTTCATACCAAGCCCTTGGCGCTTGTTTGGGGCCATAAATAGATTTGTGTAACTTACACATGGGCAGGTATGGTCGACAAAACCAGGAGGTTGTACCATATAGACCTCTTCATGTAAAGTCTCATGAAGGAAGACATTTGACACTTCAAATTGTCTTAGGCACCAATCATGTTGTATAACAATTGTAACAATTAACCGAATGGTAGCAGATTTTGCCACAGGACTGAAAGTTTCAATGAAGTCGATGCCTTGCTGTTTATGAAATCCCTTTGCTACAAGTCTGTCTTTGTATCTTTCAACTGACCCATCTTGCTTTTTTTTATTCGAAACACCTATTTGCATCCAATTAAGTTTAGATGAGGTTGGTAAGGGACCAAAAACCAAGTGTCAATCTGATGAAGGGCATTAATCTCATGATAACGAATCGTGATTAAGTTTAGAGGGATCAACAGGATTTGTGCCACTACAGAAGGTTCAAAGCAAGAGTGAACTGCAGGGATATCCCATGATAATGAATCATGATTAATCAAGTCAAATACTGTCTCAAAAACCGAGTCCGAGGGTCGAGATAAAGAGTAGTGAGAGACATTAGGGATCCAATCATCTTCCCAAATTCTAATAGATTGGCCATTGCCAATACGCCACAGCAAGCCTGCTTGCAAGACCGGTCTTGCCTCCATCAGACTCCTCTATGAGTAAGAAGGTCGGTCACCCATATCAGCTGTGAGGAAAGATCCAAACGGATAATACACTACTTTGAAAACTCTGGCCACAAGAGAATCCGAGTTTGAAAGTAATCTCCAACCTTGTTTCGAGAGCATAGCTAAGTTGTGCGAGTGCAGTTGTTTAAACCCCAAACCTCCTTTGTCTTTAGGGATACACATCCTCTCCCAAGACCTCCAATGAATTTTCCTTTTATCTTCTGTACTTCCCCAGAAGAATTGACAACAGAGTTGCTGTAAATCATCACACATAGACTTTGGTAAAGCATAGCAATTCATCACATAGTTAGGCAAAGTCTGGGCTACAGCATTAATGAGTAGTTCTTTGCCTCCTGAGCTCAGGATTTTTGACCGCCAACTAATGAGTTTCTTGGATAACCTCGCCTTCAAATAGGCAAAAATGTCCTTCTTGTTATATCCGACATAAAGTTGTGTAATATATGACTATGAGAAGTGAGTATATATTGACATTGTGGGTTTAGGGCATCAGTATGTACTTAGTTTAAAAGGAAATTTTTTTTAAGGTATTTTGTATTGATGGCTAAACCACCACTCATGTATAATTCTGGGATTATATTGATTTTTATTTATGTTTAAAAATCGGGGTGTGACATATAAGATCGAAGCCAAGAATAGAAACACATCCATAGGCTTTCAAGAATTTGCAGTCTGAAGTACATTATATTAGCTTTTGAAGTGGACTTATGTTCTTTAGGGTTTTAGAGAGAAGTCTATTGTACAAATACAAGGCTGTATGCACAATTTCTGCCCAATATTGATGAAGCAATCCAGATTGGGAGAATAAACTCTCGTGAGTTCAATGATGTGTCGGGGTTTTCTTTTGGCAAGGCCATTTTGTTCAAGAATATGGGGACAAGAAAACTGATGAGAGATGCCATGATCAGCAAGAAAACTAGCAAATTGATTGCAACAATATTCACCACCATTGTCTGTTCTCAAGTTGTTTCAGCTGTCTCAAGAGGGGTCTGATCCAGCTAAACACGGGATGTATCAGCCTGCTATTATCAGCAAAACAGACAAAGGTCAGAGGGAAGACCGAGTGTGCTGGCCTTCAACGCTCTGATGCCTAAGTCAGTATCGTTATAAGATAATGATAGTGGAAAGCGATAGTAAACAGTTACCTCTTTAGGTTGTTGGAGATGACCTTAATGTACCAAACTTTTGGGAGCTTGGTTCCTTTTCTTTCGATGTGGGACGCTCGGGGTTCCCGATATAGCCACAAGGGGTATCGGGACCCTCGGCTGGGAGCTTTCCTTGATTACGTACTGGCGATACGAGTCTTGTGCTTTCGATACTTGTGCCTGGGAGGTATGTGTATACCAACACAAGATTTTAATGGAGAGATCAAATTAGTTCACTACAGAGCTCTTAAATTGTTTAGAAACATGGAAGACATTGGCTTTAGAATATAGGGGGAAAATCCAAGTAAAACAAGACCAATCATCGATAAAAGTAACATAATAATTGAAATTGCTCAAGGATGCTACAAGTGCAAGCCTCCAAACATCCTAATGGATGATTTGAAGAGGACCAATACTGTTATAGTTGGAAAGGCTAAATGGTAATTTATAGCTTCTAGCAAGCTGACAATCTGAACAAAAACTAGACTTGTTCTTGTTCTTAGATGCAGGGAGTTGGAAGGTGGATAAAATGTGGTTGAGCACCGGAGTTGAATGATGACTAAGCCTACTGTCCCAAAGAGAAGAAGAAATGGTTGAGTTGAAAAGAGCTGTTGGAGAGGACGGTCGATGATGCGGAGATGAATGGGGAAGAGGGATCCTTCTATAGGGCTTTGAAATAGAACTTTCCCCGATGTAGAATCCTTTACAATATAAGAATGTGGAGTAAGAATGAAGTAACAATGATTGTCATAAGAAAATTGATTGACGGAAAGTAAATTTTGTGAAGCAGATGGAACATGAAGTATACTATTGAATTTGAGGATTGAACCAGATTGAGTAGAGGAGCCAATGTTTGTAGAAGTTGTAGAGGATGTGCCAATGTGTGTAACTGGGAGTTGCTCACCATTTGTATTTGAGACCTTGTCAGTGCCAATGTATTCTGAGGCAATAGACATGGTAGAGAGGTCATTGGTGATGTGGTTGGTAGCACCAGAATTAGCATACCAAGTGGTGACAGAGGCTGGAAGAGATGGTGCTTGTGGTGGTGCTTGTGTAGCATAGTTTGCTTGAAGTTGAACATGTGGTGCTTGTCCTTGAAATGCATAATTCATGCGTTGGAAGTAGTTGAGTGCAGTGTGATTGTTACGGCCACATATTTGATAGCGAATAAATTTAGAAACTATCTAATTTTAATTTTTCTCAAATAAGTTGTAAGTAAATGGGGTGAGAAACCATCTAAGTTAGAATTTCAGAATCAATACTAGCATTAAATGTTTTTAAAAAATATTGCGCACTTTACTCTATTTTTTAGTTAATTTGTTTTTTAAGTTATGATTAATCAATTTAAAATGTGATATAAGACATTAAAAAATGATAGGTAGAAAACTTTGTAATCGTTAATTTGTTTGGGCTTTCCAATAACAACTTCGTAATTCAGCAACATTGGAGAAACTACTGATATAATTTTGGTTGAATATTCAACTCAAAATTTCATACTTAATCAACATGGAATTTGATGAATGGAAACTCCAATAATACAAAATCTATTTCGATGCATCTATTTGACGGGAATAATAAGAAATTATTATGGATTTTTCACTAATTAACAAAACCAATAAATATGGTCATTCACAAAACATTAATAACTCAATATACTAATATATACTAATCATATTAAATAATATAGTTAAATAACCTAGTAACCCACATAAAAGTGATAACACAACACAGAGAGAGGAGAACACGGCTTGGTCGTTACAGCTTAGAGGCATGGCTTGTCCGGTGGCGCGCCCTCGTGGCATCGTCGTCAGACTGGCTAGAAGGGACATGGTGTCTGGAGGTCCGTGGTCCAGTAGGAGTGAGCATTGCGGGGGCGTGGAGTCGACATCCAGATTCGATGAGGGTGAAAGGGATGGGCAGCAGTGGTTAGATGGCTTAGATGGCTGGTCGGCGGGGCTAGTGGCAACTTATCCTGGAGCGAAGCTAGGTAGTTACAGTACGGCGGCAGCGCTGGGATTCTCTATGATCGGAGCATATCATTTGGATCCGATCTGGATGGGACAGATTGAACTCGATCTGCGGAGGTTCATCGTCTCTTGCTGGCACGGTGGGGAGGATGGTGGGATGGAGGGATGGTGCACCTACGTATGGTGTCAGGCAGGGTTTGGTGAGGAGGCTGCCGGAAGGGTGGCTCAGGCAGGATCTGGAGGGCGTGAAACCTGCAGTGTTCAACCACGACTTGGGCTTAGCGGTAGATGGGCCTGGGCTTTGACCCTTGACCCAGTTTATTTTTCTGTTTTGTTTTATTGTTATTTACTTTTAGTAGTATGTGGCTGCTCTATGCTGGCAATAAGTCCCTACAACTTTTGGGTAGGGCAGTGTGGGCTTTGTCCCGGTATGCACACTCAGTGTGCCTTATCTGGCTTAGCAACGTTGCGAGCTATTTGGTTGATCAAATGGGCGCAACCTCCTAGTGGCAGGATGAAACAGAGTGTCGCCGGATTTATTTCCGTGAGGCAACGTAGTAGGAAAGCTGTGCTATTTGTTATGATGATGCTTCTCCTTAGTAGGGTTATCTTTTTGTTATGTCATCGCTTTGTCAAAGAAAATAGAGTAGCCAATGATGCACTCTTTGCTAACTGGTGCATGTTAGAATACATTAATTTTTGTAAGTTGGGGGTTCAGGCTCTATGTCCCCCCTTGTATTCTATGGTTTCATTAATCAAGACTTGAGGGCAGCCTCACCGACCCTCTTTTCAATAATAATAATAATAATAATAATAATAATAATATAGTTAAATAATAGGTAATTTTATGGTTTTTGAGATTAAGGATATTTTAGATACTTTGCGTTGTGTATTTAGTAAAATATTAGAAAGAGAAATTAAATTTGTGGTGTATTGAGTAAGGATTGTGTACTAAGTAGTTAAGAGTGTGTATTTAAAAATTCTCTATTCCGACACTATTTTATTATTCTCTTTTTTATTCTTTTCTTTGTTGGCGTTGACCACAATTGACCATGTCAATAATTTCATTCTTTTGCGAAAATTATCATTTGCTTCATTTTCTCGTCACTTAAGATAACTATAGCAACATAAGATCCCCTATTTTGATCATCAATTGTACCTCTGTTCATCCTCCCATAAACAATCTTCCCTTGAGCACCATGACCAGTTGTTCTAGCTTTATGTTCTTCATCTTGGTTAGCCTGATCAAAATTACTTTCACAGAAAAAATGGTTCAATCCTCCATCCATAGAAGATTGTCCACATTCAAACTGTTCGCCTCCATGACCTTTTCTACTTGAGGGAATTTCTGCTCACCTAGATTCTACTTGAGGGAAATTCTCCTCGCCCAGATTCCCTCTAAGGGGATTTCACCTCATTCAAATCCGCCTTGAGAGGTTTCACTTTGACAATTTTTCCCAAATAGATTGGCTACATCTCTATTAGGCAATTTTCTGACTAGAAACCATTCTTAAATTTTACTCCTCCAGAAAACTTCCTTCATGTATGTTTCTCTGTGAATAATTGAGTTATTTTTTTTTTTCTCTTCTCAAATTTTACAGATATTTTTTTATTTTATCGGGATATATCACAAATATCTGATATATTGGGGATATTTCATGATATTGGAGAAATCTCACCGACACAGGGGAAGATAAGATATTTATCCTTCACTCAAAGAAAGGATATACCAAAACCCTAAGAGTCGTCGGGTCTCCCCTGTGCGATGCCTCTAAGCCAACATGCACACCAACATTCTGGCCATCATGTGGCAAGGCAATGTTCTTGTATGCAACTGTCGAGGTATTGTGAATCGAGAAACACAGAGAGCTCTTATTGAGATGGTTCCAGCCAAACGTCCTCAAGTAGTTTTCCTAGCAAAAACCTTAACCAAACAAAAGCTGATCGATACCATCATAATCGATTAGGATTTGCTGGAAATATATGCTTTCCCAAAACAGCAAAAGATTCTCAAGGCCTTGCACTCTTATGGGGCAAAGATTTACATGTAAACAGTCGTACCTCATCCCCGCATCACATTGATGCGGAGGTGTGTGAGAATGGAGCGACTGCTTCATGGTGCTTTTTAGGAATATATGGAGTTGCTTCCAGAAACGCCCAGAACAGAACGTGTGGTCCTTGATTGAAACACTTGCACATGAAAACTGCTCGCTACCTTGGCTCATGGCTGGAGATTTCAATGAGATATTATCTCAAGCTGATAAATCAAGGGGTGTCCCTCGTGCTGCTCCTGCCATGAATGAATTTTGCAGCACCATGATGTTAGCAAGTTTGATAGACATGGGTTTTGTTGGCTGTAGATTCACGTGGTCAAACAAATTCACAAAAGAACGATTAGATCGTGGCTTTCAATCTGTGTATCGGAGAAACCTTTACCCTTTGAGCAGAGTGATAACCCTGCCTCCATCAAATTCTGATCATAATCCTCTTTTTGTGGAGGTCAAAGCAGCTCGACAGCAATCAACAAGAGGTCGAAGGATGTTCCATTTTGAGGAGGGTTGGTATGGGAATGACCAATGCACTGAGATTATAAAACGTAATTGGGCAACAGCTCTTACAGGAAATATGTTGAAGCAACATGGTGCTAAAATTAACACAGTACGTGATGCAGCTTAAGGGAAGCGCGCAATTTAACCCTGCAAAATGTAGTTGTCAATATAGAATAAGTAGGGATCGTTCTAGCCAGGGATTGAGGGTACACCTGTAATTGCAAAAACAAGTAAATAATTAATAAAATTAAAAAGTATTATTTACAAAAATAAAACAAAGAATGAAAATATATACAAGTAAACACAAATAGGGGGTTTTAGAATTATTAAATCAAAAATTAAAATAAATAAAACGTAAAAACATATATACAAGGGTGCAACACAAGTAACAAAGATCGAAACCACAATCATATGAATGAAATCCAATCACAAATCCTATAGTTGATTTTCTATCTCATGAGAAAGATGTTGACCATGCGAAATGTTAGAAAGCAAACAATGTCCCATATTTTACTTTCCTTCAATGCTCAATCTAAGTGAAAGCACCTAAATTAAACCTATTGAACATGCAATCATAGTCTAGAAAGCTAGCTACTCAATAACACATTCAATGCATGAAGAACAAAAAAATGATGTCAACCAAAGTGCACAACCTAGTATGAAAAAGGTCATCTATTTGCAATCCTCCTTAATTGATTTCGACTTTTGTTCAAAGCCTTTACTACTTATGAAATAGGTTCACCAAACTATTAGGTGAATTGTTTACCTAAATCCAGCTCCAATTACATGTATATATCCTAAGTTGGCCACCAAAGAACACATACATATAAAAGTCAATCAAGCAATCCCACATAAGCAACATATAAATCAACATAAAGAAATCGCAATTTTTATTCAAACATAAGAATGGGCTTAAACTTTGCCCTAAACGTTTATGTCAACTAGAAATCAAGTTCATACGAAATCAAACAAAGAAAACCTGAAAAGGTTACGAGGAAAAAGATAGAATTACACCGTGAATGATGAATGGTGGAAGGCTTGAGACGTTGGTCTTGGATCTTGAAAGCAAGGCTCCAAAGCTTCACGATACAAGGTGGATGATGACGTCTAGGCGGCTTCATGACTTCTTCTTCTCTTCTTCACTTTGCTTGAAGACGCTGAGACTTGAAACTAGAGGATGGAGAGAATTTTCTGATGTTTAGAAAAGAATGGGAGAAGTGGTGTGTTGTGGTGGTGTGGTCTTGTGGTTGTGTCAATGATGCTCCTATTAATAGGTGGATGTCAACTTAGCCTCCAAGTCTTCAAGATTGATCCACATAGCATTAGCCAATCAGATAATTCCACGTCAGCTTTGCTATGTCATCCAACCAATGAGAAGCCTCTAATTTAACACCTTGATTTAGGGAGAGTATTTTTGCATTAATTGCATGATTATTTTCTAATTTGTCTCCTCAATTCAGCCAAGAATGAATGTGGACATCAATGAATGTATTTGGACCTATTTTCAACCTTTCTGCTTGTTGCAATCCCTTGAAATTCTCCTTCCTTATCTGTCGAAGTCTTCCTTTGGCCATAATCATATCTAGATGCATTTAAGATTTAATTGAGATATCATTATCCATATATATTCTTGAAATTCGGCCAAAATCTGTTTGTGTTTAATACGGACCCAAAATATGATTTTTAACCATCTTTTCTTGCCAAAAATGACTCCCAATCCATATCACCTTTGTAGAGGACATTTTGACCTGGTTCTTGGGCTCTCCTAGTCCACCCAGGTATCCTAATGTCATCAGGACTTCTCATTTTTCGCCATTTCTCTTCCATTTATTCCAATGTACCTAGAAAATAGAAACTAAATTAAAATTTATTTATATAAGGAAATAACTAAGTAAAATCTGAGGAAATAACTATTAAAACATCGCATTAAAATGCTTCTATCACACAGCGGGGCAACAGCTTATGTAATGGCACTGAGAGGAGTTCCAAAAACAGAAAACAGAACTTCATGCAATACAAAAAAAGTTGTTCAATATTATGGAGCAACCATATTTGCCACTGCAGTATGAGGAACAAAGAGCTCTACATGTCAAACAGAGTCAATTACTTTCAATTCAAGAAAAGTACTAGAGACAAAGATCGAAAGCTATATGGCTAAAATATGGTGACCGAAGTTCTACTCTGTTTCATAGAAAATCCTCCAACAAGAAAAATCAAAACTCCATTACACGCCTTAAGAATGATGCTAGCGAATGGCTTACTAATCTAAGTGGAATAAAACGTGTTCTTTGGGATTATTATCAAAAGGTCTTCACTACTGAAGGAGTGGATGATAAGGCTGTTTCAGCCGTTTTTAGGGCAACACCAAGGAAAGTTATTGCCCTTATGAATGAGGACTTGCTTTTTCCCTACTCTGATGAGGAAATCAAAATTGCATTATTTCAAATCCATCCTCTGAAAAGTCCAGTACCTAATGGTATGTCCCCGTTCCTTTTTAAAAAATATTGGCATGTTGTGGGTCTTGAAGTGTGCTTGGCCATTAGGAACTTCTTGGAAGGGGGAGATATTTGGGTTGAGTCCAATTTCACTCATATCTGTCTCATTCCAAAAATAAATAACTCTACCGATGCTTCACATTTTTGTCCTATAGCCTTATGCAATGTGATTTACATGATCTGCTCCAAAGTTTTGGCTAATAGACTTAAAAGATAGTTGCCTGAAATTATCTCACCGCTTCAAAGTGCTTATGCGCCTGGCAGATTGATCTTTGACAACACACTGGTAGCTACCGAAGTTGCACACTTCATGAACAAATTGAAAACTCAAAATGAGGGTTTCTTCTCTTTGAAGCTTGATATCAGCAACCTTATGATCGCCTTGAATGTCCTTTGCTGCACACTATACTGACAAAATTGGGTTTTTCTTCAAACTGGATCAACATGGTTATGAGATGTATGACATCTGTTAGTTATGCCATTTTGGTAAATGGGGAAGCAACTGCTCGTTTAAAACCAACAAGGGGTATAAGACAAGGTGATCCCTCTCACCGTACTTATTTATTCTTTATACTGCAGGTCTATCTGCATTTATCTCTCAGGCAGTACACTCTGGAACTATCAAAGGACTAAAAATGTGTCCGCAAGCTCCTACATTATATCATCTAATCTTTGTTGATGATAGCTTATTATTTGGTGCTGATACTCTTCAAGAATGCATTACTTTCAGGGAACGGTTAAGTACTTATGAGAGAGCCTCTGGTCAGAAAGTGAACTTCTAAAAAAGTAGTGTTGTTTTTAGTAAAAGGGTGCCAAGTGAAGATGAAGGCAAGCGAGTAGAGAATCTGATTAGAGGGATATTTGCTGGAAACATATTTGATCTTGGTTTTGCACAGGTATGCGGATTTTATAGTTACATAGAAGTGTTTGTAAAGTTAAATGATAGTCAATTTAATATCCAACTAAGGCTTAATTCTCCAATTAAGAATTCTTTTTTCAATTTCATGCTCCATCAAACTAGAAGAGTTCTTTTTTCATGCTTAGTCAAACCACCTCATAATGCTAGCTAGACACTTCAATTTCAGAGTTTCGGTGCAATCACATTCAACTTTAATCTAAGTTTTTGATTTCATCTATATATGCTGCTCTACCATGTCCTCATTCCTTATAAAAGTTCTAGTGAAAGGTAGTCAATCTTCCACATTTTGTATTGTTCCTTGAGAACCAAGCCCCTCTAGAATTTGTGAACTTTTCATATTCTTAATTACCAATTTTAAGAGAAGGACATCAAGAGATCCACCAATTTCTTCATGATGCAAATGAGATTCAACTTAATTTAAATTATTCGGTTTCTCTGTTTTTGAATATTTCATCAATGCTACTCTGCCATGTCCAGCATTCCCTTTCAATAATATTGCCAACAACTTCTATAGTGCAGACCTTTGAAGGAAAAGTTTAGTTAATCAATATGAAGACACATCAACATTACATGTGCAGGTAAAGATACTTCTATTATTGGCAAGACTTTTCCTTTAGCTTCGTCAATTCATGATTGAAGAGCCTCTTGATTTCCTTATGCATGTTCTCTTGATTAGAAGATTGTAATGTATATTGCTTGAACTTTATCAATAAAACCTTACTTACATTCCACACACCATGTGCATTTGGCACTGTACCCCTGTCATAGAAAAATATGTAGAAGCTTAATAACATCTAGAAGATAAAATTTCAGTTCAAGGTCATTTATCTCAATGGACCTCAAAGATACAACATATACTTCTCTGAGAAGATTTTTAATTCCCTTGAAGATGCAGAGCAGCTACTACAGATAACTGAGTTGATCATTGCTAAATAATGGGAGGGAACTTTCAGGAAAAGAAGTAGAGATTGGGCGGGAGTTTTCAGGAAGATTTTGATCATCTTTGGGAGCTACGCTTGGGTTTGTTTTGGAGGAAGCGCGTGCCCAGATTTTGATCGAGTTTAGGAGACAGGTTTTAGGAGCAAAAGAGGTATGTGTTTGATTGATTTTTTCAGTTCTATTAAGTTCGGGTTGGGTTTTTCTTTCTTTGTTGTGATTCAGAAAATAACATAGTAGCACATGACCAAAGATATAAACACAGAAAACCCACTTTCAAAAATATTTATACAAATAAGGACATGAGCCCATGCCTAAAAACCAAATGATGCAAGCCTGATTCTCAATTGTAATGGAAAATGACCAAAATACTCGAATTTCATCACAATTTACAGCACTGCCACTATCCAATACCCAAAACCTAAACTGAGCTGAACAGAAACCAAATGCCCAGCGACCTAAACCGAGCTACCACCAAAACAGAAACCCAAATACCCAGCGACGGGGCCAACGCAGTAGCCGCTACGATTCAGTGCCCAGCTCGAATTTGGCTTCAATGGAGGTCGATAAGGTAAGCCCTTTTTCTTTCGTGGGTTGGATGTGAAGATTTGAGTTGCAATCTTTGAGTTGGGTTTGGTTTCAGCTGCATTTGGTAGTTTCAGAGTGAAAATTTGTTTCATTTTCCTCTTTTTCTTTCGTGGGTACTTTCAATGGTGTCTAGAGAGCTGTTGAATTCATGTATTGGGTTGGTTTTGAGTAGTTGATTAGCTGCTATTTCCTCATTTGATTAGTACCAATGAAATTGATCACAAAACTAGGGTACTGGTGATAGCAGTAGCATGCTTAATGTGGAGGTTCAGTGAGGCTCTTCTTTTCAATATCTTGATAAACTGAAATTTTTGTTAAATGTATTTTGGTTTGGATAATTTGGATGTTATTAAGTTGGTTTAAGTACTGGTTTCGAGGTAATGTAGATGAGTTGAAGGATTTTTGATGGCCCAATTATGAAATGCTATGGATGTTGTTATGGTTATCAAAGCCTATGATATGGGTTCTGCATTACAGGCTTCTTTTACAGAACTAGGGTACTAGTGGTAGAAGTAGCATGCATAATGTTCTAGATAAAAAAAATTTGAAGCCATGATAATCGTAGCTGAACTAGCATTTCTTTTGTATAGAATGCTATTCAAAATGAAATGTAGTAAAAAAAACAAAGAAAGAAATGATAATCGTGTTTTTCTCAACTGGGTTTCCTTGCAAATTAGTAAGCCTATGAGCTCACTTCTTATTATAAGCACTATTTTTCTATAAAAAAAAAAAAGACCGAAAAGCTACTGGGAGTTTGCTGCATAAAAGACTCAGATTTTGGACTGTATTGTTCAAGTTTAGGAGGCTGCACGGTTGAAATTGCTCAGCGAGAGGATTTTGATTTTGTGAAATTGGGTTCTGATTAGACTACCTTGCTTCTTTTATGGCTTATTTTATGTTTCTGTGATAGTTGATGGTTTAATTCTCAGCGGTACTGATATTTGAAGTTGGGATTTTAGTAAACAAACAGAGGAATGCTAAGATTTCAAAGTTATAATTTGCGAAGGGTATTGATAATGCTATCTGGGATTAGGCACTAAATATATGGTGTAGACTTATTTGGGTTCGAATAGGTCAAGGCTTGGTTAGTAAAGTTGATTATTTGTAATGTTGTAAGACAGTTATCACCTGCTACTGCTACCACCGTTTTAGAAAAGACTGAAATTGTTCTTATCTTGCTTGTTATATCAATGTTCTTATCTTGCTATATGTGTCTTTGTTTTGGATGATGCGATTTGGTGGTCAAATTAGGATCTGAGATTTGTGTTTTGGATAGATATCAATTGATTTCAAATTGTTAAATTTGATTGGGTATTAGGTTTGTGTTTGACTATTTCAGTTTCTTTGTCTGGCAGAATTTATTTCATGATTCTTTTCCTGTTTTCTGGAATTTAGTTATTCTTGTTTTTGATGAAAAAAAGAAAAGAAATAATAATGTTTTGGAGAGGCTGACGAAAACTGAAAGGTGCAAGATAGCTGAGTTTGATTGAATTCTGATTAAGGTGGTAGTTTATGTAATCGATTGTGTCAAAAGTTGCATCATTAATTCTGTTTCTGGTTTTATAATCTGCCACTCCTAGAAGTTATTCTGATTAATCGTGTCGAGTAACTTTAAACTAATTTCTTTTTGTTTATACACTAAACATATCACTTATATATTACTTTTAGACAATAAACTCCTGGTAAGAACAAGAAAGATTAATCAATATTATCATGTTGTTGCCACCACTTATTTACTGTTTTAAAATGCTCGACACTAACCTGATCAGTTTGTTATTCATTTTTAGCCTTAGTTTTCATTTTTAGCCGTAGTTTTCATTTTTGTCAAGCAAGGTTCATCAACCACTGTCACGCCCCTGATTTTAAACACATGTAAATCGATATATATAACCCCATAATTATATATGCGTGAACGTTCAGCCATCAATACAAAATACCTAGAAACTTTTTCCCTTTTAACCCAAGTACATATTGATGCCCTGAACCCACTATCTCAATATTGACCCACTCCATAGAGTCATATATTACATAAGCTTACGAATTAAATTGTCAACAACAAAATAAAACGTAAATGCTGCTCAGAGTTAACTATACAACGGAAGTCCTTATTAACGGTAAAGTTACAAAAATGGCTTCCTACCGTAAAGCTGCAAAGGCGCTACCTCCGCTTCAGCCCCGATTATCCTAACCTGCAGGATTAACCCCTACACCGTTTGAATAGTGTACGGGTTGCCACACAACAAACCCGGTAAGCTTTTGCAAGCCCGTATGAGTAACTCAAACCACACATGCACAACTCACGCCAAAATGAGGAAAACAACTCACGCTTTGATTCCTTAAAACACGAAATAAAGGAGAGTAACTCACACTTTAATTTCCTTTCAAATCGAAATAAAAGAAAGCAACTCACACCTTGTTTCCTTTTAAAACGAAACATAGAAAACAACCCACACTTGAATTCTATCAATAAAACATAGAAAGCAACTCACACCTTGATTTCTATCAATAAAACATAGAAAACAACTCACACCTTGAATTCTATCAGTTGTACCATAAGCGTACCATAGAAAGCAACTCACACCTTGATTTCTATCAAATCGTTAATAAGGAAAACAACTTGCACCTTGTCCCCTTAAAAACCATTAATAAGGAAGCAACTCACACCTTGTTCCCTAAAAATACGTAATGTCATGAGTTGTAAATAACCAATTCCCGTTACCCCATGAATTACCTAAATGGCAGACAGATTAGAGCTCTAACTGAAAAACGTAACCACTCGTCCGGCCAAAGACGTGGTCACCTAAGATTCTGCCCAAGGTCTCAGACCTTCGATCCTCGGGCCGCAATGTCCCTTGGAGCAAAACATTAAAGGAGTCGCGCTGGACCCAAAATGTTACACAAATCGCAACGCTTTTGAAAACAATCGAAATCATCATTTCCATAATCATTGTTTTCCGAAAAAGCCATAACACAAAACAATAAAAAGCATCAAATCATGCCTATTGTTTTCATACACAAATCTCAACGCTTTTCAAAACAAATCGAAATCAATCATTTCCACAAATCATTTGTTTTCCAAAAGCCACACCCCAAAACAATAAAAAGCATCATTTCATGCATATTGTTTTCATAAATCCACAAACCACCAAAACATATATATTTCACGTAAACATATATCTATATGTAGTTATCCGCGCAGAAATGCCTACTAATACATGACTACGTATGTATATATATACATCCCATAATATATATATACACACACATGGTCATCTACTCAGAAGTGCCACTAATACCATCTATAGTTTGCAGTTAATAAATAACTCTCAAAGCAATAGGGTTAACCCGTTCGTGATATGAACTTCGTGAGATTACTCACCTTGAAACTCCCGCTGCGTCTTCTATACAGAACCGAACTAACACTATCAGCAACAACTCGTCCAATTCACCTTTAGAAGCACCTAATCACCAATGATCTTAAATCAGTAACGATTCACATTTGATTAAAGTTCGAAACCCCTGTTTTTGAACTAAAATCCCCAAAGTTGTGCCAATCGAGGCAGAACCACATCCGAGACCTCCCAAGGCCTTCGGAATACGTCCACGATCGATGTGACCAAACCACAAGTCGATCGGACGCTCGTATCTTCACGGATCAAATAAATTCACCGATATGAAACGGCAAAAATCATAACAAATCCATTCGAACTCCAAAATCTGCATATTATATATCGAAACGCTCGTATCGACGAGTAGAAGACATATAATACCAGAAACAGTTCCTTAAGTGGCCGGAACACCGCCGGAACGCCACCACAGACGGTGGTGCACCGCCGCCGGCCAAAAACTCAAAATCTCACAAAACTCCCAACATCAAAAAGCTTCATCTAAGCATGCTTGTGAACTTTCATAACTGGATTGAAGTCAGAAAACAAGCTTAAGGGATCGAAAACTACCTCACAAGCCGTGAACAGTGATCCAATCCGAGTTGATCGAGTTTTCACGTAAACCGGTCAAAACAAACACCAAGGATCGACCAGGGAGCTTGTTCTGAACTCAACCCAAGAAAATCGAAGCCGCGCCGACGTCGGAACTGTGTTTTCCGGTCGGGTCCGAATTCCTCGATCTGCACCGCCTTGAACTGCCACCGAGACGGAGAATCGCCGTAAGAGAACACCAGAGGGACGATCAGACGGCGGAGGCGATCCTGTCTGGCCAAGTTTCACGGCCGGAGACCGCCGCAGTCGGCCGGAAAAGTCGGGTCGGAACGCCGGGTTCGGGTCGGGTCAGCAGGATATTTTCGTTTCTGAAGAGGCCGACCGAGAGAGAAGAGAGAGAGAGGAGAGGGCTTCCGGAAAAGGAAATGAGGAATAATGAAAAAAAATCTGATTTTCCATATTTATACTAAAATGGAAACTTCTTTCCATAGCCATAACTTCCTCATACGAACTCCGATTTCCGCGTTCCACATATCCACGAACTCGTATCGACGCGCTCTACAACTTTCGTGAAGGAAGTTTTCGGAGAATCCCAACAAATAAAAAGTCAACTTTTGTCAACCCCCCTAAAACCATACTTTTTAAATAATTAATTCGTCCGAAACACTTCCGCTCCGTCCACGAGCCACGAAACCGTCCAACAATCATAAATTAGATTCCAGAAATTCCTCGGAAAATGAATACGAATTTCTGGGGCATCACATTCTACCCCCCTTAAAGAAATTTCGTCCCGAAATTTACACGCACTAACCCAAAAGTACGTATAAATCATTCCCACATCAATTTGTCATTCCTCAACAACCTGTTCTTGTCTCCCTATACAACATACTTGGCTCAATAATGGATATAGGTACCCTACCTAGTATCACAGCATTAGGAATCTTTACCACACCACTTGGTGGTAATCCAAACATTTCATGGATCTCATCCTTGTACACTATCTAACAAAGCATCTGTGACTGTAGCACCACATACAGACCACACAAGAGTCCAGAATCCTGTCATCACGACAGTATCTGAATCACATTATCGCTAATGTAAACCTTACATTACAAGAATTGAAAATGAGACCTTCATTTCAACTCAAATCGTGCCTTTGCTTCACAACCTAATAAGTGTCTACCCAACCTGGGAACACAAAATTCAAGCTAAGGTCCGGCACCGCCTGACCCCCACATATATCATCACCTGTCATTGTAATCACAACCAAAGTGGTATAGATCCCCTACTACCACAACAATGAAGGATGCATCACACCATGTCACATGCCACACTCAAAAGTCTAACTATAGACAACAGGCAAAACCCAACACAACACACAGAAAGGAGTACACCATTAACACACATAATTCTAACAACCCAAGTAGAAATAGATAAGGTACCTCCTTCCCTAGCACCCTGCTGACCAACAGCAAACACCCTCGCATTTCCCTGAGGTAGTTGCCTCTGTTGATTCCCTTGTCCCCCGCCTTGTGCTTGGGTGCAATCCCTGGAGAAATGCCCTGTCTGACCACAAGTAAAACACGCCAAGTTCTTCGGTTTTGTGCAAGCTTTAGCAGTATGGCCAATCTCCTTACAGTTATAACATCTCAGAGGTGCTCCCTGCCCAACAGGTGCAGCCCTAGCAGGTGTAGCCGCTTCCCTAGCTGGCGCCTGCTGATGAGTCCTGCGCCTCTTCCAGAACCCACCCTGAGCATCTGTCCCTTCACTGCTCTCAGCAGTTGCCTTTCCCTTCCTTCGGGAGTCCTTCTCAGCCGACTCCTGCTCCTGGAAAATCAAGTTCTCCTGCTCAATGGCCATAGCCTTAGCGAAAATGAGCTCCATCACCTTCAGTTCCAGAACGGCGACATCACGCCGGATCGAAGCATTCAGTCCCCACTGAAACTTCATAGCTAAGCTCTCAGCATCCATCTGTCTCACAAAGCGATACAACCTTGAGAACTCAGCCTCATAATCCCTCACACTCTTAGTCCCTTGGACTAACGAGACAAATTCCCTTTCCAACTGCTCCCTCACTGAAGGCGGAAAGTACTTCTTCCTGAATAGTTCCACAAACTCATCCCAGGTCATGGTGGACACGTCCATAACCCTCTGTGTGCCGCTCCACCATACCCGTGCATCGCCTTGGAGCATAAACGCCGCAATCTTTCTCTTCTCAATGTCGTCGCAGACGACCATCTCGAAGTAGGTCTTCATGTTCTCGATCCATTGATCTGCCAACATGTGATCTGTACCTCCCTGGAATGGAACTCCTCCCAACCTCGAAATCTCCTTTGCCAACTTTGACAAACGAGTGGGATCAGCAGCATTCACAATCTCCACAACAGGTGGAACAGGCAACTCAACATTCGATGCCTCGATATCATTCTCAAACATCTCCTCCACAGGAGGAGGAATCCTGCCCCTACCTCTGGCTCTACCCCTGCCTCTGGGTCTACCTCGACCCCTAGCTCGTCCTCCTTGTGAATCCATAACCTAAGGAGCATAGCAACCTTGGTTAATACTTGTAAAATCTTCAAATACAAGTATAAGTCATCGTTATGACTAAATCAATCACACACTACGTCAGAAGAAACAATTCTATCCCGTACGTAAACAAGAGTTAAATCTAAAGGTCCTCACCATACTCCTTAAAAGACTATAACTCCTAGAAGCTACCTTAAGCTCCTACACTTTGTTCACTGAACCAACACTACCCTGATGACTCCCAATCCAACACTCATTGCATACCCAATGACTATATCAATACCGAAGAGCATCAGATGGGGATCCGCTGCAGACGGGCCATCACTCGAGGAGTATTGATTGTCACCAAATATGCACCTTACGCTCTGATACCAAACTGTCACGCCCCTGATTTTAAACACATGTAAATCGATATATATAACCCCATAATTATATATGCGTGAACGTTCAGCCATCAATACAAAATACCTAGAAACTTTTTCCCTTTTAACCCAAGTACATATTGATGCCCTGAACCCACTATCTCAATATTGACCCACTCCATAGAGTCATATATTACATAAGCTTACGAATTAAATTGTCAACAACAAAATAAAACGTAAATGCTGCTCAGAGTTAACTATACAACGGAAGTCCTTATTAACGTTAAAGTTACAAAAATGGCTTCCTACCGTAAAGCTGCAAAGGCGCTACCTCCGCTTCAGCCCCGATTATCCTAACCTGCAGGATTAATGTAACGTCCCGAACCTAAATTCACCTGTTTACTAGTCATTTGGACTGTAAACGGCCTTTACTTTCACTTTTTACTTTGTTTCGATACTTTTAGTGGCCCTAAAAGTTGACTTTTTGTTCGGGTCAAAATTTGAGGAAATGTTCTTCATGGAAGTTGTAGAGGACGTTAAACCGAGCGCGTGCATATGTGGTACGTAAAAATCGGACTTCGTATGCGAGAGTTATGGCCAAAAATGTGAAGTTACTGTTCATGGTAAATTTTGGTTAAAAATACAAAGTTACCCCGGGTAGGTTTCCATTTCCGGAAACCCACCCTGCCTCTTTCTCTCTCCTCCCCCCCGAGCTCTCTCTTCTCCGGTTCGGCGATTTTTCTGCTCCCACCGATTTCCGGCGATTCCGGCCACCAACCGGCGTGCCACCGGTCACCAGAGGAGCGCCTCCTCCCTCCGATCACCCTAGTAACCTGGGTTTTGGACGATTTAGCCGGAAAACCACGAATCGAAGCAAAACCTCCTCCGGCTGCAGTTTGAAGATTTTGACGATTTCCGGCGATTCCGGCCACCTCCGGTCCCCATCTCGCTGTCGAAGGTTCGGTTTTCATCACTGATCATTTCCCCTATGGCCTTGTATCACGATTTGTTGTGTAGATGCCGAATCGACGAATTGAAATTCTAGGGTTCTTGAGGATTTCTGGGTTTTTGTTCATTAATTGATTTCGACTGTTTCTAGTTGTTATTTGGGAATGTTGTAGTTGAGAAGTTGAATCAGTGTGTTGAGAAGGTGCTACTGCCAAATTTTGGTGGCCATCGGAGATGGTGGCGGCGGCGCCGCCACTGTGGGCGGCGGCGGCGGCGGCTAGGGTAGTTTATAAATTTCAATTTTTAGCTAGTTAAATTCTATAATTATCATAGAGCTTATATGTGAAGTTTGGTGAATTTTGGAGGAGTTTGGAATTGTTTGTGAATTTTCGAAGTTTGGAGTTTTGTGGTGGAATTATGGGAAATCCGGCCGTCGGATTTCCCTCGTTTTCATTATGGAATATGTAAATTGAGGAATTAGAATTGTGGAAGAGATTTGGGTTGAATTTGAGAAGTATTGGAGATAGGGATTTTCGGATTTCGTTTAAGTTCGTAATTATTTTATCGGATTGCCGTTTACGGAAATATAATTGTGTACAGGGCAATGTCGCGAGCTACAGTTAGAGGAAGGAACTCGTTTGCGTGGTTGCCAATAGTACTGTGAGTGGACGTTTGTTTTAAATAAGTGATGCATGCATTTATTTATTAAAGCCTGTTTTATTTTATTAACGTATTTTTCCGAGCATATAAAGATAATTATGATTTATCTTATGGAATTACTTCTAAATATTATTTTCCATGAAGTGATTATGATTTATATCGGTTGAGAATTTGGTTATAAAGTTGATATGCTCGGATTTGAAATTATAATTGATGTTAATATTCGACGAATGGTTTTCGATACGATTTTCGGATTTATACTGTCTATATTACATTTTAAATTCGTCGAATTGAGAATTTATTTATAAATGGAGTTTGTTTGAAATAAATCTCTTTGATTATTTATTGATTATGATTTTGACATTGGGAATGCCTCATTGATGATTTATTTATTTCTTTAGCGTGTGGGACACGCTGTTAATTTATACGGCTTTTTACGACTCTTTGAGTATTTCCGGGTACGGTTGGGAATCGTACCCGTGTTTTCTTTATTCGTGGGACATGGGGAAGCCTTAAGGATTTATTGGATTTTAATAGTTTTTACCCACCATACCCAGGGTCGTTATATATATATTATATTACTGGCTAGCCTATTAGTACTCCTCCCTACTTACTATGTGTTCGTAGGTGAGTAGAGGAGAGCATGGGATGCTCTAGAGTGTGGGACACTCCGACCCGAGCCTGGGAGGCTCCCTTCTTTTGTATGGTGAAACTTCTTCCCCATATTTTATCGTTGCTTGACTAGCGGGGCTAGTCCGATTTTCACTGTAGCCAGCGGGGCTGGTCTTATTTTATTGAGAAATGAGATTTCGGTTTTACGATATAGTTTTCGAATGTGGTGACTAGCGAGGCTAGTCAATTTATCGTTTTGGAATTCTTGGATTTAAAGTTAAATGTATTTTTCTAATTGGTGCATGCATCGGTTATTAAAGAGAATAAATGTGGGAAAGTATGAAATCCTTTTTCCTTTAAATTGTTTATTTTGTCCACTCACGCTAACGTTTTTCGTCTACTTTCCCCTGGGCCTTTCGGTTTCTAATGCCCAGTTTGCAGGCGAATTAGTGGAGGTCGGGCGTACATGACATTTGAGGCATAGTTGTCACTACTTCCGCAGTGTAGGATCACTTGATCCTTTACTCTTCTGTTATATCCCTGTGTGTAGTAGTATTGCTCTGCTAACTCTTTGGGATTAGTATTTTTGAGTTTTGTGTTTTGTGAAAGTGGAGTTGTTGGTAATTGGGAGCAGGGTGGCTCTAGGAGTATAAGGTTGGTTTGCTTGAAGTGTTTTGTGTGTTTTACAGGTTTTGGGTAGTCCATTTTAGAGGTGACTCTACCGAATTTTTGGTAGAGTTATCCCTAAGGTGGGCCCCACAGGGCCACCTCGGATTTCAGGGTGAAATTCGGGGCGGGTCCTGTCAATTAACCCCTACACCGTTTGAATAGTGTACCGGGTTGCCACACAACAAACCCGGTAAGCTTTTGCAAGCCCGTATGAGTAACTCAAACCACACATGCACAACTCACGCCAAAATGAGGAAAACAACTCACGCTTTGATTCCTTAAAACACGAAATAAAGGAGAGTAACTCACACTTTAATTTCCTTTCAAATCGAAATAAAAGAAAGCAACTCACACCTTGTTTCCTTTTAAAACGAAACATAGAAAACAACCCACACTTGAATTCTATCAATAAAACATAGAAAGCAACTCACACCTTGATTTCTATCAATAAAACATAGAAAACAACTCACACCTTGAATTCTATCAGTTGTACCATAAGCGTACCATAGAAAGCAACTCACACCTTGATTTCTATCAAATCGTTAATAAGGAAAACAACTTGCACCTTGTCCCCTTAAAAACCATTAATAAGGAAGCAACTCACACCTTGTTCCCTAAAAATACGTAATGTCATGAGTTGTAAATAACCAATTCCCGTTACCCCATGAATTACCTAAATGGCAGACAGATTAGAGCTCTAACTGAAAAACGTAACCACTCGTCCGGCCAAAGACGTGGTCACCTAAGATTCTGCCCAAGGTCTCAGACCTTCGATCCTAGGGCCGCAATGTCCCTTGGAGCAAAACATTAAAGGAGTCGCGCTGGACCCAAAATGTTACACAAATCGCAACGCTTTTGAAAACAATCGAAATCATCATTTCCATAATCATTGTTTTCTGAAAAAGCCATAACACAAAACAATAAAAAGCATCAAATCATGCCTATTGTTTTCATACACAAATCTCAACGCTTTTCAAAACAAATCGAAATCAATCATTTCCACAAATCATTTGTTTTCCAAAAGCCACACCCCAAAACAATAAAAAGCATCATTTCATGCATATTGTTTTCATAAATCCACAAACCACCAAAACATATATATTTCACGTAAACATATATCTATATGTAGTTATCCGCGCAGAAATGCCTACTAATACATGACTACGTATGTATATATATACATCCCATAATATATATATACACACACATGGTCATCTACTCAGAAGTGCCACTAATACCATCTATAGTTTGCAGTTAATAAATAACTCTCAAAGCAATAGGGTTAACCCGTTCGTGATATGAACTTCGTGAGATTACTCACCTCGAAACTCCCGCTGCGTCTTCTATACAGAACCGAACTAACACTATCAGCAACAACTCGTCCAATTCACCTTTAGAAGCACCTAATCACCAATGATCTTAAATCAGTAACGATTCACATTTGATTAAAGTTCGAAACCCCTGTTTTTGAACTAAAATCCCCAAAGTTGTGCCAATCGAGGCAGAACCACATCCGAGACCTCCCAAGGCCTTCGGAATACGTCCACGATCGATGTGACCAAACCACAAGTCGATCGGACGCTCGTATCTTCACGGATCAAATAAATTCACCGATATGAAACGGCAAAAATCATAACAAATCCATTCGAACTCCAAAATCTGCATATTATATATCGAAACGCTCGTATCGACGAGTAGAAGACATATAATACCAGAAACAGTTCCTTAAGTGGCCGGAACACCGCCGGAACGCCACCACAGACGGTGGTGCACCGCCGCCGGCCAAAAACTCAAAATCTCACAAAACTCCCAACATCAAAAAGCTTCATCTAAGCATGCTTGTGAACTTTCATAACTGGATCGAAGTCAGAAAACAAGCTTAAGGGATCGAAAACTACCTCACAAGCCGTGAACAGTGATCCAATCCGAGTTGATCGAGTTTTCACGTAAACCGGTCAAAACAAACACCAAGGATCGACCAGGGAGCTTGTTCTGAACTCAACCCAAGAAAATCGAAGCCGCGCCGACGTCGGAACTGTGTTTTCCGGTCGGGTCCGAATTCCTCGATCTGCACCGCCTTGAACTGCCACCGAGACGGAGAATCGCCGTAAGAGAACACCAGAGGGACGATCAGACGGCGGAGGCGATCCTGTCTGGCCAAGTTTCACGGCCGGAGACCGCCGCAGTCGGCCGGAAAAGTCGGGTCGGAACGCCGGGTTCGGGTCGGGTCAGCAGGATATTTTCGTTTCTGAAGAGGCCGACCGAGAGAGAAGAGAGAGAGAGGAGAGGGCTTCCGGAAAAGGAAATGAGGAATAATGAAAAAAAATCTGATTTTCCATATTTATACTAAAATGGAAACTTCTTTCCATAGCCATAACTTCCTCATACGAACTCCGATTTCCGCGTTCCACATATCCACGTACTCGTATCGACGCGCTCTACAACTTTCTTGAAGGAAGTTTTCGGAGAATCCCAACAAATAAAAAGTCAACTTTTGTCAACCCCCCTAAAACCATACTTTTTAAATAATTAATTCGTCCGAAACACTTCCGCTCCGTCCACGAGCCACGAAACCGTCCAACAATCATAAATTAGATTCCAGAAATTCCTCGGAAAATGAATACGAATTTCTGGGGCATCACAACCACTCAGGCCAACTTTGTGTGGTCGCATTATTGTGGCATGTTAAGAAACATCACTCCTTGTTTTGTCTTTGTTTTGAAAACCTGCTTGCTATAGTGGTCTGTAAGGGATAGTTGGCTGAAGTTTCACAAAATATGTGTCTTACAGAATATGTGTGCAGTACATATTCTTCGTGAATTTATTTGAAGGTTTTGGTCTTTTATTAATCAAAGGTTATGTAGTTTACTTTGATATACATGAGGAGCAGATTCATGATTTTAGTATCACTAAGGTTCTAAAGTTTAGTTAGATATGATCGGCTACTGTCAATGATATGATCTACTACTGTTCAAAATGAATTGATATGCTACTTTATAATTTATGGTTTATGTTAATGATATGATATCCATTGTTTATAGTTCAAATTGGCGACTGTGTGTAGGTGCAAAAGGGTGATGACACAAGAAATAATCGAACAAAACCAGTGAGAAGAAAAGCTCCGGCATGTAGGAAAAAGTTTCCAAGCACAAAAGTAAAGAGACAAAAGCAGAAAGAAGTGGAACAAGAAAGGGAGGAAGAGGAAGATGAAGAAAAGGAGGAAGAAGAGGATGAAAAAGATGAGAAGGAACAAGACGGGGGAGAAGAGGACAATGAAGAAGAGGAGGAGGAAGAAGAAGAGAACAATGGAACAAGAAACAAAAGCAAAGGCCAGAAACAATCATATTGCCAATACAAGTGCAATATGATTATGAGTGCAGCAAGTGCAATAGTAGGATTAGGCAATGTCGAGTGCAGTAGCAGAATACAAGTTCAAGTGCAGTAGCAGAAGTGAACTAATATGAGTGCAGCGAGCGCAGTAGCAGGATTGACGAGTGCAGTAGCAGAATTAGGCGATGCCGAGTGCAGCAACAGAACACGAGTATAAGTGCAGTAGCAGAAGTGAAGTGCATGAGTATGAGTGTAGCGAGCATAGTAGCAGGATTGACGAGTGCAGTAGCAGGATTAAGCGATGACAAGTGCAGTAGCAGAAGTGGACGAGTATGAGTGCAGCGAG
Source organism: Rosa lucieae (assembly GCA_024704745.1). Taxonomy (NCBI): domain Eukaryota; kingdom Viridiplantae; phylum Streptophyta; class Magnoliopsida; order Rosales; family Rosaceae; genus Rosa; species Rosa lucieae. The sequence goes on from CM045498.1 coordinate 37,815,349, forward strand.
CGCAGTAGCAGAATTAACGAATGTAGTAACAGGATTAGGCAATGACGAGTCTAGTAGCAGAACACGAGTAGAAGTGTAGTAGCACGCAGCAGGATTTGAACAAAGAAGAGTTTGTATTAAAGAAAATAATTAAGATTTAGTTATTCATGCATGAAGATTAGAATTGTAAATGTCTTATTGACACATGACAACAAAGTAACATAAAGAGATTATTCTCAAAAAAAAAAAAGTAACATAAAAGAAGTCAAAAGAAGTAATTAAGGATAAAAAAAATAAATTAACTCATGACATGTGGCAAGTGGAGAGCAGATTATCCTTATTTGTAAGATTAATCTTTACATATAGGGATTAGAAGTCAAAATAAGTAGTTAAGGGTAAAAAAGTAAATTAACTCATGACATGTGGCAAGTGGAGAGCAGATTGTCCTTATTTGTAAGATTTAGTCCTTACATGTTTAATTCAATCTTTAAAGGATGTATTTGTTATGTAATCTTTTGTTAATAACTTATATGTAATTTGTTAAATTTATTAATCTTCAACTAACATCTTTTTTTTTTTATGGGACATGGATTTGCTAATTTTTTCTTTGGTATTCATAGTTGTATTATTATTTTTCTTATTTTAGTTGACTTTATAGCTCATTCACCAGATTATGGAGCATCTAGAATAACAGCTCAACACGAACAATCAATCTTGAATTGTACAACCACTTCCCATACAAGGTAAACTATTGATGCCTTTTGAAATCAAATGTTTACATTCTGAAGCTACTTCCAACCCAGAGGAAGTTTATATCTATCTCTCCTATGTTGGTAAGATCACCGGTTGATGCCAATTTTCATCACTTTACTACACTTGAACTCGCTACATTGACTGGAGATTTTTTCTGCTACGCTGGTGCATTAGAGAGGACCATTTGTGCATTACTAGTAATGGTTTCGTAGACTTTCATGGCTCTATGTTTCACTATTAATTTGATTTCCTATAGACTAATTATTGATCAATGCCTGCTTACGATTTCTCACGAGAAATTAATTCAATTAGTAGTAATTAAAAGCAAGTAAACCATTTTAGTTCTTAGCCAGACCTGAGAAAGTTTCCAATAACTGTAATTGCTTGACCTTTAGTTTGAATTCAAGGCAATAATAATACTCATGACTTAGATATTGACAAGGATTGTTATAGCTTTAGTTTAATCCTAGATTGATTGTACATTTGATATCGTACAAATAAAATGTGTTTTCTGCTTAAAGTCTCAAATTTGCTATTGCTTGGTTTATTCTTTTGAGGTATAGTTGGTTCCTTCTTTTTTTTGCCAAGACAAACTCTCTCTTTCTTTGTTCAATCTGTTATGCTAAAAAAAAAATAGAAATGCATTTTCTGCTTAAAGTGTCAAATTTGTTACCGCTTTGCACTATCTCAATTAACGCAGGGAGAACTTTTTATGATTAACTCTTTGAAACTTTTAACTGAATGATTAGTAGTACAGGATAGAATGAACAGATACAACTCCAATATTAGTTTTAGTCAAAGATTCATTACTTTTTTCTTTGCTATTCATAGTCATATTATGTTCAACTTTATTCTCATTTCACTATCTTCAGTAGGGTTAAGATCCTTAATTATAATGCTTTTTTCCAATTTCAGTGATTCGATTAATTCTCCCAAATTGCACTGAACTTGCTTTTCTGGACAAACAGTTCAACTGATCTTAACACCGATGGTGGCTGATTTTAAATTACCAAGCAACTTGCAGTGCATGGACCAACTGTAATACTTATATTTAGCAATCAAGATGTGCAACATGAAGCCACTAAGATCATACAAGAAAGAAGTCTCAATCTGCTTTTTCATCAGCTAGATATGTTGAAGCTAACATCCGTCAAAGATCTTACTAGATTTGAACATATAGGTTGCTATGGAGAAATTTGGGTAACGTGCGAATAAGTTCAAATCAAACCAAATCTACAAATTTCAACAAAACCAATTACAACAAAACCAATTAGTGTTCAATTTTTTGCTACTTGATTTGCATAAAAATTCAACTATATAATGTTATGAAGCACTAAGCAATATTTCTTGATATATTCATTTTTGAGTGACCAATTTATTATATAGAGAAAATCTTATTTTCTTCTATTTTGGTGAAATTTCTCCGATATAGTCAAATATCCTCAATATATTAAATATTTTGGATATATCCTGACAAATTGAAGAAATACATATAAAATCTGACAGGATAGAAAAATAAAACATGATAGAGGTTTTATGGGGTGTAAAATTTTTAAAATGGTTTCAATTCAGAAAATGACTTAGTAGAGAAGCAGCCTAACCTGTTTGGAAAAAATACATCATGGTAAAAGCTCTGAAAACTGATTTGGGTAAGGTAAAATCTCCTCAAGGCAATCTGAGTGAGGAGAAATTCTTTAAGGCAACTCTGGGTGAGGAGTAATCAGTTTAAGAAGAATCTGGGTGAGAAAAAAATCTCTTCAAGGAAAATATGGGTGAGGAGAGATCCCCTCATAACGACTCTGAGTGAATAGTAATAGTCTCAAGGCGAATCTTGATGAAGACAGAGGAGAAATCCCCTCAAAGCAAATCTGCCAAGAATTAAAATATCAGCCAAAGAGATATATCAAAACTTTAAAAAATGAAGATATCGAAAATATCGGAGATATATCGAAGTTATTCTTGAAAAAAAAATTATTGAAAGACTCAATTTATTCGATTTATATATAAATATATATATATATATATAAATATATTGTGTGTGTGAGAATTCTAGAAATATAAAGAGAGACTTTAGGTGGTTGAAAAGCTCTCGTTGGTTTACAAGATTACAACAATTAAAGGAAAACATAACCCATATAGTTCGAATTATAGTGATGAACATTATAGTCAAAAACCTTTTTTCAGCTATCGATTCGTTCTCCTATAGGGGGATAATAAAGATGAATCCAACTGGTTGACTAGTAATGTAGTTCTCCATATTGAATATATCCATTAGAGTTATAGCCAAATTGATTGCTGGTCACCTAGATTTACTTGAGAGTATTTCTCCTCAGTCCTTACCCAGATTTGTTTTGAAGGGATTTCTCCTCATTTATATTCTCACGCCCTGATTTTCAAGCACGAAGAATAACAAGTTGAAAAAACACAAAAACTCTGGACGTGATGATTCAGACATCGACACAAAATACCAACGATATTTTTTTAAAGCAAACTTACAACAATGTCCTGAACCCACAATGTCAATACATACTCAATCTTTAAAATCATATATTACATTCACACAAATTACAAATTAATTGAATCTTCAAAATAATAAGTAAATGTCCTCATAGATAAATCCACAACGGAAGTCTAACTTACAACAGGGGAAGCCTAAAACCATAAGTACAATTCTATGCCCATGCTACAACGACAAAAAAGCCTTAGCTTCAACAACAATTATTCTGACTTGCAAATTAACCCCTATATCATGGACTAGTGCACCAGGTTGCAACAACAAACCCGATAAGCTTTTTAGGCTTATATGAGTAAACTCAATCACAACACTAATTCAAACACATGATTAAAAAATCTCAACTCAAGATTAATTATAGCAACGTCACATACCACCACCAAATCACCTTCTCACATCAAGGAAAACAAATCAACACAATAATTATTTGCAAAACTCATTATCCTTTTCTTTTAATGAAGACACAAATCACCGCAATGACATTTCAAATCAATTGAAATCTCAACAACAACATCACACAAATCACATTTCTTTTCTCTTAAAAGAAAGCATTTGACACCTCATAAGTCATAACTAGAAACCTGAGCGAGCCTCGATTTCTTTACTATTATCCCATTGCTTATAACTTAAAAATAAACAAAGAAAAATCAAATCAGAGGGAAATTAGGAGACATAATGAGGCAACGAGACTTGAACGGTGGGAAACATGATCCATAAACATTGCAGATTACAAGGAAAACCTTACTGCTAACGGTGTTTGACTTGAACAGAGAAATTCTGTTTAATTTAAAAAAAAAAACAAAAAAAAAACAAAAAAGAATGAAATTCCAACCATGCATTAAAAGTTGGTTCCTTGAGCAGACAACTTACTCGCAGCTCGAGTTAGTTGGCGGGTGGAATACTGTGATCAACCACCGAGAAGCCTCCATCAACAACCAAGTTGTGTCCGCTAACGTAACAGGATTCATCTGAAGCAAGAAACATAGCTGCCTCTGCGATATGCCTAGCCTTCAACACAGTCCCCTTCAAGTTTGCAATGACACTGCTATTGGCTTCGACCTCTTTCGGCTCCAAGTTATAAGCCTTGCACGAAAGAGGGGTTGCAACACCAAATGGGGAAATGCAGTTCACTCGAATCCCATAAGCACCAAGCTCACTGCAAGCCGATCTCACCAACCCGATTAAGGCATGTTTCGATGTTGTATAAGCATGTGGAGCTGTACCTCCAAGTGAACTTGCAACGCTTGTAGTGCATATAACTGAACCTCGGATTTTTCTAGCAACCATGGCACGCGCGGCGTGCTTGATTGTCGCTGCAACTCCACGGACATTTATGATCATTGTGTTGTCGAAACCTTGAATGTCGAGGTCTAAAATGCCGGCCATTGGACCCATAATGCCTGCATTGCTGAACAAAACGTCTAGGCTACCGTATTTTTCCAATGCGAAACCTACTGTTTGTTCAACTTGGTTTTCGTCTCTGACGTCGCAGTGGAAGTAAGAGACTCTTTCCGAGGCTATTGAGGCTACAACTTGAAGACCCAATTCATCTTGAATATCAGCTACGACAACAAAAGCTCCATTCGCTGCAAAAAGTCTTGCTGCTTCCTCACCAATGCCACCAGCTGCACCAGTGATGAGAGCCACCTTGCCCTCCAACCTAATGGAAGCATTGGAGATTTTGTGTTACATGAAAATACCAGATCTTAATGGAAATTGAGATAATTCATAATTGTAATGGTAATAATTGTAATTAATGGTTACCTTGACTTAGACATTGATGATGATGAAAAAATGGGTGTGTTCTTTATTGATGTGCTCCTCAAACTTCCAAATGAGTCTTCTTCTCTTGGATCTGCTGTATATAATACCCCAGTTGTCTCAGTCTCACATATTATAATGCCTGTATGCTAGGTTACAGAGCTCAAGGCCATTACATGTGAGAAAGAAATTATATATATAGAGTGAAACGAAAATGAGAGCTAGGTGAAAAAAAAAAAACATGCAGAAATCTTGTATGGTGTCTTGTAAAAATCTTATTAAGTGTACATGGAGAAATCCTGATCAGTGTACAAATCTTGTTAATTAAGTAACTTACTATTGAAAGTGGGAAGCAAGAAAATTGAAAGAATTACATTAACTGAATGATAGCTTACCAATTCAAAACCTTAAATGCATATGCAAGGTTTAGAGAGCGTTTACAGAGAGTTTAACTGGTAAAAGAAAACAGATGTAGACTAGGAATGTTTGGCTCGGTACATGAGCTCCTAAGTTTACAATGTTTGGTGGAAGAAAAAACCTTCCTCAAACTGAGGGGGTAAACATTCTTATATAGGGTGAGGAGGTAACTACCATGCTAAGATTGGCTAGCTCATGAATAGTGTTTTTCTGACTGCAGACTTATTCTGAAACCTTTCTGACGAGAACGTCTTCCATGCTCGGAGCAAGTAATGCTCGGGCTTTTTGGGTCCTCCCACACGAGTTTCACGTGCCTACTTATTAAGATGAAATTCACATGGGAAAGGCTTAGCCTGTTCCCGGTTAATTGAGAATGAGTTTTACCCATAGGGTAAATCGATTTTGGGTGAATTGGGTTGTACCCAGAGCAGACCCTAGTGAAATAATGAGCCAATCTCTACACCTGTGATAGTGATTATCTCTGATGATAAGAGGGAGATCTTGGATCAAGTTCTGTAGCCTGTGTTCATCACCGTGCTCGTCACCCATCACCACAAGTTCCACAACCCATTCTCTCTAGCAACATTCTTGAAAACTTTTTCTCACCTTCAGCTCTTTAGTTTCTAGGACGCCATCTTCTCCGGGCAATCCTTGTGTGGGACTTGGAATGGCAGGTTGATGGGGTTGAGATCCGGCATGAGGGGATTAAGGGCTGATCGATAAGGGCGAGCTTAGGTGACCGTAGAGATCGACGCAGTCGATGGAAGGTGGCGGTTGGGTTGAGGATGGTGGGACGACGGCGGGAGAATTCCGGGCAAGCTGCTGGCAGTGCGTTCCTTGCAGACCTCAATCCTTTTAATCAAAGAAGAAGAAGGGAAGAAAAAACAAAAACAAAAAAAAACACGGGTGCAGGGGCTGGGCGTTAAGCACAAACCTTATCCTAATTTGTTTATTTATTTATTTTATTTTTTCGAGGACTTTATTTTTTGGTTTGTTACACAAGAAATTTTAAATACACATATAATAGAGATTTCAAATTAGATTTTGTAGGTAGATTGAATGACCAAAACAGACATCTATGCACTAGAAAGAAAAAAAAAATAGTCATATTTTCCTTATATAAAATCATTTATGCATAAATAGTTAGATAAACACAACAAATTTCTATACACGGCCTCCTAATTTTTTTTTTTTTTTAATTCGTCAATATATTCATCTGAGGCCAGAATAGATCATTACATACCCTTCCGCTGTCCTTGAGACAGACAAGAAGTTAGTGGTAGTACCCACAAGTGGTACGTACAAATAGTCCTACTCATTATACATTCAAATACGTAGAGCCATCGGATATCCTCCTTCGGTACTACCCTAGAGATGCTAGAGAGGTAATAGATTGCATAGAACTGCCTAGCTTCCTAATACAAGGAAATTATTGTAAATAGATAATCTAAAAACATAGGGATGGGCCTAGGGCAAAACACCCCAGCTCAAATTAGAAAGCCCTAGAGGTCTTAGAGAAGAGGCCCAACTCAAGGCCCAACCAAAAAAGGTTGACCCGAGCCCGGACACCATCTCCATCAACCAGTTGTCGCCTGTACATGCCGGTGCAGTTCCTCTGCACGACCTCCACCACGAAACCAGAGTCCCGCCGCCGAGCTCCACCGAGAGACAAAACCAACGCCGCCACGAGCCATCGTCGAAGTAGCACCCTGACACGAGCCCATGATAGGAGCATTTTAATGCGGTATTTTAATAGTTAATTCCTCACATTTTGCTTAGTTAATTCCTTAACGAATCGATTTTTAACTCAATTTCTATTTTTTAGGTACATTGGAGTAGATGATGATGAAATGAGCTGTTTGGCCCTAAAATGAGCATTTTGGCCTGAGAAAGCGTGTCTTGGAGAAATTGAGCCAATGAGAAAGCGAGCTAGACAAGAAATGAGGAGTGGCAGACTAACCATCCAAACTTCAAATGAGTTGAAACTTTCCAGATTCATTCTAGAAAGCCCAAGGATCATTTCTTATGAAGAGTGCCAGAGCAAACTATGAGTGGAAGTCATTCAAACAATCAGCCCAATTTTCTACAGAAGCAAAACTGGAAAACTGGACCTATAAGAGGTCCAGCAGCATTTCCGGCCCAACCACATGGCAATACATTCTGAAATTTTACCGCAGTAATTTACATTCATGGGGGAATATTTGTTCTGAAGAAGTCTTGGGCAGAATCTAAACTTTCGGTGGAGATAAAATTGAAGTAAATGAGTAGGAAATCCATCATCATCATCACCCAAAAACATTCCATGTTTTAGGGTGTAATCATCATGTTTTCTCCATCATTTCTCACACTAATCCACCATCATCATCACCCAAAAACATTCCATGTTTTAGGGTTTAATCATCATGTTTTCTCCATCATTACTCACACTAATTTACTCCATCTTTTCCAATTTCACTCTTCTTTCTCTTCCCTATATAAACACCTTCTCCTCTCACTCTAAAACATATTCCTTCATCCATTTCATCTCCTTGTCTCACCATTTCCTCTCCATTTTCCTTAGTCACATTCCTTCATCCATTTCATCTCTTTGTCTCACCATTTCCTTTCCATTTTCCCACCAATTCCTTCATCCATTCCATCTTCTTTGTCTCTCCATTTCCTTTCCATTTTCTCTCCATCCTCTAGTACATTCAACGTTTCAAGCAAGGGAGAAGAAGAAGAAGAAGGAGCCGTGAGCATCATCATCCATCCTCCACCTTGAAGCTTGCTTTCGAGATTCAAAAATCCATAACGTTTCATCCTTCATCCCCATCTCCATCTCACGGTGTAATTCAACCTCTTTCTTTGTAATCTTGCTTAGTTTCGTGAGAATTGTTTTTAGTTGACATTTATGTTTGAACAAGGTTTATATTCTGAAATTTTATGATTGAATAAAGAATTTCGATTCTTATGTTGTGATTCCAAAGTTGCTTATGTGTGATTGTTCGATTGAATTTGCTTTATAGATATCTTTTATATTTTAATCTTATGTGGTTCAAAACACTTAGGGTTTTGATATGAATGGTGCTAGGTTTAAGAACATGAAATCGACTTTTCGTTTTGTGTAAACTTGAATCAAAGTAGTAAAGGTTTTGGACAAAAATCGAATTCAATTGAAGAGGATTGCAATTAGGTGAACTTATTCATACTAAGTTGTACACTTGAGTTGATAGCCTTTCTATGTGTTTCATGTGTTGAACATGTCATGATTGACTAGCTTTCTAGGGCTTGATTACATGTTTGATAGGATTAGTCTATGTGCTTTCACTTAGATTAATTAGCATTGAAAAGTAAAATATGGGAAATCGTTTGCTTTCGAATGTTTCACATGATCAACTCCTTTCACATGACTTGGAAGAACAATGTAGGGTTAATTCGAATTCAATGATAAACTTGGGTTTAATCTTTGTTTCTTATGTTTCATTCTTGTACATGTGTTTTTATATTTTTTTTATTTTTTTTATTTTAATTTTCAATTCTATAATTCTTAAAACCCTCCCCCCTTATTTTTGTTCACTTGTATATATTTATTCTTTATTTTATTTTTGTAAATAATACTTTTCTTTATTTGTTTCACAATGACAGGTGTACCCTCAATCCCCGGAATAGAACGATCCCTATTTGCTTATACTACTAACGATATTTCAGGGTTAAATTATGCGCTTGCTTTTTAGCGCATCAGCCCACTCCGCCGATTCAGCACCGTGCACCGCCGCCAAGAAGCTCCAAAAGCCGCATCGACGTTAGATCTGGAAAAACCTTCATGAGTGCATCGTCCCGTACAGAAAACAACATCCACTCCCAGAGATGCCGCCTGAAACCTTCCGCCAACCAATCTGCCAATACCTCGAGCCAAAGTCTCTCTCCTGACTCCCAAGCACTAGCATTCAAGAACCTGTCCGGCAACAACTCGTTTGCGGCAAGGCGAACCCAAACCGACCTCAAGCCACCACCGGACGAGTCGAAATTTCTTCAAAACCTAGACGAAGAGATCCGGGTTTTTTGGAGCAATTTAAGAAGAGATCCTAAATAATAGCCCCATTGCCACAATAGAATCTTGATTTATAGTTCCATGGCCTCCTAATTCAGTACAACAATAAAGTTAGGAACTATCTAATTTAATTTTTTTTAAATAAATTGTAATTAAATGAGGTTAGAAGCCATAAAATTTAGAATTGCAAAATCAATGGTATTAAATGTTTTTTAAACGGATCGTTTTACTCCATTTTTTAGTTAATTTCCTTTTCTTTCTTTTTTCTAAGAGATTTGGGTGAAAAAACTTTGTAATTGTTAATTTGTTTGGCCTCTCTAATGAAAACTTTGTAGTTCCACCATTGGAGAGAAACTAGAGATATAGTTTTGGTTAAATATTCAACTCATAATTTTATACTTGATCAATAATTCAATATGGTGTTTGGTGGATGAGAACTCAAATAATATAAAACATATTTATACATCTATTTAAAGGAAACAATAATAATTCTTTATAGATTTCTGAATAAGTAACACAAGTAATCAATATGGCCATTTAAAAATATCAATATACTAGAATAGACTAATCATATTAAATAGTAGCCTTAATATAGTCAAATAATAGGATATTTCATGATTTTTGAGATTAAGGATATTTTAGGTACTTTGGGTTGTGTATTTAGTAGAATATTAGAATGAGAAATTAAATGGGTGGTGTATTAAGTATGGAGTGTGTATTAATTAATTAGGAGTGTGTATTTAAAACTTCTCTTGTTACACCTTATTCTCTTTCTTTTTTAAAAAATATATAATAAAGTAATAAACTGAATTTGTTTTGATTTATTGGAAATTATTGTATGTTATTGTTTTGGTTTCGACCATATTAGTGACATAGAAATAAAATAGAAAAAAGGATTAAAAAAATTAAATTTTCTAACAAGACGTTGACTTGATTAAATTTTATTTATAAATTTAACGTTTAAGTATTTAGAAAAACTAATTGCGAATATTAAGTCCCTTGAGTTTTTGGACATGAGTAATAGAGGTATATCATATGAGAAATGGTCTTATGCCCCATTTGGATGGCAGAAAATCATGGTATGGAATGAGAATTAATATCATTTTCCATTCAGATGTGTCATTTGGTTGTAATTAGAGATTGAAAAGAAAATAAAACATGAGATCTGACTGGAAATTGACTCCCTCATAAAGTCTTAATAGAATTACCTAGTCAGGGAGTGGTATTCTATTTCATTTCCCACTGTCAAAGACAAAATTACATTAATTATCCCTATAAAAAATTTATATTCTCCCACCAATATTCCTTATAAGTTGATCTGTACTTTAATTAGTAAAAGGGCGTTGTTGAAAATTATAATTTTATATTTCATTCTAAAGACTTACCAAGCACTACAATAGAAATGGAAAATTAATTCCGGAAAATGTTCCAAACACTCACATGGAAATACCAAAACATATTCTATTCCATATCTGTCTAGAAAATAAAGTAAATCTTTTTCCTATTTTGACATTCCTATTAATTAACCAAACGGGGCCAAATAGTATTAATTACGGATTGGCAAATTATGTTTTAGGGTTAATAATAATGAAGACTGAGTGGATCGTTGTTGAATCAAAAGTCAAAAGCAGATAATATTATGAAAATCAGTACAAAATATCTCAATCAATGCATCAAACGGTCGGTTTTCCCAAAGTCTTATGTCTTGAGGAGGCTACTCTTATAGGAATGTAATAAACAAATATAGTGTTACTTTTTCTTTCTTTTTAATAAAGGGCTGGTACGGCTGCCTTCAAGCCTTGATTAATGAAACTGTCGAATACAAGGGGGGGACATTGAGCCTAAACCCCTGATTACAATAAGCAACTAGAGAACATCTTGAAATACTACCATGAGTCTCTATCAAATAATTGTATTCAACAAGGCACCAACTAGCAAGGAGCGCTCTACTGGCGACTCTATTTGCTTTGACATAACAGAAAGATAACTCGATATGTAACTCGATTACTACGTAGTATAATTACCATACGCATAGCTTTCCTACTATGTTGCCGCCAGAGGATAACCCTGACGACACTTCGTCTCACCCTGCCACTAGGAGGTAGCGACCATTTGACAAAGCAAGGAGCTCGCCGCCTACCTAGAGTAGACAAGGCACTCTGAGTGCATACACAGGCAATTAGCCCGACTAGCCCTACAAAATACATGTAGGGACTTATTACAATCCAAAGGCGCGACAACACTAGCCAACTAAAACAAATAAAACTGAAATAGAAATAAAATAAACCAGCCCAGGCAGGGCCCAATATGAGGGGCCAAACCCAAGCCTCTGCCAAAGAAACAGGAAGTGCAGCGACCACCAGCCAATCATGGCCCAAGCCCGACATGGCCACCTCCGTACAACTGCCCACTGCACCGCACCGCCACTGCCACCCGACCGCCGCCGCCATCGTACCACCATCCCTGTCACGCCATCGAAGAGCGCCACCAATCCACATCCATCCCCTCCCCATGTCGGATCCCATATACCCAAACCAGATCAGATCATTTCGATCCGATCGGACGCCACAGGATCCCAACCCCGCCGACAAAAGCCTACTCCGTTTGGGTCTCGATCTAGTAGGTCAACCATAAACCCTAAATATCACCCTTAGGGAGTTATAAGTGTGTAAGTGGTTGACCGCTTTATTTGATATCGAAATTATAGCGGATCGGGTTAATTTTTTTACACAATACCTATTAATACACTATAAATAGATGGGTAATATCAAATTTATCGATTTTCAGTTTCGATTATTTAGATTGCACGAAATCCTTATATGCCTACTAATGCGGTATAACTTGTTTAACAATTGTATTAAAAAATATACCTTCAATGGGGAACAATGCGGAGGAAATAGACTTTATCAAAACCGGCCGTTAGATGTCACCATGATAAGAAGATATAATTATGGTCAAAATTTCAGCAATTTTAAAAGTTGTTTGAGGCTGGATCTACTAGGTCAACCCTAAACCCTAAATACCATGTAGAACTAATATGTTCATAACCGCTCACTTGCAACTTCTTTTTTCGATCTGTCAGCTCTCACACTCTTGTGGCTACGACCTATATTTATCAACTAATGTAAAAAATTTCAGAACGTAGATACTCGTGGTTAAGTTCCCCTTAGGGAGTTATAAGTGTATAAGTGGTTGACCGCTTTATTTGACATCTAAATGATGGCGGATCGGGTTAATTTTTTTACAAAATACCTATTAATAAGCTATAAATAGATGGGTAATGTCAAATTTATCTATTTTCAGTTTCGATTGTTTAGATCGCACGAAATCCTTATATGCTTACTAATGCGTTATAACTTTTTTAATAGTTGTATTGAAAAATATACCTTCCATGAGGAACAACGTGGAGGAAATAGACTTTATCAAAATCAGCTGTTGGATGTCATCATGATAAGAAGATATAATTATGGTCCAAATTTCAGCTATTTTTGAAGTTGTTTAGGTGTCGATTTACTAGGTCAACTCTAAACCCTAAATACCACATAGAACTAATATGCTCATAACCGCTCACTCGCAAATTCTTTTTTTGATCTGTCAGCTCTCGCACTCTCATGTCTATGACCTATATAAAGTAATGTAAAAATTTCAGAAGGTTTATCTACTCGTGGTTAAGTTCCCCTTAGGGAGTTATAAGTGTATGAGTGGTTGACCGCTTTATTTGACATCTAAATGATGGCAGATCGAGTTTATTTTTTTACACAATACCTATTAATAAGCTATAAATAAATGGGTAATGTCAAATTTATCGATTTTAAGTTTCGATTATTTAGGTTGCACGAAATCGTTATATGCCTACTAATGCGGTTTAACTCGTTTATTAGTTGTATTGAAAAATATATCTTCCATGAGGAACAATGTGGTGGAAATAGACTTTATCAAAATCAGCCGTTGGATGTCATCATGATAAGAAGATATAATTATGGTCAAAATTTCAGCTATTTTTGAAGTTGTTTGGGACTCGATGTACTAGGTCAACCCTAAACCCTAAATACCACATAGAACTAATATGTTCATAACCGCTCACTCACAACTTCTTTTTTTCGATCTGTCAGCTCTCACACTCTCGTAGCTATGACTTATATCAACTAATATAAAAATTTCAGAAAGTTTATCTACTCGTGGTTAAGTTCCACTTAGGGAGTTATAAGTGTGTAAGTGGTTGACCGCTTTATTTGATATCGAAATGATGGCGGATTGGGTTAATTTTTTTACACAATACCTACTAATATGCTATAAATAGATGAGTAATGTCAAATTTATCAATTTTCTGTTTCAATTGTTTAGATAGCATGAAATCCTTATATGCCTATTAATGCAGTATAACTTGTTTAATAGTTGTGTTGAAAAATATACCTTCCATGAGGAACAACGTGGAGAAAATAGACTTTATCAAAATCAGCCGCTGGATGTCATCATGATAAGAAGATATAATTATGGTCAAAATTTCAGTTATTTTCAAAGTTGTTTGGGTCTCGATTGTTTAGGTTAACCCTAAACCCTAAATACCACATAGAACTAACATGCTAATAACCGCTCACTCGCAAATTCTTTTTTCGATATGTCAGCTCTCACACTCTCGTGGTTATGACCTATATCAAGTAATGTAAACATTTTTGAAAGTTTATCTACTTGTGGTTAAGCTCCCCTTAGGGAGTTATAAGTGTATAAGTGGTTAACAGCTTTATTTGACGTATAAATGATGGCGGATTAGGTTAATTTTTTTACACAATACCTAATAATACGGTTTTAAATATAGGTAATTTCAAATTTATTGATTTTCAATTTCGATACTGCACAAAATTCTTATATGCCTACTTATGTGGTATAACTTGCTTATTTGTTATAAGAAATATGTCTTCCATAACCAACAAGTTGGAGGAAATAAAATTTATTAAAATCGACCGATGTTATCAAGACAAGAAAAAATGGCTGTGGTCAAAGACCCGATCTCTTAGGTCAACCGAGTAAGCCTTGATAACTATTCTTATTAACTACACACTTCAAAGGGCAAGACCATCAATGGGTAAAAGACTTGGAAAAACGACCATTGGATATGAGAATTACATCATTTTAGGCTTACAGTCCAAAATTGATCTAATTACGTATATGTTTTGATCTCGATCCCCTAGTTCAACCGAATAAGACTATATAAACTTATTTTATTAACTACACCCACTAAAGGGCAAGACCGTCAACGGAAACAAGTCTTGGGACACCGACCGTTGGATGTGAAAATTACATTATTTTACACTTCTGGTCCAAAATTGATCCAATTTAATCTATATTTCGATCCCGATCCCGTAAGTCCACCGAATAAGGTTTTATTACTCTATTTATCAACTACACCCTCCAAAGAGTAAGATCGTCAACGAAAATAAGTTTTGAAACACCGACCGTTGGATGTGAAAATTACATTATTTTAGACTTCCAATCTAAAATTGATCCAATTTCATATATATTTCGAACCCAATCCTCTAAGTCAACGAATCATATTATTAATTCACTTTACCAAATAACAAGCCGAATCAAAAACAGTACTTCTGAAAAAAAAAAGAAAAAAAAAGAAGAAGCGAAAAACACTAATACGTGGCTCGAACCTTGAAAAGCCAGCACAAAACTACGTGGCCACACCAATCTGTCAACCCCTATCACCCTTCATTCATTGAACATAAATTCCTCGTCTCGTTAACTGATATACAAGCCGGAAAAACGATATCCGATCAAACCAGAAACCTGGGCTTGACTGTCTCTGCCCTACATCGTCCAACCCTCGTATGGAGTTCTCAAATCTCATCATGGAATCGACAGTGAAGCACAACCTGGTGTTAAAATTCATAGGCTGGACTGGATCCAAGGTTAGGTGACCCAAGTCCGAGTCAAGTTTCTCGATGACTGGAACTGGTTCGTCTTTAGTTGGTAACAGTTGTAGACGCGGAAGCCGGAGTCGGTGGTGGTGGAGAAGCAAGTGTGGTCCTGGCTGAAAGTGAGGTGGAGGAGGGTGGTGGGGGATTGGGTCGGGTTTGGGCCTGTGGTTGCGGTATATTGAACAATGAGGTCGAGGTCGAGGTCGAGGTCAAGTACTCAAGTTCCCAGCTGCATCGCATGGGTTTGATCTTTGATTTGGAATTTTGATATTTGGAACATTTGGGGCATGAGCTTGAATGATGGTTCTTGTTCTTGATCTTGATCTAATTGAATTGGGGACCCTGGGTTTTTGTTAGTTATGGCGTATGGGTTTTGGGAGTGAATTTGTGGATGATAATCATGTAA
This sequence comes from Rosa lucieae, assembly GCA_024704745.1. Taxonomy (NCBI): domain Eukaryota; kingdom Viridiplantae; phylum Streptophyta; class Magnoliopsida; order Rosales; family Rosaceae; genus Rosa; species Rosa lucieae. The sequence continues at coordinate 37,831,131 of CM045498.1, forward strand.
AGTCAGAACCAGTGTCCCGTGGTGTTGATGCTGATGATGGGGATGGTGTTGAGATTAGGAACAATGATGGCTCCTGTGCTAATTGGATTAGAAATGGACCTAGCAGATCATTCAAACGCGAACCCCATAGCAGCCCAGAGAATCACCGGAGCCCATGGCAGCAGATCATTCAAACATATGTTGATTAAAAAAAGCTAGGGAGCATCGATTTTTTATTTTATTTTTTATATTCTCTCTCCCTTTTGTAGTTCTCTCTTTTTACTTGTTCCAGATTCGATTTGCTGGTCAAATATTGAAGAGGGAATTGAATTTGGTGTGGAAAGTCAAGATCAGAATGATTCAATCCGTCAAATCCCGGCTAAATTCTAGAGGGGATGGTGAAAAAGAGTTTTCTGGGTTGAGGAGCATGGTGAATGATAAACACCCGGGGTTCCTCTCCTACACAACTAGATCCAAGATCCACTTCTAAAAATTAAGTGATAAACAATCCAGCCAAGACCAGGTAGAACTCCACTCAGTTTGCGTAAAACTTAATTCACCCCAGTCTGCTAGACACACCCTCAATATGGACAATTATTAACAGAGATTTTACCAAGAGAACAAGAGTAAAATGATCATGGTGATTTCTTGAACAGAAAACGAGCTAGCAGGTCGGTTTATATAAATGAGTGGTCATGATTGTGAGAACACATCTGACGGTTAGAAAGTGTGGTGATGTGCCCGAGCACTTCATGCTCGGAGCATGGAAGAATTTTCGCTTTTTCACTGCAGACTTATCTAACTGCATACTTTTCTGTAGACTTATTCTGACTGCAGACTTTTCTGAAACCTTTCTGATTGCAGACTTTTCTGCAGACTTATTCTGACTGCAGACTTTTCTGAAACCTTTCTCACTGCAGACTTTTCTACAGACTTATTCTTTCTACAGACTTTTCTAAAACATTTCTGACTGTAGACTTTTCTGAAACCTTTCTGACTGCAGACTTTTCTACAGACTTATTTGACTGCAGACTTTTCTAAAACCTTTTTGACTGTAGACTTTTCTGAAACCTTTATGACTGCAGACTTTTCTACAGACTTATTATGACTACAGACTTTTCTAAAACCTTTCTGCAAGGTATGGAGCTGAACTGGATTATATAAACATGATGAGGCTGCTGAAGATTGAGCTAAACAAACCACTGCAAGTGGCCTAGTGATTCTTGCTTAGTTGGGTGTGCTCCCCAACTTAGGTTCGAACCCCGAAGTTGTCAAAGTGGCCAGGCACTGTGCTGCAATGCACAGTTGGAGCATTTCACATGCGCCAAAGGGGTTTATCTTGGGCCTAGGAAGACTTTGGGTTTCCCTTGATTAAGTCAAAAAAAAGATTGAGCTGAACATGAATAATGTTTTGCTTGAGGGGTCTTGACTTGTTTGTTATTCAAATGAATAACTCCCAACAATCATAAGGTTAATTAATGCAAAAGGCAAACACATTACTGTCCTTCAACAAGAAATTAAATTCAAACGAATTGAAAACCAATTAAAGGACAATACTCTTCAACAAAGAATAAAAAATGTTGACGAGCAACTCAAAACAGAAATTTGTTCAGAAATACCCAATGCTTTTGGTATAGGAAGAAACACATAGTCAAACTTCCTCATATCAAAGATTTTAGTGAAACAAAAATACCTCCTAAAGCTCATCAAATCCAAATGAGCCAAGAAGTTATGGAATTCTGCAAAAAAGAATTCACAGAAATGCTTAATAAAGGAATTATCCGAAAAAATAAATCGCCTTGGTCTTGTCCAGCTTTTTATGTTCAAAAGAATGCTAAATTAGAAAGAGGTACACCTCGCCTAGTAATTAATTACAAGCCATTAAACAATGTACTTACAATGCATAAGATATCTCATCTCCAACAAATGTGATCTCATTAATAGACTACATGATTCAAACATTTTTTCAAAATTTGACATGAAGTCAGGTTTTTGGGAAATACAAATTAGTGAAGAAGACAAGTACAAAACCACTTTTGTCACTCTTTTTGGTCATTATGAATGGAATGTAATGTCATTTAGTCTTAAGAAGGCTCCTTGTGAATTTCAGAATATAATGAATGATATATTCAATCAGCTTAGCGAATTTTGTATAGTATACATAGAGGATGTCCTTATTTTCTCTCGATCTATAGACCAGCACTAGAAACAATTAAATCAATTTCTCAATATAGTCAAACTCAACGGCCTAGCTGTATCTGCTTCTAAAATAAAGTTATTCCAAACTAGCATTAGGTTCTTAGGATTCAATATCCAACAGTCTAAGATTAACCCCAATGATAGAGTCATCCAATTTGCAAATAAATTCCCGATGTTATCTTAGAAAAAAAACCCAGGTACAAAGATTCCTAGGTTCATTAAACTATGTCAAAGATTTCTACGGACTTGCGAAAGAAGTCACTGCTACAAAACTGAGCTATGAATACCATTGTGAATGGTGTGTATTGAAGTTAAAGACAACCATGATTAAAGACAACCATGATTGGTGTCTAATAGCAATAGGCACCTTCTTAGACACTAATTAAAGAATGGTTGGCTTTGCTGCCGTGACATATACTCAAATAGACACAATCACTTTTTTGGTGACTTTCAAACAGTGGGCCTCATCACCAGAAAACACACTTTCTAACAATGGTGACTGCAATATTTCATATTAAAAAAAATTAAAATTAATATACTGTTGTAAATATTAATGTGGCTATTCATGTAATATCAATTAGTGTTGTGTGATATACGCCAATTGAGATTGATTGGTGATTAACAGAATATAATTAGCGATTGATTGATTGTAATAAGATGAGTAATTGATGTAATCGTTAAATAGTTACCTTTTGTAAACCCGAGGTACTCCTGTATAAATCTCATTGTGAGATGAATAGAATCACTTCATTCTTCACACTCTCTATTCTCTGTGTCATTTCTCTCTTCTCTCAAACTCTCTTATTTTTCATTTTACAATATGTTATCAGCACGACAAGCTCTAGGATTCAGATTGCGAGTTGTGGAGAAGAGGTGGTTCATCATTCAATCAAGAGAAGAGGCGAATAACTCCAGAGTTATTGGATTGGCTCTCAGTTCTGCACATATAAACTGAAGATTCATCCGTTCTTCATCAAGTAATGTTTTCCAAAATCTAATTTTAGATTCATGCTTATTGAGCCTATTGATTGAACAATCACCATGATGCATGAACCCCCAAATTTACTTTATGATTATTTGGTTGATATATATATATCTGTCGTATATATTTGTTCATGTTTTTGGATTTGATTGACATATATCATGACACATTCACATGTATGATTCCTATTTAATATTAATACTACCAGAAGCAGATTCAACTCCATATAATTGGTGATTGATCAATTGATTCAATTCATGTTTTGGTTTTGATTGACATTTATCCAAAACAATTACCGTAATAATTTCACAATGTATCCTTTATTATGGGCTTAATTTTTGGTTACACAAATTTGAATTATGCCATTATAATTTCTTATGATAGAAGCATTATGGGCTAAATTATTACGGGATTATTGCATAAACATTATGCCAGAAGCATCTGCCCAATTTATTACCTATACGAAATGCCGGAAGCATTAATTGGATTTGAACCCATTTCCTTAGGTACATAACCGCTGCATTAATTTATTTACGTTATGATTTAATAACATATATTGAATTTGGTTATGTTATAATTGTGAATATTAAATGTGGTTGAGTCAGAAGCTCAAATCAAGCCCAAAATCACAACAACAAACTCGAGCCAAAAGCTCAGGCCCAAGTTGCAAGGCTAGAACAGAAGCTCGCCATGTGTTGCCATAACAAAGGTTATGAATCTTCTCAAAGTAGGCTCATCCATTTGGATGCGATGTCTAGGTAAGGTTAGATGAGGCTGTGTACTTAAGTGAGCCTCGCTCCACCTAAACCTCATCTTTACTTACCTGGTTGTATTCAATTGGAGTTACCAAAAGGGTTGAGTAATAACTTTTTGTTCCTTGGCAGACTAGTTTGAGCCCAGCAGACCCACTCTCCCTGCGCATGACCTAGCAGCCCAGCAGGCTTCACATACTCGTTGACTAGTGCATGAAAGCCTAGGTCACGAGCTCGCAGACTAAGCCCCGTAGGCTTCACTACCAAGCCCACTCCTTTGGTCCAGTAGAATCAAATAAAAGGAAAAATGATTTGATATTGTAAATAGATTCACCATATTTAATATATGTAATTAATTGCCAGAAGCATTTATTCACATAATTGTGTGATAATTAATCTATTATATTACTAGCATGCAATTAATATCTCAATTGATTTATTATTTTCATTTATCCAATTTGTGAGATATTATTACAATTTGCTTTATTCAATATTTTTATGTTCCTTGTCTAAATTTTTGCACTATAATATATGTGTAGAAAATGCAAGTACCTAGAAGTTCTAAATGAACCAGTAGTTCATATATAAATCGAACTTGTAGTTTCGATAATGCCGTTTAAGAAACTTGAAGTTTCCATCATAAATTCACCACACATGATAAAACTAGTAGATTTTACATGTCTAATCCGATTTTTTATACCATGTTATAGAACCTGAAGTTCTCATTACTTGGTTATGGACGATATTACCCAAAGCACTAATATTATTTGTTCCTTTCCTATAAGAAATGTCAAATCTCAACATGTTTGACTTTGTTGCTTTGAAGGTTTCTGGAAGAAACTATCTAAAGTGGACTCAAGATGTGAAAATTCATCTCACTACAAAGAAGATGAGATCAACAATCGATACTAACAATGTCGTCACTGAGGCTTTTAAGGCGAGTGTCATAATGTTCATAAAGAAACATATGGAGAAAGCAGTCCAATTTGAGTATCCGATGAAGAGGATCCACAGACTCTTTAGGTCACTCTGGAAGAGTACTTTAACCATCAAATGACCATTTTCTTGCCTGAAGCAAGACATGATTAGCAAGATATTGAACAAGCCCATCTGCCCAAAACAATACAAGGACAGGTACTTTACTAATTCTCAGAATTGATCACTATCTTGTTGCTCACTGAAATGAACAACAACCTCCTATTGAGGAATGATGAAGCCAAGCCCATCGATACCTAAGCAACACTTTTGCTTGAAGCAAATGATATTATTCATCGCAAACCTAATCGCGAAAGGAGAAATTGTGGCCATGGAAGGGACAAAAAGTTCGATCTTTCTAGACAAGGAAAGAGAGATGGGCCGATAAATGACCTATATAACCGGCCCAAAACATGGCCCCATGTTATAGTGCCCCTTCCTAACAAGCCAAAGTGGAAAAGAACACTAGTTCGGCCCGCTGCCACCAAAATCAGCATGATCTTTATTATCGATGTGGAGGAATTGACTGCTAGCCCCTCACCTACTGTGCGATAGCCGAAGCAGTAAATGAGTATTACGCCAGTCGCGGAAATCGAAATACCAACTTTATTAAAGGGTCATTTTCTATCGATTCCACACTAGAGATCATGGATTTTCAAGTAGTTACTGAACATACCGAGGATTAGAACTCGAAGACATGGGTATAATTGGCCCCTTGTGTCATATCTATTTCATCTTAATGAATGAAACATCTTCAAATTTTGGTGATTTATGTTTTCAATTATTTTGGATTATGGAAATGTGGTTATGTTCGAATATATTTAATTCAATAAACTCAGTTATACATGTGATCCAGTGAATTAAATAAATGAATAGACATATTTTGTGGGGAAGTTTGTTGTCTGGTTAAAAGTGCTATTACTCATGCCATACTTCCAGATCGGAGATATTTTTCAAACTTATTGTCTATTCATACCTCTGTGACAACCATATCAGGACAATCCAACCTGATAGAGGGTTATGGCAAAACCCAGTGTATGTTGTCTGATGGTACTGAACCTACCATTAATGAGGCCTTATAATCTCCGCGTTCCAGAAGAATATTATTGAGTATTAAGGATATTCGAACCAACGGTTACCACGTTGAAACCACTGAGAAAATGAGTGGAATATCTTTCCATAACTTCCGAGTGTGCGGCCAGAAGCATACATTGGAGAAATTGATATCTGTTAGCTAGAAGCTAACTAATTCAAGCAACTACTTGCTATGGCATGACCATTTGGGACACCCATTCCAGGTCAAAGTATGATGCACCGTATCCTCAACTCATCGCAAGTGCATCCCCTTATGAATAAGGGTTTTGTATATAATGACACACTATGCCATACTCGTTAAGAATATTTAATACTAGACCATCATATGCAAATGCTAGTACATACACCACCATTTTTCTGCACAGAATGCAAGGGAAATTTATGGACATATCCAACTACCATGTGGACCAGTTAAATATTAATGGTTTTGGTTGATGTATCGCCAAAGTGATCACATGTTACACTATTGTCCGCAAGAAAACGCTGCTTTTGCTAAACTCTCACCCAGATCATGAAATTGAGGGTTCACCACTCGAATTATCCCATAGAGTCTATAAGACTTGATAATACCGGAGAGTTTACATCGAAGTCTTTCGATGATTATTGCATATCCTTTGGGATTGATGCTGAACATATAGTTCCCTATGTTCACACCCAAGATGGTCTCGTAAATAAAATCTTGGTAATGCGCACCAAGTTTCTAGTTTTTGCGTGCGGCTATGCAATCTTGCATGCAGCTATGTTGGTCCTGTCGAGGCCCACTGCTACCAACCTTACTCTGCGTTACAACTGGTGACTAGGTCTGAACCTGATGTTTCACACTTATGCGCATTGGGGTAAGCAATCCTCGTGCCAATTGTGCCATCACAACGTACAAAATTGGGTTCTCAACAAAAGATTGGCATACATGTCGATTATGAGTCCCATCCATTATGTGCTCTTTAGAGCCCTTGATAGGCAATCTCTTTACCGCTAGATTTGCGGATTGTCACTTTGATGAGACAGTCTTCCCGCCGTTAGGAGGAGATAAGAATGTCACCGTTCCTGATGTACGGAGTGAATTAACATGGAATGTCCCCACAATGTCTCATCTTAATCCCCAAACCGCACGAAAATAGTGAAGTGCGGACAATTCTAGATCTATAGAGTATAGAATACAATATGCCAGACACTTTCTCTGATCTAGCAAAAGTGACGAGATCATATATACCTACTGCAAATGTGCTTGCAAGGATAGACGTCCCTGTAGGCTGTGTCTTCCCAGATGGACGAGATACGACCATGGCGGCTAACCAGTCATATGTCCCTACCTAAAAGTGAGGTAGACCATTAGGTTCGAAGGATTCTTATCCCCAGAAGAGGCTAAACTTGGCACAAACGAATCCTCTTGACATTGCTATCTCAAACCGATTCATCTCATGAGATAAATCCGGATTATGGGTACGTCCTAGAAGAAACCATGTTGGGGGACGCTCCAACATTTGAACCCATTCCCGAGAATAGAGAAATCTCGGTAAATTTAGTGAGATTTGGAATCAGATTGAGATTATCATCGATGATATATTAGTATTTACTATGGCCACCAAAATTATACAAGCGATGACCTCGAACCTGCTTTGTTGATCAATATCAACGAAGAGACGACTGGCCAAAAAGGGAATAAGCAATCCAGGTCAAATTAGATTCCTTGATAAAGAGAAAGGTGTTTAGACCTGTTGTCCCTACACCTCCCCATATTAAACCCGTAGAATTTAAATGGGTATTTGTAAGGAAGTGTAATGAGAAAAACGAGATTGTGATACACAAGGCTCGTCTAGTGGCGCAAGAATTTTCTCAACGCCATGTGATTGATTACGAGGAGGTGTATTCTCCCGTAATGGACGTCATAACGTTCCACTACCTTATCAGTTTGGTAGTTTCTGAAAAACTGAATATCCAGCTTATGAATGTGGTCACAGCTTATCTCTATAGAGATCACAATACATAGATATACATGAAAGTTCCTGAAGGACTTATGATACCTGATGCAAATAGTTCTAGACCACGGAACACGCTCTCCATTAGTTTTGAGGCGTTCACTTTATAGATTGAAAAAAATCTAAACGGAGGTGGTATAACCGTCTAAGTGAATATTTGATTGGGGTGAGATATGTGAATATTAATAAACTATGCCTATGCGTGTTTATTAAGGAAACAAGTTCCGGGTTTGCAATTGTGTGGTCTATGTCAAAGACATGAATTTGATTGATACTCTTGAAGAGATCAAGGAAACCGCAAAGCACCTGAAGTTGGAATTTGAGATGAAAGGCCTTGGGAGAACAAATTATTGTCTCGACTTGGAGCCTGAGCACAGTGCAGATGAAATTTTGGTCCATCAACCAAATTACATCTAGAAGATGTCAAGATGCTTTAATGAGGATAAAAGCAAGCACACCCATGGTCGTCTGAAGTGTAGAGAGAACCATATCGTCCTGCAGATGATAACGAAGAGATATTGGTGCCAGAAGTCCCATATCTAAGTGCATTAGGCGCATTATTGTACTTGGCTCAATGCCCTAGATATGACATCTCATTTGATATGAACTTGTTAGCTAGATATAGTTCTACGCCAACACGCCGCCACTGCAATGGCATAAAAGACATTTTTCGCTACCTTAGAGGTACGACGGATATGGGCTTATTCTATCCCTACGTATCAAGGAATGGATCAAACCCCCTTGATCCTCGGAATGATGCTCGTCTTGTTGGATATATGCTAATATAGACTATCTATCAAACTCGCAAAAGGCACGCTCCCAAACTGGTTATGGCTTTACCATTGGGAATACTGCAATTTCTTGGAGGTCTACGAAATAGACACTTGTTGCTACCTCTTCAAATCATGCTGAGATACTAGCTCTTCAAGAAGCAGTATGTGAATGTACATGGCTAAGAGCAGTTACAAAGCATGTTCGAAGTACATGTGGACTGAATTCCACCATTGATGAACCAGTCATTATCTACGAGGATAATGCTGCTTACATAGAGCAGATAAAGATGAGTTTCATCAAAGGAGACAACACCAAACATATTGCACCGAAGTTCTTCAATAACCAACAACAGAAGCATCAAAATATTGAAGTTAAGCAAATTTGATCTGAAGACAATCGTGCAGACCTCTTTACCAAGTCACTACCAAAGTCTACCTTCCAGAAGCATGTCCAAGGTATTGGCCTACGTAAAATATCTGAATTACCTAACATGTAATTTTCAGGGGGAGTATCGTGAAGCATACCCACTTGACCATAGTGTACTCTTTTTGTCCTTCGTCCAGGGTTATTTTGTCCCACTGGGTTTTGTTACCTGGCAAGGTTTTAACGAGGCATATCTTTAGCATGGTCACCCCACTAATACTACATCCTGAATATGCTTTGATTTGACATATATATGCATTTGCTCATCTTTTCCCTTCGACCACGGGTTTCTCCCACTGGGTTTACCGGGCAAGGTTTTGGTGTAGCAACTCTAATGCATCCCTCTCGTAGACATACTACCTACTTATGGTGCTGATAAGAAGACTCCACCTATCTCTAAAGCTGTGATACTACCAAACCACACTCAAGCGCGTTGTGCTCTTTTTCTCCTTCGACCAAGGTTGTTTTTTCCCACAGGGTTTTTATTACTTGGCAAAGTTTTTGACGACGCAACTTAAAAGCGCATAGCAGGGGTAACACTATTGACATGGAATATCCAAGGGGGAGTGTTGTAAATATTAATGTGGCTATTCACGTAATAGCAATTAATGTTGTGTGATATATGTCAATTAAGATTGATTGGTGATTTAACATAATATAATTAGAGATTGATTGATTGTAATCAGATGAGTAATTGATGTAATAGTTAAATAGTTACCTTTTGTAAACAAGAGGTACTCCTATATAAACCTCATTGTGAGATGAATAGAATCACTTCATTCTTCACACTCTATTTTCTATGTCATTTCTCTCTTCTCTCAAACTCTCTTATTTTTCATTTTACAACATATACAAATTCAATGATTCCTATCAAACCAAAGAAAAATTCTTGGCAGCCTTAATTCTAGGCATGATACTGCAATTTCCTCTTCTCCTCCATGGATGACTACAGCACATAAAATGAAAGCAATATTTAGAAAATATAAGAGCATAATATGAAATATCAACTAAGTACTCTGTCTGATCTCCAGAAGAAACTGTCAAGCAACTAATCTGTCTCATTAGGTTAAAAAATATGCTGCCATACCATTTGCCTGCAAAATTCACAGGTTATATTAGAACAGGAAACTTCATATATACAAGTGCAACTATAGTACTAAAGTATAGCAGTCAAGTCAAACAAAGGAGAGCTCATGGCCTAGTCACCTTGATTTTCCTGCACCAAAAAATCATTAAACTGCTCAAGCATGCAAGAAAACACCAACTTCAATATACAGCTCCATTGGATTAAATAGAAAGTAATAGAACAGAATGGAGTCCCTAGCAGTAACGTGCGTAATTCTATACAGGCACATGTGAGTTTTATCTTGACTGTTGCTTCAGAGTCAGAGCTTAAGGTCAGAACATACTAGAATTGTAAAACAACTATCTTGCTTGTGTTTCCAAGAATTAGGTAATTGAAAGTTTATAGTTAATACTTACCTTAATAATTCCACAACAAAAGACAATAAACAAGACTATGAGTTAAACATTTTGAAATCTACTGGCTTGTATAAAGGCAAAAAGTGTGAAGGCAAAGCTAAGAAATAAGCATTTTTGTAATCACTTTAGCAAAGCAATTTGAGAAAAGAATCAAGTGTCCAGCACCTTGTAGACAGGCCGATTCCCAACGAGATATATTGGAAAAGAGAGCCAACAACATGTACCATTATATACCATCTGCATCAGGTATAGAAAATTCCAATCAGCATATAATAAGTTCTTCGCTAAGTCAACTAACAGAAGTACAACACTTGATGTTTGAAGTCTAATTCTTTGCCAGCATTTTCTCATCAACCAAACACAGCATTCGAAAACAACAGAAAATAAAAAAAAAAGCCATCAAGTTCTCAATGGATCTGCATGAGACATAAGCTTCATATACAAGTTCAAGAATTTCTGTAATTGAATTGATGTGCCTGAAAGCAAGCGCACAATTTAACCCTGAAATGTCATTAGTAGTATAAAGTAAATATGGATCGTTCTAATCCGGGGATTGAGGGTACACCTGTCATTGTAGGACAAACAAACAATTAAAATTAAAACAAAGTATAATATTTACAAAGGTATAACAAAGTATATACATATTTACGAAAAGGGGGGATTTTTGGTTTTGATTTTCGAAAAATAAACTAAGTTAACAAAACAATTAAAATGCAAAAACATAAAAATACAAATGGCATGAAAGAACAAAGATCAAAACCGAACTTATGAATAAAATCATTTCAAACCCTAACATTGTTCATCATAGTCATGCAAGAAGAGTTGATCATGTGACACGTTAAAAGCAAACAATTTCCCATATTTTACTTTTCAATGCTAATTAATCTAAGTGGAAGCACAAAACTAATCCTATCAAACATGCATTCAAGCCCTAGAAAGCTAGTCAATCATACATGTTCAACGCAATAAGCATCTAGAAAGGCTATCAACTCAAGTGTGCAACTTAGTATGAAAAAGTCCACCTTGCAATCCTCTTTGATTAAATCCGATTTTTGCACAAAACCTTTACTACTTATCGATTTAAGAACACAAAACCAAAAAGTTGATTCATGTTCTCAAATTCGTAGCACCAATCATATAAAAACCCTAAAAGTTTTGAACCTTTCAAGATTAAAATACAAAAGACATCTATCATGCAAATTTAATCAAACACTCACACAAAAGCAACCATAAATCGCAATATATGAATATGAAAATATCAATTAATCATAAAAATTCCAGAAATAATACTTTGTTCATACATATATGTCAACTAAGGCAAAACCAACGAAATACAAAGCAAGGTTACAAAGGAAAATCGGATTACACCGTGGATGAAGATGAGATGAACGAATTGGTGATGTGATCTCTTGAATTTCGAAAGCAATCTTCAAGGATGGTGATGGATGAATGCTCACGGCTTCTCTTCTTCTTCCTTGGCCTTGCTTGAACTTCGTGGTTTGCCCTAGAGGGTGGTAGAACTCACGGCTATGCTAGAGAGAGTTTTCTGATTTTTTTCTAAAGTGTAAAACACAAAGGAGGGGAACCCTTGACATTGAGAAAGAGGGAGCTTATATAGGGAACGGCCTCTAGGTCTCCAAGCCGTGCAAACCCTAAGAAACCTCACGGCAATTGCTTGCTAACTCCACATAATTTCCTCCAATGCTTGCTTGCCACATAAGCCCTATGAGGTGGTCCAACCAATCACAAAATTCCAATATTAATTCCCTAAATAATCTTGCCGAAATATAGAGATATTTTCTGATTTTATGCTTTTAATTTTGGCCAAAACTCTTTAGGGAATATAGGAATGTATCTAGACTTCTTTTGAGCTTTTCTTGGTCTCCACCTTTTTCTCTTTCCTTTTATTTCTCCCTTGAATATCTCCTTGCCGAATTCTCTAGGGTTTTCTTTTTAATTCACACGGCAAATCCTTATTTTCCTCTTGGCTTGGACGGCAAAAGATCTCCTAGGGTTTATCTCTTGATGTATTTCCATAAAAATAGCCCTAGAAAATCTCCCTAGAAAATCTCCCTTATATTGGTGTGGCTTAAATAGCCTCACAATTTAACCCTGCAAAATGTAGTTGTCAGTATAGGATAATCAGGGATCGTTCAGTCCGGGGATTGTAGGGTACACCTACACTAAAAGGTCAATTAACAAATAAAAGAATAAAATGGGGGGTTTTGAAATTTGGTTCTAATCTACTTAAAATAAAATAAATAAAACAAATAAAATTATATACAATGATCGACTTCCTTAACCTAAACCACTACCACTCGGAGATTATTAAGTGTAAAGACAGAAAATTCATTTCAACATGCAACAAAAATGTGCCCCTCTTAAATGCTAGATAAGAGCCCAAATGAAAAGCTGTCACGGTCCAATCCATTTATCTGATCCGTTCTTTGAATCAACTCACACGTGCAAATTAACCATTACTCATAGCAATTAACACGTAATTTCCAGAATCGTTTAATCATTAAAGCATGATTTTTACCACTATTTAGAACTAATTACTACTTGTTTAACTCAGCGTCTTAACAAATAATAATTACTCTTGGCAAATTAAGCAAACACACATGAATACTCAGCGTGATTCTAGCATGCAAACTTATTAACCTAACTCTGAAAATTACCTAAACATATAAAAGGGCACAAGATTATAACATGCATCATCAAAGAATTCTCGAAATTAACTCAATAATAAACTGAAAATCTCAAAAATATTAATAAAAATATTCTGAAAATCTCATGTCTCCAATTACACAACTCACAAATCCAAACACACAAAACCGAAACAATAATTATAAGTAGAGTCATAGTTACACTTTTGAAGCTTTCCTCAGCGGCTTAGCAACAAGGTGATGAACTCGTCTCTGCTATGGCGGTGGAGCGTCCTTGACTCAGCGCCTAAGAACTCTTTGGATTGATGGAAGGATGATGGTCACGATCTTGTAGGTGATGGAGGTTTGAGAAGTGAATTGGGCAAAGCTATGAAATAATTTTTTACTAGGAACTGATCTTGGTCAGGAAGTGATCTTGGTCAGGAAGTGATGATTTTGGAGTAGAGAATGGCTGCTATTTATAGTGGAATTCTCATCTCTTGTGATGCAATCATGGCCAATCATCTTGAGGTGATTTCTCCTCCAAATTTGCTTGATTTTCTCTTGACAAAGTCATGAATTTTCTGATTTCTTTTCCCCTTAATGGCTCATTGTATATGCCTTGAATAGCGACCAGATACATCCCTTATTCTTCTCCTTTGATTTGCACTAATTTCTTCCAAGAATTGTGCACACAATAAACTCCTACAATCGAGAAAAATCAGAATTTAATTAGAGTTTATAATCAATAAGAAATCAGATAATTAGGAATAAATATTGATTAAAAACAATCCATTTTATCTCCTCGAATTCTTCCTGATTAATCCTTCAATTTTTCTTGATTTCATCACTCAAGAGTTTTTAATGGGATGGACTCTCATTAAAATACAAAAATCAGAAATAGAAAAGTTCAAATGAAGAAAGTTTCCTAAAACAAAATAGGAAATATTTCCTAAAATGAAAGAGGAAAGTTTCATAAATGACTTGTCATTAATTTATGCTCATTTATGCTCTTTTTTCACTTGTTTTCACCATTTCCGACCATGAAGTAGCTAAAAACACAAACTATATTATAATTATTAATTTTAAGAGAATAACTTAGCCAAATGAGGAAAAATACATATTAAAAACGTCACACTTTGTGCTCCTATCATATATTTCTGATTTTTGACGCCACTTCCTTGTTTCTCTCTTCATTTTGGACGGCAAACTCTCCTTAGGGTTTAGTCATGCGTCAAAAACCCTAGTTGCATGGGCTTTTGTGGGCCTTTGATCCATTTGCCGAAAATCCACTTCATTCTTGAGAGTTTTTGGGCCTTGTTGCTTCTCATTCAAGCCTTGTCATCTTCCAACGTCATAACACTTTATTTTTCCATTTCTTTTTTCATAGTCACGTTGGAAACTTCATTGGTGAGCTTTCCTCCTTTTCGCAGGGTTTCCTGGTTGGACTAGGAAAACTTCTTTTCTTCACTTCTGCTCATTTCTGTGGCTCATTGTTCTTCATCTTTGCTCCTCTTTCTATTTGTGAGTTCATTTCCACTTTTTAGCTCGGAGGTCCTGAAAATAGAAACTAGTAAGAAAAATAGAAACTTTCCTAAAATGAAAAATGGCAACTTTCCTAAACTGAAAATGGGAAACTTTCTAAAAATGAAAAATAGAAACTACAAAATTAGAAACTTTCTACAAATAGGAACTTTCCCAATCAAAGAATGGAAACTTTCCTAAACAGGGTTTTAATAAGGAAATAACGCAAGAAATGTAGGGAAATACAGTTAAAACGTCGCATTAAAATGCTCTTATCATGAAACAGCAAACCATAAATTAAAAAGAGTATAAATCATGAAGGACGTATAAGCAAGAAATCCTATCAACTTCAATGACATATACTGTATCTTTCAATACCCAAATTGATTCATTCATCTGGTATTCATTTAAAAGTTACAATCTCTAGTGCAGTAGATCTACCCACATATGAGCACATAACTCCGTAGACAACCCAAAATAGTCAAAGCAAATAGACATCTCAAATAACTGAACTCACCAGCGGTAGCTATCAATAAAATTCTCAACATTGTCATTCCTGAAACAGCGGTAACAAGGTTAAGCAACCAAATCAATCTACGGCGAATCACCATCATTCCTACATGTCTGGCATGTTTAACAAATTTAAATATAAATTTCACAGCTATTCAGTACAGAATCGTATTTTTCACTACTAGATAATTGAAAATAAAAACGTCATTGCAAGCAAAGAAGTTTATACAAACCTTGCACTGTCAAAAATAGAGGAAAGCTTAAATTACTCGGCTTAATATGTAAAAGAGATTAAAGATATAAAGATATTAAAGATATAAAAGAGCTTATTCACTTTGTTTAGATTAATGAAAGCACATAAAACAACCAAGGTAACAGCTATTCAGTACAGAATCGTATTTTTCACTACTAGATAATTGAAAATAAAAACGTCATTGCAAGCAAAGAAGTTTATACAAATCTAGCACTGTCAAAAATAGAGGAAAGCTTAAATTACTCGGCTTAATATGTAAAAGAGATTAAAGATATAAAGATATTAAAGATATAAAAGAGCTTATTCACTTTGTTTAGATTAATGAAAGCACATAAAACAACCAAGGTAACAATTTTGAATATTAGTTCTTCACATATGTTGCACCCTCTAAGAATTATAAAAAAGAAAGAAGAAAGAATATGACCTGATACAACTATGCTAGGCCAAACTGTTGAATATCCTCAATTATAATGGTGTTTGCATTCTGAATGTCAAGCCCACTTTCTACTATATTAGTGCATGTGAGAATCTTGATTTCACCTTGTGAAAATTTCTCCATTGTTTCCTCTAGCTTCTTTCAATATTGCTGCAAAAAGACACATCTATGAATACAGACTGTAGAGAAAGAAATGAATACAAACTGTAGAGAAAGAAACCCATCTGATGGATCCCACCCTAAGCTCTAGTTAATGATGCATAACAAATTACACATAGCTTTCCGTTTCAGATCTCGATGCTCCCTCTATTTCATGACAATTTTACAAAGTAATTTATAACTCATTTCTTAACAGCCTCACAATTTAACCCTGCAAAATGTAGTTGTCAGTATAGCATAAGCAGAGATCGTTCAGTCCTGGGATTGTAGGGTACACCTACACAAAAAGGTCAGTTAACAAATAAAAGAATAAAATGGGGGGTTTTGAATTTTGGTTCCTAATCTACTTAAAATAAAAACAAAACAAATAAACCTATATATAATGATCGACTTCCCTAACCTAGACTAATACCACTCGGAAATTACTAAGTGTAAAAACAGAAAATCCATTTCAACATGCTACAAAAATGTGCCCATCTTAAATGCCTAGATAAGAGCTCAAATGAAAAGCCTCAGCGGATCAATCCATTTATCTGATTCATTCTAATGTAGGCTTGGATCGGAAAAGTCCTTACCAAGCCTAATACTACTAATTTTCGAAAACACTCAGCGTAATTCTCTTAACTAGTAGTATTATCTAACCCTCGAATCAACTCACACGTGCAAATTAACCATTACACATAGAATTTAACACGTAATTTCCAGAATCATTTAATCATTAAAGCATGATTTTTACCACCCGTTAGAACTAATTCCTACTTGTTTTAACTCAGTGTCTTAACAAATAACAATTACTCTTGGCAAATTAAGCAAACACACAAGAACTCTCACCGTTATTCTAGCATGCAAACTTATTAACCTAACTCTGAAAATTACCTAAACACGTAAAAGGGCACAAGATTGTAACATGCATCATAAAATAATTCTCGAAATTAACTCAATAATAAACTGAAAATCTAAAAAATATTAATAAAAATATTCTGAAAATTTCATGTCTCTAATTACACAACTCGCAAATCCAAACACACAAAACCGAAACAAAAATTATAAGTAGAGTCATAGTTACACTTTGAAGCTTTCCTCAGCGGCTTAGCAACAAGGTGATGAACATGTCTCTGCTATAGTGGTGGAGCGTCCTTGACTCAGAGCCTAAGAGCTTCGTAGATTGATGGTTGGATGGTGGTCATGGTCTTGTAGGAGATGGAGGTTTGAGGAGTGAATTGGGCAGTCTTGGAATGGTTTTTGGCCAGGAAGTGACAGGCAATGAATTATCTTGGCTGGAAAGTGATGCAAATTATGTTCTCGACGTTGCCTATTTATATGGGAGCATTTGTTGGCTTTTGTTGATCATACCCTTCATCATTGGATGGATGGGATTGCACCATAATTCCTTTAATTTCTCAACTGAAACATCTCCTTTATGGCCTTAACTCCTCTCATAATGGGGAAATTCCTTTAATTTCCAAGCTGAAACATCTTTGTCTTATTTATTTTCCAGTTGAAACATCTTTCTCTTTTATTCCTCAACTGAAAACGTCTTTCTCCTTTATTCCCCAACTGAAAACATCTTTCTCCTTTATTTCCCTTCTTCATTGCTTGGTCAAATATCATAATTGCTTTATTTTAAGACTCCATCATTGTTGTTTCCAAGAGTTCCACTAGGCAAGGTTTCCTACAACAAGCAGGAGAATATCAGAATTTTCTAGAGAAAATAAAGGGAATTAAAATGTAAAGACCGCAAAAACAGTTGACAGTTAGGAATCCTGATCCAGCTAGGATTTTTCATGAATTTTACTTTTTTCCGCCTATTTCACTCCAAACACTCAAAAAGACTCTCAAAATGACTTAATGACTCAAAACACTAAACTAAGGGAAAAATAAGGCTAAAATGAGGTACATAATCAATAATATCGTCACACTTTTTTGTTCTTATCAACTACCCCACACTTAGCTTTTGCTAGTCCCTTAGCAAAACAAAAATACAAAACAAAACAACCACTCGACAAAAAAAAAAAAACAAGTAAATGACTCTACTTCCCCTAACTGTTGTCTCAGAGACTCCAAACTCATGACTTTCACGTTAAACACTTAATCAAAATCGCATAGATAATTCCATGGTTAATAAACATGTGACACTCATATGACTAAGCAAGATATGGAGAACTTAAGTTATACAGTGAATGATAGCATGTTTCGAACAAGTCCAATCCAAACTCACAGGGCATACTCTCGATTTTTCTCTAAGAAATGGCTATGCTTAAAAGCTTCACTCTCAAGTATATGCAAGAGAATAAATTGTAAGGCAACAAACAGCTTGCATATTTCATCAATAAACGCATTTTGTGAAGAATTATTAAAGACCTCAAGAAATGACTAAGTGCACAAATGGACCTAAACCATAAGCTCGACTGCGTACCTGACTCCACTAACCAAAGATTGCCCATCTCAAGGATCAAGTCAGCACTTAAAACAGGTTGTAATGGGGCTAAAGTAGGGTTTTCGAAATGAAGATTACATATACAAAAATCCTAAGGACCTAGCATAGCATATAAGGACCTTAAACTCATAGTAGGGCTTGAGACGATGCCCATTTACCTTGAACTCCTTCCCCGTCTTCTCACTCTTGATCTCTACAGCACCATGAGCAAACACATTTGTAACTATAAATGGGCCAACCCAACGAGAACGAAGTTTACCCGGGAATAGCTTAAGTCTGGAATGGAATAACAGAACTTTCTGGCCCACTTGGAAGCTTTTTCCGCGAATCATTTTGTCATGGTAGGCCTTTGTCTTCTCCTTGTAGATCCATGAAGAATCGTAGGCCTCATTCCTTATCTCCTCAAGCTCATTTAGCTGTAGCTTCCTATGTAGGCCCGCTTCATCATAATCCATGTTGAACTTCCAGCCCACCAAGCCTTGTGCTCTAGCTCCACTGGAAGGTGGCATGCCTTTCCGTAGGCTAACCTAAAGGGAGACATCCCAATAGGCATCTTGTAGGACGTTTTGTAGGCCCACAACGCATCATCCAATCTCTGGATCCAATCCTTCCTTGTCGGGCCCACTGTCTTCTCGAGTATCCTCTTGATCTCCCTGTTGGATACCTCTGCTTGGCTACTGGTCTGAGGGTGGTAGGGCGTGGACACCTTATGGGTTACCCCATACTTCTTCAACAAAGCCTTGATTGTACGGTTGCAAAAGTGAGAACCTCCATCACTGATTAGCACACGTGGCACTCCAAACCTGGAAAATATGTTAGTTTTCAAGAAACCTGCAACCACTTTTGAACCGTTAGTCCTGGTGGCTTTTGCTTCCACCCAGGTTGATACATAGTCCACAGCCAATAGTATATATAAACAACCATTAGACAAGGGAAATGGGCCCATAAAGTCAATGCCCCAAACATCAAAAATTTCTACATTTATTATTGGGTTCATGGGCATTCGATCTTTTGGGCCAAGATTACTAGTCTGTTGGCACCTATCACAAGAAATACAAAACAAGTTTGCATCATTGAAGATAGTGGGCCAATAAAATCCACAATCTAAGACCTTCAAGGCT
Organism: Rosa lucieae; assembly: GCA_024704745.1. Lineage (NCBI taxonomy): Eukaryota > Viridiplantae > Streptophyta > Magnoliopsida > Rosales > Rosaceae > Rosa > Rosa lucieae. Next base: position 37,850,853 of record CM045498.1, read on the forward strand.
ATTCTACGAGGCCCAAAGTGGCCTCCACAAGCCTCACTATGGCAAAATGACAGAATTGACCTATGCTCAGACTCTCGAACACATCTCCTAATGACTTGGTCACTACAATGTTTCCATAAATAGGGCTCATCCCAAATAAAGTGCCTAGCCATTTTCTTCAATTTATCCTTACTAGCTTTGGAAAGTGTGTCAGGAAATGTCCTAGTGACTAAATAGTTAACTATATCCGCATACCAGGGCACACTAACCTCTATCCCAAAGAGCTGCTCATCTGGGAAAGTTTCCTGTAGGGGCTGGACGTCCTCCTCATGTACTATCCTGCTCAAATGGTCCGCCACCACATTCTCACTGCCCTTCTTGTCCTTGATCTCTAGGTCAAACTCCTGAAGCAACAGGATCTATCGAATCAATCTAGGCTTGGCCTCCTTCTTGATCATCAGATATCTCAAGGATGCATGGTAAGAGTAAACAATTACTTTAGAGTACAATAAATAAGAACGAAACTTATCTAAAGCAAAGACTACAGCCAAGAGTTCTTTTTCAGTAGTTGAGCTGGGCGTCGTTGAGGGTTTGAGAAGCATAGTAAATAGCATAGGGTTTCTTATCCTTCCTCTGGCCCAACACAGCTCCAACAGCATAGTCCGATGCATCACACATAAGCTCGAAGGGTAGACTCCAATCCGGAGGGCATATGATGGGGGCCGTGGTCAACAACTCCTTGAGCTTTTCAAATGCCTTCTTACAATCCTCATTGAACACAAAGGGTGTGTCCTTTTGCAATAGGGCACACATAGGTCTCGCCACCTTGAAGAAGTCTTTGATGAACCGCCTGTAAAATCCTGCATGGCCAAGGAAAGAGCGTACCTCCCTCACAGTTGTGGGGGATGGTAAGTGACGTACAAGATCAACCTTAGCCTTATCTACCTCAATGCCCCAATCAGATATTATGTGTCCTAACACTATTCCTTATGTCACCATGAAGTGACACTTCTCCCAATTCAGCACAAGGTTAGTTTCTACACACCTCTCAAGAATCACTCCTAGATTCTCTAAACAAGTATCAAAATCTTTACCAAAGACACTAAAGTCGACCATAAAGACTTCAATAATATTTTCAATGTATTCTGAGAAAATGGAAAGCATACATCTTTGGAAAGTACTTGGTGCGTTGCATAAGCCGAAGGGCATGCGCCTATAAGCAAAGGTCCCAAAGGGGCATGTGAAGGTCGTCTTCTCCTGATCCTCGTGGGCTATGCAGATCTGGTTGTACCCTCTATATCCGTCCAAGAAGCAATAGTATGAATGACCCGCTACGCGCTCCAACATCTGGTCAATAAAAGGCAAGGGCATATGATCCTTCCTCGTTGTGCATTCAGCTTCCGGTAGTCGATACATACCTTATGACCAGTGACTAATCTCTGGGGCACTAGCTCATTTTCCTCGTTGTTCACCACTGTCACCTAGACTTCTTGGGCACCACTTGCACTGGAGAGACCCACTTACTATCAGAAATGGGGTAGATCACCCCACAATCTAGCAACTTGATCACCTCGTCTTGGACCACCTTCATCATGGGCGGATGTAGATGTCTTTGGGCTTCTCTTGTGGGCTTGGCGCCATCTTCTAACAGGATCCAGTGGACACATATGGTTGGGCTGATCCCCTTGATATCTGCCAGAGTCCAACCAATGGCAGTCTTATGCTTCTTCAACACGTCCACCAACTTTGTTTCTTGCTCTACCTCCAGCGTTGATGATATGAACACTGGGAGGGTCTCCTTTTCTCCTAGGTACACGTACTTCAAATGCCTGAACAATAGAGGGTAGCATTTTATTAGTAGAAACCGGAATTGACAAATAGGAAATTGACCTCTTTATAGGCTGAGCCTCCAGTGAGGCCATAGTCTTGATCACTCTAGGCTCCTCAACGTCCCACTCAACCTTGGGGATAGGTTCCCCATTTGCATCATATCCGACCCCCCCTCTAGGGTCAGAGCCAATTCATCATCAACCATTGCTTCAGAGAAAACCTGCGCGAGTGAATCAACTACATCAATAGCAAAGCAAGGTTTCAAATCAGAAACAGGGTACCTCATGGCTTCAAGAATGTTGAAGCGTATAACATCACCATCAAACTCCATGGTGAGAGTCCCTTTATACACGTCGATTTTAGTTCTTGCAGTCCTTATAAAGGGACGCCCTAAAAGTAATGGTGTGGTATTTAGGGGCGATTCCTCCATGTCCAATACGTAGAAATCCGCAGGGAATATCAGATGGTTTACTTGCACAAGAACATCCTCAACATACCCTTGAGGGTATTTGTTTGACCTATCAGCAAGTTAAATGACAACATTATCCCTCTTAAGAGGGCCTAGACCTAGGGACACATACAAATGATAAGGCATAACATTTATGGATTCCCCTAAGTCTAACATCACATTTTCAAACCTGGTGTCACCAATGATACAGGGAACAGAAAAACTCCCTGGGTCCCTCAACTTTGGGGTTAGCTTCCTCTGGATAACGGCTGATACCGTCTCGCTCATTTTCACCACCTCCTTCTCTCTTATCTGCCTCCTTGTGGTGCATAGTTCCTTCAAGAACTTGGCGTATTTAGGCACCTGTTTGATGCACTCGATCAAGGGCATGTTCACTTGAACCTTCTTGAAGATTTCCAAGATCTCTTGATCAGATTTATCTTTCTTCGTCTTGGCAAACCTGCTTGGGAAAGGTATAGAAACAACGGGGTTAGTCTTTACTAAACCACTAGAGTTAGGAATTGTACCTTTGGGTGCCTCAGCTTGGGGCAAGTCAACTTCCACCCTTGATGTAGCTGGGTCCTTCTCAACATCCTTCTTAAACACCTCCACAACGTCTTCTTCTTCATTATGGGCAGCTTGGGCCTTTTTATGGGCTCTGGGAGGGTCAACTAGTACGCGCCCACTCCTAGTGATGATGGCTTGGGCGTGCTCATTCCTTAGGTTAGGCACTGTGTTGCTTGGAAGTTTCCCTGTTTCAGTAATCCGGCCCATGAAATCCACCACTTGGCCCATTTGATTCTTGAGTTCTGCAATATCCTTTGAATTGGTTGCCTGTCCTACTGATTTGATGCCTAAAATGCAACTTACGCGCAACAAGGACACAGTCATCAAAGAATTGGGAAATATTTAAACCCGGAAATATCGTACCTCGGGGATCTTGAGCTAACTCAAATCCAATGGTTTATGGGTCACAAAAGTCACTTGCTAAACTAAAAGAAAAATTGTAAAATGGCTAAGTGAGACACCAAGTCTCACACATGCACGGCTTAGGTCTCCCGAAGCCAAAAAGTAGCCAAGAACTAACCAAAATAAATTGGTAGGATCAAGGCCTTATGGTACTTACAATGAAAAATGTGAGCAAATATTTGGTCTTGGAAATTAAAAACTAGGAAATTAAAATTTGCAAAAAAGTAAAGTGCTAGAAATTTAAAGGTTTGGAAAACAATGGACAAAATTTGGGTACTAAAGCATCCACTCTAGCAATCATTTACCGTAACAACACAATTTTGGCACACAACAAAAGGGAAATGGCGCAATCCCTAACTCTAAGCCGGACTAGGGCCTTAGAGTGATAATGCAAATCCAGACTAGGGCATTCACATTCTCATAGTACAAAAAATAATGCAAATCCAGGTTAGGGCATTCACATTCTCATCGCACACACATTAAGACCGGACTAGGGCTCCTAACATGCGTAAAATGGCATTAAGTCAATTTTTAGAGACTAACAATTTGCTCACGACAACATGCTCATTCATAAAATCAAGCCACTAATTAAATGAACTTCATGATGAGGACAAGAACTAGTCATAAAATTGGCCAAATTCTATAACAAATTCCCATCGACAATTTCGCAAAGTCATGAACAAAAACCACATCACACTTTCATTAAGCACCAAAAATTAATGTCATTACATGGTAAAAATTGCTAGGGCATCAAGCCCTAGACCCAAATAAGAAACTACTCACAATCCATCAACATACGCACAAAGAAATCCATCAATTACAAGAAATTAAAGCAAGAAGAGAGTAAAGAAAAGAGAGAGTGACCAAGACTAATCACAACTACACTAGAGAGTGAACATGACTAGCTTGGAATTATACTCTCTCTTGTACCTAAACCAGGGTGCTTGACAATATGATGGAACTTGATTGAGGAATGGTGAAGAATAGATGAGAGATGAGAGAGAAAATGGCGGTCTGGGTGGTAGAGGGTAGGAAGAAGAAGATGGGTTGGCGTTGGTCTCCAAGAGCAAGGAAGAGAATTTTTTTTCTTTTTGGTCCGTTTCTGGTCGAGAGAAAAAGTGGAGAGGAATAGAATTATATAATAAGATTGGGTGGCTGGCCGGCATTCTCTGTGGGTGATAATGGGATTAAGTTAGGACACGTGTCACTTGATCATTGGTCCAGATGATTAATATTAATCATCAAGCCGTTGCCATTTCTTCATTCTGCTGCTCCACATCCCACGTGCCAACTTGGATTAATTAAACAATCTTAATTAATTAAACATTTGTTTAATTAATTAGACATTTGTCTAATTAATTATTCTTTCCTTCTCAATTTTTTTTCCTCATATTCTCAAAATACTTCCGCACAAATTCTTAGAGGCATTTGGATTCAGCTTCCTTGATGGCATTGACCACGGTTAATCCGCATTGACTATTTCGTCTTTTTGTCAGAAAAATCCAATTTCGCCTCATTTTATCACGATTTCCGCAACTCCGCTTATTACCTATAAATAATTAAAAATGGATTAATTACATAATAATTGACTTAAAGATTAGCTTAATTCTAGTATTTAGAGTGCAATTACGCACATAGAAATGCGTGTAATCACCTACAACCAAAGCTTGAGTAGCCATGTTAAGTTGTTGTTGCCCTGCAGCAAGGGACTTCAACAATTCATCATAATTAGGGGCACTCAAGTTCACAAACGCTTCATACGATGTCACCGGGACTATTCCCACAAATTTATATGGACACCCATTTCATTTGCCACTATCTATTGTGCGTGTTATATGGCCATAAGATCCACATATACAACTACCAATATTTTACATGTTCATACACATTAATGGAATATTGAGTTCTTCTACCATTTGTTGTTTGCAACAAAACGAATTCTTTTCGCATTCCATTAATACGAGCGGTAACCAATACAACAAGCATTCTACATATGCGCGTTTTTGTCTCATTATGTAGGTTAAAAGAGTCCCTTCTTGCTTACGGAGCTCGGGGACTTGTAGGGGCTAGGCGCCTCTCGGACATTGTTTATGCTTGATGACTTCATGATTATAACTCCCCAACCAAGAAGCTCCTCTTACTCGGGGACTTCGGGGACTTGTAGATACCTCTACTAGCAAGGCTAGTTTGCTATCTCACCAAGCATAAACAACACCCTCATGGGATCCAACCGCTACTTGAATCTTGTAGCCCTATGTTCAAGCTACGCTACTGTATCCGGAAGTTGCAAATCCGTCGCCGGGAAGCCACCTTTCCGGCCTTGCCAACATGCCCTCACAAATAGGCTTTCTAGACTAGAAATGGTGGTTGCTTGTCCCACATCGAAAACCATGTAAAGGAGATGGCTTCCTTCACCTATAAAAGGAATGCCTCCTCCCACTTAAACACAATCCAATCCCATTACATCTTTTGTAATCCCCTTGGGCCGCAAGGCTCAACACACTAGTGTAGCATTCAAGTGGACGTAGTTTCCCGCTAAGGCGGGAAGCGAACCACTATACATCTCGTGTCACTCTCTCTCTCTCTCTCTCTCTCTCTCTCTCTCTCTCTCTCTCTCTCTTTCAAGCTAACTAGAGACCCCCTCGGTCACTAACGTTAATAACCTCAATGAAGGAGTAGCCTCCGTAGTATCAGTAAAATGAGTCCTCCCTCTCACTTACTTCTTAATCTAGCCATCCAGCCTTCTGAAACAAAGGAAGGAGACTTATGTCTAGGCGACTATCCCTATATCGTATCTCACTAATAGTAGTATTTTCTATTGGGCTCGACTTACAACTTGGAATGAATTGAGTTATTAACTATATATGTTTATAACAAACTAAAAAAATGTTGTGTGACATGCTTAAGGTATATTGGATTAAACATGACCTTGTCGAGGGTAGTTGTTCTATAGTCCCATTGCACAAACGAGGTCCTCTGTTCCAGTACTTAAGTATGTAAATGTAAAAGTAACTTAGAAAGTAAGAAAGACATAATGTTTATATCCGAACCTTGTATATGTTACTAACACTTGATCCAACATGTGTGAACAAGGAGAAGAGTCCAGGCTGAAGGACTATAAATGTTAACCGCTGCATGGGAGGCAACCCATTTCAACCGAAGCTGTGGAGGAGCCATCAACGAGAGTTTGATATTTCTATCCCTTCACTTGCTTAGGTTGAACTGTACTTGTGTCTTTGTTTGTTTGTTAATTTTACCCTGCCCATATTTTCATAGCCCCCCATATTTAGGGTCTATATACCATATTGTTTTGCCTACATTGAGAACAATGTAGATTCTAAGTGTGGGGTGGGTGTAAACCTTTATTTTAGTTTAGAGAAAAAATAAAAAATTTTGGTTTTATAGAGTCTTTTTGTTTGTTTGAGTCTTAGGATTCCCCTAACGTCTAGGATGAACATGTCTCTGAATTCATGGCTGAAGGTTTTCACAATCGAAATAAGACTTAATTGAATTCTGTGGTTAATCGACATTGTGATACTTGTATGAAGATTTGAGATAGGATTGTAACTTGGTTCATTAAGCATGCTAGGATTAAGTCTAATTCATTTGACCCTAAGTGAGCTGTTGAGCTAAAATACTTTCTTTTCGAGTGCTTAATTGATAATTCCAGAATTTCGTGGCTGTATTTGCAAAACCTCATCATTCTTTGAAAATCCAATGATCATGTGCCATAGATTTTAATGGACTAGAGAATACTAGAACTCGACTGTTGTGACTGTCAAAACTTGTATGCCATAATATGCCCTGACCTTGGATAGGATAGAAGGCATTAAGGTAACCTCCATAGCCAAACAAGCATGTGTCCCCAATTGTGCCCGTCGTGGGACTCCTTAGAATGAACCATTTTGAGCCTACGTTTAAAACCTTTGTTTCATCACCCTCACTACCCTACCATGAGCTTAGTACAGGATATCTCTACCCTTGTCTTAGGGACTTAGTAGAGCATGCCATAATGTGTAGGGGTGACGATGAAAGACAAGTGTGGGGTGGGGAAAACCCAAGAGAAAACAAGAAAGAAAAAAATAATGAAAGAAAGAAAATGAAAATGAAAGAAAGAAAAACGGCAAAAGAGAAGAAAAATTGAAAAGAAAACTCTTGGGAAATTGTTTAAGTGTGGTTTTGGACTTTCAAATTTGTAGAAAGCTCAAAGTTGAAAATTAGGCCTTTGTCAATTTCCATGTTCGTTAGAGTGAAGGTTGGGCCCAAAACAATTATAATTGGCCCACAAAAAAGGTGACATATGGTGGTCCATATATGCTCTGCTAGGTCCTTAAGATTTTTGTATCCTTAATCTTCATTTCGAAAACCCTAGCTTAGCCCCATTACAACCTGTTTTAAGTGCTTACTTGATCCTTGAGATGGGCAGCCTTTGGTTAGTGGAGTCAGTTACGCAGTCGAGCTTATGGTTTAGGTCCATTTGTGAACTTAGTCATTTCATGAGGTCTTTAAAAATTATTCACAAAATGCATTTATTATGAAATATGCAAGCTGTTTGTTGCCTTACAATTTGTTCTCTTGCATATACTTGAGTGTGAAGCTTTTAAGCATAGCCATTTTTGAGAGAAAAACAGGAGTATGCCCTGTGAGTTTGGATTGGACTTGTTCAAAACATGCTATCATTCACTGTATAACTTAAGTTCTCCATATCTTGCTTAGTCATATGAGTGTCACATGTTTATTAACCATGAAATTATCTGTGCGATTTTGATTAAGTGTTTAACGTGAAAGCCATGAGTTTGGAGTCTCTAAGACAATAGTCAGGGGCAGTAGAGTCATTTACTTACTTTTTTGTCGAGTCTTTGTTTTGTTTTGTATATTTGTTTTGCTAAGGGACTAGCAAAAGCTAAGTGTGGGGTAATTGGTAGGAGCAAAAAGGGTGACGATATTATTGAATATGTGCCCCATTTTAGCCTTATTTCTCCCTTAGTTTAGTGTTTTAAGTCATTAAGTCATTTTGAGAGTCTTGTTGAGTGTTTGGAGTGAAATAGGCGGGAAAAAAGTAAAATTCATTAAAAATCCTAGCTGGATTAGGATTCCTCACTGTTGAATGTTTTTGCGGTCTTTACAATTTAATTCTCTTTATTTTCTCAAGAAAATTCTGATATTCTCCTGCTTGTTGTAAGAAACCTTGCCTGGTGGAACTCTTGGAAACAGCAATGATGGAGTCATAAAATAAAGCATTTAAGACATTTGACCAAGCAATGAAGAAGGGAAATAAAGGAGAAAGATGTTTTTCAGTTGGGGAATAAAGGAGAAAGATGTTTCAACTGGAAAACAAATAAGAGAAAGACGTTTCAGCTTGTTAAAGACCCCATTATGAGAGGAATTAAGGCCATAAAGGAGACGTTTCAGTTGGGAAATTAAAGGAATTATGATGCAATCCCATCCGTCCAATGATGAAGGGTATGATCGACAAAAACCAACCAATGCTCCCCTATAAATAGGCAACATCCAGAATAGAATTTGCATCACTTCCCAGCCAAGATCACTTCCTTGCTTATCGCTTCCTGACCAAGATCACTTCCTGGCCAAAAACCATTCCAAGACTGCCCAATTCACTCCTCAAACCTCCATCCCCTACAAGACCGTGACCACCATCCATCCATCAATCTACGAAGATCTTAGGCGCTGAGTCAAGGACACTCCACCACCATAGCAGAGACGAGTTCATCACCGTGTTGCTAAGCCGCTGAGGAAAGCTTCAAAGTGTAACTATGACTCTACTTATAATTTTTGCTTCGGTTTTGTGTGTTTGGATTTGCGAGTTGTGTAATTGGAGACATGAAATTTTCAAAATATTTTTATTAATATTTTTGAGATTTTCAGTTTATTATTGAGTTGATTTTGAGAATTCTTTTATGATGCATGTTACAATCTTGTGCCCTTTTACATGTTTAGGTAATTTTCAGAGTTAGGTTCATAAGTTTGCATGCTAGAATAAGGGTGAGAGTTCTTGTGTGGGTGCTTAATTTGCCAAGAGTAATTGTTATTTGTTAAGACGCTGAGTTAAACAAGTAGTAATTAATTCTAACGAGAGTGGTAAAAATCATGCTTTAATGATTAAACGATTCTGGAAATTACGTGTTAAATTCTATGTGTAATGGTTAATCTGCACGTGTGAGTTGATTCGAGGGTTAGATAATACTACTAGTTAAGAGAATTACACTGAGTGTTTTCGAAAATTAGTAGTATTAGGCTTGGTAAGGACTTTTCCGATCCAAGCCTACATTAGAATGAATCAGATAAATGGATTGATCCGCTGAGGCTTTTCATTTGGGCTCTTATCTAGGCATTTAAGATGGGCACGTTTTTGTAGCATGTTGAAAATGAATTTTCTGTTTTTACACTTAGTAATTTCCGAGTGGTATTGGTCTAGGTTAGGGAAGTCGATCATTGTATATAGTTTGTTTTTATTTTAAGTAGATTAGGAACCAAATTTCAAAACCCTCATTTTATTCTTTTATTTGCTAATTGACCTTTTTGTGTAGGTGTACCCTACAATCCCTAGACTGAACGATCCCTGCCTATCCTATACTAACAACTACATTTTGCAGGGTTAAATTGTGAGGCTATTTCAGTCGCATCAGATAATCTGAACACAAATGAACCAATTACCAACCACTTGAGCGGAAAAGTAAGGAAAGAAAAACAAAACAAGTCTTAGCTCAAATGCTACCAACTGGGCAGAAAATTCCACCTCTTGGGGTTTGAATAAACAAATAAATGTTATAAACAAAGCAGAGAATAGTAAGGAAAAAAAATAAGTCTTAGCTCAAAATCCACCAATTGGGCGGTAATCCGCCTCCTGGGGTTTGAATAAAGACATTTATGTTATGAACTTAAGCTAAATAACTAACAACACTCACAGTTCTGATACCATAGTGAAACGAATTACTGACTTGTTTACTAATTTTCATGTCAATACACGTTTTTATGCCTTCTCTTTGGGCGGTGGTTACTATGTTTCCTTAAGTTAGGTTATCGTAATATATAGTGTCATTCTCATTGCTTTGAATTTGCCTAATTTTATGGGCAAACGTATTAGGTAGACCGCTGATGAATTTTTCTTTCCAAAAAAATTGATTGCTATCATTTCGTAGCATGACTCTAGACAAAATAAACATCTTTGTACCATCTGAAATCACCTAAGGTGGGACAAGTAAGATTAATGAGTTGGTCATGAATTCTAGAGGTGACATTGCTGGGTCTTCTTATAAAAGTATTCAATGAAAAATAATCTATTGACTGCATCAGGTATTCCCATCCCAATGGATTCATCAAAAATTGAGAATCCTTCTTCATCATGTTTGACTGCATGTTAGATTGCTGACTTTGAATCATCAATGAGGTGCTTGTCCCACCAGTAATTAAGCATTCAGTGAAACCTGTTACCAAGAGATGAATTATCTCCATTTGGGATAGGTTGTGGGTGGTAGTATAGCTGTTAGCAACCATTGACATGTGTTGCAGCTTGTTTAGTATTTCTTGTTCAGATGAACCATCTTTTGTTGAAGGATATTGATATTGAGTGTGCCTCTTCAAACTAGGATTTAGTTCTAGAGTTGTAATAAAAGGGAAGGTTCTAGATTTCCTAATTATTCGGATTTTATTTCCTTGTATGACAAGATTATATACTTTGTAAATCCCTATATAAAGGGCTCTTATTATCAATAATAGAATACACACAATTCTCTCTACAATTCTCGAATCATATTTTTCCTTAAACACTTTATTAGCACGAGCTCTAACCCTAGCCTAAAAGAAAAACAAAAGCAAAACAAACCCGAAAAAACCCTCCGCGTGCACATTCTGCCCCTCAGCAACCCGAGCGCCTACCTTCCGCAACCGGCCTACCTGCTTCACGAGCACGCTGCTGCCTCCCCTCCTTGCTGCTACTGCTGTTCCAACACCCCTGCATCAACACGCGCGTGTTCTCAAGCCCTAAATCATCAAGTAAGTTTTTGTGATTAATGTTCCTGCTTTCTTGTCTTTTAAATTTCTTTATTTGCTGCAGGATTTGGAATATACGAACAAGGGTTCAATTACTTAAGCAGAATTGTGGAGATTCACGCTAAACGAACTAAGAGCTTTCGTAATCAATGAACTAAGAGTGTTTATAATATTCGGACTACGAACGTCCGCAAGCATCAAATTATGACCATATTAAACATCATTGTTTCGATCTAATCCAAATATTCTTGGAAATCGATTTCTTGGTAGCATAGCTCGGAAATCTTATTTATATTTTCGTGGAAGCATTGACTCTGAAACTAATTTTTTCTTGTTTCACCCTTTTTCAGGATGTCAAACTTGAACGAGCTCGATTTTACTCTAGTGGATTCTACGGGCACAAGATATTTATTGCCTACAATCCAAGAGCCTTGTTCTAAAGGAACCGCTCAAGACTCACAAACTGAGATAAGGCACTTACCTTGATGAAGCGCCACGTGGAGATGGCATTCCAGTTTGAGTACATGAATGAGGATAGTGCTAGAAACCTTTGGGTAGCGCTTCGTGAATGTTTTAACAACATTCACAATTTTTCGAACTTAGAAGCATGATGGAATTATCTCTGCTTCTCTAACTTTGACAAAGTTATGGAATATTGTTCGGAAGCTCTCCGCATCAGACATTGATGCATGCCTGTGAAAAACTATCACAGAAGAACAATTGATTGAGAAAACCCACAATACCTTACCTGTCTATGCTATGAGGTCCTCTGATTTATTCCGGACTCATGTAAATGTGAGACGGATCACAAATTTCCATCAGTTAATTGGAGTTATGGCATGTGTTGAAAGGCACAGCCACGAACCTTGTGAATGGAAAATATGGTAGGCCTCAAGATGGCTACCATGAGCACCGTTCAATGGCTATAAGAAGTCGCCATGGATGATATGATCAACATGCTCATGAAGGTAATCGCCAAAGTTGGCAAATACATGACCAAAGGAGTCATGACGTTGAGGGTTGGGGGTTGGACACCATGGCGCCACTTTTGGCCATGGTAACACTATTCCAAATCCAATGGTCCTAGGGACCATTTATATTGCGTCAATACACCTCAATCAAGAGAGTATCCTCTACATTATGTTTTATGGAGTACTTGATCAGCGGTGATCAAGACATCGAGTTCAAAAAGACTTTAAATTTGGCGATGAAGACAAAATGCCGCAGATTTTTATTTTGAATAGTCTTTTATTTTTCCAAGAATTATGTAATGGCAATTATGCCTTAATCAATAAATGACAATTTTGTATTAACTCTTTCTCATGTGGCGCATCCAATGAAGTATGATGTCTAGGAAAGTGATTGAGATTAGTGGTACTTAAGAGAGCCTCGCTCCACCGACATCTCTCTTTACTTCCCTGGTCATATTTGATTGGAGTTACCAAATAGATTGAGTAACTACGATTTGTCTAAGTTTGATTTTTATTTTGGATTAGACTTTGGTTAAGAAACTTTGATGTAATCATTGGCTATTAATAAAGTGTCGATTCTTTTACTTAATGTCTTGGACATACCTTAATTCAAACTTTATTTGAAAGATTTAAAAGCCAATGGTTTTCATGTGGAAACACATTGTGAGAATGTACAAGAGTTCCTTTGCATCACCTCTAATGACTACGGACATAAACTAGTATTAGAGAAACTTATGTATCGCTCTAGTGGGTTGTATGCAACCACTATTCGAGTCATTAGATCCAACCATGTCATGAGAGATGACTTATGGGATTCTAACACATATAGGCTTTGACACTACAGTTTGGGACACCCAGGTCATGATATGATGATCGGTGATACTAAAGACTTCACACGGACATCTCTTCTTCAGAACGAAGAGAAGTGAGAATCAAAAGTCGATTCAAAGAGAGCATTGCACCGGCGCCGCGCCTTAAGGCGCCGTCACCATGCACCACCTGCCGGCCAACGCTGGAACCGTGATCCCCTTGCGGCAAAATCATGGCTTTGATGCCATGTATGGAGACTTGGCTCCTCTCTCTACTTCTCAAAGTAAATTGTGACATTGTGGCTCAACCAAAACCTTCATTGGTTGATTATAAGGCCAACCTTTAGTTCTGTAAAGCCCATTTTTTTTTTAGGATCAAGACTCTCCTATGCAAAGGACACTAAAGAAATAATTCCATTCTTACATAGAATCCAAGGGGATTTTGTGGATCGATTCAACCAACTTGCAGACTGCTTAGATGTTTTATGGTGTTGGTTAATGTGCGGACACGCTGGTCACGTGTCGCGCTATCATCCACTCATAATGCTGCTTATGATGAACTCCTAGCCCAGAACATATGGCTACAGGCTCACTACCTAGATCATCTCATTCAGTCAATTTGACTTGATAATGCTAGAGAGTTTACATCGAAAATTTTCGATGACTATTGCATATCATTGGCTATTGATATCAAGTATCATATTCACATGTACACCCAATTGCTCTCGCGGAAAAGCCATCATCAAAAGACTACGATGGTAGCTCGGACTTTGGTAATGCGCACCAATATTTCCGCTGGGGTTATGCAATATTGCATGCAGTTATGCTAATTCGTCTACGACTCATAGAAGCCACTCAACTTTTATTTGCGTTATAACTAGTGACTAGGTTCGAGTCTAATATCTCATACTTATGCATATTTGAGTGTGCGGTTTATGTGCCAATTGTGCCGCCATAGCGCATCAACATGAGTCATTGCAATGAATGCATATATATATATATATATATTTGTGTTGGACATAAATCTCCAACTATAAGTCTGCTATGTAGAGCCCCTCACAGGTAATCTCCTTTTCGCTGGATTTGCGAATTATCACTTTGCTGAAACAGTCTTCCCGTTGTTAGGGGGAGATTAGAACATCATTGTTCAATAGGAACGACATGAATTGTCGTGTTTTGTCCCTACTATGTCTCATCTTGATCCCCTAAAAGTGATGAGATCACATATACCTGCTGCAAACATGTCTGCAAGGATTGATGTCCCCACAAGAGGACATGGTGCCACCTAGAGGAGATGGGTATGGCACCACTACCATGGATGGTGGTATGGTGACGCCACAAAGGTGGCATATTGGTGTCATAGGCAATGGGTTCTGCTAGAGAGCGTAGGAGACCTATAGGTTCAATGGATTCTTACCCTAAGAAAAGAGGGAGTTTGGCACAACTTGATCCATTGATCATTGATACTCAAAATCTGTCTCATGAGAATATTCTGGATTATGGTTATGTCCAAGAGACATCATTGGGGGACGCCTCAATGTTAGAACAAATTCCTGAGAATATGGAGATCTCTACGAACTACACTTGTGTACATGAGGACGTGGAATTATTGAGACCAATGACATCGAACCTTACTCCGTTGAAGAATGCCAACGTAGAGAAAATTGACCTAAATGGAAAGATGCGATCCATGTTGAATTTGATTCACTAACGAAGAGGAAGGATTTCAGGCCTAAGATGCCAACACCTTATAACATAAAACCTATTGAGATTAATAGGTCTTCGTTAGATAGCGTGATGAGAAAAAGAGATGGTAATCTCGCCTTATGGTGCGAGGCTTCTCACAAAACGCCCTGGAATCGACTACGAGAAGACATATTCTCTTGTAATGGATGTCATTGCACTCCACTACCTTGTCAGTTTGGTAGTTTCCAAATAACTGAACATGCAGCTTACGAATGTGGTCACTATGTATCTCTATGGGGATCTAGATACGAAATATAATGAAGGTTCTTGCGAACTTCATTTACCCAAGTCAAGTGGCTCTAGACCACAGAGAGCAGTGTTCTAAAACTCGGCCGCACAGGCCGCCTAAGCGGCCCCTAGGAGCTGGGCGGCGGCCTTCCGACTAGATTAATGCCAAATAAGCGGGATTGGGCGGGATGCACATGGGCGGCCTCCTAGGAGGCCTGGGCAGCCGATTAGGCGCTTGGGCGGAGATGAGTAGGTGATGGGCGGAGACGAGTAGGCGCTGGGCTGTCGAGGTGTGTATTGAAAATTGTGGAGTGGAGTTGTTTGAATCAGGTAATCTGGGAGGGGGTTTGGAAGAAGATGACTTAGGTGGCGCCGCGGAGATTGGCTGTGGTGAGGGCTTGACTGAGGATGGTGGAGTCGGGTGTGGCCGGGTCGGAATCCAGAAGAGGAAGGCTTTCTTATTATTTCCACTCAGCTCAGAGGAGAGGCGCTTGGTGACTAGTGAGGTTCTCAGAGTATGTTGATGATGGTAGAGGTGTTGCAGTTGAAGCCCTTGAATGCTTTGCAGACATGGCTGGCATCCCTGTTGGATAAGGTCTGGACTCTGAAGAGACTAGAGAGTCGCCATTGTTTGGCTTGTTTACATATCAGAAATAAAAAATCAAATAAAAGATTTGAGTGGGTGGTCCAAACGTAAAGAAAATATATCTCATGATGCCATGATGGAGACACGTGGGATGAAGACCTATCCAGAAGGTGCAGGGCCATCTTCTCTCTTTTTTGTTTTTGGATAGATGGGGATTATGTACATTCTTTTAAGTCTTTTATTTTTTATTTTTTATAACACTTTAAGTTTTGATATATTCTTAATTGTATATGTAAATGATATAAAAATAGAATAAAAATTAAAAAAATACAAATCCGCCTAGTCCCCCGCCCAGGCGCTAGTCCCCTAACCACCGCTGGACTAGCGCCTAGCGATTTTTAGAACCTTGACAGAGCGTGTTTGCAACGAGGTTGAAACGCTCACTAAAGTGACTACTTGATTGGGAAGGGATATGATGAACTATGCCCCTGTGTTTTCATGACAAGTTCTGGATTTGCAATTGTCACGGTTTATGTTGATAAACATAATTGGAACCCTTGAGGGAAACCGCTGAACACCTGAAATCCGAGTTTGAGATGAAGGACCTTGGGAGAACATGGTTTTGTCTAAATTTAGAACTTGTATACCGTGTCAATAAATGCTTTGCATTTTGATAAAGTCAAAGATGCACTCCCTTGGTCGTCTGTAGTCTTGGCCCTAAGAGGGATACGTTTCTTCTCAGGGATGATGACGTAGACGTGTTAATTGGCAGAAGTGTCTTACCTAAGTGCAATAGGCTCATTATTGTACTTAACACAATACAAGACCGGACACCTCATTTGTTATGAACTTGTTGGCTAGTATAGCCCCGCGCCAACGCAACGCCATTGGACTGGTATAATGACAATCTTTCATTACTTAAAATGTAAGATAAATATGGGCTTGGTCTATCCCTGCAGAGAGAAAAGAATGACGGAAGAATGAGAACGCATCTCATTAGCTCAAGTGGCACCGTCCAAGATGCTGTGACTGGAAAAAACCCCCGGCCACCCATCCTCCTCCCTTACATCAAAACGATGATGATGTTTTGATGGATTTTGCTGATGTAGGGTATCTCTCTGACCCTCACAAATTTTGTTCCCGAACCGGTTATGTCTTTACCATAGGAAGCACCGCGATATCTTGGAGGTCTACAAAGTAGACCCTTGTTGCTACTTCCTCAAATCATGTAAAGATTGTTGCTCTACATAAAGCCGTGCTTAAATGCAAATGGCTAAGGTCTGTAATTAGACACATTCGAGGAGCTTGTGGTTTGAAGTCTACCACAGATGAACCTACATGCATTTATGAATTGAGCAAATGAAATTAGGTTTCATCAAGGGCAACAACACTAATCATATATCACTTAAGTTCTTTTACAATCAGCAACAACATTAATCACTTCTAAAGATTGAAGTGAATCAAATCCAATCAGAGGATAATGTAGCGGACTTATTCACTAAGTCGTTACCTAAATCCACCTTCGAGAAACATGTGAAGAGCCTCGGATTGAGAAAATTATTCGAACTCCCATGATTGTAGCAATCAGGGGGAGATGTCGACATCAGGGGGAGGAATCATGTCTACATGATCGATCTCGAAGAGTGAAGGATGTGTTGTGCTCTTTTTGTCATTCGACCAGGGTTATTTTTGTCCCACAGGGTTTTTGTTACCTGGCAAGGTTTTTAACGAGGCAACGATCAAAGCGTCATTACCAAGTTTGAGCGGCACAAGGGGGAGTGTTGAAGGATATCGACATTGAGTGTGCCTCTTCAAACTAGGGTTTAGTTCTAGAGTTGTAATAGGAGAGCAGGTTCTAGATTTCCTAATTATTAGGATTCTATTTCCTTGTATGACAAGATTATGTACTTTGTAAATCCCCATATAAAGGGCTCTTATTATCAATAATAGAATCCACATAATTCTCTCTACAATTCTCGAATCATATTTTTCCTTAAACATCTTTATTCCATTCATAGAGTTTATTCGAGTAGACAGAGAATTGGTTTTGAAGATATTTTTCTTCAAATTGTATTACCGGAGCTGTTAGCTTATTATACCAATTTCTGGTTGTGGGTGGCATTCCTTTGTTGGTTATTCTCTTCAATTCAAGATTTTTAAATGTTTGCTCTATTTTGCTAAGTCTAGTGTCAGTTTCAGACTCAGAATTTTCTACTGAATTAGTTTGAAGATTTATTACCTTAATGATAGAAGTTTCCTTAGTGGAGGACTCCGCCTTTTCATTTTTTAATTTTCTTAGCATCTGTTCAATTTTTTTTCAATTGTAGTGGTTCTTTTAATTTTTTGTCCTTTATTTAGTTTAGAAAAGTTGACTAAAGGTTTTTGTTTGATGGAACTCATCCCAGAAGTGCCCCACTTTTCGAGAAGCTGGATTCCGAAACCCTAGTTTCGTGAATCAAGCTGGCAGCTTTCTCCATTTGCCTTTGACGCTCTAGCGTCGCTATCTCGGTTTGATAGAGCAAGCGGGGAAGACTTTTCCGGTCGAATTACAGTGGAGAGGCCAAGGTCACGGATTTGAGGCAAAGCTTTGACGCGCGGTGATCGGGCTGGTGTCTACATCGAGTTCTGGATTGGTGTTCGTGCAGTAGTCGCAAACGTGGGTCGGTGATGGTGATCGGATCCGTGCAGCGGATTTGGGAGGGAAGTCGGGTCGAGGCTTGGAGGCGAACTTGATTTTCGGTGAGGTTTGGTGACCACCCTCACCAGGTTCCGTCGCGTTTTTCCAATGGTTGAAGGTAGAGACCGATAGCCGGAAGTGCTGGAATGGCAGAGGTCAGTTGTGTAGGGATAGTAGCTGCTTCGGCGAGCCTACCAGGGATCCGGTGCTCTGCGATCCAAACTTCAAAGTGAGGGCAGTGGGAGTTGGGCTGGGCTTTTGGACTTAAGCCCACTTTCCCTCCTCTTTCTGATTTAGGCAGAAGTTGGGTCGGGCCTTTTGATAGGCTTGCTGCGGGCTGGGCTCAACATGACCTTATATCAAGGTTGTTCACTGCGTTGAAGGGTGGAAGGGTACACCAAGATGGTCTTAGGTCCCAAGCTAATCAAGGCAGATGCGGAGAAACAAGGGTTATGTTAGAATAAATTTAGTTAGTTTTGGCATTTTCCTTTTGGTTTTTAGTTTTGCATTTTCCTTCTTGGTTTTTTAGTTTTTGCATTCCCTTTCGGGTTTTAGTCTGATTGCTTGTGCAGTCAGTTGAGCAATGAATGTAATGGGTGATCTCCGGATCCCCTAGATTGACCATGTACGGTCATTATGATCTTTTCGATCATTGGAATATATTCCATTTTCCTCAAAAAAAAAAAAAAAAGGTTTTTGTTTGATGATTTGGAATTTACTTAGAAGTGTGTCAGTTCTATTTTCTATTGCATCTAATTGTTTTCCTTTAGTAATTGAACTTAGTTTGCATAATTGTTTTGTTCAATTACTTTTGTTATCAGTTTTTTCCGTTTTTCTTTTGTTAAAATTTTAAACTCATTGTTCTGGTATTGGTTTCAACAAAATCAAAAATAAACATGTTGATTTGATTGTGTAGCATAAAATTTCTCCATTTTTTAAAGATGGCTTTCCTTTGGCTAGAGTTCTAAGCTTGTCGATAATTTTGTCTTCGTGAAATATTATCTTTTGACTCTATATCTTTGTTTAAATGTTTCTAATTTATTTTAAATATTTTGTTAATTGTATTTAACTTAGAGGGAACAACCTCAAAATCAATAACTGTGGGAGAGGTTTGTTCACCATATGCTATTTGATTTGTTTATTTGTATATTCGTAGCAGGGGTAGATAACTTGTGAAGTTGTTTTTACTGTCTCCAATTTGAGTCTTTTTAATTCATCATCAAATTCTCTTATTTTAATATTTTTAATTTCTTTATCTTGGTCAGAATCTCTTCTTGATAGATTGTCGCATAATAGTAGAATCTGCAAAACAATGTGAATGTCTTGAAGATTGACCTTATTCTTGAATATGAATGGATTGTTTTGGTCGTTGTTCACAAAAATTGATTTTTACAGTACCATCAAAGTACTACTAGATATAATCAAGATTTTGAAGATTATGAGGGATCCCCTTTTTTGGTCTTTTTAAGGGATAGTTTATTAGACCCACTTTTCGATCACATATCTATATATCAACCGTTCAGTTTGTAGGTCTATATGAATAGATCAGCTTTGCAAATTCTCAGCCAAATTGATAACTATTAAGGCATTCATAACTACAATTTACAATTATAAACATGAACGGTTCAAATTGGACAGATCCAGTTCATTTTAATGCGACGTTTTAATTGTTATTTCCTCATATTTACTTAGTTATTTCCTTAAATGAATCCTTCTTGTTTAGGAAAGTTACTATTTTTAGGAAGTTTCTATTTTTAGTAATAGTTTCTAAGATTAAATACTCGTTACTCCTCATACTTTTCCCTGAAAAACTATTTGGTCCCTCGCCTTTTAAATTAAACTGAATAGTTCTTGTTATCTCTAATTCTCATATAACAAGTCCAAAATGACTATTATACCCCTTTTTTTATCCTTATTTTTATTTTTTTCTCTATTTTTTTAAATTTTTCTCCCCTTTTTTTATACTCTCTCTCTCTCTCTCTCTCTCTCTCGGCCTCACGATCTCTCTCTCTCCCGTGACCTCTCTTCTTCTTCTCTTCCTCTGCCATCACCGGAGACCACCACTTTCGGCCACCATCTCATAGCGCCACCATCACCAGTCGAATCCAGACCGAAACCATTCCTTCACATCAACGTAACTGACCTAGTAGTCTCCTCCTCCCTCAAAACTTCTAAAAACGTAGAAATCCATAGCCCTCTTACAATCCAAAATTAAACAACAAAATTAGGGATTCCATTTCTCGTTAACCGAGAAGCTCCAATCAAAGGAAAAACACGAAGATTACCTAATAGAGGCGGTCTGAAGCTCCAGCAGCCATGAGCGGCAGAGCTACCTTCTCCCACGCACCAGCGGCGGCGCTGAAGTGCGTGCGGCAGCTCTGTTCGGAATTAGAGGTCGGGAGTTTGGGGTTTCGAAAGATAGTGTAGCTCCGACTTCTTTTATGGAGGTGTTGAAGCTCGATTCGAGCTAGAGACTAGAAATTGAAGGCATGCAGAGCCGAGAGCTCCGGTGATGCTCGAACGGCGTCGTCAAGCGTTGGCGGGCAGAGGGGTTTCTGGGTTTTTCTCTCTAGGGCTTGCTAAGTCTGACGGTGGTGTCAATATGGCAAGGTGATGGTCGAAAATAGATGGAGGTTGAGAGGCGGCAGCATCGCAGCCATGGGTGGTCGCGGGTGGAGGCCGGAGGCGGTGCATATCGATGGTGAGGCTTGGGCTTCGGATTTGGGTGCTGGATCGATTGGAGGTGGCAGCTTGATGAAATGGTGGCCGGAGATGGTGTTCTCCAGTGGTTGCAGAGGGAAGAAGAAGAGAGAGGGAGCGAGAGGTCAGGGGAGTGAGAGAAGGACACGCAGTTGAGAAGAGAGAAAGGGAGAGTTTAGGTTTTTGGTGAGATGGTGGCCGGAAGTGGTGGTCTCCAGTGATGGCAGAGGAAGAGAAGAAGAAGAGAGGTCGAGAGAGAGAGAGAGATGATGCGGCCAGGAGAGAGGGAAAGAGGGAGGGAGGAGAGAGAGAGAGTATAAAAAAAGGGGAGAAAAATTAAAAAAATAGAGAAAAAATAAAAATAAGGATAAAATAATAATAGAAAATGAGGGGCATAATAGTCATTTCGGATCATTTTGGACTTGTTATATGAGAATTAGAGAAGTAAGGACTATTCAGTTTAATTTAAAAGGCGAGGGACCAAACTGTGTTTCAGGGAAAAGTATGAGGAGTAATGAGTATTTAATTCTAGTTTCTATTTTCAGGTCCATAGAGCAAACAAAGTTGAAAGAGAAAGAAAAGCTAGGGAACGCTGCAGAGAGTTGAGACAATGTACAAGGACTGCATAAATGAGCTGAAACGAAAAAAATGAAGTTTTCATGGTCCAGCCAGGAAACCCTGTTCATAAAAGGAAACTTTGACAAAGCAAGACCCCTAAGCCAACCAGGAAACATGATCGAAATAATGAAGAAAAATGATGTTGAGAGAAGAGTCCTGGAGGCACTAGGAGACTTATGGTTTGAAAATGAAACATGGAGGCCCAAGAATCTTATGGATTAATTTGGATTTTCGGCAAATGGAGGAAGCCCATTGGATTTAGGGTTTTGTGGACGTCAAAGAGAAATTTTTGGAGAATAAATCTTTAATTGCCGTGAATTATCAAGAGAAGATCACAAAGACAATGTGAAAATCAAAGGAGATTACATTGGAGAATATCAAAGGAGAATTTCAAGGAAGGATGAAGTGTGTGCAATAAGATAAGGTTCAAAACAAGTCCAGATTTGTTCTACAATTCCCTTAAGATATGTTGGTCGAAATTAAGGAACTAAAATATGCAGTATTAATGTGAAAATCAAGAGAAAATCAACGGAGGACATTAAGGATAAAGCCGTGGAGAGATTTAAGGGAGAAAAAGTCCAAAATGCGTCCAGATACATTGTCTAGGTTCATGCCTAGATATTTGGCCGAAATTGTGAATAAAATCAGATTAAAAAATCATTGGAAATTTGGCAACAATATATTAGGGATTTATTTTGGAGCTTTTTGATTGGTTGGATGACACAACAGAGCTGATGTGGCGCTACGTGATTGGTCGAAGCTGTGTGGCATTATCAGATTAATTCCTTGGGAAATTAAAAGAAGGATCATGAAGCTTGGCCGTACCCCTATATAAACCCCCCTATGCTAGACGTTTTCAACACACACTTTCATTCAGAAAATTCTCCATAACGTTATAAGCTCTCCCTCCCTCTCCACTCTCTAGTTGCAAGTTCCGCGTTTTCAAGCAAGGAGAGGAAGAGGAAGAAGGAGCCGTGAAGACATAGCCTCCATCATCCACCTTGAAGACTTGCTTCCAAGATTCAAGATCCAACGTTCAAGCTCTCCATCTCTAACTCACTGTGTAATTCGTTCTTTTTCCTTGTAATCTTTTGATTTCCTTGTTTGATTTCGTAGGAATTTGTTTCTAGTTAACAATAACATTTAGGGAAAAGTTTAAGCCCAATTTCTATGTCTAAATAAAGTTTTCGAATTATATAATTGTGATTCTAAGTTGTTTATGCGAGTTTATTCGATTGAATTTGCTTGACAGAAAATTTTTATATGTTTATCTTATTTGGGTCGACACTTATAGGATTTGCATGTAATTGGTGCTAGATTTAAGTAAACGATTCACCTAATAGTTTTGTGAACCTAAATCACAAGTAGTAAAGGCTTTGGAAAAAGGTCGAATTCAATTGAAGAGGATTGCAAATAGGTGAACTTATTCATACTAGGTTGTGCACTTAAGTTGATAACCTTTCTCTATGCTTCTTGCGTTGAACATGTTTTGATTAGCTAGCTTTCTAGACTTTGATTACATGTTTAATAGGATTGATCTAGGTGCTTTGACTTAGATTAATTAGTAAAGGAAAGTAAAATATGGGAAATCATTTGCGTCAAATGTTTCACATGATCAACTTCTTTCTCATGACTTAGATGATCAATTATAGGATTTGAATTGAGTTTAATCATATGGAATTGGTTTTGATCTTTGTTTCTTACGTTTCATTCTTGTACATGTGTTTTTACATTTTCTTCATTTTTTTTAGTTTAATTTTCGAAACCATAATTCTTAAACCCCCCCCCCCCCCCCCCCCCCCCCCCCTCTTTTATTTAGTTATTTGTATATATTCTTTCTGTAAATTTTTACTTTATACTTTAATTCTTTACTTGTTTTTGCAATTACAGGTGTACCCTCAATCCCCAACTAGAACAATCCCTACTTATTCTATACTGACAACTACATTTTGCAGGGTTAAATTGCGTGCTTGCTTTTTAGAGTATCATCGAGATGCCGAAATGCGATCGAAAAATGAGTCCCACAAGGGATCCCTTAAAATGACAAAAAAAAAAAAAAGGATCCCTTAGTGGAAGGGCCCTCTATGTATAACGTAAAACTTATGTCTTAAGGAGACTCTCCCGAAAACACCTCGGAGTATATATATTTCGCTATGCCAATAATCGCTTCAAACAACATGCTTCCAACAATTGCAAAATTTTTAACTATCATTTGATACTTTGGGAGACTGCAAGAATTATTCTATTGTGTATGATTGCATTAGGCAACACTTATTACAGGGTAAGTGTGATGTTGTCCCAATTTTGTGAATGCAGCACAACAGAATTACACATTATTGTTGTCCAAATAACTCATTTGTAGGTAACAAAGGATTATGGCGTCCTCCTTTGGATAACAAGGTAGTATTGCCTCCACCAAGATTACATGGAATCCCTCTAAAGTCTGCACATGAGATTGAATGGGATCTTATCGTTGTTAAGACTGGATTTGTATTTGGGCTGGGAATTGCCATTGGATGACTTTTTTTTTTGCATGAGATGGAGGAAATGGTACTACATATCATTATGTATAACATTGTTCTTATGATATTCCCTCAGTTGGATCAAAGAATTGGTAATCGTAGAAGACATGTTTACATTGCATGAAGGTTGAGACGTTGAAGGGGTCATGAAGAGCAGTTCAAGACTTCAAGTGGAATCTATTATGTGATTTATGTCAAAAAATTTCAAGTATTTTTTTTACTTTGTGAGTTAATTGGTCATCTTTAATATTTTAGATATGAAATATCTGAGGCTCTATACGTATTGTGTATTTATTAAATTTTCATTACTCAATAATTAAAATTCTAATTTAAGATCTAATTGTGCTAAATATTGGGAGTACAAAGCAACTGCATGACACAGATAGATAGAAATGGGAACGCTTTGTTTTTATTAAGATGCTTATTATAGAGAATCATTAAGGAGGAAGATCTAGGTATCTTTTTTTTTTTTTTTTGGAGGTAGGGCCAAACGGCTGCCCTTAAGCCATAACCATTAATGAAACCACATAATACACCGGGGGGGGGGGATATAATGCCTAAACCCCAAATTACAATAAACCAAAGAGAACATCCCGAAATAATATCAGTAGTCTCAACTAATTAATCTTGTATATTCTAAAACACGCTAATTAGTAAAGAGTGCACAATTGGCTACTGCATTTGCTTTACAAGTTTGGAGACATACCGGAAAGATAATGCTCACGCGGAGCCATAATACTCTAATAAGACCAACTTTCTCACTATATTGTCATCGGATAATAAGTCCGATGACATTTGGTTTCATCCTGGCACTAGGAGGCTGCGACCATTTGCCACTAGGCCAGACGACGCCCACCTCGCCCTACTATCGACAGTAGGAATTTATTAAGGACTCAAAGTAACCTAAAAATAACAAACAAATAGCAAACAAAACAGGAAAAACTGAATAACTGGGCCTAGACAATCCCTGGCCCAATAACCATGTGGCCCAAGTAGAGATTTGCACGTCGTCAGCCCACGCTGGAAGGAACCTTGCCATCACTCCTCCACCAGCGCCTCCTCCACTCCCCACCCATGGCAGCTCATCCCCGACGAACCGCAACCACCCAGAAAGCGACGTCAACCACCACCATCCGCCTAAACCCTTCCACTGGTCTATCCTACCACGATCAGAGATCGGGTCAGGTCTCACCCTCCATGTCGTCCGCACCACCCAAACGAACCTTCCCACCGCTACTTCTTTCATCGTCCGTACTCGGGGATAGAAGACGCTGCGATCTGGAACTAGATCTTTCATCACATCCCGTATTCCATCACCCCATCGCCTCTGCTTACCTCCTTTCCCCTCTCTTCCAAGCGACGTCACTTTCAACATGCAGACCCCTCTCCGGCCATCACCAACGGACACCTAGTCCTCTCTGGCCGGTCCGATGACAACGTCCTAAGGACGCGCCGTCGGACAAGGCATGAAGCGTCTTGGAAGAGACCAAACCCTAGGCGGCGTTATAGAGAGAGAGAGAGAGAGAGAGAAGAACTGTATAATGTTTGTGCAAGTGATCAAATACAGATTTAGGCATCTTACGAACCTAGATAAGTTAGAGGAAAAGCTGGATTGTAAGCACAAAGATCTGTAAACCAATGAAAAAATAGACACATGTACAAAATAATAATTTTTATTAGGGTTAAATATTGCTTACTCCCTATACTTATAGGGTTTCATCGTTTCAGTCCCTAACCTTCGAATTTCACCTAAAAAGTCCCTGAACTCCCAATTTCCTCCCAATTGGTCCCTGCCGTCAAGTATCTGACAAAAACTTCGTTATCTTCCCCTAAAAAGTCTATTATATCCTTAATTACTTTAAAAAAATTCAAAAAAATCTCTTCCTTTTTTTTTTTTTCTTTTTACCTCCTCTTCTTCTGGCTCTCTCGCCTCCTTCTGTTCATCTCCACATCAAGATGGTTCCAATCTACTGACCTTCAAGAGGTGAAATGAAAAAAAGAAATAAAAGAGAAAGAAAAAATAAATATTAAAAAAATAATAAGTGAGGGCATAATGGACATTTCAACAACTTTAATAGAAAATTTTGACGGCAGGGACCAATTAGGAGGAAATTGAGAGTTCAGGGACTTTTTAGATGAAATTCGAAGGTCAGAGACTGAAATGATAAAACCTTATAAGTATAGCGAGTAAGCAATATTTAATTCTTTTTATTAATATTTAAAGTACAGGTTACAATATTTGTAAGTAGATCCTCTGATTCCATCATCGGATTTGTGTTCGATTCAAGGGTGTCGACCAATTAATCTTAGATCAATTGATGTTCACGAAGGTACCACATGAATTGGTGTTTCTCGATTTTTGGTGGTGAATGAATCGGCTCTTCTAATAACTTGATGATTCTTCACAGAGTATAGTGACCTCTGAGCTTTCCTTTGTAACTTAGTCAGGAATGTCCAAAAGTCCCATTTTCTGACTTGAAATGGGGTATTTATAGGGTTTGTGAACAACTCGCCCTATTTTTGTAAATCCTGAGCATTGATTCAAGCCTTAATTTGGTTTTAATTGGAATAACAGACGTTTCCATGTAATTTAATCTTTATTGATTATGGAATAAAGCCAATTAATTTTGGCCTTATTGGCTTAATCACATTTTAATTTAAATTGCTCCATAATCACGTTTAATTGACCTAATTTAATATTTCAATCAGAACCAATTACAAATAATCAATGCTTTCTTTATTGGACTTACGCCAAAGGTTTACATTTTCCGATGTATGTCACTTTTGTGGACCACTCTTGTTTGACGACATAGAGTCCACGTGTAGTTTTATAAATTTTTCTAATTCTATTAATTTTAGGGTAAATTTCGCAAACAGTACACCAAGTAAAGGCCACTAATAATTCTTATACACAAAGTTTCAAACCAAACATTTCGGTACACGACATCTGAAACTCGACCCACTATCAGTACACGACGTCAATTTTTGACACCAAAATATCCATTATGCCCTCAGTTTTTTTTTTTTTTTAATAATTTTTTTTTCTGTTATTTTTTTTCCTTCGTTTGATCTCTTTCTTCTTCCTTCTTCCGGGCTCACTTCCTCGCTTCCAACGCCGCCTTCCTCACTTCGTTTGATCTCTTTAATATGCCATGTACGTCCGACCTCTACTAACTTGCCTGCAAACTAGGCATTTGAAACCGAAGGGCCCAGGGGAAAGTATCGAAAAACACGTTAGAGTGAATGGACAAAAATAAATAAATGCAATAATTCAAATGAAAGTAAAGCTTTGATACTTTCCCACATCTATTCCTTTAAAAACCTTGATGCATGCAACGTACATAAAACATATTTCTCGCAATACAAAAATTCGTGAAAACGTTCCAGCCCCACTGGTCAAACGAAATCGAGCTAGCCCGCTAGCTGAAGGTATCAATCAAATATGGGGAAGAAGTTCTCACCATACAAATAAGGGAGCCTCCCAGGCCCGGGCCGGAGGGTCCCATACTCTGGAGCATCCCATGCTCTGCTCTACTCACCCACGAACACATAATAAGCAAGGAGGAGTACTAATAGGCTAGCTAGCAATAAATATGACGACCCAGGTATGGTGGTTTAAAACCACACAAAAAACTCGATAATCCATTAGGCTTCCCCAATATCTCACGAGAAAGTACATAATCCAATGACGTGGCCCCACACGCCAAAATATTCTCCAAATCATAAACCATTAGGAGAGAAATAATCAATAAAAATAATTCCATCGAAAATCCCATTTTCAAAAAATATTCCTGAAATCTCAATATCGACGAATAGAAATGTATTATAAATTTCCGGAAATCGCCTCGGAAAATAATTCGTCGAAAATCACTTAAATCATGATTTCAAACAAAGGCCATATATTGGAGATGCTTATCAAAGGCTCAAAATCCATTTCTGAAATGATACGCTCAAAACAAGCATATAGGGATCGTTCTATTCCGGGGATTGACGGTACACCTGTCAATGTAAGACAATTTGAACAATTAAGATAAAAACAAAGTATAATATTCACACATATAAACACTATTCATGAATTTAGGGGGGT
Organism: Rosa lucieae; assembly: GCA_024704745.1. NCBI lineage: Eukaryota > Viridiplantae > Streptophyta > Magnoliopsida > Rosales > Rosaceae > Rosa > Rosa lucieae. Next base: position 37,879,033 of record CM045498.1, read on the forward strand.
TTTAGGGTTTTGGTTTTTTGAAAATTAAAAGAAAGAATAAAAACTAAGTATAAACAAAAACACAAATACAAGAATGAAATGTAAGAAACAAAGATTAAAACCAAGTTCATGATTAAATTCGAATTAACCTCATATTGTTCTTCCAAGTCATGTGAAAGGAGTTGATCATGTGAAACGTTAGAAAGCAAACGATTTCCCATCTTTTACTTTTCAATGCTAATTAATCTAAGTGAAAGCACAAAAACTAATCCTATCAAACATATAATCAAGCCCTAGAAAGCTAGTCAATCATACATATTCAACACATGAAACACATAGAAAAGCTATCAACTCAAGTGTACAACTTAGTGTGAATAAGTTCACCTAATTGCAATCCTCTTCAATTGAATTTGATTTTTGTCCAAAACCTTTACTACTTTCGATTTAAGTTCACAACAAAAAAAGTGGAATCATGTTCTTAAATCTAGCACCATTCATATCAAAACCCTAAGTGTTTCGAACCACATAAGATTAAAATACAAAAGATATCTATAAAGCAAATTCAATCGAACAATCACACATAAGCAACTTTGGAATCACAAGATAAGAAACGAAATTCTTTATTCAATCATAAAATTTCAGATTATAAACCTTGTTCAAACATCAATCTTAAATAGAACAACTTCTAATGAAATCAAACAAGGAGAATCAAAAGTGATTACAAGAAAGAAGGTTGAATTACACCATGAATGGAGATGGTGATGAAGAACTCGAATGATGAACTAATGAAACTCGAAAGCAAGCTTCAAAGTGCACGGCTTCAAGGTGGAATGATGGAGATGAGCACGGCTTGTTCTTGCTTCTTCCTTCCTTGCTTGAAAACGCAGAAGATGGATTGTATGAATACAAAATGGATCTAGAAAAATGTATTAAATATTATGGGATGGATCTAGGAAAAGGTGATTGACACCTTTAATTATAGTATTAATTTTTCTGCTTAGTTTGCTGCTAAAATACACGAACCAAGGTCGGTCTATTCCTCAAAAAATAAAAAATAAAAGAATGATATTTTCTGTCTCGAATAATCTCATAAATGATTTTTTTTTTTTGAGAAGGATTCTCATAAATGAGTAAGTCATCAAGAACACACCTAAATAACTCTTGAGAAACTACACTTTATATGTAATGAATATGAGAAACTACTCTTTATATGTTATAAAAATAAATTAAAAATTAAAAATTAAAAACCGCCTAGTCCCCGCCTAGGCTCCCGCCTAGGCCTCTGGGCGCTAGGCCCCGGACTACCGCCCGACTAGTGCCTAGCGTTTTTTAGAACCATGCCGAAAAGTGACCCTAAATTCTAAATGTGCACTTTAATTTCAAAGCGAAACTTCACTCTGGATAAAATCTATATATGTGTGTGTGTGTGTGGAGGCATTCTCTACTAAGGATATCCCTAACATAGCTTACAGTACGGATTTCCATATTTTGACCACTTTTCGATCACATATTCACATCTTAACCGATCACTTTTTAGGTATATATGAGTAGATCACTTTTGCAAATTTTTAGCCAAACTTATGATCGTTAAGGCATCCAAAACTGCAATTTACATGAACGGTTCAGGTTGGACAGATTTGGTTCGTTCATTTAAATTGCAGTTTTGGATGCCTTAACGATCATCAATTTGGCTGAAAATTTGAAGAGATGATTTATACATTATGACCTAAAAAATAAACCGTTAAGATGTGAATATGTGATCGAAAAGTGGTTAAAATATGGAAATTTGTACCGTAAGCTAAGTTAAGGACCTCCTTAGCATAGAAGGACTGATATATATATATATATATATATATATATTACGTATTTGCTTTGCTAAGGAGGTCCGTTCCTTAGCTAAGGAACGTATTTCCATATTTTGACCACTTTTCGATCACATATTCACATTTTAACCATTTAGTTTTTAGGTCCTAATGTATAGATCACTTCTGCAAATTTTCAGCCAAATTGATGATCGTTAATGTATCGAACTTCATTAAATCAAGGGTTTTTATCATAGGTGGGGTCTGAACTATGTCTGACAGGACTGAATGGTACCTGGACTTTTAAAATGATCAAATAGGTACCTGAACTTCCAAAACCACATCATTAAGGTACTTCCGTCTATATTCCGTTAATCCTCCGTTAATTGCAGGGATAAATCAGACATTTCACACAAATTGACCACTAAAATGACTGTTATAACCTCATCTGACATTTTGTCCATTTCCCTCATTTCTATCTTAATTTCCCTAAAAAAAAATTGACTCTTCCCCCAACACTATTCATGTAAAACTTTTCATCAAATTTTACCTCCAATTATTGTCTTTCGATAAATAGTAATCAACATCTCAACATCAAGTTTTCTTGAATAATTTGTATTGTTCTTCAAAAATTAGCCTAACATAATGAAATACCAAATTATTCAAGTTTTACCTCCAATTATTGTCTTTTGATAATAAAATTAGCCTAACATAAAAATTATTTTGGTATTTCATTATGTTAGGCTAATTTTATTATCAAAAGACAATAATTGGAGGTAAAACTTGAATAATTTGGTATTTCATTATGTTAGGCTAATTTTTGAAGAACAATAAAAATTATTCAAGAAAACTTGATGTTGAGATGTTGATTATTATTTATCGAAAGACAATAATTGGAGGTAAAATTTGATGAAAAGTTTTATTATGTTAGGCTAATTTTGGTATTTCATTATGTTAGACTAATTTTATTATCGAAAGACAATAATTGGAGGTAAAACTTGAATAATTTGGTATTTCATTATGTTAGGCTAATTTTTGAAGAACAATAAAAATTATTCAAGAAAACTTGATGTTGAGATGTTGATTATTATTTATCGAAAGACAATAATTGGAGGTAAAATTTGATGAAAAGTTTTATTATGTTAGGCTAATTTTGGTATTTCATTATGTTAGGCTAATTTTATTATCGAAAGACAATAATTGGAGGTAAAACTTGAATAATTTGGTATTTCATTATGTTAGGCTAATTTTTGAAGAACAATACAAATTATTCAAGAAAACTTGATGTTGAGATATTGATTATTATTTATCGAAAGACAATAATTGGAGGTAAAATTTGATGAAAAGTTTTACATGAATAGTGTTGGGGGGAAGAGTCAATTTTTTTTAGGGAAATTAAGATAGAAAGGAGGGAAATGGACAAAATGTCAGATGAGGTTATAACAGTCATTTTAGTGGTCAATTTGGGTGAAATGTCTGATTTATCCCTGCAATTAACGGAGGATTAACGGAATATAGACGGAAGTACCTTAATGATGTGGTTTTGGAAGTTCAGGTACCTATTTGATCATTTTAAAAGTCCAGGTACCATTCAGTCCGGTCAGACATAGTTCAGACCCCACCTATGATAAAAACCCTTAAATCAATGAACAAACCAAATCTGTCCAACCTGAACTGTTCGTGTACATAATTGTAAATTGCAGTTTTGGATGCCTTGACGATCATCAATTTGGCTGAAAATTTTCAGATATGATCTATACATTAGGACCTAAAAACTAAAAGGTTAAGATGTGAATATGTGATCGAAAAGTGGTCAAAATATGGAAATTCGTTCCTTAGCTAAGGAACAGACCTCATTAGCAGAGCAAGCCTCTATACATACATACATACATACATACTGATTACACACATTTATATATATATATATATATGCATGTAATTGTGTCTAAAATACTATAAATAAGTTAATCCTCCAGTTAATTATTATGTAATTAATCCATTTTTATATATTTTGTACTAAATAAGCGGAGTTGCGAAAACGAGAAGAAATCGTGCGAAACTAGAACAAATTGGAGTTTTCGACAAGTAGGCGACCGGTCAATTGATCAACCATGAGTCACCTTCGTCCAACAAATGAGAGAGAGGAAGAAATGAAGGCAGGTTTAATTAAATTAATTAAGCATGGGCTTAATTGGAGAATGGAACAATGGTATGATTAGATATTAATTAAACCAAATTAGTTTGATTACAACGGAGCTGCATGGCTATAGCTTTAATTAAGCTATAATTAATCTCAACCTTTTTGTCTTTCTCTCTATCCCCAGGCAGGCACGTGGGTTGTGCATGGCATTTGCCATCAGACTGAAATCCTCTCTCTCAAGCCAACCACGTGCCATCCTACCCACTCATTGTTGTCCTCTCCTGCAATCCGACCATCCATTTCTAATCAACCCTTTTTCTCACCCAACACACAGAGACCATGACCTAATTATCCCTATATATATACACCCCATCAGACCACTCTCACGGACCTTCTACAGCGCCGCACAGCAGCCTTGGGAGGGCGGCTGCCCTTCCACTCCTCCCCTTCCATTTCTCTTATTTTCTTACTTTTTATTTTATGTGGTGTATGTTGGAGGATTTCTCACTAAGTTCATGATGAGAATTCGATCATAGAAGAATGACCTTTATGGGATAGGGGAAGAATTACTTGGTTTCTAGCTCAGCTAGAAGTGAAGATCAATCTTTGTTTTATTAAGGCCATAATTATTTGCTTAGGCTTGATGATGTAGTTTAATGGAGAGTGAGAGTTCAATTTTGGAGTTAGCAAGCCCTAACTCTCTTGATAAATATATGCTTAATTACATAGAATGCAATCTTCATGTGTATTGCTTTAGGATTGAATTTATGTCCTTAGAAGCATGTTTCTAGGCTTTGTCACTCTTTCGAGTTATGTTGTGGCAATTGTGAGATATTTGAAATGAAACTTCATTATGTTGCATATTTAAGTTTGAATTAGCTAGCTTAATGGTGTAGCTATTGCTGGATTCTTTATCTTCTCTCTAGAGCTTCAATTTGGTATTATTAACCGCGTAATGTTAGAGAGTTTTGTGGCTTAAAGCATAATCACATCACGAAATGAGTAATTGGTTTAGTAGGCCTTAACTGTAAGAACGGACTCTTAGGAAATGATGCTATTCTGATGAAGCATTGATGTTGCAAGAGACATTAGTGTTCGAATCAGCACTACCCATGGACAATCAATTTGAAAACTCAAATTCTATTTTTAGTTTGTTAATTGTTTTTAGTTTACTTTTCTTGCGTTATTTAATTAACAAATCTCAAAATTAATTGAGAATCGAGAAAATCACATGTGTGGTGATAGAGTTTCATGATTGATGATGTTTCAAACTAGTAAGCTTGAAACAATTCCAAAATGAATGTGATGGAAAAGGAAGTGTGAAGCTTCATGTTAATAGTGCTTATCATGTTGTAACAGAAATAAACTATATTCCGGAGTTGAAGATAATCTTCTCAATGTGGGGGCAATTATAAGAAAGAGGTTTAGCAGTCTTAATGCAAGGAGGGATTGCAAGATATACCATCCAGAGAAAGGATGATCATTAAGACTTCAATGTCGGTCAATCGAATGTTTATTCTATTTGCCAAAGCATAACAAAGAATGCAAGCTGTTTTCACACAACATCACAAGATCTACCTCATCTTTGGCATAACAGGTATGGACATCTCAGCTACAAGGGATTAAAGACACTGCAAGATAAGAGCATGGTGTATGGTTTGCCTAAATTTGATGCCTCCAAAGTGGGGTGTACAGACTGCCTTGTTGGGAGGCAGCTCTGAGATTCTTTTCCAAAGAAAAGTTCATGGAGGGCAACACAGAAGCTGCAACTCATTCACACAGACATCTGTGGACCAATCACGCCAGAGTCAAATAGAAACAAGAGGTACATTTTGTGTTTTATCGATGATTATAGTAGAAGATCTTGGGCGTATTTTCTGGTAGAGAAGTCTGTTCAATTCCTTTATGTGCTTTAAGAAGTTTGTAGAGAAAGAAATAGGTTTATTCATCAAATGCCCCTATTGATATAGGCTGGGGAATTTAATTCAATGAGAGTTCACTGAGTATTGCAAGCAAGTACTTCTTTTTGCAGTCATTGTTTTTCTATTCTCCCAGAAAAGTTACAAGCCCCCTAAGAAGCCTTTAACAGCGAAGGTTTGTGTGAAAGTTTTAGCCAGTACTTTTTTCTTGTGGAACACTACACTCTGCTTGCACACCTCCTTTAATCCATTGAACTGCTTTTTATATTCGTAACTTAACAAGACAAGGAGTCAGAAGTGTTGAGGCATTGTTGTAAATTGTAATTTGATTATACTTCCTAGTGGGATTTGAAAGAAAAGATCTGTGTGACCAATTTAGTTGTCAACTTTTGTCTCAATGAATAAAGTTTTTAGTTATGCTACTATTTGCATATCACCACATATGAACTTGCTAAATGTCTAGTATGATTATATGCTTCTTATTCTTCTGCTTTCTGATACGACATGTATCCTGGATTCTTAACTGAACTTTGCTAGTGTATTGGTACACGTAGGAAATAGATGATCTATGTGAGGAATGGGTTCCTGAACCTCTCATTCCTCCTATCACAGAAGATATGCAGTATGAACCCCCAGTGTTGGAAAGGTGAGTGAGCTTAGTCCCTACCTCTTCATAGACCAATCCATAGTTCAGATATGCTTTAATTAGACGTTCCTCTTTTTGAATTTTATCAGGGAGGGAGTGAGGAATGGGTTTCTGAACCTCTCATTCCTCCTATCACAGAAGATATGTAGTATGAACCCCCAGTGTTGGAAAGGTGAGTGAGCTTAGTCCCTAGCTCTTCATAGACCAATCCATAGTTCAGCTATGCTTTAATTAGATGTTCCTCTTTTTGAATTTTATCAGGGAGGGAGGGAGGGAGGGAGCATCAGTAGTATGCCATTTTTTTTGGAAGAATAAATAACTGTTTATGGCAATTTTCTTCAGTGTTATATCTTGGAGTTAAAATGATGTTGCCTATGGGTAAACATTGAACAGTATATTCCTTGTTCTAAGGGATTTTGCTAATGAGTAGAATTTATTCAGTGCTGCAGGGCCACATACAATAGTCAATGGCAAAGAAGTAGTGAACTTTGTTTCAGCAAATTATCTTGATAGGTCATGAGAAGTTGCTTGTAAGAGATAACTTTTCATATTACTGATATAATTTTCCTATATGAATGAGAGCATGAATAGCGTATTTATAGCAATGTCTAATCTCAGGAGTCATGTACCTCTGCATTGGAGAAATATGGTGTTGGTTCATGTGGTCCTCATGGGTTCTATGGAACAATTGGTATGACCCGTATACTATGAGATAAAATATTGATGTTCTTTTCTATTCATAGAAAGGTCGACACCTGCCATATATTTTTTATATTTTATTTATTTTGCATCAGATGTCCACCTTGATTGTGAGGCAAGAGTAGCAAAGTTTTTGGGAACTCCTGACTCAATTCTCTATTCTTATGGTCTCTCTCCATCATGTTCAGTGCAATTCCAGCATTTTGCAAAAAAGGAGATATCATTGTTGTGTGAGTATGTCCCGATCATATAATTTATTGTTGTCTTTTGCTCTAGAAATTGTTTGGTTGGATAGTATGGATAACATAACATGGCAAATCTCTTCTGAACTTTAAACTAATTTCTAGATCTTTTAATTGTTAATTTTAATTGCAATTTAAATGATGAACAAAATACGTTCAAATTACTGAAGAAGTATTTAAAGTATGTATTCAGATGCATGCTGATCAGTATGTTTACTCCTTGCTCTCATATTCAGGTGCTACATTATTTTTCTATTTTACTACTGTACCATCCTGGTCTTAGCATATATGGAGTTTCTACCTGCTCAAGACATTGCACAAAAATTTCTGTTTAGACATGAATTGATATATAAAGTGGTTTTTGTTTCGTCTTTTTTAGGGATGAAGGAGTCCATTGGGGAATCAAAATGGTCTTCATCTTTCTAGAAGCACAATTGTGTATTTCAAGCATAATGACATGGAATCATTAAGGAATACTATGGAGGAAATCACTCTGAAGAATAAGCGGGCTTAGAAACTCCGGCGCTATATTGTGGTTGAAGCTGTGTACCAGGTATCTATGTCTATGCATTACATCAAATATATCCTTTGAAATTTCTTTTGGCATGTTCTGAGTTCTTTGAAAACACAACTAAACATCATCCACTTTCATTATAGAGGTTGCTAATACTATGCAAAATAAATGTGAGACTTCCATCCCTACAAGAATTTCTGCTAAAGAGCCATTGTCAGCAAGAGGACAATTGTACTGAAAAAGCAAGAGCTTGCTATGTCACTGGAAAGTCAACAAGATGACCTTTCATCCTTTCATAGTTGCCATGTTAGCAAACTGCCTCCATTTTTAATGAGAATTGAATAACTTGTTGATTAGTAATGGTAGGTGAATTGGCTTGTTCTGTTGTCATGTACTCTGTTACCAGCTTTCTAATGCTAAGTATTTACCTATGTTATAGTTGTTTTATTACTTTAACCGATGTTGAAATTTTAGTAAAACAAAATGAGAGCCCCTCTTTAGCTCTTTCTATACTGTCAGATTATAACATACAGTTGCTCCTCCTTCCCCTCTTTTCTTCGAATTAGTTAAAGAAATTGCTTGACTGGGAGGTATTGACTGGTTTTCTTTATCCTAAAATTTGCAGAATTCTGGCCAAATAGCCCCCTTGGGCGAAACTGTTAAATTGAAGGAGAAATATAGGTTTCGTGTTTTATTAGATAAGAGCAACTCATTTGGTGTCCTTGGAAAAGCTGGACGAGGTCTCATGGAATTTTGCGGGGTTCTGGTATTTTTCAAACATCCTTAAAAAGAAAAAAAGATCAGAATATATTGATTCATAGTTAGTTTGTGATTTTCCAGTGGTGTGATATCTGTAGGTTGAAAAGATAGATATAATTACTGCTGCAATGGGACACGCCTTAGCCACAGAAGGAGGATTCTGCACTGGAAGTGCTAGAGTTACTGATCACCAGGTATGGTCATTATATTTGTGAAACTGATATGGTTAGGTTTTGACGTGTGGATCAATAGAATGAAATTCTAACAAGAATTTTTTTGTCTTATTGTAATATGGTTATGTCTTTGCTTGGATATAATATATTATTATGTCCAAAAGAATAAGTTTGGGGTGTTGTCTGTGGCAGCGATTGAGCAGTTCTGGGTACGTCTTTTCTGCTTCTTTGCCCCATATTGCGAGTGCTGCCATTACTGCCATTGATGTTCTTGCGGAGAACCCTGATCTGATAACGAAGTTGAAGAAAAACATTACGTCACTATGGAAAAGTCTGTGCTTGATCTCATTTTTTATGTGCATGTGTGTTTCTCTCGGTTTGATATCGCACGGCCATTATAGTCATCACTTGATTAGTAGTGTCTTAGAAGTTGCTTATCACATGCCTTGCGCTGGCACCCTCTTGATTGAGTATTAGGCTGTGATGTGCAGGATTGTCAGGTGTAATGGGCCTCTCATTAGCAAGCAATCCAGAATCACCTATTTTGTTTCTCAAACTACAGAAGTCAACAAGTTCTGTGAAGAGTGACCTGCAACTCCTCAACGAAATTGCTGACTGTGTAAGTAAATGGTTTGATCTTGATTGCACTAAGCTGAATCAATTTCTGCTAATTTTCTTTCTCAAGTACATTTGTTGTGGTTTTGCAGTTGTTAAAGGATCATTCAATTCTTGCGGTGGCGTCCAAAATGTCGACACTTGATAAATGTCGTTTGCCCGTGGGAATTAGACTGTTTGTTTCTGCTGCCCATTCCGAATTAGATCTGCTGAAGGCATCAGAGTCACTGAAAACGGTTGCAGAATCAGTGTTGAAGAATCATATATGACTGGAAAATGCCTAATCTGTCTTGCCAACTGAAGCACATCCTGTCTTTGTGAAACCCTTCGATGGTTGAGCAATTTTGAAATGCAGGCTAACGGTAAAAGGCCTCTAGTTGATGCGATAGAGATGATTATTTTACAATTACGTTCTTTTCATCACCGATTAACATGCGATCAATGCAGGCTAACGGTGAAAGGCCTCTGGTTGATGTGATAGCGATGATTATTTTACAATTACGTTCTTTTCATCACCGATTAACATGCGATCGCAATTTTTTTTGGCCGCTGTATACATGTGATAGAGATTAACGTCAAATTTAGTCTTAGAACACAAGTACATCCTCGGATTGTTCATAACGCTGTCAAAGTCTTCACGTTACAAACTGAGCATTGGTTCTTAAATCTTGAGTCCTCGAGACTTTAAATTTTTATTGATGTCAAGGAAATGTACTATTTTATCATTTGGAAAGTGAAATGAGTTTTACAAACCGATCTAAATTATACAACTACTCACATGTTTTTCTACATTTTCACAANACAATGCATCCTGTATTTACTCTTTATTTTACAGCAACAAAAAAAAATTGGTGCATTAAAAAAAATAAAACGCGCACGGAAGTTTCTGAAGCGCGTCGTCGTTCAACTGTATTACAATTTCGTGGGTTTGGAGAGCTTAATAGATTCTTCCACTTGTCTAAACTAGTTTTTTTTTTTTTTGGATATATGGAGACCAAAAGGCCCGACAGAAGCAAATAACAAATTACATCTCAGAATTTATAATCCTAATTCTAGGACTTTCACACAAGTCATCAAGCAAGCTAGGAATAACTTGTGGAGGGGGTTGCTCCATGAATTGAGCTCCAATCTCTGATCCAAACCAGCTTTGGAGAGAATGTCGGCAACCTAATTTACTTCACGATAAACATGCTTAAGATCATAGCTGTGCAATTGTCTTTGGAGAGCTTGGCAACAATCAATAATAGTTTTTAAGAGGTGCAAATCATCCACCCTTGTTGAAGTAGGGATACTAACACATGAGAATCACTTTCCACTAGAAGATGACGGCAATGGTGAGAGAGAGTCATTTGTAGTCCCAAAAGTAATCCCCAAGCTTACGCTTGAAGGACAGAACTGCAACCAAGGTTAGCATAAGACCTAGAAATCCAAGCACCAGTGAAATCTCTCAAGACACCACCAACACCAATTTTCCCATTAAGATTTCTAGCACCATCAACATTTAATTTAAAGTAATGCTCAGGAGGTTTCTTCCACAACAAACTAACAGAAGTTTTACTGGACTGTTGAGGCTTGAAAGTATTAGCAGATTTCCATTCCCTGGCAGAATCAATAACAACTTTCCTCCCTACATGTTCTGCATGTGTTAAAATATATTTTTTTAATTTTTTTTAAGAAAATCTATGTTGTTTGGCCTTTGTCTTGCATGACATCTTTTTGTAGAAGTAATTCTTTTTGCAGTCATCGTTTTCCTACTCTCCGAGAAAAGTTTTAATAGAGAAGGTTTGTGCATTCGAGATTTGGGACAATTATGGAGATTTTCTGAATTTGGTTGATATGGGTCTGGGGATTGCAAGCATGAGGAGGTTTTGATGTGCGACTCAATTGATCTGATGTTTTGATGGTGGATGCATTTTGGGTTTTTTTAGTGCAACTTTTGATCTTGATGTTGTTGAATTTGATCTTAGAGCTTATCAAGAGTTTTTTCCTTTTGGAGAGTTTTGGGTTCTCCATAATAGTCCCCTCCTTACGTATTAAATAGGAATAAGGATTAAATTCAGTTTATCACTTTAGGGCTAAAATCAGTTTGGTCAATCTTTCTGAAAATCGATCTCGATGGTCCTTATACTCTCAAATGACATCACCCGAGTCCAAAATTTTATTTTGACTCCAAAAGTGACGTCAGCTGCTGACTTGGAGCAACATAGGGCCCAACTTTTCAATATTTAACCCTAATTTGGACGAAATGTCCAAACTACCCCTTATTACTTTTGACTCAGCCTTTGACCCCATACTCTTTTCGTCATCTCTCTTCTCTTCTTCTTCTTCTTCTTCTTCTTCTTCTTCTTCTCAATCCATCTCTCCGACCCAATTTCCATCTTCAAATCCCAATCCCAAACCCTAATCAAAGCCCCAAAACCCAAGAGCTCATCTCTCTCTCTCCACCTCCACCGTGAACTCAACCAAAATTCAAATCCTAGAAATTAAAAATCAAAATCAAATCCCAGTAGTGGCTCGCTCAACATCGACGTCGAGGACCTTGGCACTTCCTCCTACTACTTCATTGCCAACACCAAAACTCGCGGACTTATCGCTTGCAGCACCGGCGTCGGCGTCGTGACCTTAGCCAACAAGTTCCCCGAAGTCTTCGCAGCCACGTGTCTCTCCCTGTCTGACGCCCTCAATGCCCAGCTCCAATGTCCTCCTGTCTCTTGCATGTCCACGGCGCCGGAATCCGCCATCGAGATCGTCGACACGTGGCTTAACACTCCCTTCAAAGTGCCCTGTCCTGCGTCGAAGTCCTTGGCTGAAAATTGGAGCTGATTCTGATTTGAAGGAGAACTCTTGTTCCATATGCTGTTTGGTGAAGAATCAGAATTTGAATACGATTGATATAACTTCGGGTCATTCAATGAAGATACTGAGTTCTTTATCAAGTGGGATGGGAAATGGGATATGTTATTTGATGAAGATATCAAGGCTATGAACAAGGCTATTGATAAGAAATTGGAGAATGGGGGTAAGGGTAAGTGAGTGATTGGTGATTATGTCTATGAATTATGTACTCTCACAAATAAGATGGCCCCCGTTCTCTGCAAATAGGTGTTTTCCTCCCCCCCTCATTCCTATTTGCTTCAATTCTTGTTTTATTGGATTGAATCCCAAATCTGTGTATGTGATTGGGAGCAGTTTGGAAAATTGAATTTTGTCTAGGTTGAGCTCAGTTTGATATCATGGGTATGAGATTTTGTTGGAAGTTGATGAGATCGAGGAGGGTTTGGAGTGGGGCGGTGGTGGTCGTGCTCTGTATTGGGGTGGTCGGTTGGAATTGCAGGTGTAGAGAAAAGAGAGGAGTGTGATTAGAAGAAAAATGGAGGCGAGGTGGTCGGAGGAAGGTGTAGGGGAGGATCTGGATTAGGTGGACAATCGGGTCTGGGGATTGAATTGAAAAAGGAGGAGGAGCCTAGCACATTCGATCCTAGTTTTGATTGAATTGAAGTTGAAGAAGAAGGTTCAAAGGTAGATGTATGTTTTACCCTTCTTGAAGGGTCAAATACTGAAAAGTGGGGCCCTATGTCTGCTCCAAGTCAGTAGCAGACGTCACTTTTGGAGTCAAACTCAAATTTTGGACTCGGGTGATGTCATTTGAGAGTATAGGGACCATCGAGATCGATTTTTAGAAAAAATGACCAAACTAATTTTAGCCCTAAAGTTCAAGGGACTAAACTGAATTTAATCCTAGGAATAATATTAGAACTCGATCATGGACTAGTCTATTACTATATCTTTAGGTGTTGTTGTGTCAATAACGTTACTTAGTTTGTTTTAGTTTTTCTTTTTTGTCTCTGATATAGATACACTACATTGTTTAAGAATTTATTGACCTTTCATGTAGGTACATGATATGTATATATAGATTTAATTGCCATATTATTTAATATAATTACCTTGAGTATATTTTAGGAATTTGAAATTCAAAATTTGAATATTTAAATTGAAAAATAAAGTCTCCAAATTATGAGATTTTGATTAGTTTCCTTTATTTACCTTGAAGGGTAAAATGGACAACGAAAAAAGTGGTTGGACTGCAATTAAAAATAAAAAGTGACCGGACTACAATGAAAATTAATGTAGCAAATTGGACCTTGATTTAAATACCTCTTTAAAAATTTCATTTAAACTCAACTCTAGAAGTTGCTTTTATAAGTGAGACTTACCGAGTTTCTGCTTTTATTCTTGAAAAAAAAAAAACCATTGCTTGATAAAAAAAGAAAAAAGAAAAAAAAAGAAGCTTAAAAGCCCCTCGTAGCCCCTTGATTTGAATGTATGAATGAAATAACGTTCAAAAGAAAAAAAAAGAAAAGAAAAAAAAAAGGTATGAATGAAATAATATTTTCTTATAACTAAAAATAATTAAAAATATAAAAATATATAGTTTTTAAAAAATACGCGTGTGTTAAGATTTTACGCTCGCGTAGAAAAACAGCGACACAGCGTCTATTATACGCTTGATTTGTATTATACATTGGGAAAATCGAAACAGCAAACGCTCACTTTCTCTGATCATTTCTCTCTTTCTGGATTCAAGATCAATTCGCTGGTTTCAATTCCCTCCCTGTGGATTTGGATTCTCTCAGAACAACAAGGTTTGTGCTTAGATTTCTCTGATTTCTCTTCATTGTTTTGCTTTGTCTCTATGGCCACTGTGTTGACGCCCGCTGCTGTTGATCATCAACCCATTGATGATCAGCGCCACCACCGTCGCAGGGTTAAGAAACCCAGGGACTGGGTTCGGTGGATCCCACCAGAACCCGGGTGGTTAAAGCTTAACACTGATGGGGCATCAAAGGGGAACCCCGGTAAATCCGGAGGTGGTTCGGGTAGGGTTGTAACTATACTAAGCTTCATGGTTAAGGATTTTAAGGGTGATGAAAGAAAAGGCTTAATGTAGGCTCAAAGGGGTTTATCTAGGGGAGTCCCACGACGGGCACAATTAAGGACACAGGTTTGTTTGGCAATGGTGGTAATTCCTAGGTTGCCTCTATCCCTTCCAGAATCAGGGCCATGTATTGATATAACGTCTCAACAAGCACAAGAGTGAATTCTAGCATTCTCTAGTCCATCAAACTTAATCTATGGCAAGCAATCAATCAAATGAAGAATAATGAGATCATCAAAATATCGCCAAGAAATTAAGAATATATTTCATTTATCACTCCAAGAAAAAGGGACATGGGCTCAAATATCTCACATGGGTTTATATGAATCAAAACTCATCTTAACATGCTCATATTCTGTACCAAGGTCACGAAATCCATATCCACTACACATGCATACATTTTTCATATATCTCAATTAACCAAAGAATACCATGTTAAAATCATCTCAATCCTGTGATCCTCTTTTAATCATGATTTCAGAGATATAGAATCATCCTAGACAGTTGAAAGGGCATCCTAAGACTCAAAACAAAAACAAAAGCAACGAAAATTTTTTAATTTTTTGACATTTTTCAATTTTTTGTATTTTTCCATATATGACTCAAAATAAAAGTGTAAATCCCTTCCCCCACACTTAAATATTGCATTGTCCTCAATGTAATCAATCATAAGCACGCAATGAAACAAGTAAGCATATAGGGATGGAATTTACGAAAAGATCTACTAAATTCAAAAAGAAAGATGAAAAGAGAGAGAAATAGGGAAGGAGAAATCAAATCTGTGTGTGTAGACTCCTTCACAACTACTTCTGAATTGGGTTGCCTCCCAAGCAGCGCTTGAATTTAACGTCTTTCAGCCAGACGGACCTCCACTAAATAAAGTTAGTGACTATACAATAAAAGAAATACAAATTAATGATTTATACAAAAAAAACGTCACTATTCACTTTTTTTTATTTTTTATTCTTTTTTTTTTTTTTTTAACAAGTATAATGTACATAATTTTACACAGACACAAGTACAAAATGTCACTATTCACGATTACTATTCACAAATTTATAAAGAGAAGTATAAATTACAAAATATCCACAATCTTCACAAATATATTACGTAAGACGTTTATACAAGTATAAAATGTACAAAACAACACAATTTACATGTGGAGGTTATGTTCAAGTGTATTATTATCTTTACAAATAAAGTTAATATCTCACTGGATTACAAGTTGTAAGTCGAGCCCAATAGAAACCACTACTATTGGTGAGATACGATCTAGGGATAGTCGCCTAGACATAAGTCGCTTCCCTTTGTTTCAGAAGGTTAGATGGCCAGATTAAGAGGTAAGTGAGAGGGAGGACTCATTTTGGTGACACTACGGAGGCTACTCCCTCATTGAGGTTTAGGCCCCTATTGGCTACTCCCACATTGTGGTTTACGCACGGTCTATAGTATCTCTGAGATCCAATTTGAACCCATCACCCAGGGTCTCAACCTAAGACACCACCTATATGCCCCTTACTCAGCTTGGAAAGAACTCATGTGTTAGACAGTTCTCCAAATGCTAATAAAAGCCGCCCACAACCTCATAAGACCTCAGAAAGGCACTAATGAAGGGTTAAGGCCAATATTAACAAAAGGGCCCTTATCTACTCATACGATTTTACATACTTATAACAATTAAGAACTTAACATATTCACATTAATTTTTTTTTTTTTTTTCTTCTTTTGTTTAACAAGTTTAGACACATTTTACAAAAACTTTCAAACAAGATAACACAAAAACGTCACATTTTGTACACATTTTTTTTTCTTTTTACTTTTTTCGAAAATACTTACAAATATTTTTATTCTTCCTTTTCTGTACAATTATTTTCAACACTTAGGTACGGGAACAGGGAGTCTCGATGTGCAATGGGACTGAAACAGCTACCTTTTCAAGACTATGTTTAATCCAATATACCTTAGTGAATCACAACATTTTCGTTTGTTACAAATATCATTGATTTCAAATTAAATTCCAAGCGGTAAATCAAGTGGACGTGCGGCCCAAGTATAGTCGTCTAGACACAAAGTCTTCCTACATCCTTTGGGCAACCTTACTGAAATGGCCAGGTAGGGGAGGACGAACACGAGAGACAAAATCCATTTTGGCATGAGCTAAGCCCATTTGTAAGCACTTCTGGATTCAAAAACCGTCATGATCGTTGTCCCCTTCCTAGACACCATCCCACATAGGCTATACTTACTTGGATGAAAAAGGTCCTAAGTGTGAAGACAGTTCAATGAATGTTAATAAAGGCCGCCCTCAACCTTAAGGGACCTGGACTAGGTACCAATAAGGGGTTTAGGCCAATATTAATAAACACGACTTCACCTATTCCTTCTTTAATTTACAACTCACAATTAAAATTTGTGTTCAATAATATAAATACAACCTAAGTAATTAATTAATTAACTAACAATTAAGAGAATTACAAACAATTAACAAGCAAAAAAATTTTTTTTTTTTTTTTTTTCGAACACAACATATAAACAAAACAAGTATTCACATATTTAACAAGTGATTTTTCAATCCCCGGCAACGGCGCCAAAAATTGGTGCGCCCTTTTGGGAGGCGCCCAATTTAACCCTGAAATGTCGTTAGTAGTATAAGTAAGTAGGGATCGTTCTATTCCGGGGATTGAGGGTACACCTGTCATTGTCAAACAGTTAAACAGTTAAAATTACAACAAAGTATAATATTTACAAAAATATAACAAAATATATACATATTTACGAAAAGGGGGGATTTTTGTTTTTGGTTTTCTTTTTCGAAAATAAAAGCTAAGCTAACAAAATAATTAAAATGCAAAAACATAAAAATACAAATGGAATGCAAAAACAAAGATCAAACCGAAACATATAATTAAAATCAATTCAAGTTCATCATTGTTCATCATAGTCATGCAAGAGGAGTTGATCATGTGAAACGTTCAAAGCAAACAATTTCCCATATTTTACTTTCAATGCTAATTAACCTAAGCGAAAGCACCTAGATTAATTCTATCAAACATGCAATCAAACCCTAGAAAGCTAGTCAATCATGTCATGTTTAACGCATTAAGCATCTAGAAAGGCTATCAATTCAAGTGTACAACTTAGTATGGAAAAGTCCACCTAATTGCAATCCTCTTTGATTAAATTCGGTTTTTGTACAAAACCTTTACTACATTGATTCAAGTTTACACAAAACGAAAAGTCGATTCCATGTTCTTGAACCTAGCACCAATTATATTAAAACCCTAAGTGTTTGCAACCACATAAGATTAAAATACAAAAGTTATCTATCATGCAAATTTAATCAAACACTCACACAAAAGCAACCATAAATCGCAATATATGAATCTGAAAATTAACAATTAATCATAAAATTCCAGAAATTAATAATTGTTCAAACATGTGTGTCAACTAAGGCAAAACCAACGAAAATACAAAGCAAAGGTTACAAGGAGAATCGGATTACACCGTGATGAAGATGAGATGAATGAAGTGATGATGTGGTCTCTTGAATTTCAAAAGCAATCTTCAAGGTGGAGGATGGATGGTGCTCACGGCTTGTCTTCTTCTTCCTTGGCCTTGCTTGCACTTCGTGGTTGCCCTAGAGGATGGAGAAGAGCACGGCTAAGCTAGAGAGATTTTCTGATTTTTTTCTAAAGTGTAAATTGTAAAGGAGAGGACCCTCTTTGACGTTGAGAAAAGGGGAGAATATATAGGGGCGCGGCTAGGGTTCTCCAAGCAATCAGAAATTTCCACATCACTTCAACCAATGGTATGATGCCAAGTAAGCCTTGTGATGTGGTCCAACCAATCGTAGAATGCCAAGTAAGCCTTATGAGGTGGTTCAACCAATCACAAAATTCCATTTAATTCCCTAATAATCTTGGCCGAAATTCCCTTGATAATATTCTGATTTTATACTTTAAATTCGGCCAAAATTCCTTTAGGGAATATAGGAATGTATCTAGACTTCTTTTGAGCTTTTCTTGGTCTCCACCTTTTTCTCTTTCCTTTTATTTCTCCCTTGAATTTCTCTTGGCGTCAATCACCCTAGGGTTTCTTGATTTTCACATTGATTACCTCTTTATCTCTCTCCCTTTTTGCACGGCAAACACATAAAATTACTCCTCCAAGAATATTTTCTTTCCATAAAATAGCCCTAGAAAATCTCCACCGAAATCTTCTTTTAATTTCTGATTTTCACGCCAACTTCCTTGTTTATCTCTTAGGATTTTACGGCAACAACTCCCTAGGGTTTACTCTTTGCGTCACAAACCCTAATTCCATGGGCTTTTATGGGCCTTTAATCCAATTGCCGAAAATCCACTTCATTCTTGAGAGTTTTTGGGCCTCCATGCGCCACCTTTATGCCATGTCATCATCTAGAGTCTTCAAGAAGCTTCTCTCATGCCATGTCACTTCATTAATTCGATCTCCATTCTTGGTTGGCTTAAGAGTCTTGTTTTGGCAAGCTTTCCTTTTCTGGACAGGGTTTCCTAGTTGGACCAGGAAAGCTTCATTTCTTCATTTCTGCTCATTTGTGCTTCCCTTTGTACTTCATCTTGTCTCCCTCCAACGTTGGCTAGCTTCTCTCTCCTCATTTGTGAGTTCATTTCCACTTTTTAGCTCGGAAGTCCTGAAAATAGAAAATAATAAGAAAAATAGAAACTTTCCTAAAATGAAAAATGGCAACTTTCCTAAACTGAAAATGGAAACTTCCTAAAAATGAAAAATAGAAACTACAAAATAGAAACTTTCTACAAATAGGAACTTTCCCAATCAAAGAATGAAAACTTTCCTAAACAGGGTTTTACTAAGGAAATAACGCAAGAAATGTAGAAAAAAGCAAGTAAAACGTCGCATTAAAATGCTCCTATCAGTTCTCGTCGTCTCCTTTACTGTTTTGATTCAATTTTGATTTGGATTTGTCAGCTTTCGCTCTTCGTTACTGTTTCAATTCACTAAGATGCAAAATTTAGGGTTCTGATATTCATAAGCAAATCTTAAAATTGTGCACTCTAGTCACCGGAGTTTAACAGAGACTCGGATCTCCATCTCCGACCATGGATTCCGAGCCTTTCGAGAGAGAAAAGAACGTGACTTTTCTGGGGATGATGTACCAGCTCCTCCCACACCAATCCGAAAAAGCTTCATCATCTTCTTCTTCTTCTTCTTCCTTTGAAGGTCCTCGTTCTACTGAGGGCCTCTCTGCCGCTTGTCCGATCAGTCTCGTATTATAGTCGCCAGACCTGTTAGGTACAGACCCATCTAGCTCTACCCTTTTAAAGTTTATAAATTTCTGATTGTATGTGTGAATTGGGTTACTTTGGTGTGAAACTCGTGAAATATTTGATCAATTTATGCAGTAGGTCCATAATGCCTTGTCTTTAACTAACAATTATGCTACCAAAGTTTGGTTCTTTAATCGCTTTTCGCGCAAATTGATTCTGGGTTTTGCTATTGAGCTTCCCAAACTTGTTTTGGCTTGTTGTTAAGTAGAGTTGTTCACGTATTGGTGAGGCTTGAATTAGTATATGAACTTGTGTTATGGTTAAGTGAACTTCAATAGTTGGATTGAATTTCTGCAATTGGACTGAATTGGTAAATTTTTTATGTTTGCTTGCAGAGGAGTGGTGTCCCATGTGGACATGCTCAAGTTCTGTGCAATTGCCTTTGTTGCTGGGATCATTGTTGGCTATACCTGAAGCGACGCGTTAATTTGTTTGGCGGTATCTTTGTTTTTTGAGTTTTTTATCTTGGAGGGTTTGACAAAAACAAATAGGGCACAGTGGGAATAAAACAAACGAAACGACGTAGTTTCTATCTCACGTATAAATGGGGTCTCTTTTTTCTCTTCTCCCCTTGACTCCGTTCTTGTTCCGTGTTCGACTATCACAGCTCGATCTCCGACTTCCCGTAAGAACCTCAGAACACCAATACCTCCCAGCGGCGATGTCTCTATCATGTAATCTCCTCATCCATTTCTCCTCTCTTATTTTCCCTTTTCCTGAATTACTACCCTAAATCTCCAATTAGGGTTTTTCATTTTGTAGAATTTCAATTTTTTCTTTAGTTTGGGTACTGCTAATTTTGTTTTCTTTTTACAGTATTGCCGCCTAGTTTTAGTCGGATTGGGTCATATCTGGTAATACATCCCTTTTCATATGGCTTGATTTCATTGGATTTTGATTCATTTGTAAATTTGCAATTTTTAGAATTGAAGTGCATATAAAGAACAAAACAGAATGATTGGCCTTGGATTTTGATTCACCTCAAGCCTTCTTTCTTTTGGATTTGCAGTATTCGTGGGGCTGGAATGGACCCTAGTCCATCGAACAGTGTCGAGAGGTAATTTGCTCTAATCTATGATATACTAGAGTTGGAATTGGATGACTGCTCATGTGAATGAATGCAATACCGTAGGCAATAGTAACTTCTTCTTTTTTCAATGACACCCCAGGTTGTAGGAGGAAGTGCCTATTAGAGCAAGCATTCTTTTCTGAAGTAAAACTAGAGAGAAGGATGAGGCTGGGAGGTAAGTATATATAAAGCATGAACCATGGCTTTTTCATATGATTTTTCTCATTGAAAAAAGAGTAAAAAAAAAAAAAAAAAAACTGAGCTGATGTTTAATAGAGATATTGCAGGACATAATGGAACTCATCTTAGCTTAGTGTTGTATCCTGTTGTATCCTGTAGGACATAATTCCACGTTATTACACACTTACTGTTGTATCCTGTAGTAGTGTACCGCATCTTAGCTTCTAAAATGCAATAATTTGTAAATTCTAACTAATGGTATGTTTTGATAAGCCAATTCAAAGCAAAAGGTAAAACACTTAATTAGTAGTTTTACATATAGCTAAGAAGTAAAGTTTGTTTAATATCTTTAGTTTCCTTAGATAGAATAGATAGTACTGAACCTGACTTGGGTTTATTATTTGATTATGATATATGTGATTGGCTTTATTCTCTGTTTTAGATACTCAGAATAGTATCTTTCAAAAATATTCCATTTTTCGATTAATTTTTTTTTAGTATAAAAGCTGCCTGATTTAGTTTCACAAAAGCAAGTTTACGTTCTGTGATTTTTGCCTTGGTAATTAATTTAGTGGAATTTTAATGGTACGTACTGAACAAGTAGATATTTCAAAACATAGTCGATAACAGTCTCGTTTAAAGAAACCACTGTGAGAACCGACCTTATGAAATGAAATGATTTCCATGCCTAGTGTAGGTAGTTATTTGTTTCCTAATTGCTGAGAGAGTCAGTAATAGTCAATTTGTTGCATTTACAGAAAAAATTATTATGTATATGTTTATATTTAGGACGTATTCCCACCTTGTGACACACCCTTTACCATGTGCTCTCCTGATTTTGTTTCAAGTTATCATGCATTTTTTATGTGCATTTTTCTTATTCATTTTGCAGAATTTGTAACTTGTATTCAACCCTTTTAATATGGTTTCATTTGTTCTGATCCTTTTGTCCCTGCTGATTCATCTAGAATGGCACAAAAGACTCAATCAGCAAGCTAGTGTCAGACTTAAACAGTGCAAAATTGGAACCTGATGTTGGTGAGCTTATTTGTTTGAACTTTAATATAAGCCTGATTCAATTTTCAGTAGATTTACTAGACTGCACTAGTAATTTTGTCATTGGCCATCTGGATAGGAATATAACTAAAATTGAATCCGAAAAATAAGTTTGGTAAAATGTACAAGTTTGATAAAATTGTAACCAAGTAAGACGCTTTTAATTTATAATGTGTTCCAGAAATATTAATATGGTTTTGAATTTAACATAACTTTCCTGGAGATTTACATTTGTTGATTTCTTCTACATTCATACATGATATTCCAGCCATCTGCATTCATCTACCTTTTCATTTGGGCTTTTACTAAAATCTATTCTTGTTTGTGCTAGTATCTTATGTGCATGTTGAAGATCGACTGAAGATGGCGATGAGCGTGAGAGAAGAGATGGAGAAGCTGAGCGTGGAGCAGTTGAAGGCAGTGAAAGAGCAAACTGATCTGGAGGTCAATCTTCTCCAAGACTCTCTCAACAACATCCGCACCGCCACCACCCGCCTCAAGCTCACCTCCTCCGCCCTCCACGACCTCTCCCTCCGACCCACAGGCAAAAAGATGCTCGTCCCTCTTACCGCCTCCCTTTACGTCCCCGGAACTCTCCAGGACCCCGACTAGGTCCTCGTCGACGTCGGCACCGGCTACTTCATCGAGAAGAACATGCCTCAAGCCAAAGACTACTGCGACCGCAAGATCAATCTCCTCAAGTCCAATTTCGAACAACTCCTTGAGGTCAAAGTTCTCCTCTTTGTGAATCTATTTCAATATTTCTTACGTTTGCTAGGTTTGGTGATTAGTCTTCCTTCTTTCTTGCTCATATACGAGACCTGAAATTGAAAACCTCCTTATGCATAATATGTTTCTTGTTTGCTACTCGTAATGCCAATTTCATATCTCAGCTACTTTGCTATTACCTTCAAAAATTCATTGTTTTGTTGCTCTGTGGCAGCCGCAATTGAGTAGTGTTTTGTGACCATTGATCCAGAGTTTAGGAGATTGCTGATTGCTGTAATGTTTTTTTGTATGTTTTAATCAAAGGGGGGACAAAAATGCTCCTCTTGACTCTAATGCATACCTTAAACTGCTTTAAAGTAGGGCTACTCTTTCTTTGCTTATTAGTTCTTCCTTTTTTGTTGTTGTTTTCTTCTAATTACGAAATTGTAAATTGATATGCAGGTTGCTTCTAAGAAGAAAAGCATATCTGATGAAGCTGGGTTAGTTTTGCAAGCAAAACTGAAGCAGATGGCTCCTACAGCACAGTAGGAGACAAGGACTTTTAATATGTGTGCTGTGGTATTCAAGTTAAGATCATGGTGAAGTACTGGTGACTTAGGAGTAGATTATGCTTGTTTTGATATAGAATTCAAACATCATGTTAGAGTTGTGGTTTGCACGCTTGAACTGGTGCGGTTTTGTTCCCTTACAAATGGGATTAATTCTCTTCTGCTCTTTAAAGACTCGTATTGTGGTGTATCATTGCAGAACTACTTACAATTTACAATTTGCTTTTTCCAGCTTCAAATGTTGTGTGGTGTATCATTTGATGAACTACTGTTCATTTGGTAAATGGACCAAATGAATGCACAATTTAATTTAGGAATGGGATGTTCAAATGACCAGACAACAGAATAGATATAATGGCGACTGCACGAATGGCCAAAATTGGGGCAAATACACTGCAATCATTCATATCACACATCGGTTTTTAACAAATTAGTGTCTTCTAATTTATACTCACACAACAGAAGCAATTGAACTCTGTTGTCCCAAAAGTTAATCAGACAACAGATATAGTCCAAGAACTGAAGTTTGAAGAGCAATCAGACAACACACAAAATAAAAATATGTTGTCTGACAAGCTTAACATACAACAGCTTGAAAACAAGCACTGTTGTCTGAAGACGCCCCTCAACTACTGCGCAGCTGCGCGCTTGGCATCTGCCGAGCCATCTGCCGAGCTATCACACAACAGTTATAACACATACCTGTTGTCTGTGTGTTTATCACACAACTGTGTTCCACCGTTGTCTGATTTTTCATCAGACAACGGCTCACTCTACAACGGTGGGTCTTCAAATCACACAACGGTTTTCTGCCGTTGTCTGATAACAAAATTGGTGTAGTGTGATGCTACAAGGCTCTTAAACCTGTCCCAATAATTGCAGAAATTCTCCTCATGTCCTTACGTGATTCCACTAATCTGCTTCCTCAAAACAGTGACCTTTGAGGCTGGAAAGTACTTCGTATGGAACTCGCCCTTCATCCTATCCCAAGTGTTGATAGTCCCAGCAGGCAGCTCAAATAGCCAAGTCTTGGCCTTGTCCTCCAAAGTAAAGGGGAATGCCTTCATCTTCAAGATATTGATATCAGCTCCTTTAGGGCACATACTCCCACAGACAAACTCGAACTCCTTGAGATGCTTGTTGGTGTCTTCACTACTCATCCCATGAAACTTGGGTAGGTGATGCAAAAACCCACTCTTTAACTCAAAATCATCATTAAGCCCCTCTCCTGGTTCTGGATAGGCAATGCATAAGGGCGCAGCTCCCCCACCTGTAGGATTAGACAGTTGCCTAATAGTCTCAGCCATTGGTGCCTGTACTTGCTCAACACGGGCGTGCTCCTCCTCTTCTTCCTCTTCTATGTCTACAACGTCCTCTTCAGTGACCTCCTCGTCTTCCTCTTCAAAGACTTGTTCTTCTCCTTCTTCAGAATGGTCAGGTTTGTTGATCTCCTCGGTTGATCTAGTTGAGGAGTTATAACCTGAATAGCTAGAGTCCTGAGAATCCCTCCTTTCTAGAGGAGGGCGGTCTGAAAAAGTGAGTTCTGCCCTTTGCCTAGCACGTTCCAATTTTTCAATGAGCTCCTTAGTCTTATCAGAGACAGTGGACATTCATGGACCTTTAAGACCAAATCAAGTGTTAGTAACATATACAAGGTTCGAAAAACATTATGTCTTTCCTACTTTCTAAGTTACTTTTACATTTACATACTTAGGTACTGGAACAGAGGACCTCGTTTGTGCAATGGGACTATAGAACAGCTACCCTCGACAAAGTCATGTTTAATCCAATATACCTTAAGCAGGTCACACAACATTTTTTATTATTTATTTATTTTTTTTATTTTTTATTTTTTTTTAAGTTTGTCAAAAACTTAGTTAATATCTCAATTGATTCCAAGTTGCAAGTCGAGCCCAATAGAAACCGCTACTATTGGTGAGATACGATATAGGGATAGTCGCCCAGACATAAGTCTCTTTTCTTTGTTTCAGAAGGCCGAATGGCCAGATTAAGAGGTAAGTGAGAGGGAGGACTCATTTTAGTGATACTACGGAGGCTACTCCCTCATTGAGGTTTAGGCCCCTATCGGCTACTCCCACATAGTGGTTTACGCTCATTCTATAGTATCTCTGAGATCCAATTGAACCCATCACCCAGGGTCTCAACCTTAGACACCATCCGTATGCGCCCCTTACTCAGCTGGGAAATTAACTTATGTGTTAGACCGTTCTCCAAGTGCTAATAAAGGCCGCCCTCAACCTCAAGAGACCTGAGTAAGGTACTAATGAAGGGTTTAGGCCAATATTAACAAAAGGGCCCTTGTCTACTCATACGATTTTACACACTTACAACAATTAAGTATTTAACTAAATTCATAACCTAAGTATATTAATCTAAGTGAAACACATACAATTTACAACATCCTAAAAAAAAAAAAAAAAAAAAAAAACTCATTCTACAATTTACAATATACAATTTACAATATGCTAAAAAAATATCTAAGTGAAACACATTCAATTTACAATATGGTTAAAAAAAAAAATAACTTCTACATTGTACAACAATGATAAAAGACATGCTTAATTTTGTAACACTCATAAAACTTAAACTAAATCACAATTAAAGCTTGGCCTAACCGAAATCGCAATTTGTTACCATTCCACAAGTGTAGTACAAAAATTAGCATGCATTCTATATACAACAAAATCGATGACACTTTAAGTGCAAGGGATTTTAACAATCCCCGGCAACGGCGCCAAAAATTGGTTCGGCTGCAATAGCCACACAATTTAACCCTGCAAAATGTAGTTGTCAGTATAGGATAAGCAGGGATCGTTCAGTCCGGGGATTGTAGGGTACACCTACACAAAAAGGTCAATTAACAAATAAACGAATAAAATGGGGGGTTTTTGAATTTGGTTTCTAATCTACTTAAAAATATAAAAAAAATAAATAAAACTATATACAATGATCGACTTCCCTAACCTTGACCAATACCACTTGGAAATTACTAAGTGTAAAAACAGAAAATTCATTTCAACATGCTACAAAAATGTGCCCATCTTAAATGCCTAGATAAGATCTCAAATGAAAAGCCTCAGCGGATCAATCCATTTATCTGATTCGTTCTAATGTGGGCATGGATCGGAAAAGTCCTTACCAAGCCTAATACTACTAATTTTCGAAAACACTCAGCGTAATTCTCTTAACTAGTAGTATTATCTAACCCTCGAATCAACTCACACGTGCAAATTAACCATTAGACATAGAATTTAACACGTAATTTTCAGAATCATTTAATCATTAAAGCATGATTTTTACCACCCGTTAGAACCAATTACTACTTGTTTAACTCAGCGTCTTAACAAATAACAATTGCTCTTGGCAAATAAAGCAAACACACAAGAACTCTCACCGTTATTCTAGCATGCAAACTTATGAACCTAACTCTGAAAATTACCTAAACACGAAAAAGGGCACAAGATTATAACATGCATCATAAAAGAATTCTCGAATTTAACTCAATAATAAACTGAAAATCTCAAAAATATTAATAAAAATATTCTAAAAATTCCGTGTCTCCAATTACACAACTCACAAATTGAAACACACAAAACCGAAACAAAAAATATAAGTAGAGTCATAGTTACACTTTGAAGCTTTCCTCAGCGGCTTAGCAACAAGGTGATGAACTTGTCTCTGCTGTAGTGGTGGAGCGTCCTTGACTCAGGGCCTAAGAGCTTCGTAGATTGATGGATGGATGGTGGTCACGGTCTTGTAGGAGATGGAGGTTTAAGGAGTGAATTGGGCAGTCTTGGAATGGTTTTTTTTGGCCAAGAAGTGATCTTGGCTGGGAAGTGATGCAAATTCAGTTCTGGACATTGCCTATTTATAGAGGAGCATTGGTTGGTTTTCCCAACTGAAACGTCTCCTTTATGGCCTTAACTCCTCTCATAATGGGGTAATTCCTTTAATTTCCAAGCTGAAACGTTTTTCTCTTATTTATTTTTCAGCTGAAACATCTTTCTCTTTTATTCCTCAACTGAAAAACGTCTTTCTCCATTATTCTTCAGCTGAAAACTTCTTTCTCCTTTAATTTCCGAGCTGAAACGTCTTTCTCCTTTATTCTTCAGCTGAAAACTTCTTTTCTCCTTTATTTATTTTCCAGCTGAAACGTCTTTCTCTTTTATTCCTCAACTGAAAACTTCTTTTCTCCTTTATTTCCCTTCTTCATTGCTTGGTCAAATATCTTAATGCTTTATTTTATGACTCCATCATTGCTGTTTCCAAGAGTTCCACCAGGCAATGTTTCCTACAACAAGCAGGAGAATATCAGAATTTTCTAGAGAAAATAAAGGGAATTAAAATGTTAAAGACCGCAAAAACAGTTGACAGTTAGGAATCCTGATCCAGCTAGGATTTTTCATGAATTTTACTTTTTTCGCCTATTTCACTCCAAACACTCAACAAGACTCTGAAAACGACTCACTGACTCAAAACACGAAACTTAAGGGAGAAACAATGCTAAAGTGGGGCACATATTCAATAATATTGTCACACTTTTTGGTCCTATCACTTGCTGGAAAACCGAGTTTTACAGTTTTTACTTATGAAGCCTATCGATATAATGGAGTTAAATACTTCACAAAGCACCGGGACAACGCTAGAGCTGTCCAAAATAGTGGGGTGTCCTTGGTGGCTAAGACAATGCAGCTATCGAGTGCCAAGGATAAAAATCCGGTGGAGAGTGATATGACTTTTTATGGGTTTATTGAAGAGATTTTGGAGCTCGATTATCATGATTTCAAAGCCCCTTTGTTTTTGTGTCGATGGGCAGAAAATGAAAAAGGAATTAAACAAGATGAGTTTGGCTTCACATTGGTCAACCTTAATCGACAAGGTCAGAAAAAAGATAAATTTGCTTCTGCTGGTCAAGTGAAGCAAGTTTTCTATGTTGAAGATCCCCTTGATGCCGACTGGTCAGTTGTGTTAACTACCCCAAATAGAGATTATCATGATTCTTTCTATGACGATGATCTAGGGGACACCACCATGGAACATCAACCATTCTGTGCCGAAATTCCATATTGTGATGAAGATGAAAATGAGGATGATTCTGCTTACATAAGAGACAATGTTGAGGGGCTTTGGGTTGACCAGTTCACCGCTCCAAGAGAGTAAGATGTGAAAAATTTGTATATTATTTGCTGCTAAACACTTTGTTATTTCTTTTTTATATGAATTTGGACAAATATGTGATATATATATATATATATATATATGGTATTTGATGGTATTTGATGCTGAAGCAGAAAAGGTTTATTCTTTTTTATATGAATTTGGACAAATATGTGATATATATATATATGGTATTTGATGGTATTTGTTGCTGAACACTTTGTTCTATCATACTATACTTTCCTCCTTTGTTTCCCTTATATAACATTTTATTTATCAATTTTCGGTATATTTCAGGTAGCAATGGGTTCCAAGAAGGGAATTCGAAAGTCACCAAGAGGCAAAAAATTAAAGAGAAAAGCTGATCTGGAGACTTCTCAACCTGAGACTGATGAAGTGCTTGAAGAAAAAGAAGAATCTGTATCAGCCAACACTATCACGAGCACCGAATCAGTCAAAACCAGAGGGAAGCGTAATGTGGTAGCACTGTACAAGGTCTTGGTCAAGAAAGCTTTGGGAAAAAAGTTTAAAGTATCATACACCGAGACGGGCAATCCAAATGGAAGAATCAGACACACTCTACAGTCTTACATAGGAATGTTGGCGCGGACCAAGGTGCCCATCAATATTGTAAGCTGGCCCGAAGTGGATGGTGACTTGAAGGATAAACTTTGGCTCGATGTTCAGTAAATTTGTATGGTATTCTTTGTCATTGAACTGCTTATGAGTAAGGTCTTGTCACTGAAATGCTGCTGTTCAGAAACTGAACTATGAGTTAGTTCAGTTATCTTGATGTGCTATCTAGATGCTGATGAGCTTCTTTAATTGAGATGCTACGTATGATTAGTTTGTTCATTTAAACCGGTGTCCTATTGTATTGAAATGCTGCTGATGGATAGTTTAGTCTATTTATTGTACTTCATTTGATACACTAAGCTGAAGTCATTTCATGCTTTTATGATATTTGCATAGGAAACATTCAAGGTAGCCCCTGAAAGCAAGAAACTGGTATTGACATCTGCTGGCACTAAATGGAGAGCATTCAAGACCATGTTAACACGAAAATATGTGCTCCCATACTTGGGAAAGAACAAGAAGTTGAGAAAGCCACCGAGCCAATATAATTTTGTTGGGAGGGAACCATGGAAGGTTTTTGTAAAAGAGAGGACTACCGAAAAATTTCTGGTATGATAGAATATATGTATAAGCATCTTATGCATTTATGGTTTCTATGTGACAAAGAAACTCAGTTGGGTAATATTTTTTTTATTATTTTTTTTACTGCAGCAACTTCATAATGAACAAAGTGAACGAGTTAAGAAGAGAAAATATCATCATCGATTATCAAGAAAAGGATATATTGGACTAGAGGAGGAGCTGGTTGTAATCTTGTGCCATTTTTTAAAGTTTTTTTCCTATTTTTGATGAGCATAATGAAACTTGTTAAACTGAATTGTATAGTGTATTTACTAGCTAATAGTTTTAATCTTTTCACAGAGAAAGACGTTGCCCGAAGGAGAGGTCATTGATCGTGCAATTATGTGGAAGAAAGCCCGTCAACGAAAAGATGGGGACATAGATGAGGAGGCTAGAGCTGTGGCCACAAAGATAGTAAGTATTTTCCTCCATGATTTTTTTAACATAGCTGCTGATTATTAGAATGAATTCTAGTAAGTTGTTCAAATTTTTAGTTTATTACCTTGTGAAGCTTATATTTTTTGTGGTATCCTATTAGGATGATTTGTTGGAAAAGAAAAGTAAGGGTGAGCTTGAGATCTCAGGGAGTAGTGATGTTCTTTCTCAAGCATTAGAAACTCCTGAACATTCGGGTAGAGTGAGAGGCGTTGGAGGCGTTGTCAATCCCTCAACCTACTTTAAGATGCCGAAGCAGAAAAGGATTAGAATTACCAAGGCAGAATTACTAGCACGTGATAGAGAGCGTGATCGTGAATTGGAAGAGACAAAGAAAATGCTCGCTGCACAACAAGCAAGGACAGAAGAGCATTTACATAAAAAGATTGCTCAATTAGAAGCACTAATAACAGGGAAGACACCTTACACTTCACCTTTGAATGTGCATGTTGTAGGAGAGAATACAATTTCTCCTATATCGGATAAAGGGAGTTTCCAAGATATAAGAAGAAATACCTCCAATATTCTTGATGAACCGAAGGTGAAACAAGAGGTTGACGACTGCGAGGTTGTTCCTCCCCCTACTGAAATGGTAAAAATATATTTTCTGATGCAATTCCAGTATTTTACATTTTATTGAATTTCTGTAATATATTTTAATTGGGTATTTTTGGCATATGGTTCTTCATGTAGGGTGGCACATGTGAGTTAGCAGTGGACACCATTAGCAACATATATAGTTGCTTTTGGTACTGTTTTTTATGAAGAGGATGTCAGTAGAATATATTTTCTGATGCAATTCCAGTATTTTACATTTTATTGAATTTCTGTAATATATTTTAATTGGGTATTTTTGGCATATGGTTCTTCATGTAGGGTGGCACATGTGAGTTAGCAGTGGACACCATTAGCAAATATAGTTGCTTTTGGTACTGTTTTTATGAAGAGGATGTCAGTAGGGTGATACATGGAGTTCCAATGAAGGAGGGGTGTGTTAGGGTGTCTGTGGATGGTGCCATTCAAGAGGAAGCACGACTTCCTTTCCCAGTGGGTGATGAGATGGAATTGGTTGGCCAAGCTGTTGGAAGTCATGTGGCTTGGCCTGAAGAGCTCGTTATTCGAAGAGTGAATAAGGTAAAGACCTAAATCGGATCAGTTTGATTTTGCCACTGTAGGATGTGCATGAGTGTTGAGTTTGATTTAGTAGGATCAGTTTGATATTGCCACTGTAGGATGTGCATGAGTGTTGAGTTTGATTTAGTAGGATCAGTTTGATATTGCCACTGTATGTGCATGAGTGTTGAGTTTGATTTAGTAGGATCAGTTTGATATTGCCACTGTAGGATGTGCATGAGTGTTGAGTTTGATTTAGTAGGAATTGGTTTGATATTGCCACTGTATGTGCATGAGTGTTGAGTTTGATTTAGTAGGATCAATTTGGAGGCTTTGCCACTGTAGGATGTGCATGAGTGTTGAGTTTGATTTAGTAGGATCAGTTTGATATTGCCACTGTAGGATGTGCATGAGTGTTGAGTTTGATTTAGTAGGAATTGGTTTGATATTGCCACTGTATGTGCATGAGTGTTGAGTTTGATTTAGTAGGATCAGTTTGATATTGCCACTGTAGGATGTGCATGAGTGTTGAGTTTGATTTAGTAGGATCAGTTTGATATTGCCACTGTAGGATGTGCATGAGTGTTGAGTTTGATTTAGTAGGAATTGGTTTGATATTGCCACTGTATGTGCATGAGTGTTGAGTTTGATTTAGTAGGATCAGTTTGATATTGCCACTGTAGGATGTGCATGAGTGTTGAGTTTGATTTAGTAGGATCAGTTTGATATTGCCACTGTAGGATGTGCATGAGTGTTGAGTTTGATTTAGTAGGAATTGGTTTGATATTGCCACTGTATGTGCATGAGTGTTGAGTTTGATTTAGTAGGATCAGTTTGATATTGCCACTGTAGGATGTGCATGAGTGTTGAGTTTGATTTAGTATGATCAGTTTGATATTGCCACTGTAGGATGTGCAAATTGAAGTCAGTTTTGATTAAAGAAAGATGTGATTTGCATATTGTGGTTTGAAGTGAGTGTTGAGTTATTGAATGTGTTTATTTAGTAGGACTTTGTTAATCGAACAGTGAATAAAGTAAAGACTTAAATCTGATTTGCATATATATTGTTGTTTGAAGTGAGTGTTTAATTTCTATGCTGACAGAAAAAGAAAAGAAAGATGGATTTTGTCAAACAACTGTTTGACAAAGCTGAGCTAAACCCGTTTGTGCCCAAGCGTTGTAAGTTGTTGTACAAGCATGCCAAGACTATTATGAGCCAAACCAATGAGTCGATAAGGACAATGTTGGATGATAGTGTCTTTGGGGTACAGAAACAGCTCTTCATATTGACTGAGAATGTCATTGATCTCTTAGAAATGAATAAGATTGGCCAAGGAGTGATAGCAGCATATATGGCGTAAACACCTTACTCGACACCAAAAGCTTGAATTTTTTTTTCTCCTTTCCCAAGTTTCAGCAATTTCATGCTTATTATATATCTTGACACAGGAACCTACATGAGACTCTCCGTGAGAGAGATGAGTTGGATACTTTTGGCTTCATTGATCCGGCAGCCACATATATGCGTGAGAGATCGGAATTTGTCCCTTACTTGGTGAATCGGTTGAAAGAGGGTAAGAGTGAT
The DNA here is from genome assembly GCA_024704745.1 of Rosa lucieae. Classification (NCBI taxonomy): domain Eukaryota; kingdom Viridiplantae; phylum Streptophyta; class Magnoliopsida; order Rosales; family Rosaceae; genus Rosa; species Rosa lucieae. Next base: position 37,911,877 of record CM045498.1, read on the forward strand.
CGTATATTTTTAATGGCCTACAATCCGGGGTAAGTTTTCATTTTATACTTTTAGTCATGGATAGCATGGTGCTTAGTTAACCGATTATCATGTGGGTTATGTATTAATGTAGGGAATATTGGATATTGACAATCATTTGGGAAGATGAGATTTATATCATCGACCCTTTGCCAAAACCAGTGCATTACAAACCATGGGAAAATGCAGTGATAAAGTAAGCTTGATTATGGTTTGTTAATTCACTGTCTTTGTGCACCAAGTGATATTATTGCTGAATATTTCCTTGGTGGTGATGTATGCAGTGCAGTTAAAACTTACAATGCTGAAAAGGGGAGGGTTACCAAAGTGCCTAAGTTAAAATTACTTCCGGTAAGCATAGTATTTGTGGTTGATCGAGTTACAATATATGTTTTACTATGATAATTCTCTTTCTAATTCAATAACATGAATAAATAGGGCGCACCTAAGCAGCCGGGTGGAGTTGAGTGTGGCTATTATGTTATGCGGTACATGAAGGATATTATTAATGATAACACGCTTTCGTTTTCAACCAAGGTATAAGCATTGTAATTTGACAAAAAACTATGTTTTTAATATTGGTGTATCATTATGACATACATTGTTATATGTATTTGTAGTGGGCGGTAAAGGATCGGAAAGGGTATACCCAACAACAACTTGACGAGGTCCGCATTGAAGTAGCCGACTACTTACAGACTCTGCTATAGGTTCTGACCAGTTTCTTGATTTTGAGTTAGGCTAGCTTTTAACTAACTTTTTTGTAGCAATTATGAACAAACAAGAATACTAATTGCTAGGCTAGCCTTGTAGTATATTGGTGCATGAATTGGGGTTTTATTTTGCCCATTTTGTAAATTGTTAAGGATGATGAATGTCGGATATAATACCCCAATTTGCAATTTATAATCACAATTCTATTTTGTGGACAGAATCCTCTTTATAGAATGTGATGTTTAGATATAAAGTTGAAATCAGTTTTAGCCATAAAAACTGATGTCCAGAAATACAGATACATCAGTTCCAAAATGAAAATCGATGTTACTAATATATCCAGACATCGGTTCATTGTTAAAAACGATATACTACCAAGTGCCAGACGTCAGTTCCGAAATGAAAACCGATGTTACTAAAATATCCAGACATCGGTTCATTATCAGAAACGATATACCACTGAGTGCCAGACATCAGTTCCGAAATGAAAACCGATGTTACTAAAACATCCAGACATCGGTTCATTATCAGAAACGATATACTACCGAGTGCCAGACATCAGTTCCGAAATGAAAACCGATGTTACTAAAACATCCAGACATCGGTTCATTGTCAGAAACGATATACTACGGAGTCCCAGACATCAGTTCCGAAAGGAAAACCGATGTTACTAAACTATCCAGACCAGACATCGGTTCATTGTCAGAAACGATATACTACCGAGTTCCAGACATCAGTTCGTAAATGAACACTGATGTTACTAACATATCCACACATCGGTTCATTATTAGAAACGATGTCTACAACAGTATTACTCATCGGTTCTTAAATCAATAACGATGTTAAAACTCAAACTTGTGTTATATAATCTATATTTCTTTAAGCTTTAAATACAATAAAATGTGGGTTTAACAATAGTAAAGCATGCAAGTTTGTTATCATTTAAACTTCTTTACATCGGTTTATTATAAGGAAACCGATGTCTACCCGAAAATTAGACATCGGCTAAAAACCGATGTCTGCATTTTCCGGATCTTTCTCATCACCCACAAAGACATCGGTTGGATTTTTGTTTCTCATCGGTTTTTGACCGATGTCTGGGGCTATAATTCTAGTAGTGGTTACACTTACTTCTGGTGAAAGTGAAAGCTGTCAAGAAAAAGTTTCACAGTATGCATAATTAAGAACATAATAAGACCTCAATGTAGGCTAAAAGCAGAGGCATATATATATATATATATTTATTTATATAGTTGTCGATACAAACCACAATTTGTTGTCAATCACCAAAATCTGCTTAAAACTTGACCATCTAAGTACTGAGACAAAGCTAAACTGTCTATCCTAATACTGCAATGTGCACTCATATACTCACTATCTTAAAACACAAAACACACTTGCAAAGTTTGTAATAAATGTGCATTGCTCACAGCTCAAAAAGCCAAAAAAAGAAAGAAAGAAAAGTAGCATTCCTGATTTTCAGATAATCTTGACAAGAGGACGTTCAATTTTCACTCTTTCTGCTTCTCTAAAGCAAAGAAGAGAGCAATTGCAAGCAAGTAAGGTAATTTTTCCCCCAACTGCAAAGCCAAAGCAAAACCTAATTGAGATCTGCAAACCTAAATTCCACAGAATCATTTAACTATGCACACACACACACACACACACACACTATTCTCAAAGTAAATAAATTGAAAGGGTGCCAAGGACCAACCGGAGCTGTAGAGGCCATGGCCGACGAAGAAAATCAACCAAACAACAAGACAAATATAAATACCGTAGTAGGGAATGAGATCTGGCGGCTCTGTTTCGGTGGAGCCCGTGCTTCACCGCCATTGCTAATCGATACTTGGAATTCAATCAGCTTCAATAGAAAGGAAAAAAAAAAAGGGATTCATTCCCTATTGGATAGAGCGATGTGGTGGTCAGAGAATCAGAATCCATCGGTAAAGTAAAACATGAGTGAACCCAGGTGGAGGAGATGTGGGGATTTGGGTCGGTATATCGGGGAAGAAAGTGGAGTGAACTAGATGGAAGACTGAGAGAGAGAGAGAGAGAGAGAGAGAGAGAGAGAGTGAGTGTGTTGAGAAACCATAGATTGCAGATTGATGATATCGAATACGCCATTGCTAAACCTCCAGGGAAAAACCTCCAACTGAACATTACCTTCAGAGAGAATGGGCTAGGATTGGGGGTTAGGGTTATGAGGTAGAAGGGCTTGGGGGACTATTTAGGGGGAGAGGTCGAAAATTGAAGTTCTTTTGGGGCCAGATCTATGGTTGATTCAAGATAGCTCGAAGCTTTAGGGCCAAAGATCGAAAATTTGGGGGAGATTTGGAGAGAGAGAGAGAGAGAGAGATTAGGAACGGAAGAAAGATAGTAGAAGAAGAAGACGAACGAGAGGTGGCATAAGAAAGGTGGAGTGAACCTTGATCGAGAATATTGATTTCAATAAAGACTACATAAGTTGTTTAGCACTTTAGTGGGAGACTTCAAGTTTCTCCAACAACAGAAAATTAATGGACCGTTGTATGAGTATATGATTACAAAACAGGCTGAGAGGGAAAGTTTGCCGCCTGTGACTCGTTTCATTTGAGTTAAATTAATTTTGCCGCGCTGTGCAATTTGCTTCCATGCTCAGACAACAGAACTATGACAATCTGTTGTGTAAATTTGTGCAACTTGCACTAGGTGTACCTAGAGGATTTCTCAAGGTTCATGCAACATTCATTATACAACAGATATCAAAAAAACGGTTGTGTGAATAATTCAAATTGAGCTCCTTCTGGGAGGGAATTCTGTGCTCATTTCCCTCCATCTAGGCCTCATATTCACACAACGGAAACTTCTTAACTTAGTTGTGCAATACCTTCCTAAGAAAAAAGTTTTCAATTTTCTTACATTCACACAACAGAAACATATTTGTACCGTTGTATGATAGAGTTTGTGTTAACACACAACAGAAAATTTTAGTTCTGTTGTGTGATGAGTGTTGTGTGTTTCGATTTTTGTAGTAGTGAATATACAAGTACGATGTAGAAACAACATATTTCTTATATTTTGCTGATTTCAATTAAAATTCTACATAGTTTCCATTTATATCAAAATTATATTGATATTGTCATCCATGTTTCAATGTTTTTACATTCTCAATAATTTTAGGGTGGTGCTATTCACACACCATTTTTCTCTATTCACACATCCTTTCTAATTTTCTTTTACTTTAATTCAATTTATTTTATAAATTACCCTAATTACCCTCCCTTGTAAATATGCTTCTTTTTTTCTTTCTTTTTTTTCTATTTGACAATTCAATCATGAATCGAACATCATTATAAAATAAATCAAATTTTTTTTACCTATAAATGAAGGAAAAATATACGTTTATTAAGTGGAATGACCTGTATTATTAGACAAAGATTATGCTTCCCAGGTCTTCACCCAACTGAATCCAAATTGTAAAGTTTGTCCTCATACTTTGCAAAGTACGAAACTCAATGCTTGTTTGTTTATGACTCTTAATCCAGGCGCATCATCCTCAAATAATAAAAAAAATATATATGGAATCAACGTTTTATCCACTTCAGCCACAAGCTACCACACTGCAGTTGATGACGTACACAAAATTTGGAGATGCTCTACATAATATTGAATGCAATGAGTTGAATCTTCTTGTGGGGACAAAATTATGTCCTACTAACATAATATAGTAGAACAAATCATGTTTATAATCATAAGGCCATCATTATTAGGCTGTTGTAAAGTTCCATAGTTGCTCATTGGATTCAAATACACCAAATAATTTTAGTTAGGATCTTACCAGGAATAATGGATTCAACGGGGCTCGAATGATCACTGAACTTTTTTTTTTTTCCACGTCTTCATTACAAATCAAATGTAAAATTTTCTCAAAAGATGGGTCTAAAATTTCTTGTTCTACCATGATTAAACTTCAAAGCATCATATTAGAGAGATAGAATGACTATACTAGAGAAGTTTTTGATGAAAAAGAAAAGTGGGAATCGAAAAGAGTTTTGAAATCCTCTGTGTCTGCGGGAAATTAAAGGTTTAGGATTTGAGGATGATTGACTTGCCAAATAGAAAAAAGAAAAAGAAAAATATTTACAAAGGAGGGTAGTTAGGGTAATTTATAAAATAAATTGAATTAAAGTAATAGAACATTAAAAGGGGTGTGTGAACAGAGAAAAAAAAATGTGTGAATAGCACCACCCCAATTTTAATCCTCTGTAGTTTAATGGATCATTGTTCGTAACTATTTTGATTCAATGAGAAATGCCTTGTAGAAAATGGAGTCCTTGGACTTGTTTCTTGATTAGATTTTCAACAGCTATAGCTAGCTTAAGCTTTCCATTGATTTTTTGTTTTTTTGTTTTTTAGGTTTGTAAGGTTAAGCTAGTCCGCTTCTTGTTGTGGGAGGTGTGGCCATGCCAAAGATGTAGCCAGTCTTGGGCCCAAGCCAACTTTCTTTCCGCGGCTCCACCTCCTTGTGCCTCCCTAGCTGGCTCCCTCATTCCAAGGCGTTTACTATACATGAGGCATGCATAAACGTTGAGCTAGCACCTACTGTTTGGCTCCAAAACCAGTTGGCATGCAAACTGTCTCTTTTGAGAGTGTGCGGGCGTGCCAGCACCGTGGGGTGCAGTCGTCGGGGGAATCCCTTTACCTGACTTCTTCTTCAAGCATTGTGGACGAGGAGAGCACCAACCTCGCCACAAGGTTCTTTTCTAGCCTTCCGAGAAAGGACTTCTTGCCTTACGGATAAGGACTTTGGATCGATACTCAACGTTGTAGGCTGAGCAGAGCAATCACTGGGAAGTTTGCAGAAAGCACGGGTTTTGCTAAAGCGTGACTTTAGCTTCGCTGGGTTGCGAGGGCGTTACCCTTGCTTGGCTGGTTGAGAGAGTCTCGGTGGCAATGGTACTGGCAGTCGGCTCTTTGAGAGACTAGGACTGGAAGTATAATCACCGGGTTGATCTGGTGATGTTGACAATCGGCTCTTGGAGAGACTAGGACTGGCGCGCGGTCACCGGGTTTCAACGAGGTTGAAGTTTTGCTCCGGGGAGGTTTTGTAATCCCTGGGATTGATTGATTTGAGAGAGGTTTGGTTTGTCCTTTAAACCTGGTATTTATACCTAGGGTTTCGACTGTTCCTTGCTATAGAAGAATTATTGATTGAAGTTTCCTATTCAATCTCTGCTACTTAACTCCAATAAGGCTTCTTTTTCCTTATGGATCACGAGCGTTTCGACTGTTCCTTGCTATAGAAGGATTATTGATTAAAGTTTCCTATTCAATCTCTGCTACTTGACTCCAATAAGGCTTTGTTTTCCTTATGTATCACGGAATGGGCGAAGTTGTAACCCAAACCCAAGCAGGCTTATTTTTGGGCTGCAGGTATCGGCCCGCTGTGCTAAATTCACTAAAGGATCTTGCCAAAATTACTTTTGGGCTCAAACATTGCCCCCCAGGCCCCAAAATCAGGCCCACGAAGATGTAACTGATTGAAGGGGGCTAAACGACCCGCCGATTGCTTGAAACGATATCATTAATGAGGGTTGCGTCCTTTCGCTTGCCAAAACGCCTTTATGTCGTACCGTTTCCCTCACAAAATTTCTTATTTAAACCTGCAGCCACTTCAGACCTGTCACATCAGAAACTCTTCTAGTCTCCTAAACCCAGAAACCCTCTTACTGCTAACATCTTCCTCACAGAAACCCAGAAATGGCTCCCCCAAAGAAGATAGTCATCGATCAAGAAGAAGAACTGAATGAACAGGTTGCCCACTCTTGGGGAACCAGCATCGGTGCCCGCATTCGTCTCCACACCACTATCCAGAGACCCCTACTCCTCCAGTTCGCAAACCACCATGTCGGATTGGGCCCAGCGCCGCGAGACTCTATCCCGGCTGACTCCATCTCCTTCTATGGCCTGCCCGTTCATTGGCCCATTCCAGTCCTCCGAAGGACTCCTGGGGATTTCAATAGTTGGGGTACCCAGAATCATTGTGCAAAAATAGGGCACTGGCCATCCTCTATCAGTGTGGCGGAGCTTTTCTGGTATTGGGAAGCACGAACAAGAGATCTGGTTCGCTGGAACGCGGTAGGTACCGCTCACACTATCGATCTCTGTTTTCGTCTTCCGCGTGGTGGCAATCGTTCACCGCTCGCTGCCTTTCTCTGTTTTTGGAACACCGCCACAAACACCTTTGATTTTCGATTTGGCCAAATGAGTATCACTTTACTGGATATTCTCACTATCACTGGGCTACCCATTGATGGCGAGCCTTATCTGCATGGCCAATTCGACTCTGTCACTTTCACTTCAACCATGGCCCAAAACGGTCGCAGCGCTCACAACGGCTCCTATCCATGGTGGCTGTCTTATTACTGGCGGAATTGCTTTCTTAGAGTACTGGCTCTGTAAGTTCATCTTCTGTACTTCCTCCTGTAAGCCCACTGGTCCTTGGACTCTTCTGGCAACTGCCCTCTACAACGGCCACTATGTCAGGCTCGGACAACCTGTGTTGGGCGCCCTCTATCGCACTCTGTACCAGGCCACTATGCATCCTTTCGAGACTAGCATCTCTGGCCCTTTTTAGATCCTTGACTTCTGGATTCAAACTTATTTTCCATATTTTCGTCCCGATGACATCCCGCTGCTTCCACCAGCTGACCAACTCTTGGGTCAATGGCTCAGCCGCGATGAAAGGTACTCATCTCCTCCTTACTCAGAGTATTTCACATATCTGTACCTTCTGCATTAGATGCCCTACTGTGACTTAGTACTGGGTAGAAGATTCCCAGCTCCGTTTGAAAACGGATTCCTCCATGGCACTCCTCGCTACATTGATAGCGCGCTTGGCCTTTCGCCGTGCGATCTCCTGTTCAGACATTAGGATCGCTGTCGAAGAACTTAGTTATGAGATTTACACTCCTAACCATTTCGCTCGCCAATTCGGCCTCGTCCAATTAGTGCCATTCCCGCTGTATGATGCCTGGAACTACAACGCCTCTTGGCGTAGATTTGGTCCCCCTTTTGGGCCTTTGCCAGTACAAAGCATGCTTGCACTGGTTGATCTTCCTAATTAGGCTAAGGACATCGATGCCGTGGATGGGATTGAAGAAGGATACGAGGAATGGTGGGCAGAAGTTTCTGTCAATTGCTGGAGACAACTGTACTACGAACTCTTCGCAACCATCTTTGGGGAACTAAGATATCCCTATGCTGCTGACATTGAGCTACTTGCTCGCTTTCCTGAAGATGCTGCATAATCTCCGCCTCCTCCTGAGTCAGCTCCGCAACTGGCGCAAGCCCCGCGCCAGGCCCAGGCTGGTATCGTAATTCGCGAGCCCCCTCGAGAGGTAAGTATCTTGGTTTATATTTTATTCCTTCTTTCACACTTCCCTTTTTAACTCAGCCTTTACTGCACCAGGGAAATGTACCACCTTCTGGCAGCCGCGCAGTTAATGCTTCCCCAGCCACTGGCCAGTCCGGGAAGCAAAAAATAGTAATAATGGAGCCTGAAGTTGAAAATTCCTCTTCTGACGATGAGAACCCGCAAATGGTAAGCACTCTCTTGTTTTTTTTTTTTTTTTTTTTTAAATGCTTTATTTCCAAGTCAAGTCTAATCTTTTGACCCTGGCAGATCGCCGCTATCTTGGCCCGCAAGCGTAGTCAGTCTGACCCTCGAATTGATCCGTGGGTGGAAGATGAACCAATCGCTGATCGACTGGTAAGAAACTAAAAGTGCATATTGAAATCTTCTTTTCATTCCGTGCGACCATAGAACAATCCTCGCTTGCAGGTTTGTCATAGGTCCTCAAGACAAACTGGCGAAGGCCCCTCAGCTGCTAGTGAAGGCACATCTTCTTCACAGGCCCAAGCACCCACTAGCTCCAATAATCCTCCACCTCCTGCCAGCGTTGCGAACAATATGCAATTGGCCCCGATCCCAGTGCAGGTCATAGATGATAGCTCGCCTGAAGTCGAAGAGAGAATGCCTCTTTTAGATGCACCTCGTGAGGAACCAAACGCCACACCTGTCCTGGCACAGATAACGCCTGACCCAATCCCTGGCGAGGCGATTCAAGAACCCTTGCCGATAGCAACCCTTCGCGAGCCTCCGGCTGCAAAGTACGTTTCTCTTTAACAAGCATGATGATGTCCTGATTCTTGTCTTATTCTTTGGGCATTCTAATGATTCCTCCTTAAAACCAGAATCTTGGTCCTGTCGGGGAAGTAGTTGTCGCTGTGGAAGTACTTGGTGCCAATCCCGCTGACCCAGCTGGTGAAGATGTAGTTAACCAAGAGCCTGCCCCCCATGCTCCTGCAGCAGGAGAAGGGGTGAACGTCGAGCCAGTGCTGGAAGTGGTTCCTGTCGTGGATCCTCTTGAAGCTCCTGCTGCTGCAGCCCCAAATCCACTGCCTGTACCTCCTTCTAGATTGGAAAGGCTAGCTCGCGTACTTGAGTCAGGGATGGACTTCACCGTCTTTTGGGTCCCGATATCTTGCTACCTAGCGCATCCGTCAGGGCTTTGGAGTATCTGAGGGTTCTTCGTCGTGAGCAAGCCATCACTGAGAACGAATTCATTGAGATAGATGAACTGTTACAGAATCTCCCCCAGTGGCTTAATGAAAGAGCGGCTGCGACTGCGCAAGCCAGACAAGCCCAGGCCCACTATCAGGGCCTCGCTCAACAAAAGGACTCCTCTCGTGACTTTCTAGGAGATAGGGCTACCCTTGTTAGAGACTTGTGGATCATGCAAAATCATCTCCGGTCCCAAGTCCAAGATTTTCATGCCCAATTGACTGCTGTGACGGCCCGACTTGAGCATGAGGAGCCCTTGCTGGAGCAATCCCTAGCGGCCTCTGAAATACTGTCTCAAAACCTAGCTCAAGCTCGAGAGGAGGTCCGACCGGCGGAGCGAGCCGCTGCTGATGTCAGTTTTCGCTTGGACGAACATTTACTTCGTTTAACTCATGTAGGCCGAAAACTTTAGGCCTCTAGTGTTAGGCCCATTTTGTATGAACAATATTATTATTAATAATTTACATATTTAGCCCACTTTGCTTGGCCCAAATATATGCTCAAATTTTCAAGCAGTTCAGCGTTTAATTTGCCTTTATTGCTATTGAAACTGTTTGAAAAGATAATCTCTAAATGGAGCGGTTACCTTCTTGAAGACTGCCCCACTTCCCACAAGTTTTCTATTACCTTCATTGCCGAGATCCTAGCATTCAATTCCATTGATACTCTTATTGATGGCTTTGAAAATACTTCAACTACCCATCGTATGGTTGAGGCTAATGAGATTGGCCCTATAAATACCTGTACTTTGGAGAAGTGATAAACACAAGCAAATATGGCTTTCCCAGAGATAATTTCGCAAGCCTTATTTCTCTTCCTTCAATTTCTGAAATCTTCTCCTCACGATCTCACCCTTAGCCTCGAATTCCTGGGCCTTATGGCTTAATCTCAAAACCTGGGTAGGTCTTATGGCCTAATCTCAGGTCCAGCCGCATGTCTTTGGTCTCTGAAAATCCTGATGGGATTCACCGGTTTCAGTTAGACTGAAGAACAGGCGGCTCTTCTAACGTGGCGGAACCAGATTCTGAGGGATCCCTCTTCTCAGATTTTTCGCGTGGAGCAGGAAGGAGAAGGGCAGAAGGCCACTCAAGGCCTATCGTTCTTCTTCCGCAGCCTACCTCCGGGGTTTAACTATTAGGCTTCCGTTTTTCCCCTAGAGATGGGATTCACCGGTTCAGTTAGACTGAAGAACAAGCGGCTCTTCTAACGTGGCGGAACCAGATTCTAAGGGATCCCTCTTCTCAGATTTTTCGCGTGGAGCAGGAAGGAGAAGGGCAGAAGGCCACTCAAGGCCTATCGTTCTTCTTCCGCAGCCTACCTCCGGGGTCTGACTATCAGGCTTCCATTTTTCCCCTGGAGGTAGATGTGGCTATGAGTCGCGCTCTCTCTGAAGACCATCTCCATCCCAGAGGATAACCACATGGAAGGGTTGCGATGGATTATTTCCTTCCCTCTTCCTCCAGTACAAATGATAGCAGCTGCGACTCAGATCAGAGAAGGGATGTGGGTGAAGAGAGGAAGAGCATGAGTAATCATAGCACAGCCCCCTTGTCGCCACAAGATCCAGAAACTCTTAGAAGATCTGCAATCCTTATGATTTTTTAAGCCACTTTTGGCCTTATAACTGCGAATGTAACCGTTTCGATTTGTACTGCCTTTGGCCGTAAATCCACTTTATGAATGAATGTTTCTTCAAGCATAATCCAAAAAATTCTTATAAAATAAGGCCTCATGTATAGGCCATCATGTATATTCTTAACACACATTGTCAAGGACAATGAAAAAAAAAAAGTTACAACAAAAACAAAAGATGAAATTGTTATAAAATAAGGCCTCAACTAAGGCCTGGATGTATAGAGTATTGCCCCCCTAGTGTTCATAGGTGAAGCAAATACATGAGACTAAGGCCACAGGAAAAGGCCTGAATATAGATAGATGATGCGAGCCGATGAAGACCATGGTTGCCCCCCTGTCTGGGAATAAGGTTGATCCGGTGGATCCTCGAACTCCCAAACACTAGGGAAATTTCTTCAGGAACCGCCCGTTGATGGGATTGCGATGGATGTCGCCATCCAAGTCTTTGAGGTGAAAAGCCCTGCGCTCCATAATACGGTGGACAACAAAGGGTCCTTCCTATCGTGGAGTCCATTTATCACGACCAATCAATTTCTCGCCAAAGGGCAAAACAGCTTTCCAAACAAGGTCTCCCTCTTTGTAACTACAGCCACGCGTCCTCTTATCATAGGAGCGGGCGATACACTATTTTTCCATCACTAAATTATCCAAAGCCTTAGCTATCTCAGATCTTCGTGTTCTTGCCACATCGCCTAGACATAATCTTCACCGATCAAGTGATGCTGATCTTGTACGCGTAAGGATTGAACGTTGAGTTCCAAGGGTAAAACTGCATCATGGTCAAACATTAGTGCATAGGTCGTTGTAGCAGTGGGATTCCTCTTGGAAGTGTGATAAGCCCATAGTGTCTCATACAACGTGTCGTGCCACTGGCAAGGGTTTTCAACTAGCATCTTCTTTAGCAGGGTAATAATAATCTTGTTACTGCCCTCGCTTGACCGTTGGACTGAGCATAATATGGAGTGCTGTGGATGAACTGGATGCCCAATTCGTTGACAAGTTGCTCGACCGCACCTCCCATGAATGCTGCTCCCCTGTCTGAAACGAGCACTTCTGGGATACCAATCCTGCATATGATGTTATGAAAAATGAACTAGCGAATGGTGGCACCTGAAGCCTTTGAACTCAGCTTTGACCACTTGGTGAAGAAATCAGTAGCTACGATGATGAACTTGTGTTGGAGAGAGGAGTGGGGGTGAATCATCCCAATCAAGTCCAATGCCCAGCCTCGTGCAGGCCAAGGTTTAATAATAGGTTGCATGGGAATATTGGGGATATGCTGGACTGGAACATGTGCCTGACAGTCTTGGCATCCTTTGGCGAATGTGATACAGTCCTTCAAAATGCTGGGCCAATAATAACCATGTCTCCTGATGAGCCAACGCATCTTAGGTCCCACTTGATGGGCTCCGCACACTCCTATGTGTGTTTCTCGCATTAATCGCTTTGCTTCGCGTACATAGACACACCGGAAATCTATGCCATCTTCCCCACATCGTCGCAGCTCATCACCCCTGAGGAAGTAATTTAAGGCAAGAAAGCCAATCAACTTCCTGTCTACTGTAGGGTCTGGTTGTTTGAGGTAATCGATCAACGGAATGCGCCAATCGATGTCAATAGGTTCTAGGACTTCGACGACCGGATCATCTGGCTGGTCAAGCTGCTCAAGCCATAAAAGCAGTGTGCGGCGTTCGACTTTCAGAATGCGGTCGCGAACCCCATACTACAATGTAATGCCTGTAGCCAGTTGAGCGAGTTCATTGGCCGCTCAATTGCGCTCGCGAGGGATGTACTCCAAATCCACGTCATCAAATTGATCCAGAAGCTCAATGGCACGATTCAAATATGGTACGAACAAACAGCTTACACACCTGTATTTCTCTTGAAGCTGATTTATCACAAGCAGAGAGTCGCCACGTACCTGAAAGTCTCTTACTCCCAATTCCAGTAAGACTTCCAGGCCAATAATAAGGGCCTCATACTCTGCTTGGTTGTTCGTACACTTAAACTCCAATTAGAAAGAGTAAGAGAAACGATCGCCTGCTGGGTTCTCCAGAACAATCCCTGCCCCTGCCAATGTTTCAATTCTTGAGCCATCAAAAAATAATACCTAAGGTTGCAAAGAGACTGTGGCTTGATACCATATGGTGTACTGTGGAATGCATGCCAAATCTGGTCGAGTTGTAGTTGCGGTCGCTATCTCTAACTCCTTCACTGTGGGGATATCCAACATAGGGTGATGTGCCAAAAAGTCTACGATGGCCTGTCCCTTTACTGCTTTCTGGGGAACGTATTGTAGCGAGAATTCAGACAGGGCCAGTACCCACTTGCCAATGTCGCCTCTCAGAATAGGTCGCGACAATATGTACTTGACCAGGTCGGTTTGAGCGATGATGCAAGTAGTAAAGGATAACATGTAGTGTGGCAACTTGCATGCTGAGAAGTACAATGTAAGACATAGCTTTTCCATAGGAGTATACCTTGTTTCTCAATCTGTAAGTGTCCTACTGAGGTAGAAAATGGCGTGCTCGACGCCTTCCTCATGATCCTGGGCAAGTAGGCTGCCAATGGAAGCATCAGCTGCTGAAATATATAACTTCAATGGAAATCCAGCTCTCGGGGGAACAAGCACTAGCGGGCTCGCAAGGTAGGCCTTGATTCTGTCGAAACCCTCTTGATGCTTAGGCTCCCACACAAACTCATTCTGGCCCTGCAACTTCAGCAATGGAGAGAAGGGCTAGATTTTACCTGCAGAGTTAGAGATGAAACATCTCAGAAAGTTGATCTTACCTAGCAAACGCTGCAATTCCTTTTTCATTCGCGAAGGGGATGCATTCATGACTGTGCTTGCCTTGTCTTCAGGGACCTCAATCCCTGTCTGATGGACAATGAATCCCAGAAAATCTCCTGCTTGAACTCCAAAAAAGCATTTAGCGGGATTTATTCTGACCTTGTGTTGCCGCATGCGCTCGAATACCTTTCTGAGATCTGTGGTGTGGTCTCCTCTCTTTTGAGACTTTACAACTACGTCATCGATGTAAACCTCTAAAATCTTCCCCAGGATGTCATGGAAGATTAGGTTCGTGGCTCTCTGATACGTTGCTCCAGCATTCTTCAGTCCAAAAGGCATAACCACATATTCAAAAACGCCCGTGAACCCAGGACACTGGAACTCGGTTTTATGTCTGTCTTCTTCTGCGACCGGAATCTAGTCATATCCTGCGGTGCCATCCATGAAGGACAACAATTCATGTCCTACTACGACGTCTACTAACATATCCGCCACCGGCATGGGGTAGACATCTTTAGGTGTAGCGATATTTAGGTCTCTGTAGTCTACGCAGACCTTCATCTTGCCATTCTTCTTGCGAACATGCACTATATTAGATAGCCACTGATTGTATTTGGCTACCTTGATAATGCCTGATTTATGCATTTTTTCTACTTCCTCCTTGACAAGGACTTGGGCTTCTGAATTCATTCTTCATGGCTCTTGTTTCACAGGCTATTGTCAGGGAGTGTTGGCAGTTGATGGCAAACCAAGTCTGGTGACAGGCCGGGCATGTCTTCATACTTCTCCGCGAAACAGTCTTTGAACTCTAGTAATAAGTTAATGAGCCTCTGTTTCTCACTAGGCTCTAAGTAAGCGCTGATAGCCACTTCCATAGGCTCATCTGTTGTTCCAAGATTGACCTTCTCGGTAGGGTCTCTGACCTTAGGAGGTGTATCGTCTAGCGCTGCCGGAGCAAGGTGGATATCTACAACATCTTCTTCCTTATCAGAGAGTTCTTCATTGAAGGCCTCTAAGGTCGCGACTCAATCGTAGGCCTCTTTTTCCACTAAGTACGATGATAGTCTTTCGTACAGCGAGTGGAAGGCCTCTATCCATTCCTCTGGGAGGTCGTAATCCATTAATCATTTAAGAGTTTGGGCACAATGTGGCTAGGCCTTTCCAAGCCTTCTTTTGCTAGCGTAAGCCGCCACTATGCCAATTCAGAGGCCTTCACCCCTGTGGGGCGGCCTTTGTCATCGATGCCACTGACCTGCAATGGAGTGATAGGCTCCAAATAGTACCTGGCATCTACATAATTCGCGGAAACTGGGAATGGGCGAGGATCCGCCTTGATCACCTTAGCTTTATCTGTCTCCCTATTCCACATAATTAGTTCCTGATGGAGAGTTGATGGAAACAGTAACTCCGGTGGATCCAGTCCCTGCCCAGAATAGCACTGTAGGCCGCATAACAGTCTGTCACAAAGAAAGCATAAACTCCCTCTGCAGAGCCAACCTTGATGAGTAAGAAAAGTAATCCCAGGGTCTTTGTTACAGTCCTCGCGAAGTTCTTGAGTGTGAGGGACGTAGACTGGATTTTCTCTTTCTTGATTCTGAGCAAGTGCATGGTCCTGGTAGTGATGACATTAACGGCAGCTCCGGTATCAACCATAATCTTGTTAACTTTGGTGCCGCCAACTTCTACTGTAATATATAGAGGTCTCATGTGTTGGACCATAGCAGGTGTTGGCCTGGTGAAGCTCATGAAGAATTCTTTGTTGTGAGCATCCTTCGTTTCAAGAAAGACAGCCTCTTCCACAGGTGTTGTGACTGCCGACGTGATCTACAAGGACTGTGCACTAATTTCCTCAGCTTCTACGCAGTGGGGAGCACGTAAACCATGTTGCAAGACGTGTCAGTCATATCTGTCTCCTCCATGTCATCTTCCAGGTTAAGTGGGGAAAATGGTTCATTCCGTACTCCAAATGAATCACTTTCCCCAATTATTTCCTTACATTTATTACTCACAACATATTATTTTATTGCATTAATTACAAACTTTTTTACAACTTTCTTTATGTTACCAAACATCGGAATGGAAAGTTCTTTAGAAATTTCATTTCCCTTTCCATGGGAAAGACAAATGAATTATTTTCATTTCCATGAACCAAACGAGACCTTAGAGTAAACTCTAACTCTAAAATTATAGGGAGTCATTATTTTGAAATTTTTACCCTTTTTTCTCTTCTTTCTTCAAAATATATTAAGGATTAAATATTGTTTAGTCGTTGAACTTTTGCCCAAAAAACACTTCAATCCCTGGTCTTCTAATTCACACGTTTGTGGAAAGATAGGTAATATCTTTCCGTTGAATAAAAAGCAGTTTTCTCCCTAGCCCTAAAACTCTCTCTCTCTCTCTCTCTCTCTCTCTCTCTCTCTTCCATCCGTGTCCGGCGGTGAGCCCTTGCGCTGTATCGGACAGGCTTTTGTTGACTCCGTGTGGGTCGTGGTGGTTGTTGATGCGATGAAGGAGTGGGAGATTGTGGCGGTTATCAGGCTTGGTTTTGCTACTCGATGGCTCGCGCGGTTGACTGGTTTGGTATCGCGGGATCGAAGGGATGGTGGTGGCATGCTCATGGTGACGTGTAGTCCAACTGATCGGAGGTTGGCGGGTGATAGTGTGGTCTTGGAGGCGTGGTGTTGTGCCAATCGGATCGATCCGTTCGGGTTGTAACTTATGGATCCGATCTGGGATTGGGTTTGTTTGGCTAGGGCGGCACTTATTCATGGCTCATCGGGAATGGCAATAAGTTCAAGGAGGCGTCCAATGACTACGGTGGGGAGGCGTTGGAAGTGGTCTGGCGACTGAGGCTGTGGTGGGGTTGAGTCAGGCTTGGTTGGCTTCCCGTGGTCATCCTCTCTCCTGGGTCAAGGCTCGGGCTTGGGCCCTCTTTTTGGGCCAGGCCCTGGCTATTTGGTTGTTTAAAGATTTTAGTTTTATCTTAACTGGTTGCTTAGGTTTGTCTCGCTTTTGGTGGGTAATAAATCCCTGCATGCTTCTCGTAGGGATAGTCGAGCTAAATGCATGTGTATGCACTCAAAAGTGTCTTGTCTGGCCTAATGAGGTGACGATCGTTGGTTAAATGGTCGCAATCCCTTACTGGCAGGACGAAACTAAGTGTCGTCGGATCTATTTTCCGGTGGTAATATAGTAGGAAAGCTATGAAATTGGTAATTATGCTACATTGTAATCGAGTTATCTTTCCATTATGTCACTGCTTTGTCAAAGCAAATAGAATAGCTAGTACAACACTTTTTACTAGTTGGTGCATGTTTGAATATAGTTATTTTGTACAGACTTCTGATATCATTTCAGGATGTTCTCAATATGCTTATTGTAATAAGGAGTTTAGGCTCAATGTGCCCCCTTTGTATTTGATAGTTTCATTAATCAAGGTTTGAGGTAGTCGCACCAGCGCTTTATTCAAAAAAAAAAAAAAAATTCACACGTTTAGTCCTTTGGACCAATAAGTCCATTCCGTTACTCTTCATCTAAAAACTCTGTTAAGTCGCTGATGTCTCAGTTCTTCTGCGGCAAAATGTCTATTTACCCTCACTTAAAAATAAAAAAAATTTCTCTCTTTTTTTGTTTTGTTTTGTTTTTCTTTTCTGTTTATCTCTTCTTCTCTCTTTCTCTCTCTCCTCTAGAAACTTCAGAACAACCCCATCCATCTCCTCTACAACCTTCCCTTTCTCCTTCAAATAAACAAAAACCCATTGTCAAATTTTTCAGGAAAAATCCCTTCTCCTCCCGACGTGTCGATCTCTGCTCCATTTCCAGACCCTCGAACAAATGAACTGAAATCCAAAACACAATCAAAAACACAAAAAAGACTGAAACTTTAAAACACCTGAGAGGAGACGGAGGAGAAGGAGGAGACAGCGGAGACGTCCCATACCCGAGTGGAGACGACCCATATCCATATGTGGTTGCCCAAAGCATAGAATGGGAGAGAGTACTAACAACGTTGCCGTTAAGGAAGACTCCACCTAGCTTGCCGACCCGAACCGAGACTCCTAGTTCCTCTCCAGGTTCGAGCATGTCCCCTCCTTCTTCCCCCTAGACTTCGGCCTCCGCCACCACGACCACGTTGACGGCTACACCCTCTTCTTCATGCCCTTACTCTCTTCCACCACTCATTTCCCCTCCAATTCTATACTCCTCTATTTATGCAATTCACTACTAAGCAACCCATCATCACTAAAAAAAAATTTGCCTCAAGCTCATAACAAGTTCTACAGAAAAAAAAAAGAATAACCTTCATTAGAATTAAGCAGTACAAAGCAGGTGGTAAAGCTCTAAAGTAATAGGGTGCTCTTATAGACATTTCATTTTCATTTAGGGGGATCTATGCATTTTGTTTTTGCTCTAACAAATTTCCTATACCTATCCCCATTTTACAAAAAGGAAGAGAGTGTAAACGAAAATCCTTATAGTTAGGCCTCGTTTGGTTCGAGGAAAGTAAGAATCGGGAAAGGAAAGTTGTTCCTTTCTTGCGTTTGGGATACAAAACGAAAAGAAATACTTTCTTGAAGCAAAGGAATAGAGGGGAAAATGTTTTTTTTCCATACTCCAATTGAATCACTTTCCCCCATTATTTCCTTGCATTTATTAATCACAACACATTATTTTATTACATTAATTACAAACTTTTTAACAACTTTTCGGATAACTTTCTTTATGTTACCAAACATCAGAATGGAAAGTTATTAGGAAATTTCATTTTCCTTCCCATGAGAAAGACAAAAGAATTACTTTTATTTCCCCGAATCAAACGATGTCTTAGAGTAAACTCTAAAATTATATGGAGTCATTATTTTGAAAGTTTTTATTCTTTTTTCTCTGCTTTCTTCAAAATATATTAAGGATTAAATATTATTTAGCCCTTACACTTTTGCCCAAAAAACACTTCAATTATTGGTATTCTAATTTCAGGCGTTTAGTCCTTGTACTCTCAATTTTGGACCAATAGGTCCATTTCGTTACTCTTCATCCAAAAACTCCGTTAAGTCGCTGACGTCGTAGTTCTTCCGTGAAAAAATGTCTATTTACCCTCACTTTTTTTAATTAATTTTCTCTCTCTGTTTTTGTTATTATTTTTTGGACTAATTTCAGTTTACCCCCCCCTAAAGTTTGGGGTCGACATCATGTTAGTCCCTGCAGTTTCAATTTAATCAGTAACACCCTAATACTTTTCAATTTCATCAACCGTGTCCAATTACTTGAGTTCCGTCTAAATTGGATGTTATATCTGATGTTGGGGGCCCACTATAAGGGATAGCATGGTCATTTCAAGACAAAGAAAATACCAGAACAAAAAACCACTTTAAGGGATAATCTGACGTCGTTTGGCCTCTGCTCCACCATCTCTATCCTTTTCTTCGTAGCCCAACTCCTCTTCATCATCCTTCAGTATTCCTCCATTCATGTTTTCAGTTCTATTAATCCAAAAAAAGCATGGCTCTATCTTCCAAATTTGAACCGGAGAAAACAAAAGAGAAATCACACATCTAATGAATCCTCAGAAAACACAGGAAGACCTCTTCCACCACCATCACCACCTCCACGTACAGCCACCCCCGATCGTCCAATCTCCTCCCGAAAAAGACGTCGTCTTCGTAGACCCCTTGTTCACTCCTCAAGGCTGACATATTCGACCCCTCCCCCCTCCTCCTTCTTCTTCCTCTTCTATAGCTTCAAATAACCACATGCCTAAATCAACACATTAAATTCCACCCCCTTCACTCATTCACCATCATCCACTACCAACCCTAATCCATCTCCATCTCTATGACAAACAAGAAGACGAGACAGAGTGCAGAAGCATGAAACAACTACACAAGTAATTGAGCCTCCTCTTTATCCTCGTTGTCATTCTCATCAGCTCCACCTTCTTCATCCTCTAGCCCACTCTCTCCTGTCTCTCCCCTTCTGAGCCAATCCCTCCATCCCCCGATCTTTCTCCTCCGTCCACGATCGAATCAACACCGCTTCCTTCTCCACCAACCTCTGCAACAACGCCGGCAAGGTTCCCGCCGGCCTCGGCAAGGCATGTGACTATCTGAATAAGAAGAAGAAGAAAAAGAACCGGGTCAAGTTCTGGAAGACTTGGGTCGAGGAGTCAAAGAGGCTTGAAGGGAGGCTAAGGGCGGTTGGATCGGTGAATTTGGACCACAGCTAATGCGCCGCCATGGTCGATTGGCCGGCTTTCTTGAAACGAGTCACGATTCCGGTAGACATTGTGAAATTGGTGATTCCAAAGATTTGATTTTGAGGTGAGGAATGTGAAAATTGAGGAGAAATTAGAGATGGGTCTTTGGTTTCTATGTTACTGCTATGAGAAGAAGAAGAAGATCAGAAAAAGAAGAAGAAGATGAAGAAGAAGAGCTGAGAGAGAGAGAGAGGAACGGAAGGGGAGGTTTTGTGTTTTCTTTCTTCTTCTTTTTAAAATTTTTTTTTTATGAAATGACCATTTTAACCTCTAAAGTATCAGATTTAGTGTCCAAATTGAATGGAGAATGAGACATTAGACACGGTTGATGAAATTGAAAAGTATGAGGGTGTTACTGATTAAATTGAAACTGCAGGGACTAACATAATGTCAACCCCATATATCAGGGGGGTAAACTGAAATTAGTTTTTTTTTTTTTTTTTTTTTTTCTGTTCATCTCTTCTTCTCTCTCTCTCCCCTCCAGAAACTTCATAACAACCCCCTCCATCTCACATGCGACCTTTTCCTTCTCCTTCAAATAAACAAAAACCCATTGTCAAATTTTTCTGGAAAAATCCCTCATCCTCCTGACGTGTTGATCTCCGCTCCATTTCTGAACCCTTGGACAATTGAATTAAAATCCAAAATACAATCGAAAACAAAAAGTTACTGAAACTTTAAAACACTTGAGAGGAGACAGGAGGAGACGGTGGAGACATCCCATACTTAAGAGGAGACGACCCATATCCATATTCGGCAACCCAGAGCATAGAATGGGAGAGAGTACGAACGTTGAGGAAGACTCGACCCAGCTCGCTGACCTGAACTCCTGGTTCCTCCCCGGGTTTGAGACTGGCCCTGTCCTTCTTCCCCCTAGACTTCAGCCTCCGCCGCCTCAACCACTCCGACGACTACACCCTCTTTTCAAGCCCTCACTCTCTTCCTCCACTCATTTTCCCTCCAATTCTATACTCATTTGTTTCTGCAATTCACTACTAAGCAACCTATAGTCACTAAAAAAAATTAGCCTCAAGCTCATAGCAAGTTCTACATAAAGAAAAAAAAAGAAGAAAAAAGAACAGTCTTCATATGAATTAAGCAGTAGAGAGCATCAAACTGATAATCATAAAAAGCATAGAAATTTCGAAAGTCAACCAAAAGACCAAATTCGTAGCTCAAAAACAACAACTAACAATGCCTTCACAACTCACCTGCCATGCTTAAGCTTCGAAGCCCTAGATTAAATTCTCAATCTTTCTCAGTCTCAGAGGATAAAGATTAAAGCTTTGGATTAGAAAACCGAAACGAGGTTTTGGTAACTTTCGTTGTAGAGAAAGAGTGGTCGCAGCTTGAAGAAGAAAAAGAGGGAAGTGAAAAACATAGTGGTTGAAGGTGGGGATGGAGGCGGTGGAGGAAGTCTTGAGGAAGTGAGGAAGTGATGAGAAGAAGAAGAAAAAAAAAACTAAAATAAATTAAAAAAAAAAGTGAGGGTATAATAGACATTTTAACGTGGAAGGAATGTCACGTCAGCAACTTAATGGAATTTTTGGATGGAGAGTAACGGAATGGACCTATTTGTCCAAAATTGATAGTACAAGGATTAAACATGTGAAATTAGAAGAACAGAAACTGAAGTGTTTTGTTTTATAAAAGTTCAAGGACTAAATAGTATGTAATCCATATATTAATTTTCATCATTAATTATAAAGGGGTGAAATTGGCACTCTTTTTTTACAAGTGTGGTTCTATTCATACCTCCAAATTTGCTATGGGTGTTTCTAAATGTATCCAGCAGAAATCAATCTACCCCCAGCAACCTATTTATATTAAAAAGATATAAATAAATTTTACTCATTTTCCCATTAAGCCCTCATCGCTAAACATTTGCCCATAATTTTTTTCTTCCAAAATCTTATACCCAGCACAACGAAACCACAGAGGCTCTGAATCACATCGGCCTCGTCCTGGCACACAACTGACACCAAGCACCAGGAAAGTCTGCAGTTCAGGTGCCAGCAACCCAATTCATTCACAGCTTCTGGCGACATCGTTTTAGTTTGTCTTCTGCTACCTTTTCTTCTCTTTCTTGTTCACCCAATTCCCGATGGTCGGAGTTTCGTCTCGGACTTGGAAACAATGCACGATCAGATTGTACTACGTCACCTAATATTCATTGAATATTAGGTCTTGATTTGATTTGTACTATAGATACAACAAATAAATTCCCTGAGATGAAGGGTTATTATGAGTGAAACAAGTGCAGTGCATATTGATTCGCACCTTTCTTCCCTTGAAAGAAGTTCTTTTGCTTTAATTGAATTTAATTGAGAATCAGTTGAACCAAAACTCAAGTATGTTTACAATCGAAGCAATTAGCACCCTAGAATTTCTCTGTTACCCATTCTTACCGAAACATGTATCTCGAAACTTTGAGTTTCTAATTGATGAGAAGAGAAAGGGAAGATGTTGCTGGGTGTGTTTTTTAGGACATTGTTTTGTAGGATGAGGGTATTTTAGAGAATTTAGCTGGGTTTAACTAAATATTATTTGATATAAATAATTTGCTAGGTACATTTAGAAAGACCCTTTACTATTTAGACCTCTCTTGATTTTTGAAAAAAAAAATCTCAATTTTAGCCCTACAGAAATTGAAGGAAAAAATAATAATTTCAATTTAACACTGTTGGGCCGTTGCTTTTCTGTCACTCATAGCTTTCATTCTCTCTTCCTATGTACAAATCATGTTGCTAATGAAGTATTAATGCCAGGTTGATAAAATCTCATTTTGGCTCAGCCCTTTAATTTTGTCTTCTGCAATTATCTTTTTTTATTTTTCTTTTGGCTTCTTATTAGTAACTACTAATCATAATCAAGGTTTAATACTTTGGGTTTCTTAACGTTAGTTATGATTGAGTGCATGTGGAATTGATGAGAGATTTTAATCAAAACCCTACACACACAGAGAGAGAGAGAGGTCAGAGAACCGTAGCTCCTCCATATAGGGTTACAACTTTTAGGTATAACTTGGAGAAGAGAAAGAAAAGAATATGGGCAATCGAGAAAGGTCCAAATAGCAAATTTGGAGGTATGAATAGAACCACCCACTTTACAAACCACACTCCCCTTCCATGAACATTTCTATTGAAAAATTAATCATGGAGGGAGAAGCTGGGTGTGGTTTGTAAAAAAGAGGGTGCCAATTTCAATTCCCTTAATTATTTGATTACATTTTACAAATTTTAAAAAATATTACCATATTTAATTGTGAATAAATAAATTATGGATGGAGAATACGATAGAGATAGAGAAGCTAAGAGTGTGTTTGGATGAGGGAAAATATGATGGAATTTAATTGAAAATAAGGATTTCATAATTCCTACAAGCTAATTCCCTCGTTTGGCATTATCAAACAGGAAATTTTAGATTTCTCTGTGGAAAAAAATGAAGGAATTCATCATTTAAATTTCCCACTTCAATTTCCACCAAAATAGGTGTCATTTACGAATTCCCTTGCAGTATTCAATTTTCATTTCCAAAACAAGGTTTTTTCTATTTTATTTTTTTATTTGTTATAAACTTTCTTAATTTATTACACATTTCAAATCCTAAATGGTTACAACCAAACAACAGAAATTGCAATTAATGGAATTTTAGATTGATGGAGTTACCATCATTTATAAATTCTTATGGATTTTATAATTTTCTTATCCAAACACAACGTAATGGAATTACATAAGTAAAATTATAAAACTTTTAAATTTTGAATCCCTGTAGTAAGCATTCAATAGTTCTAGTTGGACCTCCATCTTTTTTCAATTATTAATAGGCATTTGTCAACTCATATGAAAAGACAAATAAGGACAAAAAGAAAAAAAAATACTAGTCTTATCTCCCATTAATATAACGTCCAATTTTTTTTTTTTTTTTTGCCGGAATTTCCTTATATTACCTGGAAAGTTCCGCCATGCCTTAAGATATCAGTACCTTAAAATTTGTAATCACACATATGGGCCATCAATTTTACATGGGTAAATTTGACAGCTGTAAAAAGACCAAATCAATAGACTGGCTACCTGCTATGTAGGTAATATTACCGTTATGATTCTAACAACCGTATTTAGGAGATGGAGCAAGAATGGAATCTGGTACGTTTTCAATTGTATTTCGCAAGTGTTTTTGGGTTCTTTTGAATTTTGTGTCTGGGTTCTTGAATATAGGAGTGGGTGATGAGTGTTTGAGAAATTTGAATGGGTTTTGCGAAGATTTCGAGGGGTTTTCGAGAATGTGGATGATGCATTTGCTAGTAGAGAATTCGGCGGTGCGTTTTCGAATTGTGATGCTTTGAGGTCAAATTTGGTTCTTATGTTTTCGCAAGTGTTTCTGGGTTCTTTTAAATTTTGTGTCTGCCTCCAACATTTCATCTTGGCCGTTAAACAACCAAAACTGAATCAAAAGTCCACATGAAGACCTCAGATCAAGATATTGTATTTTCTTTTTGTGTAAAGCCATTGTTGGCCTGTAAACTTTTATTGTATTGTGTTGATATGTATTGCCTTTGGCTGTAGAGCCACATATTGATCATATGCTTGTTTATAATATTGGGGCACAAAATCAAATTTCAATTGAAACCCATAATCAAATCCGACTATTTCTCATCAAAGAAAATAAATTTACAACTGAACAATCGCAAAAACACTAGCTTGAAACGATTTCAAGCTCGGAATGAAGAGCAATTAGATATTAATGATGAAATTGTGCCATATAGACTTGAAACAAGGACTTTGTCCTGGGGAATGATAGGAGAAGGAGTTGAACCGATGACTTCAACGATGCCGTTTTGGTTTGGGTTATCAGCATGATGGGACTCGGAGCCCTCATTTTTGAAGGTTTTTGCGGGAGAAAGCATGTGGTCTTGTGGGTCCGTACGAAAAAATCAATGCGTCCTTGGCGGCCTTGCCCTTGTCGACCTCAATCACTTATGGTAATGCTGCAACTCCAACGAGGAGAGTCTTTCAGCGAGAGAAAGTGGAGAGGCAGAAGAAGGAATAGTGTTTAATTTCAAAATTTTGAAATAGCATTGTTGAAACCTGCTATACCCAGTACCCTGCAATCACGTGAGGTAGATGCGCATCTACGAGTGCAAATGCGCTTCTATTTAATTTCCCTGTGTAAAATGGATGGCCCAGATGTAATTTCAAATTTTAATGTACTGATACCTTAAAGCACTCAAGGAAACCCATCTTACCTATATAACTTTAGTTTACCTAAAACAATTAAATAAAATAATTAACTTCTATACATGGCTCCATCATTTAATTCAAATGTAAACTCAAAACAATCTAATTTTGAATTTCCTTAAACTAATTTTATTGAATATTTTGGTGTAGTTATTACTAATTAAGATTCAAGGTAAACTCCCGGCATTTTAATTAGATTTAATTGATATATATATATGTAAAAGTAAAATGAGAATTGAAATTGATACTCATTTTATTTCATAGCCCCTTTATATAGTGATAGAATTACAATGGAAATATCGATTAACATTAATTACAATAATGATAGTAAATACTGATTGTGATGTGATTGCAATTCCTTGATTCCCTCTTCGTCTGTTTCTTTGACGAAGGCACATAACATGTTTTTCTTTTAACACTCCCCCTTGTGCCAAGTCAAACAAAATGGTGCATGAGTTGTTGCCTCACTAAAAACCTTGCCAAGTAACAATAAAAACCCTGTGGGACAAAAAATACACATTGGTCGAAGGAAAAGAGCACAACACACCTTTTACATTTGAGGATGACATGTGTGTGTTAGACTCCCCCTAACGTCTACACCTCCCCCTGATCCTTACATTAATCAAGGGAGCTTGGAAAGTCTTCGCATTCCTATGCTTTTCACATGTTTCTCAAATATGGCCTTAGACAATGATTTGGTGAACAAATCTGCCACATTCTCCTCAGACCTTACTCAATTCACTTGAATCTTGAGGAGGGCCTATTGTTGCTGATTGTAGAAAAACTTTGGCGATATGTGTTTTGTATTAGGATTAAATACTATTTACTCCCTATACTTATAGGGTCTTATTTTTTCAGTCCCTGACCTTCGAATTTCACCTAAAAAGTCCTTGAACTCTCAATTTTCTCCCAATTGGTCCCTGCCATCAAAATTTTATATTAAAGTTGCTGAAAATGTCTATTATGCCCTCACTTAATTTTTTTTTAATTTATTTTTACTCTCTCTTTTATTTCTTTTTTTCATTAATTTTTTTTTAATTTTGTTTACTCTCTCTTTGAGGAGATGAAAAGACGAGAGAGTGGAAGAAGAAGAGATGAAAAGAAAAAGAAAAAAAAGAATAAAAGAAAGATAGATAGGAATAAAAAAAGAATATATATATATATATATATTTTTAAAGTAATTGAGGGTATAATAGACTTTTTAGGGGAAGATAACGGAGTTTTTGATGGATACTTAACGGTAGGGACCAATTGGGAGGAAATTGGGAGTTCAGGGACTTTTTAGGTGAAATTCGAAGGTCAAGGGCTGAAATGATGAAACCCTATAAGTATAGGGAATAGGCAGTATTTAACCCTTTGTATTATCACTCTTGATATATCCTAGCTTTATCTGTTCGATGCAAGCTGCATTATCTTCATAAATGCAAGTAGGCTCTTCAGTGGAAGAGCTCAAACCACTAGTCCCTCGAATATGTGTAATGATAGCTCTTAACCATACACACTCACGAACCGCCTCATGTAGAGCAATGAACTCTGAGGATGCGCTTCGACCGATCATGGGAGTGCTATCATGATGCACTTTGTTTATGTTAAATCGCCTGACTTTTGGACATACGCAGACTGGTGGATTAGTATTCCACAAACTCGGTATTCTAGTTCAAGGCCTAAATAGAATCGAGTTTTCCCAATATCCTTCATCTCAAATTCGGATTTCAAGTAGCTCGCGGTTTCTCTTATTTTATCAAGAGTACCTATTATGTTCATATCATCGACATATACAGCTACAATTGCAAATTCGGAACTTGTTCTTATATCCCTTCCCAATTAAGTAGTCACTTAGACTGGTATACCATATCCGCCCGGATTGTTTCAATCTATAAGTGAGCCTTTCAACCTCATTGCAAACACACTCTGTGGTTTAGAGTCACTTGACTTGGGTAATGTTAGGCCATCATGCACGTTCATATATATATATATATATATCTCTCTCCAAATCAAGATCCCCATAGAGATATGCAGTAACCACATCCATGAGCTACATTTCCAGTCCTTCGGAAACTACCAAGCTAACTAAGTAGCGGAACATTATAACATCCATCACGGGAGTGTATGTCTTCTTGTAGTCAATTCCAGGGCGTTGTGAGAAACCTTGCGCCACAAGGTGAGCCTTATACATCAGGACGTCATTCTTCTCATTACGCTTTCTGACAAAGACCCATTTATGTCCTACAGGCTTTACACTTGGTGGGGTTAGCGCTATCGGACCAAATACCTGTCTCTTTGCCAGAGAATCTAGTTCTACCTGGATTGCTTCTTTCCATTTAGGCCAATCTGCTCTTTGTTGACATTCTGCAACAGAGCGTGGTTCAATATCATCATGCTCTATGATTTCTTGAGCAACAGTGTATGCAAATACATCATCAATGTGTATGGAAGATCTTTCTATCAACTCATACACACTCTCATAATCCTTTGATATTACTTTGTTCTCTGGAATCATTTCAAACATCGAAGCGTCCTCTAGTATTGATTCATGGACATAACTATAATAAGAGACAATCTCATGAGAGGGATTCTCTACATTGATGATTAATGGATCAGTTTGTGCCTTTCTCCCCCTCTTCTTCCTTGGGTGAGTGTCAATCGAACCAAGTGGCCTCCCCTTGTTCCTTTGGGGAGCCACGACCTCAACCACACCTCTACTTAGTGTGGTTGCAGTGCCTCTATCTGTGGCACCATGCCCCTTGTTAGGGACTTCTAACCTTGCAGGCACATTTGCAGCTAGTATTTGTGATCTCGTTACTTTTACGATATTAGTAAACGCATCAGGCATCGAATCTGCTACGTTCTGAAGATTGATTATTCTTTTAACTTCACTTTCACTTTGTGAAGTGAGAGGATCAAAATGAGACAGAGTGGGGACAAACCATGACAATTCTTGTCGTTCCCTTGGAAAATCCTTTTTCCTATCTCCCCCTAACGACTGGAAGATTGTCTCATCAAAGTGACAATCCGCAAATCTAGCGGTAAAGAGATTGCCTGTCAAGGGTTCCAAGTAGAGGATAATTGTTGGGAATTCGTATCCAACATAAATACTTAATCATCTCTAAGGACCCATTTTGGTGCTCTGTGGGGGCGCAATAAGCACATATACTGCGCAACCAAATATGTGTAAGTGTGAAATGTCAAGCTCATATCCAGTTACGAACTGGTAAGCAGAAAATGGTTGGCTAGCAGTGGGTCTAAAACGAATAAGTAAAGCTGCGTACAATATTGCATAACCCCATGCAAATATAGGCAAGTTGGTGCACATAACCAATGCCCTAGCCATCATCTGTAGCCTTCGGATGGTGATTTCTGCGAGACCATTTTGTGTTGCACATGGGGTACAAGATGCTCTAAATTGATTCCAATAGACATGCAATATTCATCAAATGCTTTTGATGAAAACTCTCTAGTGTTATCAAGCCTTATAGACTTGATAGGATGATTAGGGTGGTGAGCTGTTAAACGTATAATCTGTGCTAGAAGTTTTGCAAATGCAGCATTTCTTGTGGATAATAAGACGACATGTGACCAGCTTGTCGAAGCATCCATTAGAACCATAAAGTACTTGAATGGTCCGCATTCTAGATGGATAGGTCCACAGATATCTCCTCGTATCCTTTGTAAGAATGGAATGTTTTGTTTTGTATCTTTAGCATATAGGAAGGTCTCGATCATGTTTTTGCTAAAGAGCAGGCTTTGCAAAATGAGTGATGTGCCTTTGAAATAGTCAATGAGGCATAATGGGACGGAGGTAGTGCTTCTGGTAATTCAGAAGGTAATGGCTGCATTTGAGTAGTACTAGGACCGACACCTTGCAGTGTGGCGGATTTTTCTCCCATTTTATTTCTCACTTGAAAGAAGGGATGTCCGTGTGAGTTCTTTGAAATACAGATCATCATGTCACGACCGGGGTGTCCTAGGCCATATTGCCAAAGCCTATATGAGTCAGTGTCCCATATTTCATTGTTGGTGACAGTATAGGATTCAATGATCTGAATTGTAGTGAGGTACAATCCACTAGATTGACTCATAAGTTTCTCTAAAATGAGTTTCCTTCCACATTCATTAGAGTTAATATCAAGGTATTCAGTTCCATTCTCACAGTGTGTTTCTACTGGATAGCCGTTAACATAAATATCTTTTAAACTTAACAAGGTTCAATTAGCTATTGGTGCATACAGAGCGTCTTTGACTTTAAATATATCTCATATTCTTTAGAGTATTTCTATTTTGGGCAAATTACTATTCACACCATGTACTTTGGGCGCACGACAATTTAGTCCCTAACATTTTAATTTCAACAAGTAACTCCCCAGACATTCGAATTTTAACAATTTGATCCAAAATGACCATTTTACCCCTCACTTTTTTTTTAATTCTTCTTTTTTTTTCCTTTTTTTTTTGTTGTTATTGTTGTTATTTTTTCTACTTCTCTCTCTCTCTCTCTCTCTCTCTCTCAGCTCAATAGTGTGATCCAAAACCCACCGCAGCCTCTCCTACCTCATCTGCATC
The DNA here is from genome assembly GCA_024704745.1 of Rosa lucieae. Classification (NCBI taxonomy): domain Eukaryota; kingdom Viridiplantae; phylum Streptophyta; class Magnoliopsida; order Rosales; family Rosaceae; genus Rosa; species Rosa lucieae. The sequence continues at coordinate 37,941,693 of CM045498.1, forward strand.
TTCCCTCAGGACACCGCCCTCACCGGACGCTACCTCTTCGACCTCGCCACCTCACCTGGAAGGAGCTGGCAGCGGTGCCTCATTTTTTTCCTCTTTCTTTCCCTTTGGCTGCACTATTTTATCTCTCTCTTCCCGACCTCTCCTCTTTCCTCTTTTACGGCCAGAAACACCACATCCGCCCACCACCTTACGTCGCCATCACTATCAACCAAATCAAGATGGAAATCCGATCCAAGTCCAAGCTTCTCGCTGCCAAAACACGATCGGCAGCCTCCGCGTGAGGTCCTCCAGCCCACGACGCCACCTCCATTACCTTTCTCTGCTTTCAAGCCTCCATCTCGCCTCACCGTCACTGTTACTCGACTCAGCAACCATCAATCAGCCAAACCTCGAAGTCGTTACACCAGCCGATGCCGAACGACGTCGCCCACACACCGTAGCAGAAACCCGAGCTTCTGCTGAGATTGATTCACCGTTCTCCGGCCACGTCTGAGCTTAAGGATCTCTGGCCGGAACCCAAGGTCCTAGTTTGTTGTTGTCCGTGAGGTCAAAACTTGAAACTTGATTTTTTTTTTCTTTCCTTTTTTCTTTTTGGTAAGGGTTGTTGATGATATTCCAAACATATGAATTAGATTTCAAGACCAAGATTTGTAATGGTCAAATTTTTTTTGATGCTATGTGAAAATACTTCATCACAGTAAGTGTGTGTATAATGTGCATGAATTTTCATTATCATGGCAAAGCGGATTGTATATGTTGCATTCAAAAAATAACCGTAGCACATTTAAACATAGCATATATAAAAATAAACTACATGGCATGCTAAAATTCACAAATATATACCAAAATATATGTTACACATAATAATACCAAAAATATACCATGCATAAAATAAAATACAAACGATAGCAAAATATAAAGGCATGCTTAGGAATAATTATATACGCGTAAATAAAATTCACAAAAACATGCTCAAAATTGCATAAATAATATATAACAAGATATATATGGCATGTTCAAAATAAAGTATAAACTATAGCATAATTAAAACATACTTAAAAGGATCAAAGTTATCTAGCTAAACATGCTCAAAAGTTCTAATTATAAATAATGAAATATACCATAGTAAGAAAATAAATAAAAGAGAACATACTTGGTTTGGAGAAAATAAAACAATCCTAGCGTACGCGCGTGTTGATGCAGGCGTGAGTAGTGATGTTACGAAAAACTGGGCTGCTTCCTCTCTTTTTTAGCAATAGGCCACGGGGCCTTGTTGTTTTTTTTTTCTTTTTTCTTCCGTGGTCTGCTTTTTTTTTTTTTTTCCTTTTCTCGGCCTGTTTCTTTTGTTTCTTTGCCCTTTTTATTTTTATTTTTTTTGTTTGACCGATCCTTTTCTTTGGGCCAGGTTACTTTTTTTTTTTTTTTTTTCCGGTTTACAGATGGTGCAAGCGAGTCTGGGTCGAGATCGGTGGGGCTCAAGGGCGGCGCCGGTGGTCTGTGTCCTTTCTGTCATAGATGGTCGGTGATCTGGAAGCCGGTGGATGCGGAAGCAATAGCGCAGGGTGAGGCTGATGCGGGGGGGGGGGGGGGGGGGGGGGTGTGGTGATGGATGTTGGCTGACGGAAGAACCGCTGGGGTCAGGTGGATTGGGCTGGAGTGCCGGAGTAGGTAGACGGGGGCACCAAGGCAAGGGCTAGATGAAGAAGAATCAACGCTGAGGTCAAAGTGGTGATGTAGGACGAGAATGGACCCAGTTTAGCCGAAAAACCATAAAAGTAAAGAAGCGGTGTAGAATGAAGAAGAGTGATTGGAAAATAGGTAACTCACGCGTAATCAGGTTACTAGCCGCTGGAATATTCAAAAAGACTTGGTTTTGGACTTTTCGGGTTTCTCGTGCGAAAAGTCAGGTTTTGATTTTGAATCAGATTTGACTAACTTTTGGATAGAATGTCCGTTTGAAACGCATGATACCTTTCCAGAATGGGAACGACGAGATCTTCAAGACTTACTATAGCGAGCCCTATCAGATTTAGGCCAAAATGTTTCGTCTTAATTATCCGATTCGTGATTTAATATTTTTAGGTTTGTTTACATTCTTTTTATTTTAGGTTTTCTAGTTTATTTTGGATTTGTTTTGTTTTAATCCGTGGGCTTTAGGGTTTCATTGTTAGTTGCCCTAGGATTTCTTTTCCCATATACAAGCAACCTTAAACGGCTGCAGAACTATCTTTTATCATATTATCAATCAAAATTGAGAGTTCTCTCTTTTATCTCTGGTGGACCCCAGAATCTTTGTTTTAGGTTTATTGTTGGTAAACCCTAGGGCGACTAACAACGAAACCCTAAAGCCCATGGGTAAAAAAAAAACAACCCGAAAATAACTAGAAAAACCAAAACGTCGAAAAATAGAAAAATGCAGTTTTGAGGCCCTAAACGACCCCGAAAGCCCGAAAAAGCTCACAGATCATAGCAAAGCTATGAGTTTGATTTCTGGCGCGATTTCCTTTCCGGAAAGGTAAGGTACGTCCCCATCGGACTCCGGAAGCCCATTTCACGTCTACTAGTCACTTTTCGTTTTCCTCCTTTAGCACGATCCAATTGTTCTTCAAATTGGACTGCCATCTGTTCTGCATCAGTCTCCTCCACCTCCGAAGAACTCGACCCCGAGTTCTCTTCAGGATAAAGAGCCTCATCTTCACGGAACTCATGCAGATCAGCAACATTGAAAGTGTTAGAAATGCCCATAGAATCTGGAAGTGCAACTGATGTCACTTTTGGGAAGCGCACAATTTAACCCTGAAATGTCATTAGTAGTATAAAGTAAATAGGGATCGTTCTAATCCGGGGATTGAGGGTACACCTGTCAATGTAGGACAAACAAATAATTAAAATGAAAACAAAGTATAATATTCACAAAGGTATTCACAATTATAAACATTATTTACGAAAATAAGGGGGGATTTTGTTTTTGGTTTTCTTTTTCCGAAAATAAATACTAAGTGAACAAAATAATTAAAATGCAAAAACATAAAAATACAAATGGAATGAAAGAACAAAGATCAAAACTGAAATATATAATCAAAATCGTTTCAAACCCTAACATTGCTCATCATAGTCATGCAAGAGGAGTTGATCATGTGAAACGTTCAAAGCAAACAATTTCCCATATTTTACTTTCAATGCTAATTAATCTAAGTGAAAGCACAAAGACTAATCCTATCAAACATGCATTCAAGCCCTAGAAAGCTAGTCAATCACACATGTTCAACGCAATAAGCACCTAGAAAGGCTATCAACTCAAGTGTGCAACTTAGTATGAAAAAGTCCACCTAATTGCAATCCTCTTTGATTAAATTCGGTTTTTGCACAAAACCTTTACTACTTATTGATTCAAGAACACAAAACCAAAAAGTTGATTCATATTCTCAAATTCGTAGCACCATTCATATAAAAACCTTAAAAGTTTCGAACCATTCAAGATTATCATACAAAAGATTTCTATCATGCAAATTTAATCAAACACTCACACAAAAGCAACCATAAATCACAATATATGAATCTGAAAATTAAAATTAATCATAAAAATTTCAGAATTCAACAATTGTTCAAACATATGTGTCAACTAAGGCAAAACCAACGAAAATACAAAGCAAAGGTTACAAGGAGAATCGGATTACACCATGATGAAGATGAGATGAATGAATTGATGATGTGGTTTCTTGAATTTCGAAAGCAATCTTCAAGGATGGTGATGGATGTTGTTCACGGCTTGTCTTCTTCTTCCTTGGCCTTGCTTGAACTTTGTGGTTGCCCTAGAGGATGGAGAAGAGCACGGCTAGGCTAGAGAGTTTTTCTGATTTTTTTTTTCTCAAGTGTAGAATGTAAAGAATGGAACTCTTGACGTTGAGAAAGTGTGTGAATATATAGGGGACGGCCCCTAGGTCTCCAAGCCGTCCAAAACCCTAGAGAACCTCACGGCATTTGCTTGCTTCCTCCACATAATTTCCTCCAATGATTTCTTGCCACATAAGCCCTATGAGGTGGTCCAACCAATCATAAAATTCCAATATTGATTCCCTAAATAATCTTGCCGAAATATAGAGATATTTTCTGATTTTTGACATTTAATTTCGGCCAAAACTCTTTAGGGAATGTAGGAATGTATCTAGACTTCTTTTGAGCTTTTCTTGGTCTCCACCTTTTTCTCTTTCCTTAGAACTCTCTAGAATATCTCTTTGCCGTCCAAAACCCTAAGGTTTTCAAGTCCTCCCTTGTTTTTCTCTTCATTCTTCACGGTAATTCTTCTAGGGTTTATCTCCAAGTATTTTCTTTCCATAAAAATAGCCCTAGAAAATCTCCCTAGAAAATCTCCCCATATAATTCTGATTTTTTGACGCCACCTTCTTGTTTATCTTTAGGATTTCACGGCAACAATGATGTCTAGGGTTTATTCTTGCGTCACAACCCTAGTTCCATGGGCTCTTGCGGGCTTTTATCCAATTAGCCGAAAATCCAACAAGTCTTGAGAGTTTTTGGGCCTCCATGCGTCACTTCTATGTCATGTCATCTTCCAACGTCACAACATTTTATTTTTCCATTTCCTTTTCATAGTAACGTTGGAAACTTCATTGGTGGGCTTTCCTCCTTTCTGCAGGGTTTCCTGGTTGGACCAGGAAAACTTCTTTTCTTCATTTCTGCTCATTTCTGTGGCTCATTGTTCTTCATCTTTGCTCCCCTTGGTGTTCGCAATCTCCCCTCTCCATTTGTGAGTTCATTTCCACTTTTCAGCTCGGAGGTCCTGAAAATAGAAACTAGTAAGAAAAATAGAAACTTTCCTAAAATGAAAAATGGCAACTTTCCTAAACTGAAAATGGGAAACTTTCTAAAAATGAAAAATAGAAACTACCGAAAATGGACACTTACTGAAAATGATAAATAGAAACTACAAAAATAGAAACTTTCTACAAATAGGAACTTTCCCAATCAAAGAATGGAAACTTTCCTAAACAGGGTTTTAGTAAGGAAATAACGCAAGAAATGCAGGGAAAAGCAATTAAAATGTCGCATTAAAATGCTCTTATCAGCAACAACATAGGCATTATCATTGATCTTCTTCACCGCCTTAAAAGGACCATATTTTCTGGGCTTCAGCTTGATATAGGTACCAACAGGAAATCTCTCCTTCCTCAGAAATACCATCACGTCGTCACCCTCCTGGAACAATTTCACTATGCGATGTTTATCAGCTGCAGCTTTATACTTAGCATTAGTTGTTTCCAGTTTGTTCTTAACTTCATCTCGAACAGCCTGCACATCTCTAGCCATACCTTTAGCAGCAACACTAGCACCAGGGCTTGAGTTCCTCTTGAATGCAGCTCAATCATTACTAGGAATAAAACATGATAAGCCATCAACTTCAATATTCTCGAAATTAAAAGGTATCACCACGAATCCAATACCGTAGACAAGTTTAGAATAAGCATCTTGAAACTTGAACTCCTCCACTGGAAAAGGAATGGGCAATGACTTCTTCTTGGGTTGATCTTGAACACAATTAGGCATGCATGACATGGATATCGATGTGATGATGAATCAGCTTCCTTATCCTTAATGAGTTTCTCTTCAATCTTCAAAGTTGCTTCTTTATGTTCCTTTTCACACACCTCAGTATGGTCATTCTTGACGTTCTTCCTTCTAGGCTTGATTGGCTTGATTTTAATTTTGTGCCACTCCCACCTAAATAAATATGTGTTGTCTTTATAATAACCACCTTTGACGCTTTCATGCCATGGTCTTCCAAAAAGCACATTAGTGTCGTCCATATTAATCACATGACAAGTAATCTCTTCTTTATAAAATTTTCCCATAGAGACAGGAACTTTACAACCTCTGTTACTTGTGCATATTGATCATCTCCAAATGGAATCCAGTATGGATCACTCAGCTTCACTGTCGGAAATTGAAAATAATCCACAATTTTGTTTGCTACAAAATTCTCTCGTAGACCACTGTCAATTATTACAGAGCATACCTTGTCTTTGATGACACATGTAGTTCGGAAGTCGTCGTAATCCGGCGTTATGAATACCCAATGTTCCATGTTTCTTCTTTCTTTTCTATTTTTTCCTTTTTTTTTTTTTTTTGATTGATGAGGTTGTCCTAGGGCAAATCCCTTGGTATGTTCCTCTTCAACGAAACTTTCGTTGATAGATACTCTACGACCAGCGTCGTTGAGGTTGGTGGTAGTGAACTTCTCCCTTGGATCGTCGTCTGCTAAGAAGCGGGCGAAACCCGCTCTGATACCAACTGACGCGGGTGGAAGTAACCCTAGGTTTACCAGCAATAAACCTAAAACAAAGATTCTGGAGTCCACCAGAGATAAAAGAGAAAACTCTCAATTTTGATTGATAATATGATAAAAGATAGTTCTGCAGCCGTTTAAGGTTGCTTGTATATGGGAAAAGAAACCCTAGGGTGACTAACAATGAAACCCTAAAGCCCACGGATTAAAACAAAACAAATCCAAAATAAACTAGAAAACCTAAAATAAAAAGAATGTAAAACTAACCTAAAAATATTAAATCACGAATCGGATAATTAAGACGATACATTTTGGCCTAAATCTGATAGGGCTCACTAAAGTGAGTCTTGAAGATCTCGTCGTTCCCATTCTGGAAAGTTAGTCAAATTTGATTCAAAATCAAAACCTGACTTTTCGCACGAGAAACCCGAAAAGTCCAAAACCAAATCTTCTTGAATATTCCAGCGGCTAGTAACCTGATTACGCATGAGTTACCTATTTTCCAATCACTCTTCTTGATTCTACACCGCTTCTTTACTTTTATGGTTTTTCGGCTAAACTGGGTCCATTCTAGTCCTACATCAGTTCATGATTGTGTCATCAGAATATGCAGAATATCCAGCCAATAATCCACATGTCCAATTGTCTAATTTTTTCTCAAGTCTTTTGTCTACCTATTCTTGTCCTTTATTCAAGAGGAACTCGAGGGCGAGTTCTTTCATAGTGGAGGAGAATGTAGGACGAGAATGGACCCAATTTAGCCGAAAAACCATAAAAGTAAAGAAGCGGTGTAGAATCAAGAAGAGTGATTGGAAAATAGGTAACTCACGCGTAATCAGGTTACTAGCCGCTGGAATATTCAAGAAGATTTGGTTTTGGACTTTTCGTGTTTCTCGTGCAAAAATTCAAGTTTTGATTTTGAATTAGATTTGACTAACTTTTGGCTAGAATGTCCATTTGAAACGCATGATACCTTTCCAGAATGGGAACGACGAGATCTTCAAGACTCATTTTAGTGAGCCCTATCAGATTTAGGCCAAAATGTATTGTCTTAATTATCCGATACGGGATTTAATATTTTTAGGTTAGTTTTACATTCTTTTTATTTTAGGTTTTCTAGTTTATTTTGGATTTGTTTTGTTTTAATCCGTGGGCTTTAGGGTTTCATTGGTAGTCGCCCTAGGGTTTCTTTTCCCATATACAAGCAACCTTAAACGGCTGCAGAACTATCTTTTATCATATTATCAATCAAAATTGAGAGTTTTCTCTTTTATCTCTTGTGGACTCCAGAATCTTTGTTTTAGGTTTATTGCTGGTAAACCTAGGGTTACTTCCGCCCGTGTCACTGATGTAGGACGAGGTTTTAGTCAATTTCAACAAATAATCTCGAAAAGAAAGAAGCATTTTCACATCAAGAAGAATAATTTGAATATTGAAAACTGGTATTCAAATAGACTTCTTAATGATGGAATTAATCATAAATTACTATTTTGTGGGGCTGGCCATGGTACGGATACCGTTTTTTTTCATCTGAGCCAAATACCAACCGAAACACATCGGTATATTGAAAACCGATACCACTACCGTACCGGAAAAGTCGGTAACCGTAACTTTCGGTTACCACTCTTACGGTCGGTTTTGTCTCGGTTAGGGCCCAACTGAAGAGGATGATTGGGCCTAATATTGATAAACATTTATATAGGCCTATCACCCATTCTGGGCTGTTTTTAGACCATTTTTCCTGTTCCGTTTTTACTAAATACATAAAAGCTATTACATACATACTTAACTCTACAATTTCCTGAATAATACATCTTCATCAAGTGTATGTCACGTTGTCTAAAAGTTATTGAATATTACAGAACCTCAAATTGAAATAAACAATGAATATTACAGAACCTCAAATTGAAATAAACAAAAAGCTGCAAGTGATTTGAGTGTTCCAAAGACTAAACAAACAAAGCAAAAAGCACAGCAGCTGTATCCAAATCTTCAAGTAGACTCCAAAGACTTGACCAAAAAATGCACAGCAGCTATATCTTCGATCTGAATGTTTACACCATCCAAATCTTCAAGCAATAGTTGTCGTAGACGAGTTCGCACCTCCCAAATGCAGTGCAGCAGTTTCTTCAATGTTAAAACCACAAAAAAATTACAAATTGAAATAGCCAAGTCAATATAGAAATAAGTTGATGCATTAATATAAAAAAATAATTCAAGTAAGCAAATATTTCCAGATTATACCTTTCTGCAGTTCTTCTAGATCGTTATACAAGGACATCTCATCCGTTGTTGGTTCTGAATAGAAATTAGGCTGCTCAGCTCTCAACCAATCACTAGTGCAGACTAGTGCCTCAACCATTTGAGGAGTGAGTGAACTCCTAAAGGGATCAACTACCCTTTTTCCCAAGCTAAATGCATTCTCACTTGCCACAGTAGAGCAAGGAATTGCAAAAATGTCTTTAGCAAGCTTGGAAAGAATAGGATATGCAGTTGCGTTAACCCTCCACCATTGTGAAACATCAAACCCTTTGACTAAAGGATTGACATATCTATCTGCAAGGTACTTGCCAACCTCATTGGATATCATGTCATGTTCATTTTCGAGTCTTTGTTACATGAGATCAGCAAGTATCTCAGCTTGTCCGTCTTCTAGATCATCAAACTCAACCCCATCCATTGCTGCAACACCATATGGATTGTTTGGTTGAATTATACCCCCCGCACTGCTCCTATACTCATCATACATTCTCAATAGAATGTTCTTCAAGTCCCTAGTTATCTTCTCAATGGTGGGAGCTTTGACTCCCACCCTTAAAAATGCTGCTTTCTGATATTGCAGTTTCCAGCGAGGGTCTAGGACATTTGCAATCACCATGATTTGATTCATGGTTTCAAAGCCGCCCCAATATTTGTTGAATTTTGCTTTCATCCCCACTGCCACCCTCTGCAAAACCTCATCAGAATCATCATTTGCCTTCTTATCAATCTCTGTTTGAAGGCCGATAATCTCTTTGAACTACAAGTTTGCAGTAACTGATTTCCAAGCACTCAATTTGAGTGTTGTCTCGTAAAACTTTTTGAGGAAGTGCACTAAAGCTTGAGCATTTCTCCAATCTTCCTCTATGGGAGGGCCATGCCTCTTCCTACCTTTGCTATCTTTCTCCTCAAAATATTGCCTAAACTGCACATCTTCATCACCCATCCTATCAAACACTTTCTCATATTTTAATGCCGCAGCAAGCATTAAATAAGTGCTATATATTCCACCTAGTGATCACATCTAGGGGAACATTCGCATTCTTATTCAAGTGCTCAAGAACAGAAAACTCCCTAAACTTGTCTAATCGACTTGAACTTGACCTAATAAACTTGACACAATGCCAAATTGCATCAATCCCATCCTCTAATTCTTTGATTCCATCCTTGACAATCAAATTGATGATGTGACATGCACACCGAAGGTGCAAGAAGTCCCCATCAAAGCTTAAAGTGTTCATGTTCCTCAGCCTTCTTTTCATGTAGACAACTGCTAGGTCATTTGCACTAGCATTGTCCACTGTGATGGTGAAAACCCTACTGATATCCCATTCCCTCAAACACTGCTCCAGGACCCTCCCTATATCTTCCCCTTTGTGACTGGTAATTGAACAAAAGTTAATAATCCTTTTGTGCAATTTCCAGTCGCTGTCCAGGAAATGGGCAGTGACTACCATGTAGTTAATGTTCTGAATTGATGTCCAAGTGTCAGTGGTTACACTAACTCTCTTTGCATGCTGTGCAAAGATCGACATCATCTTTCCCTTCTCAGATTGGTACAACTCCCACACCCCTTTCGCTACTAATTTTCTACTTGGTTGAATCCACTGTGGCTGAGCTTCTAGCATAAATCCTTTAAACCCAAAACCCTCCACATGCCTAAATGGAAGTTCATCCCTTATGATCATCTTGTACAACTTCTCATCTATCCTACCCTGATTAAATCTGTGATATTGTGGAGCCCCATAAACATTATCCCTAGCTAATATAGTCTGCCCTTTCTCGATTGGTTTCTCAAATAGAGGGTTAACCTTGCAGTTTCTTCCATGTGACCAGCCAGAACTGGTTCCATTCTTTGAACTTAAAGCAGGAACTAATGCTTTACAGTAGTTGCATTGTGCATTATGTGGGTCAGGCTTGCCATCAGGGAGCAAAGGCCTTGTAAAACACTCCCATACTCGACTCTATTTCCTACCCTTTGTGGTCTTATCTACTGGTTTTCTTTTCCCCAGCCCTGCACTAGCTTCCACCGATTCAGGATTTGGATTTGGTGTTTCAGTTGGGGTTGGAGTGGGATCTAAGTTAGGGGTACTATTATCTACTGGTGGTAAGTTACCTACTGGTGGTACAGGGTTTTGGTTATCATTTGGGGAAACACTAACAGATTGACAACTTGCAGTAACCATGTTTGAAGTTATGGAAGGGGATGAACAACAATGACTTCCTGACCTACTTGTAGAAGCCATGGTCTACAATAAGAAAAGATAGATTCAGTTTTGATCAGTTTTATGTAAGGGATATCTATTTTGTTTTGTATGATTACAATTAGATTAAATACCAACATACAATTAAAGCAACAGATGTGTTTCATACTTTTAAACGTTTGCAATCGTGTTCAATTTATACTTAAAAGCAATAGCTTCATACTTTGCAATCATGTTCAGTGTATAGTTTATACTTAACTATAAGTCATTTTCAAGCAGAAACTCATACAGACAGAAAGTCACAAAATAATTAATAAGAGAACAAGCATAAACTTATTCACACAGAAAGTCTTAAAGTCACATACTAATTAATAAGAGTACAAGTAGAATAGATACTTCAAGTTCAAAGAATTTTAGCATCCATACAACATAATTATACACAAGAACTGGTAAAGTCATAATCAGAAACACCCAGACCCAATCAGAAGCAAATACTTCAAGTTCAAAGAATCAAAACCCAACCAAGCACACATAAGTTTAGATGTTTAGTTACCTAATCAAAGACCTCGATCACCTGTCTGCCTCAGGATAAACTGATTAATCCTTAACTCAAATCCATGGTCAATACCTTCAAGCTTCAAAGGACTTTCCTACCAAAACACATATTAACATATATGTTAGATAACCACGATCAATTTCAACCATGAAATTAACATAATCAACAACAAAATCCATTTTTTTCAAACAGATTAGGGCAAAAGGAGTAACAAGAGAACAAAACTAAAAAGAAAATGATTTTACCTAATTATTTGTGCTTGAAAACACCACTTGAACACCGTATAAGCCTCCGAGCAACCACGTGAACCAAGCAACTGATCGAACGATATCTGGGTTGGTCGAACGATTTGGGGATTTCAAAATCAAACAATATCTGGGATTGGATTGGGGCTGGGGTTCGCATCAATGTTAGTGAGGTTGTCATCAATGATCAATTGTTGTTTTTGGGATTGGATTGGGGCTGGGGTAGTTGTGAGAGGAATTGAGGAACAACGTATAAGAGAGGGACGAGACTCGAGAGAGAGAGGGACGAGACTCGAGAGAGAGAGGCGCTGCAGGTAGAAGTCGCAAATGACCTAATCGGACTGACCCCTCTTAGGTTACCCCAATCTCGATCACGATCCAACGGCTATCATTCACAGATGGTAGAAATCAACGGCTTAAAACATACCTAGTATTAAAAATAAATAAAATTAGAGAAAAGTGTATATATACGGTTGGTACGGTAATACCGTATACGTAGAAATGGCGTACCGCTACCGAGCCGCATACCAATATACGGTACGGTTCAACCGAACCGGAACTTCGGTAACCGTTTTTGTCGGCGCCGACGGCAGCGGTTCGGCCGGGTTTATGCCGGTTTCGGCAGGTTCGGCAATTTCAGCCACCCCTACTATTTTGGATATATCGGGATTCTCGAACAAAATCTTGGTTGGGATTCCAATTATATATTTGCTTAAATTCTTTAGTATCTAGGATTTTATTTCTGATTAGGTTTTCTAGTTTTAGTCTATAATAAATTATTCTTTTTGTTTTCTAGTTATATAAGGTTTATGCTATGTGTCCTATATATAAGGCACCTCTTATATTGTAATTTTCATTCAAGTTATCAATAAAAAACCAAATCTTAGAGAAGTTTCTCTATCTTTCTTACGGCTATGCCCGTAATTGCTAGTGGATTCTAGCTTATCTCATATGGCTTTCGACGCTTGACTGAGCCTCTTACTATCGTGTTCACGCTTCCCGCGTCATGAACCCAACACCATAGATGAGTCTGTTATAGGCAACCTTAGTAGATTCTTCACAGCTCTCAAGGTTGTACTCTTGAATAACATCTGGCTCTGAATGATTTATTTTAGCACTACTACAAAAATTGAATCAGACGACACCTCTCAGACAACGCATTATACTTTCCCGTCGTCTGATTGATTTTTATTTTTTCAGACGTCGTTTCTACAAAATCCGTCTTCTCATATGGACTTATGAATTAGTTCAGAAGGCGTTTAAAGACAAAACCGTTGTGTGACGCCAAAAAAATTGAGCGGCAAGTTTCCCACCATGTAAGTGGTGCCAGACCCTATCTCAAACCCCAAAATTTCCCCCAAAATGGATTGATCATACGACGAAAAACAATAAAACTGTGGTCTGATTAATATGTTTGTCGGAAATGAGGGAGATTTCCCACCACCATTTTTCTCCAACTCCCCAAAGAAGAAGTCAAATTAATAGGAGAGAAACCCCAAAATTAAAATGGCCGCATACAAACCACATTTTGATGGGGACCTGTCCAAATTAATATAGGCGGGGCGTGAAACCCTAACACTTGAGCAAAATGTATAACAAAAATAACAAAAAAACCTTCACTCTCTCGGCAGCACCTCTCTCTCTCCCTCAACAGAGACCCAAAACCAAAACCTCACTCTCCCAAACCCTCACTCTTCGCTGGCGCCTCACCTTAAAACCAAAACCAGGCTCTCTAATCGATTGATGCCCTAATCCCAAAATGAGTCGTCCTCTGATGTCCCTTCCAAATCCCCATTATACTGCTGAATTCGAAATCCCCAATTTTCTAGGGTTTCAATTTTTAATCTCAAGAGGAAAATGTTGAAGCGGAAGGCATCATGGAAGAGAATGTTCCCCCTCACCATCTCCGGTACCTGCCTCTCAAGGCCATCACCGCCAATAATCCAAGTGCCGTCATCTTCTTCATCGATCTGAGGGCTTGTCCAACAACCGCTACTATGGCGGCAACGAGTACATCGCCATGTTCCAGCCCCATGACCGAATCATGGGCTCCCCTCCGTTGGTCACTTGACCTATGGTTACTACACCTCCGGCGAGAAGAAGATCTCAGCCAACTCTCTCTCTCTCTCCCCTAGTCTGAAATCCAAGCTAGCTATCACCGTCAGCCAGCCCTCTTCTGCTTCGCTTCAATTCAATTATCTCAGGTATGCCTAACTCCCCAACCCCCCCCCCCCCCCCCCCCCCCTCAAATTTCTTTGCCCTTGTAGAATTGAGATTGTTTTTGCTCTTTCTCTTTGTATTGGATTTGACCTTTTTGCTCTTGTTCTTGATTGTTCGGCTTTGATCTCTCTTTTTTTGGGATAATAATATGGTAGTCTTCTTTCTACCCATATATATGTCAGTATATGTGTTCGATCTCTTTCACCAAAGAGTCTAAATAGCAAAATGCAATGGTGATGTCTGTTGTTAAAATAAGAAATAGAAGAATGAGTAAACATTTCCTGCAGGAAAGTGCAATTGATTGAGAGTATTTGGTTAAAATTGTATTCCTCACAGTTAGATGGATATTGATAAAAAATGACATATAAGCATTTCACGTTGTCTTAAATTCTGGGATACAGAATTCTGGATCACTGGAACTTCATGTGACACTGTAGCTTGCAGACATGCTTGGCAACTGAGTCTATTTTATCACTGGTCAAAATGAGAGTAAGTCCTTCTTTCTCTATTGATTGGGTTTGTCAAATTTATCAATAAAGCATGCAAATTTTGACAACAAGTACCGTTTGTTAAACTGGGTTTCTAAATAAGGGATAAGATTATCGCCTTCCTGAGTACCCTTTCATAACAATCATAAAGTTTAAAACTTATTCTCTCTCCTAACATTTGGTTACTGCTGCTTTCAGTTTCTTTTCCTTTATGTACCCGTAAAGTGTTCTTAATGTCTCGGTTAGAATACACTATATAAAATTTCAATTATCAAAACTCATTTATTTACAATTCATGGTCGATCAGCTCTTTCCTTTACATTATAATCAGATTGATTTCATTTTTATTGCACATAAAATTCATGCAAGGTTCAATACCATGTTGATACTTCCATTGAATACTCTATTTAAGTGTTTACATTCCACAATTTAGTTTATTCTCTTCAGTATTATGAATCCTTGCTTTACTTACTGCTATTTACTTTGTATAATGTATGTAATTTCGTGCCTTGCACTTTTTGGTTGATATTAATGTAAATATTTGTGATTTCTTGCAGAAAGTTACATACTCATCTATAGTTTTTCACTTTGGAATCAATTTGTATAGTATTTCCACTCTTTTAATAATGTTATGACAATCATTATTAATTGATAGCAGATAGTGATCATGGACTAATTGCTTCTATGCTAATAACTCTATTTTTGGCAACTAATTTATGTAGAAAAATTGAACTACAGAAAGACTTGCAATACATAAGTTTGATGATTATTCAATGTCTTT
Organism: Rosa lucieae; assembly: GCA_024704745.1. Classification (NCBI taxonomy): domain Eukaryota; kingdom Viridiplantae; phylum Streptophyta; class Magnoliopsida; order Rosales; family Rosaceae; genus Rosa; species Rosa lucieae. Next base: position 37,956,747 of record CM045498.1, read on the forward strand.
GTACTTGGATCAAGTGAAGCATGCAAAAATCCAAAAAGCAAATTACTTTGTTAACTTAGCACAACAATAGAGAATGAGTCATAGTAGCTAAAATTGTTTTCTTTTTCGATATAATTAGGATAGACATATCTGGTTTATTACTTTTTTTTTTCACAACTGCCATATAACTTTTGGTTTTTGGTTTCTCTTCGTTTTACTAAGACCTATCTTCATGTATTTATGTGCATCTACTTCATATAAGTAATTTGGCTGACGGAGTCTTCAATATCAGTTGCTTTCTTAGTTGATTAACATAAACATTCTGCTATGCATGTTTGGTGCTATCTTGAGTGATATTCTCCATGACGAGGAAGCCTTGTCTACCGCAACATGTGGTGCTTGTTTGGGCTATCAAAATGCCAAATGAGCTCTCTTCTTTCAATAGTTGACATAGGGTCTATGGATTTTTCTGATGGATTGAATATTGAATGTTTAAATATTTAGTCACGTTACTTCCAGGCTGAGAAATAATGCCCATTTAGCTTCCTTTATATGTCATAAGAATTCCTGCTTTCTTGTATCTTCCTGCATTGCAAGTTCATGCTGATGAAATGTCACATGCAGCAGAAAGTAAACCCAGTTTGAGTTGTATTCAATGCGCTTATTATTGCGTGTGATCAATCAGCAGCAGTTGACCGTGCTTTTGATGTCTTAGAAGAAATGAAGGCAGATACGACACAGCCTATAGAACCTGATCACACAACTGGGATAATGAAGATGAGCTCGACAAGATCACACAACTGGCCTATAGCACTTTATCTTCTTCTTCAACTAATCTGGGCTCTGTGGAGGTAAATGTCCTATAATAGCTCCACTTTGGTGGGGAAAATTTATTTGTGAGGTTTCATGTAGAATGTATATTTAGCTGTCTAAATTATTGAAAGTGTTTGCCCATTTTTTAATTGCATTACTATCCATCACCCAATTGTGCAAGTGAGAGCTATATATGCTTTAATATATACCAACTTAACTAATTGAATCATAATAAATGTACTAAATTCTTCTCTGTTAATATGATTGAGTTCAGAGTTTGGTAGCTATCACAATCTCTATTCTAGCCTACAATCTGTCTAGGAGAATTGCTGTGTGTGTGTGTGTGTGTGTGTGTGTATTATCTTTGTTGTATTTTTGGACTCACTAATTGCTGTCAAGTTTGAGGTACGTAGAAGATTATAATGGCTCCTGATTAATATACTTAAGAAGTATATATTTGGGGTTTAGGTGATAAATGGTTGAAGAGTTGAATGATACTATGTCAAGTAGTAGAAGCATAAATAACAATGGTGTGGTTAAATTTTTTTGGTCGGATTACAATTCTAATAGACCAGAATGCACAGGCATTGCATTTGTTCATAACTGGTCTTCTTCAGGTTTTTATCTGTCATTATATATTCTAATTTGTCTCCGACATAGAATCAACACATTGTTGCAGGAAAAGTTGGTAAATGCATGTAGCAACCCTTCAACATGAGTTTTTAGAGCTGTAGAAAGTCCAAAAATTGACATGTTTAGCTAAAGTTTATGTAGTGTATTGCTATCTTCCTTTTGTACTTTGTTGTTAAAATGGTAATCTCATCCCTAAGTTGCCTTGTCTCAGGGAAAATACCTGATTTTATTGGAAACTGGACCAAACTTGACAGACTATCAGTATTCCCATCAGTATGTTCATCTTCCATCTTTACACTCCTTTTGGAAAAGCTACTAAAAGTATAAATACAGCAACCGACTTCTTGAGTTGCAGAACTCTCTTCATAATCTGCTATTTATATTGCAATGGCAACAAGCAAGGGATGTGAAGGAGACCTAGGTGTAGTAAAGAATGTAGAGACGGTGATGCAGCGAGAAAGCACCTACAGAAGCTTCCAAAGCTAGACTCCAATGAGGCCATGAGAGCAGCAAATTAGCTAGACTCCTTAAGTAAATTTCTCGTTGTATATTGCTAGGAGAGTAGTATTAGATGTACTCCATTTGTAGATGAAAGATTACCTTTGCACAATCTATTTTGGAGCATGATTTGGATCATAACATTTTTTTCTATATATTGATCGGCTACTGTTAATTTGATCATTTTATTTAAGTTTCAGCATATACAATGCATTGAATCATTCTATTAGGACAACAATAACCACAAAATAACCACAAAAAAACTGTCGTATGTGCACAATAGTTACAATGTTCCAAAAATAAAAACTGTCGTCTGATTGTAAAATAGATAATGACTATTTTGAAAAACTGTCGTCTGAATGAAAGTCACACAACGGGCATAAAATAAAGCGACCTCTGAATTGCAATCACACAACAGTTTCTAAAGTCGCCCGTCGTCAGAAGAATAGTCACGCAACAGCTAATGCCGTCGACAGGCTGCCGGCATGCTGCCGAGCCCTTCACACGACGGTTCCCTACAATCGACCTTCATCAGACGGCGCCTCGATATACGACGGTTTGCCTCCATATCAGACGACGGTTTTTAGCCGTCGTCTGATTCAATTTTTGTAGTAGTGTAGGCTCCAAGACTTCATCAGTACAAATAACCATGTCTTCATGAGCAATTTCATCATTAACCTCTTCTTGGTCTTCATCCATGAATTCTTGTGGAGGTTCTTCCATTAGAAATTCTTCTGGCTTTTCTTCAATTAAACTATTAATCTCAACTGGCAAAGAAAACTTGGACTCTAACTTCTGCTCGAAAACCTTAGGAGGATAATTCTTGATGTTCTTCCTTCCAGGCTTGATTTTAATTTTGTGTGACTCCCACCTAAATAAATATGTGTCATCTTTGCAATAACCACCTTTGACGCTTTCATGCCATGGCCTTCCTAAAGGAACATTAGTGTCATCCATGTCAATCACATGACAAATAATCTCTTCTTTAAAAAAATTTCCCATAGAGACAGGAACTTTACAAACCTCTGTTACTTGTGCATATTCATCATCTCCAAATGGAATCCAGTATGGATCACTTAGCTTCACTGTCGGCAATTGAAAATAATCCACAATTTTGTTTGCTACAAAATTCTCTCGTAGACCACTGTCAATTATTACAGAGCATACCTTGTCTTTGATGACACATGTAGTTCGGAAGTCGTCGTAATCCGGCGTTGTGAATATCCAATGTCCCATGTTTCTTCTTTCTTCTTTTTTTTTTCCTTTTTATTTTTTTTGATTGATGAGGTTGTCCTAGGGCAAATCCCTTGGTATGTTCCTCTTCAACGAAAATTTCTTTGATAGATACTCTATGACCAGCGTCGTTGAGGTTGGTGGTAGTGAACTTCTCCCTTGGATCGTCGTCTGCTAAGAAGCGGGCGAAACCCACTCTGATACCAACTGACGCGGGCGGAAGTAACCCTAGGTTTACTAGCAATAAACCTAAAACAAAGATTCTGGAGTCCACCAGAGATAAAAGAGAAAACTCTCAATTTTGATTGATAATATGATAAAATATAGTTCTGCAGCCATTTAAGGTAGCTTGTATATGGGAAAAGAAACCCTAGGGCGACTAACAATGAAACCCTAAAGCCCACGGATTAAAACAAAACAAATCCAAAATAAACTAGAAAACCTAAAATAAAAAGAATGTAAAACTAACCTAAAAATATTAAATCACGAATCAGATAATTAAGATGATACATTTTGGCCTAAATCTGATAGGGCTCACTGAAGTGAGTCTTGAAGATCTCGTCGTTCCCATTCTGGAAAGGTACCATGCGTTTCAAACGGACATTCTAGCCAAAAGTTAGTCAAATCTGATTCAAAATCAAAACCTGACTTTTCGCACGAGAAACCCGAAAAGTCCAAAACCAAATCTTCTTGAATATTCCAGCGGCAAGTAACCTGATTACGCGTGAGTTACCTATTTTTCAATCACTCTTCTTGATTCTACCCTGCTTCTTTACTTTTATGGTTTTTCGGCTAAACTGGGTCCATTCTCGTCCTACATCAAGTGGGGTCTGGTGTTGCAACACGTCGACTATCTGGGCTGGTCCTTCTGCTCTCGTGATAGTCTTCTTGGTATCCGATCTCTGGTGGCACGTGTGGGTTGTGCGTGCTGGGCAAGGTGTTGCTATGCTTGGGTGAAGACATGGAGGCGCTATGGGGCTGACGGTAGGGAGAAGAAATTTTTTTTTTGAAGCTAGGTTTTTTTTTTTTTTTTACTATTGGCTATTGGCTATTGGCTCTGAGCATGCTGGTAACGTGTAAAAGTAAAATGAGAATTGGAATTTGTCTACTCATTTCATTTCATAGCCCCTTTATATAGGGATAGAATTACAATGGAAATATCGATTAACATCAATTACAATAATGATAGTAAATACTGATTGTGATATGATTGCAATTCCTTGATACCCTCTTTGTCTGTTTCTTTGATGAAGGTACATAATATGTTTTTCCTTTAACAATATATTATTTATTTGAGAACCAAGTCTTGTCTAGAACCATCCATATTGGCAAAAAAAAAAAAAAAAAAAAAAAAACTATTATCTGGATTAAAAGAAAAATCTTTATAATTGTTACTTGTTTAGCACTCTCATTGAGAGTGCAAGGGTTTGCAAAAAATTTATCTTCTCTCCGTCCAGCGGCGCATCTGGAGATGTTGTCGTCGGACGGAAACTGTTGGCCTTGGGTTTGTTGTCTGTGTTTTTGCACCTTCGATCTGGTTGATAAGGGATTGGAAGAGATGGTAGATGAGATAGAGGTGGCTAGCGGGTGGTGGTTCTTATCTTGCTGCATAGAGTTAGGATCAACGGGTAGGTAGTGTGGTGTGGTGTCAGGGGTCAGAGGTGGACTGGAGAAGACGAGCCCGTGGAGGCGTTGCTTGGCTTGATCGGAGTGACCTAGTCTGGTTTGGATCCGATCAGAATTGTCTATTCTAGTTCTCAACTGTCACGCCCCGATTTTTAAAACAATTAAAAATCATGAAAATCTCACAATTATTACGGACATGAATGGTTCAGCCATCAATACAAAATACATGGAAAACTTTTCATTTTAAACCAAGTACATAATGATGCCCTGAACGCACAATGTATTAACAGGCCCCCTCCGTAGAGTCATATATTATATTACACAACTTTACAAATTAAGTTGTGTAACAAAATAATAAGTAAATACTCCTCATAGCTCACTACACAGCGGAAGTCCTAACAACAGTAAAACTACCAAAGTAGGTTCCTAACTGCTACTAGATCTCAGCTTCAACCACGATTAACTTGACTTGCAGGATTTAACCCGTACACCATCGAATAGTGCACCGGGTTACAACAAACAAACCCGATAAGCTTATGAAAGCTTATATAAGTAAACTCAAATACATCAATTAAAACAAATCACATCAATCACAAAAAAAAACCCACCCATTCCATTTAAGGAAGCAACTCACACAAATCATGAGAAAATCACCCACTCCATTTAAGGAAGAAACTCAAGCAAACAACTCACGCTTGATTTCTTTCGAAACTTCTGATCCTTTACTCATAAGGAAAATATGTGCCACACCATGAAAAAAATCATATTAATTGAAAGTCAGACAATTAAATATGAAAATCCATGAATATAAGAAAGAATACTCTCAAGACTCTCTTTCATGAATAAAAGAAAGAATACATGTATTTTGTAAAGTTTTCTGATATTATATCAGGACGTGCTCTAGATGCTTATTGTAATCAAGGGTTTAGGCTCAATGTCTCCCTTTTGTATTCAGTAGTTTCATTAATCAAGGCTGGAGGGTAGCTGCACTAAGGCCTCATTTCAAAAAAAATAATAATAATTCTCAAGACACTCTTTTAAAAACTGGTACTTATGAGCCCCAAGTAACCTCACTGTTACCCCCATAAGATACAAGAAAACTTGGCAGACAGACTAGAGCTCTAACTGATTGTAACCAATAACCCGGCCAAAGGCTCGGTTCCTGATAACTTACCTTGGTCACATTCGTGACCCCCGATCTTCCAACTCTCAGTCTTCAAATCCCCAGTCTTCAGACTCTCAGTCTTTAGAACCTCGGTACAAGACCAAAACATTAAGCGAGTCGCACTGGACCCAAAATATTAGCCAAATCTTGATCACCACCTGTGACCCCCTCGGTACAAAGACCAACATTAAGCTAGTCACATTAGTGATGGTCGGATCTTCACAGATAGAAAACCAAACAATTCAAAATAACGGAAAACCCTAACATAATTAAACAGTCTCCAAATGTTACAAACCATAAATCAGAACGCTCGTATCGGTGAGTAGATGATATTGGTGAAAGAAACTTCCCCAACCCTGGTCGGACTCACCGCCACACGCCTCTACAAGTTACTGCGCGTGAACCCCATGCGTCGTGGTTCTAAACTCAACACTAGCTCAATCCAACCATCCGACATGGAGAGCACAACACAAGGATAAACTTTAATACCTGAGACTTGAGTCAATTAGGCCTAGATCCCCACCACAAGTCAGAAACCACTGGTCACCGAGAGTTGAAGCTCATCAGGTGCAAATCGAACAACCAAACCTCTAAGGATCTAAAGAGGACGCTGCCAGAAGCAAAACACGACCATTTTCTAGCCAAACCGTCACTGGAAATCAGAGAACCGCTTGGTTCCGCCACTGTCTAACTTCAAGGCCTCATTCCGTCGTCGTGGGTGAGAGTCAGAGCTAGTGACCACCATAGGGGGGACCAGAATGAGGAGAGAAAGCAATCTGGGTCAGTGTCGTGGCGGGAGAACGCCGCAATCGGAAGTTATCATAAGGTCGGGTCGGACAGAAAACTTCCTGATCCTAGGGTTTCGAAGAGAGAGAACGGAAAGAAATGATTTTCCAAAAAGGGAAAGTTTCCTAAAATATAACAACTGATTTTCTAAATTCAGAATTATCTATTTATAGTAAATTTCTCAAAATAGTAGAAACTTTCGCTGACCATAGCTTTCTAATACGATCTCTGACAACATGTCCACGAACTCGTATCAACACGCTCAATGACTTTCGTGAAGAAAGTTTATGGAGAAACTTAACGAATATAAAGTCAACTCCTTGACCCCTCGAAAATAAAACTTGTTGAGTATTTATTCGTCCGAAATGCTTCCACTCTATCTTCAAACCACGCAATCGTCCTAACAATCAACTTAATAATTTCTGAAAAATCATCAAAATATAATAACGAATTTCTGGGGTATTACAGTGGCGTTTGACTCCGACATGGTGAAGGGAATTGTTGAAAAGGGTGGCGGGGATGGAGTGAGGCTGAGGATGATCCGACGATGGTGGCTATTAGAGGTGGTAGGCATGCAACAAGCTTTGCTTACGACCTGGATTACTGCTTGGGCTTGGGCCTTCTTTTTGGGCCCAACCTGGGCTGCTGTGTTTTTCTATGTTTTCAATTTTAATTATTATAGTTGGTTAGTGTTGTCTCGCCTCTAACATGTAATAAGTCCATGCATGTATCTTGTTGGGCTAGTTGGGCTAAATGCTTGTGTTTGCACTCTAATTGCCTTGTTTAGCCTAGTAAGGTGACGGTCCATTGTTAAATGGTCGCAACCTTCTAGTGGCAGGATGAAAATTAGTCTCGTCAGATTTACTCTCCGTGCGGCAACATAATTGGAAAGTTGTGCTTATGGTAATTATGCTACGTTGTAATCGGGTTATATATCGAGTTATCTTTCCATTACATCACCACTATGGCAAAAGCAAATAGAGTAGCTAGTGGAGTACTCTTTGCTAGTTGGTGCCTAGTTGAATGCATTTGTTTGGTAGAGACTTCTGTTATTGTTTCAAGACGTTCTCTGTATGCTTATTGTAATCAGGAGTTTTGGCTCGATGTCTCATCTTGTATTCAACAATTTCATTAATCAAGGCTTGAGGGCAGCCACACCAGCCCTTTATTAAAAAAAAATATATTTATAATTGTCTATTTGTTCGGTCCCTCCAAGAATTACTTTCTGGTTTCGTCACTGAAAAAGTTAACTAAAAATGTAGACAGCTCCCTCATAGAATTCTTCATGGTTGAATTGATATATATATATATATATATATAAAATAACAGCAAACTGTTGAAGAGATAGATTTAATTGTTCAAGAGTGTTTGGGAAAAATTAAGGAGGTGTACTTAGCATTTTAATTACTCCAAAAAGTGAATTAAAGGTTTAATAAGTAGGAGAGGTTTAAATATGAAATTTGGAGGTCCAACTAGAACCACCCATAAGGATTTTATAGAAAACTATTAGAGTTGCTTGTAAACATTTTATTAAAACCAATACTATCAAAAACTATATTGTTTTAAAGTTTTTGTAGACTCTCCACCACTTCAAAGAAGATGTAATTCAAAGCACTTTAATATTTGTCTTCTCTCTTGTTTGCATTATCAATTGAATAAATCTCTATTTATTTTCATTACATGGCTTCTCAAGGTATAATAAAGGTGACTACCATAGTGATCAAGTATTGCATAATCTTGACAATTCTTAAGCGTCGGAACCCTAGCTGCCTAAAACCAGAGTGGTTTTCTGCAAAAATGCTTACGTTCAGAGGCAACCTGACATCTGGGCTGGCCCTGGCCTCCCTGATGTGGTGTGGCTTGTTTCCGAATGGGAGTATTAATACAAGTGCTTGAAGGGTCTTGAACAGGAGAGCCACAGTCGAAGTTTGATGGAATTGCTCGGAGTCGATCTTCAGTGCAAATTCTATGGTGCAAGGTCATCATCACAGCCTTTAGAATGCTCGATCTTCATCGTTTCTTTAGCACCACTAACTCTAATGGTTTATATGGCAAAGATGCTCAGATGCTTCAACCCGGTTTTGGGTTTGAAGGAGTCTAAGATTTGGCGGTGGAGGCACTGGGCCTAGTTGGCGACGGTAGCAAGGTTCTAGATCGGTAAGGCTGTGCTGCTGTGCATGCGATGACCTACCAGAGGAGATGTTGCTGAGCCTGAGGTTTGGCCCAATTGTGTTAAGCTTTGGGCTTGGACTTTCTTTATGGGTTTCCACTGGGCTACTAGGCATAAATATTTACATTTTTTTCTTTCTTGTAATTCCGTTTGTTTAGGGAGTAGTAACTTAGTATATTTTCATTAATTCTCTATTTTTTAAGGACCTATGCACTTTTATGTGTTTCGAGCAAATCTTCTAGAGCAGTACTGGAAGAGGATTTATGCTATTTCAATGTATTTGATGTCTAATGGGTGGACTTAGTTCTATTTACCACCATGGGTACTAACACATCTTTTTGTATGTCTTTAGATAGAGCGGAAGGGTATGTAATTGTTCTTTTGTTTTGAGATGAATGATATTGCTACCCTTGGGTTTGATTCAATAGAGGATGTATAATGGAATTTTATAATAAATAGCGATAAGCGTGGCTCATGGCTCATGGCTCATGGCCCACCATTGTATTGACATTGTCCAAATTTAACCACTCGTTATATGTTGGGTTTTAACAGGCTGACCCAGATACATCGCCTATCGCCACACAAGAAAAACAATGGAGGATTACAATAACTCCTCCCCAACAGAAACCAGCCCAAAATAGGCCACCAAACACCCATCTGGCATCATTCATCGTGCACCAACGTGGCCAGAAGCTATCGTCAATGGTGAGGTGCTACCGGATGAGAGTGAAATCAAAGTCCGAACCCAGGTTTTTTTTCTAAGCGCATCTCGTGTATGTAGTAGAAATCTTGATTTCAAAACCCGCTGGACCCAGAATTTGAAACCATGTCATAAACTCATAACTTTATAACATGATTAACATTTAAGGAAATTACCAAACTGGTATAGCAATCAATTTTAATTTATGCTAATTAACTAATTATTGCAACTTGCGGGTGATGTAAGGATTAAAGAACAAATGTAAACAATTTCATTCTCAATAACCCATATAACTACAATAGATATGTGATGCTAAAAGGGAAGAGTAATATGTTAGCGTGAGTCATGGAATATATTGTAATTATATCGTAGTTAATACTTACCCATTCTGTGTATGGTAGAGAATAGAGACATAGGATTGTATTCATGTAACCTTCTTTATATACCTTCACTATGAGAAGAATAAAATCATCAGAAATTCATTCTCTCAATCTTGTTCTATTTGACTTGGTATCAGAGCAAATATCCAAGAGGACTTTGTCTCTTTGTTTTTTAATTTCAGTTTTTCCTAATTTGAGGAGTTAGAACCCCGTTGTTAGGGTTTTTCACATCTTAACGGCGTTACTATCGTCATCGTTTGTCTGCATCCTAGGTGTCCGTCAAAGAACGACCAGTGTCTTCTTCTTTGACTTCGGCGACATCATCTCCAGATCAGATCCGGCATCCGAAGCTTCAAACCCCTTCGTCTGCATCAGACAAGACCAGTTGGTTTTTTAAATCGCCTAGAACCGTCGCTCGTTCTCCAACGCCCAGACTCATTAGTCCTCGCTCAGTTCCGTCCTCCATCACCCAACTCACAAGGTTCTTCAGTTCCGATGTCGTTGCCTAGTTCACGACAGCACTCAGACCGATCCAGATCGTTGGCTCCATCCATCTGTTCATCTTTAGGTCGGTCTTCTTCGAGTTGCTTCATCCTCAACCCACGAACGCATCACAGGCCCCTCTAGTCTAGTTCGTGGCGTCTTCGAGCTCTGTCATGGTCACCGTCCGAAAAAAAAAAATTATGTTATTATAATTATTTTTGGAGCCTTCTGTTCTTTTTCCGCTACATACTTTGGGTTTTGTGTATTTTTTGATATTGTATTATTGCAATGGCTGGTGATAACAGTGAAGGTCAGAGTTCCAAGATCAATGAGGTCCAGAAGGTTGAGGTTTCTGTCCGAAGTTCAGACGGAGGTTCTTTTGGGGGTACAAAACTCAATGGTACCAATTTTCTAACATGGAAGAAGATTATGTCTGTCCATCTTCGGGGTATACACAAGATGGGGCACGTGACTGGAAAAACTAAAGCTCCTAGTAAGGAGCAGGATGTGGGATGCCTATGCTAAGTGGGAGGATGATGATGGATCTGTGATGGAAATCTTGTTCAAAGCCATGACTGATGTGCTACAATTAGTGGAAGATGTGAGACTGCTGAAGCAATATGGAAGACATTAGGGGATCTGTATACAAATGAGTCTGATTTTATACAGGTTCATGAATTGATGTGCAAAGATGCCAGTATGCAACAGAATGGTCAACCAGTAGCTGTGTATTTCACCAAGCTGAAGAATGTATGGGCTAAAATTGATCTGAAATGTCCCTGCAAGATCAAGAATTAGGAAGATCTTGTGTGGTACCAAAAGGAGAAGGAATTGGAAATGGTTCATGTATTCTTGAGAGGACTTGATGAGAAGCAAAGTAATGCCAAGGGAGAATTGCTCAGAATGATAGACCCTCCTAGTCTGAACACAGCTTTCACATACATCCGTAAGAATGAGTCTCAGCAGGAAAGTATCAAACATGCACATATGGAAGTGTCTAGCCTAGCCATTCAGGCCAAGCCACCTTTCCTTCAGCAACAGAGTTCAGTTCTCCTGTATCAGCAAGGTCCTCCACCAGGCTTCACCAACCGCCCTCGTCCTCAGTGCTCTTATTGTAACGACCTTAGACGTTCACGAGACTTGTTGGAAGCTGAATGGATACCCCAAAAAGAAAGGTTATCCTCCTAAGGAAAAGGTGGATGCGATTCAGTTGATCCAAGAACCAGACTTCTATGGCGTGACCAGACAGGATCATCATACCGCAGGTGGGGTTGCTCTTACAACCTCTATAGCCGGTCGTGATAAGATTGGTATGGCTTTAAAGGTTTATAACTTTGTTGGTTTTGATACATGGATTATCAATTCTGGTGCTTCGATCATATGACTTATGACAAATCATATTTTACTGAATTGTCTTCCCCACCTGTGTCTTATGTAACTAATGCCAATGGTGAGGCTTTTCTTGTGTTAGGGTCAGGGTCTGTGCGTATTACTCCCACTTTAGGACTTCATAATGTGTTATATGTGCCTGACTTGTCTCATCACTTGATATTTGTTCCACAGTTGAACACTGAATCTAAATGCTCCGTAACCTTTTATCCTATGTATGTGATTTTTCAGGATCTTCTCACCTGGGAGATAATCGGTGGGGGGTATCTGAGGGGCAGGTTGTTCCATCTGGATCAGGCATATGTAGGGGAGAAACCAGGAGCACAGTCCCGCACCTCTTTCACTTCGAATTCTGATAAGTTAAGTGAAATTTGGTTGTGGCATCGCCGTTTAGGGCATCCATCTTTTAGTCTTATGAGAAAAACTATGCCTACTCTATTTATTGGTGTGGATGAGTCTACTTTATATTGTGAAACATGTGTTTTGGCCAAGAGTCATCGTGCTACTTATTCTCCTAGTTTTTCTAATAAAAGTGTTATTCCTTTTGAGTTGATTCATTCTGATGTTCGGGGACCTTCTAGAGAGACCAATGTATTGGGTATGAGATATTTTGTGTTGTTTATTGATGATTGTACTAGATTATCATGGGTTGCTCTTCTTAAAACCAAAGATGAAGTCTTTCCAGCTTTCCAAACTTTTCGTACTCTTGTTCAAACACAATACCATAGCACCATTAAAGTCCTTCGTTCTGACAGAGAGAATATGTTAATCATGTTTTCCAAGAGTTTTTTAAAACCCATGGGATTGTTCACCAAACCACATGTCCATAAACACCAGAACAAAATGGAGTGTCCGAAAGGAAACATCGTCATTTACTTGATATGGCTTGTGCACTTCTCTTTAGTGCTCATATGCCCAAATATCTTTGAGGCGATGTTGTCCACTCTTCCTTCCATCTTATCAATCGTCTTCCATCTAGTGTCCTTCAAGGAAAAATTCCATTTAAGGTTCTTGCATCTCATGTCTCCTTACCTTCATTTCATAATCTTCTAGCTCGTGTCTTTGGTTGTGTTGCTTTTGTCCATATTCCTAAAAACCAGAGGTCTAAGTTGGATGCCTAGGTGCTTAAGTGTGTCTTTGTAGGCTACGGAGGTTATCAGAAAGGGTACAAGTGCTATCATCCACCTACCGGAAAGTACTATGTCATTATGGACATTACTTTCTTTAAGGACATGAGCTATTTTTCCTCTTCAGATACAGCACTTCAGGGTGAGAATTTGTATTTTGAAGAGCTGTATCATGGCGAGGGAGAGGAATCAAAAGGAAGGGAAGAACAAGTCACACAAGCAGAAGGTATTTTGACGGATCCAATTGAGACTGTCAACCCGTCACCTCCAGACCCAGAAGTTCCAGACATCCAGGCACCAATTTCAATCACTTCAAGTGAAGCTAAAGACACAACTGCCCCTCCTGCCATCACTTCTACCCCTGACCCACAATTTCCTGGTACTGAAGATCACTCATTTGAGATATGTCCACCTACTAGTACTAGTAGTAGTGAGTCTAATGTTGGGCAATATGTGTTACCGAATAGGACAACTCGAGGTCAATCATCCAAAATATATGAACCTACTCTTACTGCCAAATCAAAATACCCAGTAGCCAATTATATGTCCACTAGGAGGTTGTCTAAGTCATATGAATCATTTCTGAATCAAATATCTGCTGTGTCAGTACCTAACAAAGTACAGGATGCGTTGGGGGATCCAAAGTGGAGGAAGGAAATGGAGGAAGAGATGTAGGTGTTGCAGAAGAACAGTACTTGGTAACTTGTGTCTCCACCACAAGGCAAGAAGGTTGTAGGTTGTTGTTGGGTGTTTACAGTGAAGCATAATGCAAATGGATCAGTGAATTGGTACAAAGCACGCCTTGTAGCAAAGGGGTTTACTCAGACGTATGGTATAGACTACGATGAAACATTTGCCCCTATTGCCAAGATGAACACTATCCGGGTTCTGCTCTCGTTTGCTGCTAGTTTAAACTGGCCACTCCTATAGTTTGAAGTCAAGAGTGCATTCCTTCATGGAGAGTTAGTCGAGGAGGTGTACATGAGCCTTCCACTTGGGTATGTAGTTGCTTCTCTGGGTGATTTTGTATGAAGATTGAGAAAATCTCTGTACGGTCTCAAACAGCCATCTCGTCCTTGGTTTGGAAGATTTTCATAATTTATGCGGAAGGTTGGTTACAGACAGAGCAATTCATACCATACCTTGTTTCTCAAACATCAACAAGGAAACGTAACATTTCTAATTATTTATGTGGATGATATGGTAATCACTGGCAATGACACTGTTGCGATGGTTAGACTGTAGAGACAGCTAGCCTCTGAGTTTGAGATGAAGGACTTGGGTGAACTTAAGTACTTCTTAGGAATTGAGGTAGCCAGGGGGAGAGAAGGAATCTACCTGTGCCAGAGGAAGTACGTTCTTGACTTGTTGACAGAGACAGGGTTGTTGGATTGCAGACCTGCTGATACTCCTATTGAGCATAACCATTGTTTAGCTGAGCATCCAGATTAGGTATATACTGATCGGGCTCGTTATCAAAGGGTAGTTGGGCGCTTGATTTATTTGGCTCATACTAGACCAGATGTTGCATATGCAGTAAGGGTGGTGAGTCAGTTCATGCATAATCCGAGTGAGAGTCATATGGATGCTGTTATGCGAATTTGATGTACTTGAAGTCAGCTCCAGGAAGGGGAGTGCTGTTTCTAAACACAACAACATTCTTGAGGTTTGTGGCTTCACTTATGTGGATTGGGCTGGAAATATTACAGACAGGAGGTCGACATCAGGTTACTTCACCTTTGTGGGAGGTAATTTGGTTACATGGAAGACTAAGAAACAGAAAGTTGTGGCACGATGCATTACTGAAGCTGAGTATAGAGGTATGGCTCACGGAGTGTGTGAATTGCTGTGGCTAAGAAATCTATTACGTGATTTGGGTTTCAAGCTCAAAAGTACTATGTAGTTGTATTGTGACAACAAGGCAGTTATTAACATATCACATAATCCAGTACAGCATGTGGAGGTTGATCATCACTTTATAAAGGAGAAGCTAGATGCCAAACTTATTAGCTTTCCTTTTGTTCCAACTGAAGAGCAACTAGCAGATATACTTACCAAAGGAGTTTCCAGGAAAGCGTTTTATGACTCACTAAGCAAGTTGGGTATGGTTGATGTGTATGCGCCAACTTGAGGAGAGTGTTGGCGCGAGTTATTGATATTGTAATTATATCGTAGTTAATACTTACCCATTCTGTGTATGGTAGAGAATAGAGACGTAGGTCAATTGTATTCCTGTAACCCTCTTTATATACCTCCACTGTGAGAAGAATAAAATCATCATAAATTCATTCTCTCACCCTTGTTCTATTTGACTTAATAGGTATCTTTCACAACAATTGCCAAGCATGGCAAGCCAATAGACATTTTCTTTTTATGGCTGGAACCGAATCAGAGCTTAAGCTCTAAGAGTGTATGAAGCTTTGAATATGCATAAACAAAGAAAAAAAAAACACCATTTGGTGGTGATAGTACTACTCTGCTAAGACATTACAATTTACAAACACAGGTCTTCAGTTTTCATTGATGCACATGACCTCCTCATTCCCAAATTAACTGATGTAGAGGACAAATTATCTCACCACCCAAATTAACTGGTGTAATGTTGTAAGAGTCTATGAGATATTATTTTTCTGTTTTGTTAAAACAGCTGGAAGAAATTAACTGGCCTCTTTTTTGGTCTTTTTGTTCTCTTCTTTCTTGATTTCCTATTTTTAGGAATTTAAAGTTTCAGTGTGCGATATTGCAATCTGCAAATGATGTGAAGAAAAAACATCTAATATTTTGAAAAGCTTGAGGACTTCATTAGGATTTTTTTTTTTTTAAATCATTAGAATAGTTTTGTTACTACTTTTCATACAACGAGGACAGTTTTCAAATATAAATCATTGAGATGAACAATGATATATCTACCTACAGAGAATTCCAGGTCAAGGACATTCTCATTTTTAGCCTCACCATTCCCATGATCACGACTAACAGATGATGAAGTACTACTTCCTCTTTCACCAGAAAGTGGAAAAAGCTGTGCTTCCCCTAGGAACAGCCTAAACATCTGTGCTTGTTTTATCCCTGAAGTCAATAACGAGACATTACTCGATACAGAGATGAACACTGGGACAATAGTTGGCACTGCACAGACAGGTATTGGCACAACATTCGGCATAGAAAAAGGCATCGACTCCTACCCCTGTGTCAACTCCTTTTGAGAATTTTAGGAGCATGTCCTCCTGATTCAATTTTTCCCATGCCACTCATTTCTACAGTAGAATGAATTTCTTGGAGTAATTGTAAGCATCTCTCAAGTTTTCCCTCACCTAGCCCTTTCCCCCTCTGCTTTCTCGCTTTCCTCATCCTCTAATTACTGGAAAATGTCTCTCAAGATTAAAATCGATCTATGACCAACAAGAAAAGATATGAAACAACTATGAAAGTGAAATGGCTTGGCTGCTTGGGGACCTATTTATAAAACTTTGGGGCGACACAACCAATGGGTTAACGTTTGAAATTTTCAAAAATTCAAGTGAAAATAAGCAAAAGTGAATTGAAACGGTTTATAACATACATCTTAACTTTCACGATATTTTAGGCAGATGATCGTTTAAGTTCTGAATTCACGTGAAAGTGCAGAGTAGCAACAAAAAGAAAACACCAATTAATTTTTAAATTAGAATTTTGGTAAATATTTAATTAGATTCACATGACAATGCAGCGTAGCAATTGAAACAACTTACTATTTCATGTGAAAATTCAGAGCACCAACAAATAGAAAAAGGCAAGTAATTTTATAATAACATATAAGGTAAAGAATTAATGAAATAGAGACAAATATTTAAACGGTTTCATGTAAAAATATATCGCAGCAATTGAAACGCTGATGACGCACATTTTAACTTTCACGACATTTTAGGAGACGTGTGTTGAGCTACTGACAAAGCTTTTACTAATTTCACGTGAAAGTACAAAGCATCAACATAAAGAAAAGGCCAATTCATTTTGAAATAACATTTCAGGTAAGAATTGATGAATTAGAGACAAATATTTGACTGGTTTCACAAACATACAGAGTAGCGCGCAATTGAAACAGCTTATGACCCACAGCTTTACTTTCACAACATTAAGGAAAGGCCAATTAATTTTGAAATAACATTTCAGGTAAAGAATTGATGAATTATAGACAAATACTTAACTGGTTTCACAAACATACAGAGTAGCGTGCAATTGAAACAGCTTATGACCCACATCTTTACTTTCACAACATTTTAGGTAGACGTTATATATTGGACTAAATTCAGTTTAGTCCCTCGAACTTTAGGGCTAAAATCAGTTTTGTCCCTGACTTTTATTTTCTAATCAAACTCATTCTTGATCTCCCAAATTGCATCAACTTCATCCAAATTTTGAATCTGGTGCCAAATGTAACGTCATGCGCTGATATGGAGCAGACAAGGAGGTCCCACATTTCTAATTTTGAACCCACAAGAAGACCAAAATGGACATTTCAAATTTAATCTAATTTTTATTTTTTTTCTCCTTATTTTCTCTCCCTTCTGCCTCACTTTCCTCTCTCTCTCTCTCTTTCATTCCCAGCCACCATGAACACCGGCCGGCCACCATGAATTTTTGCTCCAAATGTTACAAAGACTTTTGCCTCAAGGAGCAACAGGAGGGCTCGATCAAATCCAGTGTCAAAGCCTCTCTCTTCGCCTCCACCTTGTCCTTGTCTTCTTCTCCTGTGACTGGCTTGGACTCGTCGAGGTACCCCAGATGTTCTCGGGGGTGTCGATCCGGCAGGCGATTCTGTATGCGGATGGAGGAGTCGGAGGACTTGGAATCAGAATCAGAATTGGAATGGGAAGGGGAAGAAAGAGAGAGAGAGTGGATGATGGCGTGGTGGACAAAGCTCCTCCTTCTTGGTTTGGATTGTCTTCCTGACTTCCTTCTGCAACTGGAATCAAATATCAATCACAATCGTAAATGCAGAAATTGCTGGGGTTTTTTTTTCCTTTTTTTTTTTTTTCTGGTGGGAATTTTTGGTTTCCGGTACTGGATTTTGCTTTTAGATATTAGTGATTTGAAGTTGGGCTCATCTTAGGGTTTTATTTGGATTGGATTATGTTTGCAATTTTGATTTTGGAGAAGAAAATGGAGATTATGTTCATTGTCGGCCGGTGTTGTGAGTGTCTTCTCCTCCTATCGCCGACGAGGTAGGTGCAGCCGGTGTAGAAGGTGAGATTCTCACCCTAGGAGTGGTGCTGGTGACAAGCCTCCTTGACGAAGAGGAACTCCGACAAGGTGGGGAGCTGCTAAAGGTTTCAAATTGGATCTTGGAGATTCTACTACAGATTATAGAGGTGGGTCGGGATTGGGTTGATGTGGTGGAGGAAAGGAGGGGATCTTGGAGATTCTACTACAGATTATAGAGGTGCGTCGGGATTGGGTTGATGTGGTGGAGGAAAGGAGAGAGAGAGAGATATATATATATATATATATTAAGGGTTAGTTTCGGAATTTCGTCCAAAAGTGAGGGTTAAGGGTGAACAGTGGGCCATGTTTATCAGTGCCAACTCATCATATGACGTCACAATTGGAGTCAATTTTGAAATTTGGACTCGAATGATAGAAATTGAAAGTGCAGGGACTATCGTGATTAAAAAAAATCAGAGACCAAACTGAATTTAGTCCTTATATATTAGATAATTGACTTAAATAATCATGCATCTAATTAAGTGTTGTTCATTCTGCACAGCAACATCAATCCAAGTGAAACCACTATAGTATAAACCCTAGCATAGTAGGGTAGCATGGTCTAAGGAGAAGAACAATGCAAGTGCAGATAAGAAAAGAAGAATCAACCTTCCCAATATAGCGCTTCATGCAAACCATAGATATCAGGGCAAAAGTCCAAAGATGAAAATTCCTTGTTTATCATATCATTACCTCTTCTAAACTTTAATCGCTCCAATCCTTCAAAATAATCCAATCCTGTCTAACTATAGATCGACATGCAAACAACTGCAGCAAGATTCATCCCCAAATAGAATGTTGAAAGTTCTGAATCAAAAAGCAAGAAACTGGGAGATCTCAAATTTGAAACTAAGCCTTGTACCTGTGACAAACAAATCGATATACGACAAAGAAAGAATCGATAAGAATCTAGAAATCAATTTCAGAAATTCAATAAACCAAGACTAGTTTGAACCCCTTAGAACAATAATTTTTTGTTCTTAATTTTGAAATTATCTTCATGACAGGACCCGCCCCGAATTTCACCCTGAAATCCGAGGTGGCCCTGTGGGGCCCACCTTAGGGATAACTCTACCAAAAATTAGGCAGAGTCACCCCTAAAATGGACTACCCAAAAATCTGTAAAACACACAAAAACACTTCAAGCAAACTAACCTTATACTTCTGGAGCCACCCTGCTCTCAATTACCAACAACTCCACTTTCACAAAACACAAAACTCAACAATACTAATCTCAAAGGTTATCAGAGCAATACTACTAATACACAAGAATATAAAAAGAAGAGTAAAGGATCAAGGGATCCTACACTGCGGAAGTAGTGACAAAAACTATGCCTCAAATGCCATGTACGCCAGACCTCCACTAATTCGCCTGCAAGCTGGGCATTTGAAACCGAAGGGCCCAGGGGAAAGTAATGTAAAACACGTTAGAGTGAGTGGACAAAAATAAATAAGTAAGATAATTCAAACGAAAGAAAAAGCTTTAATACTTTCCCACATTTATTCCTTTAAAAACTCGATGCATGCAACGTGGATAAAACATATTTCTCACAACACGAAAATTCGTGAAAACATTCAAGCCCCACTGGTTAAAAGAAATCGAGCTAGCCCTGCTAGCTGAAGGTATCAATCAAATGTGGGGAAGAAGTTCTCACCATACAAATAAGGGAGCCTCCCAGGCTCGGGTCGGAGTGTCCCACACTATGGAGCATCCCATGCTATGCTCTACTCACCCACGAACACATAGTAAGCAGGGAAGAGTACTAATAGGCTAGCTAGCATTAATAAAAAATGACGACCCAGGTATGGTGGTTTAAAACCACACGAAAACTCGAAAATCAGTAAGGCTTCCTCAACATCTCACGAGAAAGTACATAATCCACCGACGTGACCCCGCACGCCAAAATATTCTCGAAATCATAAACCATTAGGCGAGAAATAATCGATAAATATAATTCCATCGAAAATCCCATTTTCAAAAAATATTCCAGAAATCTCAATATCAACGAATAGAAATCACCTCGGAAAATAATCCGTCGAAAATCATGATTTCCAAAAATAAATCATAAATCCAAACCCGAGCATAATAGATTCGTAACCGAAATTCATATAGAAAAACAATGCCAAAATTATAATCTAAGGCAAAATATTATGCTCGATAATAAAATGATAAATAAATTATTATTTTAGGAAAAAAATAAATGCATGCATCATTCTTTAACAATAAAAATCCACTCACAGTACTATTCGGCGACCACGCAAACGAGTTCCTTCATTTAACCGTAGCTAGCGACATCGTCCTGTACACAATTATATTTCCGTAAACGACAATCCGATAAAATAAATACGAACCTAAACGAAACCCGAAAATTCCTATCTCCATTACTTCTCAAATTCCACCCAAATCTCTCCCACAACACCAATTCCTCAATTAACATATTCCACAACGAAAACTAGAGAAATCTGACGGTCGGATTTCCCACAATTCAATCTCAAAACTCTGAACTTCGGAAAATTACAAACAATTCCAAACTCCTCCAAAATTCACCAAACTTCACATACAAGCTCTACAATATTTCTACAATTTAATAGGCTAAAAATTGAAATTAAACACTACACTACACGCCTCCACGCGCCACCAACAGTGCCCGCGCGTGGGCCCCACGCTCCGGCGGCCACCACTTCCGATGGCCACCAAATTTTGGCAGCACCACCTACTCAATAGTCCAAGCATTTTTCACAACTACAACAAGTTCCAATTTTACCTGTAAGTGATCCAAATTGGCCGGTGAAATTTTTCCAGAAACCGCACTGCAAATCGTGGCTAAAGGCTAGGGGGAAATGATCCTTGGCAAAAACTGCACCTTCGACGCCGGTTTGGTGGCTGGATATGGCCGGAATCGCTGGAAATCGACAAAACCTCTGTTTGGCTACAGTAATCTTCGTTGCTCAATTCTGAGCTCCTTCGGCCGAGCCACCGCAAAACACCACCACAGGCGTGACAAGGAGGAGAAGGCGAGCTTGCCGGTGCCCAGATTCTGTCGTGCGTCGGCCGGAGAAGGGAGAAATCGGAGGAAGAAGAAACCGGACCGAAGAGGAAGAAAGGGTCGGGGGAGAGGAGAGAGAAAAGCCGGTAGGTTTCCAAAAATGGAAACTTACCACAGTAACTTCCTATATTTATAGAAACTTATCGTGAACAGTAACTTTTACATTTTCTCTTATAACTTTGCATACGAACTCCAATTTTTATGTACCACATATGCACGCGCTCGGTTTAATGTCCTCTACAACTTCCATGAAGAACATTTTCTCAAATTTTGACCCGAACAAAAAGTCAACTTTTAAGGGCCACTAAAAGTATCGAAACAGAGTAAAAAGTGAAAGTAATTGTCATTTACCGTCTAAATGACTAGTAAACCGATAAATTTAGGTTAAGGACGTAACACTTCAGCTCTTCTATATTTATATACATGAATCACAGTTTAGAAGTACTAATGATAGCTAAATTAAAAGCTATTGATTTTCCTTATTCGATATCCTGTAAATATGTTGATTGTAACATAGAGAAATAAGGGTCTCCCGCAAAGGATTAAGTAAAACTAAAAACTTCAACAAAAGTCACAAAAAGTGACTGCAACCCTTACTGAACAGCAGTCGAAAATTAAACTAAAAACCTAACCCAAAACAATTCAGAAAAATATAAAAATTTACGAGATGTACTAGACACATAGGGTGTCCAGCATACAAAATTTGGTGATTTTTGGAGTTCGTTTACTATATTAAATAAATACGAGAAAACAGATAACAGAACGTAAAATAAAGAAAAACTAAATTGAGAACGGTTGAAATCAAGATGATGAAATTAGCTAGAAAGGAAGTATCACCCCAAAAATCACACAGAACACACTTTATCCAATTTATAACCAATTAACTTGGTTGAAGATGCTTAGATTGGCTCGGAACGCTTAAACACAACCTATCACCCTTTCTTACTTTGTACGCTAGGTAGGAAGTGCTTTACACTTAAATTATTCCCAAGCAATATAACCTAAAGGTATGTTTATTAGATTTAACATTCTGAGATCATTAAGTTTGAAAAGAGTTTGAGCAATCACTAGGCATCGCAAATAACTTAGCGCCTCGCTAAACCTAGGGTTTTGTTTACTTGCTAGTGAAAACCACCAATTACTTCTCTACATAATTTGAATTGATTCAGGCATCAAATAATCAAAGTGTTAGAACCCTAGCATGCATGCTAAGTAGGTCTCCAAAACACACAAACATAGAATTCATCAATGAGAAATGGTAAACAAAACCTCAACTTTATTAATTGGAAAACAAATTGAATGTCAAAGCATGTTATGGATCATGTCTAGGGGCTTCAATTGCCCCTTAACTACTGAAAATTTTAGTTACACATAATGGGATGGGTAATTGATAAAAAAAACTCGACCTAGCTCTGCTAGGGTTTGGGGTGGCGACGTCATCCTTTGAGATCGGTCTTCCCTGTATCTACTCCACTTCAATGGAGTCATTCACGGGCTTTGGTCCGTCTCTTGCTATTCTTCCTGCTTTCTGCTATAGGGTGGTTTGCCGGGATTTTGGCCGATCGAGGGTCAGAGACTCGGGGATGAAGGTTCTGAGTTCTGGCCTTGAAGGAGTGCAAGGCCAATTATGGCCTTCGGCGGTCGTTCACGGTGGTGTTTTGGCTGATGGTGACGATGGCTGGTCTTCACGTTCAACTGCTGGGGGTTTATGGGTTCATGGTGATTCTGGCCGCTGGTCTTGTTTGTGCAAGTTGATTCATACTGTCTCTTCGACTTCTCCAAGTCGATGGTGGGCTGGGGATCAGGGATCGAGCCGGCGGTGGTGGTGGACTGGCCATCAGGGATCACAATGGGGGATATGCAGAAGGTTCCGGATCCGGGTGGTTTTGGCATACGGGTCCGGATCTGGGATACGGGTCCGAATCTGGGATCCGGGTGGAGATTGGGCTTGGTATATGGCCCACTATCTTTGGTGGGCTGCATATCAGTGGCTAGATTGGTTTGGGACTCTTGTTTACTTGTATTGGATTCGAGACCCAAGCTTATGGTAACTGTTCGTGAAAGATTGTCTGCCAACATTGCCATGTTCTAACACCCTTGGCCGGCTTTGATCTTTAGGTGGGAAAGTGCCTTCATTCCGAGGCCAAGTTGATTTTTGTCAAATTATGCGTTGGAGTTCGATGGGGAGTCAAATCACCGACTACTCAATTCACTACACGGCTATAATCCGTAGTGTAAAATTAGCGCTGCGTTTCGACGCTGCTGTTCTTGCATGTTTAATTCTTTGTATTTCATATGCAATTTTTGCATCTTTTCCTTTCACATTGTTTATTTTCTTTGTTACGCCTATTGGCATGGTATCGTTGTAATCTTTCAATTTCAATAAAGAGCTGACCTCATTTTACTCAAAAAAAAGTTACACATAATGGGAATAAGAACACAAACGAGTTCACGAAAAAGAAAACAACAATAACCAAAAAATAGGAGAACGAGGATCGGTGATTGATCTCCAGTAGTCCAGCGATTGATCGTTTCTGGCGGTGATTTGCGGTGCTTCACTACTAGAAAAACACCATTTAAGGACACTGAAACTGTGTCCTTAAATACATACAAGGACTCTTTAAAAAAGAGTCCTCTATCCAGCAATCATTATAAGTCTCAAACGAGGACACGTTTTACAAGGACACTGAAAACGTGTCCTCGTTTCTATATGAGGACACAGTTTGTGTGTCCTTAAAGCTCTAGATGCAGTGTCCTTAAATCCATAAGAGGACACCTAAATTGCATTCTTATATCTTCTAATAGGTGTCCTCTATTCTATACTAGGACACACAAACTGTGTCCTAAAAGCTCTGAAAATGGAGTCCTTAAAACCATAAGAGGACACAAAAAATACACTCATATGTGTCCTTAAAACTAAAACAGGACACTTAAAAGAGTCATAGAGGACGTTCAAAACGTGTCCTTAAAACTTGTAAAAAACCCAAAAAAAAAAATTAATTAATAATAAAAGGAAGCTTTCTCCAATTGTACACCCCTCAAAATACACCACCAAATGCAATATTAACTTAATCAAAATACACCATATGCAAACAAATTTATAAAGTATAACAAATTACAGTTCAAAAATTCTAGTCAAGCAAATCAATGTCCTGCACCTTGTAGGTTTATAGTTACTTAATCTGCTTCCCAATATCTTCAATCATAACCTAATAAATATAGCACAAACCAATATTCACTAACTGATACAATTGCCAAAAGGCCAAGTATTTCAATATTCAAATGAAGTCATTCTTTAAGACAGGTATATTCAAACCAATATTCAAATGTGGTAAGAGTTGATGCAAATTCCATGAATTAATATTTATCAATCTTAACCCAAACTAAAGGAAATCATCAACAAGAAGCAATAGGAATTCTTACCATACACCTCCACCAGCATAAAAATAGCTATTGCAAACCACATTGCAGGGCTGGGGAAACAAAAAAGAGGCCACATTAATAGAGATAGGAAAGAGAGAAGAAACCTGTGCAAATGCTTTAGTGAGCCACCTTGCAGCACTAAGTATTTCAAAAAAACCACATTGTTTGCTTGATCAAAACATACAAGGAATAGAACAAAAAAAATTCCAGATTTCACATTTAACTTCAGCAGGCTCAGAGTTAGAGTATATTGAAAAACTTACGCCTCTACGATTCGAGATCACATCCAGATACAAACCTTCAAAGTAGCAATAAAGGGCAGAAACAGATCCCTCTGCAATCCACATTCATACAGGTTATCTGGAGCACGATTGGAGGTGGCAACAAGAATCTATACTTGCCCGATACCACAAAAACAAAATAGTATGGTTTTCAGTCAAATGCATATACTTATCTTGTAGAATAGATGTCTAAGTAAACAGTTTAGTAAATGAAAACAAACTGCTTACAACGCCATTGTCGAATAGATGTCCAAATAGACGATTTAGTATTAATGCATCAGCAACATTAGTCACCTATCAAAAACCAAAAAGAAATCAGTACAGTAATATACAAGTAGCCAGGGATTATTATAAGCAGAGATGTAAACACTAGTTCTTTACCATGAAATCAAGACTGCCTCATCAGATATCTCTCCTGCAACAACTTCAAGAGGGTCTTCTACACCCTGGTGCTTCTGAGAAGTTAAACAAGATTCACGTTAACCTTACTATGACATTTGTAGAACACATAGTATCCAAATAACAAGAATGCAGAATGAATTTTATCCCAAGAAATGTCAAAAAACTGAATGCCTGAAGAAGAGCTACTGAGCCCAACCATCAGAACAATCTCGTTGGATTCCATCCATTTAGGATATTTCCTGACAAACAACAGAATGTACTTTGGTATTGATGATGTAATATAAAAGCAGGACATGCGTACGTTTTCGTATATTTGTTTTGGTTAAGAAATTTAGTAATAGAACTTTTACCAACAGAGTAGAAGTTTCAGGATGAAAATATTTCTCAGTCCACACAAAAAAGTAAACTTGTACAGAGTTGCATTCTTACTCGCAAGCAGCTGTGGACATTCAACATAAAATCATGAAAATGAATCCTCTTTTTCCTCCAATTGCATTGTCTGAGAAGTGAAAATCAGAGTATTAGGAGACAATCAAGAATGGAAACACTTAAAATTTAGATATAGACCAAATATTAATTGTATCCACTAGTATATCAAATTTAGAATCACTATTCTCAAGAATCAAATAAATATAAATAAATAAATAAATAATAATAATAATAATAATAATAATAATAATAATAATAAATAAATAAAAGAAAAGAAAAAACAAACATTGGTGACTAACAGTTGTTTGAAAAACAAGTCCATCAACATGGTTTTTCCAGTTCCCACTCCTCCATAAAGATAAAGACCTTTAACAGGGGAGGCATTTGAAGACTGTGGGATGAAACGAGACCACAACCATCTACTCCTGCATATAGACAAATGGATAATCAATAACAAAACTACTCCTAGATAACCTAGAAGTAAAAAAGTAAGAAAAGAACACCGATAAGAATGTATTAATCACAATATGTTCCTCAATTTTTTCTTATGTAAACCGATAAGAATGCACCCACTCCACCGTTTGTCATACCTGGCAGGCATCACCATCAACAAGTTCGCCCGCAGCAATTCTTCGCTCATACTCAACAAGTGGCCCTCCTTTGCTTGCATCTGCCATTGAACCCAAAACCAACAACACTGAGGAAACTATGCACCAAATTCTCCACCAGAATAATAAGACAGCCAAAAATAGAAGATTACCTCCATTAGTAACTTGAACAGCATCAACTGACAGAGCTCTTGAGCCAAAATTCGCGGGGTGTGGAAATCTATCGAATTTGGCATTGTTAGAGAGTTCATGAGCTAACCCAGAATAGCTGTTTGTCAAAAGCTTCCGCCTTCTCACAAAACCAGTGGAGTAATTACATGTTTGCCGCCGCAGAGCTGATCTAAATTGCTGGATAGAACGAGTAATTGCTCTCATTTTTAATCCAGGACTCCAATGCAAATCTCAAGCACTCCAACTACAAGACAAACACAGCTCTGATTCGTGGGCCAATTTCCAGGCAGCGGCGGCAGCGGCGGAGGAAGAGCTTGCCGGCGCAGAGAAGAGGGAAGGTGGCGGCGATCCGAACCGGCTACTGGCTTTCGTCGGAGAAGACGCAGGAGGAGAGAGAAAACCATGGGTATCCAGACGGCTTGTGCTGTCGAGGATGGAGGTTGCACAAGATTTGGGTTAGTGGCAGGTGGTGGAGACCAGTTATGTTGCAGGGTTTCATTTTCGATCTGGTTTTGTGGATTATGTGGTTCGATCCAATCGGATCGCGGCCCAAATCCATTGGAGATTAGGGTTTCAGATCTTGCAACAGGAGATCCCTTGATGGTGGGTTGGAGGAGGGTGACGGTGGGTGTCCCGGCTGGTATTGATCTTCATAGATTGGGGGGGGTCGTGTTTTGGGGTTGGGAAGGAATGAGAGAGAGAGAGAGAAAGAGAAAGAGGCAACGCTACAAATGGGGAACCTAATCGAGAGAGAGAAAGAGTTAAATGTGGGTGGGAAAAAGAAGTGGGAAATTCAACTTTTGGCAAAAACAATAGGCGGGGGCTCCTGTTTTTTTTTTTAGCCTCCTTATGGGGTTATTAGGACACTTCGATAAAAATGTGTCCTCATAAGGAGTCCTTGTAGCCCATTTTTGTAGTAGTGCTTTTTCGTCTTGAGCTCTTGTACATTTATGCTTTTTCATACGTGAGATGGTAGGTTTCTTCAATGTCTGAAGAGAGCTTTTTTTTTTTTCTGTTTGTAACACTTCTCTTCTTTCTTTTTGGTACTCTAACTCCTTGGCTTCAACAGAAAGCTTCTTGGTTAATGTTCGGGTTGATTTTGGATTTGTTGGCACCATTCTATCCAATACAAACTGTCAAGAGAAATAATTGCTGAATTTCTTTATCTCCATATTGCCTTAACCTTCCTTGATTCATCAAGAATTTATGATTCTCCATCAATCACACATATCTCCTTCTTTTTGCTCTTATTTCTTTTTTTACTTCGGAAAACCTAATAAACATAAAAGCAACTAAATTAGCCAAAAAATAAGATAAACTAATAAGGTAAATATGAGAATTAACAATATTATCATAGCATAGTTATGCTCCTGTCAACTAATAAATTCAAACTTACGTTTCTCAAAACCTAATAACTAGTATTATTGCTATTGACTCATGCAAACCAATAGCAAATGCATTCGATAAATTAAGCTTAAAATTTGTCATAGATATAGAAAACTCTTCAATCCTATAAGTTTCAATGCTCACGGATTCATTACATAAACCAGACAGAGAAACATGTAAGATAGAACAAACAATTAGAGGATCGATCAAATCAAGCCGTTTTTTCCTGGTCCCATAAGTAGTATATATCTTAACTACTCATTCAATCTGCTTCTTAGTTCAAAACTGGGTTCAAATTTCGTTACGGAGAGTGCTATATACACACTCACTTGAGTGTGTGTGAGCCACACTCAGACAAATGTCAACTTCTCATAGCTTTTTCACTATTTAATTACACAATAATAATTAATGCAACTTTGAATTTATTTTTTTTTCCATCTCTACCCCTGTTTTGGAAACCATAGAGATTAGAGACCCCTTTTCCTTCTAATTTTCTTTCCCGCCAAAAGCTAATTAAAGCTTCAATTTTCCCGCCTGAGGGCTTAATTACCTCAAAGTAAAATTTTGAGATCCCTGATTTAGAAAGAAAGAAAAAAAACAAGCTTTTGAGATGCAATTTCCAACTATATTAGTTACTTTTGTGGGTTGCCTTTTACATTGAGGTAAGATTCTTAATCAATTTATGCGATTTTTTTGTTGATAGTTGGTACTGATATATACTCATGATGGTCCCTAATTAAATCGGTACTCTATTGTGAGATAGTTCTTACTCTTATATACCTGATTTCCTCTTTTATTTGACGTGATTGTAGGAAATCAGTTGATTGACCTGCTATCATTTATATTGTCCAATTATCCTTGTTTCATTTCTCAGAGAGTGAAAATTGGTTGAATAGTAGTTTTTTTTAATGTAATTTTGCAAAACGTTAAAGCAAATAATGATCTTATTTTTTGTTGATCTTAATGGTTGAAGAAAAAAAAGGATCTTATAGTACCTTACCAACCAAGTTTGCTAAATGTTAGTTCTTGATAAACTACCTAGCTGTCATAAATAAAAAACTAAAAAAATAAAAATAAAAACTACCTAACTGCTATTACTAATAAATGCAGCACCATTGTAGCCGAATAAGTCAAGAATAGAGAGACTAGTTTGTTTGAATATCAAGGGTTGAGATTATTTTATAAGGGTTGGGTCACTTACACCGTCGATGCATAGAATAATTTCCATGTTTTATAATGCTCGTAATAGGCTATTAAGTGGTACCCATTTTTTGCTATAAGCATATTCACAATCACATGGGTTTTGATTAAATGGGTTCTAGTTATTCAATGTTCTATCTAGAAATAGATAGTGGAGGGAAAGTAAAAAATGGAGGGAGAAATATGGTTAGGGGTAGAGATGAAAAACAATAAATTCAAAGTAGCATTAATTGTTATTGTGTAATTAAATAGTAGAAAGTAATGAGAAACTGACACTTGTATGTGTCTCACACACACTCAAATGAGTGTGTATATAGCACTCCCCCTCCGGCCATTACCCTTACACCATAGTTCTCCATTTCCCGTACAAGTTGGCCGGAGTACTAGCTAGCTAGTGAGATGTCTTCTACTTACGTTCTACTAAAGTTATTGTGAGTATAGAGAAATAATTAAATATCATGTTTATTAAGTGTAAATGTTCTTTTCTTTCATTTTTTTTATGGTACGGTAGTGATACACCAACATAACTTTGGAGCATTATTAAACTTTCGATCCAAACAGAATAATTTCCAGTCTTTGAGAGCTTTAATGCTGTCTCATCGTCTTCCGTGGAAAAGATGATAAGAAATGTTCTTCGCAGCTAAAGACGCGGTTGGTTCTTGCACGAGCTGTCAATGGCCTTAACTTTCGTACCAAGCTTCCTTGTGCTATCTCAGCTCTCATAGTCCAAACTTTATTAATTATTGAGAGTTCACACCAACTGGCTCTCTTAACTGTATACATTATTTCTTCCTCCTTGAAACTAGTACACTAAATTATTCATAATTTCTACAATGTGGAGTAATACCATGTGATTGCGAATTGTTTCTTTATATGAATAATGACGGTTGACCATTCAGCACTACTACAAAAATTGAATCAGACGACGCCCCTCAGACGACGCATCATAGTTTTCTGTCGTCTGATTGATTTTTTTTTTTTGGACGTCGTTTTTATAAAATCTGTCGTCTAATGTGGAATTATGAGTTAGTTCACAAGACGTTTAAGGATAGAACCGTTGTGTGACCCTAAAAAAATTGAGCGGCAAGTTTCCCACCATATCTGTGGTGCCAAACCCCATGGCAAACCCCAAAATTTTGCCCAACATGTATTAATCATACGATGAAAAACAATAAAACTGTGGTCTGATCAATACGTTTGACAGAAAAGAGGGAGATTTCCCACCACCATTTTTTTCCAGCTCTCCAAAGAGGGAAGCCAAATTAATAGGAGACAAACCCCAAATTTAAATGGTTGCATTCAGACCACATTCTTAAAAAAATCTGTTGTGTGAGTCTTGTCTAAATTGATATAAGCCAGGCTTGAAACCCTAACACTTAAGTAAAAAACCAACAAAAAACCCAAAGCAGCTCACTCTCTCGACATCCCCTGATATCTCTCGACAGACCCAAAGCTTCTTACTCTCTCGAACAGTCCCAAACCCTCACTCAGAAAAACTCTTTCCAAAACTCTTTCAATTTCTCACACAGTACCAAAATTCTCTCGATCTATCTTCTGCATCGACACCAAATCCATAAGATCCAAACCCCAGACCTCTCTTATCTCTCCTTCTATCTTCTACACCCATATCTATCTTCTTCACCTAGACCCCAAATCCATCATACTGAAACCCTAGACCTTTCTCCTCTCTCTGACAACCAAATTAGTTTCTGCATCAGAGCCTCTCTGGCATCGAAGACTTCGCCATCCCAATCGCAGTTTGGGAGGCCCAGCGAGACTGCTCCTCCTTCAACTTCACCTGACGGCGGACCTCTTGTCAAACTTCGATTGGTCTTCTAGATATCGAACACCGGCTCATCGATTCGAATCGCAACAAGTGGTACTTCTCTCGGTAAAGCCATCGTCCCGATCCTCAATCTTTGAGATTAGGTTTCAACTTTGAGTTCCTATTTTCCATTTAGTGGTTTGTTGATTCAATTTCTTAGAATTCATTCTCTGATTTGTTGATTTTTACTTTTGTAGACTTGGTACTATGATGGATTCTGATTCTTCTCTGATGCAAATGAAGGTAATTTCGTGAAAACCCGCTTTGTTTTTTAGGGTTTCTCTGTAAAACCCATTGAGATTCTTCTTTGGGACCCAATTGAACCCATTGATTTGAATTTCTTGATTTTTGTCCATGTAAATTCTAGTATTGGGTAGGGCTAGTTAAGATTCTAGTATTGTGTTTTGCACTATTTCTTAATTTTCTTGGTACGATCTGTTTCTATCCTTGTTGAGTTGTTAATTTTTGGAGTTCTTGTTGATTTCTATATTGACATGAACTGCATTTTATTTGCTTTTAGATAACACTGTAAACTGATATTTGTTTTGTTGCACTACTAGTTTATGTTTAAATTCGAAGCATGCTTCAAGCTACAGTTTTATTTTTTTGTTATTAGTATTTTTTTTCTCTTTCGGAAAATGAGAGCGTTTCTTGTTTCTTTTACTAGTGTACATCTTCCTCTAATGTGTTTCACGGGTTTGAAGTTGTTGAGTCTGTTTATAGGCTTCTTTAGATCTGTTCCTTTAGTACTTCAGATTTTTATTTTTTGTATTGTGAGACTCTTCTATTAGTTTCAGTTTACCTTTGTTTGTTAAAGGTAAGACTAGTGGTCTGAGTAGTGTTGTGGGTAATTCGATCTACCTGTTTGCTATCAGCGTTTTGTTTCTTGATTGAGGAAGTTTAATTTTATTTATTCATTTTAGTTCTTTTGTTTTGAGTACTTGTTGTTTTTGGTGTTGTTGTTTGACGTTTATTGTTGGTGTCACTGTTCAGTTCCTTTTGGGACTTTGTTGGTGGGATTAATTATGTGTTGTAACTTTCCTGCGGACGAATGAAGCATTGGTTCCATGCTCTATTGCTGGTTGGCTTTGTTGCATGTGGTGGCACCATAGCTATAGTTTTGGTTATCATGTGGAGATCAAGATTTTGCAAATTTCGGGGACAAATTTTTTTTTTAAGGGGGGGGATATTGTGATATCCCGCACCCGACTTTGAAGCTTATTTGTGTTTTTGACTTTGAGTTTGTTGTTTTTCTTTTAATTTCTTATTCCTTTCTTACTTTTGTGATATTTTTTCTTTAGTTAAACCTTTATGTTAATTTTATATATATAAGATATTTTCTTTATTTTTTTGCTATTTTTGTTTCTGTTTAATTTTTGTTAAGAGATAAGAAGGTTTTGGTTTTGGGTGGTTGACGGTGGGTGAGAGAAAAGAAAGAGAAAGAGGAGAACAAAGGACGAAAAAGAAAAAGGAGAAGAAGAGAAGAAAAGAAAGAAAAAGAAGAAGAGAGCAGGGGGACGAAGAGAGGAACATAATGAAATGGAAAAGAAGATAGAGGGAGAGTAATTAGAAAGGCAAATAGAGAGATGTTGAGAAGAAAATAGTGAGAGGAGAGGGAGGGAGAGACAAAGTTTGGGTTTTGAGAGTTTGCACTTTAAAAGACAGAAAGAAAGAGAGGAGGAGACGGGAAAGACGGATGACAGAGGGAAGAGGAGAAAGAAAGAAAAGAAGAAGAAATAGGAAGAGGGAAGAAGAATACGTTTTTATTTCCGGATGGGTGCTTTCTAAGGGAGAGATCAGAAACGAGAGAGAGAGAGAGGAGAGAGGAGAGTTTGTTTGAAGTTAATAGGCAAGAACTTGGTTTTGGATTGGTTTCTTTTCGGTGAGTGACTCTTCTGATTACAATCTTTCTTCAATTTCTATTTCTCTATTGGTCTTGCTTGGATTGCTTGGGTTTTAATCATGGTCTTGTGAAATGTTTTTTTTGTTGTTTATTACTTGTCTTCGTGTAGTAAATTATTTTCAGAAACTTGATGCTTTTGTTCAATTGTTTAGTGGTACGAGTGACTTCCTTATTTGATCTTATTTTTCTCTTGTTATCGATTTCTATGGAAATTGGGGAAGTTTGAAATGTAAATGCACAGGTAGTAGTTTGCGAGTCTTATTGTAGTAAATGTTTATTTGCATATAACATCAAGATATTCCTTTCCATATAGCTTAGCATGGTACTGGTGCTAAGTCATAGATACTTGTGTTACAGTGTTGAATGGTTTCTCTGTTTGCAGCATTATGCAGGCATAAATTGTTTGACTGTATTGAAGGCATCAACATCTGGGTTTGATTACCTATTTACTGGGAGCCGTGATGGAACACTAAAAAGATGGGCTGTGGCTGAAGATGTCGCTAACTCCTCAGCAACCTTTGAGTCTCATGTGGATTGGTTATTCATTTTCCTTCCAATATTTAAATCTAGTATTTGGCAAGACTTGCAATATGATCTAGATGCTAGACTGATGATACTTCCATAAAGAAATAATGATGGGAATTCTTATTTGGTCTTCAAATTTCATTGGGAGTCAATTTTTCAAGTGGAATTTGTAATTCAGTCCAATGAGCCTAGTAAATGGTACAAGGCAGAATGAAAAAAGAAGAAGAAATTTGGAGTTGTTTAGAATCTTGTAGATTGTTTTTTAGTGACATTTTTGTTGGTTTACTCACGAACCAGGTTTTGTCTTCTTTCCTCTATTTCTTATTCTTTCTTGTGTTTGAAACTCTGAAGGACTTCATGTATTTTTCCTGCTTTCAAAACGAGTTTGGTTACTGCTTTTGCTTTGTGACATGGCTCACATCAGTAGACTTGTTTGTGCACTCATAGGATATTTTCTTGATCACCTTTATATTGTAAAGAGTTCTGTCTTTGCAAGTTTTAAGAGTGTGTTCTCTTCCTTTGTACCTTTTAACAAGGCTAATGCAACCATGTACTGGTTTTGGAAAGATTTAAAGAAGCAAAAATTGGATTTGGTGCTGGCTATATTTTACGATCCATGTATGACTACCCTTTCCTCAGTGTGGGTGTAAAGGTATGATTAAATTGGACGAAATATACAAATTGGTTACCTTTCTATTCCTCCTTCCCCTCAATAGTGAGGTAGACATGTTTTTCCACTTTTCTATGTCACATAATTCTATTATTTGAACTTTAAAGTTTATTTGTTATTTGAATCTCTTCTATCATTCTGTTTACCAGCTTTGATTCCATTGTTTTGATGCTCTTTCAGGTTTCTGATCAGTTCTGGATTGTTTTTTATGTGTTTTTATTATGCGATTTGATTGGATCATGATGGATAGCTCTCTGTGTATGATTATAATAGAATTGAGATTTTTTTGTTGCTATAGCAAGTTTGTATGCCTTTCTTTTCAACCTTTTTCATGGCAAATGCATGAGCTATTTCTCAGTGAGTGCCCCTTATGTTATGTTGCAGGTCGAGCATTTTCGATGCCAAGGCTGGAATTGCTTTGAATGACAACTTTGTGAAGCTTGTCTCTTGGTATGATAACAAATGGGCTTTGGTTTTAAGTATGGTGAATATGTATTATAAATGAGTTGCTGATGTTAACATTACTTTTGGATAATGTAGTCCAGTGCAGGTTTACATACCATTTCTTCTTTTGTTTCTTGTTGAGATTGATGAGTTCCAAATTTGGTCTCTTTGTGTTCCTTTTTTTTTTCCCCAAATTTCTTACCAGGTTGTACGTGACAAAAAATGGATGATGGCCTTGTTATTATGTATCTAAAGTATACCATTGCTGAACTTGATATTCTCTTTTTCACTTGTAGTTTGCTCTTACTGGAGAATCACTTCCTGTGACCAAAAATCCTGGTGATGTGGTTTACTTAGGATCAACATGCAAACAAGGAGAACTTTAAGGAGTTGTTATTGCAACTGGTATCCATACTTTCTTTCTAAAGTCAGCTAATCTTGTGGAGAAAACGATACATGTTAGCCATTTCCAACAGGTATTTATTTCACATTCTCCACATTGTATTAATCATAGATGATTGATGGGAACAATTTCTATACATTGTATTAATGGCCGATTTCACCGATGCTAAATGTTAACAAAAAGTAGTATTTAATTGTTTGATGGTTGCAGCTTTTAACATCAATTGGAAACTTCTGCATCTATTCAATTGTTGTTGGAATGGTTATTGGAATATCAGTTGGAACTTAGAGGAGGCTTGCCCATTCTTATTGGTCCCAACACTAGGCTAAGCAACATGGCAAGTACCAAGGATGTGTCCCAAGAATCACAGACAGTAGCTCGACTTGTAGACATGGAGCTGCAAGGTACTCGGCCATTGTATGATGTAGAAAATAGCAAAAAAGTTTACAGAAACAGAGAGAAGACAAATATACGAATGACCATCCTAAATTTGTGTATGAATATTTAGGAAATACTCCCTATATATTTGATATCAATTTACTGAATTCATTTTACATGTGGTGAGATTTGAATTAATTTGATTGTTGTACATTTTGTAACTATTAGACAACAAGAATAAATGACAAGCATTGTCCGACATATTATAGCACAATGGTAAAAGCTCAATGCATCGTCTCAAAGCACAAATACATTTAATTGTTAGTCTTCACATGACACTTTTTGTCAAAAGAACTATCGAATGTATACAATAGTCACAATGGCTACAAAATAAAAACTGTCGTCTGAATAAAACTCACACAACGGTTATAAAATAAAGCGACATCTAAATTGCAGTCACACAACAGCTGCATCTTATGCCCGTTGTCTGAATAACAGTCACAATAACTAATGCTGTCGGCAGGCTGCCAGCATGCTGCCGGCATGCTGCCGAGCCCTTCACACGACGGTTCCCTACAATCGACCTTCATCAGACGGCGCCTCAATAGACGACGCTTTACCTCCATATCAGACGACGGTTTTTAGCCGTCGTCTGATTCAATTTTTGTAGTAGTGCAGCTCCGTACCTTCATGCCGTATAACAGCTCTGCTCCTAACTAATTTCAATAATTCATTGTATATGTAACTAGTCTGAGTTAATGAGACTAGAAGGTAGTAGAAAGTTTTGTTTCAAGCGATCTGACTACTTAATATAAAGATGTTACCTAGACATATGTACGTAAATCGGACAATCATACTTAAATTTACCCCATGTCTCCTGCTGGAAAATGCTGAAACACCCTCACTTTAAACCTATTCAAGTGGCAGTGCAAGGTTAGTCGGACAAATTAACTTGTTAGTCAAGAAATTCCACCAAAGACGATCAGAGTAGCAGATGGAGAATCTAATCTGGACTTGTTAATTCATTAGATATTAATCGAGCAGTTTAACTTCATTGGCTTCTCGCCCAAGCCAGAGAGCCGGTCAGTCTTGCAGGCGGGCCCAAGCCAACTTGCTTTCCGCGGCTGCACCTCCATATGCCTCCTTCCTTGCCGTTTACTTTACATGAGGACAGAGGCGCCATGCATCAACTAGCTTTGAGCACCCACTTCTTATTTAAGTCCACGATCTATATATAGGATCCTTTGCCATTCATTCACTTCATTCCTTTCATATATTAAAGTACAAAAGAAGCTAGCCAGCTAATCGACATATGATCGATGATGAGTAGCATTGTGAAGAAGCTCTTGTTCTGTGGAGCAAAGGGGTTTCCCTCCTTCTCTGACTCGGACGACTCTCGTGTAGTGCCTGCGCCACAAGCCGTTCATGTCCGTGTGTACGTTGGAAGAGATATTAATTAACATGATGTGCAAGTTTGAGATAGAAGCCAATTACTTAAACCACCCACTATTCCGGAGTCTACTCCAGCTCTCCGCAGATCAAGAGTTCGGTTATTCCTACGATGGAGCTCTAAGAATAGCGTGCGACGTCGATCTCTTCCACTACATTCTTTATCTCCTCGATACCAGCAATCCCTCTGCCCATTACATGGAGCTTTCTGATCTCATTTCCAAGTTCTACAGCACTAGTGCTACTGTAACTACACTCGCTAAAACTGCCTGACATCATAAGCGTAAGGATATTTAGTTTACTGGGGATTGATAATGTAGATAGTGATACTCATAGTAAATCTTTTATTTCTTTTATACTTTCATCTTCAAAAATTGAAGAATAATTGTATACATCAAAGTTTTAGTGATACAAACATAACGCCAGCAACAAGTTGGTAAGTGAGCAAGAATGTGAGAGACGAACTGTTGTTTCCATTGGCCATTTGATCCATGTTTGCCTGGAAAAATAGAAAAGAAAAAGAGAATTATTTTTATAAAATTTCAAATGCGAATTATATATATCCAACCAATTGGACGTACGTAGTTCATTGACTGATCAATGGTTCAACTAGTTAAGTTGATAATCATGCATGAAAGGTAAATTAGGTAATTCAAGTGATGAAGAAGTTGATGAAGCTTTTGTGGATGAAACCAAGGAGAATGAAATGGAGCATATAATAATGAGAGAGATGTGCAACTTGGGGAGAGTAGAGTTCTTATAATTCTGGGTTAACATATATATGGAGCTTTGCTTTCTTTCTCTTTAAGATTTCGGCAATGAAAAAAAAAGAGAGTAAGGCAAACCTCTTAAAAGCAGGCAGCTGGTAAAGAAATAAAGTGCGCATGTAGTCTCATAGTTTCAGACATTATTCCAACTAACTAGCCTCGTACAATTGTGATGCACCTGTTATTGTTGTAAGATAATATTATATTTTTAGTTTTTATTTTAATTTTACTATAATAACTCTCTTAATTAGATAATTTTGATTATGAGCTTTTATTTGTATCTTATATATAGGTATTGTAGGCATTTTAAAATTTAGTGAAACTCTTAGAACCAGATTTTAGGGTAATTATCTTTGTGGTAGTAAAAATTAGTCGATAAATCAAGCTAATTAAAAAGTTGTCAGAGTAAACTTTTCAAAAAATAAATTATTTATAATTCATAAGTCATCACGTCAAACGATAGACAGATATGCAACACAAAACAATAAAAGGATAAAAGCAACTACTTTTCCCTGTGCCATAATATATAATCTCTAACATCTCGATCAATCTTCTTGGTCAAAAACTTTATTCAAATTTTATCAGGCTAAAGAGTAATTGTTTCTTGAAAGAGGAATTGGCTGAGCACCATAAGATTTGACAACTCCAAATTCGAAAGTCATAGGTTGTTTAAAGCAAAATTCTAAGAATCTTGCCTACTGCAAATTTCGGTAGCAATAGTTTAGTATTTAAATTTCGTAACGCATTCAAAGAAACAAAGAGGGGAAATGAATCCCTTAGGTTACATGTGTGGAACGATTTTTGTCTCCCATATTTTTATTTCTGACTTTCTTGACTTTACACTCACCAAATATTTTAAAATAAATGAATCAATTTCCCTTCTTGAAACTTGAAATCCGTTAACGAAAAAGTTCTCGGAAAATCCTAATCTAATCAAATCGATATTTGTTTCTGTTCATTTTCACATTTTTACACTTCGTAATATATGGTGCTTGATAGTGAAAAATTGTAAATTGATTGTTTTGCTACGTATATTAATGTTATAACAACATCAAACGAATTTTGATGACGTTGTTGTATTTATTTATTTATGTATTTATTATATCTTAGAAAACCATAATATATGTTGTATCACCGTCTTGACTGTCGGAGTGGAGAAGTTGATAAGAATTGTTCATTGCAGCAGATAAAGACGCGGTCGGTTCTTTTAGTAGCTAGCTGGCCTTATCTTTCATATCAAGATTCTTCCTTGTACGTACTATCTCAGCTCTCCTACCTAGTCTAAACTCTATTAATTGTTGAGAGCTCTCAGTGCCTCTCAATACTATAATTATTTCTCCTTAGAGGCTAGTTTATTAATTTATTCATGGTTTCTACGTACAATATGGAATAACATCATATGATTACGCATCTATTATTTGTTTATATGAATAATATGACACCTAATCATTCAGCTCCATACGCCTTCATGCCATAGCTAGCTTGCCTCAAAGCTGATCCGACTCCAATCTAATTCAAATCATTCTTTTCCCATTTATACATGTAGCTCAATGAGAGTGGAAGATATTAAAGGAGAGAGAGTCATATTTCAAGCAGTCTGATCATTGTTCTTCTAACTAATGGCACGTTTACTTATTTGGAATGGAAATAATCATGAATCGGAGACAACTGGAATGAGAGAAGAAAGGAATCGGTATTGATTCTAGAGGAGTTGATTCCTAAACTCATCTCCCCCCTTCGGAATCAAATTCCTGGGTATTCAGGAATCGATTCTTTATAAAGAGGTGAGACGTCCTACAACTATTCTAATCCATTCATGTGTTAGTAAACGCAAGAATACTTTTACCCGGAATCATTCCAATTCCTTTGTGTTAGTAAACGTATGAATACTTTTACCCTATAATCATTCACTCTCATTCCAAGTAAGTAAACATGCCCTAAGAGAATAATGTTACCTAAACCCTAAACCTACGTTGAACGATCATACTTGAATTTACCTTATGTTTCCTACCGAGAAATATTGAACCACTCTCGCACCCCTTAAACAGTTAAACCTATGTCAGTCGGACTTTCTTGTTCGTCAAGCAATCCCATTCAAGCCGTCTTAGAAGTAGATGGAGTCCTTGGAGGCTTGGAGCCGTTTCTCAATAAAACGTTAAAGCAGCTTAAATTAATCGGCATCTCGGCCAAGCCAGAGAGGCTGCCAGTTACGCGGGCCCAAGCTAGCTTTTCGCGGCTCCCCCTCCTTCCTTGGCGTTTACTTTACATAAGCCATATTGCCATAATGCGCGCGTAAGCGTTGAGCACCTACTTCTGATCTATTTAGTTCCTCAATCTCGATCTATATATATACTCCTTTGCCGTTCATTTCATTCCATTGATTCATTCATTTCCTATTTTTCACCCCAAAAAGCTTCTCCATACCTTCAAATTCATGATCATTAAGTTAATTATATTGAACCATTGAGCAGCACCCAATGAAATACAAATGTGGGTCAATTTATAGCTAGCATTTTTATTTTATTTTTGGCATCACTAAAATTTTGCTGTATACAATTATTCTTCAATATTTGAAGACGGAAGTGTATGAAATTACAAAAGAATGAATGTATAAGAAAGAATCCCAATCTACATTACATTATCAATCGATTCAATGATTTCATTCCCCAGTATAAAAATCCAGAGGCTTAGAAATGTCAGGCAGCAGTAAGTAACGGGTCTAGTTATATAGTAGCACAGCTAATAACTGTAGAACTTTGAAATGAGATCGGAAAGCTCCATGTAGTGGGCGGAGGGGTTACTGGTTTCAAGAAGATGAAGAAGGTAGTGGATCGGGGTGTAATGGAGTGTACCATTTTGCCATGAAAACAATGAGGGACAAATTGGGGAGAGTAGATTTCCGCTACAGTTCTCTTGTTTTTTTTTTATCTGTTTGAGGTTAGGGAGATTTGCTTACCCTAAGATTTAATATAAAGACTCTACTGCTTTTATAAACATGAGATTTTCATTTAGGTATAGCTAGAATTAACTTAATTAATTAATCATGCTTAAGCAGCTGGTGTTCATTGAGCACAGCAAGATCAGTCCAAGTGAAAGCACCGGTAGTATAAACCCCAGAACAGCAGTGTAGCATAGTATTAAAGGAGAAGAATAATGCATGTACTAACAAGAAAAGAACAATGATCAGGTTTTCCAAAAATAATTCATGGAAACCCTAGCATATATAGCTGGGGCTAGTAGTCCAAAGATGACTATTCCATTACCTTGTCTAAACTTTAATCGCTCCAATCCTTCACAACAATCCAGTACTGCCCAACTATAGATCCCCATTCAAAGTTGTACGTAAACAACTGCAGCAAGACCCCATAATCCCTCATATAATGTTCTTGAAAGTTAGCTCTGAATCAAAGAGCAAGAAAAGAGGAGATATGCAAATTTAAAGTAGGTGTTTATACGAACTCTTATACCAATGACAAAGAACAGATCGATATACGACAAGAAAGGATCCTTATAAAAACCTAGAAATCGATCTCGGTAATTCAACAAACCAAAAGTAAATTGATTCAGCTCTTCTATACTATACTTTTACACAAGAATCATAACTGCGTATAAATTGAAACGAATGTTGCTTAAAACCTAATAAGTACTAGCATTATTACTACTAACTCATGCATTCCAATAGAAAATGCGATATTCATAGCTAAAAATTTGTCAAAGATATAGTAATACTCATAATAAGTTCATTATAGAAAAAGGTATAGAAACATGTGTTGGAGAGAAAAGATCTCACATTAAAAAAGAGATAAAAGATAATATAACTTACAAGTGGGTGGATCACACCCAATTGTACCAAGGTTTTTTGTGATTAAAACTCAACACCTAACGGATGGTTAAGTTGGGACAATATCGGTACAATAATGGGCATGAGCCACGCTTATCGTTGTTTAACATGGTATCAGAGGAGGTTCCTCTCTAATTGTGTCTCCAACATGAGCTAGAGTTTGGGTTCCTTATATTGCCATTGGCAAATTCCAATTGGATTGTTACCAAGTGTTTGATACGGGCATTGGATTGTTATATTGACCATGTTGCCGATATGAAACTTGTGTCCCAATTTCCAATGTGGAGATTTGATTTGCTAATTGATTTCACATGCAGACCTATAGTTAGGTTGCACTTGAGGGGGTGTGTTAGAGAGGAAAGATCTCACATTCTAATTGAACCTGTAGATAAAATTTACACTTCTAATTGAACCTGTAGATAAAATCAAACATCATCCTCAACTCCACAATAGTCAATTGAAAATCTGAAATTTAACATATTCCCAAATACACAAATAATCCCACGGGTTATCAGAGCAATCCAAAAAAGAAAAATGAAATCCCACAAGGGTAGCTTTGGCCAAAAAAGGTTTTCATCGAAAACCCTAATTGTGTTTCTAGTCAGAATGAAGTTGAGAGCAACCTGCATCTGTACAAACACTGGGAAGCCCTAGATGTTTTCTGGCCAGCTATTAGTCTCAAGCTGAAGCCTATGAGTTTCTATGGTAACTCTATTTTAGAATGGATGCTGGAAGTGACTTCATCTCTAGGTAAGCATCAACTTGATCTTTTCTTTGTCAGTTTATGGGTTATTAGACTGAGTGAAATAATGTAGTGTGAAAGGGTAGTGATTTTAAACCTTTACACATGGTGATGCTGATCATTACCTAGTGGAGTAACAAAAGTTGAAGAAAATTGGGATCTCACATAGGCAACAGCCTAAAGAGCGCTTGAGATGCCCCCCTTGAGGGCGATTGAAGACACTATGCCAACAAACCCATCAGATGACAGACATTGACTGTCGTCTGATATGAAGAAAATCTGTCGTCTATTAAGCTGATATCTGATTGACGTTCAGACAACGGGTAAAGCCCGACGTCAGAAGTTCACTCAGACGACAGACACCTAAAAAAAATCTGTCGTCTGAATGTGCTTAAATATGCACAAATTGTAAGTATATGTGGTTAGATATCAAATAGAACGACAGTCAAATGTTGTTGTTGTCAAACTCTAGCAACAGACTTTACAAATAATCTGTTGTTTGTTTTAATCTGAGACGACAATAAAATGTCGTCTGAATGTGTAGAATTTCAATATTCCTTTGCTAAATTTGTTGTGTGAACTTTATTGAAACAACATCTGCTGTTAGTTATCTATTGTATCTCTTGTTGTAAAAAGACAGTTAAATGTCCTTTGAATGTGTAGATTCTTGTAGTGTCTTTGGTCTTTCTGTTGTGTGTACTTGTTTTAAACAACAGTTGTTGGTAACTTTCTATTGTTTAATATT
This sequence comes from Rosa lucieae, assembly GCA_024704745.1. NCBI lineage: Eukaryota > Viridiplantae > Streptophyta > Magnoliopsida > Rosales > Rosaceae > Rosa > Rosa lucieae. Next base: position 37,999,612 of record CM045498.1, read on the forward strand.
ATCAAAAAAGACATATATATAACTTCCAAAGTACTATCATATATCCCAATGATGAAAAAGTCATACTCAAATCATAAAATACAGTCTGTTAACAACAATATAAACTAATATACTCCATTGATAAAAATTTCAGCACGGTTGCTCCAACCTCCTCAAAAGGTCCTTCATGAAGGGTGTACTTGTCCCATGAGTAATCAGCAGTGTATCTACTGCCTTGGTCAAAGACATCACAACTTGTTTTCTACTTGCCTTCTGCAGACTAAGGATCATCTCTACTTCCTAACCATTTCTGCCCTGATAGATCTCTGCTTCCTAAGTGAGGACCATTTTTCTATGACAACATCAACCAACATTATTTCAGTTACCATTGGACTAAACAAATGAAATACAAGTCAAAAAATTTTAATACAAGTCAAATTTTATGGTAGCTTCATTCAATAACAGAAGTTGAGTGAAGAGATCTGCTCCAATTGGTGATTCCTGCAGCTTACACATGTTAGAAGCAATGAATTATACTACAATGCTGATGCGAAAGAACATGCACGAATAATGAAACATTATACAATAACAAAGACTCTGATGGTCTGATGTTAAAAGTAACATGGTACTCCAAAAATTTTCCTGTGACAAATCTCAATACCAAACTTGTTTTCCCAGCTCCAATGTCCCAAGAAGCACCTGCGAAATCCAAAATATAGTGAATCAACCAACATCTATTCCTCTTGCTGATGTTCAATACTAAATTTTTAAAGCACAAAATGTAACAATACAAAGGGAAGTGCTTTTCCACAGGAAACTAACTTTTGGGCATAGACAAAATTCTGAATTCCTAAATGGTAGTCAAAGAGGTAACTTGAGAACATAATTTGATCATGGATCCTCACAGAACTCGATTGCTTTCCCTAAACAAACATATCATGTATATATTAAACAAGAATAGATTGCCAATCAGTATTAGGCCAATTCATGCATACAAATGAATGAAAGAAAAAAAAGGAAGACATACCCATCAGCTTGGCTTGTATATTCTTATTGCCTGTTCTTGCCATAATCACTTACATGATCAAATTTCTCAACCACAGGTTGTAAGGATGGAGAGACTTTTATCAGTTTGAAATTAAGTGAAAACCAAGCAAAGGCTATTGTGGGATTGTGAGAGAGAAAAGTTATACCAGGGACATGCTATTGTGGGATCTGTTTTGATGTTTCCAGGGAATGTGAAGCACTTGATTAGCCTTTGAGGCTTTGACTATAGGGGATTAGTTTCTGCAAGAAGCAAAAATGGAGTGGCAATATCATTCCAAATTGACCGGTGGTTTGTTCTTTGACTGGCGCACAGTTGATTTGCTACATGCCTTTCATCTTGTCTCTTTCTTCAGATTCTGTCATTGAATATATACTGACAATATCTTAAAATGAAGAATTCCTCTCTGTATTAACTATAATGCAACCATTACACAGTAGCTACAGTCTCCAGAACTGAAAGTGGAGGTGGATGGTCCACAAAGTCAGCAGTAGTGAAATCGCTATAATGACTGATAACACAAGCAATCACAATTTCTAAACATAACCAGTTATTCACAGAAAATAGTTTAAATTCTTTTCCAAAATAGTCTCATAATTTCTACAAAAACAAAGAAAGACAAGCTCACCAAAATCCCCTTTGGTACAGCTGAATGCTGAGTAACAACGAATTCCTAATCCGCTAACTGGCTTTGAGAAGGCAAATTCCCATGCACTGCCGAAAAAGAGGTAATACAAAAGAGAATAAATATCATTAGCGAAACCGAAAGTGAACACATAACAAAGACAAGTGACATTAAGCAAACATATACACAGTACAAAACTATAGTTCATTAAGTTTCATAGAAGGAAAATCCATAACAATTCAAAAAGAGAAGCCAACACTTTCTCAGGTAGAATAATCCAACATCGACGTTATGAAATTGATAGGTAGCATCATAAGATAAAAGAAATAATATTACTAATTCTAGGTTGCAGCATTGGTACCTACTTCTTTCAATTATACAAAGAGAAACTTTAAACATTATATTTAGGGGTCTTATAGAAACTAGAAGAGAAAAATACACGGTCAATAATGTTAAGCATGAGCATGAGGGTGCATCTCTATAAAACCATCCTAGTAAGGAGGGGTATCTGGTGTTCTGCCAGTTTTAGTCAAGATAGCTTAACAAGTTTGACAGTCATAAAACACGAAATGAAATTAAGGGTAATAGTCACTATTCCACAATAATTTATGAAACAGCCATGCTTACTTTGTAAAGGTCAGCAGATCCAGATATACGAGTTGCAAAAGCTTCCTTAATAGTAATAAAGTAAAGGTTGCATTGAACCTTGAACTTGACTGCGTCCTTCGTCTTCTTGATTTTCACAGAACGGGCATCCTTCCTTCTTGCAGTCAAGAGGAAATCCTTGATCTCATGGATTTGCTTCGGCTACTGGCAGAGAAACAAAGTAATTAGAAATCATAGACATTACACTCGGTCAATTGCGCACTTGAAACCATTAACTATCACAAATTTCACTCTCAAGAATGTCCATTTACGCAAAATTACAATTGTGTTTTAAACAGATAATAGCAAAGAGCTATAATTGAGGAAGACAGCAATAGGAGTATTATAAAGACTAGTTTTTCAGATGCGGGTTCTTATCAAAACACTAATCTTATATTTCAATAGTCATGTACAGGAAAGAGAGATGACAATATCTCAATAAACCGTGAAAATTGAAAAGCCAAAAGGCACCTTTCGTATTATAATCTGGTTAAAATAGAGATCATTAAGGTCTGGAGCGTACAATACACTACTACACAAATAGCTTCACACGACGGTTTAAAACTGTCGTCTCACGTTTTTCATTTCCGTGGTCTATCGAGGCGTCGTCTGATGAAAGGCTGTCACAGGACGGTTTTCAACCGTTGTACACCGATCATTGGGTCGACGGTGTGTAGCTAAATTCGCGGTCTGATGGATCGGCAGATCTGTCGACATGCTGTCGACAAGCTGTCGACAGAAATTTGCCGTGGTGTGACTTCTATTCATACCACGGTTTTTAGGATTCTAGCCTTGTCTCTTTGTTGTTCAGAAGTCAGTTTTATTTTTAAGACGTTGTGCAAATTGCATACATACGACAATTCTTCCAACATAAATGTGGTGTGACTAATTCAGTGTATATTTTCTTTCATACAACACATATAACTCTAACCGTCGTACCATGACATTTGAGACAATGAAATCATTAGAAACCGTTGTGTGAATTATAGAAAAACTTTGTCTGATTTTAACCTATAAACCTCATCAGCTTGACATATTTTCATTTTGTTGTCCAATGACAAGAATTATTCATATTCAATGCTGGAATCAAAATACCAAATAAATAGTCATTTATCTATATATATATCTAATATTGTTATAATCCACAAAAATGTACCTAAATGGATTTGACAATGATAATACTATATGCACAAAAGGAGTATTTCCAATAAACTCCCATAGCAAAATACATCCAAAAATGTACTAAAAGATTGTCAGGCCAGCCCCAAACATAAATTTCAAGCCTATTGCACTTCAGACCTTCTAGGCCATGAGCTTCAGCATACTTTACAGGCCATGAGCTCATCACCTTGTTTTCTTTTTCTCATGCTAAATAATATAACAATTGATGCTTTCTTGCTTCTCCCGCTCATCTTTAATTGGAATCAGTGGTGGCATTACTGATTTCAGGCTTTTGGCATGGACTTGATGGCAATCTTGGCTTAGTTGGGACTTCATCCTTAGGAAGAAATATAAAAGGTAAAGACATGTTACTAACTGATTCCCAAAATGTGGTACATCATTTCTTCTAGAATTGTGAGAGGAATGAGCTCTTTGGAAGGCTGTTGTACCTTTAGCAGTTGATTGTGATTGGGCAGCTCTCTTGCTTATTTCTTTACCGCCCTTGCAAGCTTCTCTCCTCTCTAGAGCATTGTATCTAAAAGAAACAATATATAGGTGCATATTACACAAACAAACTACATACCATATTATATACAAACTCCATCCAAAAGAAATATTTGCTGAAATAGATAGCTACCTTACAGAAAACAAAGAAAAGGAAAGAAATAAGCAGCAACTAAGGAGCTCTCTTATAATTGATAAAGTGCAGACAGCAGCGCTACTTGAATACTACACTAATCAATTTTTACCCAACAGAATTATTATGATTATCATGTCAATGAATGCTCCACTATTCAATTTTTTACATAATTAAGCGCAAGTGCGCAACTAAACCAGAAATGTAACTACCTGCCTGCTACATTTTTGGTAAATGATAATCACAGAACTGTTATGTTCTAACATAGCAATATAGATGAAAATACATACCGCTTTGTGAAGATATTGCTTCGGGTACTGCTGGCATTTTGGTATTCCATCAGTTAAAGAAACAAACAATAATGGTCCCAGAAACAGAACCTTGAGATCAACGTTAGCAAAATTGGAGATCAAAAATCATACATTGAATGTCAGAAACCATGCTATGAAGTAAGGAAAGTGGCAAAAACATTACAAATTCGCTAATTGTAGAGTTTTACAGTTCTAACCCTCACCTTAAGCAGCCTTCAAAGAATACTGCGGTCCTGTTGCTCTTCTTTTGAAGCTTTGGGTTAATAATCACCTGCCTCAAAACAACAAATAAATTTTTAGAGTGAAGTGCAACTGCTTCAATGCAAGGAATTAATACGTTATTTGGATATTCACCTCATACATAATCACACATTAACATACCAAAAGATCGAAAGGCCGTCTCTCTTGAACTTTAATCTCATCCTTGGGTGCATAACTAATATATTCCTTTGTATCTTCCAAGACTATTATCTGCAGATATAAGAATGACAAACTTGTTATTAGACAAAATAAGAGACTGTTGTAACACAATATCCAAACAGCCATTACCTACATACAACCCTCCCACTAAGACAAAAATACTAACGTTCTAACCAAATAAATAAATAGAAAGCAATGTAGCTTAAATCGAACTAGCTACTACAGTTTTATCACTTCAATCAAATCAACAACAACTATAGAGTTCGATGGTGCTCCAAGTTGACTCTTCATTCAAACGAACACACATTTTCGAAGAACGAAATGATCAAAAGCTAAGCAGAACTTACCCTTAAGGGAACTCCAATCTGTGGAGCAGCAAGACCAACCCCAGGAGCCTTCCACCTTCACCATATCATCAATTTTGTAGGAGCCTATATATTTCTTGGTGATACTTCTCTACTAGATTATTGCGCAGCAGTTGTACAAGTATAAAACATAGATAAAAAGTTGAAGATGCTGATGATAATGACAACTTTCAGATTACAATACAACTATAATGCAACTAAGATAAGCATAACAGTAAACAATCAATGGAAATGACACTAAATTTCTAAAATGAAATTCTTAGCCCAATGTGGTGTATTACTAGTTCCTCGACTACACTATCCTTCTGATTAGCACCACAAGATATATAGAACACTGATCAAGACTCACTGTTAGTATTGCAATCCTATTACAAAAAACCCAATATCCATCTGCTATTCACAACCCAACTACTCAACAAAATCAAAGTGTAAACACATAATAGTCGGTTGCCAAACCAAAAAGACCTTGCAAAGAGTTCAGAACTAGAAACAACTGGGTTATATTCAAAATTGGAGCACAACAACAATCTTAGAATGTATTCTAAACACAATGAAGCAAGTAGGCAGCAATTTCACTTCATGTGAAGACTAAATACCATCAAAATCATTCTGAATTAAACTAACTTGAACTGGATCAATTTCTAAATGGACGGAAAAGAAACATGAAAAAGAGCATCAAAACCATGGAATCAATGTGAAAGTGACAGTCTTCATATGTGTTTGATAAGAAAGAAAAGGCAACAATAGAGTAAAAATAAATCATCTCATGCGCAGAGTGAGTAACGTAAAGAGCATTCCCTATGCATGGATGAAAACCTGGGTAACAGTTTACTCCCTATCTTCCTCATCATTGTTCTCAAGGCCATGGCTCTATATATATCTGTTAAAAAAAGAAGAAGAAAAAAGAAGCTCAGGACTCATAACAGAATCAGAGCTACATGAAGAAGAAGACCATCCCTTGTAAGCTAAAGAGAATCAGTGTCATAATACATACATGGAAACGTCTGAGCAACTACTTCTCGTTTTCAGCATGACTAGCTTGCTCTTCCTCCTCCGGGTCGCTACAGAGACATCAAGAACAACACAAGTGAGTCATGTTCAAATTAATCAAAAAAGAAAAGGATAATCAATAATAAAATACATTAGTTTGAACCAAAAGTGAGGAGTCTATACGGTTTAACTTCAGCCTTTGGGCGAGCTTTTGGTATAACCTTCTCTGCATCAAAACAAAGCAAATCAGAAATACTGTAACTGTTGCGCAATAACCTAGTAGAATGAAATGAATAATACTCATTCATTTGTTCATCGAATAATTTTGCAGGGCGTGGTATGAATGGCCGTGATATGAAATGAATAATACTCATTCATTAGATTAAGATCCAATCTAGCAAACAAACAACCAAGGACCCCATTTGTTTCTTTTCATTATCGACATAAGACAATATGATCAATAATACTGATGGGAATGGTCCGAATGAACTGGAACTAAACAGAAAGAAAGGAAAAAAAAAAATAAACCACCTGGAACTCACCCACGGTCGAAGAAGATGAAGAGCAGCTTGCTTTGTCTTCTTCTTTGCTTTTCTAATTCTCTGCTTTATCGTCAGTCATATGCATTCTCTTAGGGTTGGGCTCCTTTATCATCAAATCTTCCTCCTCCGCCTAAAACGCAACCAAACCAATAACGCAAATTCAAGACAAAATTGAAGAACACCAAACCCTCAAGATCGGATTTTGAAATTGAACAATTACGAGAAATCAAAAATTGAGAGAGAGATGAAGGAGATAATTAAGACCCCCACCCCCAAATTTAAATCCTTCTTCGATCCATATCCCACCCTCAAGCTCGATCCCACTCCCAATCCCATCCCCAAGCTCCGTCTCTCTCTCCGCCGACGCCTCTGCATCTCCGCCACCACCTAAACCCTAACCCAACCCAACCCCAATCTCATCCCACTTTCCCACCGTCGCTCTCTCACCACCCTCTTCGCGCAATCCTAGCCGCGTCCACCGCCAGCTCACTCTTTTTAGGTATTGAATTGGGAAGAGATGAGAATGGAAGAACCCTAAGGTGATGGGATGGGAAGGGAAGCGATCTTCAGGTTTGGTCGAAGAGTGATGGGTCTGTTGAGAAAGGGCATCGACATAACAGCGGGCTAATGACGTTTTGCAAATGGGGTATGCCGGTATGTGTTGGTTGCCTCTATCTTCTAGGGTTATTTTTTGTCCAAGTGTATTTTTTTCACTGCTTTAATTATATTTAGACAGCATTCAGCTATTGGGAGAAGCCCTTATTTGATTTATGGACAAGCCCCTCAGACAATGGTTTTTCATATTTACGTTGTCTAAATGCCCAATTTTAAATTTTCAGTTTGCCTCTCGTTATTGCCTGGGTGGAGGGAAATGGATTTGGGGGGAGAGAATGGGGGGAAACAATTGGGGGGAATGTTGGTGGACATGTTTCACTTGCAAGCCTATGGATTCATACCACAGTTTTAAACAAACTGTCGTATCACCACTATGTGCTGGGAAAATTTAAGTGCTGCCAAATGGTGGAAAACTTGCTACCCTATAACCATTTCGACCTCACACCACGCTTCCATTTATAAACGTCTTCTGAAACAATTCATAAATCTAGCATGAAAAACAACCGTTGCTTGAATTCATATTAGAAGACGGAAATTTTACAACCGTCGTCTCAATAATGAGAAATGATTCACACCACGGAAAACAGTGTTGCATCGTATGAGAGGTGTCGTCTGATTCATTTTCTGTAGTAGTGATATGAAAGGTTCATAGCAATACCACATCATGCACAAAGGTTGATAGCAGACCAGAAGGTCCATAGTTTAATGATATAGGGTCTAAAGCAGCAAAGGCATACACAAAATAACATCTTCCACTACTACAGAAAGGTCATCAGACGACGGTGATTTTCTGTTGTCTGATGACCAAACTAACCGTGGTCTAAACGAGTGTTGTGTGATTGAAAAATCAGACAACGGTGATTTCACCGTTGTGTGACAATACTTTGCTCAACAGAATATCTGTTTCCGTTGTGTGAATTTTGCGCAAGCATCTGCCTGGCATGGCATGCGCGCGGATGTGTCGATACATTCAGACAACAGAAGAAGGAATTTGTCGTTGTCTGAGATTCATAACACACAACAGATATAACTCATTCTTTGTTTTCTGAGATTCATAACACACAACAGGTATAACTCATTTTTTGTTGTCTGAGACTAATAACTGACAACAGATATAACTGATTTTTTATTGTCTGAGCTAAGTAACACACAACTGAAGTGAAATTATCACCCTTGTATGTTTATTATTCAGACAACAGAGATAATGTTATTTCTGTTGTGTGTTATGAATCTCACACAACTGAAGTGAAATTATCACCCTTGTCTGTTGATTATTCAGACAACAGAGATAATGTTATTTCTGTTGTGTGTTTTGAATCTCACACAACTGAAGTAAAATTATCACCATTGTCTGTTGATTATTCAGACAACAGAGATAATGTTATTTCTGTTGTGTGTTATGAATCTCACACAACATAATTTTGTTTTCTTTTGTTGTTGGTTGTTAGTTTACACAACAGCTAGCATTGGTTTATGTTGTTGGTTGTTAGATATCTGAGCATTACTTTTAAACACAATGCAAATACAATTCAATACTTGATGCTGTAAGCAAATATTAACATATATAAAAGTCAATTGGCCTCCGTAATTCACTGAGATAACAGAACTGTTTCTAATTCTACCCATTCAAATGGAAATCAAAGTTGTAGACGCAGAGAAAACTGCATCATGGCTACTAACTAGTCCATTATGTACTAGTGTTGATTACACGACTTCATTGCAGATTGCATACATGAAGTTGGAATTGATATCCCCGTATTCCTTTTCTTGCTGCTTACCAGTGCTACCTCCTTTCTTTCATCAACTGACAAATCTTGCAGGTATTCCAAGCAAAGCTTTTCCTTCTTCTCCAGCAAACAACTCAGCATGTTCTTAATACAAGAAGCTTTGGTCTTAGCTAAACCACCACATCTTATGGCACTCTCTAAGCTTTGTGAATCAGCAGCCAAAACCTTCATCACAAAACAACACAATGCAATTCAAAGCCAATGTAAAAATGCAAGTCCAAATCCATATCCACAAACCCACACCCAAAATCTCTAAAAACATGCATAGGTCCTTAAATACTTCAAAGTTCCAATCTTTCTCATTCAATATTGACAACCAACATGTCAATATTCCAAATGCATCAAAACCCACCGAGGCAAAACCATTAAAGATCAAAACTTTACCTCTTCCCAAGTTGCATTCTCCACCCAATGCTAGCTGCATCATAAACCAATCATAAAATAAGAACAGATATTTCAGAGTTTGAAGTTCACAGTTTTATTCACAGAACAAATATATTTTAAGCTATATGAAATCAACAAAATACCATGTAGTCCAGCTGAAAATAAACCAAGGCTATATATTTTAAGCTATATATTTTAATATATATATATATATATATCTAGTGTCAAGTAAAAACCGTAAAATGAAAATATATTCTACTAAAGGAAAACTGAAATTTAATAAAACAAAAAAAGAGAATGTACACGAGTTGATAAGAGATCCACTTCACTAGTTTGTTGTCCACATAAAAGTATGATACTAAATGACTAGACAATAAAACTTACTGATGAAAGAAGAGACTCTTCTCTTTCTGTCATAGGTCCAAGAAGTGTTTGAACATCTGCTTGAACATTTGCTTGTATTTGTCCTTTTCCTTCTGATTTCTATTTTTGAACTCCAAAACCAAGAAAATGATTAAAAGCAGCTAATGCACGTCCACTGTGTAAATGGTGTTCAAGCCAGAGTGCATTTCCCTGTAATCACACTGTAGGTTTTAGCAATAGGCAAGCAGAGCTATTTGAGCTTCTTTTTTTCTTTTTTCTTTTTTATCATTTCTTTTTTAGCGAATAGTTATTTGAACAATTCTCTAGTGTGATATTAATAACTGTCTCAATAGAAAGTAAACAGATACCTCAAGTGCAGAATTGTAGAGTTCCTCCTCAATGTGTTTTTGGATAGTTATTTGAACAAAATATTAGACGTCATCAAATATTGCTTGAGTTTTGGCCTCGGGATACCTCTACGCTTATTTGATTAAAAATGTGTGATTGTTATGTGGTATAAATCAATTAACATCTACATAAGTTATGACCATTTAAATTAAAAATTTCTTTATCATAAATAAAGCTAAAACAAACAGAGATGTCATCTTGATCACAACATGCATCAGCGGACCATCACATATTTTGTATTATGGTAGCACTTTTCATTTCCCCAGTGCCATGTAGGGAATATAAAGTAGTGACCTCCCATTATAATAAATAGAAGCTTCCATATATAACTAAAACTTTTACTTGTCATCATACCTTTAATTCTCCAACCTCGGTACCTGAAGTAGTAGAAGTAATAGACAAGTCTTTAGATTGAGTAGAGGATACTCTGTGCCTACATTGAAGAAAACTACAGTTTACATAAGTACTTGCAGATTGCAATAAGCAGAAATCTAAAACCACAAATCATGTAAGAACGAAGCAGAAAATAGTAAAGCAACTATATGTACCTGACAATACAGCACATATAGCAGGAAGATACTTGAGACTTTTCCTGTAAAATAAAATCAAAAAATTTAGGAAAATCAAATACTGCAAGAAAAACAACTCCACCTAGTAATCAAAACTAGTAAAGACCCAAAAACCCTAAATCTAGTTGCAATCATTAGACAAACAAACCACATATTCCTTTGTCATGGCACTGTTTCACAGCAAGAAGTAACTGCACAACCACCATAATAAATTTGCCAAGAGGAGCAATGGATGGTAAAACAACTTAAACTTACTGGGGATTGAGAGAGAAAGAGATACCAGAAAAGCCAACCATTTCTTTTCAATAAGAATGAGAAGCACACACAATATACATAGATGTAGCCCCTCCAAATAATTCCAAAGCCCTTATTATGACAATTGAAACATGCATCATCCACTCATAGCAAGGCCAATGTAACAAATGATCAAAATGACATGTAAAAGTGTTTAAACAATGTCTTCACAAGTATCATATTGCATCATATTGAAGATGAACACAGAAACTGAGTAGCAGATTTCAAGCACTACAATACTTAACAAATAGCAAGAGACCTATAAACTCCAAATGAAAATACACTCACCAATTCTACTCGCATTTATTCGATTTACAACTCGCACAAAGACTTGAAGCACACGAATTCATCTCCTCCATAAAACTCGCTGCCATCTCCACCTTCCCCAACTTCTTCAAATTACTAATCACTGCTCTATAAAGATACAATGAAGGCCGAATCCGCCTCTCCTTCATCTCACCAAACAACTTCAACAACTCCTCAATGTCCCCTGCCTCCCCAACCCATCAATGACTGCAGTGTAAGTACGCAAATCAGGTTGAACACCCTTGTCACACATTTCCTTGAAATACAACAAGCACATATCGACTTCCCCAAACTTATCTGTGCACTGCCAAGATAAGTTTTTAATAAGGGGACACTAAAAATGCAGATAACCAAGTTAGATATAGAGCTAATGGGGCCTTAAAAATGCAGCCTTTTTGCAAAGAATCTATCGTGTTTCCATAGTACTTGTACTAAATCAGGACTTCCACAATTCTAAGGGCAATTCTATGAGTTCACGGATTACCTATATAGCTCTGTTCACTCATTAGACCGAAATTTCCAAATAAAATTAACATCTTGAATTCTTAAAAAAAGCAACCTGAACCTGAATCACAATATGTGCAAACCCAATCAAAATCCTACATTCAATTAGTTTAAGCTAATTTCAGAAACTGGAAACCAATATTGGAAATTGATGTCATACATAAACCCCAACCCTAAAGCTGAATTTATCATCCATTAGATCAAAGCAAAGAGAAACCAATCATCTGCGTTAGAGAGAAAGAGAGAGAGAGAGAGAGAGAGAGAGCGAGCGAGAGAGGCGAAAAGGAACCTGGAGTCCTAAAGCTTGGTGGTAGACTTCTTCTCGACGCCGAGAACGATGGTGTCTGTGCCACGGACGCTGATGGCAGCGTTACCCTTTCGCACGGCTTCGAGGGCGTGCTCGACCTAGAAGAGCTGGTTGTCAGGAGAAAAGACTGTAATGGCCCTATTGTACCTCGCCATCTTTCTTCTTCTACTCTATTGCTTTCTTCTTCTTCTTCATGTAGATTATTCAAGAAGTATTGTCTCATAAGATAAGCTGCAGGAAAACTCAATTAGAATTTCAATGTTGAGCCCCGTTCAATGAAATTGGAATGGACCTGGAAGGGCCAAAGGTGAGGGTGATCGATGGAGTCACCGCGCTTGAAATAAACCTTGACTGAAGAAGTGTCAGAGACCTAAAACCTCTTCTGCATCTCGGACGAGGAGGAGAGAGAAAGTGGATCTGGGACACTCTATCTCCTCCATCATTGAAGAGGATTTGGATTTCAGGGGATAAAGAATAGAAGCAAGAAGATCGACAGACTGAGAGAGGTTTCAGGAAAGAGGGGTTTCACAGGGAGGAGAGAGATAGAGAAGGGAGGGCCCGGAATCGTGATTGAGAAAGCTCGAGAGGGGTTAGGTTTCGTTTTGTTTTGTTTTTTTTCTTCTTCAGACACGATGGGGCAAGGACTGGGTGAGGGCACAATTAAACTAGAATTTCTAAAGTCGCTCACACAACAGAAACTTCACCAAACTGTCGTATGAGTGCACTATATAAAATCAAAATGTCAAAACATGGAGGGAAACATGACGCCTACCATATTTTGAGCCAAAATGTTGCTGTTCAGTTCTAAGTTCACACAACAGAGAAAATTTAAATCTGTTGTCTGATGACCAAAGCTTACACTAGGCCTATATAGGGGAAGACATTCAAGCAAGATTACTCAAATAATGGTGCTTAGATTTTCAATCACACAACGGCAATAATAAAACCCGTTGTCCTAGTAGCCAAAATTTCAGCTTTTCAAGAGCCAACCAAGACTCCGAAGTGGAGGGAAATCTGCCGCTAAATTTTTAAGGCTCAGACGACGGACCATGCTTAATTTCCGTTGTGTAATGTAGTTCCTATAAAAAAGTTATCACTTTGTTGGCATTCACACAACAGAATTCAACCAGCACCGTGGTATGATTAAAATGACTTCAACACACAACAGATGATTTGTGTTCCGTTGTGTGATTAGTGTTGTGTGATTAACTTTTTGTATTAGTGTTCCCAGATCCATAACTCTATTAGCCCAAACACAATATCACCTACTTGAGCTCCAAAAGACAAGAGTAACACTAACTGAGGCCATCCTTATAATGCAAATGATGAACAGAGGACTAAAACCCATTAACACCATTCTTAGCTATTATTTCAAAATCGCTTTTTCTCCTCTTTCTACATAAATCAAAATCCCACCTTTAAACTGTAATCAAACCAAAAAAAAAAAATCTCATCCAAAAATCGCTGCAGTGTTTCAGAGTGCTTAACGCAACAAGGTACCTTGTTTAGGTAGCATCAAACTAAAACGAAATCTGAAAGCCACACAAAAATATACCAGCAAAACAATACAATTACAAACCCATTACACGAAATCTCAAAGTAAGGTAGAACAAGTGCAAAGACCTATGTTCATGAAAGTGCTCTATGAAGGTCTAATTAATAGTAATAAAGAAAAGGTTGCAAAAGAGGAAGAACAAGTGCAAATCTAATACTGCAATTCAAAGTTGATTCTATGCATATTACTAATATAACACAAGCAATCCTAATTTCTAAACAGACGTTTAACACCAAATTTGACTTCAATAAAAAACCCTAACACTTATATCTGCTTTTATAACCTTCCATCCCCAATTCGAATATAACCCAGAAAAAAAAATCAAGATTCAAAGGAAATTTCCTATTAAAGCCCTAAATCCCCAAAACCAAAACCCAGAATCTAAGGGCTTACCAGCATAGATAAAGAACTACTGATTGACACCCATGAAATGAGCAATGAGGTTTGGATGATTTCGCGAAGAGGGGTATGAATTGGAGGGTTAGGTTTTGAAACAAAGTCTGGATCAGATGGAGATTGAGGTTTCCTTTCTTTCTCGAAGAGGGGTATGAATCGGAGGGTTAGGTTTTGATTCAGTTGGATTTTTGATTTGGGTGAGAACTTAGATTTGGCGGCATGAACTTGGGTTCAATTTGGGTGAGAGAAGGTAGTGTTGTATAAGAAGAAGCTGGGAAAGGTTTAGATCGAGTTTGATAAATTTGTCGGGGACAGAGAAATAACTTTAAAATTCTGCATATATCGCTTCACGTTGTGCCAAAAAAAAAAGCCAAGACAAAATTCAAGGTCAATTTATCTCCTTTGATGAGACGACAGATAAATGTCGTCTGAACAAAAAATAGAATAAACAGGTACGACATGAGCTGAAATCAAATTTATCTCCTTTGATTAGACGACAGATAAATGTTGTGTCAAGACAAACCTAATTCTCAAAACTAACTTACCATGGTATGTTGCTATATTCAGACAACAGTTTTTTCATTGTCTGTCGTTAAAATATATCAGACGATAGAAATCATCTTGTCTGTCGTCTGAGCTCTGTCGTCTGATGAGGTTATTGGCATAGTGAGATGAAGATCGATGGTGCTTTCAAGGAGGAGTAGGGGTAAGGAGGGAGTGGTGTAATCGTTCGAGATGAGTTTGGGGAAGTTGTGGCAGCAATGGCGAAGCCTTTTTCTCATGAGCTCTTGGCATTGCAAATGGAAGCAGAAGCATGTGGGGCTGGCCTATTGTTAACCATTCACCATGGTTGGATGGAGGTTCATTTGAGAGTGACTGCTCCTTGTTGGTTAGCTCTTTGGATTGTGCTAATTCTGATTTGTCTACTGTGGGGAGGACTATAAATGATTGTAAGCGTTACATGCAGGACATTCAATCTCTTCGGTTGTTTGAACCTAAATTTGACAAGGCCCACATGGCACACAGGTGAGTAGGGTCCACAAGAAATTTGGCTTAGGACCGCAGTTGAATGGTTGAATAGTCGCGACATAATGGATGATCGCTATTGGATGGCCGCAACATAATGAATGACGGCAATTGAATGGTGTTAATCAAGTTCATAAAGGCCATTAGCTGCAGGCGCGCGTTAAAAGGATTCAAGATATATATTCAAAAGCTGCGGAGATTATAATTTGAGACAATCAACTTAAATGCACGGTTATGAGTTTTAATTCCCAAGTTAGCAGCTACTGCATTCAAATGCATGTAACCATGTATTGATTCACAACTTTGAATTCATGCAATCAATATGGTATCGACGGTTACAACCAAGATTTTATCTCTTCCTTTATTCAATGTTTATCTTCCACTATAAAAACGACCATAGGCATCATTGTTAGTGGTCCTCGACCAAATGCTCTGTGTGATTACACAAATTTTATCTCAATACATTAATTTCAACAATAGTTATCAATCTTTACGTGTTTATCTTATCGCTTTGTTTACCGGTATTTATCTTTCCTACACTTTACATTTTTGTTCTTTACATTCATGCAATTTATCTTTTCGATTGTTACTTTACTGCACTTTATTTGCCGCGGTTTACATTCTTGTTTTTTATCTTTATTTGCTACACTTTTACATTCCTGTTGTTTACTTCGCGTTATTTACATTCCTGCACTCATTAAGAAAATCACCAAAAAGAGACATTACCAGAACGTTTGGATCTAATAAATGAGTTTTCTAGCATTCATGCGTTTCTTTATTCATACTGGTGTTGAATCAAGGCATCAGGGTAACACTTTATACTTTGATTTTGTTTTTTTACCGTGACTTGTGAGTATCTGCATCCCATAGATTTATCAATTGTCACTCGCACTTTCACATTCACTCACTGAGTTGCACAGCACAAACATTTCGGCTAGGTAAGGTCAATCTGTGCTAAAGTCCTTGCATTCAAGGCAGACAGAACCCCACGGCGGAGATTGATCCTTCTTCGGCCCACAATCACCTGATTAGAAATCAGATCTGCGCAAGATCTACAATCTAGAACAAAACCTTGCTTGGCCTCTAGGCCGGGAGTTGGCACTCCCGTGCACACGTCAGCAAGCTAGAATGACACGGGTAAGAAAAGAAGCCCTCGGCCTAGTACACGTGGCCGAGACGATTTTTTGACCAAACATTAGTTTAGACATATCTATCGTGAAGCAAATGGTATTGCTAATAGATTAGCGCACCTTGCTAGTTTTTCATTTCTTGATGAAATTTGGTTAGATGAGACACCTACTATTATTCAGAATGTTCTCTATGAGGATATTTGCAATAATTCTAATGTAGCTCGGGATTCAGGTCTTCAAATTTTAATATAAAAAACAGGCGCGGGGCTGAGCCAAATTAGTGATGCTGGGTTCCAAACTCATTTATAAAAAATAAAAAGAATTCCTTGGTGCATTTATGGAATGATTAGTTTTATTCATGACTTTGTATTTGTAACACCAAATGTTGAAAGAAAATTAATAATCATTACCCAAACCTCAAATCCTTAAATCAAACGATGCCTTAGGATCTAAGAAAACCCTAATTTATAAATAAAACCAATTTTCTACAAGAGCCAATCTAGCTAGTGGTACTTGTGCATTTTCGCATCAGTAATAGTGCTTGGTAGTGAAAAAGATTTTTTTGGTACACAGTGTTACAACAATATCCAACAAATTTTGATCACGTTATTGTACCCTTGAGAACCATAATGTTGTCTCACCGTCTTGACTCTTGAGTGGAGAAGATGAGATCGGGGAATTGTTCTAGTTCTGTGCAGATAATTAAAGACGCGGTTGGTTCTCTCACTATCTAGCTAGCTAGCTGGCCTTGACTTTGGTATCATGCAAGCTTCCTTCTGCTATGTATCTCAGCTCTCCAGTCTGAACTCTATTAAATTGCTGAGAGTTCTCACTGCCTCTCATTACTATATGGTACACACATTAATAAACTAGCTTATTAATTTATTCATGGTTTCTACGTAAAATGTGGAATAATACCATATGATCCGTTATGGATCTATTTCTTAATATCAATAATGACAGCTTATTCATCAGCTCCATGCCTTCATGCCATAGCCCCAAAACAGCAGCTCCATCGTCTCTTGGCTAATTAATTAGTTCATTCATATATTAATTGCCCATTTGTATATTTAACTAGTTCATTCTCATAGTTGAAGGTATCAGAAGAGAGAAAGTCGTGTAATTATTGTCCCCTAATTAAGAAAAATGATGTCACTTGGAGATACATTGGACGAGACCATGGTTATATGGTGAAGAACAATTCTCAGGTTCACTCTTTGGGATGAATCAGTATATTCACCATCTCTTATGATCGATTAACGTATAATAACTTTTTAATTTTCTAATTTAACCATTCAAGTAGTATAATGTAATACAAAGATTAGTTCTGTAAAAAATCAATTAAATTGAAGAAGTTTTAATTATTCATTTTTATGAAATACATGGACGGTTTATCATAATAGCAGTAAGTGTTGTTAGAACCGTCCATTTATTTGATTCAATTAGATAATTAAACCATTTCCGATTCGATTGATTTTTTACGGAAATGATCTTTAAATGCTAATTTAAGATATGTACTGTTGGATTATAAATTTATTAAGTAAAAGTGAGTTAATCGATAATGGAAATAAATATGTTTGTTCACCCTAAGGGTAAACCTAAGAATTGTTCGAGAAGAACAATACTGAAACACCATCGCACAGTCTAAAACTTACATCAATCGGACAGGATTTTTAGTCAGACAATCCCACACAAGGCCGTCTTAGTGGAAGCTAAGAAGGAGTGAGTCTATGGAGGCTTGGACTTTTCTTATAAGCAGATTAAATTTATATGACTTCTCGGTCAAGTTGAGCTAACTTGCTTTCCGCGGCTTATGCCTCCTTCCTTGCGTCTACTTTTGATGTGCCATAATGCCTAAGCGTTGAGCACCCACTTCCTATTTATTTAGTTCCCCAATCTCGATCTATATATACTCCCCCGTCATTCATTCACTCCATTCATTCATTTCATACTTTCTTTTCATTTCACAAAACAAAGTACTGCAGAAGCTTTATTAAATTACAACTAGCTCGGTGATAATGAGTAGCATTGTGAAGAAGCTCTTGTTCTGTGGAGCAAAAGGGTTTCCCTCCATTTCAGACTCAGACAACTCTCGAGTAGTGCCTATGACACAAGCCGGTCAAGTCCCTGTGTGTGTTGGAAGAGACATTGATCTGATGTGCAAGTTTGAGATGGAAGCCAATTACCTAAACCACCCACTCTTCCAGAGTCTACTGGAGCTCTCCGCCGAGCAAGAGTTCGGTTATTCCTACGATAGAGCCCTAAGAATAGCGTGTGATGTCGATCTGTTCCACTATCTTCTTCATCTCCTTGAAACCAGCAATCCCTCCGCCCATTACATGGAGCTTTCCGATCTCATTAATTTCCAAGTTCTACGCTAGTGCTATCTACAATTAGACCCTGTTCTGCTGCTGCCTGACATTTCTAAGCCTCTGGATTTTTTGACTGGGGATTGAATGATTGATAATGTAATGTAGATAGCCATTCTTTCTTATACATTGATTCTTTTGTAATCTCATACTTCCATCTTCAAAAACTGAAGACTAAATTGTATACATCAAATTTTAGTGATACAAAAATAACGCCAGCAATTAGTTGGTTTGTGAGCAAGAAAGTTCGAGGCTTGAAATTTTTTCCATTCGATTAATGTTTGCCCTGAAAGAAGAAAAATAATAATATATAGAATTCAAATGTGACAGATATATCCAACCAATCACAGTTCATTGACCGGCAAGAATGGTTAATCAATCTAATAAGGTGATGATCATGAAAGATAATTTAAGGCATTAACACGTTGATGAAGAATTTGTGGATGAAAATTAGGAGAATGTAACGGAGCACATGAAGGTTTCCATAGCAAAGAGATGTGCAACTTGGGGAGAGTAGAGTTCTGCTTCTAGTTATCAAGGTTAGATTTCTCTAAAATTTTGGACAATACGTAAAAATGGCAACGTCTTGAAAGCAGGCAGCGAGTAAAGGAATATGGTGCAATTTCTCAGACACGAGATTTCATCTAGGTAAGTTGGGATAGCAAATTAAACTTGATCAGCTAGTGAAAGCACCGAGTGCAACAAGGTATAACCAAGTACAGTCAGGTTTTCCAATAATTATTCGCACAAACCCTTGCATATATAGCATCAAGGAGAAAAATTGCGTCACAATTTGTTGGTTCTGAATCCCTTTCACTAGAGACTGCCCAAACGACAACTATACTTCTTGATCCTTCCTAGCAGTAGCACAAACATGAAGATTGTCACTACGCCAAAAACAGCCTTTTACCGCCCACAATGTGCGCCGTAAATACCCTTTTACGGCGCACAAAAGTAGGCTGTAAATGCCAGAGCCGTAAAAGACGTTCCTCTTTAACGGCGCGCATAAGAAGGCCGTAATTGTGCATCCATGCAGGCCGTAAAAGACATTCCTCAATAATCCAATTTGATTTATGGGATGTTTGCACGCCGTGAATGTCAAGAAAGCACGCCGTAAATGACTTTCTAACCACTTATTTACGGCGCACTGGGCATGCCGTAAAAGACCTTATTCACGGCTTACAATGAACTCCGTAAAAGACTGTTTTTATGGCACACTCTCGCATGCCGTAAAAGAAGTAGTTGCCCAATTTTTAAGGCCCAATTTGCACGCTGTAAAAAGCTTTTCTATCAATTTTTATATGTCATTCACGACGCACATAACCTGCCATAAAAGTCTTTGTGGCAAAGAGGTTTCTTGGCTGCTCATAATCCAAAAATGATCAACTAACAAAATGACTTGAGCAAGAATAATATTAACCTCAAAGGAGAGCTGGTGAAACAGCATATATATCATAGATAATAGAAAGGTTTTAACAAACTTTTATATCCAATCTGCTACAGACCAAGTACAATTTCTAACAAACTTGAGTTTAAACTTATGTTCAGAATATAGCGTATTACAAAATATACTACTTAATGAAAATGAAAGCAACAATCCTTATAATAAACCCATAATAAAGCTAGACAATAAGTGATTCAATAAAAGCTCTAAATCATTCTCATGAACTGATTAAAAGCAATGAAAGCAAACCATAAAGCTAGACAAAGCTTCAAATACTTGCAATTCAGTTGATTAAAGAACTGCCTGCATCCGACTCCCATCCAGTGCAAGATATGTTCCACACATGAATCTAAGGCTCTAGAAAATCTCCACAGTCCAAACATCGCAGCAGCTCCTACAGATGGGTCAAACTTGATGCAAATGTGGAAAATGACGGATAGCTAAGATCAAGACAAAGAACCAGTAGCACTTGCCCTTTCCTATCAGCATCCAGGGAAAATCCCATACAATAGAACAAATTGGGGATGGTGTATAGATATGCACAATACAACTGATCTGAAAACACAACAAATGATACATAAATGATTAACAAAAACTAAGAAACAAAAACTCATACAAATAAACAGCTCGCTCACTCAACTGAGTGAAAAATGAGTCGTTGTGAAACTAATACGCAGACAGTAAGTGAGTTTTTAAACCAGGAAATTGGAAAGCAATTCATATATTTAAACCATGTAATTTGAATTCCAGAACTGCCATATTCTACTTAGACTTGCCAAAGAAAGTCCAAAAGAGAAAAAGAAGATAAATCAACAGCAAACCATGCCAGAATGTGGCAACATTCATTAGTAATTTTGCTCTTCTCAACGAGTGTAGTACACATGATATGCTTCAGTTTAGTGCTGTCAGCTGTAAATTTTCCTCATAACTGATTCAGTTAGTACATGATATGCTTCAGTATAGTAACAAGTTCAATTATCCAATGCTTCACAACAAAAAGAGATGATAGAATAAATTACCTCAAAGTTTCAATACTAGCTAAACTAGCTTGATGTACTTGATAGGCCATGCAATTGTACTTCCTTGAGCCATACTTAGCGTTCCAAACTCTCTCGTTGGTCGATACAAAGCTATATCTTCCAAAACATCAAGAACCCAAACTTTCCAACATTCTTGGCCCAGAGGCACGTGATGGACCATCGCAGTCGGATCCTTGACTCAAGTTTTGCACTTGCAACAACCTCTTCTCCCATTGAAACCAATTTAATAACTCAACTCTACTATGATCATTCTTAAGGCCCTTGGTCCTTGCACCTTCCTTTCTTTGGTCTGCAGCCCCTCATCAACAGAATGTTGAACACTTAAGTTCTGTTTATTGAGCTTGATTTGTCCTCTCCCAGTTTCAGAATTCCACCACTCACACTTGTATTTTCCTTATCTTTTTGTTGAAAGCGCATTACCAGAATGCTGACCACTAGTACTTCCCTTTTATTATAACAATAAGAAAATATTAATAAATATATATATATATATTGTGTGTATGTATGCAGGCCATAGCTTGAAGACTTACATGGTTATTCCCTCTCTCTCTGTCCGTGCCAAAATAGTTACAACCACCTCTTTCAATCGTTCGATCTCTTGGAAAATATAACTCACGCGTAATCAGGTTACTAGCCGCTGGAATATTCAAGAAGATTTGGTTTTGGACTTTTCGGGTTTCTCGTGCGAAAAGTCAGGTTTTGATTTTGAATTAGATTTGACTAACTTTTGGCCAGAATGTCCGTTTGAAACGCATGATACCTTTCCGGAATGGGAACGACGAGATCTTCAAGACTCACTTTAGTGAGCCCTATCAGATTTAGGCCAAAATGTATCATTTTAATAATCCGATTCGTGATTTAATATTTTTATGTTAGTTTTACATTCTTTTTATTTTAGGTTTTCTAGTTTATTTTGGATTTGTTTTGTTTTAATCCATGGGCTTTAGGGTTTCATTGTTAGTCGCCCTAGGGTTTCTTTTCCCATATATAAGCAACCTTAAACGGCTGCAGAACTATCTTTCATCTTTTAATCAATAAAATAGAGATTTTCTCTTTTATCTCTGGTGGACTCCAGAATCTTTGATACCAACTGACGCGGGCGGAAGTAACCTAGGTTTACAAGCAATAAACCTAAAACAAAGATTCTGGAGTCCACCAGAGATAAAAGAGAAAACTCTCAATTTTGATTGATAATATGATAAAAGATAGTTCTGCAGCCGTTTAAGGTTGCTTATATATGGGAAAAGAAACCCTAGGGCGACTAACAATGAAACCCTAAAGCCCACGGATTAAAACAAAACAAATCCAAAATAAACTAGAAAACCTAAAATAAAAAGAATGTAAAACTAACATAAAAATATTAAATCACGAATCGGATTATTAAGATGATACATTTTGGCCTAAATCTGATAGGGCTCACTAAAGTGAGTCTTGAAGATCTCGTCGTTCCCATTCCGGAAATGTATCATGCGTTTCAAACGGACATTCTGGCCAAAAGTTAGTCAAATCTAATTCAAAATCAAAACCTGACTTTTCGCACGAGAAACCCGAAAAGTCCAAAACCAAATCTTCTTGAATATTCCAGCGGCTAGTAACCTGATTACGCGTGAGTTACCTATTTTCCAATCACTCTTCTTGATTCTACACCGCTTCTTTACTTTTATGGTTTTTCGGCTAAACTGGGTCCATTCTCGTCCTACATCATTTTTGTTTTGTTTTAATCCGTGGGCTTTAGGGTTTCATTGTTAGTCGCCCTAGGGTTTCTTTTCCTATATATAAGCAACCTTAAACGGCTGCAGAACTATCTTTTATCATATTATCAATCAAAATTGAGAGTTTTCTCTTTTATCTCTGGTGGACTCCAGAATCTTTGTTTTAGGTTTATTGCTTGTAAACCTAGGGTTACTTCCGCCCGCGTCAAGTGGTATGACTGGTATCCAGTCCTGCCTTCAAAAGTTCAATTTCCTCCTGTCATGCTGGTTTTTGAATGGGACACGGGTTTGCCAGACTCTTTTTCTGCCTCAACAGCCCAACTATAAATCACCATGCCAACGACTGCACGAATCATCCACATAATGTTCTTGAAAGTGAGCTCTGAATCAAAGAGAAGCCACCCTAATGTGAGGACACATACTGTTTTCATGTGACCTAAAGCCTGGAATGAAACAGCAGAGAAACGTCCAATACAAAGGTACTGGCTAATATAGCAAAACACAGCTAAGGTGCACGAAAGAAGAATGAATGCCTGCAGACTTACGCATCACAGCTTGAATGTCAGGATATACAAGAGCAAACAAAACCAAAATAGTAAAGCACTAAAAGGATAAAGTGCTTACAATGGCACCAGAAGACATCTTATAGTCTGTTATGAATGTACCACTAAGGATGTAATCAATGAATGGGCCGAGAATGAGTAGAGAAGTGGCTTGAATTGGAGCAGTCTTACTCGGCAATTCAAAGGATCCAACTGAATGTTTCTTTTGAAGAGACCCAATAGACTGTCAACAGATGAACAATATAAATACCATGAATTAAGATAATCGCTCCACAAATACATGAAAAATTTGAAATGAATATTGAACCAAAGTTGTTTGTGTAATGGAACGAATAACCAGAATTAAAACACCAGACAACCAATGACTTGAGCACCTTAAAAATGCTTCTCCAATCTTATTAATATATGGACATAAATTGGAAAAAAATAAACACTCACAATTTGCTGGAAAGAAGTGGACAAAACTGCAAGGAAGGCGCATATGAAGCCTTTGAGGTTAACTTTTACATCAGTCACGGTAAAAACACCAACACCTATAACCACTACCACAACAGACATTTTAACCTCCTTGGAATACTGCTTGTTGTTAAGAATCCATTCCATCACACAAACCACGGGAATCATGCTCAACTTCGAAATCTGCACCAAAACCACATAGAGATCACTAGATCACTTCACAGGTAAGTATGAAGGTGGCTGCTAGCAAGTGGCAAATAACAGCATATGCATCCATCACAATGTGGAAACAATTATGTGATACCTGGTAAAAGCTGACAGAGTTGAGCATGAGGCTGAAGTTCATGGCGGTGATGGAGACATTGGCAACGATGGAGAACCAAAGAAGCTCCCAAAACGGAACATGCTTGAAGGCAGAATAATTGCTAGCATTGGAGACGAGGCCAACGAGTGCAGTTACAGAAAAATGGAACCCAGTTAAAGTGGTGGCTGAAAAAAAACACCAAACACGAAAACCACACTTATTCATCATTACTCTCTCTGCTCTTCCAATCAGAAATACACAAATCGGAATCAAGCCATCAACTTTTTTGGTCAATAGTTTTACATGCTCAGTTTTGTCACCAGTGTACTATATCTAACAAAAGCTCCTACTTCTCGTAGCATCTCGGTCTTCAAGGCCTCTCAAGAATGATCTAGTTGCAAGGTGCTCCGACGCATATGTCATGAAAGATGCCAAGATTAGGCCTCCACAACCATTAAACCAACCTGTCAAAGATTATATAAATCTGTCAGTTCTTGCTCCTTAAAGTGTAATGAGCCCACAAAACAAGCAACTGGATAATGCACTTCAGGTCTTTACATCAGAGGATGGAACATGAGTACAAAATTGGCTCATGAATGAAGACTGTTAAAGACTACACAGATACAACTTTAAGAGCTGGTACCATGAGTGATAAGGTTACGCTATTAAGTCACATGAATTTAATGTATCAATCCCATTGACATATGCTTAAAATCATTTCAAAAGGATCAATATTGCAACTGCAACTCAAATTTTCCATAGGGTAAACCAACAATATTCTTAGCACTGACATCAATAATTTGGTCGAGCAAATTACCTTAAAAATAGAGCAGGAGCAGTGATACCAAAAAGACATGGCAAAGGTGGAACAAACCCACCAAACTCAACTATGGAAACTAGTTTCAACATCCAACAAATATAGACAAGATGACCAACTCCAAGTATAATCAACGAAGAATTAACAGAGTAAAAGAAATGGTCTTGCATAATACAACAATTCAAAATAAATACAAACACTTCAGTAAGGATGTAATCAGAAACCAAGAGTTCCAAGAGTATTAACATAGAAAGTATGCAGTTATGTGGATTTGAAGAAGGCAATGTTACCTGCTACCAGCTTTAGAAAACCGAATTAAACCCATGATAAAGTGAAAAACCATCAATAGTTACAGCTTTGTTTAAAAGTATATAAAATAAACTTTCATTCTATTGGAAAGTTAAGAATCCCTATGTTCAGTTTGTGAACAAGTTTGAATAAAGGAAACTATTGAAATCAAATGAAACAAACAGAAACATAGTGACAATTGAAGAATTTCCTGATGCAGACCCTCAAATTCGAAAAATCATAACTTACTCTAGAAAACTCCTTTTTATGAGATTTTAACTCTGAATAGACCTTTAAGATGTCTAATGAAACTTTCATGAAGACACCAACTTCAAATACCCAGCCGAAATGTACAGTTTTTGGTAAAAAAGCAACTGGGTCAAAAACAACAGATTGCAGACCTCTGTTTTTGGCCTCAAAATTAACCACTACCTCTTAAATGAAATAGTACGAAACTAAACAGATATCAAGCTTACATTATAAGCTTTCAACACATGCAAATGGTTTCTGTAATGAGGGTCTAGATCAAAGGATATGGTTGCTCGAAGTTAACTAAACGATTATAATGCAGAAACTTGTTCTAGCTTTCTCCAATGCCTACAAACTAATGTTTGAGGTTACAGTCTAAGGTTGTTAAACTGATGCATATAGGTTCTTTGATCAATGAAATCTCTTGTTGTGAAGTCAAAATAAGAATTCCAACCCAAACAGCAACCTAACAATTTGCTCAGGACACCCACGTTTAGAAAGCCAAGTTTCTTATCATCTTAATTTGCTTCTATGCTTGCATTCTGTTTGAAAATCATTTAGGTTACTAACTGTGCAGAAGCTTAAACCAATTTAGACAAGCCATACATTTATGGCTTTCTGCATCGAACATGTATATATCACAACAAATGAAGCAAGAACACAAGAACAAAATAGTTAAAAGATATCTCATAAACTTAATCTGAACAAAATAGTCTCTGTAAATTCTGTTGTACTTTTCGACAAACCAAAACAAAGCCCTCCACTGCAGAAACTTTCTCCCCTTTTGCCTTTCCACAAATCTGTTCAAAACCAGCAAAACTAAACTCTCAAATGTTCACTTTTGCTTCTGAAATCAATCTAGCATAGATCAGTGGCTCATATAACAAGTTTCCATTCCTGTGAACATCTCTAAGCATAATGTCCACCAATAAATATAGTGACCCAATACTTGTTGGTCCTTAAGAATCTGATATCATTTAGACATAACCATGTGATCCTTCAAAACTCAAATGCCTATGTCTACAGCCAAACGCCACAGAACTTCCTCCTTACGTACAACTGTTTTGATATTCCAGTATATAATAATTTACGAAGCAACTTTCCACCTATATATAATTATATACTAATAATCAACACAAGTTAAAAGGGTCCAGAAAAATCACCAAAACATTGCTAAGCAGCCTTGCTTGCTTGAGGCTTCGATTTCCAACCCGAAATCTTGATGAGAAGCTACGTACGTGAGGTGGCATCGGAGGGGTTAATAATAACTTGATGAGAAGCCCATGAACCAGTCCGCTTTCGATCAGGCCTGTGAGAAATTGGAGGTTCGTGCTTTACACTGCCCTTGATTCCTTTGCATTTGTGTTCAGTTCAGTTTGGTTTGCTCGGAATTATTGCTTTGGTGTAGGTAGATATAATTGCGATTGATTTTTCGGAGAAGTTACCATTTCGATTGAAGCAGCCTCTGGTTAAAGCTGCCATTGAGGTTCGAATTCCGTTTTCTTTATTCATTCAATTTTTTTTTGGTTAGGTGATAAGAGTTTGTATGTGTTGGATATGCAGCGGAAGGTGTATTTTGAGATCACATATGCAGGGCTTATTGCCGATGTTCAAACTAGCTAGAAGGCAAATTATAACCAATGCTAAGGTGAGTGTTTGTGAAGTTAGTTGGAATTGTCAAAGCAATAGGCACCACTGAATCGTAAGTGTACTAAAACTTTGGATTGATTGACATTCTTGCCAATATTACTCTACTTTTGTTTTTGTTACTTGCTTTGATGGAAACTGAGAATATGAGGTGATTTTACTTCCAACTTTATAGTACGATATGTTTTAGGGTCATCTGTTGCATCACGATAAAAAAAATTACTGCTGGGATGCCCATGTAGGTGTGATATATGGCCAGGAAAAACACTGTTCAGTATAGCATAGTTGTTGAGTATTAGTTTGTATTTGTTAGTTTTGTCTACATATATGGTACGTGCAAAAGCAATCGCCAATTTAAACTCTGAAAATGTCGAGCGTTAGTATAGGATAAGCAGGGATCATTCAAGCCGGGGATTGAGGGTGCTAACATGTGAGAAACAAATTAAAGAAAAGAATATACATATCATATGAAAATTACTAAAACATATACAAGTTTAGTTAGAATTAAATTAGAAATCCATATCCAACATAAATACAAACAACAAATTCTAGTTAAATTCTAACTACACAAATCCATATTTAACACAAACACATATTACTATTCACAAAAACACTATTCACGAAATTAAAATATATTTTCAGATTATTAACAAGTTATTCACAATTTACAATTTCATGCAACCTAAAAACCTAAAACCGATTTTATTTATTTACAACTATACAAGAACACAAAACATAAAAGATAGGGGGGTTTTAAAGATCAAAATATAAATTTTCAGAAAATAAATAAAGGATTAAAATCGTTTCTATACAAAGATGGGAAAAGAAGAATTTTCGAAGAACCATTCAAGAATCAATATTTTCATGCATCCCTTAATCTTTCTTTTAATTACCATGGAAAGCTATCAACCAAGAACACAAAGATCAAAGCAACCATTGAGTTCTTAAGTCAAATCGAAATGGCAAGCACCAAATCAATTTTATTTTGAAAAGTTCGATATCACACACTCCAAGCAACTGTGTTGAAAAATCCCGTTTTCAAATCATTAAGTTCAAGAAAGAATCAATAAACATGCAATTTAAAGCGTGTCAAAACTTATCATCACATGCATAATCTGATCTTCAACTCAAAGCAAGCCTTTACTACTTATTCGAATTAGGTTTTACCAAGCATAAACCTAATTACTAGCAAATTACATGCAAGTCTTCCCATGTTTCGAACCACAAGAACGTTCCATGTAATGAAGCACAAAAATCAGATCATCAATCCATGCATTCGGCAATCAATCAAGACAAAGGACACATAAACACATCAATCATTCAATAGAACATCAAAATTGCATTCGAAAACAGTTTTGCATACTCAAAAGAATCGGTTTACACATAGAAAATCCAAAGCAGAAAATCCATCTAACAATTATACAAAACCGTAAGTTATATGTATGGTAGAGCATATGAACAACCCTTAGCCACGTCCCAAGGTCCAAAGCAGCTCCTTAGCACGGCAACAAGTGAAGATCACGGTGGTGGAGGGTGATGGCACGGCTTTGCTCCTTGAAGATTGTGAAAACCTGAAACTAGAGAGCAAACAAGTGAGAAACGAAATTGTGGAGAAAAAGTTGTAACCCCTGGACGTCTAATACACAAGTTATATATAGTAGAACTTCCCAAGGCACTCCCAATTCGTTTCTACTTGTTTTCCCCTAGTTCGTGTTGATTTAGGACTTCTTTCTCACAAAACAGATTTCCGGCAGGATTGACCTCAGTCCACTAAAACGGCCATAACTTCCTCTAGAAAATAGCTATTCATAAGCTGTAAAAAGCTATGGAAACTAGACATCCGTAGCTTTCCAACCATATAAAGATCATAATTTTTTTAGCTCTGAGTGATTTTTGACACTCCGTTGAAGTTGACTGATCTGCACAGGTAGATTTCCGAATCTGTAATGGATTTGACTCTTGAGGCACAAGTTGAGTCCAATTCGGTTTTCCTTCACATCACATGCCTCTCACATGCCTTCCACGCCAATTCTGAAGTAGAAACGTCAAGAACCCCCTATAACCTTCAAGAATCTCACGGCAATTCCAATCCTTATTCAACAAGAAGTCCAAATTCCACATTGCTTTGTAATTCGAATCCCTTGTTGCTTCCTCTTCCATGTGCACGGCATATGACCTTCTTGAGACTTCTAGATGCTTCATGGACGTTCCATAGACTTCTCCTAGCTTCCACAGGTCTCCTAGTATGAGTAGAACTCCATATGCAAGTAGGTTTCCTAGTTGAATACGAACTTCTTTTCTGCGATTCTTCTACACTCTTCCGGAACCTTCTTGAGTAATCCTTATCCAACAGGAACTCCTTATCACACTAGGATTCCTTATTTGAGTGGAATTGGGTTTTCTTGTCCAAGTAGAACTTCTAATTTCCGCGACTTAAGAGTTTGAATCCAAGTCAGCTTCTGATTCCTACTCCAACTAGGATTCATTTTCCTTGTCAAACTGGGAGAACTTCCATTTCTTCATTTCTCTTCATTTCTGCGCCAGTTGTGCTTCCTTAGCTATTCTTCGGACCTTGAGACTCCATTTTCACCTGTAAAACACTAACTAAGTTAAATTGATCAAGATAAAGGAAATAACTTAGCAAAATATAGGGTTTAAACATTATAAACGTCACATTTCATGCTCCTATCAATATAATCTCTGCCTTGCTCTTCAGTTATTGCTAGATTGGACTCGAGGAAGGAATATAATTATCTCTAGTGCTGCCCCCAACTGCGAATGAATTTAGAGGGCCATATGATGTTGCAAACTTAATGTCATTGCTCAGTCTCCCCATGGAACGAGCTAAGGCGGCTATTTCAAGAAATTGTAGGTATGACAGCTTCCATAAATGTCATAGTGCTGTTGATATGGAAATTTGTTCCTCCCTAAGTTTCTTGAATGAATGTCTTGCAGGACTCTTATATCTAATGCAGTGAGAAAAAAACACTATTATAAGGAAGCCATTAGAGTTGAAGTACTACCATCAGGTCAAGAAAGTGATGGGAACAAACCTTCGTCTAGTGACTCTTTTAATTGGGAATCCATCTAGAACCAAGTGAAATAGAGAGCAAGAACCACGCATTCTCACATCCATATATCTGTAGGGGGCAAATTAACCTAAGAAAACACCCGGCAGATTCACATGTTTCCACAGACATCTCATAGAACTGGAAACTAATAACATAATGGATGCATACTTGGATGTCTGACACATCCAAAAGCAATTATCATTAAAAAAAACCTATAGCTACAAGAAGACGTACATATTATTGTGTTGGGAAGAAAATCCAAGGGATAAAGGAAACAGTGCGCACCCTGAAATAGTACCAACTCGCCAGATGTGAATGCAAATGTCATGAGGATGGAGTTGGAAGAGAAGTACAGTCATATGCAAGAAATGAGTAAATTGGTTATAAGAATGAAGATAATAAGCAACAATACAAACCAAGTACACTAAGTTTAGGATATGACTTTTAAGGGTGAGTTACTACACCATCTCCAACGTTTAATTTTTCCACCAACATATTATGGTATAGAAGCATATCTGACATTTCACAGTTGACGAGTGCTAAATAGAATTGTATAGAAGATTGAATACAATCATGGACAAAATTGCCATTAAGATCAAAATTTGAGACTTGACCATCAGTAAGGGCCCTTGGGGCCAATGACAAATTTACATCCATTACACGTGAATGGATACCAAATAATCAAGAAAGATAAATATGAAACAAACTTTGCTCACCTACTTCGACAATCAATAATATTAATATTGGAAATCATTGCATAGTTATGCCGTCTTATGTCTCCTCTTACTTTTCCGAGCCTTCTTAAAAGGTGTAGCATGCAGCAATCGCTTGAGCGGAAGAAATGTCACCTGATGAGGTTTCTTCCTTTTTGCCTTGGATTTCCCTGCAGCCAATAAACATATAAGCAACGGATGATGGATAAGAAAATTTTCA
Organism: Rosa lucieae; assembly: GCA_024704745.1. NCBI lineage: Eukaryota > Viridiplantae > Streptophyta > Magnoliopsida > Rosales > Rosaceae > Rosa > Rosa lucieae. The sequence continues at coordinate 38,030,869 of CM045498.1, forward strand.
AACAGGTACAAAGCTGTAAATTGGGGGAAGATGTAATTTTTTTTATAACAATTACTAAGAATTAATTGGGGAAAAAATGTCGACATTTGATATTCAGTTAAAGAGACCGAATCGACTTGAAGAATCATTAAAAAAGAAAAGAATAATAATTAAATTTGTTTTTAGACATAAAAACAACAAAACAATCTGTACTCAGGAACACATTCTGTGTAATACCTCGAAAATTCAATTTAAGATTCGTTAAATTTTAGAAATTCGGGATTTCTTTTTTTATTTAAGAATCTTTTTTTTTCTCTCCTTCTTTCTTCTTCTTTTTCCTTTCGATCCTTGTTCTTTTTTTTCATTCTCTGTTCTTTTTCTTTTGTTTTGTTTGTTGTCGTTGGTGAGACCGGTCAATCATAGCAAAGGCCACTAGGCCAACAAAGGACTCCTCCTTTTCTTAAAAGAATGAGCACCACTCTCTCTTGTCGGCTGGTGTTGATTGGAGGTTGAGCGGCAGTGAGGATGAGGATGACCTCCTCCAGATGGCTCTTGGGTGAATTATCAAAAGCTGAAAATCCCGGCCCCCAAAGTGCAGAGATTAAGGGCAAAGCGAGTTAGCGTTAAACCACAACCTCTTAGCACTTGCTGCCTTCTTATGTTGCCGTCCGTTGATTGCAGAGCCAGCAATGGAGACAAAATGTCGCGCAACAGATTCCAGATTTCAAGACCCACTTGTTAAAACCGGTTCCTCAGAACCAGATGAACAAATTCAGATCTGTAAGATAGGGGAAGCGTTCGAAGATATAGAATCAGAAAGCGTCTCTGTCCTTCCCCAAGCAAAGTAATCAAGTTCGCTCTTCTACTTCTGGGCCTCTCTGAATCTTCATGTAGACCCCCTCAACCAACCATAGCAGATTAAGATAGCATGAACAAGTTTTTGGTTTCACCCACATTGTCAAGTTCAGTTAGTAGGTGTGCTTTTCCTCCTGTTTCGATAAGCCCAATTCTGGGTTGCCGTTCATACCCATCATTTTTCGGTAGCAATTCTGATAAAGATGGGCAACCTGGAGTTCCGGCTTCTTCCAGCGGCAGTGAAGTGGATGTTGTTAATAGTAGCGTTGGTGGAAGTGATTTGATTGATAAGGTTAAGGAATTCATGCAGAGCGCATTTTGACTTCTGAAACTAAATTCGTTTTGGGATTCCTCAACTCTTTGGTGGGTCCTGAGAGTGGTGAGCTTGCTGCGGCTTCAAGACTTGGGATGTGCAGGATTTTGATGATTGAGCTCGAAAATCGGCTCATGGAATTCGGCATTGAGAGATGGTATAACCTGATATCACTTTTGGCAGAATGTGTTCATGAGTCTTTGTAGAATTAACATTCACAATGATAGTGGAACTTGATATCTCTTTTGGCAGAGTATATGGCAGTATGGACCACCGAGCTCGGCCACCAATTTTCTTCAGACCACTTGTTTGGGTAATTTTCGTACCCTCCTTGGTTTGAAACTTGGACTGTTGTGAATTGGGAAAACCTATTCTTGTATTATTAGTTAGGTGAATTGAAGTGTGTAGAATCAGAAAATTGTGAAGTTTTGGAGAAGTTGGAGGTTGTTGAGTGGGTTTTGATGGAAGTTGATTTTGGGTTAAATTGATGGTGAATGGCAGATTATACAATTATACTGTTGGATTAGTCACCTATTTGTACAGGGAATGATTAATTGGTAAGGGCAAGGTGACCATATAATTGCTATTATTGTTTTGGTCAAATTAATAAATTTATGGAGTTTTTAGTTGTAATTAGAATGGTTTCAATTTTATATTCGATGGTGTTTATGGGATGTTGGGTTTTAATGATTTTGACAATAAAGAAGGGTTGAAAATGATGTTGTGAGGAAATTTATTAGTGAGCGGAGTTGGTTTTAAATATTGATTTTTGGAAGATCAGACCATCGGTTTTACTTCAAATTTTAGTATGTCGATCGTAAGACAATTCCGATGACATTGTGAGGTCACGGGCGAAGATCCGACCGTTGGATTTTCGTATAATTGCAAAACAGTGTTTAGGAATGTAATTAGTGAGAATCCGACCGTCGGATTTTCATGAAATTATATGGAGATGTTATATGGACGATTTGGGGAAGATCCGACCGTTGGATCATTGTATAAATTTGATCTGACCGTTGGATCAGGGTATAAATTCGATCTAACCGTTGGATCGCTGTATAAATTCGATCTGACCGTTGGATCGCTGTATAAATTCGATCTGACCGTTGGATAGCTGTATAAATTCGATTAGACCGTCAGATTGTCATTTATTTTATTTTGTGAGTTGTTGGCTAAACTCAAGTCACTTATGATTAGGTGATTAACGGTTTTTACTTGGGCGAGCGAGTTTGGTGTGATTGTGTTAATTTGAAGACGCAGCGAGAGTATCGAGGTGAGTAAACCGCACATGGTTCATTCACGAACCGGAGTTCTAAATATTTATATTTAATTTTATAATATTTATAGCTATTAATACATGTGCGAATGACTTTATACATATTTTATTATTGATAAAATATACGTGTTGTTGGATTGCGGTGAGGGAACCATATATATAGCGAGGTGTTGAGTTTTATTGTTTGAGAAACAGTAAATTGTTGAGTTGTTGAGATATATTGATCTGTGGAGATCAATAGGTCACAGGGGTGACCATGGCATCTGTTAGTGAACCACGCTCTTGTACCGAGTTGGTGGTTACTAATAGCATTAAATCGTGATACCAAGCTCTCGCGCCGAGTTGGTGGTTGCGATCAGTTAGAGCTCTAGTCTGTCTGCCAAATGTTGAGTGACCTTATGAGAGAAATCGAGAGTAACTCATAAGTGTCTATATATATATATATATATATATATATAAGAGTGAGAAAGTGATGTGGTTTTGTGGTGATCTTATGAGGGAAATTGAGAGTAACTCATAAGTGTCTATATATTTATATATATATATATATATATATATAAGAGTGAGAAAGTGATGTGGTTTTGTGGTGATCTTATGAGGGAAATTGAGAGTAACTCATAAGTGTCTATATATTTTTATATATATATATGAGAGTGAGAAAATGATGTGGTTTTGTGGTGGTCGTTGTGATTATGATATTACTACAATTTCATTTGCTTGAGTTGAAATTGTTATATTAAATCTGTGCAATCCTTTCGTTTACTCATACGGGCTGTCAAGCTCACCGGGTTTGTGTTGTTGCATTCCCGGTACACATTATATATTTGTGTAGCGGGAAACCTTACAGGTTAGGAGAATCGAGAAGGTGATCAGGCTGCTTAGAGTAGTGGTATTTGAGTTACAGCATTATTGTGAGTTTCGTTATGTTCTTTTCGAAGTTATCAATTTGGAAATTGTGATAGTGTGCTGTAATAAGAAATTGAGGAGTTGGGTATTGTAATATTGAGTGGTGTGAGGCGTGTTACTCTGAAAGAAAAATTTAGATTGGTATCTGTATTTGTAATTATTCATGTTTCAGATTTTGAATTGGTTATTCAAAATTCGGGGCGTGACATTCTGTGAAGGAAAAACAATAAACAACAAAGCAGTTGCATGTGCCTTGAGGCCAGTCTAACCACCATGAAGGACCCAGAGCATGCAATAGTTACATGGTTCCCAAGTCCATGGGTTATGTGTGTGTATATTATTACTTTCCAAAAGGATAGTCTATCTCACAAGTCAGACTGCATAACAAAAAAACCCATTTCTACAAAGAATATCACAATACAAAAGAAACGGAAGATGATCTGAAAACACACATAAGAAAAGAAGTCATACCTGATTCAGACTGAACCAAGGCTGGATAGCTAAATTCAACATCAGCTTTCCCATGTTCTTGCTCATGCATTATTACCTCTGCTGTCTCATGATTTGCAACTGAATAATCATCAGTTGCTGTCATCTCATCACTAGAATCCAGAACAGGAACCTGATTTGCAAGTACAACTACATCATCTCCAGGTTCCGTCAATTCATCCACTTCCAAAATACTTTTATCCAATGCTGAATCCAGAGGCAAAGATTTTTTTTCTTTACCTGTTAGAACTTCATCCACTAAATCACTTTGTATATCATTATTTTTAATACTATCAGCCTCTTCATTATGAGGACCGGGAATATCAGTGTCCTGATAATTAGTGGGAACCTGAACTTCAGAATCAGGATTACAAGCAACACTCAACCCAATGTCTAGTGCATGATATGTTAAATTAACCTGAGATGGCACAACATTCAATTTGCAATTAGACATACTCTTCTGTGATAGAACATTAAGAATTTCTGTAGTAACCCCATCTATTCCATCCGGATTCTTTGTTTCCGCTCCAGTGGTCGTAGAAGCTTCAATTTCCATAGCATCTTTAAAAGTTTTGGCAGTCACAGACTTCAGTGATTGCACATCATGAATTTCTTTTGTAATCCCCATTGATTCAGCTGAATTCGTTGGTTCTGCTCCAGTGGTTGTAGGAACTTCAATTTCCATAACATCATTAACAGCATTTGCAATCGCAGACTTCTGTGATTGCACATCATGAATATCTGTAGCAATCCCATCTGTTTAATCTGGACTATTTGGTTCTGCTCTTGTGGTTATCGAAGGATCTTCAATTGGAATAACATTGTTAACAGCTTTGGTAGTATCACTAGATGAATATAATTTCTGAGGATTTTCGCTTTTGAACCTTTGCCGCTCCAACATAGTATCACATAAAACAGATTGTTCTTGTAGTCCATTAGTTGCAACTGATTGCACATTTAACTGGGGAGCAGAAACGATGTTTTTCTGAGTAGCCAATGGTTGTGACACAACCACATTAGTTCCAGTTATAAGATCGTTAACTTGAAATCCAAGTGATGGCATGCTGTCAATAAACGAAGCAAAATCAATGGCTTTGACCATTTTGGTTGCTTTAGTACTGGAGTTACTGAAAGCCTTTGCCAAATCATCTAAAAGCAAATCACCTTCACCACTAGAGATGGGATCCCAATTAAAAGAGCCACTAGACAAAGGTTTGTTCCCATCACTTTCTTGACCTGATGGTAGTACTTCAACTCTAATGGCTTTCTTATAATAGTGTTTTTTCCTCACTGCATTAGATATAAGAGTCCTGCAAGACATTCATTCAAGAAACTTAGGGAGGAACAAATTTCCATATCAACAGCACTATGACATTTATGGAAGCTGTCATACCTACAATTTCTTGAAATAGCCGCCTTAGCTCGTTCCATGGAGAGACCGAGCAATGACATTAAGTTTGCAACATCAAATGGCCCTCTAAATTCATTCGCAGTTGGGGCAGCACTAGAGATAATTATATTCCTTCCTAGAGTCCAATCTACCAATAACTGAAGACCAAGGCAGAGATTATATGTAGACAAAACTAACAAATACAAACTAATACTCAACAACTATGCTATACTGAACAGTGTTTTTCCTGGCCATATATCACACCTACATGGGCATCCCAGCAGTAATTTTTTTTATCGTGATGCAACAGATGACCCTAAAACATATCATATTATAAAGTTGGAAGTAAAATCACCTCATATTCTCAGTTTCCATCAAAGCAAGTAACAAAAACAAAAGTAGAGTAATATTGGCAAGAATATCAATCAATCCAAAGTTTTAGTACACTTCCGATTCAGTGGTGCCTATTGCTTTGACAATTCCAACTAACTTCACAAACACTAACCTTAGCATTGGTTATAATTTGCCTTCTAGTTTGAACATCGGCAATAAGCCCTGCATATGTGATCTCAAAATACACATTCCGCTGCATATCCAACACATACAAACTCTTATCACCTAACCAAAAAAAATTGAATGAATAAAGAAAACGGAATTCGAACCTCAATGGCAGCTTTAACCAGAGGCTGCTTCAATCGAAATGGTAACTTCTCCGAAAAATCAATCGCAATTATATCTACCTACACCAAAGCAATAACAATTCTTCCTCAATTTTCCGAGCAAACCAAATTGAACTGAACACAAATGCAAAGGAATCAAAGGCAGTGTAAAGCACAAACCTCCAATTTCTCACAGGCCTGATCGAAAGCGGACTGGTTCATGGGCTTGACAGCCACCAAATCGTAGGTCTTCAAAATGGGGTTGCCGGAATTGAGGGCCTGAGCCTGGGCAGGGGTTTCGGCGCAGACGGTGAGGCGAGTGTACTGGCGGAAAGGGGTGGCATGTGGGACGCCGAGGAGGTCGCGGTGGAAGCCGAGGGAGGAGGTGAGGTGAGGAGAGTGTTTGAGGAGAGAAGGGAGAGTGAGGAGGGGGATGGAGCAACGGTCGCGGTCGGACATGACGCCCTTGATCGTACAGTTGTAGGCGATGCCGGAGTAGCTGAGCTCGAGGGCCTTGGTCACGAGCTTTGCGCGGGTTGAGCGGTCCGGCGGCGGGAGGTCGGTGTAGGGTACGCTCAGGTCGAAGAAGCCATTGCTGGAGAATTGGGGAGAGTGAGAAATTCATAGTTGATTTAGAGATTTGATTTTCAGGGGTTTATGAAGGTTTAGGGTTTAGGGTTTACGGGATGAAGAGCAGGTAGCATTGCTAAAAATGCTCCAAACATCTCGAAGGTCCAACTTGCCTAGTGAATCATAGAACAACTTGCTATATACAACTTTAGTAAGTAAATCTGCTCATTGTTGTTCATGTACTTTAGAGTGTCACTAATCATTTATTGGAGCAAAATAAGGATGATTAGAGTGTCTTGGACATAAAGTAGAAGCAAAAAGGTCGACATGCTAGCCATATATGAAATAGAGGTTGTGTCCATCCCCGAGCTTGGTGTAGGTGATAATCCAAGGTGTGAGTAAAAAAACAAAAACAAAAAAAAAAAACAACACTAAATATAATCTGCCGGGTGTTTTCTTAGGTTAATTTGCTCCCTACAGATATATGGATGTGAGAATGCGTGGTTCTTGCTCTCTTTTTCACTTGATTCTATATGGATGTGAGAATGCGTGATTCATACTATCTGCACAGACTCACATACTTTGATTCTAGATGATGGTATAGATTACTAACTAATGTCATCTTTTCTAGTTTCTAAGCTTAAATTATTTTGTATGATGATAAAAGTAGATAAACGTATTTGGTTTATAATGTTACAATCTAAAGTTTGTTACAATTGAGGAGAAGAAAGAAACCAAAAAAAAAGAGATATAGGAAAAAATTTGAGAGCACTAAGGACGTGATGTTTTTAAGGTGATTACCCGATTCTTCTTCCTTCCAACATAGTGACTAAACTTGCAATTCCCCGGAGCATTTCAAAACAACAACCAAGTATCAGACAACAAAAAAAAAAAAAAAAACAGATACATGAGCAATCCAAAATTACCTGATATCAACCGATGTCCTCTCTTCAATGTTGGAAGCCTCTTCTCCAACAATATTAAGAGTCTCTCTCTGTCTCTGCAATCAAACATAGCAAAATAAAGATTTCACTTTTTTTTCTTTTCATTCCCAATCACTCAAAAAAAAAAAAAAAACCCAAATAACAAAATATGAAATACTTATAAGTCTCTGAATTATCCAGGCCCAGGAAATCATCAACCACACAAATATATATATATATATATATAAAGGAATCATAAAATTGTTGACATTGGATACATTTCCCTAATTGAAATTGAAATTATAGCATGCTGCAGTCTGCTATAGGCTTAATTGTTGACATTCTTGGACTGAAATTTCTTTTCTCAGTAAATAAGAGGTTTTACACTAAACAAAACAGCAAGGAAGACTAAGAATAAAATCTCAGACCCAAATTGAAATCAAAATGTTAAAAAACAATGTTTACAAATTGAGGTACTAAGGCCTTCTCTGACTCTAATTTAATCAAGGGATTTGGAGAATACTCAAAGTGGCTACCATAATAACAATTTCAAAATCACGAATTGACAATCAAAAAACTGATCTACATCTACAAATCAACCAAATTCAATAAATCAATACGAACTAATCTAATTGAACATGACAAAGTAATTCTACGAAATCAAGCAAGCCCCATCCAATGAAAATATTGAAATGACCAAACACCAGAAACAAAGCTTGAAACTTTTCCAATCAATCACCCAAATCCCAAATCCGAAGACAAACAAAAGCCCTAAAATGTAAAAACCCATAACAATTCAAAACCAACAACAACTAAAAACGCAACTTACAAAAACAAAAGTAGAAGAAAATGGCCAAACAGAGGTAAATAGACAGAACCTACGTTTTGCTCACCTAAAGAAAGTTTGTAAAAGATGAAAACCACATTGTGCACATAGTGGAGGCTTCTCGAATTGGAATAGTGCTGGAGGCCTTTCTTATACATGCAAGTATCCAGGGCAAAACCGTAATCCTAAATTGAATCCCTTTCTAACACTGTTTGTCCCATCCCGTAATCTGGAAGCATCAGGATACTTCAATTTGTCTGGATTCGGAGACATTTATTGTCAGATCTTCTTCCAGCTGTAGCTTCAATTTTGTGTTCCTTCTATTCGTCTGGATACCACGACATTGTACTTTCTTACTTTTCGGACAAAGTGGGATTCACGTTGAATCATGGTTATGACTTTTGCCTCAAATATTTATAAGTCAATAAGAGTTATAACAAAGTCAATTTTCGTTATAAACTAGTTACTGATCCCGCGCTTTGCTGCGGGTAGTGTAACTACTTTTTAGTCATTTAACAATTATCAATTGCTTTATTTCTAATTGAACAAACAACAAAAATCAAATGAAGTTCACAGTTTCAAAACAGTAAGAATCCAAATAGCGAAACCAATTCAAAACAAAATTGAAAAGAAACGAAACCAAAATAAAAAAGGAATGCAGGTTAAGTATTGTTCTTCACTTTTTCACACTTTAATACCAACAGTAATCAAGTTAGAAGTTTAGAAGAGTAAATTACTTGATGCTCTGCTCTCTTCCCGTATATGTAAATCCACTTAAACGACTATGTTTGAAAAGTTAAATAAACTTCAGGGACGTAATAACAGTATATACTGAATTTCCTGTGGTGATTTTAAACATTAGCCATATCCAGCATCATCTTGTATCAATCCAATTTTGATGAGAAGAATAGCATCAAGTTGGTCCACTTTTTATTTAATTTTGTTTAAATAACAGATTCTTTTATTTAATGGAAGTTAATGAGATGTTTCTTTCCTGATCCATAAGTTTCTGTTTGTAATGGTATGCTATACATACATTATATCGAAACTAAAAAAACAAAAGTAAACTGAAGTACATTATTGTTGACTGAAAAATGTAAAGAATTAATTATGTATGCACCAATTACCTTCACAGGTGGTGATCATGCCTCTGAACTTTACAACCATTAAGTTAATGTTCTTAGTTTTCCCCTCTTAATATTCTTAGATGTGTATTTACAGTGTAAGTGTACAACTCAAAATTTAACACCTTAGAATAATTGCTTCAGCTGCTATTCTAGCCTGATAGTTAAGGTAAACCTTCAACTATTTGAAAGTCAATCTTTAATCACAGATTAATAAGACCGATCCAATTTTTTTAAGATTAGTATCACATGATCAGTCAATGAGATCATCCAACTCTATATAGCATCCTATCCTTTCCTAGGTTTATCCATTTGAACATTTTCACACTAAGTCAAATTTGAAAATTAATCCTTAAGCTGCCAAAAAACACAACCAAGAGATCATCATTTAGTCATCACATTGTTACATAGCCATTTGTAGACTTCGAACAAAACTGCACAATATCTCTAAACATTAACAAACAATGTCCAAGAACAGCCAAACAACTTCTATTTATTTCGTTAATTAGATTTCTATACGGCCATCCAATCGTATCAGATTATTTTGTTTAATGAAAGTTAATGAGATCTTTCTTTCCAAATCCGTAATTTTCTTTGAAATTTCTAATACTCTGTTTCTAGCGCTCACGTATATACAGTATATATTCAAACTGACCAACCAGAAAGAAAAAAAAAGAACATAAAAGGAATCGAAAATTTTTAAACCAAAAAAAAAAAAACTGAAATCTCTATCTTCTAATTTTTTCAATCAACCATCAAAATCGCAAAGTGCAGGACAAACAAAGTACTCAAAAGATCACAATCTGTATCAGTCAAAAGGCAAAGTCCAAACATGATCCTAAACTCAAAACTATAACCAAATTTGGAGAAACCAAAACCTAAACTCAAATTCAACTTAGAAGACGTGACTTGAACGAATAACATGACTAAACTTGACAAAGATTGCCTCTTTGGAAACACATTCCTAATAAAAATTTTGACACACTGTAGATTGCAGATAGTGAAAATCTTTGCTTCTTACAGTAGTAACAATTAATATGCTGCTGCTGCTTATAATATCATATTACCAAATATATATATATATATATATAATCCCGCCATCACATCCCTATACGTTCTCATTATGATCGTCATATAACACCAAAGTTGATACAAAGTTCTTAAGTTACCAAAATTGATAAAACCATTCCACTCAAATACCTATATCTCTAACCCCAGCACAAACAAAACTAAAAGAAGAAGAACACAACAGCAAAAAACACAAATTTCCGAACCTGCAATCCCTACTCTCCAAACCAAACTCATATCTATTACTCCTCTTCTTCCTCTACCATTTGAACACACCACTGAACCACATTTCTAAAAAAATTAAACCATCCTCAAATCTCTATTTTTCACAATTTTTCCAACAACAACAATGGCTCAACAAAATCAAAATCAACCAAATAAATTCTAAAAATTCTAGGGCTTGTCCAAAACCCATTCCTTACCCTTTCTTCTTTAAAACTCAGGGCCTATTCCTTCTCCTTGGCCTTCTTCACCTACAAATCCATCCAACATCATCATCTCAACCAAAAAACTCGGAAACAAGGTTGCATGGATAGATCCTTACCAAAAATCCTTGCCAAACCTGTAGCCTAGCTTCATGGTTTAAGGAGAAATCGGGTTCATGCAAACAAAATCACAAATCAAAATCAAAAACTCAGATTTAGGAAGAAATAGGTGTAGATCGGATGAATAGAGGCTAGATTAGGAGGGATATTACCTTGGTTTAAGCTTGGAAAGAAGAAATCACAAAAACCCCCAAATTAGCTTCGGGTTCTAAGGTTTTTGGAGGATTGAATGGCCAAATTTCTCGATTTTGGTTGGAGAAATGGAAAGAGGGGAGGAAGAGGAGAGAATCTGGAAATTTTGGTTGAAATCCGAGTTCCGGCGACCGGCGGCAGCGGCGATTTCCGGAGAGAATGAGGAGAGAGAGCTAAAGTGAAAAATGAGAAGGTTGAGGCTAGGGTTTGGAGAATGTGTTCCTTAAATACCGCTCCCAAATTTAACTGTGAAAAGTCTAATTTGCCCCTCCTTTTGGGCCAAGTGGGCTTTGGGCTGCTCCATTTTACTTTTCCCTTAATTTTCCTTAAGCCCACTCCGAAAATTACATCTACAAACATCCTTATTTCTCTGATACTTCACCGAATCCTTTCGGGAAAATTTTCCGGGCTTGTCTTAAGCCTCGATACTTTAAAAATACTTTGCTAGATCCAAATTGGATTTTCTCTAATTTCTTAATCCTTTAAATGGCCTCAAAGTCTTAACCTAAGCGCGAATACTTGTGTACCTTATGAATACATAGTTTCATACGTTATACGACAAATTAAAATAAATAATAAAAAGTACGGGGGTCTACACACTCCCTATTAGTTACCAAACTTGACAAATACTAAAGTAAGATAGTAGATCTATGGTGTTGTTTACTTGCATGAAATGTTGGTGGGAGATAAGAGAATCACTCACATTCCTCTCTAATCCTAGGTTTACTAACTTAAAGAAGAATGAAAATTGTATGTTAAGAAGGGCTCCTTTTAGGGCTGGGAATCTGTGATTGAGAAACCGATGCTGATACCGATCGAACCGGTACCGATACCAATCGGCTCAGTTTTATGTCTATTTTTTGGAGTACCGAACCGAAACCGTACTGATTATATTGGGCTCGGGTTGGGATCAGATTAGGTTTTTTAATATCAGATGTTATCGACCCAACCCGTTAATTTGCTCCAGATCGATGAATTAGATGCAACTCAGGTAGGTCATTTGACATTTCATTGATTTCAACCTAAAAAAAGTCGTCTTCACTCTCAAACAACCAAACCTCCTTTGTTTGATGCTTATTGCACCACGATTCCATTGATTGCATTCAAATCGAAGACAAGAACTCAAGAAGTTGAAGCTCCGATTCCAACACGTCTGCAGACTTCAAAGTTCTGATTTGAAGACAAGGTTCTGATTTGATTATCAACGGGAAAGCTAGGAGTAAGTTTGAGTATTGGGTTTTGATTCTTTTGAATTTCAAATGATTATCAGATTATGAGATGTTTGTTAGTATGTGATTATCATGTATGATGGTTGACTAGTTGGGAACTTGAGATTGATTATCATGTATTAGATACTCTAAAGTCTGAACCATCCACAGATTAACTACATTTCATTCTCTTTCGATTATCAATTTATCATGCTTGGCTTACTTGCAAACTTAAGCTTGTTTGAGATCTGTTGGTATCATTAAAGAAATTTTTTTAAGGCTAACAGCTGGAGTTATAGAGGACATTTTTATAGGACAGGGAGGGATTAGTTTAATTATTGAAGGAACTAGAGATTATGAATCTATGATTGTCATATTATCATCAATTTGGGATTAGTTTACTTGTTTATCATTTTATGACTTTATGATAATGGGATTATGAACTATAGATAATGCTGCTGATTATCACGTATAAGATGTAATGTATGATGTACTGAACTATTGTTTTACTTGTTTCTGCATAGAGTGAGTATGATTATCAGTTTATGTGCTATATTAGTTTATTTATGTTTGATTACATGAACTGTGTTCAATCTGGAATCTTCATTCTTTAGTTACTGACTTACTATTGTTCAAATTTTTTTTTTTAGTCCAGATTAGAAGAAGTAGGAAGAGAGGTGAAGTAGGCGAAGAAGGAGCAAACCGAGCAGTGTTACCCCTCCCTTAGTCCACTGGTTGTTTCGAGCAGTGGGACCTCTCCCTCAGTCCAGCCAGCTAAAGAAGATGTCACTCAATCAGAAGCAGGGGCAGCAACTCCAAGTTCATCTGAAAAGGTACATGACAATCCTCGAGTTGATAGGAAATGTAGTTGGGTTTGGGAGCACTTTGAGGAATACACTGATAAGAAAGTGATTAAAGTTAAGGGTAAAGAAGATAATATACAAGAGTTTAGGAGGGCTAAGTATATAGAATGCTTGTGATTGATGCAGCTATGAGCAAGCGCATAATTTAACCCTAAAAATATCATTAATAGCATAAGCAAGTAGGATCGATCTAATCCGGGGCTTGAGGGTACACCTGTCAATGTAGGACAATTAAATAATTAATAACGACACAAAGTATATTATTTACAAAAATAAAATAAAGTATATACATAATTACGAAATTAAGGGGCGATTTAGGTTTTGGTTTTCGGAAATAAACTAAGTAAAGAAAACAAAGAAAACTAAAAACATAATTACACGAATGGAATGAGAGAACAAAGATAAAAACCGAAACTATGATCAAATTCGATTAAACCCTAATATTGTTCATCTAAGTCATGAGAAAGGATCGGAGTTGATCATGTGAAATATTCGAAAGCAAATAATTTCCCAGTTTTTACTTTTCAATGCTAATTAACCTAAGTGAAAGCACAAAGATTAATCCTATCAAACATGTAATCAAGCCCTAGAAAGCTAGTCAATCATGACATGTTTAACGCATGAAACACATAGAAAGGCTATCAACTCAAGTGTGCAACTTAGTATGAAAAAGTCCACCTAATTGCAATCCTCTTTAATTAAATTCGGTTTTTGTCCAAAACCTTTACTACTTCGATTCCAGTTACACAAAACAAAAAGTTGATTTCATGTTCTTAAATCTAGCACCATTCATATCAAAACCCTAAGTGTTTCGAACCACATAAGATTAAAATACAAAAGATATCTATAAAGCAAATTTAATTAAACAAACTCACATAAGCAACTCTCGAATTACAATAATAGAATCTGAAAATTTCATTCAATCATATAAAATTTCCGAATTGAAAATTTTGTTCAAACATAAACGTCAACTAGTACATAACCAACGAATTCAAAACAAGGTTTACAAAGGAGAGGTCGAATTACACCGTGGATGGAAGATGAAGATGGATGATTAACATTGTGGTCTCTTGAAACTCGAAAGCAAGCTTCAAGGATGGGGATGGATGGTGGTGCTCACGGCTTCTTCTTCTTCCTTTGGCCTTGCTTGAACCCGTGGAGATGACTAGAGGATGGAGAGAGGAAGAGAAAAGCTCACGGCTATGCTAGGTATTTTCTAAATTTTTCTAAAGTGTTTGGAACCCCTCTCAATGTCAAAGAGGTGGGTATATATAGGAGCACGGCTAGGATTCACAAAGCAATCAGAAATTTCCACATAGCTTCCACCAATAGGAATTCGCCAAGTAAGCTTTGTGATGTGGTCCAACCAATCATAGAATGCCAAGTAAGCCTTGTGATGTGTTCCAACCAATCAAAATTCTCTAAAATACCTCCCTAATATTTAATTGCCGAATTTCCTTGAAATTATTCTGATTTTCTTCATGAATTTCGGCCAACATTCCTTTAGGGAATTTAGGGATGAATCTAGACGCCTTTTTAGCTTTTCCTTGGTGCACACATATTTTCCTTCCATAAATATCTCCCTTGAATCTCTCTTGGCGTCATCTCCTTGATTATTTCTGATTTTCACGTTGGCAATCACACCAAATTATTCCTCCAACAATATTTCTTTCCACAAAAGTCTCCCAAGAAAATTTCTCATTGAAATCCTCAATCAATCATCTTTAATTCCCACGTTGTCACCTTGTTTTTCCTTAAGTATTACACGGCAAATTTAATCCCCAAGGAAAATATATTTTCCTTTTATAAAAAAACTCTTCCTTGATTCTCTCCTTGCCATGTCATCTTCATGAAGCTTCTCTTTCCATTTATGAACTCAATTCAGCTTATTTATTCTAAAAACCTGAAAATAGAAGCTTTCTAAAATAAGAAATGGAAACTTTCTTAAACAAAATGGAAACTTTCTAAAAATGGAAAATAGAAACTACAAAACTGAAACTTTCTACAATTAGAAACTTTCCCATTCGAAGAATGGAAACTTTCCTAAACAGAGTTTTATTAAGGAAATAACGCAGAAAATATAGGGAAATAACAGTTAAAACGTCGCATTAAAATGC
Source organism: Rosa lucieae (assembly GCA_024704745.1). Taxonomy (NCBI): domain Eukaryota; kingdom Viridiplantae; phylum Streptophyta; class Magnoliopsida; order Rosales; family Rosaceae; genus Rosa; species Rosa lucieae. Next base: position 38,046,172 of record CM045498.1, read on the forward strand.
TCCTATAAGTGATTCTTACAAAAATAGGACTTAGGGTATGATTAGGCACATAAACAACTTATGCAAGTATTATCCAGGAAGAAGGGTTGTCGATAAGAATCAAAAACTGCTTGTTGGTGATAAAAGTAAGGGTAATTCATTGAAGGTTGTAGCTTATAATTCTGATGAAGTGATGCAAGCTTGTGTTGAAATGGTTGTAGTTGATGAGCTTCCTTTTAGCTTTGATGAGAAGCAAGGGTTTAGGAAGTTATGTTATGTTATGCAACCTCTGTTTAAGGTCCCCTATAGGAAAACTTTGGTGTAAGACTTTCTGAAGTTGTAAGATAGGACAAAGAAGAAATTGAAATCTGATTTGGCACATCATAGAGTCTGCCTAACTACTGACACTTGGACAAGTGTTCAGAATTTCAATTACATGGTGCTAACAGCACACTTTATAGATGATGAATGGGTTATGCATAAGCAGATTATCAATTTTTGCACTATCCATAACCATAGTGGGAATTCAATAGGGAAGTTGATTGTGTCTTGTTTGATTCAGAGGGGGATAAACAAGGTGTTAACCATCACAGTAGATAATGCTACTGCTAATAAGTGTGCTCTTGAGTTTGTTAGGTCCAAACTTAACAAAAGGGAAAACTCATAATCAATCTTAGAGGGAAAGTTCATGCATGTTAGGTGTATCATATCTATAACTTGATTGTTGGAAGTGGGTTGAATAGGGAAGTGCTAGCCATTAGAAATGCTGTAAAGTTTGTTAGGTCTTCGGCATCAAGGCTCGATAGTTTTAAGGCATGTGTTGCAAACGACAAGTCCCTTGCAGAGGTTTGGTGGTTATGGATGTTCCCACAAGGTGGAATTCGACATTCTTAATGTTGAAGCTGCCTTGAAGTTCAAAAAAGCCTTTGGTAGGATGTTAAAGGATGATGACACTGGTTTTGCTACATATTTCCAGGAGCCTAAGAAAGAGTATGATAAGGAAGGGAATGTGGTTCCAGTCAAAGGCAATAGAAGTAGAGTTAGGCCACCGACAGATGAAGAATGGGATAAGACAGAGGTGTTTGTGCAATTTCTTAGGGTTTTTATGAAATTACTTTGAGGGTCAGTGCAAGTAATCCTCCCACAGTCCGTGTTACTTTCCATGATGTGTTATCCATGGAAACTAAGATCAACAAGCTGTTTTGCACCTAAAATGCAAACAGAGAGTGAAACTAAGAAAGTGTTCACTGATATGGCAGGACACATGAGTTCCAAATTTCTCAAGTATTATGGCAGCTTCAAGGATCTAAATCCTTTGGTGTTTATGGGGCTTGTACTTGATCCTAGATTCAAGCTACTTAATATCACTCATTTGTTGAAAAAGGAGGGGTATGATAATGACATTGTGGAGGCAAAAGGCAAGGAGTTAAGGGAAGTGTTGATGTCATTGTATGAAGCTTATGCACCAAAGGATACCCCTGCAAAGAAAATTGAGGTTTTAACTTCAAGTTCACAAAGCACAGGTACAAGCAGTGACAACAGATTAAGAGCATCAATCTTGAGTGATTGGAGAAAAGTCATTTCAGAACTTGATGAGCAAGTAGTTGCACATGAAGTGGACAAGTATCTGTTGGACCCTCTTGAGTACACAAATTTAGTAGAATCAAATTTCCCAATTTTGTTATGGTGGAAACTGAATGGACCTAAGTACCTTGTTCTTGCAGCAATAGCCAAAGATGTAATGGCTGTTCAAGTGTCCACAGTTGCATCGAGGCTGCTTTTAGCATTGGAGGGAGAGTAATCGACAACTTTAGGAGTTCATTAACTCCAAAATCTGTGGAAGCTTTGAAATGTTTTCAAAGTTGGTTGAGGAGGAATGATATTAGCTGCATAGAGGATGCTCCATGCATTAAGGAAACAGAATTCCATGAGAAATATAAGAAAGGTAAAGTTTTCTGATTTCTACTCAACTGCTCAGTTTTCTTTTTCATTACATTTTTATGTTTTTGAAGTTTTGATATTGTGCAAACCATCACGTTTGGTGTATAGATCATATAAGCTCAGCATCTTCAAGTGTTAACTCATGTCCTCCTCCAAAAGCAAAGAGAAAGAATGCAAGTGATGAAGTTGTGGAGGTGATTGAAGATGAATATGAAATTCTAGTTTGGAAGACTCAGAAACAAGTTGACTGTTCTCATTGTTGGCTTTTGCTGTTTTCCAGCTTTGCTCATTTTTAATTTCTATAATTTCATGAACTATCCTCATTTCTCAATCTCATTTTCAGTTTTAAACTGAGATGTTTTTTATGATTTCAGCCTTTGTGCAATACTCCTGAGTTTATTTGGGTTGTAAACTTGTAATAGTAATCCTTTGCTGCAATCTTAGGCCCTGTTTGGGATTGCTTCACTTTTTAAAAAATCAGCTTTTGTTCAAAATTTTATATTTTATTTTATTTGGTAAATAAATAAAAAGCAGCTTTATTGAAAGTTATAGGTCACTAGCAGCAGATTTTAGAAGCAGCTCAGAGGTTGCTTTTAAAAGTTGATGTGGATCAAAACACGCGCTACATTTATTTTATGTACTGACATCACTTTTAAAAATATTATTTACCAAACACAAAACTGTTTTAATCCACGGCTGATTATTCTCACAACACAGCAGCAACATTTTTTTTAAAAGTCACAGCAATTCCAAACTAGCCCTTAGTTGCTTACTGAATTAGTTAGTCATGCTTTGATTGCCTTCAGTTTACCAGTTTATTTATCATGATGAACTTTGCTGCAATCTTGTAATAGTAAATTGTTTATGAGTTTATTGCTTACTGTCTTGCAGAGTTACAGTCTTAGACTCCTAGTCATGCCTTGATTGCTTACTGTCTTTACTATTTCTAGTTTCTATCATGATGGACTACATGGCTTTGAAAGTTGGAAGCTGAAACTTCACAGGTTTTTGAAAGCTGAACTGGTATACCGAATGGTGCTGAACTAGTTCTGAACTGATCAGTTTAGGGACGGTTAGGTTTTGATAGGCATTTTGAGGAGTACCGAACCGAGTTAAAAAATCGATCTATGCTTCGTTATACCTCCTTTACCGATCCGTACAGAGCCGGTCCCAGCCCTAGCTTCTTTGGATTTTTTTTTACCGTGAATTAATTTTTAATACTGTAAATGCCCTCATATTTCCAAAAGAAAGTCATATATTCTCACAGCATCTCCAACAGTTTTCCTATAATTTTTCTATTATAGGGAAGCAAAAATCAAAATCTCCAAAAAAAAATTATGCTCAAACTCCAACAGATTCTCTATTTTACAGATTCCATAATTATTTCCTAAATCATTCCTTAAAATTTTAGAGAATGTTGTAAATATAGGGAATTTTGTTTTCTCCCTCATCATTATCTCCATTTTAGGGATAATTATAGGGAATCTGTTGGAGCAAAACAGCCAAATTTTTTTCTAAAATGGAGAAAAATCAAGATATGGAAAAGCTGTTGGAGTTGCTCTTAAGAAACAAACTTTTCTAGCCTAAAACAATCCAAAAATAGCGGTACATTCACCCAAAAAAAAGAAGATAAAATTGCATCAGCATCCCCAATCTCTATCAAGAACCCGAAGTTCTTATCTTTCAATTATGCAAATTGTAAAATTCAATCATCAGCATCTGCGAAATATAGTAATTCGCTCATCAAATCGTCTTCATTTCTCCTTGACTGGATCCCCTCACCAAAGCTTAATCTCCAACTTCAATTTTCTAAATCTGTCATTGCCCCTATCAAAGATCAATAGCCACCGGAAAATCAGGTTCTCAAAAGATGTGTGACGTTGGCAAAGCACCAGAAAACTAGGCTGTGTTTCGATGCTTCTCTACTTTTCTTATGTCATGTTGTGAATTTCAGGTGCTTGGTAATGGTTTGCTTATGATCAGCAATCAATTGCTAATGCACTGCTGAAGTTGTTATCGGAAAAGAATTTATAGGTTGAATGCAGAAATGGTTGGAAAAACATACACCTTTTCTCATGGCCTGAACACTGCCAAACCTACTTGACTAGAGTAGCAGCCTGCCGCATAAGACATCCACAGTGGCAAACTGACACCCCGGAGGATGAAATGGTTGCTAAAGAGTCCCTCAATCATATGTCTCTTAGGCTCCAAGTTGATGGGGACAAATCCTCACTGAATGAATCTCTTGATGTGACAGCAGCTTCTGGTGACCATGAGGTGCAAGATCAAGAAACCATGAAGAAGGAAATAAGCTCACTACTAAAAAAACATGATTTAAGGACATTGAAACAGTGTCCTTAAATACATACAAGGACTCTTTAAAAAAGAGTCCTCTATCTGGGAGTCATCATAAGTCCCAAATAAGGACACTGGAAATGTGTCCTCTTATCTATACGAGGACACAGTTTGTGTGTCCTAAAAACATTATTCTCGGTGTCCTTATATCCATAAGAGGACACCTAAATTGCATCCTCATATTATCTAATATGTGTCCTTTTTTCTATACAAGGACACACAAATTGTGTCCTAAAAACTCTGAAAATGGAGTCCTTAAATCCATAAGAGGACACAGAAAATAGACTCTCATATGTGTCCTCTTTTCTATTCTAGGACACACAAATTGTGTCCTCAAAGATTTGAAAATGGAGTCCTTAAATCAATAAGAGGACACAAAATATACATTCTCATATGTCCTGTTTTCTGTACTAGGACATAGGAATGCACTAGAAATATTTCCCGCGCCTTGCTGCGGAATTTGTTCTTGTGTATAAATTAGAACGATAAAATACAACAGGGAAATAATTACATATTATTGAAATAGTGAAAGAGTTATTATACATTTTACATAAACGTTAGCTGTACAAAAAAGCTGGGTGCTTTAGTTGGAGCTATTAACATAGTAATTAACATAGTAAAAGTAGCAGCTGCATGCAGTATATTGAAAGAGCTAGCTGGTTGAGTTATAAGACTTGGAAAAACCTCCGTCTGGAGTTTGTTCAAAAGAGTGATTGCTCCAGTTGTCGCTGTACAAAATGCTCTAGTTGATTGCTTCAGTTTCAGCAGCTCAAAATGTTGGAGTTGGTTAGCAAAAGCTGCGCAAAATGCTGGAGTTGTTGGAGCTGGTTCAAGGCATTGGTTCTTCCAGTTATAGCTGTACAACAATAGTAATTTATGTTTCGTCATTTTTCTGCTTGCGAGGCTGTGCTGGAGTTCCTGATGGTGATGATGTTGCTGCTCCATGTTTACCTTGCCTCTCACTTTTTTTTGGTTAATTGCCTGTCACTTTAATACAAAGAAAACAGAGCTAGAGCTACAGGAAGGAATTTGGAAATTGCAGTTTGATATAAAATAAAAAACAGTCAGAGAATTTGATAGCATATTGTTTCTCTGAATGAATAACACAGTTTCAATTAAATCAAAACCATCAGAGATTGCCAGATAGATACAAAGTTAATAATTTTGATTGCAAGAGTAGATACAATTTTTGTATTATTTTAAGGACTAACGATATATCTGAATGATCTTTACAGAAAGTAAATCAGAGACCGACTTTTCCTTAATTAAGTTAGTAAACTAACCTGCTTTTCTTCTATGTTATACTTCCTCAGAAGATTTTGTTTTGCTCGTTCAGTCAATACCTGATGCTTTGGCTTCAAGACATGCTTCGTTATATTAACAAGCAAATCAGAAATCTGAAAAACAAAGCAAGATATAGAAACATGAGAGTTGTGAGAAGGAGAAATTCTAAGTGAATGACCAACAAGACAACAACCATTAACATGTTAACGCCAAATGTACTGAGCACGAAAACCTCCCAAACTTTAAAAGATGAATACATTTAACTAATAATGTAATATATGGTCCCTCATATTTAAGGTTCAGGATGCAAATCACATGTTGCAAAAACATAACAACAACAAATGTCTTTATTAGCAATCTGACTGTAATAAAATTAACCTTCACTATAATAAAAATCTATAATAACCTTCACTATAATAAAAATCTATGTGAACTCTGTTTTCTCTTTTTCTTTTGTTACAAGAAGCAAAAGATTATGCATATATACCTATCTTCCTGAAGAGCAGAAGAAGGCCATATCAACTTCAAACCAGACCAAGGGAGGCGTGATGTCTCTTCTGTGGAGTCTGTGGGTCAGAAAAAGAACAACAAATTAGGATTTAGTAAGCAAGATGTCCAATAGGAAGCCAAGCAGCTTTCAAAATTCAATTCTTTATCAAAAGAAAAATATACAAACTAGGATTTAGAATCAAACAGGTACTGCATACCTATCCTAGCCTCAAGCAAGCCATTGTTGAAGAACCTTCTTCAAGCCAGAGTGAACAAGAAGTTCAATAGGATATGAAACAGAGAAGTAAGTGAATCAAATCTTGCGATTACTTAAATTCACAGAAAATAAAGGATGAAGATTGATCGGAACAATCCAAAAGCTGATGATCACTCATTCAAAAATGTGGCACACTTTAGTTCTATACTAGTTTTGGAAATCCTGAAACAGCTAGCCTTCCATCTTATCTGTTTATCCTTTTAAGAAATGTGATAATATGCAAAACTTGAGTAGATTTTCCTAAAATTGTAAATGACATTTGAAATAAGATTGTCAAATCCAAGTCAAATTACTGAGTTAACAGTCTATTAATATCTCCACACATACTTTCTCAGCAGCATGGTCAACTTCGAAAATTCACCAAAAATTCATTGCAAATCCAAATGACAAGGAATTAGTTTCAAACAAGCATTGGGATGTCTAGTTCAATATACAGAAAAACCAGAACTTAAATGATTCAAGTAGAAGTTCAAATCTCAACAGAAAATCAGAGGAACATTTAAAATTCTGGAACTTTCTCAATTACAGACCAAACTTGGAAAATTCACAGAACATTCACTTTACGTCGAAATGCGATGAAACTTTCCAGATCCTTTGTTAACTAACAGAAGTGAAACATATCAAAAATTCAGGTCATTTGGAGGTCAGTAAGTCAGGAAAAAGAAGTACCAAAGAAGGCTGTACTGCAGGACAGTTTCTGCAGATTTCTTTCAAAATACCAGAGTTCTTGGTATCATAATCCTTAAACTGATGGAAGGAAAATGATTATAATCCAAGATCAATACACACTGAAATATCAAACAAATTATATATAAAAAAAAACATTGGGGGGGAGGGGGAAAAGATCGAGTAACCTGACCTTGTACATGGCAACCTCTTCATTCACTTCCTTCAAATCACGTAACTGAAATTTGGGGATGAGTTTATAACAAACTACCAATAGATTTCTATAAACAATTAAAGGTACTTATAACAAAGATGATAACTTCAATAGATCTCTAATCTCATCCTTCAAAACAAAAAACAATACTCTGATCTTTGATCGGAACTTCACTGCTAACCTCTCTGTGATTCATCTTCTTTGGCTTCAATGGCTGATTGAAGTACACCACAGTTAAATCATTCAAGTCTTGAACTAGTTTGTTCCTCTTGTTAGGATCTTTATCACCCGTTCAATTCACGAAGTATTAAAGCCTGACTTAACTACTCCAATCACTGCAGAAAAACCTGTTTTGCCAACAAAATAACACCAAAGTAAACAACATCACCCAGATTAGAATCAAAACCAAATTCAATTCAAGAGCAGACCCTTTTGGACCGGTGGAGCACTGGCTGCTCTGGAGCTCTTCAATGGCATTACGGGGGCGTCGAAGGTAGGCGGCGAGGTCGGAGGTTTGGGGAAAGACGATGATGACAACATTGCGAAGCAGATGAGAGGGTTTAGGCCTGGCATCTGCGGAAGAGGAGATGAAACCAAAATTAAACCTCTAAGATCTCATCCACATAATTAAGGAATATAAATTGAGCCACTGACACATCTAAATTGATTTGGATGAGAGAAAGCCACTGCCAGTTAAACCTTTTAGATCGGATCCTCGTTGGAGACAACGGAGAAAGCTCGAGACAGATCGAGAAGGAGAGAGAATACCCATCCGTGGTGACTGAATTCAACGAAGAAGAGACAGAGACAGAGAGAGAGAGACAGAGAAAGAGAGACAGAGAGGGGTGGGTCAATTGAAAAAATAGAGGCCAAAGTCGAAATTTGTGTGGGAAAAAAAACCGGGAAGTTTAACTTTTGGCAAGAAAAATCGGCGGGACCGCAAATTTTGTCCCTGTTTTTTTTAACCCGTCCTCATAAGGTTACTAGGACACTTTGATAAAAATGTGTCTTTGTTTGGTGTCCTTGTATGTGGTTTTTGTAGTAGTGGCTGCCGGATAATGTAGCAAGCAAATATCCCTTGTTAAGACGTAGAATGTTGAAATTAAATGATGTTTTTGTATATTGATCTCTCTGAACGAGTACAAGATATGGGCTTATAAATGGAGGAAGGCAAAGCAGATTTAAAGAACAACTAGACAAGGAAAACCATAAAACAAGGAAAAGGATAAAGCCACAAAACAAGGAAAGGATAAAGCCACAAAACAAGGAAAGGAAGACATGGAGCCTTAAAACAAGGAAGGGAGCCTTAAAACAAGGAAGACTTTTTGTAGCTTCTAATACTCCCCCTCAAGTTGGATCAAGAGAGCTCTTTGAGCCAATCTTGGACAATAGACGTTCAAACTGAGCGGAAGAGAGAATCTTGGTAAAAATGTTTGCCAGTTGATCGCATGATCGGGTGTACACTATTTCAATAAGTTTGGACTGAACCTGATCTCGAATAAAGTGACAATCAACTTCAATATGTTTGGTACGTTCATGGAAGACTGGATTGGCTGCGATATGCATGGCAGCCTGGTTGTCACAATGTAGAGATATAGGCACAGTGCACACAATGCCTAAGTCACCTAACAATGTCTTTACCCATATGACTTCACAGGCTGTGGATGCCATTGCACAATATTCAGCTTCGGCACTAGAACGAGCAACCACAGTTTGTTTTTTACTTTTCCAAGTAACTAGGTTGCCTCCAATGAAAGTATAGTACCCAGTTGTGGATTTTCGATCGATGGCATTTCCTGCCCAGTCAGAGTCTGAGTAGCCCACAAGGTTGAAGTGACCATTGTTCTTCATAACAATTCCTCGATCAATTGTGCCCTTTAAGTAGCGAAGGATCCTCTTGACAATCTGTAGATGATGAGTGGTGGGGGAGTGCATGAATTGACTGACCAAACTTACAGCATAAGTGAGGTCTGGTCTTGTGATGGTGAGATAGATAAGCTTACCCACAAGGCGTTGATAAAGACAAATATCTGAGAGAGGTTCTCCTTTAATATCTATTTTAAGTCTGCTACTAAGAGGAGTGCGTGCAGGCTTGCTATACTTCATTCCTGCCTCATCAAGAAGATCAACAACATATTTGTGTTGATTTAAGAACATACCATTTGAGGAGTGATCCATTTCAATTCCAAGAAAGTACTTCAATGGTCCAAGATCTTTGATGGCAAAGGTATTGTGCAAGGCTGGCTTGAGAGAATTAATCTCATCCATATTGTCTCCAGTGATGACTAAGTCATCCACATACACTAGAACAACCAACTTGCCAGCCCTGCCATTTCGAACAAATAGGGAGGAGTCTGCATGGCTTCGCTTGAAGCTTGAGGCAAGAAGAACCGAACTCAGTTTGGAATACCAAGCACGTGGGGATTGTTTCAAACCATACAAGGCCTTGTGAAGCTTGCGCACCATTCCAGCTTCACTTTCACGTGGATGTCCAGGAGGTAATCTCATATACACATCCTCTTCTAGATCTCCATGCACAAAAGCATTCTTGACGTCCATTTGGTATAAAAGCTAGCCATAATTCACAGCAGCAGATAACAAAACTCGAACTGTGTTCATTTAACAACTGGAGCAAAGGTCTCCTTATAATCAACACCAAAGGTTTGAGTGAAGCCACAAGCTACCAACCTTGCCTTATGTCGCTCAATCGAACCATCAGAGTTGAACTTGGTTTTGTAAATCCATTTTGCCCCTACAATTTTCTGCCCTTTGGGAAGCTTAACTATACTCCAGGTTTTATTGTCATCAAGTGCTTTGAGTTCATCATACATAGCTTTCTTCCAAACTGGGGATTGATTTACTTCTTCAAAGTTTCTTGGTTCAGTTTCTTTGGAAATCTTGATGAGGAATGCACTATGAGAAGAGGAGGTGCTGGTGGAGTGGGCGACTTGAGCAAGAGGATAGCGTGGTATGTCAGTCTCATATTCTTGAAATCTTGTTGGTTGATGTCTCACCCTTGGTGGGTTTCTTCGAGGTTGAGACGTGTTTGATACCACCTCTTGTTGATGATCTTGAGTATTGGAGTCTGCCTGTACCTCTTCAGTGTCCACAAATTGTTGAACTGGTTGTTGTGAACTAGGGGTGTCTGCTGCAACTTCAATAGGAATTGGTATGGGAAACAACTCACAAATATGCTCCCCCTGAGGTTCATTATCAGATAACTGAAAGAAAGAGTCAGACTCATCAAAACGGACATCCCTTGAAACAAATAATTTTCTGGTCTTTGAATTGTAACACTTGTAGCCCTTTTGGGTAGATAAGTACCCTAGGAACACACATTTGACAGCTTGGGGGTCAAACTTATCTCGCTGATTTGACTGGACATGTACAAAACACGTACAACCAAAAACTCGAAGGTGTGTTATGTCAACCTTTCGACCTTTTAGAACTTCAAATGGAGATTTGAAATTTAACACGTTGCTTGGCAATCTGTTTATAATGTAAGTTGCCGTTTGAATTCCTTGAGACCAGAATTTTTTTGGAACATTTGTTTGAAGCATTAAGGCCCTAGCCTTCTCAAGTAAGTCTCTATTTTTGCATTCTGCAATGCCATTTTGTTGTGGTGTTCCCACACAACTGGTGTGATGAATAATCCCTTGAGCACTGAGATAATTAGTCATGATTCTGGATGTGTATTCAGTGCCATTGTCTGACCTTAGAATGCCAATTTTAGATGAAAAATGATTTGTGACAAGGTTATGAAAATCTTGGAAACATTTGAACACTTCACTCTTAAATTTCAGAAGATACACAAAAGTGGTTCGAGTGAAATCATCAATAAAGGTAACATAAAACCTATAGCCATCAAATGATTTTAGGGATGCTGGTCCCCATACATCAGAATGTACAAACTCAAAAGGCTGAGTTGCTCTAGATTGAGAGATATGAAGAGGCAATCTAGTAAACTTTGACATATGACACGTCTCACATTGATGGGAGACTTTACAAAAACTAGGGAACAACATTGACAAAACATGAAAGGATGGATGAGCTAGGCGTTTATGCCACAATTGTTGTTGTGTTGCAGATTTGGACTTTGTTAAAAAACACTTTGCAAAGCATGATGAAGTTGATATGTAGTACAACCCATTTAAAAAGAACCCTTCACCAATCTTCTTCTTGGACACTCGATCCTGAAACACAACATTATCAGGAGAGAAAATAACTAGACAATCCAACAAGTTTGTACGTTAACCTTCTTACAGACAGGAGTTGGAATGGAAATAAGGGTACAAATAATGCAAATGACTCAACGCTGTCTGAAAAAAACTTTAATTTTCCTTTTCCTAAGATGGGAACATCGTTGCCATTTGCAATTGAGACATGTGAAGGTTTGGACAGGGTTTCAAAATCATGCAATATGGAAGAATTGTTTGTCATATGATCTGAGGCACCTGAATCCACTATTCAAAAATCATGATTCTTACTGACATCTAAAGCAGTAGAAATGGCGCAAATAATACCTGGGATATCCTCTGAAGAAGCCATATTTGATTTTGCTAGAAAACCTGCAAATTTTCCAAGCATAGCAGTTGTGCTTCCATTTTCATTGCTTTCTAAACTGCCTTGCTTCTTTTGAAGATATGTAGCAAACTCATTTATGAGAGTTATTGGATTGGTTGTGAAGTTCATCATATCTCCAGAAGTGTTGCCGAAGTTTGCCTTTGGATTAGAGATGTAATAGAGCTTCTCTGAATGGTGCCTCTTTGATTCTTCTGGTCCTCATTGAACTTAGGTTTCAATTCTGGATGCAATATCCAACATCTCTCTCTTGTGTGGCCTATACCAGTTCGTCCAATGCGTTCACAATGAGTGCATTTCAGGTCTGGCCTCTTGCCCTTGTATGTTCTGTCGCTTGTGACACTTTTGTTTGCAGCAAATGCTCTAGCCTCTAACCCTCCAGCTCTACTGTCTATATTCATCACCTTTTTGCGCACTTCTTCATGTTGAATGGAGTTGCATACTGTTGTGAACGAAGGAAGCTCAGGACTCATCAAAAGATGACTTCTTAGATCTTCATATTCAGATCCCAGACTTGCAAGCAGTTGGAACACTTTATCTTCTTCATCTCTTTTCAGCAATATGGTGGTATCAGTGGTGTGAGGTCTATATATATCAAGTTCATTCCACTTGGCTTTTAAGTTGCCAAGATTTTGAACAAATGAGAGATTACCTTGTTGAATCCCTGCAAGATCCTTTTTGAGTTGGAATACTCTTGCTGCATTGTCTAGGTTGCCATACATGTCTTTGACAGCATCCAGAGATGTCGAGATGACTCCGAATAGCTGAAGATTTCAGCAAGTTTTGGCTCCATTGAATTAATAAGCCATGACATAACAAGTTGGTCTTTGGATAACCAACTTTCATATTCACGTGATGAGGCATCTGGGATGTTGTTTTTGTCATTGATGAAGCTAAGCTTTGATCTTCCACCAAGGGCTAGAGTGATGGCTCTTGACCAAGTAAGGTAGTTGAACTCATTTAGAAGCATTGAGCATAGACGTTGATTTGGATTCCCATCTAGGCTTTCTGTCTTTGCAACGAGAGAACCTTCTCCTAGCTTTGCAACGAGAGAACCTTCTCCTTCTGTCATCTTAGTGAGAAGGATAGAGGAACACGAAAGCTTTGAAAGAACAATACAGATGCAGGTCCTATCAGGATTTCTGCTCTAATACCATGTTGAAATTAAATGATGTTTTTGTATATTGATCTCTCTGAACGAGTACAAGATATGGACTTATAAATGGAGGAAGGCAAAGCAGATTTAAAGAACAACTAGACAAGGAAAACCATAAAACAAGGAAAAGGATAAAGCCACAAAACAAGGAAAGAATAAAGCCACAAAACAAGGAAAGGAAGACAAGGAGCCTTAAAACAAGGAAGACTTTTTGTAGCTTCTAATATAGAAGAAAATTGATTGTCATTGCACTCGATTGATATGACAAATCTGGAGCTCCTGAAAAGGAAATGATTCAAATTGTACAAGAAATATTTAAGGCTGTAAGACTAGATTCTCAAAGTGCAAGATTTACAGGGTTTACTCTGCTAACAGCTATGCCAGCATCAGAAACAGTAGAGTTTCTGGCATGAGGGAGGGTACAGGCAAATAAGTTTGATGCGTTGGTTTGTAGCAGTGGAAGTGAGGTTTACTACCCTGGTACTTATACAGAAGAAGATGGAAGACTTTTCCCAGATCCAGATTATTCGTCACACATTGACTACCGATGGGGTTGTGAAGGATTAAACTAAAGAAAACCATTTGGAAAAGCTCTTAAATGGCCCTGATGGTGAACGCAATTCCACATCTTCGAGCCACATTGAAGAAGATATAAAATCAAGCAGTACCCATTACATTTTATACTTGATCAAGGATCCTAGTAAGGTAAATAAAACTTGTTAGTCTGAGTGTGGGAAATTTTGAAAGGGCTTGGTTTTACTTTTGGACCAAGTTTCTGAATGGTTTGCTTTTGCAGGCAAGGAAAGTTGATGATTTAAGGTAGAAACTCAGGATGCGGGGACTACGCTGCCATCCAATGTACTGCAGGAGTTCAACGCAAATGCAAATTGTTCCTCGCCTTGCTTCTCGAGCACAGGCTCTCAGGTAATGTTGCTATGTGCAGCTGGGGGATGGTGTTCCATTTTTCTTTACAAACTGCTCTGCCATTTAATAGTGTACTATATTTTCTGCCTGATTGTTAATAGGTACCTTTTCGTACGCTGGAGATTGAATGTCGCAAACATGTATGTGTTCCTCGGAGAAAGTGGAGACACTGATTATGAAGAAATGATAGCAGGGACTCACAATACCATAATCATGAAAAGGGTGGTGGGAAAGGGTTCTGAAGAGCTGCTAAGAACATCAAGAAGCTATTTGAGAGATGACATTGTTCCTCCTCAGAGCCCACTGGTCGCCATTGTAAATGGGCAAGTAATTTTTTTTGTTTGATATTTGCTTTTTGATTTTATGAAGGAATAGTTTTTATTTCTGGGTGTTCTTAATTTTTAGCAGAGTGGTAGTTTCATTTTATCTGGGTGTATATTGTGCTGCGATTTTTTATTTTTTATTATTGGTTGACTTTTAGAAAGTGTGATATGTGTTGAAGGAAAATCGACTTAGTGTGCCTTATCAAACTAGGAGTAACAATAGGAGAGAAGGTTCTAGAATTCCTAATCATAGATGGATTAGTATTCCTTGTAACATTAGAATATGTACTTTGTAATCCCTATATATAGGGCTCCTATTCTCAATAATATGATTACAATTCTCTCTACAATTTCTCTCGAATCTCTTTTTCCTTGAACACGTTATCAGCACGACTCTAACCACAAAACAGAAAACCAAAACTCATTCACAAAGCAGCCCCTAGCCCGAGCTAGCCGAGCCTTCGCTGCAGCCCTCGCGCCCGTGCGCTTGCAACCTTGCACAACAGCCCCTGCTTCCCCCTCCTTGCAGCCCTGCGTTCCAGCCTGCTGCCATCGAAGCATCCCTGCAGCGCAAACAAGCCAACGCACACCCACTGCATCTTTTTCTCGTTCCTGTGCACATAGGTCTTCTTGAAAGCCTCAAAACATCTAGTTCGGAACCTCAGATCAAAATCATTTCTTCATCAAAGTTCTTCATCTCTGTCTCTTCCATCTGACCTCCGAATTTCAGCTTTATCGGAGTTGTTTTGAGACCGGTACACCAATCGAAGTGCAAGCTGTTCAGAAGAGAATTTGTTCCGAATTTCAACAAGTAAGTTTTTAAATTAAAGTTCCTGCTTTCAGAATTTTAATTTCTCCTTCTTTTTCTTCGGGGACTTGCAACCACCCTTCTTCTACATCCCACCTTTCTTATAACGTGGGTTCGATTCTTTGAGAAAGCGGAATCGTGGGGATTCACGCAATTAACGAACTAAGAGCGTTCGTAAGACTTCGGACTAAGAGCGTCCATAAGCATCGATTTAACGAACTAAGAGCGTTCGTAAGCTATGGACTAAGAGCGTTCGTGAGCATCTATTTTGACCATTCAAACATCATTGTTTCGGTCTAATCCAAATTTCTTGGAAATCGATTTCTTGGTAGCATTAAGGCTCGGAAATCTTAATACTAGTTTTCGTGGAAGCATTGACTTCGAAACTAATCCGTTCTTGTTTCTCCTTTTTGGATATCAAACTTGAATGAGCTCGATTTTACTCCATTGGATTCTACGGGCACGGGATATTTATTTGCCTACAATCCAAGAGCCATGTTCTAAAAGAACCGCTCAAGACTCACAAACTGAGATAGAAAATTCCAGGGCATTTACCCTGATGAAGCACCACATGAAGATGGCCCTCCAGTTTGAGTACATGAATGAGGATAACGCTAACAACCTTTGGGTTGCGCCTAGTGAACGTTTTAGTAACATTCACAATTTTCCGAACTTAGAAGCATGATGGAATAATATCTGCTTCACTAAAACTTTGAAAGAGTTATGAAATATTGTTCGGAGGCTCTCTGCATCATATTATTGATGCATGATTGTGAAAAACACAAAAGAACAAATTGATTGAGAAAACCCTAACATGACCATAAGGGTCATGACGTTGAGGGTATAAGGATTGGAATCCATGGCGCCACTTTTGGCCATGGTAACACTATTCCAACGCCATTGGTCCTAGGGACCATATGTATTGTGTCAATAGATCTCAATCAAAAGAGCATCCTCTTCATGGTATTTTATGGAGTACCTGATCAATGGTGATCAAGATATTGAGCTATAGAAGACTTTAAATTTGGCGATGTAGACAAAATGCCGCAGATTTTTATCTAGAATAGTCTTTTATTTTCCAAGAATTATGTAATGGCGTTTAGGGTGGCACTACAGGTGAACCTTTAATCTCAGTTATCAAATGTGAGAGGTGTCCTTTTTATTCTATTATATGCATCTAATTGCACATTAGTTTGTTACTAAACTTCCTTGTATACTTGAGTAGTTTATGACCTCCCATGCTGCTTGTATCCCTTCACCGAAATATTTTTATTGTTAGTATTTGTAGTGGGTGGTAAAGGATCGGAAAGGGTATACCCAACAACAACTTGACGAGGTCCGCATTGAAGTAGCCGACTACTTACAGACTCTGCTGTAGGTTATGACCAGTTTCTTGATTTTGAGTTAGGCTAGCTTTTAATTAACTTTTTTTGTAGCAATTATGAACAAACATGAATACTAATTGCTAGGCTAGCCTTATAGTATATAGGTGCAAGAAATGGGGTTTTATTTTGCCCATTTTGTAAACTGTTAAGGATGATGAATGTCGGATAAAATACCCCAATTTGCAATTTATAATCACAGTTCTATTTTGTGGACATCATCATCTTTATAGAATGTGATGTCTAGATATAAAGTTGAAATCAGTTTTAGCCATAAAAACTGATGTCCAGTAATACAGATACATCAGTTCCAAAATGAAAATCGATGTTACTAAAATATCCAGACATCGGTTCATTGTCAAAAACGTTATACTACCCAGTGCCAGACATCAGTTCCGGAATGAAAATCGATGTTACTAAAATATCCAGACATCGGTTCATTGTCAAAAACGATATACTATCGAGTTCCAGACATCAGTTCCGAAATGAAAATCGATGTTACTAAAATATCCAGACATCGATTTTTGAATAGAAACGATGTGCAATAGATTATTAACATCGTTTTCTCGTTACACACTGATGTTAATATAAGTAAATATATCGGTATATGTGGCAGATTACGCTTCAAAATCATGAAGAACAAGAAATGTTTATGGGAACCGATGTCTGTAACAGTATTACTCATCGGTTCTTAAATCAATAACGATGTTAAAACGCAAACTTGTGTTGTATAATCTATATTTCTTTAAGCTTTAAATACAATAAAATGGGTTTAACAATAGTAAAGCATGCAAGTTTGTTATCATTTAAACCTATTTACATCAGTTTATAATAAGGAACCGATGTCTACACGAATACTAGACAGCTAATGTCTGCATTTTCCGGATCTTTCTCATCACCCACAAAGACATCGGTTGGGTTTTTGTTTCTCATCGGTTTGTGGCCCATGTCTGGGGCCATAATTCTAGTAGTATGGCAATATGCATTAGTCAATGAATGACATTTTGTATTAATTCTATCTTATGTGGCGCATCAAATTAAGTATGATGTCTAGGAAAGTAATTGAGATTAGTGGTACTTAAGAGAGCCTTGCTCCACCGACATCTCTCTCTACTTCCCCGGTCATATTTGATTAGAGTTACCAAACGGATAGAGTGACTACGATTTGTCTACGATTTGATTTTTATATTGGATTAGATTTTGGTCAAGAAACTTTGATGTAATCATTGGCTATTATTAATAAAGTATCGATTTATTTTATCTCATGTCGTAGACATATTTTTCAAACTTTATTACTTCAAAGATATAAGAGCCAATGATTTTCATGTGGAAACACATTGTGAGAATGGACAAGAGTTCCTTTGCATCACCTCTAATGACTACGAACATAAAAGAGTCTTAGAGAAACTTATGTGTAGATCTAGTGGGTTGTATGCAACCACTATTCGCATAATTGAATCCAATCATGTTATGAGAGATGATTTATGGGATTCTGACACATATAGGCTTTGGCACGACCGTTTGGGACATCCAGGTCGTGATATGATAATCCGTATATTAAAGACTTCACACAGACATCCATTTTTCAGAACGAAAAGAAGTAAAACTCGAAATTTGGATCAAAGAGGAGCACCTGCGCCTCACGGTGCCTTTCCCCTTCAAGTTCGGCCATCACAAGCCGACGCTGCCATCCCCCTGCGGCCCAAGGGTGGCTTTGACGCCACCTCTGCTCCCCTGACTCCAATTTCTACTTCTCAAGTCCATTGTGACTTCGTGGCTCAACCAAAATCCTCATTGGTTGTTTCTAAAGCCCATTATTCGTTCTGCAAAGCCTGCTCTTTAGCAAAATTAGGATCGAGACCATCCTATGCAAATGACACTAAAGAAAATATATCATTCTTGCAAAGAATCTAAGGTGATATTTGTGGACCTATTCAACACCATGCGGACCATTTAGATATTTTATGGTGTTGGTTGATGCATCGACACGCTGGTCACATGTCATGCTATTGTCCACTAGGAACGCTGCATTTGCTAAACTCCTAGCACAGATTATTAAGTTTAGGGCTCACCACCCTGATCATCCTATTAAGTCTATAAGGTTAGACAATGCTGGGAAGTTTACATCAAAGACTTTTGATGATTATTGCATGTCCATTGAGATTGAAGTTGAACATCCAATTCCTCATGTTCACACCCAAAATGGTCTCGCAGAAGCCGTCATTAAATGACTACAAATGGTTGCTAGGGCATTGGTAATGCGTACTGTAACGCCCCAAACTGCACCTTACCAGCTTAAGCACGTCACAGTGCCGCGAATCTCTAAAACATAAACCGAACGCTCGATTTACATTCTACAGACCGCTAGGCATTTTATTTGAAAAACTTTTTGTAGAGACACAGCGGAAGCTACAAATACTTTTGAGGTGAAAAACTTGAATTTGTTAAAACCTATCTCATCCGTCCAGAACTTGGATAAAAGCTAACATGAGGTACGAATCCCTATGAAAAGAATTCAACTCATTTTGACACGAGACTAGATTTCAACAAGTCCTGAACACGAAGTTTTCGAAGTATAATTCAGATTGGAAACCAAACAAAGATTTACCGAACTTGTTTCGCACACCCAGCTCCATCCGCTACTGTCCCGTCACCAGTGCACAGTACCTGCATCCATACTGTTGTAGGGGTGAGCTTTCATCCTCGCTGCTCAACAAGAACTCTAACTCGACTAGGTTTGAAAATCAATAGACCAGTATTGGGAGCGCTCTAGTATGAAACATACTTAAACCAAATATTTTAAAAGAACGACAAACTTTGTAAGAATGCTTTTTAACTCGAAAATCGATGCATGATACAAAATTGAATACGCGCGCTGAATCTTACCAGATGGCCGGTCGCATAGACCCACTACACGACCTTACCTCAATTTACTTCATCACCAGGTAAGCGTAGCGAGAGCGTCCGCTACCTAGCTACGCACACGTACCAGGCCCGTTATTACTATCGGAATACCCGGACGACTGGCGTAACTAACCCTCCGGAGGTTTTGGGGATCGAACCCAAGGAAGTCAGAGCCACCCTTCACTCTCAAGCCATCACATATTTTCTCACGGATTGGTTAGTATGCATTGCATTTGAACTTAACCAAATCGTATCACTTAACATGCATCGCTTAAATAACAATATATAAGAAAACAACTAACCGAGGAGAGTCCTGAATCCCTACCTGGATTCTGATGCTTTCTCTCACGTACTCTGAGAGTTGCGGACCTTCTGTTCCTCGGGTAACTGGAGTCCTAGATTCCGACATTTCGATAGTTAATAACTTTTGAACAATTAAACGAAATCTCAACGATTAATATATCGTCCAAACCAACTTTTCATGGTTTGACCAGGAGTTGACCAAGGTTTGACGGACCTTTCCTGGTTTGACCAGGATTGACAAACTTTGACCATTGTTTGACCAATCGTTAATCGTTCGATAATTACCTAAATTATCGAACATTGACTTGAAGTTACGTTATCGACCAAACATATATTGAGTGCACCCGATTACTAAGGCCACCCAATATATATATACTTATATATTAATTTCTTTCACTTTCTATCCATTTAACTTAAGTACAAGCATAGAACATGTTTCCAATTTCATTAACATTTTATCTCAATCACGCTACACTTGGTCTTTTACTTCCATTTCGTATCTTGTCGCATAGTAATTACACGGAATTTACTATGGACCACCCAATACTTTCCAATTTCCATATAAGGTGTACCCAAAACTACTATGGACACCCAATATGTTATTTTTCTTTCTTTACGCTAACATTTCACACAAGGTGTGCCCAAATTACTAAGGACACCCATACTCAGACTTGACCATTTTCACCCTTCACAACCATTTCCTGATTCACAACAAAACTCAATCCACAATTATAATATCAATAGCATATTCAACAACACATTCAAACATAAACTCCAAACACCAAGAACTATACAACTCGATTAGACTAGGAAAAACACTACAGTTCATCCAATATGCCAAACGTGCCAAAAGTGCAAAACCTCGATATACCTTGGATAGCACGAATTGCAGGTGGAAAACCCAAGCTTCTACTTCAACTCCTTCCCGAAACCCGGCTATGAATACACTGTCAAATTGATGCCCACCAATTCACAGCTTCTGGAATTTCATCCCCACCAAAACATCAACCCGTCAATAGTGTAACAACAATCACAATTCACCAAAGCCGAAAGCAATTCAACTCACCTTGTTTTGATCTCGAAACCGAAACCCGACTGACGATGAATTGAGGTGGAGAGTGAACCAAGAGAAACCAGAGAAGCCGTCGGCGTCGAAGAACAGTGCCGGATCACCAGCAGCTTAGACGGTGGCCGGAGTAGCCGGAAATTGAAGAACTCGCCGGAGGAGACACAAGGCTTCCCATCGTCGATTCTTCTTCTCCGTTCAGTGCATGGACGATCAGAGGCTACGGTGAGGTAGGCGACGCAGAGACGAAGGGAATGGAGCTCGCGCGCCGTCGTGGGGTGGCCGGACGTGAGAGTTCCAATCGGGTTCCCTTGCGGTCGTTTCCGGGTCGGAGGACTGTGGTCCTCTCTCGAGACTTCTAGTTCATTCCTCTGAGCCCTGACCCATTTATAAACTCCCTCAGTTAATCTTCGATGGCTGTGATTAAGCGGTGGCTAACGGATGGCCACGATTGCACCGTTGATTTTTCCTTTTTACTTAAAATGAATTTCTATAACTTTCCAACTTTAGAAATTCATAACAAATAGTTTCCGTGTCTGAAAAATTCCCTGAAAAATCACACGAACTCGTCGTGTCGTGTACTTTATTTTTCAACTCTCACATTGAGGATTTCACTTTATGAAATTTTCTGCAAATTTCCTCGAGCACTTTAACTTTTATCGAAATCGATGAGTAAATTATCGAACTATTTCACTTAAGCTTGATAAATTTTTCCGGGGCTCACACGTACCAATCTCCCTATTTCTGCTTGGGGCTATGCAATATTGCATGTTGCTTTGCTTATTCGTCTGAGGCCCACTGCCACTCAACCCTTTTCTGCGTCCCAGATGGTGACTGGGTATGAGCCTAATGTCTCACACTTACGCATATTTGAGTGTGCAGTTTATGTGCCAATTGCACCGCCACAGCGCACCAAAATGGGTCCTCAACGACGATTAGGCATTTATGTTGGATATGATTCTCCAATGATTGTCCGCTACTTAGAACCCTTGACAGGCGA
Source organism: Rosa lucieae (assembly GCA_024704745.1). Classification (NCBI taxonomy): domain Eukaryota; kingdom Viridiplantae; phylum Streptophyta; class Magnoliopsida; order Rosales; family Rosaceae; genus Rosa; species Rosa lucieae. The sequence goes on from CM045498.1 coordinate 38,067,824, forward strand.
TCTCTTTACCGCTAGATTTGCGGATTGTCACTTCGATGAGACAGTCTTCCCGTCGTTAGGGGGAGATAAGAACATCAATGTTCAACAGGAAAGACATGAATCGTCGTGGTCTGTCCCCACTCTGTCTCATCTTGATCCCCGAATCGCACAGTCCCAAATTGAAGTGCGGAGAATTCTCGATCTTCAGAACGTAGCAGAATCGATGCCTGATGCGTTTTCTGATATTGCTAAAGTGACAAGATCACACATACCTGCTGCAAACGTGCCTGCAAGGATTGATGTCCCTAAAATTAGAGGACATGACGCCAACTCAAGAGTACATGAGCATGGCGCCAACGTCCCATCTCACAGTGATGGTGACGTTATGGCTAGGCCTATGGCCCCTGCCAGGAAGCGCGGGAGGCCCATAGGTTCGATGGATTCTCGCCCAAGAAAGAAAGCGAGTTTGGCACAAAATAATCCATTAATCATCGATATAAATAATCCATCTCATGAGAATATTCCGGATTATGGTTATGTCCAAGAGACATCATTGGGGGATACTCCAATGTCAGAACCAACTCTAGAGAATAGAGAGATCTCCATAAATTACACTAGTGTACATGAGATGATGGATAGAAATTCTATGGCGATTGATGATGCATTTGCATATCATATTGCAAAAGGAATCATAGAATATGATGATATCGAACCTCGCTCTGTTGAAGAATGTCAACGAAGAGCAGATTGGCCTAAATGGAAAGATGCGATCCAGGTTGAATTGGATTCACTAACAAAGAGACAGGTATTTGTGCCTATAACACAAACACCCCCAGATGTAAAACCTGTTGGCCATAAATGGGTCTTTGTTAGAAAGCGTAATGAGAAAAATGAGGTGGTTAGATATAAAGCCTGCCTTGTGGCGTAAGGTTTCTCACAACGCCCTGGAATCGATTACGAGGAGACATATTCTCCCGTAATGGATGTTATAACGTTCCGCTACCTTGTCAGTTTGGTAGTTTCCGAAAAACTTGACATGCAGCTTATGGATGTGGTTACAGCATATCTTTATGGGGATCTAGATTCAGAGATATATATGAAGGTTCCAGATGGACTTCAATTACCCAAATCAAGTGGCTCTAAACCACGGAGCGCGTTTCCAATAAGATTAAAACGCTCACTATATGAATTAAAACAATCCGGACGGATGTGGTATAACCGTCTAAGTGACTACTTGATTGGGAGGGGATATATTAATAATGAAATATGCCCATGCGTGTTCATTAAAAGAACAAGTTCTGGATTTGCAATCATAGCAGTTTATGTTGATGACATCAAACTAATTGGAACTCTAGATGAGTTAAAGGAAACTACTCGATATTTGAAATCCGAATGTAAGATGAAAGATCTTGGGAAGACACGGTTTTGTCTCGGTTTAGAACTCGAGCACTGTAGTGATGGAATTTTGATCCATCAGTCTGCATACACTCAGAAAATCCTAAGGCGCTTTAATAAAGATAAAGCAAAGCCTTTGAGTACTCCCATGATTGGTAGTAGTCTTGAGCCCGGAAAAGATCCGTTTCGTCGAAAGGATGAGGACGAAGAACCATTAGAGGCTGAAGTGCCCTATTTAAGTGCAATAGGCGCATTATTGTACTTAGCTCAATGCACAAGACCAGATATCTCATTTGCAGTGAACTTGTTAGCTCGACATAGCTCTACGCCAACACGCCGCCATTGGATTGGTGTAAAGACAATCTTTCGATACCTAAGAGTTACGATTGATATGGGCCTATTTAATCCATACAGAGAGAAGAGGAATGACGAAAAAATGGGATCGGACCCTATTAAGCATGGAGCCACCGTCCACCATGATAAAGTGGCCGGCCATATTGCCGCCAACGCCACCAGCACCACCAAGGGTGGCCGGCCTCACCCTATTCCCCTCCATCAAAACGACAATGATATTTTGATGGGTTTTGCTGATGCAGGGTACCTCTCTGACCCTCACAAAGGTCGCTCCCAAACAGGTTATGTCTTTACCATGGGAAGCCCTGCGATATCTTGGAAGTCTACAAAACAGACCCTTGTTGCTACTTCCTCCAATCATGCAGATATTATTGCTTTACATGAAGCCGTACGAGAATGTATATGGCTAAGGTTTGTAATAAGACATATTCAAGGAAGCTGTGGTTTGAAGTCTACCACGGATGAACCTACATGCATTTATGAGGATAATGCAGCTTGTATTGAGCAAATGAAGTTATGTTTCATCAAGGGTGACAACACCAAGCACATATCGCCTAAGTTCTTTTATAATCAGCAACAACAATCACTTCTAAAGATTGAAGTGAATCAAATCCAATCAGAGGATAATGTAGCAGACTTATTCACGAAGTCGTTACCTAAATCTACCTTCGAGAAACATGTGAAGAGCATCGAATTAAGAAAATTATCCGAACTCCCACTATTGTAGCAATCAGGGAGAGATATCGACATCAGGGGGAGTTATGATGTCTACATGTTCGATCTCGAAGAGTGAATGACGTGTTGTGCTCTTTTTGTCCTTCGACCAGGGTTATTTTTATCCCACAGGGTTTTTGTTACCTGGCAAGGTTTTTAACGAGGCAACAGATGAAGCGTCACCACCAAGTTTGAGCAGCACAAGGGGGAGTGTTGAAGGAAAATCGACTTAGTGTGCCTTATCAAACTAGGAGTAGCAATAGGAGAGAAGGTTCTAGAATTCCTAATCATAGATGGATTAGTATTCCTTGTAACATTAGAATATGTACTTTGTAATCCCTATATATAGGGCTCCTATTCTCAATAATATGATTACAATTCTCTCTATAATTTCTCTCGAATCTCTTTTTCCTTAAACAATATGTTAATTAATCTTTTACACCATTGAGATGGGTGACTCATTTTGTTTTCTTTTTCGTTTCTCTCATTGCGATATGTAATGGGTGCATTGGAGTAATTTGATTATTAGCATTTCTGCAAAATGGATAAGCTTACAGCCTTTACACAAGCACATAGGAAAAGAAAAGACAGAAAGAAGTTGTATAGGTATTTCTTTGATTCTGTTTGGTACCCTCAAGTTTAAGAACTACAGCAGGGTACAAACTACAAAGTTGATTAGATTATTTTACTTGTATAGTTGTATTATGTGCTCTAAAGAACCTATGCCTTTGTTTCCAGTGACAAATTTGTCCAATTTTGTTTCCAATGCCACTTGTTTACTTCTTTCTTTTTATTTAGATGATTATGGTAGTAATCTCATGATTATGATTCACGAAAGACCTATTGAAATTCAAAGTCGTGGAAGTTAGTGAGCTGACTGTCCTTGTGTAATTTTGAAATTTATGTTTTCCACTACTGAATGTTGTTGCCACTACCACAATGCCCAGAAATGTTCATTTGGAAGTTGGAACAGGTAGTAAACTCCTCAGGGTTTTCTAATTGAGAGTTATTGAGGGTTCTTGGGGGGAATATGACTTTGTCAATGTGCAAGTACTAACATGGTAAACTTCATATATAGAAGAACATGAATGTGACTTAGAGACAGAAATAAAAGAAAATAAAGGTTTTCTTTGGTTGCTCATCAAGTTAGTATGAGAAAGCTCATGTAAAACTTAACTATGATTTACGATACATATGTTTTATACAGTCATACTACTTCCTTGTCTCACATGAAACAATTTGTTAGACTGAATTTAGCTGAAGTTGGACGATGTCACTTCCTAATACTCCCCACACTTTAATTTTCAAATAGCATGGCTGGTAGCATGTTTCAGAGAGGCATGGCCAATATTATTAATTAAGCAAATAAAGTACAGGTTATACACAGTTTGAAGTTTCAACAGATGTAACATTTTTGTAGTATCTGAAAAAAAAAATTGAAATTAAATGGCTCTTGCGCATATTGTGGAAAGCCCATGTCAAATTGGCAGAATATCAATGTGCATACTGTCCTTTTCAGAAAAAACCCTGTGATATCCATTATCTCTTCTGGATTTTCTTTTTTTAATGTGTATCTCTTCAACTTTTCAGGACAAACCTGGTGATGTATGTGCTGGATTTACTGTTCGAGGCATTGCTTCTGAAGAAGTCATTATAACATGCTCTAAATGCAGAATAGCTCGTGAACATATGTCATTTGTAAGCTTCTTTCTGACTGTTTTTCTTTGTTTGAATGGTTTTCAAATTTCTTAGTTTATTTACTAACTAATTTTTATGCGCGCATGGCTCCATTACTATTTCGCTAAATGATTGTCTTGTTCGTTCTGGAAAAAGCTTTCTGAAGCATGTCTACAAAAATAATAGAAATGTTGTTTTTTTTTTCTTATACTCAGCATTGATTGATCATTGTTTTCTAGGATAAAAAAATATTCTGTTACTCGATTGAAGCCATGCAATGCCTCAGCAATTGCTTTCATGTTTCAAGGGAAAGATTTACTATTGGGAGTGCGCCTGTGTGAGAGTCTCATGTTGTGCAAGTTAAATCAGTTCTCCTCTCTTAAAGCAGAGTAAGCTTTCAAACCCCCATGAGTTATTGATTTAGCACGTACTTTCACAGTTTCATGTCATGACATAAGTATCCAACAGTATCAAGAGTTTATCTTTCTGAATTGATTAGTGGTTGTTTCTGAAGATAAATTAATCATCCTCTTATGATTCAATAGAGTTCCAATTGTTAACTTTTGGTTTTTGTTTTAGTGGTGATATATATGTAACCCCAATGTTAACAAGTTCAGGAAAAGTAGGTTGCAGTAGTAATTCTTACATAAAGAAGAGGGATATATGACAATTAAGCTAGCTCTTGCTTACACTAGGCCAATAACTTCAATATACAACAGTTTTTACACAAAAAAAAAAAAAAGATGTTGTGTGATGATGGAAAGTCAATCATACAACACGATTAAAAACCTAACGTTGTATAAGGCCATAAAAATTTTGACTTTTTTTTGTAGAAGGTGATTGCACAACACTAACAAGAATAATTTGTTGTGTGAATGAAAAAAAAATAGCTGCAAATTTTCCTCCTAGCTTGACTCAAATTTAGCTCCAAATTGGTACTACATAGTACAACAGATTTAACTAATCTGTTGTATGAGAGCAGCTTGCAAAATATCATACAACAGTTTTTTACTTTGTGTTGTCCAAGTGAGGAAGATATATTATGATGGTTTGGATGTGCCCTAAAATGCCACTCATTTCCCCCCAAAATGAACAAATTTTTATTAACTTATATGTGATGATTGTAAGCTCCTACAACCAAATTATTTATGTGTGTTGTCTGAATAAGAAATGCCTATCCCCAACGCGAAAACTGATACTTTGATTACTAATAGGCGGGAACTTTCCCTCTTTGGTCGCTCAGCCCAAATTTTTTTGCCAAAACTCAAACTTCCCACTTTTTTTTTTTTTTTTTGGAAAGGAAACATTGAAAACAAAACCTCTCTCTTCTTTCAGACGCCCAACACTCGCAGCTCGCCGCCTCTCTCGCGAAATCTCCCTCTTCATCCTTACCCACATGGCCAAAAACACCAGTTGCTATCGAAGCAAATTCATATCCTCCAGCAATTGCAATGGGTAAATTTCTCTGTCATCTCTCCCTCATCTGCATACCAAATTGGGGGTATCGGATTTCACTCGATTTGACTCCCACCCCGCCGTAGCTTACTCCGCCACCGCTGAGTATTGGGTATGGAGAACCTGATCTCGCTGGTCAACAAAATCCAAAGAGCTTGCACAGCTCTCGGTGACCACTGCGAAGCTGACTCTTTGGGACTCGATTCCCTCTATCGCTGTCGTCGGTGGCAAGGTCAGCTCCCTGATTCATTCCTCCACCTTCACCACGGTGTTCTGTCTTCCTCTTCGCCTTCTATCCCATTCTCTCACTGCCCTTTCTGTCACCATAAACCCCTATCTATAACCATATACCCAAACACCAATCTGTCATCTTATTCTTGCTACTCTGAAAAGGTAATTTTCTAATATTCATTTGTCTAGTGTTTCATATCTGACTAATTTTAGGTTTGGTTTTGCTTGCAATTTGGGTGTATATTTGCAGTGGGTGATGGAATTACTTGAGCTTTTACTTTTGATATTGAATCTCTGTTTAGTATTGTGTCCTTCCAATCAGATTCTAGTGATAATTTGAGTGTTTGGAATCTTGTTTGGGCTGCAGGAGTTTGGCTTTTGGTACACTTGGTTTACTGTGTGTGCATTTATTTGTAGGTTGTAATTTGCTACATGAGTAGAAACACTTATTGGCCTAACGAAAACACACTGAAAATGATCGAATTAAGGGAAAAGGAAGCAGCTACAACAAGAGACAGAGACATTGGAAAGGGAGAGAAAGAGGAAGACATTTTTTTTTCCTTTTCAAATTAAATAAATACCAGTCGTTGAATATCACAGCTAATTTCTCAAGTCATCAATTGTGTATAGTCATTCTTTAATCAAACAAAAGATTAGAGCCTTAGAGGTTTGCATATTAAATAGGAAATACTTTGACCATTTGCATCTTAAAATTCCGTCATCATCCTTACATAGAAACAAAGGGAAGACTAACTTCAAAATATGTATGCTTTATTTGGGGGAGTAAAATTCATTGTGAAATTTGTCAATGTGTTATCAAAATGACCATTCTAGTAAATATGCAGGAAAAGGTCCAAGGCCCAAATATGCAATTATCGGATTTAACACTTATCGGTTTCTATGGGACAGATGAAGGATTGTCTTTGTTCTTTCAGGTATACTTGTTAGTTAGTATTGATGCAGACTATTATAGTAGTCTCACTAAAGGCTTGGAATTTTTTATTAGTAGCCTGACTTGTATTGTACACCCTCTAGATTGGTACTTTTGTTGAACTTGTTCATTCTTAATAGTTATTATTGTCAACTTTTGATATCTGCATTGTCATTTGGTAAAATTAATTTCTTTGTTCTGTCATTTTAATCTCTTGTTTATCTGTTAATGAATATAATTATCTAAGATGTATATTTTCAATGGTAGTTTTATGTCAACTTTTATGTGAACTTAACTTAGTTGCAAACTTATTATAGTGTTTCAAACTTGTTATAGCGTTTTACAAATTGATTGGGACTGAACCACATATATGCACATATATATGAGATTAAGACATTGGTGAATAGCTATTTGGCTGTCAAAGATGCTTATGTTTGACCTGGGAATGATCCGCTGGACTAGGAAGCACACTTTCAGCTGGAGAAATTTCCTAAGACATAGAAGGAAGGTAATTAATATCAAACATTTTTTAATTTTGACAATCTACTTCAATTTGTTGCTTCAAATATGAGGCCTAAGATCTAATTATCTGATCTTTTTCTTGGTTTCTTTTGGCTTGCTCAGAGTATATTCTAGTTTTTAAGTTATTATTGGTGGACTTTTTATATGGCTATCTTCTTAAACTGTATACTGCAATCTCATTGCAGGTCTGGTAGTTTCTGTTGTAGATCCTCCACAGGGTGAAAGCATTATTGATTGTTGTGCTGCTCCTGGAGGAAAGACTCTTTACATTGCGTCACTTTTGAGTGGCCAAGGTAATTCATGATCTAAATGATTAGTTTTCTATATTAACCCACTGAGGAAGAATTTTGGAATTCTTATTCTTGTATTATGAATTGGATCTTACTTTCTAATCTTCTTTAACTATCATTGGGTTTGAGGTATGGTATATGCAATTGACATAAATGAAGGGCGGTTGAGAATCCTCAAAGAAATGGCTAAGTTGCACCAAGTAGATGGTGTCATCACCATTATCCATGCTGATACTGTAAGTTATCACCTCTATACAACATTGATCTTTGGGACATGAAATTTCTTATTGTCCTTATCTTTTCTCTAGGACAATAATACTATGAAGTGTGATAAAGTTCTGCTGGATGCTCCATGTTCTGGACTGCGTGTTCTCCCAAAGGTGATTGTATAAGAATTAAAAGTTAACTTAGGCTGTATACCAACTATCTATTTAGTTATTTGATGCTATATCTCTTATTGACTTTTTGAAGAGGGCAGACTTGCGTTGGAACAGGAGATTAGAGGATATGGAGGAGCTTAAGAATTTGCAGGATGAGCTCCTTGATTTTGCTTCTCGATAATAACAAAATTCTCTCTCTCTCTCTCTCTCTCTCTCACACACAGACACACACATACGAATTTGTTTCCAATATGAATTTATTTCCTAGGCTTGTATTTTGATTTCCCCTTTGATTTTATGTTTTCATATTTTAAATCTATGTATTTGAAATTCTAGATTCCTAAAAAAAAGAAGTTATATTTCTCTCTTCTCAATTGATAATATGAGCGTACCTTTCATGCTCTTTTTAATAGAAGTGCCGAATGCTACCTCTTTTCTCTTGCTTGGTGCTATACCTTAGACATGCTCTTGCTTTTGCAGGTAGCTGAGAGCTTGGAGCTGGTAAGAAGAAACTTAATTGTAGTTGATAAAGAGTGAAAACATTTGTTGCATGGTAATTTTTCTGGATCTATGATGCTTTTCAATTTTGAATCTGATAAGCTGCTAATCAATTTCAATAACTTATACTTTTTTTGTTCGATTCAGTGAGCCTTTCATTGTTTCTGGGTTTTCTCATTTGTTTTTATTGACTGATGTTGTGACTTTGGGAAAACACTTGAGACCTTGACGATCTATGTATGCTTGTTTTGAAAGAAACCTGGAAGTTGAAATACACAACTAACTGGAATTGATTTTACAACTCTGTATCAAACTATTAATCCAATCTTTTCTCTTTCTTTCACAGATAGCATATGCTATGTTAACATAGTACTATCACTATCAAAGTCCCAATTGTGTGTATACATGTACAACTTAAAGCTTTGTATTAATCAAGCCTTTTCTTTTGCTTCAACTAATAACATAGGTTGTGGACTTAACTAACATAGTAGTATCACTTTGAAAGTCCCAATCGTGCGTACATGTAAAGATTAAAGTTCTATATTAATCCAGCCTATCCTCTAGCTTTTGTAGATAACTGAGCTCCTCAAGCTGGTAAGAAGGACAGACTCATTCTGGATTCTGCAAAAGATAGGGAAAATATTGATCCTACGGACGCACCATTTTCTGCTTCTGCTGGCGTATAATATTCACATGCAGCAGCTGCTCACATTTTTGTCAATAATCATATTAATTTCTGATGGTTTATTGATATTGATAATGGCATGGCACTCTAGTTTTGGAATAATTTGTATCAGTTTTGGATATCCCAAGTAGATGGGCATGTATTAGAATACTTTTTTTCTTTTAATGTTGGCTTGGATGATTGAGAAATGCTCCCTTTTAACATTTGATGTATATAGAATGGGTTGGATTACTCATTTGATGGTTTGTAATGTGTTTTCTTTCCAATTGATTGCGTTCATTAGGTAAAATGGAGCATTATTGTGCACAAAATATAGAAAATGAAAATGATTGTACAACAGTTTTATAGTGTGGCAATTCAACATTGTTTGAATACACAAAATTAGGCCATTCACACAATGCATTCATTACAATCACACAACGGTAAAAACTAAACTCTATTGTCCAAAACCAATTCACACAACAAGCATATTGCACAACTGAAGTGTGATGGTATATCAGACGACGATGAAATTTAAAAAACTGTTGTCTGACTAGGCTTTCCAACAACAGCTTTGGAACAAGTTCTGTTGTTTGAAGGATGCATATGCCACGCACAGCATGATTGGGCGGCAACTATGGCTGCCATCTGCCGAGAGAAGGCACAACACTTTTAACAAATAAGTGTTGACTGTTTGTGTTTCACACAACGGGTTTCCACCGTTGTGCCATTTTTCATCACACAACGCTTCGATACACAACGGAGATCGTCCAAATCACACAACGAATTTGGTCTGTTGTCTGTTAGCTTTTTTGGCCTAGTGTTATAAAGATGTAGCTAGCGTGCAATTGTGTGTTGTGGAAAAGCTGTTTGAAACATTGATAAAATGAATCAATCTTGTTTATCCTTCTCTCTTCCTTTCCCTCAACCAACCATCTTCTTGAAATGCAAGTCTGGATTGAAGCTATGCAATGTCTCACTCAACTAGCTAGCACAAGTGGATAACTATGGTTCCAAGTTTTAGGGGTTACATGTGCCTTGAGACGTGTTTGAAGTTGCAGTTGCACATGATTATTCCCATCCAAGTTCTAAGTACAAGTACATCCAATTATTGAAATCATTGTAAGTTCTTCAAACCACTTCTTCCTCTTCCCTTTTAGTGTTCCTCTTTGACTAGATTCAACCAGTTTTCAAATGCAGTGTACTCTTCTGTAGTCTTTGCTCTATAGGTTATTTACTTGCGGCATTTTTTCCTGATAGCTGGCTTTATTATTATTATTATTTGGATAAATGGGAGCCAAGAGGCCCAAAAAGAAAAAGAAAAAAAACGAGACTTCAGAATTCCTGTTGTGGCTGACTTTATTGTTTTGGCATAATTTGCAATTTTTCACCAGGCTCTATCCTAGGCCAAATGGAAGAACAAGTTGCGCAACTGAAGTGCACTATGTGAAAACTAAGTTCAGTTATCTGCTGGCTGTATGAACCGACTTCTGTCACCCCGCATATGTGTGCTCGCTTGGTGTTTCTTATGGGAAAGCTCGAATTATAACGAATGGAGGCCATAAGCTTGACAGTTATGTATTGTGCGCTTGTTTAGGAGGAACTAAAGTAGGTATTTAAAGTTGTATCGTAGAGATTTAATCTACCTAGACATAAGAAGCAGGAAAAGAAAGCATAGAATATATTCCCAATCTAATCAAAAGGTACAAATATGTATATATAGAACTTATACCTAATTAAAAGATAAAATGTATGAAAGAGAAAATGTGAGATAATGAGAGAACCTTAGATATAGAGATATAGAGAAACTTGATTTTTTTTTAAAATTGTGAAATCTTACCTATAAATCAGGCATGTAAATGTGAAATAAAAATGTCTAATTGTTGTAGGGAAACGAGAATTGAGAGGAATTTGCTATGTATTCTCATTGATAATATGAGCCTCTTTATATAGAGGATTACAATGTATAGAATCTCAATCATACAAGGAAAGTAATCGTACAATGAATAGGAATCTAGATCCTTCTAATTTAACCCTATTACCACTAGGTCAAGTAACCTAGAGTTTGGGCCAAAGATAAATTAGGGTTTACTTGAACACTCCCCCCTGTGTTGACCAAATGTGGTGCTTCTCTCGTTGCCTCGTTAAAAACCCAGCCGAGTAACAAAAACCCAGTGGGACAAAAATAACCTCGGTCGAAGGGGAAAAAGAGCACAACACACCCTTCACGTTTCGAGATGAACATGTAGACATCTTTCCCTGATGTCTGCCTTTCCCTCTGATGACTACGATCATGGGAGTTCAGATAATTTTCGCAAGCCAATTCTTGCCACATGTTTCTCGAACGTGGATTTGAGAATTGACTTAGTAAACAAGTCTGCCACATTATCCTCAGATCGAACCTAGTTCACTTTGGTATTTGAGGAGAGTCTGTTGTTGCTGATTATGTCATAGTCCACTTATAAATGCTGCTTATGCTACACTCCTAGCACATATCATATGACAACGGGCTCACTCCCCAGATCATCTTATTCAGTCAATTGGATTTGTCTATGCTAGAGAGTTTAAATCGAAAGACTTTTGATGGATATTGCAATGGGACTGATGTTGGACATCATGTTCCCATGTACACACCCAAATGGTCTTGCAGAAACGACTACGATGATAGTCTGGACATTGGTAATGCTTACCAATCTCCTTATATCCGCTTGGGGTGATGCAATATCGCATGCAGCTATGCTAATTCGTCTACGACCCACTGCCACTCAATGGACCTCTACGTTACAGCTAGTGACTGGGTACAAGTATCGTACTTACGCATATTTGAGTGAGCCATTTATGTGCCAATTACGCCGCCACAGCGCTCTATGATGGGTCCTTACAGACAAATGGGCAACTACGTTGGATTTGAGACTCCAACAATCATCCACCACTTAATGCCCTTGCAAGGCGTTCTCATTACCGCTAGATTTGCGGGTTGTCACTTTGATGAGACAGTCTTTCCATCATTAGGGGGAGATAAGAACACGGATGTTCAGCAGGAATGACAGGGATTGTCGTGGCATGTCCCCACTATGTCTCATCTCGATCCCGCTAGATTTGCGGGTTGTCACTTTGATTAGACAGTCTTTCCGTCATTAGGGGGAGATAAGAACACGGATGTTCAGCAGGAATGACAGGGATTGTCGTGGCCTGTCCCCACTATGTCTCATCTCGATCCCTGTTAAAGTGATGAGATCACACAAATATGCTACAAACAAAAGTGATGAGATCACACAAATATGCTGCAAACAAGCCTGCAAGGAAGGATGTCCCTACGAGAGGACATAGTACCACCATACACGAAGGTAGGCATGGTGCCAACGCCAAAGAGAGTGGCACTCTAGCATTACAGGCCATGGCCCCAGTTCGGATGCGTGGGAGGCCCGTAGGTTCGAAGGATGCTTTGGCACACTCCAATCCTTTGATCCGATACACTCAAAATCCATCTCATGAGAATCTTCCGGGTTATGGTTATCATTGGGGGAAACCTCAACGTCAAAACCTATTCCTGAGAATATAGAGCTCTATGAAAATTACACTAGTGTACATAAGACATGGGATAAAAACTCCATCATAATTGATGATGTAGTTGCGCATTTCGTTGCACATGAGTTTGTTGAGTCAGATGATATCGAACCACGCTCCGTTGATGAATGAATGCCAACGTAGAGAAATTTGGCCTAAATGGAAAGATGTGATCCAGGTTAAGATGGATTCTCTAATGAAGAGGAAGGTTTTTGAGCCAGTGATGCCAACACCTCTTAACATAAAACCTATTGACTAACGGGTCTTCGTTAGAAAGCGTAGTGAGAAAAAGATATGATAATCTCGCCTTATGGAGCAAGGCTTCTCATAAAACGCTATGAAATCGACTACGATGAGATATATTCTCTCGTAATGGATGTCATTGCACTCCACTACCCTATCAGTTTAGTAGTTTCTGAATAATTGAACATGCAGATTACAAATGTGGTCACTACGTATCTCTATAGGGATCTAGATACGGAATGTACATGAATTGGCTCTAGACCACGGAGCGCGTTTTCAAAAAGGTTGAAACGCTCACTAAAGTGACTACTTGATTGGGAAGGGATATGCCCACGCGTTTCTATAACAAGTTTCGAACTCCATCTCGGTTCATGTTGGACATGATCTTCATTAAAAGCCCTTAAAGAGTTAAGGGAAACAGCTGAACACTTGAAATCCAATTTTGAGATGAAGGATTATGGGAGAACACGATTATGTCTCAGTTTGGAACTTGAACATCGTGTCGATAGATGCTTAGGCATTTTGACAAGGTCAAACCTTCAAAACGAACAACATTATCCTAAATGCTCGTAGGCTCATCTTGTGGTAGACTTAAACCACAATTGTTCGAACATGCATGATTATGGATCTAATCCATAAACATTCACGAACCACTTCGTGAAGAGCAATAATCTCTGCATGGTTCGAATATATAGCGACGGTCTATTCTGTAGACCTGCAAGATATCACGGTCTTTTCCATTTGAATGCATGTTCGAACAATTGTGGTTTAAAGTCTACCACAAGATGAGCCTACGAGCATTTAGGATAATGTTGTTCGTTTTGAAGGTTTGACCTTGTTAAAATGCCTAAGCATCTATCGACACGATGCTCAAGTTCCAAACTGAGACATAATCGTGTTCTCCCATAATCTTTCATCTCAAAATTGGATTTCAAGTGTTCAGCTGTTTCCCTCAACTCTTTAAGGGCTTTTAATGAAGATCATGTCCAACATGAACCGAGATGGAGTTCGAAACTTGTTATAGAAACGCGTGGGCATATCCCTTCCCAATCAAGTAGTCACTTTAGTGAGCGTTTCAACCTTTTTGAAAACGCGCTCCGTGGTCTAGAGCCACTTCATGTACATTCCTTATCTAGATCCCTATAGAGATACGTAGTGACCACATTTGTAATCTGCATGTTCAATTATTCAGAAACTACCAAACTGATAGGGTAGTGGAGTGCAATGACATCCATTACGAGAGAATATATCTCATCGTAGTCGATTTCATAGCGTTTTATGAGAAGCCTTGCTCCATAAGGCGAGATTATCATATCTTTTTCTCACTACGCTTTCTAACGAAGACCCGTTAGTCAATAGGTTTTATGTTAAGAGGTGTTGGCATCACTGGCTCAAAAACCTTCCTCTTCGTTAGAGAATCCATCTTAACCTGGATCACATATTTCCATTTAGGCCAAATTTCTCTACGTTGGCATTCATTCATCAACGGAGCGTGGTTCGATATCATCTGACTCAACAAACTCATGTGCAACGAAATACGCAACTACATCATCAATTATGATGGAGTTTTTATCCCATGTCTTATGTACAATAGTGTAATTTTCATAGAGCTCTATATTCTCAGGAATAGGTTTTGACGTTGAGGTTTCCCCCAATGATAACCATAACCCGGAAGATTCTCATGAGATGGATTTTGAGTGTCGATGATCAAAGGATTGGAGTGTGCCAAAGCATCCTTCGAACCTACGGGCCTCCCACGCATCCGAACTGGGGCCATGGCCTGTAATGCTAGAGTGCCACTCTCTTTGGCGTTGGCACCATGCCTACCTTCGTGTAGGGTGGTACTATGTCCTCTCGTAGGGACATCCTTCCTTGCAGGCTTGTTTGCAGCATATTTGTGTGATCTCATCACTTTTGTTTGTAGCATATTTGTGTGATCTCATCACTTTAACAGGGATTGAGATGAGACATAGTGGGGACAGGCCACGACAATCCCTGTCATTCCTACTGAACATCCGTGTTCTTATCTCCCCCTAATGACGGAAAGATTGTCTCATCAAAGTGACAACCCGCAAATCTAGCGGGATCGAGATGAGACATAGTGGGGACATGCCACGACAATCCCTGTCATTCCTGCTGAACATCCGTGTTCTTATCTCCCCCTAATGATGGAAAGACTGTCTCATCAAAGTGACAACCCGCAAATCTAGCGGTAATGAGAACGCCTTGCAAGGGCATTAAGTGGTGGATGATTGTTGGAGTCTCAAATCCAACGTAGTTGCCCATTTGTCTGTAAGGACCCATCATAGAGCGCTGTGGCGGCGTAATTGGCACATAAATGGCTCACTCAAATATGCGTAAGTACGATACTTGTACCCAGTCACTAGCTGTAACGTAGAGGTCCATTGAGTGGCAGTGGGTCGTAGACGAATTAGCATAGCTGCATGCGATATTGCATCACCCCAAGCGGATATAAGGAGATTGGTGAGCATTACCAATGTCCGGACTATCATCATAGTCGTTTCTGCAAGACCATTTGGGTGTGTACATGGGAACATGATGTCCAACATCAGTCCCATTGCAATATCCATCAAAAGTCTTTCGATTTAAACTCTCTAGCATAGACAAATCCAATTGACTGAATAGGATGATCTAGGGAGTGAGCCCGTTGTCATATGATATGTGCTAGGAGTGTAGCATAAGCAACATTTATAAGTAGACTATGGCACAACACGTGACCAGCGTGTTTGCGTGTCAACTAACATCATGAAATATTTAAGCATCCACAAGTTGGTTGAATCAATCCACAAAATCCCTATGGATTCTATGTAAGAACAGAATGAGTATGTTCATTTCCTTTGCATAAGACGGTCTTAGTCCTAATTTCCCTAAGCAACGGGCTTTGTAAAACGAGCGAGAGGCTGTAGAAGCAACCAATGAGAATTTTGATTGGGCCTGAGCGTCTGAAACGCTAATTGAAGCAAGTTGGTGATTGCAGCATCACCTAAAGCGCCATCACCATGATGGACGCTATCCATGGTGTCATGGATAGGGATTGTGTCTGCCCTAGGCTGGTAGTGGACGGAGGCGGTGCCTTAGGCAGCTGCGTCGGTCATACTTAGTTCAGAAATCAACTTTTGATTCATGCTTCGTTTCGCTCGAAAGAAATGATATCCATGTGAAGTCTTTAGTAGACGGATCATTATATCATGACTAGGATGATCTATCCTATCATGACAAAGCCAATATGTGTCTAAATCCAAGAGATCTTCTCTCATAACTTTATTGGATTAATAGCTTGAATAGTGACATAGAATCCACTAGAGAGACACATATACTTATCTAAGATGTGCCTTCATTCGCAATCATTAGAGGTATTGCAAAGGAACTCATTTTCGTTCTCTACATGCAATTTCGCATGGAATCCGTTGGGTATTCATAGGTGCGATTGGCCCTAGGAGCGTAGAGATTTTCTGTGACATAATTAAGGTGCCATTTGACAAGTGGAACTTAGGCTATTCCATGTCCTTGAATTAATACTGATGGCCCAGCCATCATAGTCACAAAATTCATATGCTCATAATCAAAATGGAGTCATAAAGAACTCGAAATTTTATTCATAAGCCAACAGAGTTACATCATTGTCTCTTTGACTAAACAAAATATAATTCAAAATGATAGCTAATGCAAAAAAATGGAAGTCGTCTAACTTCTTTCGGTAACTCCAAAATAAATGTGACCAGGTGAGTAGAGAGATGTCAGTGGAGCAAGGCTCGGTGAGTAGAGAGATGTCAGTGGAGCAAGGCTCGCTTAAGTACCACTAATCTTAGAACCTTCCTAGACATCACACTTACTTTGAGTGAGCCTACTTTGAAGAAAAGCTAAACCATTGGCATTTACTACAAAAATATATGTCAATTGCCTATTATATCTCTTGGAAAAATAAAGACTTAAACAGAATTGGCAATCTATTGATCCCAACCAGATTTGTAGTCTTCAACCCTTCACTTTAGATCATCTTCTTGATCTTCTTGTTCCATATAGTGAGCTTTTCTTGCTTCACAATATGCTTTGTAGGCGGTGACAATTTCTTCACGAGCTCTACAAATGTGTGCCCAATGATCAGACACTCCACATCGAGAACATACATCTCTTTGCTCAAACTCCATTGATTGAGGTGCTTTGAAAGTATCATTTAGATGGCTCTTAGTGTTGGTGGCACCACCAACATGGCCAAAGGCATTGCCTCCCTCTCTCTTTACACGTTTACCTCTTCCGTTCCGTGTTCGCCTATTTTGGCGATTACCTTCCCAAGTAGAGCGATTATATGGACCAGAACGTCCAAATGTATTCCTAAGATTAAGGTTTCGCTCTTGGCGCCCTCTCTTTGGGGCGCGACTATAATTGGATTCCAGAATATGCTCTGTTCCCACGGATCTCGAATTATAGTTCTTCACAAGGATGTTGTCATGCTTTTCAGCGACATTCATAGCTCCAATGAGCTCATGAAACCTTGTGATTCGTCTTGCAGTAACATTGATTCGATAGTTCTTAAGCAACCATCAATGTAGAGACGGGGAAAGTAGAGAGAGTCTTCTCAATCAACATCGCATTTGTGATCTCTTGACCATAGAATTCCATTAAGGATTTAATGCGAAGTGCTTCCGAGGTGTAGTCAAGAATTGACTTCAAATCACAGAAGCGGAGGCTATGCCATCTCACTTCTAGGTCAGGAAGCAGGGAGTCACGGAAGTTGCCAAATCTATCTTCGAGTGAGACCCACAGCCTTCTGGGGTCTTCTTCATTCATACACTCGTACTGGAGCGAATCATCCATATGATGAGTCATTAGGATGATGGCTTTCGCCTTATTTGCCTCTAAGGCTGCTCTATTTGCTTCCAAAGCCTGAGCTTGCTCAACAGTTAGCACGTCCTAGCTAGGCTTGAGAATCGTATCCATGATTCCATCGGCCTTGAGATGTTGGCGGATATCACGAACCCACCTATGATATTTAGAGCCAGTTATTCCTAATGGAGCAAAGTCCAATTTGTTCAGGTTAATCATCCTGAAAGAGAACAAGAAATTAGGGTTAGTTTCGGAGCGAAAAAGGCTACCACGAGAACAAATAAAATTTCTTAGCGTAGTCGCTTTCAAGAAATTAGGAATTTCTGAGCGTAGTCGCTTCCAAGAAATTCGATTCCAAGAGTGGTTGGATTAGATCGAAACAATGATGTTTGTGGTCGATCGTTTTATCTCAACAAACTCTAAGTTTGGAGAACTCTACAAGCTCCAAGCTTGGAGTGAGCACGAACCCCCACAGTTCGGCTTAATTTGGTCTCCCCTATGATAAAGAAAGGGGGGTACAAGAAGGGAGGTTGCAAGTCCCCGAAAAAAAAAAGAGAAATTGAATTTAAAAACTCTAAAAACGGGAACGTTTAGTAAAAAATACCTCGAAATAGGTCGCCAGCAAATTTGACAGGAAAAATTGGTCGGAAAAAGTCCACGGAAATCGGCCGGAAAACTTGTTAACCGGAGGTTGGCCATTGACTGTTGACCGTTGACCTATACTGACGTGGCAGTGGGTCCCTGTATGCTGACGTGTCAGTGGGTCAGGGTGCTTATGTGAATATGTGGCGGTGTGGTATGCGTCAGTGGGCTTGGGCTTCTGGGCTTCTTTTGCTCTCCCTTTTCTTTTTTCTTTTTTTCTTTTCTTCTTTTCTTTTCTACCGGTTCAAGATGCAGCTGCTCAGGTGGCCGGTTCACACCTTTTAAGGCCGGTTTTTGGACTTTTTCTTCCGGTTCCTGAAACTTCAGATCAATAGACTTCTGCTACCAAAATTTGGTGGAAATTGGAGGTCCGGAAGATGGTGAACCGGTGGAATATTTGCTGCGATTGGTATGGAGCTTTCGGTGGCCGGTTTGGTAGGTTTCCGACCGGTTCTGGACTCCTAGGATCGAGTTCTTCAATGTATGAGGTGGAGCCAGAAAAGGGTTCAAGGTTTTGTATTCGGATTCAAGGTTTTTAGCTTCTTGAATCAGGGTTTGACTTTTTGTTTCAGGGTTAAGGCTTCGTGCTGATAACGTGTTGTAGGGAAATGAGAATTGAGAGGAATTTACTGTGTATTCTCATTGATAATAGGAACCTCTTTATATAAAAGATTACAATGTATAGAATCTCAATCATACAAGGATAGTAATCGTATATTGAATAGGGATCTAGATCATTCTAATTTAACCCTATTACCACTAGGTTAGGTCAAGTAACCTAGAGTTTGGGCCAAACACAAATTAGGGTTTACTTGAACACTAATCAAATTCTAGGACAAATCTTACCTATAACACCATAATTGATTCTATATTAAAGGTAAGCAAAAACTTTTTACCAAATCTATAATAAAGGTAGCTGCGAATTGAAGATGTCATGTTAGTAAGACCTAAAAATAATCTACGAAGGGAGAAGCCACAAAAAAAAAAAATACTAATGTGAAAGAAGACGATAGAAATAAACAGAGAAATGAGAAGTATGTGTTGGAAATAAGATATGCATGGAACAAGAAGAGAGAAAAAAGATGATTCGGTAGAAAAAAAGGAGGAATAAGAAGACAATGTGTGATAGGCAAGATGAAGGAGGAATAATATCTTAATATATATATATATATATATTCATCTTTTGAATTCAATCAAGAAACTAATAATATAAATTAAAGTCAACACATTAAATTTGCTAATTTTACATTAACAAGATTGCAATAATTTAGGATTCCCATTAATATATTGGCTTTTACTGTTTATTGTGCAAAATATATTAAATAAGGGTATGTTAGGAATGAAAAATTTAGGTGGTGAGTCAACAAGATAAAAAAGGAAATAAATCCAATGTGGTAGTTGAGTCATATGACCGCAATTAATTAAAAAAATTTATTCTGACTGCATCTAATATGGACTGTGAGTTTTGGACTTAGATCTAATTAACTCTTTTCATATTTGTATGAGTGGGTTTTGAAGTGTGTATCTATTTGTTTTCTTGAACTTGATTCATATTTGTTTAAAATTAGGGTTTGCTATGCTTGGAATTGAGAGGGTATCTGAACAATGGTGGCGGCTTTCACTTGAGTTTATTGGAATTCAGAGGAAATTTAGTGCAATTCATTGATGCATGTTTTCATTTATTTGTTTATTTAATCTTTTTCTGTATATTTCTATTTATTTGGTTTCAAAATTTAGTTGGTTTTGCGGTTATGTGACTTATTACTTGCAAGAAATGGTTACTCTCTGACTATGAAAGCAGTTTCTTCCTTTTCTTTTGATAGGAGCATAAAATGCGACGTTTATAATGTTTAAACCCTATATTTTGCTAAGTTATTTCCTTTATCTTGATCAATTTAACTTAGTTAGTGTTTTCAAGTGAAAATGGAGTCTCAAGGTCCAGAAATGGCTAAGGAATGCATAAGTGGCGCAGAATTGAGAAGAAATGAAGAAATGGAAGTTCTCCCAGTTTGACTAGGAAAAGGAATCCTAGTTGGAGTAGGAATCAGAAGCTGACTTGGATTCAAACTCTTAAGTCGCGGAAATTAGAAGTTCTACTTGGACAAGGAAACCCAATCCTACTCAGATAAGGAATCCTAGTATGACAAGGAGTCCCTGTTGGATAAGGATTACTCAAGAAGGTTTCGGAAGAGTGTAGAAGCATCTCGGAAAAAGAAGTTCGTATTCAACTAGGAAACCTACTTGCATATGGAGTTCTACTCATACTAGGAGAGCCTTGGAACGTTCATGAAGTATCTAGAAGTCTCAAGAAGGTCATATGCCGTGCACATGGAAGAGAAAGCAACAAGAAATACGAATTACAAAGCAATGTGGAATTTGGACTTCTTGTTGAGTACGGATTGGAATTGCCGTGAGATTCTTGAAGATTCTTGAAGGTTCTTGACGTTTCTACTTCATAATAGGCGTGGAAGACATGTGGGAGGCGTGTGATACAAAGGAAAACCGAATTGGACTCAACTTGTGCCTCAAAAGCCAAATCCATTACAGATTCGGAAATCTGCCTGTGCAGATCAGTCAACTTCAACAGAGTGCCAAAAATCTCTCAGAGCTCAGAAAATTATGATCTTTATATGGCTGGAAATCTACGGATGTCTAGTTTCCATATATTTTTACAGCTTATCAATATCTATTTTCTAGAGGAAGTTATGACCGTTTTAGTGGACTGAGGTCATTCCTGCTGAAAATCTGTTTTGTGAGGAAGAAGTCCTAAATCAACTAGAACTAGGAGAAACCAAGTAGAAACGAATTGGGAGAGCCTTGGGACGTCCTCCTATAAATACCTTGTGTATTTGACGTTCTAGGGGAAACACCTTTTCTCCACAAATTCGTTTCTCACCGGTTTACTCTTGAGTTTTCAGGTTTTCGCATCTTGCAAGTTCTTGTTAAACAGCGACAAGCGTGGCCCGTGGCCCACCATTGTACTGATACTGTCCCAACTTAACCACCTGATAGGTGTTGGGTTTTAATCACAAAAGGCCTCGGTACAATTGGGTGAGATCCACCCACTTATAAGTTATATTTTATTTGTCACTTTTCCAATGTGGGATCTTTCCTCTCCAACACGCCCCCTCACGTGCAACCTAGCTCTAGGTCTGCACGTGAAATTCATTCATCCAATTCCCATATTGGAAATTGGGACACAAGCCTCATATCAGAGACTTGGTCAATACAATCCAAGGCCCACATTCATTGGACACTTGGTAATTTCAATGGCAGGGAACCCCAATTTGGGCTCATGATACGTGCCTACGTGGAGACGCAATTGGAGAAGGACCCGCTCTGATACCATGTTAAACAGTGACAAGCGTGGCCTGTGGCCCACCATTGTACCGATACTGTCCCAACTTAACCACCCGATAGGTGTTGGGTTTTAATCACAAAAGGCCTCGGTACAATTGGGTGAGATCCACCCACTTATAAGTTATATTTTATTTGTCACTTTTCCAATGTGGGATCTTTCCTCTCCAACAGTTCTAGCCGTGCCATCCTCCATCCTTGCCGTGATCTTCACCTTGTGCCACCACCTTGGAGCTGCTTTGGAACCTTGGGACGTGATCAAGGGTTGTTCTTACCATCTTCACCATGCTTTCCTTGCGGTTTTGTAACTTGTTCAATATAAATTCTGTTTTTGTTTTTCTTTGTGTAAAACCGAAACCATGAGTTAACTTTCTGATTTTTGGATGCGATTTGGATGAATTGTTCAATGATTGATGTGTTTATGTGTGTTTTGTCTTGATTAATTGCCGAAATATGGAATGATAATCTGGTTTTGTTTTATGGAGAACTTTTATATGTTCTTGTTCTTTGGTTGCAAACATAGAATGATTGCATGTAATTGGAGCTAGTAATTAGGTTAACGCTTCGTGACCCTAATTCAATATAGTAGTAAAGGCTTTGGACAAAGGTCGAGATCAGATTATGCATGTAATGAAAAGACTTGCTTCGAGTACTTGAATTTGCATGTTTATTGACTAAACTTTCACTTGCTCTTAATGATTTGAACGCATGAGATTATGAGTCGCTTTGATTGTGTGATACTTGCGTTTGGAATATGTTGGTTTGGCGCTTCGTCGATCAATTGTGTAAAGGGAAGTCATATAAGGGACATTGGGCGCTTGTAACTTTGTTTCTTGGGTTGATATCTTTCCATGGTAATTAACAAGATTAAGGGATGCATGAATATGTTGATCTTGATTTTTTCTTGAAAAATTGTTCTTCAAAGATTCTTCTTTTCCCACCTTTGTAAATAAAAACGTTTTAATCTTTGTTTATTTTCTGAAAATTTTTGTTTTCAATCTTCAAAAACCCCCCATCTTTATGTGTTCTTGTTTGTGTAAATATGTAAATTGATTTAGGTTTTTAGTATGCATGTAAATTGTGAATAACTTTTTAATAATCTGAAAATATATTTTAATTTCATGAATAGTGTTTTTGTGAATAGTAATATGTGCTTGTGTTGTACATGGATTTGTGTAGTTAGAGTTTAATTGTGATTTGTTGTTTGTATTTGTGTTGTATATGGATTTCTAATTTGACTATGAGTTGGATTCTTTGTAAATTTTGAATTGTTGTCAATATATACTTGTTGTTTTCGTTTTATTTGTATATTCTTTTCATTAATTTGTTTCTCACATGTTAGCACCCTCAATCCCCGGCTTGAACGATCCCTGCTTATCCTATACTAACGCTCGACATTTTCAGGGTTTAAATTGGCGAATTCTTTTGCACGTATCATCTTTAAGGAGGCCCGTCCGCCCATAACATTACTTTAGATAATAGCATTTGATTTTGTCTCTCAGTAGATCTTCTGATTTGGGAAATGAATTCTTTAATCTTTTCCTTTGTCTTAAAATCGGTATACGTGATATGTTTACAGAACAATACAAGGGAAGGGAATGAATTCAACCAAATGGAATTTGATGCATTGGGTACATACCCATTTGGGGTTGCAAACTGAATTGCAATATATGTGTGCTCTCAGTGAGTGATGTGCCCATCTATTTCTTTGATAAACTAAATCCTCATGATTCTAGGTGTACAGAGAAATAATAACAGTACTAATTTTGAAAGCCTGGTTTGTGTCTGTGGTAAATAGCACTAGGAAGACAATAACGATGACATAATATATGTGCTATTGGACTCTGGATAGGCATATCTAGTCTTTAGGGTATGTGGATGTATTATAAGTTGGAATGTGTACATAAGCCATAAGACCTATATCCAGTCAATTTTTTGTTCTTTATTTTGGAGGAACCTACTAGTTCATTGTGTTTTGCGTCCATAGTTATTCTAATGACATGTTAATTGGCTTACAGCTGAGGAGGTTGATCTCTCCCAGGATGTACAGCAGTGGGAGGCTCTGACCTACTCCAAGAAACACTTTATAAGTCATGTTCTGGCATTTTTGAGGCAAAGGTAAGGCCAAGGTTGCTCGACCTGGTTCTCTACCTCCCGCTGCTCTGAAGGTTGGTGGCCCAGTCAAAACAAAGATGCCTTCAGAATTGAGAGTAAGTTTGTCAATTCATAGTTGTTCTCTATAGGCTTATTCTTATTAATAGTGAAATCTTAAGTCATTGTCTCAGTTATATAAAACTTATTAATTGTATTGCCTCTTTTCTTGTTCTTGGTTGGAAAATTTAGAACTCATCAATTTTTAACTGTCCAACTCAATGTACTATTTTTGTTTTCCTTATCGTGTGTAGAAGAGTTTATGAAATTTGCTGTCGGTATTTGAAATTGCATCTATGCCAGGTCTCATTTGGTATCGGTATACAAAACTTATGTAAGTATATAACTACTCATTAGTTAAGGAATAGTTCTTAGCTTTAGATGAAATCTTAGAATGTCTAGTTCTATATAATTATCTAGACATCCTTGTTCTTAGATATATCGATCTGTTCTTACTTATAAATTGGAGGATTTTTTTAAGACTTAAGAGTCGTGAGATGTACAAAAATGAGTTGAGATGGCTTGCTCGCTGATGTCTTTTTGTTCAAGTGCTATTTCCATAAGAACCTCTTTCAAGGAGGAGCAACCTACAACAATGGAGATAGAGAGGAATAACTTAATTTCAATTATACGAGCAGTGATTTTGATAGTAGCACATATGGATATTTTATAAAATTGATAACATAATAACTTCTGAAATAATTTTGCTGATAACAAAGCTTTGTGTAATGTAGAATTTTGGTTGGGCTACCAACTACAGAGAACAGAGAAATGATCATGTGGACTCTGCTGGCAAAAGAGAAGGTAGATGACTAGCTAGATTTCAGGGAGCTTGCAACTACGACTGAAGGATATAGTGGAAGTGATCTTAAGGTCAAAGCATTAGATTACATATTTGGTTGTCTGGTGGTCCAATGCATATTTAGGTCTGAATTAGAAGTTGAATGGACTGTGACATCACTTTTCTACAGAACTTGTTCACAACATCTGGCTATCAGCCTGTGAGGGAGTTAATGCAGGCAGAGACACAAAAGGATTTGGTAAGATGATCTTTTTCGAAGGAAGTTTGGATCACAAATATTTGGATCGAGGATCGTAATTTTATTCAATCATCAATATTTGTTCTTGACTGTAGGATAAAAAGAAGAGAGCTGCAGAAGACAAAATCAAGAAGATGTTTCTGAAGAATGAAATCCAGAAGCTGTCTCGGATACAAAAGAAGAACACAGAGAGGGAAGAGTGATCACCCTCAGGGCCCTAAATATGCCTATCAGCCAAGCATTGACATTTTTGAAGCTTTTGATGAGGTTAGAAATGCTAAGAGATTGGAAGACTAATTGTTTTTTCAGAGCTTTAGGATTGGTACAATCATTATTTTATATCGACTTTCATCTCATTCTGATAGGATGCCATTATAGATCCTTTATCTAACCAACGAGAGAATGAGTGAAGGCGACTGTGAGCATTCTTTTGTCTTAAAGGATGGTCTTGGATATGTGCTACATTTGTAGGGTTATTAACAGAGGAATTGACACGATATTTGAGTTTCAGTGTAACAAGGTATTGCTGCCCCCTTAAGTACCTAGAATACCATCATGTTAGTATAATCAGCTTGCTAGTTGCTGATGGAAAGAGCTATAAACTGATATGTCCTTGTCACTTTGTTCTTTTTTCCTCTATATTGAATGAAGTAGCCTAAACTTTGTTTTTTAGGGATGGGCTCTTTTACAAGATATTCTTTTTTCAATTGTAAAGACAAGCAAATATTGCTCACACTTTCTTGCTGTCTAAACATCACTCAGTCCTTGGCTGTTTAATCTTAGGCTATAACTTTAATTTCAGTTTTGTTTAGGTGGTGCACTCTGTATACTAACTTATTTATGCTAATTTGTGTTCTCAATATGGCTAATTCTATCTAATCGGATCATTTTCTTATGACAAGGCAATTTAAGTATGGTCATGGCTCTAGCTGGGAATAAAGCAGATCTGGTAGAGTGAAGGAAAGTGGCAGCAAAGGTAATTATCATTTATGTTTCTTTATCCTGCTTACTGGTTGACTTTTATACAGCTCTTGATTGTTTGTGTCAAATTTTTTTGATCTTGATTCATCAATGATCAAGCAATCTAATATGAAAATAATTCTATTGATATGCTTAGTTTCATTCGTTGCATAGTAATGTTTGTGTTTCTATTGATGTTGGACTATAGTTTACGGTCTCATTCTTATGGTAATTGCCCCTACATCATGAATCTGATTTAACCATGATCTTTTCCTGGTAATTGTGGCTTGAAGGATAATTATGTCTAGTGTATGTTTTCTTTTATTTCCTACTCTAGGTCAATTTTTTATTCTAGGATGTCTTGGCTCCTAGGATGAGATTGTGATAAAAATCTACAGGAAAAATTGCATGAACAATGGTTATGCTCATCAGCAACTGTTTAATTCTGTGAAATTTATGTATTTCATAAATAAAGGAAGCTAAAGAAGAAAATGAGACTTCAATTACTATTTGTTGAATTGAATACCAATTGATTATGTTGTCTACTTTCAAAAACAATTGATATACAAAAAACTGGATAAACTTCTAGGCTAAAGATGGTAAAAGACTTTGATAGACTTTCTGATCTAATCTGATTGAAATTTAGACTGTTTGTTATATGAGAAAATGCATATTTTTCATACGAAACTTGTTGCTCTTGCAGGAGGCACAAGCAAATGCTCAGGAGAATGGACTGAATTGAATGTATAGTTATACACTAAAGTAATTGGTACGTGAAGTAGAACGAGGAAGATCCTTGTAAAAGTTTGAACCCTTTGTAGTAGAGAAAGATAACCCTTGTAAAACTCAATTATCTTATAAACTTTCGTAGAAGCTTCATTCCTTTTATAACATTTATGAGAAAGATAACCCAGGAGCTCCGATACGCCGCTTCTGGTCATTATTGTCATCGTTGATCACCAGAGGGAGGACGGGGAGGTGGCAGCGAACACGTCTGTGGTGGGATATCATCCTAGCCGGAGAACTCCGGAATCGGCCTAAAAAGCCGAGTCGGGTCGAAGGATTTTCGATGGGTCGGGGCTGCGCGGAGGGGAGAGAACGAAGGAAAAATATCTAATTTTGGAAAATTTCGGGATTTTTGAAGGAAACCCTAAAAATTTCATTTTTATAGAATTTTCTCAAATTTTCAAATGCTCATAACATTCTCATCCAAACTCCGATTTTCACATTCCATATATGCACGAACTTGTATCAATGCATTCTACGACTTTCGTGAAGGAAATTTTCCCAAATTCCTAACGTATAAAAGGTCGATTTTCGAAACCTCCCTAAAAAACGTGAGTTTCGAATAATTAATCATCTGAAATTAATTTCATTGCACAACTACATACGAATCAAGCCTAAAATTCATAATTCAAATAATTGATCGAATATTGAATTAAAAAATTAAATAAATTAAAATTCCGGTCTTTACAGTCTACCCTCTTTAAAGGAATTTCGTCCCGAAATTCAAGCACACTCATCAACGAACAACTGTGGATACCTCAATCTCATATCGAACTCCAACTCCCAAGAAGCATCGCCCTCGTCATGGTGGCTTCACAATACCTTGACCAAGTCAACTTCCTTCCTTCAAAGCTATTTTGTTGACCTATCCAAGAAGGACAGGTTCAACCACAAAGGTTGTATCCGCATTCACCTCAATCGTACCGTAATCGATCACATGTGACTCATCCTGGATATACTTCCTCAGCATAGACACATCGAAAATACTGTACACACCAGACATGCTAGGAGGTAAAGCAAGCATATAGGCCAATTCTCTTATCCTCTCCAAAATCTCAAAAGGTCCAACTAACCTTGGTGCCAGCTTCCCATTTTTGCCAAATCTTACCACACCCTTCGTGGATCAGACCATCAAGTACACATGGTATCCTTCCTTAAACTCAAGCGGCCTTCTTTTCAAATCAGTATACCTCTTCTGCCTGCTCTGTGCTGTTTGAATTCTATTCCTGATGATAGATATTTTCTCAGTAGTCTCCTGAACAATCTCAGGACCCAAGAGCTCTCTATCTCCGACTTTTGCCCATCACATCAAAGATCTACATGACCTACCATAAAGAGCCTCATATGGCACCATGCCGAAACTGGAATGATAATTGTTGTTGTAAGCAAACTCAACGAATGGCAGATGATCTTCCCAACTTCCCTTTAAGTCCAAGATAGAAGTTCGCAACATATCTTCCATCACCTTATTCACACTCTTAGTTTGCCCATTAGTCTGTGGATGAAAAGCTACACTCATAGCTAAAGAAGTTTCAAAGGCCATATGGAACCTTCTTTAGAGTTCTGAAGTAAATCGAGCATCCTAATCAGAGGCAATTGACACAGGTGTCATGCCCCCATTTTTAAGCAATTAAAAATTAATATATAATCTCATAATTAAACATGCGTGAATAATCAGTCATCAATACAAAATACCTAGAAAACTTTTTTCCTTTTTAAACCAAGTACATATATACTAATGCCTTGAAACAATTACTACAATACATACTCGCTCCACAGAGTTATATATTACACACAATTACGAATTAAATTGTCTCAACAAAATAAACATAAAAGACTCCTTAGAGTCCATTACATAGTAGAAGTCAAAATCATGGCAAAGCCAATAAAATTTGTTTCATACCTGTACTGCTACAAACAAGCTACCTCAGCTTCAGCTTCGATCACCCTTACCTGCAGGATTAACCCCTACACCATGGAATAGTGCAACGAGTTGTCACATAATAAACCGGGTAAGCTTATGAAAGCTCATATGAGTAACTCAAAACAAAGGTAAATGAACTCACACAAAATAACTCCAAATCACATTGAACACTAAAAGATATAATACTCTCGAGACTCTCTTTTAAATCCATAATTATGAGTCTCAAGTAACCTCGACGTTGCCCCCATAAGACACAACTGACATTTGGCAGACAGACTAGAGCTCTAACTGATCGTAACTAACAACCCGGCGCAAGAACATGGTTCACGATTATCGGTAACCAACAACTCCTCAGAGCATAGTTCATCGATATCAGCAACCAACAACCCTTAAGCTCATGGTTCATTGATAATATGCCATGGTCACATTCATGACCTACTGATCTCTACATACCAAACCATTTAAAGAAGTCTCGCTAGACTTCAAAAATGTTACACGACTCCTGATGCTTTTCAAACAATAAAACTCAACTCATTTATACAATATATTGTTTTCTCAAAAAGTAAACATTCGAAACAATAATAAGAACACGGGTTTGGTTCCTGTGACACTTTATTTTACACATATTTTTACACTTATCTTTAGCCATTAGATTGATATGCTTTGAATGGTCATGATTACTTTCAAGTATGATGTGGCAAATGACGTGGAAACAATTATATTTTCTTAAAAAAAAAAAAAACCTTAAATTAAAATGATTTCATACAGAAAATCAAATGAAATTAGAAGATGAATGGCATATTCTTCTTCACGCAAAAAGAAAAAGAGGCATGGCCTCTCTCTCCATCCAAGTCTCCGACTATATATTCTCCAAGTTAATTGCAGTAACAATAATTATGTAATTGTTAAATATATTTCGATCGCAGAACCCAATAAGATTGTGTAGATTGAGAAATAGAAAAACCACTCAATCTTCTTCATCTAGATCTAGATCGAATGATAGGTTGTGATTTTGGCCTAACAGAAAGAAGAGGGGTATGCTAACAATTGAAGACTCGAGAAGAAGAGAGATATAAAAACTTGTAGTACAGTTACAAATACTAACTTGATGGAATAAAAGAAGGGGATTATGGGAGGATGGATATTTACAACACAAACTGCAGTAAGACAAAATGATTTGGGTGAGAAGATTTTTTGTAGCAAATCGTGTGAAACCTAAATGAAATGAAATCAATAAGGTATCATTCAAAAAATAAAAGAGTTGATTGTTCAACTCAAGGAAAAGGTGAGATGGTGCTGAAAGAAGAGAAGCAAGGTCTCTTAATCTCTCATATTTTCCAAAAGAATAAGAAAGATGTTCATCCTCTATTTTTTTGTTTTTGATTTTCCTTATAAAACTAGTTTAATTGGAGTTTATCTATTTTTTCTGTGAAAAAATATTTATATAATTATTTCCATGTCATTTACCGCATCATGTTTATAATGAATCATGACCATCGAAAGTACTTAAATTGAATGGCTAAAAAGAAGTGTAAAAATATGTGTAAAATAAAGTGTCCCAGGATCCAAACCCTAAGAACACAATCATGCATATTGTTTCATCAACACAAATCATCCAACAATTTTATATTTCACGTAAATACACACACACACACATAGACATTCACACAGGAATATCTATTAATACTGTCACGCCCCGAATATTGAATAAATAAATTCAAATCCGAAACGCGATAACTTAACAAGCACAAGAAAAACACATAGAAATTTTTCATTTTAAATTAAGTAACTAAACAAACTAAGCTCACAATGTCAATACCGACTCGTTCTTTAGAGTCACATATTACATTACAGATAGTTTACAAATTAAACTGAATGACAATTCAATATGTAAACACAACTACCATAACTCACTACAAAGCGGAAAACTTAAAACTAAGAGTACCCTTCCACGTCCACGCTACCGAACATACACCACAGCTTTGATGACGATTAATCGATATTCTAACCTGCACAATAAACCCTACACCATAGAATAGTGCACCGAGTTGAAACAACAAACCCTGTAAGCTTTTGCAAGCTCGTATGAGTAAACTCAATTAAAATAACTCATATCATGCATGCTTATAATTTCTCAACTCGTGAGATAAATTAAAGCAACAACATTCAACTCCATGTTAACGTTTGTGCTGGCCACGAAGAAGAAGACCCGTGTTGGGGAAACACGGGCTGTGATGGTATAGTGAGCAAAGGGCGAGATGTACCTCCACGACGGCATTGGTAGTGACGACCGTAGGTGAAGTTGCGCCGACGGGCGGAGGACCACAGGACTGGAGATCCGTGCCAGATCGGGGCTGGGCTTCAACGGTGGAGCCACGGGGTAGGCGTCAACGGCGGGACTGTGATGAAACAAGGCTAAATCATGAGAATCAAAGGGACAGACATTTTGCTGGGCTTCGAAGGCTAAGATCCTTGCACGAAGATCAGAAAAATCAGGGAACGTAGACTAGGCAAGCGCCGTACGTAGCATGAGGTATTCTTGACCAAGGCCATGGAGTGTGGCTACGACAAGATCAGCATTAGAAACTAGTTGATTGATGGAGGCCAGAGAGCCAGCAATTGACTTTGCTTGTTGGAGATATGCGTCAACAGTTTAGGTGCCCTTTTGGAGATCGAATAGCTGAAGCTTGAGACTTGTAGCACTGGCAACAGACTTCTGAGCAAAATGGCGAGACAAGCAGTCCCAGTTGGATTTGGAAGTGTTGAATCCAATGGTAAGACGTGCAATGTTTTCAGTTAAGGAAGTATTGAGAATGCTCACAATTTGTTGATCAACTATTACTCATTTGTAATGCTATGAGAAGAAAGAAGACACAGAAGGAAGAGGAGAAAAGGAAATACAGGGTAGGATCCTAGACCTAGTCTGATACCATGAAGAAATTGATTTTCATTGATTTGTGCAATTGCACTCTTTACAATATATAGCAGTATACATGGTTACATTTACGTAAAGTAATTACAACAATATCAAGCTGCTCAATCCTAGCCTTGTAACTGATGTTAAACCCTAGCCATAACAGATCCTTGACAATAGCAATATCAAACTGGAGATAAATCAATTAATGGCGGAGATTTGGTTATTGTAATTGAAGCTTGATTTGAGGAAGAGATATGCAAAGAATCTGTGGTTCTAACACTTTGCATTACAGATTTGTTCTGTTGTAATGGAATCCACTGGTTTATGATCTACACCAGATTACTTCAATTTAGCTTCATTCTCTGCTATCTGAGTTTGAATCAACTTGCAGAACCAAGAACCCACTGATTTTGAGCTTGAATAAACTAATCCTATACTAAAGCTTAGTGAGAAAATGCAAAAGCTAGCAAACCAATTCTACGAGGAATGAAAATGCAGTAGGGAGAAAAATTTTCTTGCTTTCGTTTATCTACCCTGATCTTCTTATATATCGCCAGTGTTATAAAATGAAAATTAAGAGAGTTTGGGAGAAGAGAGAAATGGCGCAGAGAATGGAGTGTGTGTTTTATTCATCTCACCATGAGGAGCCTTATATAGTACTACATGGTGTATACAGAAAGGTAATGCTTAATTACAATTCAATCACTCCTACAATTACAACCCATCAATCAGTAATCAGTAGTGATTGGCAAAGATTACTCAACAACTATTTGCATGGTTATCCACAAATATTTACAACACTCCCCCTTGGATATTCCATGTCAATAGTGTTGCCTAGGCTGTGCGCTTCTAAGTTGCCTCGTAAAAAACTTTGCCAAGTAATAAAAACCATGTGGGAAAAAACAACCCTGGTCGAAGGAGAAAAAGAGCACAACGCACGTGAGTGTGGAGTAGTTGTATCACAACTTCAAAGATAGGTGAATTCTTCTTATCAACATCATAAGTAGGTAGTATGTCTACGAGAGGGATGCATTAGAGTTGTTGCACCAAAACCTTGCCCGGTAAACCCGTGGTCGAAGGAAAAAGATGAGCAAATGCGTATATGTCGAATCAAAGCATCTTCAGGATGTGCATAATTGGGGTGACCATGCTACAGATGTGCCTCGTTAAAACCTTGGCAGGTAACAAAACCCAGTGGGACAAAATAACCCTGGACGAAGGACAAAAAGAGTACACGATAGTTAAGTGGGCATGCTTCGGGATACTCCCCTTGATTTCGACTCCTCCTAAAAATTACATGTTAGGTAATTCAAATAGTTTACGTAGATTAATACCTTGGACATGCTTCTGGAATGTAGACTTTGGTAGTGACTTGGTGAAGAGGTCTGCATGATTGTGATTGTAGCATTGCTGTTTGGGCCGCCCATCCTTTGGTGTCATGAAGAAGTCCATACCTTCTCTTTTTTGGGAATAAGTGATTCTAGTCTACATTGTGAAACTTGTACTCTAGCCAAGAGTCATAAGTCTAGTTATTATTCTAGCTTTCAGTCTAGTACAATGCCTTTTGAATTAATTAGTTCAGATTTATGGGGACCTTCCAAACATTCGATCAATTGTTTTGGGAATGTATTATTTTGTTTTATTCATTGATGATTTCACAAGATTAACTTGGGTTGTTTTGCGTAAATCCAAGGATGCAGTTTTCTCTGCCTTTACAGCATTCCAAATCTTGTTCGTACCCAATATGGTGCTCATATTAAGGTCTTTCGGTTTGATAATTTTGGGGGGGGGGGGGGGGGGCGAGTTTGTTAATCATTCATTTCGTGATTACTTCTAATCTCATGGAATTGTTCACCAAACCACTTACCCATAAACACCATAACAGAATGGGATCTCTAAACAGAAGAATGGTCATTTGTTAGACATGGATTGCGCCCTTCTTCATAGTGCCAATATGTCTAAATACCTTTGGGGAGAGCCAGTGTTGTGTGCCTCCCATCTCATTAATCGTTTCCCATCTTCCTCTCTTCAAGGTCGTATTCCATTTAAGGTATTGTCTAGTTATGTCTCTATTCTATCTCTTAATACCCTTCCTGCTCGTGTCTTTGGTTGTGTAGCCTATGTCCATCTTTATAAGAACCAATGTTCCAAGTTACATGCAAGGGCTCTCAAGTGTGTCTTTGTCAGGTATGGGACCATCAGAAAGGATACAAGTGTTATCATCCTCCCCCTCAACGATTTTATGTCACCATGGATGTGACATTCAGTAAGGATACCAGCTATTTTCCACCTTTTATGACTCATAGTCAGGGGGAGCCAGGTGTTTTTTTTATGAAGGATAGTACCAAACAGGACCAACGATCAATTGCTTCATCCCAAACAATCAATCGTTCAGTGAGGAGGAAACGTCCAGTGGCCCGATGATCGTTCTCTCTAACACGCCTCAGCTTCCAAACCCAGAAACCGCCAACACTCCTGCAACCTCCTCTCCACTCAGTGATAATGAGCCTAGCCTTCCCACCACAGCCACCCTTCGCTTTCCAGCCTTAGATCTCAGCAAAAATGAAATTATCGAACAGAGCATTGTGAATTCCGAAACAGAAAATGCAATTGCCAAACAAAGCATTGTGAATTCTGAAATAGAAAGGACAATTGTTGAATGGTCTACCCTTCAATAAGAAGCCCCTAATCGTTCAGTCTTTCTCTCTCCATCAGTGGTCTCCCCTATTCAATCTTCATCTGAGGTACGTAGTAGTTTGTCTTTCTCGCATAATCCACCTTTGTCTAATAATGTTACTCCTCTAACTGATTCTAATAGTGTCACTTCCTAGTAAAGTACAGGATTCAATGAAGGACAAGTAGTGGGCAAAAGTAATGGCTGTGGAGATGGATGTACTTGAGAAAAATCAAATGTGGGAGTTAGTATCACTATCTCCTGGAAAGAAAACAGTTGGGTGCCGATGGGTGTATTTAGTGAAGCACAATTCAGATGGTTTGATAGACTGATATAAGGCAAGGCTAGTAGCGAAGAGTTATACCCAGAAGTATGGTGTGGACTATGATGAAACTTTTACACTAGTAGCAAAGATCAATACAATCCGGGTGCTTTTGTCTCTAGCAGCTAATCTTGATTGGCCTTTGCAACAATTTGATATTAAAATTGCCTTATTACATGGTGATTTGAATGAAGAAGTATACATGGACTTTCCTTCGGGGTATGGTACTTCCACTGGAGTAAGGTGGTGTGTCGTTTAAGGAAGTCCCTATATAGCCTTAGGGGTCGTCAACGGGTCAGGCCGGGCTTTATTAAAAATCAAAGGATCCAAGCCCGTCCATATAAAGCGGGCCTTGCGGGCTTTATTTATAAATAAATATTTAAAGACACAAGTTTTTTTTTTTTAATCAAGCTTTGGAAATTCAAAGGATAATGATCAAATACAACCAAAGATAACAGATCTATATAACTATATTGTACAAAAAAAATATATATATATATATTTATATATAGATACTAATTTATTGATAAATAAATTTTTAAAGACACTAATTTTTTATAAATCTATATTTATACATCATACACTCCAAAGAGCTACATATAGCAATTCAAAGAAAATGAGAAACTGACCGTTGGATGAGTTTATTACAATAAATTATGAGTGTGGTAAAAAATTTAGCCAATTTCACCATATTTTCGAATCCAATCGGATTGGTCAACCGTAGTTACTTATATATTTTATTGGTTGACCGATGGCGTGGCAGCTGCGAAACGTGCTTATTTTTTCACATCACGTTTGTATATATTCCATCTATGGATGTGCGTGGACATAAGATAAAAAAAAATTAATTTTAATTACAAACACATTGGACTATACCAATTTTATTCCTAAAGTTATATGACTTATACATTGCATTTAAATTGTTTAGGTTCATTCTAAAGCAACCATGAAGTGGAAAATGAATTCTGAGAAACCAACCGCTTGATGGAGAGATTGTAATGTTTTATGGTGGTTGTAGAAAATCCAGTCAATTTGGTTCTAATCAACTAGGTCAAACGTAGTTACTCTTAAAACCTATATTTATATATCATACACTCCAAATAGCAACCCCTATCAATTCAAAGAAAATGGAAAAACAGACCGTTGGATGAGTTTATTACAATAAATTATGAGTGTGGTAAAAAATTTAGCCAATTTCACCATATTTTCGAATCCGATCAGATTGGTCAACCTCAGTCACTTATATGTTTTATTGGTTGACCGATGCCGTGACAACCGCGAAACGTGCTTATTTTTTCACATCACGTTTGTATATATTCCATCAATGGATGTGCGTGGACATAAGATAAAAAAAATTAATATTAATTACAAACACATTGGACTATACCAATTTTATTCCTAAAGTTGTATGACTTATACATTGCATTTAAATTGTTTAGGTTCATTCTAAAGCAACCATGAAGTAGAAAATGAATTCGGAGAAACCAACCGCTCGATGGAGAGATTGTAATGTACGTTTTATGGTGGTTGTAGAAAATCCAGCCAATTTGGTTCTAGTTTCGAATTCGATCAACTAGGTCAAACGTAGTTACTCTTATAAACCTATATTTATATATCATACACTCCAAAGAGCAACCCCTATCAATTCAAAGAAAATGGAAAAACCGACCGTTGGATGAGTTTATTACAATAAATTATGAGTGTGGTAAAAAATTTAGCCAATTTCACCATATTTTCGAATCTGATCGGATTGGTTAACCGATATGTAGAATATATATATATGCACATTAGCACATATTTTATATAGAAGTATAAGAACTTCCACACACATACACAGACACATATTGATATATATATATATATATAAATACACACACACATATATATCTATATATATATATTTATTATGCGGTAATGCATATATATCTTTTCTATATATATACATTTGGAAGCTTCACATATTGCAAAAAAGAATAGCAAGCTCAAGGAGAAGAAGATAGTAACAGAAGGCCCAACTAGCCATTTTTTCTCACTGATTCTACAACCTTCCATATATATGTTTATAAACACACACACACACACACACATATATATAACACACACACACACACACATATATATATAAACACACAAATATATATCTATATGTGTGTGTGTGTGTGTGTATATATATATATTTATAAACACACACACACACACACACACACATATATAATATTTTACGGGCTTTTACGGGCTGGGTTTTTGCGAGCTTTTTATATCTATATATATATATATATATAACACAAACACATATATATAAACACACACACACACACACACACATGTAATATTTTACGGGCTTTTACGGGCTGGGTTTTTGCGAGCTTTTTGTGGGCCGGCCCAATACCCACCGAGGCGGGCTTTTTAACGGGCCTAGCCGGGCTTTTATCCCTTAGGGCCGGCGGGCCTCCATCAGCCCACTTGATCCTGTGGGCTTTTTGATGAGGCCTATATAGCCTCAAACAATCTCCAAGAGCTTGGTTTGGTCGATTCATGTCATTCATGAGGAGGATTGGGTACAGGCATAGTAATTTAGATCATACCCTCACTACGTCAATATTTGAATCAGACAACATGTATTAGACAACTGCGCACATTTTATTTTTCATCTAAAAAATTCATATGACAGCAAAAATTATTTTATTGTGTATGATTCAATCATACAACAGTTTCTGTAAAATAGGTGTGATGTTGTCCGCATTTCTTAAAGGGACAATAGATTTTCAGATTGCTGTTGTCCAAATAGCTAGTATCAGACAACATAATAATTGTTGATGTTGATCCATTGTTATTCAGACAATGGTCGAAATTTGATGTCATCTGAATAAATCTATTCAGACAACTCTTTTTACATTGCTATTGTGTAACTTATTATCAGACAATAACTATGTTGTGATGTTGTCTGATATTTTCTATTCATACAACATCTTTTCTTGTCTGTTGTGTGACATTGTTACATACAATGGTCCTTTAATTTATATTGTCTTAGTATTGTAACTTCTAATGCCCCAGTAGTTTTCACCTGGTCAGTTGCTGACCAAAGAATTTATACTCAATAACCCTTAGATTTACATCCAATGGTGGAAAATAAAACACCTAAACTTAATAATAATTCTCTCTGCCATTGGATTTACATCCGAAGGTGGTTGAGCATTATTTTCTTGGTCAATAACTGACCAGGTGAACATTTTTGTCTGATGCCCTAGTTGACTCCCCACATTTGACTAAATTTCAATTTTTCGACTCCCTCAATCCACCAAAACTTAAACTTCCCCCGTTTTCTACAAAGCTACCTTACTTTTTCCTCCTCAAATAAAAAAAAAAAAAAACCGAAAGCGACCTTTGCCTTCTCATATAGCTCTCTCTCTCTCTCTCTCTCTCTCTACTCTCTTTCCACGAACACCACTGCCTCTCTTTCCTCCGCTCACTCCCGCTCCGCGCTTCTTTGATTTCATGAAAAAGGAGAGTGACGACGACAAGAACAAGGCCGAGCTCAGGTTCCACTCCTCTCTCGCCTACGCCCCTCCGCCTTCTTCGATGCAGGTATTTCCCAATCTCTAAAACCCTCAATTAATCTTTTAGATATGGGATGAACACACATCAACATGTTTTGGCCTTTTGTGATATACAGATTTGATTCGGGTTTGGGTTTAATTAAGGAGTTGGCCGGCTTAAGTTCCTCCTCAGTGCAGCGCCTGGTTGTGTCTTCACCAGAGGAAACCCAAATGTCTTCATTGTTGGATAATAGACTTGCAAAAAGTTTAGAAAACCGTCAGGTAACCATCATTGGGTTTGTCTGATGGTTTTTCGATTTTCTGGTTTGGGAAACTCCCTCTATTG
Organism: Rosa lucieae; assembly: GCA_024704745.1. Taxonomy (NCBI): domain Eukaryota; kingdom Viridiplantae; phylum Streptophyta; class Magnoliopsida; order Rosales; family Rosaceae; genus Rosa; species Rosa lucieae. The sequence continues at coordinate 38,106,224 of CM045498.1, forward strand.
TTAGTCTTCATGATTTGATTGTTTCAAATCAGCATAAGTTTCAGGCTGTGGGGTTCCTCCTCTGCCTCACGTATGAAATTTAAACCTTGGATGGAAATCAGATTTTGATTCCAGTGAGATTATTTAGTTAGCAAGGATTCTTGGATTGGTTTTGTGATAGTTGACTTGGTTTTGGGATGTTGTTTGAATCAGAACAGGAATTCTAAGTATGGGAGACACGAGGAAGAGTTACTGAGTCAGCTTCAGGTAGTAGTAAAGTCCAAACTACCTGGATGCAGAACCTTGTAACTTTTTTGGGGGTTGTTCTTTGGGTGTTCGTTACGTTTAATTGAACTAGGGGACAAGGTAAAGCTTGTCTCTTTGCTAATTACATTGGGTGTTTTGTTGAAGGGTCAGTAGGACCTTTCTGGTACTTAGTCCCTACCTTTTTTTTTGTTAGTGTTTCTGCTTCAGTGCTTCTCTTTCTACTAATTTGAATGTGAATGTACCTAATACAGAAAAGGGTTGCTATAAATCTATATTTGTTCTTAATTTTTTTTTCTTCTAGAAGTGTAACAGAGCCATGGCATCCCAAATAATAAGAGTTTGAGGCTAATGATTGTTGCCAAAAACATCACAGAGGAGCTACCTTAAGATTATTCTATGTGTTCCTGATTCAAATCCGAATAATGATGACACTGCAAGTCATGCTAGTGATGGTTTTGGAAGGCAAATGAGTTCTGGAGCCTTTTCTGATTTCCCAAAAGTTCCTTCACATGAATGTACTCTAAACAAAGTCTACTCTTTCAAGGTGCAAGGAGAAGAAGAAAACAAGGAGGTATAACACCACCATGAAAATCTGCAATTTTTATATGTCTATCCATTCAGAATCTATTTTCGTTTATATGCACCTTTTCATAAATTTTTTCAACTTTTATGCATGTGCTCGGATCATGATATGATTATGTGGACTGTGATACATCATTATGAATTATGAATGATAATATTCACATCAAGTGGCGGCGGTACTAATCAACTTATTTATGCACCTCTATCTTTGCTTAGGTGCCACGTATATCATCTTTTCAATATCTTTAGAGCTTGTCTATGGACATGTATTCCTTGAATGGAAAAAAAAAAAAAAAAAGAACAAGCATGAGCAGAAAGTAGGACAAGAATTAAGGGATGTTTTGCAAAGATAGATAACTGAATGGTATGTAATTATGACATTTTCAATATAGTTTGCTTTCCTGCTATTAACAAATCAATTTATTCTTGCTTGTGGATCTATATTATATATTTCTGTATGCACCAATGACATTGTATTTAGCTTCTGGTTCTTATTGCAAACTAGTTAGATCCAAGAAATAGTGCACTGGTAGTTAGCAGGGGCGGCGATGAACAAATTTTCCTCTTCTAATTAATGTATCTTTTACAATCACGTTTCAACTTCTTAAAATGATAATATTTATGTTGTATTTGGCCAATATGGTAACCAAATCATGAGTGGGGCTTGAAGGTTTGTATTGAGAGGTGGACAAGATTTTATAACATTTTGCAAGGTCACGGAGGCACTGGTATGAAGTCTTACCAAAGTGTTTATTATAATTAGTGTAGTTTCTAATCTTGTATTCAATAGCTTCTAAAGCTATTGTCACGCCCCTGATTTTTACAACAATAAAAATCGATATATATATAATCCCATAATAAACATGCGTGAATATTCAGTCCTCAATACAGATACCTGGAACATCTTTCCCTTAAAACAAGTACTTACTGATACACTGAATCATCCAAGATAACATACACTCGCTCCACAGAGTTATATATTATACAAATTTACGAATTTAATTGTCATCACAATAAAACGTAAATGCTCCTCAGAGCTTACTGCATAGCGGAAGTCATATATTGGCAAAGCCAACAAAAATTGCTTCCTACCCGTTCTGCTGCCAACAAGCTCCTTCAGCTCCAGCCACGATTTTCCTGACCTGCAGGATTAGCCCCTACACCATCACAATGGTGCACCGGGGTTGCCAAACAACAAACCCGGTAAGCTTCTTCAAGCTCGTATGAGTAACTCATGAACATCAATCAACAACTCACATCAATCTACTTAAGGAAACATGCAGCCATGAATCCTTCTAACATTTAATATCCTTTCCACAGAAAGGACAACATGAGTCACCACTATGACTATGCCTTATTTGCTAACTTAACCATCAAGTAGCAATTCAAGTCTCATCTAGACAATTAAAGAAGAATGCCATCTGAACTCTCCTTTAAGCCGCGAACCTATGAGTCTCAAGCAACATCGACTGTTACTCCCATAAGTTATCATGGCAGATAACTAGAACTCTATTGAAATTGTAATCACTCGTCCTAACCAGGACGTGATTACCTATTTCCTGCCTTGATCACCATCTGTGATCTATCACCATCTGTGATCTGTCACCATCTGAGACATATGATTTCAGACTCCGTCTAGTCAGGAAATCAACATCAAAGTCGCCATCTGCAACCTGTCACCATCTGTGACCTATAATCTTTAAACCCCATCTGGTCTCAGCTCAACCATTTATCACCATCTGTGACTCATGATCTTCAGACCCCATCTGGTCATGAAGTCAAACATCTAGGTTACCGTCTGCAACCTATTACTATCTATGATCTATCACCATCTGTGACGTAAGATCTTCTTAGACCCTATCTGGTCTTAAGGTCAACGTTAAGTAAGTCGCATCTGACCTAAAAACGTTACAAGCATCTAGCTTCGGCTTTCCTAATCCTTGCTCACCATCTGTGACCCTTGGTACAAAGACCAATACATCTAAAGTGAGTCACGCTTGACTCAAATATAACATTAATGCTCAATACTTTTCAAACAATAGAAACATCTTTTCTATAATATCGTTTCCTGAAAAGTCACATTTAACAATAATATGAACACCATCATGCATATTATTATTCATCACAATCATTCACAAGGATATATATATTTCATCTAAATATATATATGTAGTCATTCGCTCAGGAATACCTACTAATACCAACTATAGTTTGCAGTTAAATAATTAACGCCAAAACAATAATGGTACTTATGTTCATAAAGGTCCTTGTGAGATTTACTCACCTCGAACTCCTGCTGCGTCTTCAATACATAACCGAACCAAAACTATCACCAACCACTCGTCTGAATACTTCGTCAAGTACCTATTCACATATGGTTCCAACTTAGTAATGATTCATATTTGATTTAAGTTCGAAACCCCTGTTTTTGAACTAAAATCCCCAAAGTAGTGCCAATCGAGGCAAAACCACATCTGAGACCTCCCACAGCCTTCGGAATACGTCCACGATCGATGTGACCAAACCACAAGTCGATCGGACGCTCATATCTTCACGGATCGAATAAATTCACTGATATGAAACGGCAAAAATCACAACAAATCCATTCGAACTCCAAAATTTGCATATTATATATCGAAACGCTCGTATCGACGAGTAAAAGACATATAATACCAGAAACAGTCCCATACATGGCCGGAACACCGCAGGAACGCCACCACAGACGGTGGCGCACCGCCGCCGGCCAAAACTCAAAATCTCACAAAACTCCCAACATCAAAAAGCTTCATCTAAGCATGCTTGTGAACTTTCATAACTGGATCGAAGTCAGAAAACAAGCTTAAGGGATCGAAAACTACCTCACAAGCCGTGAACAGTGATCCAATCCGAGTTGATCGAATTTTCACGTAAACCGGTCGAAACAAACACCAAGGATCGACCAGGAAGCTTGTTCTAAACTCAACCCAAGAAACCTGAAGTCACGAGGTCGCCGGAGTTGTGTTTTCCGGCCGGGTCCGAAAACACAAGGCTGCACCACCTTGCAGCGCCGCCGTGGAGAAGAATCGGCGATAGAGAGCACCAGAGGGACGACCAGACGGCGGAGGCGATCCTGTCTGGAAAGTTTCGTCGCCAGAGGTGGTCGCAGTTCGCCGGAAAAGTCGGGTCGGAATGCCGGGTTCGGGTCGGGTCAGTCGAAAAACTTCAACTCTGAAGGCGCGGACGAGAGAGAAGAGAGAGAGAGGATTATTTCCGGAAACGGAAATGAGGAAAAATGAAAGTATTTTCTGATTTTTCCTATACATACTAAAACGGAAACTTCTTCCGATAGCCATAACTTCCTCATACGAACTCCGATTTACGCGTTCCGCATGCCCACGAACTCGTATCGACGCGCTCTACAACTTTCGTGAAGGAAATTTTCCGAGAATCCCAACATATAAAAAGTCAAACTTCACACGACCCCTAAACTGTGAAATTCAATTATTTATACGTACGAAAATCATTCCACTCCACATAAAACCTACGAATAAAGCACAATAACAATTATTCGTACAACTAGTCCATTATTAATTACCAAAATTACATAATGAAAATCCAGGTCATCACAGTCTACCCTCCTTAAAGGAATTTCGTCCCGAAATTCACGCTTGCTGATCAACAAACAACTGTGGGTACTTCGCTCTCATATCCGACTCCAATTCCCAAGAAGTATCACCCTCGTCATGGTGACTCCACAATATCTTGACCTAGTCAACTTCCTTCCTTCGAAGTTGCTTTGTTGACCTATCCAAAATTCTAACAGGTTCAACAACAAAGGTCGTATCCGCGTGCACTTCAATCGTACCATAATCAATCACATGTGACTCATCCTGAACATACTTCCTCAACATAGACACATGGAAAACATTATGCACACCAGACATAGTAGGAGGTAAGGCAAGCCTATAAGCCAACTCTCCTACCTTTTCCAGAATTTCAAAAGGTCCGACAAACCTTGGTGATAACTTTCCTTTCTTGCCAAATCTCACCACACCCTTCATGGGCGAGACCTTCAAGAACACATGATCACCCCGATGTAAAGCTTGCACAATGTGTCAACCGAATACGTCATTGACACCTGAAGGAAATGCGCTGATTTCGTCAAACGATCCACGATCACCCACACTGCATCGTGACTTCGTTGGGACCTAGGCAGTCCAGTGACAAAATCCATTGAGATCTGCTCCCACTTCCATACGGGAATAGGTAATGGCTTCAACATACCTGCAGGTCTCTGATGCTCAGCCTTCACACGTTGGCAAGTAAGACACTTGGAAACGTACTCTGCCACGTCCTTTTTCATTCCATTCCACCAGAATTGCCTTCGCAAATCCCGATACATCTTAGTGCTTCCAGGGTGGACAATATACCGCGATCGATGTCCCTGACGAAGAATCTCTCCCCTGAGGTCAACATGATCCAGAACATACAACTTATGGTTCAACCTCAAACCATCATCTACTCCCACCGTCCACTCACATGGAACGTCAATGGGTACGTCTGCAGCTAACTCTGCCAACTTCGCGCGTGAGAACTCATCCTCTTTCTGACCTTGAATGATCCTGGAAATCAGGGCAGGCTGTACCGTGATACTTCCAAGGAAACTCCCATTCTCAATTCCTACTTGCACAAGGTCAAACTCAGATGCAGTCTCCAACATAAGCCACTCCTGAACCATAACAGAAGCAACAATACCCCTGGGCTTTCTACTCAAAGCATCCGCCACCACATTGGCCTTTCTTGGATGATACTCCAAGGTGAAATCATAGTCCTTAATGAGTTCCATCCACCTTCTCTGTCTCATGTTCAACTCCTTCTGAGAGAACAGATACTTCAAACTCTTATGATCCGAAAAGAGTTCGAACTTCTCCCCATACAAGTAATGCCTCCAAATCTTCAAGGCAAACACAACCGCAGCCAACTCCAAATCATGAGTGGGGTAATTACGCTCATGCACCTTCAACTGTCTAGAACCATAAGCGACAACACCTCCATGCTGCATCAATACACATCCCAAACTTTGATGAGACGCATAAGTATAGATGACTAAACCGCCACCGCTTGTGGGAATAGTCAACACTGGGGCTGTGGTCAATCTAGCCTTCAACTCATTGAATGCTCGTTCACATTCCTCAGTCCACACAAACTGGACATTCTTCCTTGTCAACTTGGTCAAAGCTGAAGCAATGCTAGAAAATCCCTCAATGAATCTCCGATAATAACCTGCCAAACCCAGAAAACTACGTACCTCAGTAACTGTAGTGGGTTGGCCCCAGTTCATCACTGCTTCCACCTTAGAAGGATCCACAGAGATTCCATCCTTCGAAATTACATGACCAAGAAACTTGACCTCCCTTTGCCAAAATTCGCACTTCTCGAATTTCGCAAACAATTCCTTTTCTCTCAAAAGTTGTAGCACAATCCGCAGATGCTTATCATGGTCCTCCAACGTCTTGGAATAAACCAAAATGTCATCCACGAATACTACCACAAACTTATCCAAGTACGGACTGAACATACGGTTCATCAAGTCCATAAAGGCTGCAGGTGCATTGGTTAAACCAAAAGGCATGACAACAAACTCAAAGTGTCCATACCTAGTCCTAAAAGCAGTCTTAGGAACATCATCATCTTTCACCCTCAACTGGTGATATCCAGATCTCAAATCAATCTTCGAGAATACAGCAGCTTCCTTAAGCTAGTCGAACAAGTCATCAATCCTAGGTAAAGGGTACCTATTCTTAATCGTCACCTTGTTCAACTGCCGATAATCCACACAGAACCTTAGTGAACCATCCTTCTTCTTCGCAAACACCACAGGTGCACCTCAAGGAGAAGTACTAGGTCTAATGAACCCTTGCTCAAGTAAACCATCAATTTGCTCCTTCAACTCTTTAAGTTCAGTTGGTGCCATCCGAAATGGTGCCATAGATACAGGTGCAGTACTTGGTATCACATCGATAGCAAAGTCCACTTCCCTTCTTGGAGGTAATCCTGGTATCTCCTGAAATACATCACTGTACTCGAAAACCACAGAAATCTCTGCCATAACCGCCGTACAACTCACTGACTCCACATGAGCTAAGAATCCTGCCCTTAAAGCAGTATCTGACCTAAGACACCGATAACGAAACACCGGCTGCCCAGGTATATGAAATGACACTACCATTTCAAAGCAATCAATCATAGCATGGTTTGGCCTCAGCCAATCAATACCCAAAATGACATCATACTTATGATCTGCTAATACAATCAAGGCCGCGGTAAACTCCTTACCACCAATCACAATTGGACAAGCATCACAAAACTTATCAAGCTCAAGGGAAACACCAAGTGGGGAAATAACACACAAGGATCTAGCAAGAGGCCTAGGAGTTAAACCTAACATATCAACCACAGAACTAGATATGAAAGAGTGGGACGCTTCCGTATCAAATAACACCCTAGCAAAGAAATCAAATAAGGATAAGGTACCTTCCACTCCGGCATTCTGCTGACCAATAGCAAACACCCTAGCATTTCCCGGAGGTAGATGCCTCTGCTGATTTCCTTGTCCCCTACGCTGCTGGGTACAATCCCTTGAGAAGTGCCCCATCTGGCCACATGTGAAGCATGCCAAGTTCTTAGGTTTCGTGCAATCTCGAACAACATGGCCCATCTCATTGCAATTGAAACACTTCGGGTTCGTCACCGGCCTATTAGGTGCAACCCTAGCAGGTGCAGCTGCAGCCCTAGCTGGTGCCTGCTGATTAGTCCTCTGTCTCTTCCAGAATCCACCTCGATTCCCAGATGCTTTACTGCTCCCCGCAGTTGCCTTTCCCTTTCTTTGGAAATCCCTCTCAGCCGATTCGTGTTCTTGGAGAGTCAAGTTCTCCTGCTCAATGGCCATAGCTGATAGGAGCATTTTAATGCGACGTTTTACTTGCTTTTCCCTACATTTCTTGCGTTATTTCCTTATTAAAACCCTGTTTCGGAAAGTTTTCATTCTTTGATTGGGAAAAGTTCCTATTTGTAGAAAGTTTCTATTTTTATAGTTTCTATTTATCATTTTAGTAAGTTTCCATTTTCGGTAGTTGCCATTTTTCATTTTAGGAAAGTTTCTATTTTTAGGACCTCCAAGCAAGTGGAAAATCTTGAGGAGGAAAATCAAAGTTGCAACCAAGTGGAAAATCTTGAGGAGGAAAATCAAAGTTGCAACCAAGTGGAAAATCTTGAGGAGGAAAATCAAAGTTGCAAGCAAGTGGAAAATCTTGAGGAGGAAAATCAATTCAAGTTGAACAAGTTATAAACAAGTGGGAAGATATTTTTTACAAATTTGTCTAACATATCTAGCCCTTCATTTATGTTCATCTCCACCCTCCATTCATCATTTTTTGGGCTATAAATACACTTCTCCTCTCACTCTCAAAATACCAATTCCTTCATCCATTTCATCTCCTTGTCTCACCATTTCCTCTCCATTTTCCTTAGTCACCATTTCCTACACACATTCCTTCATCCATTCCATCTCCTTGTGTCTCCATTTCCTCTCCATATTTCTTTTCCATTCTCTAGTTTTCTTGTTCTTCATTTTCAAGCCAAGAGAAAGAGAAGCCATGCAATACATCAATTTCCTAACCGCCATCCACCCTTGTGTCGTCCCTAGAAGATTGCTTTCTTTCAATGATCTTCAATGTTCTTCGTCTCAAGGCTTTATCATTCATCTTTCAAGGTGTATTATATCCTTTCTCTTGTTTTCTTTGTTTGATTTTGTAAGACTATGAATTCTAGTTAACAAATAATGTTAAGGGCAAAGTTTAAAGCCCGTTTATATGTTTTGAGATAAAGTTATGATTTCTATATGTTGATTTTTATGTTGCTTATGTGGGTTTGTTTAATTAAATTTGCATGATAGAAAACTTTTGTATTTTAATCTTATGTGGTTGCAAACACTTAGGGTTTTGATATAATTGGTGCTAGGTTTAAGAACATGAAATCGACTTTTCGTTTTGTGTAAACTTGAATCAAAGTAGTAAAGGTTTTGTGCAAAGACCGAATTTAATTAAAGAGGATTGCAATTAGGTGGACTTTTCCATACTAAGTTGTACACTTGAGTTGATAGCCTTTCTCTATGTCTAATGCGTTGAACATGTCATGATTGACTAGCTTTCTAGGGCTTGATTGCATGTTTGATAGGATTAATCTAGGTGCTTTCGCTTAGGTTAATTAGCATTGAAAAGTAAAATATGGGAAATCATTTGCTTTCGAATGTTTCACATGATCAACTCCTCTCTCATGACATTTAAAATCAACTATAGGAATTGTAATTGGATTTCTTACATATGGATGTGGTTTTGATCTTTGTTCCTTGCGATCCACCCTTGTATATATGTTTTTACATTTTCTTTATTTTATTTATCTTAATTTTCAATTCTATAATTCTTAAACCCCCCTCCATTTTTATTTTGTTACTTGTATATATTTCTATTCTTTATTTTATTTTTGTAAATAATACTTTATTATTTTAATTCTTTATTTGTTTATACAATTGTATATATTTATATTCTTTATTTTATTTTTGTAAATAATACTTTTCTTTATTTGTTTCACAATTACAAGTGTACCCTCAATCCCCGGATAGAACGATCCCTATTTGCTTATACTACTAACGATATTTCAGGGTTAAATTATGCGCTTGCTTTAAGCGCATCAATAGCCTTAACGAAAATGAGCTCTACCGTCTTCAGTTCCAGAACAGCGACATCGCGCCGGATTGAATCATTCAGTCCCCACTGAAACTTCATAGCTAAGCTCTCAGCATCCATCTGCCTCACAAAGCGATACAACCTTGAGAACTCAGCTTCATACTCCCTCACACTCTTAGTCCCTTGGACTAACGAGATGAATTCCCTTTCCATCTGCTCCTTCACTGAAGGCGGAAAGTACTTCTTCCTGAACAGTTCCACAAACTCATTCCAAGTCATGGTGGACACGTCCATCACCCTCTGTGTGCCATTCCACCAAACCCATGCATCACCTTGGAGCATAAATGTGGAAATCTTCCTCTTCTCATCTCTGTCGTCACAGACGACCATCTCGAAGTAGGTCTTCATATTCTCAATCCATTGGTCTGCCAACATGTGATCCGTACCTCCCAGAAATGGAACTCCTCCCAATCTCGAAATCTCCTTTGCCAACTTCGACAAACGAGTAGGATCTACAACATTAGCAACCTCCACCACAGGTGGAACAGGCAACTCAACATTTGATGCCTCCACATCATTCTCAAACATCTCCTCAACAGGAGGAGGAATCCCGCCTCTACCTCGGGCTCTACCTCTGCCTCTGGGTCTACCTCGACCCCTAGCTCTGCCTCCTCGAGGGTCCATCACCTAAGGAGTATAACAACATGTGGTTAATACATGTATAACTCTCAAACACAAGTATAAGTCAATGCTATGACTCGATCAACCACAATACTACGTCAGAGGATACAATTCCATCCCCTACGTAAATCTTGAGTTAGACTAAAGGTCATCATTCCTTAAAAGTCTATAACTCATAGAAGCTACATCTAGCTACTACACTTCATCTCCTGAGCCGACACTACCTTGACGACTCACATCCTACCGTTCACTACATATCCAATGACTATATCAATACCGAAGAGCATATGATGGGGATCCGCTGCAGACGGGCCATCACTCGAGGAGTATTGATTGTGTCACCAAATATGTACCTTACGCTCTGATACCAATCTGTCACGCCCCTGATTTTTACAACAATAAAAATCGATATATATAATCCCATAATTATACATGCGTGAATATTCAGTCCTCAATACAGATACCTGGAACATCTTTCCCTTAAAACAAGTACTTACTGATACACTGAATCATCCAAGATAACATACACTCGCTCCACAGAGTTATATATTATACAAATTTACGAATTTAATTGTCATCACAATAAAACGTAAATTGTGAGAGTAGCTCATGCCAAAATGGATTTTTCCTCTCGTGTTCGTCCTCCCCCACCTGGCCATTTCAGTAAGGTTGCCCAAACGATTTGAAAGGGAGTTTGTGTCTAGGCGACTATACTTGGGCCGCACGTGTCACGCCCCTGATTTTATACATAATAAATCGATATATAACCCCATAATTATATATGCGTGAACGTCCAGTCATCAATACAAGTACCTGAAAAATTTTTCCCTTAAACTTACACATATATTGATGCCCTGAACCGTCAAAGTTAATATACACTCGCTCCAAAGAGTTATATATTACACCAGCTTATGAATTAAATTGTCAACAACAAGATAAACGTAAATGCTCCTCAGAGCTTACTACAACGGAAGTCCTTAACAACAGTGAAGTCACAAAGATAGCTTCCTACCGTAAAGCTGCAAAAGAGCCACCTCAGCTTCAGCCACGATTTCCTTAACCTGCAGGATTAACCCCTACACCATTCCATTGAATAGTGCACCGGGTTGCCACACAACAAACCCGGTAAGCTTATAAAGCTCGTATGAGTAACTCAAAACCAATTACACAAATTCCACAAAAGCCATCTGCTCATAACCTCAATCATAACATCCAATTACACAAATTTCGGTCAAACAAGACTTCGTCAAGCAATGTTTGACACCACCCTAACGCACTACGGCGACTTCCAAAATCACACTCAATTCCCATTTCCCCCCTAGGAGCTTTTGTCATCAACATGACATTAAAGGTGAAAAACAATGAATCACCTTCCTATCCTCACCACAGAGTTCAAGTCATCACCACTATGGCTTCTAATGTAAAACCAACCATCAATCAATACAATCAAGGAGAAGTCAAGGCAATCACATAACAAAATAAGCAAGAAAATTTATAGTAACCCCTGCATATAAATTAGTTCAGGAGGTCACATTAAGTCAAGCAATTCAAGACAAGGTAGTCATCGAAGTCCCACACTCTGACGTCTGTAGGTAGCCCCAACCATCACAGCAGTCCTCTCGACCTTTGTTAACTTAATAACAATTCAGCTCCGTTACCGAGCGATCATCACACTGATCATCGCACAGATTTCATCAATCATCACGCAGATATTCATCATTCTACTGATCATCACATAGATTTCAAGGATCAACACATAGATTCACAAAGATATCGCCAATCATTACACAGATAGCGATCATCACATAGATTTTACCGGTCATCACATAGATAGCAATCGTCTTACTAATCATCACATAGATATCGCTGGTCATCACATAGATAGTGATCATCTTACTAATCATCACATAGATATCGCTGGTCATCACATAGATAGCGATCATCTTACTAATCATCACATAGATATCGCTGGTCATCACATAGATAGCGATCATCACATAGATTCACACAGATAATTCTACACGAACCTTACATATGACAATCACTACAAGGATCCACTACCAAGCCACTAATACATGAATACATATGTATATATATATACCCCATAATATATATATATATAGACATACATAGTCATGCACTTACAAATGCCACTAATATCAACTATTGTCGTAGTTAACCTAATAACTCCAAAACAATAGGGAAATCATGTTCATAACAAATATTGATCATATTCATAACAAATATCGATCCTGCTCATAACACATATCAATCCTACTCATAACACATATCAATCCTACTCATAACACATATTAATGTTACTCATAACACATATCGATCCTACTCATAACACATATCAATCCTGCTCATAACACATATCGTGAGATTTACTCACCAAACGATAAAGGTATTCCATACATCAATGAACCTTGTGAGATTACTCACCTCGAAATTCCCGCTGCGTCTTCAATTTAGAACAAGGCAACCAATCCACAAAATAGCTGTCCAAGGGTTACTACGTCACGTACCTATGGAATTACAGCTCTTATTCAGTCAACGAATCACAAGGGATAACGTTCGAAACCCTAAATCGAACCAAAATTCCCAAGGTGACGCCAAATGAGGCGAAACCACATCCGAGACCTCCCAAGGTCTCCGGAATACGTCCACGATCGATGTGACCAAACCACAAGTCGACCGGACGCTCGAATCCTCACAAATCAAATAAATTGATCGGTATGAAACTGCAAAAATCATAACAAATCCATTCGAACTCCAAAATTTGCATATTATATATCGAAACGCTCGTATCGACGAGTAGAAGACATATAATACCAGAAACAGTCCCATACATGGCCGGAACACCACCGAAACGCCGCCACAGGCGGTGGCGCACCACTGCCGGCCAAAACTCAATATCTCACAAAACTCCCAACATCAAAAAGCTTCATCTAAGCATGCTTGTGAACTTTCATAACTGGATCGAAGTCAGAAAACAAGCTTAAGGGATCGAAAACTACCTCACAAGTCGTGAACAGTAATCCCAACTGAGTTGATCGAATTTTCACGTGAATCGATCCAAACAACCACCAAGGATCGATCGGCGAGGCTGTTCTGAGCTCAACCAAGAAAACCCGAAGCCTTGCCGACGTCGGAATAAGGATCGCTGGCCGGGTCCGATTTCTTCAATCTGGGCCGCCTTGAACTGCCACCGAGACTGAGAATCGTCGTAAGAGACCACCACAGAGACGACCGGAGCAAGGAGGCGAGTCGTTCTGGGCTGGTTTCACCGGAAGAGGTCGCCGGAGCTGCGAGTTCCGACCGGGTCGGAATGCCGGGTCCGGGTCGGGTCAGTCGGTCTTCTTCGATACTGAAGGCGCAGACGAGAGAGAAGAGAGAGGGAGAAAATTAAAAAGTTTCCGGAAAAGGAAATAATGAAAAAAAATCTCATTTTCCCTTTATATACTAAAACGGAAACATCTTCCGATAGCCATAACTTCCTCATACGGACTCCGATTTACACGTTCCGCATGTCCACGAACTCGTATGGAAACGCTCTACAACTTTCGTGAAGGAAGTTTTCGGAGAATCTCAACAAATAAAAAGTCAACCTTTGGCAACCCCCCTAAAACCATATCCTTCAATTAATTATTCGCCCGAAACACTTCCGCTCCATCCACGAGCCACGAAACCGTCCAATAGTTACAAAATTAATTCTGGAAAATCCTCAGAAAATAATTATGAATTTCCGGGGCATCACAGCACGTCCACTTGATTTACCGCTTGGAATTTGATTTGATATCAGTAATGTTTATAATAAAAGAAATACTTGTGAATACTCTATACGTGTAAATTATTTTGTTGTTTCACACTTTAAACTTGTAAAAATACTTTTCACATTTTATACTCACTTGTGTACTTAACTTGTGTCTTATGTACAATATACTTGTTAATTATACTTGTAGTTTGTAATTAATAGTTATACTTGTTTTTATTTTGTATTTCTTTGTTAATTATAGTTACTAACTTTATTTAACGTAGGTACCGTCTGGCTGAAAGACGTAAAATACAAGCGCTACTTGGGAGGCAACCCAATTCAGAATATAATCAGATTTGCTTTCTCTTTCCCTATTTCTTTTTATTTTTCAATTTTTCTCTTTTGTTTTTATTTTAGGATTTGTTTTCGTAAATGTCTTCTATCTATGCTTACTTATTTCATTGCATGCTTTTAATTGATTACATTGAAGATAATGCAATATTTAAGTGTGGGGGAAGGGATTTATATTTTTGTCTTTCATTTTGAGTCCTATATATATTTTTGTCTTTTATTTTTTGAGTCCTTTATATATAAAAAATATATATATAATATAAAAAAAAAAAAACTGCATTTATTCAGTCTTATTAAATTCAGCTATTTACAAAAAAAAAATAAATAAAAAATAATAATAATAATAAAAACACTCTATACTAAACCATGTCTGCATCTCCGTGGAGTTGAGGCTGAGCTCAAGGGAAATGCGAGAGTCACCGGGTCAACACCATAGCCGACACGTGACCCAAAGTTTAGATCAATGGATCTACCATCATCAGTAGAACTAGTGGATCCAAAATTGAGATCGAGAGATCCACCAACCGGAACGTTCCGAAATTCCTTCAACTTCTGCCTCTCACGAGCCTTGAGGTTCTGGAACCAAAAGAAGACGTTTTTGTCCTCGATCTGCCCATACTGTTTCAGATGAAGGCAGATCTCTTGAATCTGCTCTGGAGTTGGGTACTTAAAACCCTTATCATAGTAAAGGCCCTTGAGGATTCTTAGTTGAGGCGGTGTGGGAGCCCACCGGTTATTAGTCCCGGCTGCATGGTTGTTTCCTCCATCCTCGATTTGTTGCTGGGTCTGTTGCTCCATTAGTTGCAGAGTTCGTGGTTCCATGTTGATGAAGAAAGGATTTGAGTTTCGAAAGAAAGGCTGAAGGGTTGAGAGAGAAAGGTTGGAACTCGGAAGAATTTTCTTTTGGAGTGAATAGTCGCTCCCTCAGAATGCACCTATTTATAGAACGAGTGAGCGGATCTCCACCGTTGGATGGACGATCTCTGAGATTAAATCTACGCGTTGGATTAAAGTCACCCGAAAACACTGAAAAGCTGTTGGTGCGTGGAAGACACGTGGGGGAACCAAACGAATCTCGAGGAGCTGTGACAGACAAGCTACAGCAGAAAGCAGGTTTAATTGCCGTGAATCAAGGAAAAGAAAGGACGCGTGGGGGAACCAAACGAATCTCGAGGATCCGTGACAGACAAGCTATAGCCGAAAGCATGCCATAAATCCAGGAAAAGAAAGGAATATTTACACGTGGGGGAGTTTCTTGGGCCGTGAACTATCATAACTCTTCTCCTTCCTGGAGAAGCTTTGTTAAAACCGTGTGCCTGTTGAGATTTCTACCCTATTTTGTGCTTTACATATACATCCTTTTTTGTCTCCTCCAGATTTTACTAAGGTTTGTCTAAGCGTGCAGTTTCAAATTCCTTCTACTTCCTCATGGCTCGAACCAAGGTTACCTCTCGCAGGGGCGTCAATCAACGCCGTGTTCTCTCTTTGGAAGAAGAAGGTCGTCAAGCGGCCACTAAAGCTGGGCTTACTGGTCCAGGGGACCATCATCCTATCCGTGAGCGTACCCGCAGTCCCCCTCCTCTGCCTCGTCGCTCTCCCAGACTGCATCCCGGAGAGTCTTCTTCCTCACCAGCTGCTAGTGCTCCTCGGCCTATAGCCACCCTGGAAAGCTTGTCGGATTCGATTGATGATTTGCGCTCCTCTCTCCGTGATGGTATTATGGTGACAGATTGGTGAGTCACATGCATGATCGATCACATCTCTGAGATGAACTTGTCTTTGATCCGCTGTCACACTGCAATAAACAAGCTTGCTCAGGAAGTCAATAACTTGCAGAGTTATCCTCCTGGGTTTCCTCTCAAGGACGCTACTACATCACAACATGAGGACCCGCCTCCGAAGGCTGAAACCAGCAAAAGGGCTGCCACTCGCCCGCATACCGCTCCTCCAAAGGAGTAAATGGAGGTACAAGTCTAGGCTGAAAGACTTTAAACATTAAGCGCTGCATGGGAGGCAACCCATTTCAACTGTAGCTGTGGAGGAGACATCAAACGCAGATTTGCTTTCTTGAACTCTTCCTTCTATTTTATTTTCTTAAATTTTAAGTTGTTTTAGGTTTCGTTGTGTTCATTTTCTCTTCTATGCTTGATTTATGCTTTGCATGATTTATATTTGTTTATACATTGAGGACAATGCATGAATTAAGTATGGGGGAAAGGTTATTGCTTTATTGTGTTTTTAGTAGTTAGTATATAAAAAAAAAAAAAATGAAAAATAGTTGATGTTGGATTGTGTTTTTTGTGTTTATAATTGATGTTGTGATACACTAAGGTATATTGGATTAAACATAGTCTTGAAAAAGGGTAGCTGTTTCAGTCCCATTGCACATCGAGACTCCCTGTTCCCGTACCTAAGTGTTGAAATTAAATTAATTTAAAAAAAAAAAAAATTGGTTACTTTTGTTTTTGTTTTTGAGTCTTAGAATGCCCTTTCAACTGTCTAAGATGATTCTATATCTCTAAAATCATGATTAAAAGAGAATCACGAAATTGAGATGATTTTAAAAATGGTATTCTTTGGTTAATTGAGATATATGAAAAATGCATGCATGTGTAGTGGATATGGATTTCGTAACCTTGGTACAGAATATGAGCATGTTAGGATGAGTTTTGATTCATAAAATCCCATGTGAGATATTTGAGCCATGTCCCTTTTTCTTGGAGTGATAATTGAAAAATATATTCTTAATTTCTTGGCGATGTTTTGATGATCTCATTACACTTTCATTTGATTGATTGCTTGCCATAGATTAAGTTTGATGGACTAGAGAATGCTAGAATTCGCTCTTGTGCTTGTTGAGACGTTTGTCAATACATGGCCCTGATTCTGGAAGGGATAGAGGCAACCTAGGAATTATCACCATTGCCAAATAAGCATGTGTCCCTATTTGTGCCCGTCATGGGACTCTCTTAGATAAACCCCTTTGAGCTTACATTAAGCCTTTTCTTTCATCACCCTTAAATCCTTAACCCTGAACCTTAGTATAGCTACACTCCTACCCTTTGTTCTAAAAACTTAGTGGAGCTATATTTTGGGACTTTACTTGAGGATTTGGCATTGAGAAAGAAGATTGAGAAGAGGTGAAAGTTCAAGTGTGGGGGTAGACTTGTCCATGAAAAAAAAAAATTATGTGAAAGCCGTGAAAAAGAAATGAAAAAGAAAAAAAAAATGTGTACGGCTAGAAAATTAAAAGAAAGAAAAGAAAAAATGTATATGGATTTTAGTCCTCCATACTTGGTGAGTTTGGAGTTTGTTTTGAATTGAAGACCCACTATTGGAAAATTTCGTCTTTGTCCAATTCACTAGTTCGAGGGAAGTTTAGAGTGAAGATTGGGCCTAACATGAAGACATTTGGCCCTTTCATAAAACCTCTATGGGATGTGACGTTTTGATATATCTTGGTGGATTTCTAGAAGTCTCTACATCTACATGAGCTCTGCTAGGTTTTTAGGACACTTTGTGAAATTCCTTACCTTTCGTTTCTTAAAACCTTGAGCCTTGGCCCCATTACAACCCTAAATAAGACCTTCTTGATCCTTAAGATGGGACAGCCTTTGATTTGTGGAGATGAGTTACAAGAGTTGAACCTATGGCTTGGGTCCATCCGTGCAAGTAATTGATATCCTTCATGAGATCTTTTCAAAAAAAAATTATATTCACAAAGTGCTTTTCGTTTCTTATATATGTGAGCTATTTGATTGCCTCAAAATATTTTCTCTCACATATAATTGAGTGATTATAAGATTTTAAGCATTGTCTTGAATTCTGAGAGAAGAAAGAGTGGATATACCTTGTGAGGATATGAATCATACTTGTTCGAAGCATGCTTAACAGAAACCATCACCATTATTACAACCAAGTCCTACTTGTGTATGTGTGGATTATATGTTTTAATTAACTCTTGAATATCTACATATTGATTCTTGGTTGAGTGCTAATCTTGATGTTGTGAAAGTAGGAGATTTCTGAGACAAAAAGTTGAAGGGCAATAGAGTCATTGTTTTTGTAAAGTCTTTAATTTTCGTTGAGTCTTAGTGTGTGTCTTAGTGTGATTTTGCTAAGGGACTAGCAAAAGCTAAGTGTGGGGGAATTTGATAGGAGCATTTTAATGCGACGTTTTACTTGCTTTTCCCTACATTTCTTGCGTTATTTCCTTATTAAAACCCTGTTTAGGAAAGTTTTCATTCTTTGATTGGGAAAGTTCCTATTTGTAGAAAGTTTCTATTTTTATAGTTTCTATTTATCATTTTAGTAAGTTTCCATTTTCGGCAGTTGCCATTTTTCATTTTAGGAAAGTTTCTATTTTTCTTATTAGTTTCTATTTTTAGGACCTCCAAGCAAGTGGAAAATCTTGAGGAGGAAAATCAAAGTTGCAACCAAGTGGAAAATCTTGAGGAGGAAAATCAAAGTTGCAAGCAAGTGGAAAATCTTGAGGAGGAAAATCAATTCAAGTTGAACAAGTGATAAACAAGTGGGAAGATATTTTTTACAAATTTGTCTAACATATCTAGCCCTTCATTTATGTTCATCTCCACCCTCCATTCATCATTTTTTGGGCTATAAATACACTTCTCCTCTCACTCTCAAAATACCAATTCCTTCATCCATTTCATCTTCTTGTCTCACCATTTCCTCTCCATTTTCCTTAGTCACCATTTCCTACACACATTCCTTCATCCATTCCATCTCCTTGTCTCTCCATTTCCTCTCCATATTTCTTTTCCATTCTCTAGTTTTCTTGTTCTTCATTTTCAAGCCAAGAGAAAGAGAAGCCATGCAATACATCAATTTCCTAACCGCCATCCACCCTTGTGTCGTCCCTAGAAGATTGCTTTCTTTCAAGGATCTTCAATGTTCTTCGTCTCAAGGCTTTATCATTCATCTTTCAAGGTGTATTATATCCTTTCTCTTGTTTTCTTTGTTTGATTTTGTAAGACTATGAATTCTAGTTAACAAATAATGTTAAGGGCAAAGTTTAAAGCCCGTTTATATGTTTTGAGATAAAGTTGTGATTTCTATATGTTGATTTTTATGTTGCTTATGTGGGTTTGTTTAATTAAATTTGCATGATAGAAAACTTTTGTATTTTAATCTTATGTGGTTGCAAACACTTAGGGTTTTGATATAATTGGTGCTAGGTTTAAGAACATGAAATCGACTTTTCGTTTTGTGTAAACTTGAATCAAAGTAGTAAAGGTTTTGCAAAGACCGAATTTAATTAAAGAGGATTGCAATTAGGTGGACTTTTCCATACTAAGTTGTACACTTGAGTTGATAGCCTTTCTCTATGTCTAATGCGTTGAACATGTCATGATTGACTAGCTTTCTAGGGCTTGATTGCATGTTTGATAGGATTAATCTAGGTGCTTTCGCTTAGGTTAATTAGCATTGAAAAGTAAAATATGGGAAATCATTTGCTTTCGAATGTTTCACATGATCAACTCCCTCTCATGACATTTAAAATCAACTATAGGAATTGTAATTGGATTTCTTACATATGGATGTGGTTTTGATCTTTGTTCCTTGCGATCCACCCTTGTATATATGTTTTTACATTTTCTTTATTTATTTCTTAATTTTCAATTCTATAATCTTAAACCCCCCTCCATTTTTATTTTGTTACTTGTATATATTTCTATTCTTTATTTTATTTTTGTAAATAATACTTTATTATTTTAATTCTTTATTTGTTTATACAATTGTACATATTTATATTCTTTATTTGTTTCACAATTACAAGTGTACCCTCAATCCCCGGATAGAACGATCCCTATTTGCTTATACTACTAACGATATTTCAGGGTTAAATTATGCGCTTGCTTTAAGCGCATCAATAGGTTTAACGAAAATGAGCTCTACCGTCTTCAGTTCCAGAACAGCGACATCGCGCTGGATTGAAGCATTCAGTCCCCACTGAAACTTCATAGCTAAGCTCTCAGCATCCATCTGCCTCACAAAGCGATACAACCTTGAGAACTCAGCTTCATACTCCCTCACACTCTTAGTCCCTTGGACTAACGAGATGAATTCCCTTTCCATCTGCTCCTTCACTGAAGGCGGAAAGTACTTCTTCCTGAACAGTTCCACAAACTCATTCCAGGTCATGGTGGACACGTCCATCACCCTCTGTGTGCCATTCCACCAAACCCGTGCATCACCTTGGAGCATAAATGTGGAAATCTTCCTCTTCTCAATGTCGTCACAGACGACCATCTCGAAGTAGGTCTTCATATTCTCAATCCATTGGTCTGCCAACATGTGATCCGTACCTCCCAGAAATGGAACTCCTCCAATCCAATCTCGAAATCTCCTTTGCCAACTTCGACAAACGAGTAGGATCTACAACATTAGCAACCTCCACCACAGGTGGAACAGGCAACTCAACATTTGATGCCTCCACATCATTCTCAAACATCTCCTCAACAGGAGGAGGAATCCCGCCTCTACCTCGGGCTCTACCTCTGCCTCTGGGTCTACCTCGACCCCTAGCTCTGCCTCCTCGAGGGTCCATCACCTAAGGAGTATAACAACATGTGGTTAATACATGTATAACTCTCAAACACAAGTATAAGTCAACGCTATGACTCGATCAACCACAATACTACGTCAGAGGATACAATTCCATCCCCTACGTAAATCTTGAGTTAGACTAAAGGTCATCATTCCTTAAAATTCTATAACTCATAGAAGCTACATCTAGCTACTACACTTCATCTCCTGAGCCGACACTACCCTGACGACTCACATCCTACCGTTCACTACATACCCAATGACTATATCAATACCGAAGAGCATATGATGGGGATCCGCTGCAGACGGGCCATCACTCGAGGAGTATTGATTGTGTCACCAAATATGTACCTTACGCTCTGATACCAATCTGTCACGCCCCTGATTTTTACAACAATAAAAATCGATATATATAATCCCATAATTATACATGTGTGAATATTCAGTCCTCAATACAGATACCTGGAACATCTTTCCCTTAAAACAAGTACTTACTGATACACTGAATCATCCAAGATAACATACACTCGCTCCACAGAGTTATATATTATACAAATTTACGAATTTAATTGTCATCACAATAAAACATAAATGCTCCTCAGAGCTTACTGCATAGCGGAAGTCATATATTGGCAAAGCCAACAAAAATTGCTTCCTACCCGTTCTGCTGCCAACAAGCTCCTTCAGCTTCAGCCACGATTTTCCTGACCTGCAGGATTAGCCCCTACACCATCACAATGGTGCACCGGGGTTGCCAAACAACAAACCCGGTAAGCTTCTTCAAGCTCGTATGAGTAACTCATGAACATCAATCAACAACTCACATCAATCTACTTAAGGAAACATGCAGCCATGAATCCTTCTAACATTCAATATCCTTTCCACAGAAAGGACAACATGAGTCACCACTATGACTATGCCTTATTTGCTAACTTAACCATCAAGTAGCAATTCAAGTCTCATCTAGACAATTAAAGAAGAATGCCATCTGAACTCTCCTTTAAGCCGCGAACCTATGAGTACTCTCAAGCAACATCGACTGTTACTCCCATAAGCTATCATGGCAGATAACTAGAACTCTATTGAAATTGTAATCACTCGTCCTAACCAGGACGTGATTACCTATTTCCTGCCTTGATCACCATCTGTGATCTATCACCATCTGTGATCTGTCACCATCTGAGACATATGATTTCAGACTCCTTCTAGTCAGGAAATCAACATCAAAGTCGCCATCTGCAACCTGTCACCATCTGTGACCTATAATCTTTAAACCCCATCTGGTCTCAGCTCAACCATTTATCACCATCTGTGACTCATGATCTTCAGACCCCATCTGGTCATGAAGTCAAACATCTAGGTTACCGTCTGCAACCTATTACTATCAATGATCTATCACCATCTGTGACGTAAGATCTTCTTAGACCCTATCTGGTCTTAAGGTCAACGTTAAGTAAGTCGCATCTGACCTAAAAACGTTACAAGCATCTAGCTTCGGCTTTCCTAATCCTTGCTCACCATCTGTGACCCTTGGTACAAAGACCAAACATCTAAAGTGAGTCACGCTTGACTCAAATATAACATTAATGCTCAATACTTTTCAAAATAGAAACATCTTTTCTATAATATCGTTTCCTGAAAAGTCGCATTTAACAATAATGAACACCATCATGCATATTATTATCATCACAATCATTCACAAGGATAAATATATTCATCTAAATATATATGTAGTCATTCGCTCAGGAATGCCTACTAATACCAATTATAGTTTGCAGTTAAATAATTAACGCCAAAACAATAATGGTACTTATGTTCATAAAGGTCCTTGTGAGATTTACTCACCTCGAACTCCTGCTGCGTCTTCAATACAGAACCGAACCAAAACTATCACCAACCACTCGTATGAATACTTCGTCAAGTACCTATTCACATATGGTTCCAACTTAGTAATGATTCATATTTGATTTAAGTTCGAAACCCCTGTTTTTGAACTAAAATCCCCAAAGTAGTGCCAATCGAGGCAAAACCACATCTGAGACCTCCCACAGCCTTCGGAATACGTCCACGATCGATGTGACCAAACCACAAGTCGATCGGACGCTCATATCTTCACGGATCGAATAAATTCACTGATATGAAACGGCAAAAATCACAACAAATCCATTCTAACTCCAAAATTTGCATATTATATATCGAAACGCTCGTATCGATGAGTAGAAGACATATAATACCAGAAACAGTCCCATACATGGCCGGAACACCGCAGGAACGCCGCCACAGACGGTGGCGCACCGCCGCCGGCCAAAACTCAAAATCTCACAAAACTCCCAACATCAAAAAGCTTCATCTAAGCATGCTTGTGAACTTTCATAACTGGATCGAAGTCAGAAAACAAGCTTAAGGGATCGAAAACTACCTCACAAGCCGTGAACAGTGATCCAATCCGAGTTGATCGAATTTTCACGTAAACCGGTCGAAACAAACACCAAGGATCGACCAGGAAGCTTGTTCTGAACTCAACCCAAGAAACCTGAAGTCACGAGGTCGCCGGAGTTGTGTTTTCTGGCCGGGTCCGAAAACACAAGGCTGCACCACCTTGCAGCGCCGCCGTGGAGAAGAATCGGCGATAGAGAGCACCAGAGGGACGACCAGACGGCGGAGGCGATCCTGTCTGGAAAGTTTCGTCGCCAGAGGTGGTCGCAGTTCGCCGGAAAAGTCGGGTCGGAATGCCGGGTTCGGGTCGGGTCAGTCGAAAAACTTCAACTCTGAGGGCGCGGACGAGAGAGAAGAGAGAGAGAGGATTATTTCCGGAAACGGAAATGAGGAAAAATGAAAGTATTTTCTGATTTTTCCTATACATACTAAAACGGAAACTTCTTCCGGTAGCCATAACTTCCTCATACGAACTCTAATTTACGCGTTCCGCATGCCCACGAACTCGTATCGATGCGCTCTACAACTTTCGTGAAGGAAATTTTCCGAGAATCCCAACATATAAAAAGTCAAACTTCACACGACCCCTAAACTGTGAAATTCAATTATTTATACGTACGAAAATCATTCCACTCCACATAAAACCTACGAATAAAGCACAATAACAATTATTCGTACAACTAGTCCATTATTAATTACCAAAATTACATAATGAAAATCCTGGTCATCACAGCTATAGCTTGGATATTTTTTTAGTTACACATAAACACATATTATTGAACATATCCACATATTATTATGGACTGCTTTGCATGGTTAGATATTTGTTGGGTAAATGCTTCACAAGCCTTAAACATATAACCAGTTTCCTTTCTAGTTAGATATTTGTTTATGTTTGATCAATAGATTATTATAAATGAAACCTTATAATGTAGCAGTTGTTGTAAAACGATAGTAAAAGAATTTGAGAGAGAGAGAGTTTAGACACAGAGAATGAAGTATGAGAAAATGGAGTGGTTCTATTCATCTCACAATGAGGTTTATATAGGGTTTACAAAAGGTAACTATTTAACGATTACATCAATCACTAATTATATTCTGTTAATCACCAATTAATCTTAATTGGCGTATATCATGCAACACTAATTGCTATTACATGAATAGCCACATTAATATTTACAACACTCCCCCTTAGATATTCCGTGTCAATAGTGTTGCCCCTGCTATGCGCTTCTAAGTTGCCTCGTCAAAAACCTTGTCAAGTAATAAAAACCCTGTGGGAAAAAACAACCTTGGTCGAAGGAGAAAAAGAGCACAACACGCTTGAGTATGGATTAGCAGTATCACAGCTTTAGAGATAGGTGGAGTCTTCTTATCAGCACCATAAGTAGGTAGTATGTCTACGAGAGGGAAGCATTAGAGTTGCTACACTAAAACCTTGTCCGGTAAACCCAGTGGGAGAAACTCGTGGTCAAAGGGAAAAGATGAGCAAATGCATATATGTCAAAGCGTCTTTTGGATGCAGTAAGTGGGGTGACCATGCTAAAGATGTGCCTCGTCAAAACCTTGCCAGGTGGCAAAACCCAGTGGGACAAAATAACCCTGGACGAAGGACAAAAAGAGTACACGATGGTCAAATGAGTATGCTTCAGGATACTCCCCCTGAAAATTACATGTTAGGTAATTTAGATAATTTACGTAGACCAATACCTTGTACATGCTTCTAGAATGTAAACTTTGGTAGTAACTTAGTAAAGAGGTCTGCACAATTGTCTTCATAGCAAATCTGCTTAACTTCAATCTTCTTATGCTCCTGTTATTGCTGATTGAAGGAGAACTTCGGTACAATATGTTTGGTGTTGTCTCCTTTGATGAAACTCGTCTTTATTTGCTCTATGTAAGCAACATTATACTCGTAGATAATGGCTGGTTCATCAGTGGTGGAATGCAGTCCACATGTGCTTCGAACATGCTTTGTAACGGCTCTTAACCATGTACATTCACATACTGCTTCGTGAATAGCTAGTATCTCAGCATGATTCGAAGAGGTAGCAACAAGTGTCTATTTTGTAGACCTCCAAGAAATTACAGTATTCCCAATGGTAAAGACATAACCAGTTTGGGAACGTACCTTGTGCGGGTCTGATAGATAGTCTATATCAGCATATCCAACAAGGCGAGCATCATTCTGAGGATCAAGAGGGTTTGATCCATTCCTTGATGCGTAGGGATAGAATAAGCCCATATCTGCCATGCCTCTAAGGTAGCGAAAAATGTCTTTTATGCCATTCCAGTGGCGGCGTGTTGGCACAGAGCTATATCTAGCTAACAAGTTCACATCGAATGGGATGTCTTGTCTAAAGCATTGAGCCAAGTACAATATGCGCCTATTGCACTTAGATATGGGACTTCTGGCACCAATATCTCTTCGTTATCATCTGGAAGATGATACAGTTCTTTCTAGACTTCGGACGACCATAGGTGTGCTTGCTTTTATCCTTATTAAAGCGTCTTAACATCTTCTAGATGTAATTTGGTTGATGGACCAAAATTTCACCTGCACTGTCCTCGGGCTTCAGGTCGAGACAATAATTTGTTTCCCAAGGCCTTTCATCTCAAATTCCGACTTCAGGTGCTTTGTGGTTTCCTTGATTTCTTCAGGAGTATCAATCAAATTCATGTCTTTGACATAGACCGTCATAATTGCAAACCCGGAACTTGTTTCTTTAATAAACACGCATGGGCATTTTATTATTCACATATCCCATCCCGATCAAATATTCACTTAGACGGTTATACCACCTCCGTCTAGATTTTTTCAATCTATAAAGTGAATACCTCAAAACTAATGGAGAGCATGTTCCATGGTCTAGAACTATTTACATCGGGTATCATAAGTTCTTTAGGAACTTTCATGTATATCTCTGTATTGTGATCCCCATAGAGATAAGCTATGACCACATTCATAAGCTACATATTCAGTTTGTCAGAAACTACCAAACTGATCAAGTAGCAGAACGTTATGACATCCATTACGGAAGAATACGCCTCCTCGTAATCAATCACAGGGCGTTGAGAAAATTCTTGTGCCACTAGACGAGCCTTGTGTATCACAATCTCATTTTTCTCATTACGCTTCCTTATAAATACCCATTTAAATTCTACGGGTTTAACATGGGGAGGTGTAGGAACAACAGATCCAAACACCTTTCTCTTTGTCAAGGAATCTAATTCGACCTGGATTGCTTATTTCTTTTTTAGCCAGTCGTCTCTTCGTTGATATTGATCAACAAAGCAAGGTTCGAGGTCATCGCTTAATTTCGGTGGGCACCGCAAATACTAATATATCATCGATGATAATCTCAATCCGATTCCAAATCTTACTAAATTTTCTGAGATTTCTCTGGTCTCAGGAATGGGTTCAAATGTTGGAGCGTCCCCCAACATGGTCTCTTCTAGGACGTACCCATAATTCGGATTTATCTCATAAGATGAATCAATTTGAGATAGCGATGTCAAGAGGATTCGTTTGTGCCAAGTTTACCCTCTTCTGGGGATAAGAATCATTCAAATCTAATGGTCTACCTCGCTTCTGGGCAGGGACATATGACTGGTTAGCCACCATGATCGTACCTTGTCCTTTTGCGACTACACATCCTACAAGGAATTTTATCCTTGTAGGCACATTTGCAGCAGGTATATATGATCTCGTCACTTTTGCTAGATCAGAGAAAGTCTCTGGCATATTGTATTCTTATACTCTATAGATCTAGAATTTTCTGCAGTTCACTATTTTCGTGTGGTTTGGGGATTAAGATGAGACATTTTGGGGACATTCCATGTTAATTCACGTCGTTCATCAGGAACAGTGATGTTCTTATCTCCCCCTAACGGTGGGAAGACTATCTTATCAAAGTGACAATCCACAAATCAAGTGGTAAAGAGATCGCCTGTCAAGGGCTCTAAAGAGCACATAATGGATGAGATTCATAATCGACATACATGCCCATCCTTTGTTGAGAACCTAATTTTGTACGTTGTGATGGCACAATTAACACGTGGACTGCATACTCAAATGCTCGTAAGTGCGAAACATCAGGTTCGTACCCAGTCACTAGCTGTAACGCGGAGTAAGGTTGGTAGCAGTGGGCCTCAACGGGACCAATATAGCTACATGCAAGATTGCATAGCCCCACGAAAAAAACTAGAAGCTTGGTGAGCATTACCAAGATTCTATTTGCAAGACCATCTTGGGTGTGAACATAGGGAACTATATGTTCAGCATCAATCCCAAGGGATATGCAATAATCATCGAAAGACTTCAATGTAAACTCTTCGGTATTATCAAGTCTTATAGACTTTAAGGGATAATTCGTGTAGTGAACCCTGAATTTCATAATCTGGGTGAGAGTTTAGCAAAAACAGCATTTTCTTGTGGACAATAGTGTAACATGTGATCACTTTGTCGCTACATCAACCAAAACCATTAATATTTAACTGGTCCACATGGTGGTTGGATATGTCCACAAATTTCCCTTGCATTCTGTGCAAAAAAATGGTGGTGTATGTACTAGTCTTTGCATATGATGGTCTAGTATGAAATATT
Source organism: Rosa lucieae (assembly GCA_024704745.1). Classification (NCBI taxonomy): domain Eukaryota; kingdom Viridiplantae; phylum Streptophyta; class Magnoliopsida; order Rosales; family Rosaceae; genus Rosa; species Rosa lucieae. The sequence continues at coordinate 38,134,176 of CM045498.1, forward strand.
CTTAATGAGTATGTCATAGTGTGTCATTATATACAAAACCCTTATTCAGAAGGGGATGCACATGCGATGTGTTGAGGATACGGTGCATCATACTTTGACCTGGGTGTCTCAAATGGTCATGCCATAGCAAGTAATTGCTTGAATTAGTTAGCTTCTAGCTAACATATTTCAATTTCTCCAATGTACGCTTCTGGCCGCACACTCGGAGGTTATGCAAAGATATTCCACTCATTTTCTTAGTGGTTTCAACGTGGTAACCATTGGTTCAAATATCCTTAATACTCAATAACATTCTTCTGGAACGTGGAGATTATAAGGCCTCATTAATGATAGGTTCAGTACCATTGGACAACATACAATGGGTTTTGCTATAATCATCTATCAGGTTGGATTGGCCTAATACAGTTGTCACAGAGGTATGAATAGACATAAGTTTGAAAAATATCTCTGATCCAAGAGTATAGTGTGCATAGTAGCACTTTTAACCAGACAACAAACTTCCCCACAAGACATGCCTATTCATAAATTTAATTCAATGGATCACATGTATGAATACGTTTATTGAATTAAATATATTCGAACATAACCACATTTCTATAATCCAAAATAATTGAAAACATAAATCACCAAAATCCGAATGTGTTTTATTCATTAAGATGAAATAGATATGGCACAAAGGGCCAATTATACCCATGTCTTCGAGTCTTAATCCTCAGTATGTTCAGTAACTGCCTGAAAATCCATGATCTTTAATGTGGAATCAATAGAAAATGACCCTTTAATAAAGTTGGTATTTTGAGTTCCGCGACCGGCGTAATACTCATCTACTACTTAGGTTATTGCACAATAGGTGTGGGACCAGCAGTCAATTCCTTCACATTGATGACAAAGATCATGCTGATTTTGGTGGCGGCGGGCCGAACCAGTGTTCCTTTCCACTTTGACTTGTTGGGCACGGGCACTATAACATGAGGCCATGTTTTGGGCCGGTTATATGGGTCATTTATGAGCCTATCTCTCTTTCCTTGTCTCGAAAGATCAGACTTTTTGCCCCTTCTAAGGCCACAATTTCTCCTTTCACAATTAGGTTTGCGATGAGTAACATCATTTGCTTTAAGCAAAAGTGTTTCTTAAGTATCGATGGGCTTGGCTTGATCATTCCTCAAAAGGAGGTTGTTGTTCATTTCAGTGAGCAAAAAGATAGTGATCAATTCTGAGAATTAGTAAAGTGCCTCTCCGTATATTGTTTTGGGCAGATGGGCTTGTTCAATATCTTGCTAATCATGTCTTTCTTCAGGCAAGAAAATGATCATTTGATGGTTAAAGTACTCTTCCAGAGCGACCCAAAGAGTCTGTGGATCCTCTTCATCAGATACTCAACTTGGAGTGCTTTCTCTATATGTTTCTTTATGAACATTATGACACTCGCCTTAAAAGCCTCAGTGATGAAATTGTCAATATCGATTGTTGATCTCATCTTCTTTGTAGTCAAATGGATTTTCACATCTTGAGTACACTTTAAATAGTTTCTTCCGGAAACCTCCAAAGCAACAAAGTCAAACATGTTGAGATTTGACATTTCTTATTGGAAAGGAACAAATAATATTAGTGCTTTGGGTAATATCATCCATAAGCAAGTAATGAGAACTTCAGGTTCTATAATATGATATGAAAAATCGGATTAGACATGTAAAATCTACTGGATTTATCATGTGTGGTGAATTTATGAAAGAAACTTCAAGTTTCTTAAATGACATTATCGAAACTACAAGTTCGATTTATGTATGAACTACTGGTTCATTTAGAACTTCTAGTTCATTAGGTACCTGCATTTTCTACACATATATTATGGTGCGAAAATTTAGACAAGTAACACAATAATATTGAATTGAGCAAATTGAAATAATCTCACAAATTGGATAAATAAAAATCACAAATCAATTGAGATATTAATTGCATGCTAGTAATATAACAGATTAATTATCACACAATTATGTGAATAAATGCTTCTGGCAATTAATTACACATATTAAATATGGTGAATCTATTTACAATATCAAATCATTTTTCCTTTTATTTGATTCTGTTGGACCAACGGAATGGGCTTGATTGTGAAGCCTACTGGGCTTAGTTTGCGAGCTCATGACCTAGGCTTTCATGCACAAGTCAAAGAGTATGTAAGGCCTACTGGGCTGCTAGGTCCTGTGTAGGGAGAGTGGGCCTACTGGGCTCAAACTGGTCTGCTAAGGAATGAAAAGTTATTACTCAACCCTTCTGGTAACTCCAATTGAGTACGACCAGGTAAGGAAAGAGTATGTGAGGCCTGCTGAGCTGCTAGGTCCTGTGCAGGGAGAGTGGGGCTACTAGGCTCAAACTGGTATGCCAAGGAATGAAAAGTTATTGCTCAACCCTTTTGGTAACTCCAATTGAATACGACCAGGTAAGGAAAGATGAGGTTTAGGTGGAGCGAGGCTCACTTAAGTTCATGGCCTCATCTGAACCTTGCCTAGACATCGCATCCAACTGGATAAGCCTAGTTTGAGAAGATTCATAACTTTTGTCATGGCAACATATGGTGAGCTTCTGTTCTAGCCTTGCAACTTGGGCCTGAGCTTCTGGCTAGAATATGTTGTTGTGATTTTGGGCTTGATTTGAGCTTTTAGCTCGAATTTGTTGTTGTGACTCTGGACTTGATTTGAACTTCTGACTCAGCCTCTATTAATATTCACAATTATAACATAATCAAATTCAATATATGTTATTAAATCGTAACATAAATAAATTAATGCAGCGGTTATGTACCTAAGGAAATGGGTTCAAATCCCATTAATTCTTCTGGCATTTTGTATAGGTAATAAATTGGGTAAATGCTTCTGGCATTGTAGTAATATTAAATAGGAATCATACATGTGAATGTGTCATGATATATGTCAATCAAATCCAAAAACATGAACAAATATATAAGACATATATATATATCAACCAAATAAATTAATAAAGTAAATTTGGGGGTTCATGTATCATGGCGATTGTTCATATTCAATCAATAGGCTTAATAAGCATGAATATAAAATTAGATTTTGGAAAGAAAAATACTTGATGAAGAACAGAAGAATCTTCAGTTTATATGTGCAGAACTGAGAAGGTTGTCTTTTCAGCCAATCCAATAACTCAGGAGTCACTACTAGAATAATGTTAATAGACATCATGTCATAAACATCGGTCAGGAATTCACGCGATGTAAAAGAGATTTCTAACATTAGTTCTTGGAAATCCGATTTCTATTTGTATAATTAACATCAGTTATCATTTTTGACCGATGTCTATGTTTTTTTACAAAATTTTGAGAAGGCGCGGAAACGACTAAGTTAAAAAAATTGATGAGGTGGGGGAACAAAATTTCATTTGCCTCCAACACCTAGTCAGTTTCCCACGCGACAATTCTCTCTCAAACCCTAGACACCACGACACCCGATGAACACTCGTCCTCCTCTTCCTCATCCTCCACCTCCGACCAACACCCGACTGCTCTCTGTTGCAGCCACCGCCTCCACTCTCCTCCTTCTCTGCCTCCACTATCCTCCTCCTCCTCTTCCTTTGGCTCACTAGTTCTCTCATCTCTCTTATCAAATTCACTAGATCCGCCAAAGACGCAGTCCACGCCGGAGCTCCGCCTTGCCCCTCCTCCTTCTCTTTTCTCTTTCCACCCCGACAGTATCACTTTCATCTTTATCCTCTCAATTTTGCTTGAAATTCTCATCATATTCAGTGCGTTTTAGATTCCTTCGTTGTTGGTTTTCGATATTGCAATGGGTGTTTGTGTAATTTGGAGGTGATGGAGTGATGGGTATTGGGTAGTCGATGATTTGCTGATAATCTAGTAGTTGTTGATGAAGTGATGGGTATTTCGTTTCTGGATTGTGTTTTTGGGTTTTGGGGGTTTTGTTTAAGGTATATGTAATGGGTTTTGAGGTAGCTGTAATGTGTTTGAGAAGCTAAGTGCCTTCTTCTTCTTCACAGAGAACTAGAAAGAGAACGGAAAGCTCTCAAGGCCCCAATCATCTTCTCCAAGTAATAATCAAACCTCTCTTTCAGTTTTTCTATTCAATTGGAATTGATTTTCTTGCAGCAATTGCAACCAGAAAGGGTCATTGTTTCAGTCACTGATATTATCTCTGCAACCTCTTTTTTAATCAATATGGTTTGGTTTGTAGGTCTCTTACTCAATGTGAAATTTTAGGATGTCAATTTTATGTGCATTAGTTGAAAACAGAATACATGCATATCACAAGGTTTTTCTGCAGTAAATATATTTGCAGATCACAAGGTTTCCCTTCAAGTAGATACTGATAAACAAATACATTTGGACAATCTTTTCAGGAAACGTTTCCTGATTGTCCTAAAAATCATCATACACTTGTTAGAATGGGCTAATTCTCATATCCCTGGTTACATTCATAGGCCAATATTTTGTTCCATGATCATCAATCCTGAAATGGATGGAAGATTTGAGAATGAAGCTTTGAATTAGGCTTCTATTGAAGTATTTGATGGAAGATCTATTGGACATGCATTTGTAAGAAACTAAGAATACAAGACTACGGTGACTTAAGATCCACCATATGATGCTATTATGACATTTATTTCTTCCATATTCTTGACAGGTTTGGGCTTCAAAATGGAATCAAAGAGCTTTTATTAAATGTAGTAAAGCTAAACTAGATCATGAGAATATATCCATGGATGTATTAATTCAAGAAATCATCTGTGCTGATTATGCTTTTATTATTTCCATAAAGAATCCCTTATCAAGGATACTGCAGAAATTTACACAGAGGTATGACTTGTCTATGAGTTTGATATCTCTCCCACCCCCATCAAATGTGACCCACTGACCATCATTCTTATTTTTTCATGCAAATACAGTGTTAAAGGGAGGAGTAAAATACAGTCCTTTTGTAAATCTGGAGTAGCTGAATCACGTGGTTGTGATGACCAACAAAATACTGTCCTTTTGTAATCCTTATTTTTTTCTTTATCTTCGCTACCTTGTGATTCAAAATCAAAAGTCTGAGAATGGATTTACTATATATGCTATGTAGCGCATGCATACCTGAATTCTGGTTTGTTCTTTTTGCTTGACTGATTCCTAGTTGTCTCTGTTTCTAGACCTCAGAGCTTCAAAACAATATAGAAAATTGTGGTGAAAGTAAAAGTTAAAGAACTTCAAGGTCAATGACATTCAGTGTGTAAGTATATGCATCACTATTGAACTCCTGAACTGCTGTAATGAAGTGTCTGTCCTTAATTCATGCTACTCAAATTTCAGGACATTGATAAGAAGAACACTGAGATTGACTAAGGTGATTGAAGAATCAAAGAATGGGATAGAAAATTGTGATATGGAAAGGAAATATTGTGTGCTAAATTTGAGGAGATAGAAGAGAAGGCATTTGTAGTTGATCCAAACTATGAGGTATTACATGCAGAAGGTATACTTTCTTCACTGTGGTAAAAATTATATTGAGAAGATTCTGTATACTTGCTATATGATTTGTTTTGTCTTTGTGCAACTAATGAGAATGATGAGGACATACACTTTTATCTTTCTGCAAACTGTCCTTATAAATCACATGGAACAGTATGTGTATTTGATAAATATACTTGTCTTGGAACAGTGTATTGAAAATTATCACACTTTTAATACTCTAGTGTATGGAACCAACCACATACCTGTTCAGATAGAAATGTATAGAATGTATGAGAACTGTTTTGTTTATCATCATGACAACACAGGTAGATCAAAAACAAAGCTGGGATTGTTAGTTATAAACGAGTATGCTGAAAATACAAGTGTTGGACTCCCTTTGAATTGCACAATATCACGGTTTTGCAGTTGGATATAGAACTTAATTTGAGTAAAGCTCAATCTTACTATTAACTTAACATCAACCATAAACCTTGTTGATTGTCCAATGGTACTGCTAGATCTTAGCTTACAATCATTTCTAGGAATTATGTTTGCTCTTGTTGTGAGATTGGAGTCTCCACTGCTCTATCCTTTTTAAAAATGTAAATTGTAACCAACACTAACCCTTTCTTTCATTATATCCAACTTTTCTTTATCCAGCCAATTTTTTAACCAAATAGATGACCTGGGATTTTAGTCAAAGTATTATGTTGTGACTAGTTCACTTTCATTTATGTCAATATGCCTTGGTACGACCTTGCAGGTTGAGGAGTTGTATTCATTGGACATTGATTCTCTGAACAATCTGAGCTATGTCAGTAGCTGTTTAAGCTTTTGCCACCCTATTAGATATATTTATATAATATGTTTTAAGTTTATATCTTACTGCCACTGATTTAGTTTTTACCCTTGCAATATTATCAATATCGAAGGATTGAAAAATTATGTTTCATTCATTGTAGTATTTTATATTTGTTTGTTCAACTTCAACCTTTTATTGAAAAAAAAATAGTGATTTTGACATATGGTGATTTACTGTGAGTTTTGCTATTTGAACTAATTGTGGATTTCCACGTTCTTGAGATTCTTGATGTTGTGATTTTTAATTTGGTTATGTATTTTTGAGCCCTACAAGGACAGCAAAGTGGATCTTCTTGGCCCAAAGTTGCCAATTTGGGGGCTTGACACTTGGTGTGTGGAAGGTGAATTATTCTTCAACTTTCTTAATTGCTTTATCCCTAATGATATCTATAAAGGAATCTAGTTTGTTAAATAGTCATTGTTCCTGGCAGCTTAACACATTGGGGTTGCTTCCTACACATGCATCCGACTGGGTTTCATCCTTACCCCCTGCTCAGGTACTGTTTATCCTTCCCTAGACAATTAAATTTCATCTGGAATGTGTTCTTTGTTCCATTCCTGAGGGATGTGAACTAAATATTAGGTAATACCTCCTGGAACGGAATTTCATCATATTATTCCACCTACAGATGGTGATGCAGATCGAAAAGGGGAAAGAAATGATGATAGTACTGTTAATCCTGACCTGCTAATTTGGTCAAGAAATGATGATAGTACTGCTAATCCTGACCTGCCAATTTGTAAGTTAATCTTTGTTGAGTTTCTATTCTAAATAAATTGTTTGAATTTTCATCGCTTTATTTAATTATGTGTAAGATAATTACATGTCTGGATGTGTTGAACGTAGCTTAGTTTGCTGCTTTTATTGCTTACCAAGTTTTTGATTCTGTGCTCTTCATCCAGGATATAGAACTTAGGGGACTATAAAACTGGCCTCTTTCTTATATGTTTGAAATTTTGCACCAAGTTATTGCATGTCCACTTGGTTTTGGTTTTGAAATTTGAAATTGGCCTCTTTGATAGTGCCTTGGTATTGATAACATAGAGTTGAGTGCCCCAAATGTTACTTGTACCAAAGCTAATCTTTGTCGAAATTCTGATTTTTTTTAGTGACCATTAAAGTACTCTATGGGTAGTATGAGCTTAGACAATGAATTTCTGGTGGTTAATTTCCTCAATGCAGCTTTAGTCCTCATAGCTTAGTTAAATGATGATTAATGTCAAGGTTGAGTCAGTGGAATTTCAAACTTTCTAGTTTTCAATTATGATCCAATATTGCAGGACCTTTTATACACCAAGTCAGAAGCCAACTGACGCCAACCAAGTAAGGACGAATTTTGTGATGCATTGCAGTACCTCTCTTATGACTTCAGGTTTTCAATTATACCCTTTATTTTCTTCATAACTACCATAAGAAAAAAATATTAGTTTATGGCCTTTTTGGTTGGGAGTTGATGCAATAGACATGATCACATGAATATAGTTTGGAACACCTGTAAAAAGGCAAATGGAGCACTGGAAATTGTTAGTTTCTGGTACCGTGATACTCAAGTAAACTAGGATAATTTTTGTGCTGAAAATGATTATTTCCATGTTTCAACTTTCAAGGTAAAGAAAGTTGGTTGTTCTGTTTTATTCCAAATGAAGTAAACTATGTAGCTGAATTTGATAATATAGGATGGAAATCCAAATGTTCTGTTCAGGCTAATTCTTGACGATGATCAGGTCTAAACTATCATTTGGAATGTGCTAACATATGAGATGAAGTGCATGTTTATGCAAGCGACATTTCTCTTTTTGCTAACAGCCATGATTTTATATGTTACCCAGATCAGAATGACAAGGATTTGGATCGGGCGAGTGACAGGCAGGATCTTGAAGGAAATGAGCAAAAGCAAGAAACAACTTTTCATGAACTGGAGCTAGTTGCCGTCCATGCTCTTCATGAACTTGTTTCTTTAGTTCACAGTCATGTCAATGATGCAGATCTAGCAATATGATTTTGAGTAAGGCTAGATTTTACTGACCATTTTGTAGTAGATGTAGTGATATCAGGATGAATTGTGAACAAATTATACTGCATGTAGTTATTGCAGTAGTGGTATCTTCTAGACTAGCTTTTAGGGTTTATTGTGCAAAACTTTTGAAGCTACCTCAAGCTCTAATTTTTGATAGAAATTAATGCAATTCCCTAATATTTGAATTTCATGTTATTTGTGGATCAGCTTTCTAGTACCAAATACAGCATGAAAGGGATATAACAGTAGTTTGAATCCACAGACTGATGTCAAGAAAAGAAAAAAACAGTTACTGATGAAGAATTAATGTCAAAAAACAGAAATTACATCAGTTTGAAAATAAAAACCGATGTCAGAAAAGAGAAAATACATCAGTTTGGAAATAAAAACAGATGTCAAGAAAGAGAAAATAAATCAGTTACTAAATAAAAACCGATGTCAAAAAAGAGAATGTACATCAGTTCTTAAACAAAAACCGATGCCTAGCATTACTATGGACATCGATATATAAACAAAAACCGATGTCTAGCATAAATATAGACATCGATATAGACCAAGGAACCGATGTCCAACATAGCATTGGACATCATTCTTCTTCAGGAACCGATGTGTAAAATATTATCAACATCGTTTCTAAATCAATAACGATGTTAAAATGGATAATTGTGTTGTTAGACCTATATTTCATTAAGCATCTAATGCCAAAATATGAATGTTTGACAATAGCTAAATACACCAAAATAGTGATCACATTAACCTTTTTACATCGGTTCTGAACCTTAAACCGATGTCTCGTTGTAAACTAGACATCAGTTATGAACCGATGTCTCGTTGTAAACTAGACATCGTTGTAACCACCATCGGTTTTTTTTTTGTAACATCAGTTGTGGACTGATGTCTATGAACTTTATCCTAGTAGTGAGTTATTCGTCTCTTCTCTTCATTGAATGATGAACCACCTCTTCTCCGCAACTTGCAATCTAAATCCTAGAGCTTGTCGTGCTGATAAAGTGTTGTAAAACGATAGTAAAAGAATTTGAGAGAGAGAGTTTAGACACAGAGAATGAAGTATGAGAAAATGGAGTGATTCTATTCATCTTATAATGAGGTTTATATAGGAGTACCCTAGGTTTACAAAAGGTAACTATTTAATGATTACATCAATCACTCGTCTGATTACAATCAATCAATCACTAATTATATTATGTTAATCACCAATCAATCTTAATTGGCGTATATCATGCAACACTAATTGCTATTACATGAATAGCCACATTAATATTTACAACAGCAGTCATGGTTTCTTTTATTTTACTAATTGATAGATATGTTATTTGCATCGCAGGAGGGTTTGAAGCCAATAGATGTTGCAGCTGCAAGTAGGAACCGAAGAGTTGTGGAGATCTTCTTACCTTTATCTGTTTTGGTATTTAGTATGCTTTTGGCCTTTAGGTATATATATACAGGCATGGTTAATGTGCATTGGACACATTTATTGACAAGTTTATTTTTTGGGTTTTATGTAAATAGGTAGGGTTAGTATGTGTTAATATTGGGATGAACCTACTGCTTGTGGAATATTGTAGATCTTGTTGGAATCAATGGAAACCTTTTGGTATCAATATTGGATGTGTTTGTGGATGCATTGATTGGTAGGTTTCTATTAGATGCAATATCCAGAATGTCTGTCTTATTATTGAATCTCAGACAATGCAATTTGACTAGAAAACCATTGTCTAACAATTGAGCACAAAAAAAATCAAATGAAAAAACTGTTGTTTGTACAACAAACACTACTACAATAACATGATTTAAGGACACGGGAAATGAGTCCTCTATTACATTTAAGGACACCCAAAAAAATGTGTCATCTATCCGGGTGTCATTATAAGTCACATACAAGGACACTGAAAAAGTGTCATCTTTTCCTTACAAGGACACTTAAACTGTGTCCTTAAAGAACAAAGTAATGTGTACGTCCTCGTATCTAATAGAGGACACATAAAATGTGTTCTCACATTAATAGAAATGTGTCCTCTTTTCCCTACTATGACACATAAACTGTGTCCTCAAAGGTGCAAAATAAGTGTCCTTGTATCCTTTAGAGGACAATAAAACGTGTTCTCATATCAATAGAAATGTGTCCTCTTTTCCCTACTAGGACACATTTCTTGTATCCTCAAAACAAAATGAAAGTGTCATCCTTTGCTTGTAAGGACTCATAATTTGTGTCCTTAAAAGTTGAAAACTATCCCAAAAAAAATTATCCAAAGCATCTGAAAACCACCAAAAGGACTAAATTACTTACTAAAATACATTAATATACATACAAAATAAGTCTGAAGTGACTGCAAATTGAACTAGAAAAAATAACTTAATGAATAGGGTTTTTTACTTCAACAGTGTCTGAACTCTTCGAGGACTTTTGAAATGATACCTGAACTTTCAAAGTTATCAATGTGATACCTGAACTCATTTTTTCATATCAACGTCGTACCTGTGGTCGATTTCCGTCACAGAACAGTTAACTATGACCACGTGCCTAGCACGTGAGGCACTTAATGAGGTTAAAAGACTAATTTACCCTCAAAAGTATATACTTCAACAGTGTCTGAACTCTTCGAGGGCTTTTGAAATGATACCTGAACTTTCAAAGTTATCAATGTGATACCTGAACTCATTTTTTTGTATCAACGTCGTACCTGCGGTCGATTTCCATCACAGAACAGTTAACTATGACCACGTGGCCAGCACGTGAGACACAAAATAAGGGTAAAAATTAATGACCTTTCCCACTTCCATTAGTTCTTCACTTGTCCCGTCGTACCTTCAGTTCTTCTTCTCCATTTCTATTTCCTTTTTCATCTGCAAAATGCAATTAGATGGGTTGATGACATTTCCTAGCAAAATGCAAAACCCAAAGCAAAACTTGAATCCAATTCTCTGATGGATGGACACCGCTGGGGACTCTATCTCATCAGAGTTCTCCAAGCACAACTTGCTCAATGGCTTTGCTTCTCTGAATTTATTGCAGGCCGGAGCGGTGTAGACGGTTTCAAGACTCTTGGCCTCCAGATTTGAGACTTGGAATTTACCTGAGATTTCAGACAAAGGGAACAGAGAGAGAGAAACAGAGAGAGAGAATATGGCCAACGGCAATCCAGACCTTCTTGTGCAGCTTGCCAGAGATATGACGGAGGCGGGCCACGCCGTCGTGGCACTCAGCTTCCTCACCGCAACTAACATCACAACATAAGTTCATGAATTTCAAAAATAGTCCGTGTCTTTGTAATTGAATCAAAATCTGCAAAAGTGAAGGAGACTGAGAGTCTCTCTCTTTCTCTCTCTGCAACTCTCTTTCTCTCTCTCTCAACAACGGCGAAAAGGCGAAGGATGGTGATGATGGGAGAAAACCCAAAACTGATTTTTCCGCAACTGTGTGTCTGTATATAACTATATTTATCTTTATATGATTTATCAAACAATGGGGCAATGATCATTTCACTGATTCCAGCTTCTAATCAATTTGTCCAAAAAAGAATCGGCCTTTGGTAATTCGCGGCTGTAATATCAGTACTTAGTGGGAGCATAGGAAGAGGTACTCTGGCGAGGCAAACAGTGGCAGTCGGGGCAGGTGAGGAACAATCTGAGGGTTTTACGGCGGCGGAGGTGGATGATGGGGCTGGCGGATGGGCTGTACATAGGGCTTCAGGCGATGACGGGGCATTGAGTGGCGAGGAGCTTGAATTTTTGCAAGGTAACCATATGGATCTAGCTGAGTTCAATGTGGTTGTAGTCAAGTAGTGCTTGGAAAGGGTTGGGTGGTTGAGGGAGAAGGTGAGATCTGATTTGGGACCCTGGCTTCCAATCGGAGGGGACAAATCAAAGGGAAGAAGACGTCGAAAAAGAAAAAAAGAAAGAAAGAAAGCAAAAAAAATTAAAAAACAATACTTTTGAGGGTAAATTAGTTAAGTGCCTCACGTGTTGGGCACGTGGTCATAGTTAACGGTTTTGTGATGGAAATCGACCGCAGGTACGACGTTGATATGAAAAACTGAGTTCAGGTATCACATTGATAATTTTGAAAGTTCAGGTATCATTTCAAAAGTGCTCGAAGAGTTCAGACACTGTTGAACTAAAAAACCCCATGAAGAACTAAAGGAAGTGGGAAATGTCATTTTTACCCTTATTTTGTGCTTCACGTGCTGGGCACGTGGTCATAATTAACGGTTCTGTGACGGAAATCGACCGCAGGTACGACGTTGATACGAAAAAATGAGTTCAGGTATCACATTGATAACTTTGAAAGTTCAGGTATCATTTCAAAAGTCCTCGAAGAGTTCAGACACTGTTGAAGTAAAAAACCCTAATGAATACTCTACTAGTCTTCTAATCTTCGGTCAATAGATGATTCTCTTCCTCGTCAAGTCTTTCCAACCATTTCTGTCCAAGATCACATCCTGCTTTTGCAGCGATCTGAAACCACTCTCTTGCCATTCCTGCCTGGTCTCTTACAATGCAATCTGCATTCTTTCTTGCTAAAGAACCCCTTTTCGAAGTCAAGTTCATCATATATTCTGGGACTTCAACACCTAAGACATGAAAATATGTTATTAAGACTAAAAGTTCATGACATGGGACGGAAATATAAGTTTTGGCTGCAACAGACCATTATTTCTATTTGAAGAATCACCGTACATATACATCCATTTCTGGCAAGAACTCAACACATTGCAGTTATTCGTTGGGAATCTTGATGACTATTCTACAATAACATAAAAGAAGCATGGTGGGGAAGAAGAGACCTTGAAGACAAAGAGATCCATATGCTATAGCTGCACCAGCATGTCCCCTCATATATTAAAATAAAAGAACATTTCAAAACAGTGCAGTACATTATGACACATCACAAAGTGGGAAATCTAACATGTGGACGCATCATAAGAGTTGCATAAAAGGAACTTCAAAATGTCTAATAAATGAGATCAAGGCAGTGTAGTCAAAAGTTTTGGGCTAAATTTCACAGAAAACATAAACAAAGAGGTAGAACACATGCTTATTCCAAAACGTACATTTACATTTACGTATATTCTCTCATGCAGTTCCTGGTTGACATACCATTAAGTTTTGACACCAGAGCCAACTTATATCAGTTGGTACTTGCTTATTCAACTAGTTAATACTTAAAACAAAAACCAAAAAAATGTAAAACAAACTGGGGTTGAAAAGGAGCTTACGTGCAGATTCTGCAAGTTAACCAACTTCCCAAGCTCAGGAGGAACAGTTCTAGAAAACATGTCAGTCTCAAGGTTCCTCAAAACATAATCTCTTTTTCATCAAAGCAGTCTAAATCAAACAAAAATTAAACTTTGATTTAACAAACACAATGAAGAATTAGATGGAGAGAGAGGCAGAGCATACAAGTATTTTAGAGTGCTGATGTATCCCAAGAAGGCAGAGATTGGTCCAGTTAAGTTGTTCACATAAAAGGACCTGCAGTTTACTCAAAGTCTTAGTTCAATCATTATAAGTCATTATTGGACTACAAAGAATATGGAGTTAAGAATTGAATTTACATATATTCCAACTTTGCAGAAGCCCATTCACTTAGTATATTACCACTAAGAAAATTCCTCGTGAGATCACTGTAAACAAGGCAAACATGTAATAACACTAGCATTTGAGAAAAAGTAAATATTTTCAGATAGTCTCATGGGATGATAACAAAGAGTATGGCCAGAGTGGGGAGAAGGTCTATTAAAAATTAGATAGTCTTACTGTAAAAATCATAATAAATTATTCCACAAATTTTCTTTGACAAACATGAGATCTACACATTTATTCATAATTCATAAGGTGTGGATCAATATCTGTAGTTGGCACAGAGAGAACAAAAAATCATTATTTTGTTTTGTGGCTCCTAACAAGAGAAGCACATATATTTGCTTCTATAGGCCACTTGTGCGGAGGGAACTTGTGAGCAACTAGCACAAAGTTATTGCAAGAGAGTTTATCAGCACACCTCATCCTTCTTCCAATTTCTGACTCCACTGAGTTTTTCTATCTGCAAAACCACCAAGGCATCTTCATTAGTCCTTCAGAGATTAGCGTGATTTTGATATCGCAAATAAATGAGATGTACATTAGGTCATGGAGAGCAAGTCTCCTCCATGGTGGAGTGATTCATTCGAGCCTAATCACACAAATGAAGATGATATGCACAAGTGAGCATGCAATAGTCCTTGATGGAGTGAGTCATGGGAGTTCATCTACTATTCATACTACTACAAGAATAAGCTTTGACCATCACTACTGGAAACTAAAGTGAGCCAGACCCAAGACTACTTGAATCTTAAATGCTTTAAAGCTGATACAGTTATACCTAATAGTAATTCATTTCACAAGGAGGCTGCACCAAGGCTTACATACTGGGAATGCAAATCATCCCTCTGTTTTAGTAATAATTAATAGAGATGGAGAGCATAAAGTCTATAGTCTAATTAAGAAAAGACCATGCAAGCAACATCCCTAAACGTCCAAAAACTGGACCATTATTTCACTACAAGCCAAAGTTCTCTTGGATTATTTAGACATAAAACAAGTAAGAGAGATTCAAATTTAACTATCATGCAAGTACTGGAGGTCTGCAAATCTACAGCCATTCTAATGTTCAATATAATGTCTCAAACCATAGAGGAAGCATTTCCACATACAAGTTTTACTGCATATCCTCAAAGTTAATGAAAAACCTGACATAATTCTTACCTTGTCGGACCTCTGATCAGGAAGTTTGAAGTTGAGAATTGCCTTTAGGCCAGGAGCAGGTTGATCAATCGTAAGAGTGGTGAGAAACTGTCAGCAAAACAAACCATTAGTCAGCTGACTTTTTCCTATAAATGGATGTACAGTTTATAAATATTTCCACCACTCAACATACGGATATAGCTTATAGAAATGCAAAAGATATAATCACAAACAAGAGAGAGGAACAAAATATTATCCAGAACTAGAAGCAGTTCTATGCATCGGAATGAATCCAGTAGCAAGAAGAATGAAACCAAATTAAAAAAAAAAATCAAACATATATGACATCCTTTGCTGCACTGTTCTGTTTCTATATCAGTTGATGTCTCTTGGAAAACAGTAAGCTAAAAATGAATAAGCTGTTCTATTTACATAGGTACAAATTGCAAACATGAAACAACCTATCTTTAGGCACAAGCAACTTATATTAACCCCAACAGGACATGGGAGCAGATGTCATAGTCCATGAATATTGAGAGTAGATACTGACTTTATAGTACTGGAGTTACTAATATAGATGGGCATGGTACTGTCTTTCTAAAACTACCAAAATTAAGATCTCAGTCCATCGTTTCTACTAAATACCAGCAGAATTGGAACCCCTGCAGACCCTTTCAATCAAACAAAGTCCAAAACTATTGTCATGTAATAGAATTTCTAGCTGCCAATCCATATAATAGAATCTACTATCTATTTAGTATTGCAAATGATAATGACTATTCATGCAATAGGTATTGCTTAATATATGCGATTGACAGACTCGTAATGTATGCAATTGACATACTTGTATTGTGTGATTGATTAGTATAACTATTATGTATTGCCTTTTGTATACATGATGTAACCTTATATAAACCTCATGGTGAGATGAATACAATACATTTTTCCAATTCTCTACAACACGTTATCAGCACGATACTCTAACCCAAGCCCTAGCCAGGAAAAACCCCTAAAACCCGAAATTTCTTTCACCAAAAACTGCCGCAACCTCCTAGCCCTTTTTAGCCATACCATGCACTTCTCCTACATCCCTTGAGCACCCGTGTGCCTCCTGCTACCCCTGCAGCATCGTCGCACGCCTACTGCCCCTGCAGCACAGCAGCACGCTCATTCCTGTGCAGATCAGCCTGTTTGCACTCCCCAAAACTTCTTGATTGGAACCTCAGATCAAAATCCTTCCTTCATCAAAGTTGTTCCTCTCTGCCTCTTCTATCAGTCCTCCAAATTTCAGCCCTATTGGAGTCGTTATGAGATCTGTATACTATTAGAAGTGGGAGCTGTTCAGAAGTAAATCTGCTCCAAATTTCAACAAGTAAGTTTTAAAGATTAAAGTTCCTTCTTTCTTGTCTTTTAAATTCCTTTATTTTCTTCATGATTTTCAATATACGAACATGGGTTCAATTATTTAATGAAGTGGAATTTTGGGGATTCACGCTTAACGAACTAAGAGTGTTCGTAATGCTCGGACTAAAAGCGTTTCTAAGCATCAAATTGTGACCATATTAAAACATTATTGTTTGATCTAATCCAAAATAGATTCTTGGAAATTTTTTTCTTGGTAGCATAGCTTGGAAATCTTATTATTTTAGTTTTCGTGGAAGTTTAGCTCCGAAATTAATATATTTTCTTTTCTTATTTTCAGGATGTCGAATGAACCTAAACTCGACTTTCTCATGCTTGACTCAACAGGCTTGGATTACCACAGTTGGGTAACCGATGTTGAGAACCACCTCACTTCAAAGGGAATATTACCCATAATCCAAGCATCTAACCCGGATCGTGTGTTCGTGCGAACACCCACAAAACATGCTCAAATAGTTATCTTGATGCGACGCCATATGGACAAGGCACTCAGATTGGAGTATGTGTCGATCAAGGATGCAAGAGAGCTATGGGTAGCACTAGAAGAGTGCTTTGGTAATGTCCAAGATTCCCTCCTCCTTCACTTGAAGGTTCAATGGAATAATCTGCGCGTTGCTGATTTCAAGTCTGTTGCTGAATATAATTCAAAAGCTCTTCACCTACAATCCATGTTGAGGTTTTGTGGACAACCTGTCACAGAGCAAGAGCTAATTGAGAAAACTCTCTCCACCTTCCCCATTTCATCCATTGTGGTATCAAAGCATACTGCACTGAAGCTAATGCTAGACGGATCACGAGATTTCATCAGCTTATCAATCTCGTATCTGTAGCTGAGAAACATGATAACATACTCGTGAGGAATTATAATTCAAGGTCCATTGGAACTAAGAGCGTTCATGAGGCGAATTATAATGCACCCAAAAGAGGGCGAAGGAGCGGAACCCTAAGAATAAGGGATATGAGGGACATATGGGTCCATATAACCGCCCTAGCAAGGAAGGAAAATGCAGGTTTAGTGCGAATACACGTGGTGGCAATGCCACATGTGGGAGAGGTGGTCGTGGTATCCCTGATCGTGGTGGTGGCGCCATGGCTCATGGTGGAGGCCCTATGGGTGGTGGTGGTGGCACCAACCCTCCTAGGGAACGCCCACAACGTGCACCTCAGTTTAAGGGAGGCAACCACAATGACATGTGTCATCGATGTGGATCAAGTGAGCATTGGTTCAAGCAATGCAAGGCAAGCGAGCAACTAGCTTCAAGATATAGGGCATATAAGGACCTGAGGGAGCAAGAAGTGTACCTTGCAGAAGAAGAAGAAGAAGATGGTAGAGATGTCAATCTCACCATAGAGGACTTCAAAGCTGAAGATGAAGTGCACAAGGATGTTGTAGACTTTGATTAGAATAGTCCTTTTATTTTCTAAGAATTTGTGTAATGGCAATATGCCTTAGTCAATAAATGACAATTGTATTAAACTCTTTCTTATGTGGTGCACCCAATGAAATATGATGTCTAGGAAAGTCATTGAGATTAATGGTACTTAAGAAAGTCTCGCTCCACCAACATCTCTCTCTACTTTCCTAGTCATATTTGATTGGAGTTACCAAACGGATAGAGTGACTACAATGTGTCTTAATTTGATTAGACTTTTTGGGACCTTTGATGTAATCATTGGCTATCTTTATTAATAAAGTATCGTATTATTATTAGACGTGATGGACATGTTTTAATTCAGAACTTTATTACTTTTCAGTATGTGTCCTGGAGAGTTGGAATGCCTTGTTGATAGTGGCACCACACATACTATATTGCGACATAGGCAACTATTTCTATGGATGACGCCTAGTCGATCTTCTGTGACTACGATGGCTGGACCATCACAATTGATTCATGGTTGAGGACCAGCTAAATTTATGTTGCTAAATGGCACAAGTATAATGTCACCAAAGCTCTATATGCTCCTAGGGCTGGAAGAACCCTGTTGAGTTTTAAAGATATAAGAGCCAATGGTTTTCATGTGGAAACACATTGTGAGAATGGACAAGAGTTCCTTTGCATCACCTCTAATGACTATGGACATAAACGAGTATTAGAGAAACTTATGTGTCGCTCTAGTGGGTTGTATGCAACCACTATTCGAAGTATTGAATCCAACCATGTCATGAGAGATGACTTATGGGATTCTGACACATATAGGCTTTGGCATGACCGTGGGACACCCAGGTCGTTATATGATGATCCGTATATTAAAGACTTCACACGGACATCCATTTTTCAAAACGAAAAGAAGTCAGAACCAAAATTCGATCTAAGGTAGGGCTGGCGCCGCCTACCCCCTACGGCCCAAAAGTGGTATTGACACCACCAATACCTCCTTGGTTCCTTTTTCTACTTCTAAAGTCAATTTTGACTTCGTGGCTCAACCGGATACTTCCCTAGTTGCTTCTAAAGCCCATCTTTCTTTTTGCAAAGCCTGCTCTTTAGCAAGATTAGGATCGAGACCATCCTATGCAAAGGACACTAAAGAAAATATTCCATTCTTACAAAGAATCCAAGGTGATATTTGTGGACCTATTCAGCCAACATGGGAACCATTTAGATATTTTATGGTGTTGGTTGATGCATCGACACGATGGTCACATGTCATGCTATTGTCCACAAGAAATGTTGCATTTGCTAAACTCCTAGCACAAATCATTAAAATAAGGGCTCACCACCCTGATCATCCCATTATGTCAATTCGTCTTGACAATGCTGGAGAGTTTACATCAAAAACGTTTGATGACTATTGCATGTCCATTGGGATTGAGGTTGAACACCCTATTCCTCATATTCATACCCAAAATGGTCTCACAAAAGCTGCCATTAAAAGACTTCAAATGGTTGCTAGAGCATTGGTTATGCACACCAATCTCCCTGTTTCTGCTTGGGGCTGTGCAATGTTGCATGCAGTTGTGCTCATTCGTTTGAGGCCTACTACCACTCAACCCTTTTCTGAACCTAGATGGTTACTGGATATGAGCTTGATGTCTCACACTTACGCATATTTGGGTGTACAGTTTATGTGCCGTGGGATCTCTAGTTAGCTTTAGAGAGAGAGAGAGAGAGAGAGAGAGAGAGAGAGAGAGTGACACGAGATGTATAGTGGTTCGTTTCCCGCCTTAGTGGGAAACTACGTCCACTTGAATGTTACACTAATGTGTTGAGCATTGCGGCCCAATGGGATTACAAAAGATGTAATGGAATGTTGAGTAAGTGGGAAGAAGGCTCCCTCATTTACATTTTCTTAGATGTGGGACTCAAAGTTACTATTCTAGTCTAGAAAAGCATATTGTGGAGGCAACTTGGCAAGGCCGGGAAGGTGGCTTCCCGGTGACGGATTTGCGACTTCTGGATAGCGTAGCGTAGCTTGAACATAGGGCCACAAGATGCATGTCTTGGTTGGGCCTCACCGTGGCTTCTGGGTGTCCCAAAGAGGGTGTTACTTATGCTTGGTGATGTAGTAAATACTTTTTATTATTGGAGGTATGTACAAGTCCCCGAAGTCCCCAAGTAAAAGGAGCTTCTTGGTTGGGGAGTTCTAATCATAAAGTCATCAAGCATAAGCAACCGGGCGGCACAGAGCCCCTACAAGTCCCCGAACTCCATAATCAAGAAGGGACTCGTTAACCTGCACAACAAAGACAAAAAAAAAAAAAAAAAACAGGCATATGTAGAATGGCCGTTGCATTGGGCAACAAATGTGAGTTGCATTGATATGCGTTGGCATATATAAATGTATGGGGTGCGTGATACATGTTGATGTATACACGCGAATGGCGTTGGATTAGACGTACCAAACCGCGGAATGCGTATGGTCGTGTGAGCATATGGATTGCATATGATAAATGTAAGTTGCATGAGTGCTGCGAAGGTAAGCGTTTGTAATTCGTGAATGATGAATACGTGAATGCTTGTGTTTGTTTGGTTGTTGCTCGTATTAATGGAACGTGAAAAGAATTCAATTCGTCACAAGCGACAAATGGTAGAAGAATTCAATGTTCCATTAACGTGTGGTGTGTCGGGTAGACATGAGTGTAAAGCTCAAGGACTGCCGGGAAGGCACGAGCAGAAAGCTTGTGAGCGGGAAACTCAAGGTTGCAGGGAAGGCATGAGGGGAAGCTCGAGGGTTTCCAGGAAGGCATGAGCGGAAGCTCGAGGGTGGCCGGGAAGGCATGAGCGGAAGCTCATGGGTGGCCTGGAAGGCATGAGCGGAAGCTCGTGGGTGGCCGGGAAGGCATGAGCGGAAGCTCGAGGGTGGCCTGGAAGGCATGAGCGAAAGCTCGAGGGTGTCCGGGAAGGCATGAGAGAAGCTCGTGGGTGGCCGGGATGGCAGGAGCGGAAACTCGTGGGTGGCCGGGAAGGCATGAGCGGAAGCTCGTGGGTGGCCAGGAAGGCATGAGCAGAAGCTCGTGGGTTGCCGGGAAGGCAGGAGCAGTAAGCTCGTGAGCGGAAGCTCAAGGGTGCCGCGAAGGCGTGAGCAGTAAGCTCGTGAGCGGAAGCTCGAGGGTGCCGCGAAGGAGTGAGCTGTAAGCTCGTGGGCGACGCGAAGGCGTGAGCGGTAAGCTCATGAGCGGAAGCTCGTGGGTACCGCGAAGGCCTGAGCGGTAAGTCGTGAGCGGAAGCTCAGGGGTGCCGCGAAGGCGTGAGGGGAAAGCTTATGAGCGGAAGCTCAAGGGTGCCGCGAAGACGTGAGCGGAAAGCTCATGAGTGGTAGCTCAGGGGTGCCGCGAAGGCGTGAGCGGTAAGCTTGTGAGAGGAAGCTCAAGGGTGCCGCGAAGACGTGAGCGGAAACCTCGTGAGTGGAAACTCGGGGGTGCTGCGAAGGCTTGAGCGGTAGCTCATGAGCGGAAAGCTTGTGAGCGGAAGCTCAATGGTGCCGTTAAGGCGTGAACGGAAACTCGGGGGTGTCGCGAAGGCGTGAGCGGAAGCTCAAGGGTGCCGCGAAGGCATGAGGGGTAAGCTCATGAGTGGAAGCTCGGGGGTGCCGTGAAGGTGTGAGCGGAAAGCTCGGCGGTGCCACTGATGCACGAGTGCGAAAGCTGGGGTTGCCGCTGAGGAACGAGCACGAAAGCTCGGCGGTGCTGCTGAGGCACGAGCGTGAAAAGCCTGGCGGTGCCACAGAGGCACGAGCGTGAAAGCTCGGGGGTGCCGCTGATGCACGAGCGCAAAAGTCTGGCGGTGCCGCAGAGGCACGAGCGAGAAAGCTCGGCGTTGCCATAAGGCATTAATGGGCAGCTCGATGGTGATGCCTTGAGGCATGAGCGTGACCATTGCTAATTATGCTGGGCTGTATGTACAAGTCCCCGAAGTCCCCAGTCAAGGAGGGTGTTCTTGCGGATTGATACCAAAGCGTAGCTTTGTGCCGTATCCGTATATCAAGCATAATTAGTGCGAGTGAGTCGTCCTATCTAGAATTGGTTGGAGCGAAAGCTTTTGCCCTTTCGGGTGGGCCCCTGCTAGGCCCACCAGGGAGTCCCCCACTCCCCAGCCACGACGGACCTCGAGATGGTTGGTAAATTGTTTGTTGAGGGGGAGCTGCACGGAGCAGAGGGTGTTGGGTAGCGAGCCCAATCTTTGGTACCCAAGCGTCGGGGTTAACTGCCAGATCAATGGCTGTCGTGGGCTGTGTTAACTAGTCCCTTTACTATTTCTCGGAGGAGAAACTTGACTACAATGCCGCGTAGCGGTCACTGTCATTATGAGGCATTGCCTTACCTCTTGGCGGTGACCACAGACTCGTAAAGTTTGTACTTGTATGAAACATGACAAACAAATAGAGAAAGTAACAAAATTTTGTTTGAGTGCCCCATATTTATTTAATTGGGTTGCAATTAAATAGGAGCATGGCATATGTGTATAGCATGTACTTGTAATGTGGATGCTAATATCATTTTTTGCATTTGTGTAGATATGGTAAAGGATCATTGAGATCGGTATGTGAAGCATGACATATCCAGCATGTGAGAACTAGAAAGTGTTACCAAATCTACGAAATGTTGTTGGCATGCTCAAAAGCTATGAAAACATGGCATGGAAATAGCAAATGTCAATTTTGATTTATGAGGAAAACCAACAAAAAGCTAGGCATCAATTAAGTGTGTACATGCAAGTGGTACAATGTTTATTGATATATGTGGATCAAACGGCAAAGGGTATTGTGCTCTTGACACATATATGGCTATGAGTGTACGTGTTTGCATATGATAATTACTTAGAGAAAGTAATTGATGTGTCATGTATGTAGAGCATGCAGACTATAAAGCAAGGACACAGCACATTGTGCGTAGGCAAAGTGGTAGGTGTGTCATGCAATTGATGTGTCACGCCCCTGATTTTTACAACAATAAAAATCGATATATATAATCTCATAATTATACATGCGTGAATGTTTAGTCATCAATACAAATACCTGGAAACATCTTTCCTTTAAACAAGTACTTACTGAGGAACCGAACCATCCAAGATAACATACACTCGCTCCACAGAGTTATATATTATTCAAATTTACAAATTAAATTGTCATCACAAATAAAATGTAAATGCTCCTCAGAGCTACTGCATAGCGGAAGTCATATATTGGCAAGGTCAACAAAAATTGCTTCCTACCCGTTCTGCTGCCAACAAGCTCCTTCAGCTTCAGCCACGATTTTCCTGACCTGCAGGATTAGCCCCTACACCATTTAGAATGGTGCACCGGGGTTGCCAAACAACAAACCCGGTAAGCTTCTTCAAGCTCGTATGAGTAACTCATGAACATCAATCAACAACTCACATCAATCTACTTAAGGAAACATGCAGCCATGAATCCTTCTAACATTCTATATCCTTTCCACAGAAAGGACAACATGAGTCACCGCTATGACCATGCCTTATTTGCTAACTTAACCATCAAGTAGCAATTCAAGTCTCATCTAGACAATTAAAGAAGAATGTCATCGAAACTCTCCTTTAAGCTGCATACCTATGAGTCTCAAGCAACCTCGACCGTTACTCCCATAAGCTATCATGGCAGATAAACTAGAACCCTATTGAAATTGTAATCACTCGTCCTAACCAGGATGTGATTACCTATTTCCTGCCTTGATCACCATCTGTGATCTGTCACCATCTGTGACATATGATTTCAGACTCCGTCTAGTCAGGAATCAACATCAAGGTCGCCATCTGCAACCTATCACCATCTGTGACCTAAAATCTTTAGACCTCATCTGGTCTCAGCTCAACCATTGATCACCATCTGTGACTCATGATCTTCAGACCCCATCTGGTCATGAAGTCAAACATCAAGGTCACCATCTGCAACCTGTTACTATCTATGATCTATCACCATCTGTGACGTAAGATCTTCTTAGACCCTATCTGGTCTTGAGATCAACGTTAAGTAAGTCGCATCTGACTTAAAAACGTTACAGCATCTAGTTTCAGTTTTTCCTAATCCCTGCTCACCATCTGTGACCCTCGATACAAAACCAATACATCTAAAATGAGTCACACTTGACTCAAAATGTAATATCAATCTCAATACTTTTCAAACAATAGAAAACATCTTTTCTATAATATCGTTTCCTGAAAAGTCGCATTTAACAATAATATGAACACCATCATGCATATTATTATTCATCACAATCATTCACAAGGATATATATATTTCATCTAAATATATATATGTAGTCATTCGCTCAGGAATGCCTACTAATACCAACTATAGTTTGCAGTTAAATAATTAACGCCAAAACAATAATGGTACTTCTGTTCATAAAGGTCCTTGTGAGATTTACTCACCTCGAAACTCCTGCTGCGTCTTCAATGCAGAATAAGTAGTCAAGCTACAGAATAACCGTCCAATACTTCGTCAAGTACCTAATCACAAACGGTTCCCACTTAGTAACGATTTACATTTTATTTAAGTTCGAAACCCCTGTTTTTGAACTAAAATCCCCAAAGTGGCGTCAATCGAGGCAAAACCACATCCGAGACCTCCCAAAGTCTTCGGAATACGCCCACGAACGATGTGACCAAACCACAAGTCGATCGGACGCTCGTATCCTCACGGATCGAATAAATTCACCGATATGAAACGGCAAAAATCATAACAAATCCATTCGAACTCCAAAATTTGCATATTATATATCGAAATGCTCGTATCGACGAGTAGAAGACATATAATACCAAAAACAGTTCCTTAAGTGGTCGGAACACCACCGGAACGCCACCACAGACGGTGGTGCACCGCTGCCGGCCAAAAACTCATTATTTCACAAAACTCCCAACATCAAAAAGCTTCATCTAAGCATGCTTGTGAACTTTCATAACTGGATCGAAGTCAGAAAACAAGCTTAAGG
The DNA here is from genome assembly GCA_024704745.1 of Rosa lucieae. Taxonomy (NCBI): domain Eukaryota; kingdom Viridiplantae; phylum Streptophyta; class Magnoliopsida; order Rosales; family Rosaceae; genus Rosa; species Rosa lucieae. The sequence goes on from CM045498.1 coordinate 38,159,077, forward strand.
GATCGAAAACTACCTCACAAGCCGTGAACAGTAATCCAATCCGAGTTGATCGAATTTTCACGTGAATCGATCCAAACAACCACCAAGGATCGATCGGCGAGGCAGTTCTGAGCTCAACCAGAAAACTGGAAGCCGTGCCGACGTCGGAGTATGGATTTCCGGCCGGGTCCGATTTTCTCAATCTGGGTCGACTTGCAGCGCCGCCGTGAATGAGAATCATCGATAGAGACCACCACAGAGACGACCGGAGCAAGGAGGCGAATCGTTCTGGGTTGGTTTCACCGGAAGAGGTCGCCGGAGCTGTGAGTTCCGACCAGGTCGGAATGCCGGGTCCGGGTCGGGTTAGTCGAAATTCTTCAACTCTGAGGGGGCGCGGACGAGAGAGAAGAGAGAGAGAGGGCTACAAAAATTTCCGGAAAAGGAAATAATGAAAAAAAATCTCATTTTCCCTTTATACACTAAAACGGAAACTTTTTCCAATAGCCATAACTTCCTCATACGAACTCCGATTTACGCGTTCCACATGTCCACGAACTCGTATCGACGCGCTCTACAACTTTTGTGAAGGAAGTTTTCCGAGAATCCCAACCTATAAAAAGTCAAACTTCACACGACCCCCTAAACTGTGAAATTCAATTATTTATGCGTACGAAAATCATTCCACTCCACATACAACCTACGAATAAAGCATAATAACAATTATTCGTACAACTGGTCCATTATTAATCACCAAAATTACATAATGAAAATCCAGGTCATCACATGATGGGTTGCCTTGGATTAAGAGCCATGCTTGTGTTGACAAAAACTTAATTAGTTTGTAAGAAGCACGTGGTGCAATAGGTGTGTAAGCAAAGCTTAAAATAGGAAAAGAAAAAATACTTAACTTTTTCAATTATGAAGGGGCAGACGAGTTGCTGCAGTCCCTGGGCAGTCGATGAACTTGATCTCATAATTGATTTAACCGGCGATTGCGGAGAAGACCGAGAAGAGAACTCAATCTGGTAGAGTATTGGTGGATGAATTTTCCAGTGCTCGATGAGATAGAGATGGCTGGTGTTGGTCAGAGAACTCTGGGTGTCCAGAGTAATTCTGGGTGCGCTGGTGAGAGCTTTGGCCAACGGGTTGGTAGAGCTCTGGTGCTCAGCGGTGACTCAGAGATGAGCGGAGACTTGCACGGAGCGGAGCGGAGCTTTGTACGACGGCACAAAGGTGGGGGCTTGGAGTTCAGCGGAGTTTGGAACTCAGCGGAGGTTCGACGCTCAGCTGAGGGTTGGCTTGCTAGCGGTTGGCGGCTGATGTTTTGGAGGAGGTATGCTAGCGGAAGAGTTCAGCGGAGGCCCGTAATGGCTAGCGGATTTCTTGGGCGGCGGAGTTCCTGGTCTGTGGAGCCATTGTCCATAGGAGCGGAGCCTCGGAGGTGGGCGGAAACTCGGAACTGAATGGAGCAGAGGTGCTCGACATCAGAGCAGTTTTGACAACGAGTTTTGCGGTTGGCGGAGGTTATGCCGCCGGTGTCTCCTAGCGGTGACTTGGTGCTCATCGGTGACACGGGGTCAGCGGTTGATTACTGGTGGAAGTTGCGGCCAGTGGTTGTGGAGCTCGGATGGAAGTGTTCGGCAAAGAGGGGCCTTGGCTAGCCATGGTGCTCGGAGGAGCGGAGCCTGCTTTGCCGCTGATGGTAGCTAGCGGTTCCGCTGATGGAAGCTAGCGGAAGTCATGGCCGGAGATAGGCTGGCAGGGATTTGCCGTTTTCAAGTCTGCAAAGTCGCCAGTGGTGAAGCTTAATGGAGCATGGCCAGCAGTGCTTTGGCCGACGGAGGTGTGCCGCTGATGACCATTGAAGAATGGTCATAAGTTGTGGTGCTCAGCAGTAGAGCTTGCTAGCGGTAAACTCGGGGTGGAGTAACGAGTTGAGCAATGAAGCTTGGCGGTGCTATGGTCAGCGCTTTGAGTTCCGTGGTACTTGGAGCTCAGCTGTGTAGGATACCGGCAGGGGTCCCCTGGCGGACTGGGTTGTCACTGACGGAGCGGAGATGGTGCCAGCGGAGTGTTCTGGTAGAGTTGGCGGATGTCTTTCCGGCGGAGGATGACTCGGTCAGCGGAGAAGCTGTGGAGGTTGCTTCTGCTGGGAATAACTGGCGGGAAATGTACCGCTGATGCATGATTCGAAGAATGAACATGGGTGCCCAGAGAAGTTTTCTGGGTGTCTAGCAAATTGGCAAAAAAAAAAAAAAATTTTGTAGGTCAGCGTTGACCTTTGAGTTGGTTGTTGACTTGCCCTATAACTTGTTGACTAGCATTTGATCGAAGTTGACCAGAGTTGATCGGCGTTGACTGGACGCTGACGGGCCAAAGCTCGTGATAGGTGACGAAGCCTTTGTGTTGGCTTCCCACAGACGGCGCCAATGTTAACGTTTGTGATTCGTGGGATCTCTAGTTAGCTTTAGAGAGAGAGAGAGAGAGAGTGACACGAGATGTACAGTGGTTCGTTTCCCTCCTTAGCGGGAAACTACGTCCACTTGAATGTTACACTAATGTATTGAGCCTTGCGGCCCAAGGGGATTACAAAAGATGTAATGGAATGTTGAGTAAGTGGGAAGGAGTCTACTTTTATAGGGGAAGGAGGCTCCCTCATTTACATTTTCTTAGATGTGGGACTCAAAGTTACTATTCTAGTCTAGAAAAGCATATTGTGGAGGCAACTTGGCAAGGCCGGGAAGGGGCTTCCCGATAACAGATTTGCGACTTCCGGATACCGTAGCGTAGCGTAGCTTGAACATAGGGCTACAAGATGCATGTCTCGGTTGGGCCTCACCATGGCTTGTGGGTGTCCCAAAAAGGGTGTTACTTATGTTTGGTGATGTAGTAAATACTCCATATTGTTGGAGGTATGTACACTCCACAAAACCCAACCAAACATACAATCACACTCGGTAAAAATTAGTAATCTCTGCATAGAGAATTAGTTCAAGAGATCACCTAAAATCACACAACTCAAAATCATAGTAATCCCTGCTTATAGTTTAGTTCAGGAAATTACATTAAAGGGTTATTATCACAAATGGTACCTGAACTATACCTCAATTTTATCGATGATACCTGAACTTCAATTTTGATCACAACCAGTACCCAAACTTTTCGATTTCATTTTAAATGGTACCTAGAGCCACCCCCGGTCACTATTCCGACTAAAAATGGCATGAGAGGCGATCATAGTGATGATTTTTGATGATTTCAAAGGTTGCGATCATATATAGTGATGGTTTTTTGGTAATAGACTTGCCTTGAACTTGTTTTTTTATTTTTTATTTTTTTAGATTTGGGTTTTTTTGCTGGAATAATGACCGAAGGTGACCTTAGGTACCATTTAAAATGAAATCGAAAAGTTCGGGTACTAGTTGTGATCAAAATTGAAGTTCAAGTACTATTGATAAAATAGAGGTATAGTTCAGGTACCATTTGTGATAATAACCCTACATTAAAACAAACAATTCAAAAGGCAGTAATCCTTGCATATAACCTAGTTCAGGAGATTACATTAAAATCAAACAATAGAGATGATCGAAGAATGAATATAAATAAGGAAGTCAAACAACTCACGTGAACACTAAAGAAAGAATCCCAGAAACCTTCCTTGAACTACGACAGACTAGAGCTCTAATTGTATCGTAACCTGCCTCCTTGACCAAGGTGCAAGCATCTGATGACTTACACCCTAACTGTATCGTAACCTACCCCCCCCCCCCCCCCCCCCCCCCCCCCCGACCAAGGTGCAAGCATCCGATAACTTAACAACAGGTTACCACTGTAACCGTCGAACTTCTGACCACTTGGCCCTCAGAACAAAACATTTTAAGGAAATCCCACACAACACACAATGTCACATCACAGTTTCAATTCACTCTTTCAACAATATAATCATCAAACATATACATATCACAACGCCACACCATCCAAATATATATATTTCACGTAAATATATATATATACGTAGTCATTTACGCAGGAATGACCACTAATACCAACTATAGTTCATACGTATTAAAACCAAGAAATTCATTTTATACTTAAATTCATTTTTTTACCTGTGAGCCGTAGCCCAATGAACTGTAGTCGATCGAGTTCATATTATTTCAAACAAATCTTTATTTTCAAAAACGATTTACAATTATCAATCAATTCCGACAATTAAATAACTCGGTTCGTAAATGAACCACGTGAGATTTATTCACCTCTAATGTCACACCTTGAATTTTGAATAAAAGAATTCAAATCTGAAACGCGAAAACTCAACAAACACAATAAGACACTTAGAAATTTTTTCATTTAAACCAAACAACAAAACAAACTAAGCTCACCAATGTCAATTCCGACTCATTCTTTAGAGTCATACATTACAAAGTGTTTACAAATTAAACTGATCGACAATTCAATAAGTAAACACACTCACTACACAGCGGAAGAATAAAACTAACGTGCACTTCAACGTCCAAGCTACAACAGCAACCAACTCTCAATTTCGATGATTGTTACTCCGACCTGCACAATAAACCAGACACCATGGAATAGTGCACCGGGTTGAAACGACAAATCCGGTAACCTTTTGCAAGCTCATATGAGTAAACTTAAATAACCACAAAAACGTCTTTCCAACTCAAGAACAATAAATCAACACAATGATTAATTCCAATAACAAAATAGTTTTTTTTTTCCTTTTAGGGAACACACATGTCACAGCTGTGACAAATTAAATCATTCTAAATGAAAACCGGTAATTCCTGCATATAATTTTAGTTCAGGAATCACCAAAAGTATACAAACACAAAAGCACAGTAATCCCTGCGTAGAATTTAGTTCAGGAGATTACACTTAAAATCAACCATTAGAATGAAGAGGAAAATCAATGAGTCAAACAATTCACACTAAAGTCGATGATCACCCATCAACTCTAAATAAATTATCCCACAACATGACTCATTTCCAAAACTCAACATCCTTACCCTTTAAGGTAACATGCATCACAAAAGTGATAAAAATCATATTAACATAACTCACCCATAATATGAAAATCAAGTCCCTCTTGGACAATAAAAGAAAGAACCCACCCGAACTCTCTTTTAAAAACACGTGTACTCATGGGCCTCAAGTAACCCAACGCGTCACTCCCATGCATTACAATGGCAGACAGACTAGAGCTCTCACTAATCGTAACCACTCACCTGGCCAAAGGCATGGTTCCCGATAAATTGCCTCAGTCACCACTGTGACACTAGATCCGTAGATCCAAAAAAATTTAAAAGTCCCATATGACTCAAAATGATACACCAACACTCAAGTACGGTTTCAACACAATATAATCAACCATGCATTCCATGATATGATGTATTGCCATGAAGAGTAAATACTTGAAATAACAAATCAATCAACTCTCAATCATTTCATCACCAATGTCACACCGTCAAATATATATATATACGTAGTCATTCACGCAGGAATGACCACTAATACCAACTATAGTTCATAGGTATTAAAACCAAGAAATTCATTTTATACTTAAATTCATTTTTTTACCTGTGAACCGTAGCCCTATGAACTGTAGTTGATCGAGTTCATATTATTTCAAACAAATCTTTATTTTCGAAAACAATTTACAATTATCAATCAATTCCAACAATTAAATAACTCGGTTTGTAAATGAACCACGTGAGATTTACTTACCTCTAAAGTCCCGCTACATCTTCGCAAACAACCCAATAATCACCAAATCACAACATTCACCAACTCAATCCGTCAAGCACCTAATCAAATACTACCTCAACTTAGCATACAAATCATAAAACACAAATATACGATGATCCAATGGTCGGATCCTCCTCCATGACCACACAAGTCATTGGTGCACTTATACGATCATCACAACAAAACTACAAGTCGATCGGACAGCCCGATCCTCATGGGTCGAAAACCGATCGAACCTAATATGACGATCTGCAGTTGAGATCATCTGCAGTATGTGATTTTCACTTTTCAGCATAAAGTTGACACTGCTTTACTCAGTATCGTTGACACAATGCTATTTGACTTATTGTGTGCATGATGAATCTTTCCGTTATATATCAGAATCCCACCTAAGCATTGGTGTGATTTCTTAGGTTTCAATCCAACTTTAAAATCAATCAATATGTCGACCTTTAGATTTAGATTTGTAGTTCCATCCATTAACTTTGATTACCAACTCTTTTAAAACAGAAACTCTGACACTTCTAAGGATGACCAAACATGTCATGTCATGTCAGGATGAGGTAACATGAAAAAAAGTTGACACTAACTAACACGTGCCACGTGTGACGAAATTTATGAAATTACTGTCAAGCTTTCCTGTCTTCTCTTCATCTTTCCCATTTATTCTACACTCTCACCTCCTCCTAATGCCTTTGCAAATTGCATGATCATTTCCTTGTCCGCCATATCGCCTTCACACTGTTCAAGCTAGTCAAACCTTGGTCTTAACAAATATATGTTCATTGTGTTATGCTCAAGTTGATATACATTCAATGCAATTACTAGAGTATGGAGGAGATTATCCAATATGTAGTCATTTTCTATTTCCTTCCTGAAGTTGCTTAAACTGTTTCTTTGATATATTTTTAGTAAAAAGCAGTGCTCTTTATAGAAAGGAGTTTCTGGTTTTTCTTTTCCAGAAAGTCTATAGCTGTTTTATACAAGATAAAGACTATTGTTCTCGATTAGTATAATCTAGACGGCATTAAATTCTTCTGGGTACAAGTAAAAGTATCTTAGCTTGTTTGATCCCGATGTGGAGTGTACCATCTCATGTGAATTGTATCCATTGTACTTGTTATTGATTGACTGATGATGTTGTTGCCACAAAACAAACAATCAATCATTTGATATCACAAACACATACAAACATGTCATATACTTATCAATGAGCACACACCAGAATACACATTGATATAAGCATGATAAAGTGACTTGGAAAACCAACCTTTCTCAGTTGCTTGGAGAGCCATCTTGAAATGAGAAGAGTGCAGTTGGAAAATGATGACAGGAGCTGAAATGAGGAACTCAACAAAAGCCTTCTGTGAAGCACTCAATATGTGAAAAGCTAGATGGTATTACTGCTGTATTTTCAGCGTGTATTGAGTGAACACAGGGACTCATATTTATACAGAGAAGTAGATCACTCTAAGCTCAGTCCCATCAAGGAGTTAGAGTTTCAATCCAACTCTACTGCATGTACATATCTTCATTTATCTTGTTATACCAGATAAATGCATAAGCCTCTTGTATTTATCTAAACAGAATATATTAGATAGATATCACCAAGTTTAAGTTTATTAATTATCTCATGTTATTTATCCTGCTTTTAAATAACAGTTGTTATGCTTTAACTAACTATTATCAGTCCACTCTAACATTCTCCCACTTGGATTGGGAATAGTTACTATAACAAGAAGTCATAATGTCTCAGGTATAATAACATTCTTTAGTGCGCAGTGAGATAAATAACAAGCTTTTAAGACTTATAATCATGAACTGTCAAAATGCTGATATAACACAGAGTTAAGAGACAAACTGTGCTTATCTAAACACAGTAGCTACAAAACTACAAGTATCAGTCCTGCATTTCACATGAATCACTGAAGACATTAATATAATCTTGCAAAAGTGTTCTTGATTATTCTGTAAACTCAACATTAATGCAAGACGGTCCTCTTTAAGATTCTGTATGTATGAACCAGATTACATTATTTTCAGTCTGAAAATTTTTCCTTCATGTACTCACTTTAACAACCTGTAAGCACTATAAAACAAGTATATATTGCAGCAACATATCAAAGCAAAAGCTACAGCAATCATATCATATTCAATCAATCAAAATATGAATCTCAATATGTAAAACAAACTGTAAAGCTGCAACTCAAAACTGAAAATTCAATTTCATTGAATTCCAAAATTCTCAATCAAACTTAAAATTCAATACAATGAGAAAATTCCAGAAAACAAACTATCTTATTCAAAAACAAAGCACTCCCACTGATCTCAAGCATCCAAGTTTGGCAAAATGCCAATTTCAGTAGCGTGTTGCTTGAAAGCAGTTACTGTCATGGCCTTTGTAAAGGGATCAGCCAACTGAAATTCAGTACCAATCTTCAAAACTTCAATTTCCCTATGCTTGACTCTTTCTCTCACACTGTAATACTTAAGGTCTATGTGTTTGGAGTTAGTAGACCTCTTATTGTTCCTGGTAAAGAACACTGCAGCTGAATTGTCACAGTAAAATTTCAAAGGTTTTGAAACAATGCTGTCAACTGCCTTGGTTTGAACTAGAAAATTTTTCAACCAATTAGTCCTTCACAAACAGCCTCATAAATAGCTATAAACTCAGCCTGCATTGTAGAAGTGGCAATCAAGGTTTGCTTGACACTTCTCCAAGCAATGGCTCCTCCTGCAAGTGTAAAAACATAACCTGAGGTAGACCTTTTGGAGGAAGGAAAGTGACTAGCAAAATCTGAATCACAGTAGCCTACAACCTCAAGTTCCTTGACTCTTCTATACACTAACAGATGGTCTTTGGTCCCTGAAGGTACCTCAAAATCTTCTTGCCTGCTATCCAATGCTCAGGACCCGGATTGGACTGAAATCTTGACAAAATGCCTACTGCATAGGCTAGGTCAGGTCTAGTGCACACTTGCGCATACATCAAACTACCTACAAGCTGTGCATAAGGCTTAGTCTTCATATTCTCTCTTTCTATATCATTCTGAGGGCATTGTTCCTTAGTCAATTTGTCACCCTTTGACATGGGAACCTCTCCATTTGCACAACTCTGCATGTCAAATCTCTTCAGAACCTTATTAATATAGCCTTGTTGTGATAGCCCCAACAAACACTTTGTTCTATCCCTCTTGATCTCAATTCCCAAGACATAGCTGGCCTCACCTAAATCTTTCATGTCAAATTTCTTTGACAAGAAATCCTTAGTAGCTTTCAACAACTTCAAGCTAGCACTAGCAAGCAGGATATCATCAACGTACAATATTAGAAAAATAAAATTTTTCCCTTCTATCTTCATATACACACATTCATCCACCTGATTTTCTTTAAAGCCAAAATTACTAACCACTGTCTTGAAGCCTGTTTCAAACCATAGATGGATCTGTTCAACTTACACACTAACTTCTCAGTTCCAGGTTCAATGAAGCCCTCAGGTTGCTTCATGTAAATCTCTTCCTCAAGCTCACCATTCAAGAAAGCTGTCTTGACATCCATTTGGTGCAGCTCCATGTCATAATGAGCAACTAAGGCCATGACAACTCTAAAAGCATCCTTTGTTGAAACAAGAGAAAATGTTTCGTTAAAGTCAATGCCTTCTTGCTGTGTGAAGCCTTTTACCACTAGCCTAGCTTTAAACCTCTCTATACTCCCATTAGATTTGGTTTTGGTTTTAAATACCCATTTACAACCTATGGCTTTGTGATTTTCTGGCATTTCAACAAGTGTCCACACCTTGTTAATATGCATAGACTTTAGCTCAGAGACCATTGCCTCCTCCATTTGTGAGATCTTTCACTTTCAATGGCCTGTTTGAAAGTTAAGGGATCATTAATCTTACCAATGTCAAAAACTGCCTCCTGTAAATAAATCTGAAAATCTGCAGCTAAAGCATCTAAGGCTGATCTTCTATGTCTTTGTGATCTTCTGAGAACAGGTTGAGGTGGTGGCTGTGCATTTGCTAGTTCTTGAACTAATGGTGCATCCACAACATCAGTTTGAGCATGGTCTTGAGTTACATGTGCAGGTTGAGTACCAAAATCAGATAAAACAACTATTGGTTCTGAAATAGGAGCATCTACAACATCTGTCTCAATCTCAGGTAATTCATCAAACTCAAAGTCCTCAAACTTATCTGTAAAGTTTACCTCATCAATGAATACTGCCTTATTGGTTTCGATGACTCTAGATGTATGTGTAGGAGAATAAAATTTAAAGCCTTTAGAATTCTCTGGATAGCCAATAAAAAATACATAAACAGTCTTGGAATCAAGTTTAGACTCTTGAGGGTTATAGGGTCTAGCTTCTGCCTTGCAACCCCAAACATGAGTATGCAACACACTAGGTTTTCTATTTTTCCAAAGCACAAATGGTGTTTTGCTCACTGCTTTGCTAGGTGTCCTGTTGGTCAAATAATTGGCTGTTTTGAGTGCCTCTCCCCACAACATCCTAGGAAGACCTGAAGTGCACATCATATACCTCACCATGTTCATAAAAGTCCTATTTCTCCTCTCTGCAACTCCATTTTGCTCAGGAGTTCCAGGTGTAGTGTAATGCGCCTGGATGCCTTGTTCTTGCAGAAACAAGGCAAAAGGCCCTTTGTGCTGGCCAAGCTCAGTGTACCTCCCATAGAACTCACCCCCTCTATCTGATCTGACTGTTTTAATGACGGTGTTCAACTCTTTCTCTACTTCAGCTTTATAAATTTTAAATTTCTCTAAGGCTTGTGCTTTTTCTGAGATGAGATAAACATGGCAGAATCTTGTGTAGTCATCTATGAATGTGATAAAGTATTTATTACCACATAAAGTCTGAGTCGCAAAAAGTCCACAAATGTCTGTGTGAACCAGTTGCAACACACTTGTGCTTCTAGCTGCTATTTTCTTTTTCTGTTTTGCATACTTGCCCTTAACACACTCAATGCAATCAGTCAAGTCCGAGAAATTAAGTTTAGGAAGAATTCCCTGTTTAACCAAAAGAAGCAGTCTCTCTTTAGAAACATGACCTAACCTTCTGTGCCACAAAAAAAGCAGAATGAACCAGTCACAGTAGTAGAATCAATACAACAATCAACCACACCATTCACATTTTCAAGCAAAAGCACTTGTTTAGAAGCTGAAGATGCAATAGAAGATGAAGCAGGAAGCACCCAATAATCATTCATAAAAGAAGCATGTCCAACAAACTGGGATCTGAGGGTAATTTTTATTCCAGAAAAATCTACTAAAAAACTGAACTGTTTCTTGACCAAAACACTAACTGAAATGAGATTCCTTCTCATCGAAGGGATATAATAAACATCTTCTAAATAATAGAAAACACCAGGCCTAAACTCTAGCTTCACTGTCCCAACTGCTTTGACAGCTACCCTCATCCCATTTCCTACATGGATACTGACTTCATTTGGCCTTGGCTGCCTCTGGCTTTGGAACCCCTGCAAGGAATTTGTGATATGGATTGGTGAGGCTGTATCAAAACACCAACAACTAGAACTAGTGTTAACTAAATTAACTTCAATGGAAAAAGCTAGTTCGTTACCTCCTTTCTTAGCCTTCCAGGTCTTATAAGCCTCACAGTCTCTCTTCATGTGGCCCTCTCTCTTGCAGAAAAAACATTTGAAGACCCCTTTCTTCTTTTTCAGGTTTTCTGGTTTCTTATGCAGGTGGTGGTTTGCCTTAGACTGATTCCCAGACTTTCCCTTTTTCCACTGAGGTTTAGCAACCAAATTCACAGTCACCTCTTTCCCTTTCTTAAGCCTCTCATGTTCTTGCACACAAACTGCAATTAATTCATTTAGATTCCACTTATCCTTCTGAGTGTTTTAGGTGGTTTTCAGACTCTCAAAATGTTGGTCAGGCAGGGATTTAAAGGCAAGTTGAATAAAGAACCCCTCATCTACTCTCATGTCAAGGTTGGCTAGCTAACCTTGAATATTCATCATCTCCATAAGGTGCTCTCTCATATTCTGATTCATGCTAAACTTCATGCTTATTTAGTTTGTCTAGCAGCATACTAGCCTCTATTTTGTCATTGGTAGTGAACTTCTCAGCTATGTTTTGAAGGTACTCTGAAGCTAAGGCTTTCTCAGGAATGGCACCCCTCACTGTGTCAGACAAAGTTTTCATAATAGACAATCTACAAATTCTATTTGCCCTGGCCCAATCTTTGTGTAGTTCCTTTTCTTGGTCTGTACTCTCATTGGTTACTACAGGTTCAGCCACAGTTAAGCACCAGTCCACACTTTGGTCAAGCAAATAAAGGTCTAGGTCAGTCCTCCACTTCCTGTAGTTACTACCATTCAGTTGAACTATGGTGTTGATGCTCAAAACTGAAAATAAAGAAAACAAGGAGGTCTAAGTCTCATTTCTAGTTAAAATGCAAAGCAAGAAAATAACCAGAAACCTTAATAATCTCAATGTCGAATGCAATGAAATTATAACCTGTAACAAGACATTCAGAGTCTCATACCATATCAATACCATCAACCATCAGCAGCATAACACATTAAGTTACAATATGCATTTCAGAAACATTGATATAGACATTTAAGCATACTGAATTCGTTTTTCAATAGCAACAGTACCTGTGTGGCAAAATACATGTTATTCTTGATTTTCTTTTAATTGTACCACATTTAAAACAAACACGATATAAATAGACAAATCAATACCTGTTTGGCAAAAAGAAAGTGTCTAATTATGCTTTATATGTCTGAATACAATATGTACAAAACCACAGTTTGTGTTTAAATGATGTAGAGTTAATAGCCATCTGTGGATGATACAATCATTATCTAAACACAATCTATGCAATGTTCCAGTTTTAAAATCTTCACAATCAACAAAAATTTTCCAAAATTCTTTGCTGTGTGCAATATGAAAATTAAAAGGACTTAAGTTGATATTCAAAAGAAAACTGGTATCCATATGCTCCAGACCATAAACAAGTGTTTACTAGGGACTCTCTTTTACTTGCAATAAAGAATTGACAATCAAACTTGCAACAGGGAGATAGTCACAATCATTTAAAGGTCAAAAATTCTCACAAGTGGATTTCATAATCATGTCATCAAGCAATTTTACAATCTGCAATCTATAGTATTAAGCAATTATATAATCATACAATTTCATTGAAAGCAACTTTGACAGAATCATTGACCCATATTTCGTTCAATACATATAAGCAAAGCTAATCAACCAACATGAAAACAATCATCAAACAATTCGAAATTTAAATTTCATCTGGGCACGAACCTAGTAGCTTAAATGGCCCCAGGAGAGCTCTAGGGTTCTTGACATGTAATTCAAAATGAAATTAACAGAAATTTCAATCTTCACAGAAAACATACCCGGATGCTTTCCGGCGCTGCAAAACAAGTGTTAGCGGAAGCAATTCTATACATACAGCATGTTATCGAACCAATCTGAGCAAGTATCATCAATCAATTTGAGCTGAGCAATCCGAATTCAACAAAATCAATTTCGCCTTGTAAGAAAACCCTTAGCCCCAATTCTGTGTTTCTTTCTTAGAAAATGACCAAAGCATAGTCGACCAAAAGAGTCTTATTACACGTTCTTGTTTTAAAAATGGGTTGGGTCATGCTCTTTAGGTCCAGAAACGGGTCTAAGCCCAAATGATTTGTTTCATTTCATTTTCACCAAAAAGGAACATTTTTGAAAATAACATAACATGTAAACAACGACTTGTGCAAAATGATTTGTGGCTCTGATACCACTTGTTGCCACAAAACAAACAATCAATCATTTGATATCACAAACACATACAAACATGTCATATACTTATCAATGAGCACACACCAGAATACACATTGATATAAGCATGATAAACTGACTTGGAAAACCAACCTTTCTCAGTTGCTTGGAGAGCCATCTTGAAAAGAGAAGAGTGCAGCTGGAAAATGATGGCAGGAGCTGAAATGAGGAACTCAACAAAAGCCTTCTGTGAAGCACTCAATATGTGAAAAGCTAGATGGTATTACTGCTATATTTTCAGCGTGTATTGAGTGAACACAGGGACTCCTATTTATACAGAGAAGTAGATCACTTTAAGCTCAGTCCCATCAAGGAGTTAGAGTTTCAATCCAACTCTACTGCATGTACATATCTTCATTTATCTTGTTATACCAGATAAATGCATAAGCCTCTTGTATTTATCTAAACAGAATATATTAGATAGATATCACCAAGTTTGAGTTTATTAATTATCTCATGTTATTTATCCTGCTTTTAAATAACAGTTGTTATGATTTAAGTAACTATTATCAGTCCACTCTAACAGATGCTGCTTAATTCAGAATAGCATAATATAATTTTAAGAAACCAACCGTGGAAAATCTGATTTGTCTTTGATGACAAATATCAGCCTTTTCTCTATTTGTCATGATGCAGAGCTTCTTATATTTTTGCTCTATCTTTTTTCTTTGGATTTCGGTGAAACGAGCTGGGTTGCCGAGAGAAATCTTCTTCCCCTTAGTTTATGCAAATAGATTGCCTTAAAGCTAGTCTACATCCTTCTTTGGTATATAATCATTATCTACTGTGGCCATGTTCACTGATTATGATGAAAATGGGTTGGGAATTTCATATATCTAAATTCCATTTGAAGTCCCTGTAAATTTTACTGAGAAAAGTTAATTCTGTAATTACTTCAGTCTCTTTTGGCTGCTACGTACTATATAACTTGAAGATTGGAATATTTATAAAATTGATGCATTAGTTTCTTCTTCCCTTTTTTTTTTGGTATTGCAATAAAGATTTTTCTGTGCAGGTGGAGTCATATTTGCGCATCATTGGAGAGCCAAAGCTTCCGTCTGTATATCTTCAGGTACAGTGCCATCTCAATTATCTTCATCCTATTTGTGCTTTTATGTAGAAGTTTTTAAAAGAGTATTCATGTTGATGGAAAATTCTACAATGTGTTAACGTATGACATGCATACAAATGTCTTAAAAGTGGTAAAATGAGTCATCAAAATAGTAATATTAGTCCTCAAAGTGGTAACATGAGTCCTTAAAGTGGTAAATTTTCTTAGTTACCACATGAGTCCTCAAAATAGTAATATTAGTCCTCAAAGTGGTAATATGAGTTCTTAAAGTGGTAAATTTTCTTAGTTTACCATATGAGTCCTCAAAATAGTAATATTAGTCCTCAAAGTGGTAACATGAGTTCCTAAAATGGTAATAATAGTTGATGTATGAGAAATGTTAACATACCAGAACTTTACCCCTGTTGATATCTTAATGTTTAATGCTCAACCCGACGTTGGATTGCATAGCTGCTTCCACTTGAGAAAAGATTCAGAAGATATCTGAAGATTCCTTTTTTGTATTCTAGCCACTTTTGGCTTTGTAATGAATGTACTGCTTTTGGCCACACAGCAACTTTATGAATACAATAATATTTTCTTATCCTGATATTCCAATATCCGTGAGAAGCCAATAATTGTTTCTCGCAAAGCCTCAAATATAGGCCCCCATAGTTGTATATTGAAAATAATATGAACTTTTAAAATATGTTCTGCGTCAAATCAAGCCTCGCGACGAGGGTTTTGAGAAAATATTTATCTTTTGGATCCACTTGCTGGCCTCAACTCAATTCGCATTAGCTGTTGAAAACTTCACCGTGAGAAGATAATATTGAAAATGGAATAGTTACATCCTCGAAAACCGTTCGGTTCCCTCACGCGCCAATAATTCCTTCTTTTCTGAAATTTAGGGCAACTTTAATCATGCATTACTGACACTTGACTCTTCTGTTTGACCGTCCATCCAAGGGTGGACATTTGCATGCCTATATCTTCCTCCATATTATAAACCCAAATTTCCAATCCCAAAATCGTTTCATCAACAGCAATCTTTCTTAATTGCTTATCATTATCAATCTTCCATTCTCACATTCTCTCAAGCCATCATCAATGGAACCACAAAACAGGCATCCAACCGAGGATGGAGAAAGCAACAAAGCAGCCGAGAGTAGTCCTAACATGCATTGCAAGCAAAGTAATACCAAGTGGCTTCCTACTACAGATCAGATAAGAATCCTTAAGGAGCTTTACGATGACAAAGGAGTTAAGTCCCCCACTGTAGACCAAGTTCAGAGGATCATTCTCCAGCTAAAATGGTACAGACAGATCGAGAACAAGAACGTCTTTTATTGGTTCCAGAATCAAAGGGCTCGGGAGAAGCTGTCCAAGAAAAAGCTCACTTCGAATGTTCAAGTGCCCAAGCAAAGATCAGGGCTTGTTGGTGGATCCATTAATCTCAATTTTGGGTCAACTAGTTCTGCTGATGTTGGTGGATCCATCATGGAACAACGAGGAGAAGATCACCAGGAGATTAAAACCCTTCCACTGTTCCCCATGCACGGTGAGGACATCTTTGGCGACATGAAGACTACTTCCGACGGAGGTGGTGGTCACGGTGGTGGCTCTTACATTTCCCTTGAGCTCAGCCTTTCCTGCGAGGGCAAAGCTGGAAAAAGTTTCCGGAGCCGCTGACTCGGCTTAGTAGCTTCGCGAGTATAGGGACACTTAGAATTGCCCCCGAAGAGTTGTATTTATGACTTTTTTTTTTTTTTTGAATAAAATAACAAGAAAATTCATATACAAAGCTGTAAAATTTTAGGGTTTAGGCTTAGTATTGTATAGTGTTGCCCCCCTAGTGTTGCTAGGCATAGCGAAGAAATGATTATGGGCCTCAAAAACAGGCCTTCATGAATAGGCTTTGCGAGTGTGGGAACACTAGAATTTCCCACAAAGGCTTATGCGAAGAAACTGGCTAATAAAAGAATCCTTCAGTGTTTCGACTCCTCAATAATTTTGGGATCGCACTCTTTTTTTTTTTTTTTTTTTTTTTTAACAAGTAGCTGAATTCAATAAGACAATGTGAATCAAGGTTTAGACATGCGGCCCAAGTATAGTGGCCTAGACACAAATTTTCTTTCAAATCCTTTGGGCAACCTTACTAAAATGGCCAGGTGGGGGAGGGCGAACAAGAGAGGCAGAATCCATTTTGGCATGAGCTACTCCCACATAGTGGTTTAGGCCCATTTGCACGCACTTCTGGATTCAAGAACCTGTCATAAACGTTGTCCCCTTTCTAGACACCATTTCACATAGGCTATACTTACTAAGATGAGAAAGGTCATAAGTGTGAAGACAGTTCAACAAGTGTTAATAAAAGCCACCCTTAACCTTAAGGGACCTAAACTAGGCCAATATTAACAAAAGAGACTTCACCTATTCCGTTATGATTCACAACCCCTTACGACCACTTGCTGGTCTAAATTCTCCATATTAAGAGCTTTAAAGGACTTGTACTCCTGCATATTTTGCAGGCGTCGAATTCCATCGTATGCGCACAGGCCTTAACTCGACATCAAAGTCAAATGGCCTCCAAATATATATTAGAAATTAGGTTCAAGCCACAGCTAGGCCAGACACTACCTTCACATCTAGCGATGCACAATCTTAGAACTTTTTCATTTTTTTTTTTGGATGAAAAGAAAACTAGAAACGAAAAATTAACAGAAAATTAAGAGCAAAGAAAGAAAGAAGCTAGCAGCACCATGTTTGGCTAACCTCTAGAAGACCACGGGGGAGGCCATCTACGCTTCACTTCAAACTCCAATGTATCAAAATTTGTAGGGTAAAAATCCATCCTGTGAGAGCTTGTAGGAAAAGAACAAAGATACTTCGCGTTGAAGAATTTGGAGGAATTTGGCTCGTGAGAAGGATAATCTTGACCCCCAAGTATCCATGTTGGTTGGTGAAGCATGATCTTCAATACCAATTTTGGAGATGACAGTGTTCCAAGATCGGTTTGGTCGCCAACCACCATGTCATAGAACATGGCCTCTCTAGAATAAGCCACAGATTGGCTATCATATTTGACCACTTATTGGTCTAAATTCTCCACATCAAGAGCTTCACTTGCTGAATAATTGTAAACAAGAGTTAACTTGTATTGATGATACTCAAATTTACAGTCGCGAAGGACAATTTGGCCACTAGAATAATTGTTCTGGCCATTCATGCAAGGTGAGTTGCAAATGTATCCTCCATGTATATCAAAGCCACTGCCTGGCCTTGAAGTATACTTGAAGAACTTCAAGTTGACTTTATTAATAAAGCCACAAATTGGCTTCTCAAGATAACAACTTAATTTATAATTAAGTTGGCCATGCCTTAATTGGTCCTCTGCATGATCATGATCATGATCACGTCCAGCAGCAGAGTCACAATTAAATTGATTATGCATCTGCTTCTGTTAATCTAGGGAATCAACATGGGCTGCATCTTGCCCCCCATGCATCTGATCAGTAGCCACGTATTTGGCTTGATCAGTGGAGAAATCAGCTATCTGTTCAGAGACAATTTTCTTATCAGAAGACCAATCTTGTTGATCCTCTTCTCCATAAGTAGCCTCTATGTAAGGCTGTGATTCACCAGTGAGGCCATTAGGTTGATTGTCACCTATAGGCAAGTCAGCCTTAGAAACAACCTCTTCGCGTGCAGGTTTTTGACGTTCGAATTCGCCTTGCTGATAATTAGCCAAGCTGGAACCTTCCTCGCGTAAGGTTGTGAACTCAGATGTGATGTTCGCGGGATGTTGAGTGGTCTGTTTGTCACTGCTCAAGAAAGGCTTATGGAATTGTTCTTTAGCTTCTCGAGCGTTCTGCTCAATTTCTTGGTCCCAATCGCGAAACCTCTGCTCTGTTTTTCCAATCAAACTGGCCATGTCCCTGGCTCGCTTTTCTTTATGCCTCTCGATGTTGGCCATGATGATCGCGAGCTGTTCGTCAATGCTTGCCCCCTCTGGGATGGGAATAGGCATAAACTCATCATTAATGGCAATATCGCCAGTAGTGGCAACATTGACCATCTATTCACTTTAGGAATTTCTTTTGGTAAAGATTTTCCCTTGGAATCTCAATGATGGCGAACAAATGCAAAAAGACTCTAGTGTAGTCCCACTGGGCGTGCCAAAATGTTTGTTTTGAAGCCCGGTGGTTGAATGTGCTTAAAGAGAAAAACTTCTGATGTGGTCCCACTGGGCGTGCCAAAATGTTTGTTTTGAAGCTTGGTGGTTGAATGTGCTTCAAGAGAAAAACTTATGTTGTAGTCCCATTGGGCGTGCCAAAATGTTTGGCTCCAATTTTGTTGCAGCTGGTAAACAGTCTCTTTTCTTGTGCGGGCGTGCCAGCACCGTTCGGGTGCGGTCGTTGGGGGTGTCCCTTGACCTGACTTCTTTCAAGAGATTGTGGACGAAGAGAGGACCAACCTCGTCATGGGATTCTTTGTGCCTCGTGGCGAGGACTTTTGCTGAGCTTCTTGAAAATCACAATCGATACGATGTTGTAGATCGAGCAGAGCGAGAACCACTGGGAAATGAGGAGAACTTGCTAAAGCGTGACTTTAGCTTGGCTGGGTTGCTAGGGCGTTACCCTTGCTTGGCTGGTTCTGTAACCGTTGTGGTCGCGGCACTACTGTCGGCTCCCGAAGAGACTAGGACCGAAGTACGTTGGCAGAGGGTTTGGTGGAACTGAAAGTCGGCTTCTAAGAAGACTAGGACTATGAGTGTGATCACCGGTAAAAGAAAGAAAAGGAGAGTAGTTGCTCTTAGAGCGGTTGCTCTAGAGAGAACTTAGATCATCTTAGAGAGGTTTTGATGTTGTGAATGTGTTGGTCTGTTTCTTTGTTCTCTTAGCCTCTATATATAGGCTTCCAAGCAACACTATTTGGCCTTTAAACAAATCATGATGGGTTAGGTTTGAGCACTTAAACCACTAATGGAATATTAGGTTTAAGCATTTAAAACACTAATGGAATGTTAGGTTTAAGCACTTTCTGGTCCTTTTTTGCTGCAGCTATATCTCCACCAAGAACTCAAAATGGGCCTTCGACTTCTTCATATCAAATTATCCAAAATGAGTGTAGATCATTGTAACAAATTTGCAGAGCTTTATTCCACGTGGTTGAGCCGAAAATGCTGCTGGACCTCTTACAGGTCGAGTTTTCCAGTTTTGCTTCTGTAGAAAATAGGACTGATTGTTTGAAGGCCTTCCACTCAAAACTGGCTCTGGCACTCTTCATAAGAAATGATCTTTGGGCTTTCTAGATTTAATCTGGAAAGTTTTAGCTCATTTTGATTTCATTTGGTTAATCTTCCGCCCCTCCTTCCTTGTTTAGCTTGGTTTCTCCTAACCGAAGTAGGAAAATGTGTTAAAGTTGACTTTTCATGCTTCCATGCTTCCATAGTAGGCTTTATTTAGCCTCTAATTATATATTTCGAGTTTGTCGACAATATATAGGTTGAGCCACTGATATTGGCTCAATTTCTCCAAGACGTGCCTTTTCAGGCCAAAATGTTCATTTTGGGTCCAAACAGTGATTACAGGTCATTTGCTGGGTTTTGGGGGAATATGGAACTGCTGATATGTGACAATATAAGTATTCTGCTTCATATATCACTGGGAAGTTATGTGATATGGCAAAGGCATATTCAAATGATGAAACTGTCAAGGTATCACTCAAACCAAGTATTTTTGTAGCTAGAGTTTCTATCATTTTTTATTTGTAATTTTTAAGAGATTGAGTTGATGGGATCGCCATGCTTCTGTAAATGTATATAGAGAAATACACGATCTTTTTTAACACTTATGGTAATGCCTGTGTTCCGTTTCCATTTCATCACCATATATAATTGAAGCAGAGTACAGATTTGATTCGATTGGATTTTAGTTTTGTCTATTCTGTCCATATATATGATTCATTTGTGAACATTTCTCAGTAGTTTTTCATATTAGGTCTGTCTACCCTTTGTGTTGTTTTTTGGGGTATTAGATTTTTTTAATATTTTTTTGTTCTCCTACTGTACATACCTCCAATAATATGGAGTATTTACTACATCACCAAGCATAAGTAACACCTACTTTGGGACATCCACAAGACATGGCAAGGCCCAACCGAGACATGCATCGTGTAGCCCTATGTTCAGGCTACGCGGCGGTATCCGGAAGTCGCAAATCCGCCACCGGGAAGCCACCTTTCCGCCCTTGCCAAGATGCCCCCATAACATAGCTTTCTACATGTTAAATAGACTAGAATAGTAACTTTGCTTGTCCCACATCGAAGAACAAGTAAATGAGAAGCATTCCTTCATCTATAAAAGGAATGCCTCCTCCCACAACTCAACACATTCATTACATCTCTTGTAATCTTGTTAGGCCGCAAGGCTCGACACACTAGTATAGCTTTCAAGTGGACGTAGTCTCCCGCTCATGCGGAGGCGAACCACTATACATCTTGTGTCACTCTCTCTCTCTCTCTCTTTACTTATCGTTAATTAGATCCCCAACGGATCCAAGCATTAACATTGGCGCCGTCTGTGGGAACCCAACACAAAGGCTTCGTCACCTACCACGAACTTTGACCCGAAAATGTCGAGTCGACGCTCATTCAACATCAAATCATGGCTGGTCAACGCCCGGCGGAATCGGTCAACGCCCGGCGGAATCGGTCAACACCCGGCGGGGTCGGTCAACGCCCAACATGGCTGGTCAAAGCCCAGCGGGTCCGGTCAACGCCCGGCGGAGTCGGTCAAACCCCGGCGGAGCAGGTCAACGCACATCAAGGCTTGGTCAACGCTGACCATATTGGTCAACGCTGAACCTCCAAAAAAAAATAATAATAATAAAAAAATTCCTCAGGACACCCAGAAAACTTCTCTGGGCACCCCTCCAATTTTCAAATTTCCCGCCAGACTTCATCTCCGCTGAACTCTCCTCCGCTGACCATCTTGACCCACCGTGCAAGACCTCCTCCGCTAAGCTTCATCAGCGGGAAACTTCTCCGTTAGGCTTCGTCAGCCGGAAACAAGGCTCCGCTAGATATCCATCAGCGGCACCGCTGACCTTCACCGCTAGGAGCCACCGCTGGCTAAGGCGCCAAAGCTCCGCTGAACACCAACTGTGCACCGCCAAACTATGATCAGTGGGACTTTTTCCGCTCATCGCCGTCACCGGAAAAAAAAGCCTTCTGAGCTTCGGTTGGCGGCAGTGGCGGAGCTTCGTTGGCGGCATATTCTTCCGCCCATATCCTTCAGCGGTAACACCAGTCTCCATCACCGCCAAGACCCATCACTGCAATCCTCCACTACTCACACTGGGTTTCACCTTTCACCGCTGACCGAGGTTCACCGAGCTTCACCCATCACCGCCGAACTCCACACGATTTGTCCAGCTCCGCTTCTTGCCTTGTCACACCGCCAACAAGAATTGCAACTTTGCTTCCTCTTGTCGCACCGCCAAGTTTCTTCAGCAAGACAGCATCAGCGGCATCCCAGCACCGCTAACATCCATCTATGCTCCGCTAGCCATCCATCAAAGCCCCGATACCCAACCATCAGCGGGATCGATACCCAGCGCCTCCAATGTGCAGCAGCTCCGCCGAGCTCCACTCCCGCTAGCCAAGGCTCCGTCAACCACCAAAGGCTACAGCCGGGCAAAGCTACCGCTAGCCATGTTCAGCGGAACATGCACCGGAACTTCAATTTTCCTGGCGGAGGTCATCACCCAGGGATTGATCAGCACCGTCGATATAGCTAAAAGCCTTCTGACAAAAACTGGAAAACAGATAAGCTTCTTTCGGTGATAAAAAGCTAATGCATATACATATATATTCATCTAAAGGCACCTGCACAATTAAGTGGCTAACATATACACAACGTGTCCAGTTGTCCTTATTTCATGGCCCAGCACGTGATGCATTTGCTTGCACATTCAATTATCATTGACCAAGCATATATAATATTTTACTTGCAAAGGTTGACAGATCACTAGGTGCAACACATATGAACATCTCTTGCACATGCCATGCATTT
The DNA here is from genome assembly GCA_024704745.1 of Rosa lucieae. Taxonomy (NCBI): domain Eukaryota; kingdom Viridiplantae; phylum Streptophyta; class Magnoliopsida; order Rosales; family Rosaceae; genus Rosa; species Rosa lucieae. The sequence continues at coordinate 38,181,779 of CM045498.1, forward strand.
AAAATCTGCAGCTTTATGGTCTACATGCATATCCCTATATATGCATGCATATATCCCTATATATGTACACATTATAAAGCCGAGCTTACATGCTGGTACACTGGTAAATTCATGTCTCCATGAGACCATAACTAGTGCATGACTGCATGTCCAAATTATATGCTTATAAGCCTATTTGCTTATAATATTGCCATACGTTGGTACATGGCTATCCTGTTAAGCACATATCAGACACACCTTGGCAATTGTTAAAAGCACAATCGTTGGACATTTCCACTATGTGCAACGCACACAACCACATAACTATAACCAAAACGTGCCGTCTGAACATTCAGTTTTTGGTAATTAAAAAGCCAAAATAGCTTTTGTGGGTAGGAACTTGTACACACACACACACACATATACAGATATATATATATATATATATAGGCTATTGCGTGCGTTTACCAAGCTGATTCTTGTCACTTGGGCCATATACATTTACATGTAAAAACTACTATCACTGCCATGTTTCATTTTGCTTATAGCACTTTGCTTTAAATTTCATCAAAGTACATATGCAAAATATACATGCAAAATACTAGTATTGATTTTTCAAATCTACATATTAATCACCTATTTTGTTTCAAGGAAATTCAACTATTTCCATCAACCATGCAAACCGCAACCACGTATTGACGTACATTATCGGAGTACTTTATCCGCCACAAGCAATGAATCTCAAATCGGCATAAGATAAGTCACTTTATCTTATCTTTTACGCTCTTTCAATTTGAGCTACCGCCATGCCAATACCATGCTTTTACTAATTCTAAGCATGCTTATAGAATATCACACTTGATATGCTTTTACATGCTTCCGTAAACTTTTTAGCATGCCAACAACATTTCGTAGATTTGGCAACACTTTCTAGACCTCACATGCTAGATATGCCATGCTTCACATACCGATCTCAATGACCCTTTAGCATATCTACAAAAAATGCAAAAATGATATTACCATCCACATTACAAGTAAATGCTATACACATATGCCATGCTTCTATTTTAATTGCAAAATTAAATAAGTATGGGAAACTCAAACAAAATTTTATTACTTGCTCTATGTGTTTATCATTTTTCAACCAACCGCCAAGCGGTAAGGCTACGCCTCATAATGACAATGACCGCTACGCGGCATTGCAGTCAAGTTTCTCATTTGAGAAAACAGTAAGGGACTAGTTAACACAGCCTACGGCAGCCATTGATCCGGCAGTTAACCCCGACGCTTGGGTACCAAAGATTGGGCTCGCTACCCAACACCCTCTGCTCCGCGCAGCTCCCCTCATCAAACAATTTTCCGACCATCCGGAGGTCTATAGCCAGGAGTGGGGGACTCCTCGCAGGGCCTAGCAGGGGCCCACCCGAAAGGGCAAAAGCGTTTGCTCCAACCAATTCTAGATGGACGACGCACTCGCACTAATTATGCTTGATATACGGCACAAAGCTACGCTTTGGTATCAACCCGCAAGACCACCCTCCTTGACTGGGGACTTCGGGGACTTGCACATACAGCCCAGCATAATTAGCAACGGCCACGCTCATGCCCCAGGGCATCACCATCGAGCTACCCGTTAGTGCCTCAGCGGCACCGCCACGCTTTCGCGCTCGTGCCTCAGCGGCATTGCCGACCTTTTCGCGCTCATGCCTTCCCGGCACCCCCGAGCTTCCCGCTCATGCCTGCCCGGCAACCCACGAGCTTCCGCTCATGCCTTCCCGGCACCCCGAGCTTCCGCTCATGCCTTCCCGGCAACCTCGAGTGTTTCGCTCATGCCTGCCCGGCAATCCTCGAGCTTTACACTCATGTCTACTCGACACACCACACGTTAATGGAACATTGAATTCTTCTACCATTTGTCGCTTGTGACAAATCGAATTCTTTTCACGTTCCATTAATACGAGCGACAACCAAACAAACACAAGCGTTCAAGCATTCAACATTCCCGAATTACAAACGCTTACCTTCGCACCGCTCATGAAAACTTACATTCATCATATTCAATCCATACGCTCACACGACCATACGCTCTCTCGAGTTTGTACGTCATAATTCGGTCGTACTCGGCGCCATTCGCGTGTATACATCAACATGTATCACGCACCCCATACGTTCATATATGCCAACGCATATCAGCGCAACTCACATTTGTTGCCCAATGCAACGAGCATTCTACATATGCCTATTTTTTTGTTTTGTCTTGTTGCAGGTTAACGAGTCCCTTCTTGCTTACGGAGTTCGGGGACTTGTAGGGGCTCCGTGCCGCCCGGTTACTTATGCTTGATGACTTCATGATTTGAACTCCCCAACCAACTTACTCGGGACTTCGGGGACTTGTACATACTACCTCCAATAATATGGAGTATTTACTACATCACCAAGCATAAGTAACACCTACTTTGGGACATCCACAAGACATGGCAAGGCCCAACCGAGACATGCATCGTGTAGCCCTATGTTCAGGCTACGCGGCGGTATCCGGAAGTCGCAAAAATCCGCCACCGGGAAGCCACCTTTCCGCCCTTGCCAAGATGCCCCCATAACATAGCTTTCTACATGTTAAATAGACTAGAATAGTAACTTTGCTTGTCCCACATCGAAGAACAAGTAAATGAGAAGCATTCCTTCATCTATAAAAGGAATGCCTCCTCCCACAACTCAACACATTCATTACATCTCTTGTAATCTTGTTAGGCCGCAAGGCTCGACACACTAGTATAGCTTTCAAGTGGACGTAGTCTCCCGCTCATGCGGAGGCGAACCACTATACATCTTGTGTCACTCTCTCTCTCTCTCTCTTTACTTATCGTTAATTAGATCCCCAACGGATCCAAGCATTAACACCTACCTTCTGGTTAGAGGTGGCAAACGGGCCGGCCCGGCCCATTTTAAGCTAGCGCGGGCCTAGTCGTGCTTCGTGCCGTGCTTGGGCCGGCCCATTTATTATCGTGTCGGGCTCGTGCCGACCCATTTACTTAAACATTAAGCCCGACCTGAGCCCATATCGTGCCGGGCCGTGCTCATGTCAAGTCAATAACGGGCCGTGCTCGTGCCTACCCACTATAAAGCACGATTTTAAAATCTTAATTTGAACAAATAAAAATTAATTTTATTTAACTATTTAGAAAATTAAAATATATTAAGTTCAGCAACGTTTTTCTTAATTTTAGCTTTTTAAAATTAGATTTCTAATAATTTTTTATATTCCACTATAAGTAAGAAAGAAGAAGAAAAAAACTCAAAATATATTGTTTTTAGTATATTATTGTGAGATTAATCTTTATTAATATAATGAAGATTCAGTATCTATTATTCTTTCCTTCATTCTATAGTTGTATTATTATGAGATTAGTTTTTCTTAATAAACATATATTTAATATTTAGAAAAAATACTTATGTCAAAACAAGGATATAATGTGTTGTTTCATTATTTTGACAATATAAAAGAAAACATTGGTGGATTTGCCATGAGATTTTAAATAAAAATGTCTCATATTCAAATCTCATCATTGTATTTTTTTAATATTTTTAAAAACAAAATGAAATTTTGTGTTTGTAACGGGCTAGCCCACAATATGCCTTGCTGGGCCCATTACGGGCTCGAGCCAGGCCGGGCCAATGGGCCAATATTCTTAGGCCAGCCCGATCCGTTATTCTAACGTGTTTGGGTCGTGTCGAGCCACAAACGGGCTTGGGCCTTGCCAGGCCGCTTTTAAGCGTGCCGTGCTCGTGCTTAGTGGCCCGTTTGCCACCTCTACTTCCGGTAATAGTTGCTAAATCCTAATAGTTCAATGACAAAAAAATTTATATTCATTGGTTTCGTTGCTATTTCCTGTTTTTTCGAGCTTTTGTTTCCAAGTTGGTAACTGGAAAACAGTTGTGTTGTTTGTTTGATCCTGGTAGCAAAAAATGGATCTCGGGTATATCGTTAGACGTTTAAATGTGCCATATAGGGATGTGGGTCCCCACATGACCATATCAAAGCTCATAAGTTCAATTCTCAACCTAATTATTTTAATCTAAGTGTAGCGTGTCCATGAATTGCAACTATACACTCAATGTGGTAGGCATTTTGCTCCTCTAGCATGTTCATGAAGGGCCTCTATACTATCAGTGTGGTAGGCATTTTGGTTCTCCGATAATAGCGTCAGAGCTTCATGGGCTCAATTGCCTCTTCTGTTCTCCTTATTGTTAATGACAGTAGTTTTCTGACAAAGAGGGCACCATTCTTGACATGTGAGCAATTACAATTCATCTCCATGATGCACAGACAACTCCCAAGTGGAGTGTCAGTTGCATCTGACAAGCATTTGGATATGGATGCACTAAATGCCACCTCAAAAGTCAAAACCCACTCAGAAGTTGCCCCCTTTCATACGTTTGGACGTTCCTTATTATAGACTTCATATTAATGTGGGTCTTTGTGCCGTTTTTCTTAAATTTGTAATGTAAAAAAGCTCAGGAAGTTATATAAAAAGGGAATCTCTATTTAAATAACTGGGTTAAAAAGGAAACTTTTGAAGAGCTGTCTTCTTTGATAGGAATAAGCGGGGTCTCCTGTGATTTTAGAATTTTTCGGGCATTCTAAATCTTATTTTCCATTGGATTAAAAAAGCAGCTAAAAGAATTCTATCTAGTTTCTGTATCGAATGAGACCATTTCTTGGGTCTGGATTTGGGTTTAGGGTGGTATTTGATAAGGGAGCTCCAATATTGCTGGTGCTGCTTTCTATTTACCCATGTCTTGCAACTTGGGCACGACCATGGTGCTTCCTCTCGTTGACGGGTGGAGCTGCTTATTCTATAAGCTGCATGCTTGTTAGCAATGACTAAAATATCGAGTATCGAGGAAATATCGATAGTCCGGAAAATGAAAATTTCGACGGAAATATCGAGGATATATCGATATCGGTAAATAATCGAGAAAAATGATGGAAATTTGAAAAAAAAAAAACATGGAAATTTTACATGAAACTTTTAGAAATGTTTATTAATTATCTACTATATTTCACAAAAAACTTTGAACAAATATTATTATATAGTAAGTTGTACTAATTTAAGGTGAAAAAGTAAATGTTGAATCTCTGATAATTTTCTAAAATTTACTTTAAACATGTCAATTCTTTTTTTCTTTTTTTTTAAATATGAAAGTTGTGAAACATGAAAGGTGCAACCAATGAGTAAATTTGACTCAATTTATGAGTAATTTTTAAAGGTTGTTATAAATCCCAAACTGTCGGTAAATAGAAATGTAAGTAAAAATTATTCTCAAAAAAAGAAAAAAAAATGTAAGTAAAAAATAAGAGTTGTAAATTAGTTATGACCTCAATTGTCAGATTCATCACATACTTGCTATATATATAAATAAATAAATAAATAAATAAATATATATATATATATATATTATAAGATTGCAGTTAATACCCATATGCAAGCGTAGTAGGGATGGATAAGTCAATCATACAGCCAAGCGAGTTTGAACTCTAGCGGCTGCAAATTGGCTTTTTTTAGGGGAATTTTGTTTCAACTAAGAGTCAATCACGTGGTGGTGACGTGGCAGGTGAGAAATTGGTCTTAATATGGAAGCTTCCAAAAGGGCGGCCAAAATATCGTCATTATATCGAATATTTTCCGATATTTCTGAAAATATCGAAAATTATAACGAAATTTAATTGGAATGTCCTCAAAATATCGGCACATCAAAAAAATGAAATTATCGCCAAAATTTCGACGATAATTTCAATATTTCAGTCCTTGCTTGTTAGGATCCTTGCACATCATTCTCCTAGTATCACATTCACCCTTTTGACTGGTGAGCTGAGACTTATTTGGAGTCTATGGCCCAACTCATTTTTGGTTTAGGCTATTCAAGGTTTTTTTTTTCATTTTGTTCTTCACTTTGAACAATTGGGCTAAGTATGTTGCTAAGGAGGAGTTTATTGGTCATGTTTGTCCTAGCTAGAGCCTACAACGGTGTTATTTGAGATTTACTAGATAGGGGCACTGCTGTATGTAGTCTCTGAATCGATCGACTTAAATTGCGAGTACCTTTGCATTCTTTTTCTCAAAATAAGTGTGAACGTTATTCAAATTTTATGTGTATTAATATCTGATTATCTAGTAAAAAAGATACTTTCTGTATTTTTGTCTCTATATATATATATATATATTTATACTTAACCCTAATTCCTACGAGTGTTTTGTTTTACAGGCCTATGCTGTTACAGCAATCATGAAAATATATGCATTTGAAGTATCTGCCGGAAGAAAAGTGGATATGCTACCTGAGGTGAATTTTATAAACATTCGCATAAGTTCACTTTTAGATTAATATTGTTATAACTCCAGGGGGTCGTCTTTGGTACCTTGATGTATGCAATACCCTTATTTTTTTTACTTTTAGTAAATTAATATAGTGGAAACCTACTGAACTGGTCAACAGGTTACTCAATTAAATTTCAACATGTGTCAGTTTTAAAAATAAAATTTACCATATTAACAACACACTTTTTCTTGATATGTAACATTGTTAAAAATCATGTAACAAGTATTGTCAAAATAATAAATTACACATAGTTGAACTACAATTACGACTTATGACAACAGTTGTTGTGGTTCTTGTAATTGAGTGGTCAAATATATAAATATCATATTTGGACAACTTTTATCAAATTTAGAACATTGATTATCAAGTGGAGAAGCTCCTTACAATACTGAGTTGTTACATATCTTTTGGTCTAATTTTAATTTTATCATGTTCACAACACAAATGTTGTCGGAATTTTAAAATGGTTGGTAATCTTTTAAATGGTATAGTTTTTTAAGTAATTACTACAATCATAACAAAAGTTACCGCTTTTACACCAATAGTTGCGAGTTATGGTAAAATATGTAGTCATTGAGTAATTATTCCATTAATGATAAAATACCCTTATTTTTACCACTTTGACAACAAATTTGTTGTTGCACTTGTTAAATCGTCCATAAATTAGTACATTAGTTTAGGTTGAGTAATTACTATAAATAGGACAAAAGTTGCCACTTTTACATCAATTGTTGTGATTGTGGTAAAATATGTAGCCATTGTAGTAATCATTTCATTAATGATAAAAACATAAAAATTTACCACTCTGACTGTTTGTTGTCATACTTGTTAAATTGTCCATAAATTAGTACATTAGTTTAGGTGAAGTAATTACTATAATTAGAACAAAACTTTTCGTTTTTTCGTCAATTGTTGGAATTTGTGGTAAATTACGTCGATTAAGAGTAATTACTAATTCGACGATGGACATTACACAATATATTACTTTCATTACGCAAGAGAGAACTTTATTACACAAATGAGGACGGGTAAAACTATGGACATTAACATTTCTCATACATGTTATATTTTATATAATATTTACCACTTTGAGGACTCATGTAACCACTTTGAGGACACATGTGGTAATTAGAAAAAAAATTCCTCATTAAAGTAAATAAGGTCTTCGTTAGAGTAAAGTAGGTTCTCATTTGAGTAATTAAGTCCTAGAAGTGGTAATTGTAATAGGTTCTCATTAGAGTAAAGTAGATTCTCATTTGAGTAAATAAGTCTTAAAGTAGGTTCTCATTTGACTACATTTAAAACAAATATTATTTATTTTTACACTAATTGTTGTGGTTGTCATAAAATGCATGTAAAAAGAATTATATTTGGTTAAGGAAACTACTAATGATATAATTAATTGGTAATAAAGACTACTTAACTAATACAAATTTTGCAAACTTAGGTTAGAAGGTTTTGTTTTTAGTAAGGAACAAACATAATTTTCAATTGTGTAATTGTCTATTAATAACAAGCATTAATCAAACATTAATTCACTAATAATAAAATTAATTAGTAATATAAACTATTTAGCTAATAGTAATTCGGTGAACTTAGGATAGAATTAAGGTTCTTTTAATTTTTTTTGAAAAAGGAAAAATCATAATTGTCACTTGTCAATTGATAATCAAATATTAATTGGCTTTATTGTTTTCACTATCTTTATTGTTTTCAATTCAATTAATAGTTTGTGTTAATATTTTTGCTTATTGGAAATGAATAGCATAATTAGAAAGGCTAAGGGCTAAACAAGTTACCAATTTGTTAAACATTTTGAACCATTGGATATATTACTAATCCAACGATCCAAAATATTTAACAAAATGAGGGTATGACAAACACCAAAGTACCCAAGAATTCTCCATAACTCCGGTACATACCCTCTCCAAGTATATGTCAAGAACGATAATTTTGACTTTAGATTGCTTGCTAATATGTTGGTAGTTCTTGTGGGTAGATCTGCCATGAGGTCTTGATGAGGTAAGTGGGTAAGAGGAGAGAGAAGGTGCAAGGAAGGGGGGTGAAGTGGGTAAACCTTTTATTTTATTCTTTTTCATTCTAATTTTCATTGTCAAGTCCTTTTATTGTTGTAAGATTATTGAAAGGATGATTATACCCTTGACAATTGGTGTGGCATACATAGGACCATTTTAATATTTAACAGAATTAAGGGAAAGGATAAGTGCTTCCACTCTAGAAACTAGATGTACGATTCGTACTATATTATCTTAGTTGGGGGCTAGTGCTTATAAATGTCCAATGTTAGATGGTCTCAATATGCTATCAAAGATATTGATAACTATTCCTGCATGATAGTTTGTTGGATTGCTGTAAAACGGTCATGTGTAAGATGACTGTTTGTAAGCTGATAATATCCTATTAAATTTTAAATTTTAACATTTTGACGTTTTAATTAAGATCTCTTAAGGTGTGAGGGCTACCTTCATTTAGTTATCTAACTCATATACATACATACATATATATATATATATATATATATTTTGCAATTTTGAATGGTTTGTTTTCAGTAATCTGTTGCCAAACATTTATATAATCTGGTATTGACTTTTTGTCATCCTCTCACTCTCTAAAAAGTTCTTTTTTTTTCCTTTCTGCATGGGATCATATTCATATGTTATAAATGATCGCACATGTATTTTAACTAGAATTTTGTTCTTATTTTGATTGGACTCCTCATACAAATATGTGATTAACTAGACCCTTGTCTCTTTATAGTGTCAATCTTTGGTGGAGGAATTATCAGTTTCTCACTCAACAGATCTCCAGCAGCGTGCATATGAATTGCAAGCTGTCATTGGCCTAGATGCTCATGCCATTGAGAGTATTATGCCATCAGATGCAAGTTGTGAAGACATTGAGGTAATATTACACAATCTACTTGTACTATTCTTTTATTTCTTTCTGCTATTCAGTATTGGGAATTAGCGAATTACATAAGTTCTACTGTTCTACAAAAGTAAATCAGTCCATCTGTTCTGATGCCATCATGAGACATGCATGTGTCTCATGGAAGGAAATCTGCTGTCCCAAAAATCCTCTCCCAACACTATCTCCATGTTTTGATTGGCCTAGAATGATTAAAAAAATTATTATCTTAATCTTTCTTTCATTTTTTAATCTTAATGGACCAATCAGAATATAAAGACAGGCTTGGCACATGATTTTTTGGGACAGCAGATTTCATCCCGTGTCTCATAGCTCCAATATGTTGAATGCAGCATTACTCATTATTTCACATATTAATAAAACAGAGACATTATCACAACAAACATAAACAATTGTGTTCCGCTTCAAGAGACATAATTTTATTTTGTCATATGATTCTATATTCACCGACCTCATTTGATGTCGTCAATAATAATTTTTTTTTTTAAATACAAACTATTAATAAGAGTCGTACAATAGAGTCATTGTATTTTAAAGTTTGACTGTTTGACAAATGTAGTTATTAAAATAAATTAATATTTCGACAATTACAGGGGCACAAGGGTGATTAGCCATACTATTATCTAGCAATCCTTTCAGCATGACTATAATAATAGCTAGGCAAATCATTATATGACCAATGCAATCCGAAAGGGAAATGCTTGTAGTTTTGACTCAAAAAAGGCTTGACAGAGACTTTAGGCTTAGCAATCATGTATTGTTTGGTTAATCACATCATTGAGCTTTCATGATATTTTAGTTTTAGAAGTTTTTATGTTGAAAATATTCTGCAACTGTTGTAGGAGAATGGAATTGTGTATGTATTATTGATAATAGGAGCTCTTTAAATAGGAAATTACAAGGTACCCAAAAAGGTAATAGAATCCGATTACAATTGAATACCTAAAACACATTCCTATAACAATTCTAAACCCTAGTTTGTAGAGGCACACATTATGTCGACATCCTTCAACACTCCCCCTTGTGCCGCTCAAACTTGGTGATGACGCTTTGATCGTTGCCTCTTTAAAAACCTTGCCAGGTAACAAAAACCCTATGGGACAAAAATAACATTGGTCGAAGGACAAAAAGAGCACAACACGTCCTTCACTCTTCGAGATCAAACATGTAGACATCATACCTCCCCTTAATGTCAATATCTCCCCCTGATTGCTACAATCATGGGAGCTCGGATAACTTTCTTAATCCGATGCTTCTTACATGTTTCTCGAATGTGGATTTAGGTAATGACTTAGTAAATAAGTCCGCTACATTATCCTCTGATCGGATTTGATTCACTTCAATATTTAGAAGTGCTTGTTGTTGCTGATTGTAAAAGAACTTAGGCGATACATGCTTGGGGTTGTCGCCCTTGATGAAACCTAATTTCATTTGCTCAATGTAAGTTGCATTATCTTAATAAATGCATGTAGGTTCATTTGTGATAGACTTCAAACCACAAGTTCCTCGAGCATGTCTAACTACAGACCTTAGCCATATGCATTCTCGCACGGCTTCATGTAGAGCAATAATCTCTGCATGATTCGAGGAAGTAGCAACAAGGGTCTGCTTTGTAGACTTCCAAGATATCGCAGTGCTTCCCATGGTAAAGACATAACCCGTCTGGGAGCGACCTTTGTGAGGGTCAGAGAGATACCCTGCATCAGCAAACATCACCACCGTTTTGGTGTAAGGGAGGAGGATGACGCCGGCCACCCTTGGTGGTGGCATCTTTGCCGTCATGGCGTCTTGGACGGCTCCACTTGGGCTAATGAGATCCTTTCTCATTCTTCTGTCATTATTTTCTCTCTGCAGGGATAGAACAAGCCCATATCTATCGTACATTTTAAGTAACGAAATATTGTCTTTATAGTTTATACTAGTCCAATGACGTTGCGTTGGTGCGGGGCTATATCTAGCCAACAAGTTCTTAACAATTGAGACGTCCGGTCTTGTATTGTGATAAGTACAATAATGCGCCTATTGTACTCAGGTAAGCACTTTTGCTATTAGCACGTTTTCGTCATCATCCCTGGGACGAAACGGATCCTACTTAGGGTCAAGACTACGGACGACCATGGGAGTGCATCTTTGACTTTATCAAAATGCAAATCATTTATTGACACGGTTACAAGTTCTAAATCTAGACAAAAACGTGTTATCCTAAGGTCCTTCATCTCAAACTTGGATTTCAGGTGTTCAGCGGTTTCCCTTAGAGCATCTCCAACAGAGTAGCTAAATTTAATTTTTAGCTATATTTAACGTACTATTTTTGAAGCAAAATTCAGCTCCAACAAACTACCTATAGCTTAGCTATATTTAACTTTAGCTAAATTGGCTAGCTATATTTAGCTAGAAAATCCTACATAGCTAAAGCAAAAGTTATATTTCTCTCTCATCTTTTGTCCACATGTCAGTTTACGATTCGATGAAACATAATATATCACTTACAAATAGCTATCATTGATGGAGCAACATTGTTAAATCAATAGCTATAATTCACAAGTTTAGCTAAATTTAACTAAAAAATAAATTCTACTGTTGGAGATGCTCTTAACTCTCAAGGGTTCCAATCATGTTTATCAACAGAAACTGTGACAATTGTAAATCCAGAACTTGTCATGAAAACGCAGGGGCATAGTTCATCATATCCCTTCCCAATCAAGTAGTCACTTTAATGAGCGTTTTGACCCTCATTGCAAACGCGCTCCATGGTCTAGAGCCACTTGATTTGGGTAAATGAAGTCCACAAGAACCTTCATTATATTATGTATCTAGATCCCCATAGAGATACGTAGTGACCACATTCGTAAGCTCCATGTTCAGTTATTTGGAAACTACCAAACTGAAAAGGTAGTGAAGTGCAATGATATCCATTACGAGAGAATATGTCTTCTTGTAGTCGATTCCAGGGCGTTTTTGTGAGAAGCCTTGCGCCATAAGGCGAGATTATCATCTCTTTTTCTCATCACGCTATCTAACGAAGACCTATTAATGTCAACAGGTTTTATGTTAGGAGGTGTTGGCATCTCAGGCCCGAAATCTGATAGGAGCATTTTAATGTGATATTTTAATAGTTAATTCCTCACATTTTGCTTAGTTAATTCCTTAACTGAATCGATTTTTAATTCAATTTCTATTTTTAGGTACATTGGAGTAAATGAAGGTGAAATGAGCGTTAGGTCCATAATTACCTGGAAATGATGGAGAAAAATGGAAATGTACTAAAAGATCAATTTTACACATATTCCTACTCCGGCTAGGAGAAACCAAGCCAAGCAAAGAAGAAGGAGCGGCCGCCTGACCAAATGAACTTCAAATGAGCTGAAACCTTCCAGATCCATTCTAGACACCCAAAGGATCATTTCTTATGAAGAGTGCCAGAGAAAAATATGAGTGGAAGGCCTTCAAACAATCAGCCCAATTTTCTACAGAAGCAAAACCAGAAAACTGGACCTGTAAGAGGTCCAGCAGCATTTCCGGCCCAACCACATGGATTGAAGCTCTGAAAATTTTTCAGGATGATATACACTCATAGTGGAACATTTCATATGAAGAAGTCGAAGGCATATAATGAAGTCTTGTTGGAGAAATAATTGAAGGAATAAAGGGGAAGAAACTGACCTGAAAACAGCTCAACACCACATATTCATGTTTCCCACCCACATGAAGAAAGCTAGATGCTTTTCTCTTTTTCCTTGGATATATTTTTTCTACAATCTCTTTAATAGATCATCATCACTTCCATGTTGCTGCACCTTCATGCTTTGCTTTCATTTCATCATTTCTCTTTCTTTTCCATATTTTACAAATCACTTTCATACTCCACTTTCATTATTTTTCTTCCACTCATCATTTCACTCTTCTTTTTCTTCCCTATATAAACACATTCTCCTCTCACTCTCAATCACCAATTCCTTCGCCCATATCATCTTCTTTGTCTCTCCATTTCCTTTCCATTTTCTCTCCATCCTCTAGTGCATTCAACGTTTCAAAGCAAGGGAGAAGAAGAAGAAGAAGGAGCCGTGAGCATCATCATCCATCCTCCACCTTGAAGCTTGCTTTCGAGATTCAAGAATCCATAACGTTTCATCCTTCATCCCCATCTCCATCTCACGGTGTAATTCAACCTCTTCCTTTGTAACCTTTGCTTTGATTTCGTTGGTTTTGTTCTAGTTGACATATGTGTTTGAATGAATATTAATTTCTGGAATTTTATTGTCATTGTCAAACAATTAAACAATTAAAATTAAAACAAAGTATAATATTCACAAAGATATTCACAAGTATAAACATTATTTACGAAAAAGGGGGGATTTTGTTTTTGGTTTTTTCAAAAATAAAACTAAGTTAACAAAATAATTAAAATGCAAAAACATAAAAATACAAATGGAGTGAGAGAACAAAGATCAAAAACCGAAACATATGATTAAAATTGATTCAAACCCTAATATTGTTCATCTAAGTCATGAGAGAGGAGTTGATCATGTGAAACATTCGAAAGCAAATGAATTCCCATTTTTTACTTTTCAATGCTAATTAACCTAAGCGAAAGCACCTATATTAATCCTATTAAACATGCAATCAAACCCTAGAAAGCTAGTCAATCATGTCATGTTTAACGCATTACACATAGAGAAAGGCTATCAACTCAAGTGTACAACTTAGTATAGAAGAGTCCACCTAATTGCAATCCTCTTTAATTAAATTCGGTCTTTGCACAAAACCTTTACTACTTTGATTCAAGTTTACACAAAACGAAAAGTCGATTTCATGTTCTTAAACCTAGCACCATTCATATCAAAACCCTAAGTGTTTGCAACCACATAAGATTAAAATACAAAAGTTATCTATAACGCAAATTTAATTAAACAAACTCACATAAGCAACTCTCGAATCACAATATATGAATCTGAAAATTCTCAATTAATCATAAAGCAACATAAAAATCAACATATAGAAATCACAACTTTATCTCAAAACATATAAACGGGCTTTAAACTTTGCCCTTAACATTATTTGTTAACTAGAATTCATAGTTCTACAAATCTAAACAAAGAAAACCAAAAGAAATTACAAGGAAAAAGATAGAATTACACCATGAAGAGCTTGAGACATTGATCTTGAATCTTTAAAGCAAGACTTCACTATCACGGCACAAGGTGGATGATGACGGCTAGGAGGCTTCATGGCTTCTTCTTCTCTTCTTCTCTTTGCTTAAAAATGCAGAAACTTAAAACTAGAGAATGGAGAGAAAAATGGAAAGGAAATGGAGAGACAAAGAAGATGAGATGGATGAAGGAAGATGTGTACGAAAATGGAAAGGAAATGGAGAGACAAAGAAGATGGAATGGATGAAGGAATTTGTGTAGGAAATGGTGACTAGGGAAAATGGAGAGGAAATGGTGAGACAAGGAGATGAAATGGATGAAGGAATGTGTGTAGGAAATGGTGACTAGGGAAAATGGAGAGGAAATGGTGAGACAAGGAGATGAAATGGATGAAGGACGCCAAAAATTGATGCGCTCAAAGCAAGCGCATAATTTAACCCTGAAATATCGTTAGTAGTATAAGCAAATAGGGATCGTTCTATTCCGGGGATTGAGGGTACACCTGTCATTGTGAAACAAATAAAGAAAAGTATTATTTACAAAAATAAAATAAAGAATATAAATATATACAATTGTATATATTTATATTCTTTATTTTATTTTTGTAAATAATACTTTATTATTTTAATTCTCATGTTCAATGCAATAAACATAGAGAAAGGCTATCAACTCAAGTGCACAACTTAGTATGGAAAAGTCCACCTAATTGCAATCCTCTTTAATTAAATTCGGTCTTTGCACAAAACCTTTACTACTTTGATTCAAGTTTACACAAAACGAAAAGTCGATTTCATGTTCTTAAACCTAGCACCATTCATATCAAAACCCTACGTGTTTGCAACCACATAAGATTAAAATACAAAAGTTATCTAGAACGCAAATTTAATTAAACAAACTCACATAAGCAACTCTCGAATCACAATATATGAATCTGAAAATTCTCAATTAATCATAAAGCAAAATACAATCAATTTTTGGCGCCGTTGCCGGGGATTGAAAAATCACTTGCTAAATTGTATCATTTATTGTATATATTTGTTGTTTAAAAATTGTTTGAAACTTAGTTTAAATTAACTAGGATGTTATTTATATTATTGAACACGAATTTTAATTGTAGGTTGTAAATTGAGAGGAATAGGTGAAGTCTCTTTTATTAATATTGGCCTAAACCCCTTATTGGTACCTAACTCAGGTCCCTTAAGGTTGAGGGCGGCCTTTATTAACACTTGTTGAACAGTCTTCACACTTATGAACTTTTTCATCTTAGTAAGTATAGCCTATGTGGAATGGTGTCTAGGAAGGGGACAACGTTCATGACGGGTTTTTGAATCCAGAAGTGCTTGCAAATGGGCCTAAACCACAATGTGGGAGTAGCTCATGCCAAAATGGATTTTTCCTCTCGTGTTCGCCCTCCCCCACCTGGCCATTTCAGTAAGGTTGCCGAAACGATTTGAAAGGGAGTTTGTGTCTAGGCGACTATACTTGGGCCGCACGTTCACTTGATTTACCGCTTGGAATTTAATTCGATCTCAATAATGTTTATAAAAGAAATACTTGTGAATACTCTATACGTGTAAATTATTTTGTTGTTTCACACTTTAAACTTGTAAAAATACTTTTCACGTTTTATACTCACTTGAGTACTTAACTTATGTCTTATGTACAATATACTTGTTAATTATACTTGTAGTTTGTAATTAATAGTTATACTTGTTTTTATTTTGTATTTCTTTGTTAATAATAGTTACTAACTTTATTTAATATAGGTACCGTCTGGCTGCAAGACATAAAATACAAGCGCTACTTGGGAGGCAACCCAATTCAGAATATAATCAGATTTGCTTTCTCTTTCCCTATTTCTTTTTATTTTTCATTTTTTCTCTTTAGTTTTTATTTTAGGAATTGTTTTCGTAAATGTCTTCTATCTATGCTTACTTATTTCATTGCATGCTTTTAATTGATTACATTGAAGATAATGCAATATTTAAGTGTGGGGGAAGAGATTTATATTTTTATCTTTCATTTTGAGTCCAATATATATTTATATTTGTCTTTTATTTTTGAGTCCTTTATATAAAAAAAAATTAATAAAAAAAAAAAAAAAAACTGCATTCATTCAGTCTTATTAAATTCAGCTATTTACAAACAAAAAAAAATATTAAAAAAAAAAATTCATACACTATACTAAGCCATGTCTGCATCTCCGTAGGAGTTGAGGCTGAGCTCAAGGGAAATGCGAGAGTCACCGCCATAGCCGCTACCTCCCTCGGAAGAAGTCTTCATGTTGCCAAAGATGTCCTCACCATGCATGGGGAACAGTGGAAGGGTTTCAATCTCCTGGTGATATTCTCCTCGTTGTTCCATGATCGATCCATCAACACCATAACCGACACGTGAGCCAAAGTTTAGATCAATGGATCTACCATCATCACTAGAACTAGTGGATCCAAAATTGAGATCGAGAGATCCACCAACCGGAACGTTCCGAAATTCCTTCAACTTCTGCCTCTCACGAGCCTTGAGGTTCTGGAACCAAAAGAAGACGTTCTTGTCCTCGATCTGCCCATATTGTTGCAGATTAAGGCAGATCTCTTGAATCTGCTCTGGAGTTGGGCATTTAAGCACCTTGTCATAGTAAAGCACCTGGAGGATTCTTAGTTGATCTGGTGTGGGAGTCCACCGGTTATTGGTCGGCCTGATAGGCGTGTTGGCACTACTCCCGGCTGCTTGGATGCTTCCTCCCTCCTCGATTGGTTGCTGGGCTTGTAATTCCATTTGTTGCTGGGTTTGTAACTCCATTAGTTGTAGAGTTCGTGGTTCTATGTTGATGAAGAAAGGATTTGAGTTTCGAAAGAAAGGCTGAAGGGTTGAGAGAGAAAGGCTGGAACTCGGAAGAATTTTCTTTTGGAGTGAACAGTCGCTCAGAATGCACCTATTTATAGAACGAGTGAGCAGATCTCCACCGTTGGATCGACGATCTCTGAGATTAAATCTACGCGTTGGATTAAAGTCACCCGAAAACACGGAAAAGCTGTTGGCTCGTGAAGGACACGTGGGGGAACCAAACTGATCTCGAGGAGCTGTGACAGATAAGCTACAGCCGAAAGCAGGTATGATTGCCGTAAATTAAGGAAAACAAAGGACGCATGGGGGAACTAAACGGTTCTCGAGGAGTTGTGACAGACAAGCTACAGCCAAAAGCAGACCTAATTGCCGTAAATCACGGAAAAGAAAGGAATATTTACGCGTGGGTGAGTTTTTCATGTGCATACGTGTTTCTTGGGCCGTGAACTGTCATAACTCTTCTCCTTCCCGGAGAAGCTTTGTTAAAACCCTGTGCTTGTTGAGATTTCTACCCTATTTTGTGCTTCATATATACATCCTTTTTTGTCTCCTCCAGATTTTACTAAGGTTTGTCTAAGCGTGCAGTTTCAAATTTCTTCTACTTCCTCATGGCTCGAACCAAGGTTACCCCTCGCAGGGGCGTCAGTCAACGCCGTGTTCTCTCTTTGGAAGAAGAAGGTCGTCAACCGGCCACTAGAGCTGGGCTTACTGGTCCAGGGGACCATCATCCTATCCTTGAGCGTACCCGCAGTCCCCCTCCTCTGCCTCGTCACTCTCCCAGACTGCATCCCAGAGAGTCTTCTTCCTCACCAGCTGCTCGTGCTCCTCGGCCTGTGGCCACCCTGGAAAGCTTGTCGGATTCGATTGATGATTTGCGCTCCTCTCTCCGCGATGGTATTATGGTGACAGATTGGAGAGTCAATTGCATGATCGATTACATCTCTGAGATGAACTGCTCTTTGATCCGCTGTCACACTGCAATAAACAAGCTTGCTCAGGAAGTCAATAACTTGCAGAGTTATCCTCCTGGGTTTCCTCGCAAGGACGCTACTGCATCACACCATGAGGACCCTCCTCAGGAAGATGAAACCAGCAAGAAGGCTGCCACTCGCCCGCACACCGCTCCTCCAAAGGAGTAAATGGAGGTACAAGTCTAGGCTGAAAGACTTTAAACATTAAGCGCTGCATGGGAGGCAACCCATTTCAACTGTAGCTGTGGAGGAGCCATCAAACGCAGATTTGCTTTCTTGAACTCTTCCTTTTATTTTATTTTCATGAATTTTAAGTTGTTTTAGGTTTCATTGCGTTAAATCTCTCTTCTATGCTTGATTTATGCTTTGTATGCTTTATATTTGTTTATACATTGAGGACAATGCATGAATTAAGTATGGGGGAAGGATTATTGCTTTATTGTGTTTTTAGTAGTTAGTATATAATAAAAAATAAAAAAATAAAAAAAAATAGTTGATGTTGGATTGTGTTTTTATTGTGTTTTTAATTGATGTTGTGATACACTAAGGTATATTGGATTAAACATAGTCTTGAAAAAGGGTAGCTGTTTCAGTCCCATTGCACATCGAGACTCCCTGTTCCCGTACCTAAGTGTTGAAATTAAATTAAAATGTAAAAAAAAAAAATGTTGGTTTTAGAGTGTTTTTGTGTGTTTGAGTCTTAGGATGCTCCTAACGTCTAGGATGAACATGTCTACGAATTCATGGCAGAAGGTTTTCACAATCAAAATAGGACTTAATTGAATTCTGTGGTTAATCGACATTGTAATACTTGTATGAAGATTTGAGATAGGATTGTAACTTGGTTCATTAAGCATGCTAGGATTAAGTCTAATTCATTTGACCCTAAGTGAGCTGTTGAGCTAAAATACTTTCTTTTCGAGTGCTTAATTGATAATTCCAGAATTTCGTGGCTATATTTGCAAAACCTCATCATTCTTTGAAAATCCAATGATCATGTCACATGATCATAATCTCTGCGATATATCCGATATATCCCCCGAATCTCCTTTTTTCGACTGACCGATATATTTAGGGGTAAATATTATCTTATCTGTCCGTTTCTGCGAATTTCTCCGACATCGTCAAATATCCCCGATATATTAGATATTTGCGATATATCCCGATAAAGTGAAGAAATATCTGTAAAATTTGAGGTAAAAAAAAAAAAACTCAGTAATTCTCTACGTTATAAAAATAAAAAAATAATGATTATATATATAGACTACGTTATAGTACTTCTAAAAAAAATCAAAAATATAAATATATAAGATATAACAAACTGCAACCGACAATTCTCTATTTTTTCCCATTTTCTCCTCTTTTCTGTCGTCCCCTCCGGCCCTCCCCACCTTTTCTTCCCTTTTCTTCTCTTTTCAAATGGTTAATGTAGATTGTATGCTTTAGAGATGCAAATGAATCATTTGGGTCAACCATAGCAAGAAAAACAAGAGAAACCAAAAATACAGGTTTGTGGTATATCCGTATATGTATACATTAAAACACACACATACACACATATAATTTCT
The DNA here is from genome assembly GCA_024704745.1 of Rosa lucieae. Taxonomy (NCBI): domain Eukaryota; kingdom Viridiplantae; phylum Streptophyta; class Magnoliopsida; order Rosales; family Rosaceae; genus Rosa; species Rosa lucieae. Next base: position 38,201,621 of record CM045498.1, read on the forward strand.
TTAATAGAAAATGTTGATCTATTATAGTAGTAACTCATTGTACTAGCTTTACAGCTGATTGGTGGACACAATTTGGGTATTCTGCACCAAACATGCAGAAAATTGCAATGCGTATTTTGGCACAAACGACTTCTTCTTCTGCGTGTGAGAGAAATTGGAGTACATTTGCTATTATTCATACCAAGCAAATGAACCGTTTGGCATATCAGAAGTTGGAAAAGCTTGTATACTGCTACTACAACATGAAGCTGCGGCTGCGAGATAAACAGGCAAAGAATAATGTGGTCAATGAAAATAACTATATAGATCTACTTCATGCTGCAAGCGAGCCGCTTGATAATGGCATTGATCCACTTCATGATTGGATTATGCCTGCACACCTCGATGATGAAGCTGGAAGACCTCTTCCACAAGTTGTAGAAACTGCAACTAATGCTGAAATCAACGTAGAGAGAGTCTTATCTGAAGAAGTTGTTAAAAACCCATAAGATAATTCAGATAGTGATGATGCGTGGGGTGGTACAGCAACTCCAGATAGTTCTTATGATGGTGGAGAGGGTGGAAGCGGAACAGGTGGTGGAGGTGAAAGATATGAATATGGACAATCTTCTGTGGATGAAGGATTCGAATTTACCTGTGAAGGTAATTTTGATCATGCCACCCAAGATGAAGACCACGGAGTGAAAACAGCTGGTCATGGTGCTGAAGAAAAGACCCGATATGGGAGGAGGACTAGAGGTGCAACTGATGATCAAAGTACCCCATCTGATGTTTCTTCAATTGCCTTAAGTTTTGACTCTATCAGTTTAGACACAGAGCGCATTGAGATCTCAAATGAATCTCATGAAGGCAACAATCAATTTGGTTATGATGCTTATGGATATAATCAATATGGAGAAGTATATGATCAGTCATCTAGTTGGGTTCATCTTTATTATCCTCTTATAGGGGAAATAGTCGGCAGCTCTAAAGAGATCTATAACTATCATGTTCATCACTACAATTCGCACTATGGGTCATATGTCTTGGTCTGATTATTGCATTTTTTGTAGACTAGCGAGCGGCTTTTCAACCGCCTAGAGTCTCTTTTTGGATGTAGATGAAGTTTACATTCATATGTATTTATATGTAGTTCTAAATTTCTAATAAATTGACTTTTTTTAAAAACGATATTTTCGTACACTGTATCCCCGATATATCCCCGATATATCCGACATCTCCCTTTTTCAAAGTACCGATAGATATGAAAATACCGATATTTAAAACCTTGATCATGTGCCAAATATTTTAATGGACTAGAGAATACTAGAACTCGACTTTTGTGACTGTCAAAACTTGTATGTCATAAATTGCCCTGATCTTGGAAAGGATAGAAGACATTAGGGTAACCACCATAGCCAAACAAGCATGTGTCCCCAATAGTGCCCGTCGTGGGACTCCTTAGAATGAACCCCTTTGAGCCTACGTTGAAAACCTTTGTTCATCACCCTCACTACCCTACCATGAGCTTAGTACAGGATATCTCTACCCTTGTCTTAAGGACTTAGTAGAGCATGACATAGTATGTAGGGGTGACGATGAAAGACAAGTGTGGGGTGAGGAAAATCCAAGAAGAAAAAAAAAAAAAAAATTTTGCCTTGAAAAAAAAAAAGAAAGAAAGAAAGAAAAGCGGCAAAAGAGAAGAAAAATTGAAAAGAAAACTCTTGGGAAATTGTTGAAGTGTGGTTTTGGACTTTCAAATTTGTAGAAGGCTCAAAGTTGAAAATTATGCCTTTGTCCATCCCCATGTTGGTTAGAGTGAAGGTTTGGCCCAAAACAATGATATTTAGTCTACAAAAATGATGACATAAGGTGGTCCATATATGCTCTGCTAGGTCCTCAGGATTTTTGTATCCTTAATCTTCATTTCAAAAACCCTAGCTTAGCCCCATCACAACCCGTTTCAAGTCCTTACTTGATCCTTGAGATGGGCAGCCTTTGGTTAGTGGAGTCAGGTACAAAGTCGAGCTTATGGTTTAGGTCCATTTGTGCACTCAGTCATTTCATGAGGTCTTTAAAAATTCTTCACAAAATTTGTTTATTGATGAAATATGCAAGCTGTTTGTTGCCTTACAATTTGTTCTCTTACATATACTTGAGTGTGAAGCTTTTAAGCATAGCCATTTCTGAGAGAAAAATCGAGAGTATGCCCTGTGAGTTTGGATTGGACTTGTTCGAAACATGCTATCATTCACTGTATAACTTAAGTTCTCCATATCTTGCTTAGTCATATGAATGTCACAGGTTTATTAACCATGGAATTATCTTTGAGATTTTGATTAAGTGTTTAACGTGAAAGCCATGAGCTTGGAGTCTCTGAGACAACAGTTAGGAGCAATAGAGTCATTTACTTGCTTTTTGTCAAGTCTTTGTTCTGTTTTGGATTTTTTTTGTTTTGTTTCGCTAAGGGACTAGCAAAAGCTAAGTGTGGGGGAATTTGATAGGAGCATTTTAATGTGATATTTTAATAGTTAATTCCTCACATTTTGCTTAGTTAATTCCTTAACTGAATCGATTTTTAATTCAATTTCTATTTTTAGGTACATTGGAGTAAATGAAGGTGAAATGAGCGTTAGGTCCATAATTACCTGGAAATGATGGAGAAAAATGGAAATGTACTAAAAGATCAATTTTACACATATTCCTACTCCGGCTAGGAGAAACCAAGCCAAGCAAAGAAGAAGGAGCGGCCGCCTGACCAAATGAACTTCAAATGAGCTGAAACCTTCCAGATCCATTCTAGACACCCAAAGGATCATTTCTTATGAAGAGTGCCAGAGAAAAATATGAGTGGAAGGCCTTCAAACAATCAGCCCAATTTTCTACAGAAGCAAAACCAGAAAACTGGACCTGTAAGAGGTCCAGCAGCATTTCCGGCCCAACCACATGGATTGAAGCTCTGAATTTTTTTCAGGATGATATACACTCATAGTGGAACATTTCATATGAAGAAGTCGAAGGCATATAATGAAGTCTTGTTGGAGAAATAATTGAAGGAATAAAGGGGAAGAAACTGACCTGAAAACAGCTCAACACCACATATTCATGTTTCCCACCCACATGAAGAAAGCTAGATGCTTTTCTCTTTTTCCTTGGATATATTTTTTCTACAATCTCTTTAATAGATCATCATCACTTCCATGTTGCTGCACCTTCATGCTTTGCTTTCATTTCATCATTTCTCTTTCTTTTCCATATTTTACAAATCACTTTCATACTCCACTTTCATTATTTTTCTTCCACTCATCATTTCACTCTTCTTTTTCTTCCCTATATAAACACCTTCTCCTCTCATTCTAAAACACATTCCTTCATCCATTTCATCTCCTTGTCTCACCATTTCCTCTCCATTTTCCCTAGTCACCATTTCCTACACACATTCCTTCATCCATTTCATCTCCTTGTCTCATCATTTCCTCTCCATTTTCCCTAGTCACCATTTCCTACACAAATTCCTTCATCCATTCCATCTTCTTTGTCTCTCCATTTCCTTTCCATTTTCCTACACATCTTCCTTCATCCATCTCATCTTCTTTGTCTCTCCATTTCCTTTCCATTTTTCTCTCCATTCTCTAGTTTTAAGTTTCTGCATTTTTAAGCAAAGAGAAGAAGAGAAGAAGAAGCCATGAAGCCTCCTAGCCGTCATCATCCACCTTGTGCCGTGATAGTGAAGTCTTGCTTTAAAGATTCAAGATCAATGTCTCAAGCTCTTCATGGTGTAATTCTATCTTTTTCCTTGTAATTTCTTTTGGTTTTCTTTGTTTAGATTTGTAGAACTATGAATTCTAGTTAACAAATAATGTTAAGGGCAAAGTTTAAAGCCCGTTTATATGTTTTGAGATAAAGTTGTGATTTCTATATGTTGATTTTTATGTTGCTTTATGATTAATTGAGAATTTTCAGATTCATATATTGTGATTCGAGAGTTGCTTATGTGAGTTTGTTTAATTAAATTTGCGTTATAGATAACTTTTGTATTTTAATCTTATGTGGTTGCAAACACTTAGGGTTTTGATATAATTGGTGCTAGGTTTAAGAACATGAAATCGACTTTTCGTTTTGTGTAAACTTGAATCAAAGTAGTAAAGGTTTTGTGCAAAGACCGAATTTAATTAAAGAGAATTGCAATTAGGTGGACTCTTCCATACTAAGTTGTACACTTGAGTTGATAGCCTTTCTCTATGTGTAATGCGTTAAACATGACATGATTGACTAGCTTTCTAGGGTTTGATTGCATGTTTAATAGGATTAATCTAGGTGCTTTCACTTAGATTAATTAGCATTGAAAAGTAAAATATGGGAAATTGTTTGCTTTTAACGTTTCACATGATCAACTCCTCTCTCATGACTTAGATGAACAATATTAGGGTTTGAATCAATTTTAATCATATGTTTCGATTTTGATCTTTGTTCTCTCATTCCATTTGTATTTTTATGTTTTTGCATTTTAATTATTTTGTTAACTTAGTTTTATTTTTGAAAAAACCAAAAACAAAATCCCCCCTTTTTCGTAAATAATGTTTATAGTTGTGAATATATTTGTGAATATTATACTTTGTTTTAATTTTAATTGTTTAATTGTTTAACAATGACATGTGTACCCTCAATCCCCGGAATAGAACGATCCCTATTTGCTTATACTACTAACGACATTTCAGGGTTAAATTATGCGCTTGCTTTTAGGCACATCAAAATCCTTCCTCTTCATTAGTGAATCCAATTTAACCTGGATCGCATATTTCCATTTAGGCCAATTTTCTCTACGTTGGCATTCTTCAACGGAGTATCAACGATGTCATTGGTCTCAATAATTCCACATCTCCATGTACACTAGTGTAATTCGTAGAGATCTCTATATTCTCAGGAATTGGTTCTAACATTGAGGCGTCCCCCAATAATGTCTCTTAGACATAACCACAATCCAGAATATTCTCATGAGACGGATTTTGAGTATCAATGATCATTGGATCAAGTTGTGCCAAACTCGCTCTCTTCCTAGGGTGAGAATCCATCGAACCTATGGGTCTCCTACGCTCTCTAGCGGAACCCATGGCCTATGATGCCATTATGCCACCTTTGTGACGTCACCATACTACCATCCATGGTAGTGGTGCAGTACCCATCTTCTCTGGGTGGCACCATGTCCTCTTGTGGGGACATCAATCCTTGCAGGCATGTTTGCAACAGGTATATGTGATCTCGTCACTTTTAGGGGATCAAGGTGAGACATAGTGGGGACAGACCACGACAATTCCTATCGTTCCTGTTGAACATTGACGTTCTAATCTCCCCCTAACGACGGGAAAAATGTCTCATCAAAGTGACAATTCGCAAATCCAGCGAAAAAGAGATCGCCTGCCAAGGGTTCTACATAGCGGACTTATGGTTGGAGACTTATGTCCAACATAAATATATATGCATTCATTGCAATGACTCATGTTGATGCGCTGTGGCGGCGCAATTGGCACATAAAATGCACACTCAAATATGCATAAGTACGAGATTAGACTCCAGTCACTAGCTGTAACGCAAATAAAAGTTGAGTGGCTGCTATGAGTTGTAGACGAATTAGCATAGCTGCATGCGATATTGCATAACCCAAGCGGAAATATTGGTGCGCATTACCAATGTCCGGGCTACCATTGTAGTCATTTAAAGGTGGCTTTTCCGTGAGACCAATTGGGTGTGTACATGGGAATATGATACTTGATATCAATACCTAGGGATCATCATTTGGCCCTTCAGCCCTAAGCCCGCCCGGCCCATAGGGCCGAAGCCCTACCCGGCCCTTGCATTAGGACAGGCCGGCCCGACCCTTTCTCAAATAGGGTAGGGTAAGGGTCATGCAATTGAAACCCGGCCCGGCCCTTCGGCCCTACCCGTTTGAGCCCGTTAGGGCCAAGCCCGGCCCTGCCCTCTAGGCCCGCCCGTTTAAGCCCTAATTATTTTCTATTTTAAAAATAAATTTCTTTTTTTCTATAACATACAACTTATCTTTTTTTTGGTAATTGATTTCCTAAGCTTTATTTTCTTTAATTCTTGTTTCCTTTGTTAAATAATAATTAATTTAGAGATTTAGAGAGATAGTTAATTAAATATAACCTCATTAACTAATATTTATAAATGTTATAACTTATAAATTAATCTCAATATATATATATATTTAATATGATCAACAAAAAACAATGAGTCTTATATTGTCTATATGACTATGGAGACACATTTGAAGGGAAAAAAAAATAATGTATTTCTTTTTGTTAAACAAATTAAAGCCCTTTTAGGCCCATTTCAGCTCTATTTGGCCCTATTTGGAAGGCCCGCCTGACCCGGCCCTTTTGGCCCTAGTGACTCGGGCTTTTCGGGCGGGTAAGGGTTAGCAAATTTAAGCCTCGGCCCTACCCTACCCGGCCCTAAATTTTGTTTACTTTGACTAGGCCCTGCCCGGCCCTACCCTAAGCCCTAAAATTTAGGGTAGGGCCGGCCCTAGCCCGGCCCATGATGACCCCTATCAATACCCAATGATATGCAATAGTCATCGAAAATTTTCGATGTAAACTCTCTAGCCATATGATTTGACTGAACGGAATAATCCGGGTAGTGAGCCCGTAGCCATATGATTTGGGCTAGGAGTTCATCGTAAGCAGCATTACGAGTGGACGATAGTGCGACACGTGACCAGCGTGTCCGCATATCAACCAACAGCATAAAACATCTAAGCAGTCTGCAAGTTGGTTGAGTCGATCCACAGAATCCATTTAGGTTCTTTGAGAACACATGTGTCCTTTGCATAGGATGGTCTCGATCCTTAAAGAGCAGTCTTTGGGAAACGAGTGATGGGCCTTAGAAGCAACCAATGAAGATTTTGGTTGAGCCACGAAATCACAATTGACTTGAGAAGTAGAGAGAGGTGGCACATTACAACTCTTGGCGTCAATGCTAAGCTCTTGTCGTAGGGGGTGACGGCATGACCCTTCTCCTTGAATCAACTTTTGATTCACACTTCTTTTCACTCGAAAGAATGGATGTCCGTGCGAAGTCTTTAATAAACGGATCATCATATCATGACCTGGATGTCCCAATTGGTCATGCCAAAGCCTATATGTGTCGATGTCCCAAAAATCATCTCTTATGACGATATTGGACTCAATTACTCGAATAGTGGTTACATATAACTCACTAGAGCGACACATGAGCTTCTCTAATACTCGTAGTCATTAGAGATAATGCAAAGGAACTTATGTCCATTCTCGCTATGTGTTTCTACATGAAAACCACTGGCTCTAATATCTTGAAAGCTTAAAAGGGGGACCTCCAGCCCTAGGAGCGTAGAGAGCTTCAGTGACATAAATCAATGTGCCATTTGGCAATGAGCTGGTCCTTGACCATGAATCAATCGTGATGGCCCTACCATCGTAGTCACAGAAGATTGAGTAGGCATCATCCTAAGGAATAATTGCCTATGTCAAGGTATGATGTGCGTAGCAGCACTATCCGCTAGGCATTCTAGCTCTCTGGGAAACATACCTAAGTGAATAAAGCTCGAAATTAAAAGAATCGACACTTTATTAATAATAGCCAACGATTACATCAAAGTTTCTTGATCAAATCTAATCCAAATAAAATGAAATGTAGACAAATTGTAGTCACTCAATCCATTTGGTATTTCCAATCAAATATGACCAGGGAAGTAGAGAGAGATGTCGGTGGAGCGAAGCTCTCTTAAGTACCACTAATCTCAATTACTTTCCTAGACATCATAATTAATTGAGTACGCCTAGTGAGAAAGAGTTAAAACCAAATGTCATTTATTCATTAAGGCACAATTGCCATTACATAATTCTTGGAAAATGAAAGACTATTTAATCAAAATCTGCGGCATCAACATTGTTGTTTTCCTTGCCAGATTTGAAGTCCGTAATGATGAGATTGACGTCATTGTCATCTCCTTCGGCTGCGAGATGAGCCTCATGCTCTCTCATATCTTTTATATACCTTGTATTATGCAGCTTTGTTTTTCCACTCGCATTCTAGCGCTTAAACCAATGCTCTAAAGATCCACATCTATAGCATTACCTCACCCATTAATTGAGATGCAACTTGTGCATTTAGACATCCTCCATGAATCCCACGTTGGCCAATGTTGCCACATGTCTATGTATCTCGCGGTTTTCCTTCCTTTGTAGGGCGGTTGTATGGACCCATACATCCATTTTGTTGTCCCTTAACTTTTAGGGTTCCGCTCCTTGCACCCTTCTTTTGGTGCGCTGTTATAATTCGCCTCGTAAACGCTCTTAGTTCCAACGGGCCTTTGAATTATGGTTTTTCACGAGTATGTTGTCAACTTACTCAGTAACTGACATAAGGTGATGAAACCTCATAATCCATCTAGCATTTCACACAAGCCTATATTGCTTTGCAACCAATAGTGCTGAGACGGGGAAGGTTGAGAGGATTTCTCAATTAATTCATATTCTGTGAGCTCTACTCCACATAATCTCATTAGTAGTGAGGTGATTCTTGACGTTATTCACCCATCGGTGATAACAAATATCATTTGAATCTGGTTTAGTGAAGTCGGGTTTTTGCACGTTTGCATTCAACATTCAAAGATGAAGGAGAATAGATTAGTTTCGGAGTAAACACTTCCACGACAACTAATATAAGGTTTCCAAGCCTTAATGCTACCAAGAAACCTATTTCCAAGAATATTTGGATTAGACCGAAACAATGATGTTGATATGGTCAAATTCTCATGCTCACGGACGCTCTTAGTCCGTAGCTTACGAACGCTCTTAGTCCGTAATATTTTTATGCTCACGAACGCTCTTAGTTCGTGGTTTACGAACGCTCTTAGTTCGTAAAGCTTGAATCCCTATAATTCCGCTTATTTAAATACTCAAAACCACACATGTTCATATATTCATATATTTCAAAATTTTGCAGAAAATAAAAGGAATTTAAAATACATGAAAGCAGCAACTTTAATTACAAAAAATTACGTGATGGTTCTGGGCTTGAGAACACGCGCATGTTGGAGCAGGCATGTTGGGGCAGCAGCAGCAATAAGTGGTAGCAAATGGCGGCAGCAGCAAGCAGCAGGTTCAGCAGCAGTTTTGGACAGCAGCAAGCAGCAGTTTCTGCAGCAGTTTCGCTTCTGAACAGCTCCCACTTCTATTTGGAGGTCAAATAGAAGAGGCAGAGACGAACAACTTTGATGAAGGAAATATTTTGATCTGAGGTCCCGATTAAGAGGTTTCGGAGCCTGCAAGCAGACGGACGTGCACAGGAAAGGAGAAGGATGCAGTTGGTGTGTGTTGGTGCTGCAGGGGCAGCAGGGATTTGTGCGCAGGGGCGCGTAGGTGCTGCAGGGGCAGGTATGCAAGTGAGGCTAGCTCGTGCTAGGGCTTGTTGTAGGAGGCTGCGGCAGTTTTAAGGTTTTGGTTTTTTTTTTCTTTCTTTTCGGCTAGGGTTAGGGCTCGTGCTGATAACGTGTTGTAGGAGAATGGAATTGTGTATGTATTATTGATAATAGGAGCCCTTTAAATAGGGAGTTACAAGGTACCCAAAAAATTAATAGAATCCGATTACAATTGAATACCTAGAACACATTTCTATTACAATTCTAAACTCTAGTTTGTAGAGGCACACAGTATGTCGAAATCCTTCAACAGCAACTGCTTTTTTGTGAATACATGGGGTCATCCCAAATGGTGTAGGAAGGTTGGGATATGGGTTAGAGTTAGGATATGTCAAGGTTTTTGATCCCCTCCAATGCACCAAAACAAAGAACTACTTTGCTGGAGAGAAACTGACCATTTCTTTTTCTTTTTTTTCTGCCTCCCAACTTGATTTATTAAAAGAGCTGGATGATACAAACAGAAACGTTTCTTAAAAATAGTAGTAGGGTAAAAAATTATGGATGCATACTATGAAGATATCGACTTTACAGGTTTTTACAAAATCAGTAAATGATTGCTTACCCGTATTTTACCATTGTTTTAATATAGTATTTTACATTTCTCTTGTGTCAAGTTTGAGCCTATATATCTTTATAAAAGGTCTCTTTTCACACTTAGCCTGACACGATGTATGTGCTGTTGAAGCTAATCCACCAAGGGAAGATAAATATGCAGTATACGTTCTAAAGCAAGTTGTAAAAAGGCTTGTGAACAGCTCATTGTGAAAAGAAAAAGGAAGAACAAAAGAGATCCTGTTTTCAACTTGGGTTAGGAACTTAGGACATAGCCGGCTATGAAGATTACAATTCACCGGTCTCCGTTTTATTAGCTTAATTAATCATTATATTCTACAGGAGCGAATATTGCTGAGGTCTATTATTCATCTACTTGTTAGTAAATCTCATGGTACAGGTTCACTGCAGATTTCTTAGCAAAGATGAATACTGACATTATTTTCAATATTTAAAGTGCTTATAAGTCATTGGAAAAGTGTTGGGTAGAGAAAACCGCTTTTTGTATTGCCCATATGCATCTTTATAACCCTTCTTGTCCTTTGTCATAATGCCCATATGCATCTTAATAATCCCGCTTATCCTTTGTCTTGGGATTTTGGTTTTCGGAGAACTTTAAATGACCATGAAGTGTTGGGGACCGACTTATCAGCATTTTTAAAAAGCTTTAGGCTGGTTCAATAAAGACCGGATAGAGGGTATGGACCCCGGGGTTCTTTTTTCCTGTAAAACCTATTCAAATCTGTAGCTGGATTGATTCTTCTATTTCTGGTCCTGGTCATTTTGCAATGCAGAAGGCTATTAGCCTAAGAGTGACATGGTTCAGAGGATATGGTCCACATTGGTGTGTGATTTGTTAACAGCTAAAATTTTAAGTCCTGTGCTGCTTCAGGTCCCTTTGCTTTGTTCTTGTGGCCTAAATTGTTTAGAGAGACAAATTTGACCCGAGTTTCTGCGGGTTCATGTAATGCCCTATCGTGTGACGGATATAAAAAAATAAAATTGAATTGACGAAGAGGAGCATGATCTTAGGGAAATGTGCTATATTAGCAGTTTGTGGGTGGAATGGAATAAAAGGATATTTGAGGAAGCTAGGTGTGACTTGTCAGGAAGTGTCTTCCAGGAATAGGGTTCAATTTTGGGCATCTCTTTGGTGTCAATTTCTTCCGAGTTTAGAGTATAGGTCTATATTTAGGGGGGGTGTATTGTATTTGGATTTGTGCAGACTTTTTTTAAATGACAGACTTTTTGAAAAATCCACAGACTCTTTAAAAAGTCGATAGACTGTTATGGATTTCTTAAAACCATTGATTTTAGCAACAGACTTTTATTGATTCATGAAAATCTATATACTTTATTATGAATGACTTCTACAGATTTCCTAGGATGTACATAATATAAAAAATAAAAATAAAAAAAACAAATGCAGCCCAAACACAAAACAAAATAATAACTTGTTGTCTCTTCAATGCTCCACTATCTTCTAATAGAAATGGACTCAAATAAATGATTGTTAGTCTGTTTAGCGAGTTTGTTCTCATTCCTAATCTCCCAACAACATAAATATACAATATAGATCACTTGATGTTTATGGTTAATTATTCTCATCAATTTTGTTTTCGCCGATTAACATATATTGTAGCAATATTGATCAATGTCTTGATCTATAATCAATCAATTGAAATTCAATTGTTCAACCTTTTTTTGAACCATAATATAAATTCAAATTAATGAGAATAATTAATTAATAAGATAAAATTTAGTATGGTTCAAGGTATTAGGGTTAGACCACAATATTTGAGTTTTAGGGCTTCATAAATCATTTTTATTGCTATTAGGGTTCGAAGTATCACAATTGAAAAAAAAAAAAACAAAAATCACATTCAACAACTACAATGAACATGTTGGGTATAAAAAAAAGTTGATATCATAAAAAATTAGAGAAAAGACAAAAAATTAAGAAAGAGAGATGATGAAGGACAAACTTCTTCGTGCGTAGAGAGAATAACTTTGATAGACCTTTTTCTTTTTTTTTGAAGAGGAAACTTTGATAGACTTTTTGAAATCTTTGGTTTGGAGGCTGGAAAATTATTTGAGTTTGTTATGTATAGTTAACACTACAAAGTCCATGATTATCCATGATTTTCTAATTCTATAAGTATGAATGATATTTTGAATACCTCTGTACTTTTATTCATTTTTAAAAGTCCTAATTGAATACCCCTAGATTTTGGTGGAATTCATGAAGTCTTTAAAAATCCTAATTGAATACCTCAAGACTTTCATGGACTGTTAAAAGTCTATATTGAATACACCCAGACTTTTAAATTCCATAGATTTCTTTAAAACTTCCACTAATTCCATATACAATACACCCCCCTTAGTTAAGATGCCCAAGAAATGAAGGGTAGCAGAGTGTGATTGCAAAAATCGAGCCACTCGCTGATGGGGAACAAAAATTTGCCAACGGGTGTAAGTTTGTTTAGCGGTGGTGGAGAACGAAGCAAATCCGGAAGCACTAGCAACCAATTCCATAGAAATAGGACATGGACAATTTCGAAGGTAGATCTGGACTAGAGGCCAGTAGAAAATTGGTGACAAAAGAGCATAATTGGGTTGTAGGGATGCAGAATGTAAGGGGTGGAGATGGGGTGAAGGCGCTGAAGATGAGAGCTGTTCTCATCAATAAAAAGCATGTAAGAGCAGTATGGTGTGGAGAGGTAGAGAAATGGTAGATAGGTGAAATAGGTGGAAAAGAGAGAGGAACAAGAAGGTGATTGAAGGGGTGGAGGGGGTGGACGAGATTGAAGGGGTGGGGTTGGAGATGGAGGTAGAGATGGGGGCCGGTAGACTCTCAAAATAGTGGCTGGGTTAGAGAAAATTTCTAGAGAGAAGGTAGACCCTCTCTCTCTTGAAACTTTCTTTTGTCACGTGTTGCATGATTGATTCAAAATTCAAATTACAGCTCCCATATATATTAAAAATAATAAAGTATATAAAAATGAGATTTTTACCAATAACTACAAAATAACACTATTATTTACCAATAGCAGACTCCAAAACCAATAGCCCATGCGGTCAATAATTGAAACAGGCTGTCAGCCCATTTTTAGAAAATACACTCAAATATTAAGAAAATTACGAAACATGCCACTGAGACTCACATAACCCATTTCTCCCAAAATCAGAACGGTTCCAAAATTGAAACCATCCCAAAATCCAAATCCTCCCTAAATCGCTCTAGGGCTCCGACGAAGCTAGGGGACGAAGCAGCTGGCGGATCGAGGAGGCAAAGCAACCGGCGAGGGAGGCTGTGAATTCGGCGAAGGGAGGCTGCAAATCCGGCGAGGAAGCGCGAGACCCAGGCGGAGAAGTGAAGCCTTTGACTGCCGAGGAATTGGAGCAGTACGAGTCCATTTCGGAGTCCTCCGACTCTGACTCCGATGACCGCCTCGAAGACGAGGAAGAGGACAGCGACGAAGACAAGGATGACGACGACGAACGACGCGGATGATGACGACGATGAGGACGATGAGGATGAAGATGACGACGACGATGTCCAGGAGGTCGTACAGTCCTCCGTGGCCCTCCGGTTCAGTCAATAGACGATGAGGATGACGAAGAAGACGAGGAAGACGCTAAAGGAGGCGATGACGACGACGACGGCGAGGAAGATGATGACAACGGCGAGGGTGAGGATAAGGTAATTAGCCGAATCTTTCCTTTATTTTCCTTATTTGTTAAAGTAGCTTTTAGTACTTTCTGGTTGAAAATTTTCAGATCTGGTCCTATTTGTTGTTTTGTTTTCTATTTTACTAGTCGGATTTACGTTTCTCAGGTTACCGGAGCTCTGAGAGCTGGGGCGGTGGAGTACCCAGAGCGACTGGGCCAGCATGTGTGCCAGGTATTTGGTTTGTGTAACTGAATTTGATGCTTGAGGTTTAGGGTGATATGAGGCAGATCACATGTATTGGGTGTAGTAATGTCTAATGTGGATCATTTCATGCTTTTGTTTGTTTGTTTGTTATTGCTGGGAAATTATGATTTTGTGTTTATGGTACTTTCTTATTGGATTGGTGTGTGTTGTGTATTGCTTTAGTTTTGTGTTTATGGTACTTTCTTATTGGATTAGGATGGAGCTAATGAAAGCAATACTGAAGTGAGCAAACGCGAGAAGGCCTGGCTAGTATACTACTGGAGGCCAGTACACTACTGCGGATCAGTACACTAATGAGGGTCAGTATACTACTGGGGCTAGTATACTACTGGGGGTGACATACTACCAAGGTTCTAAAAAACGCTAGGCGCTAGTCGGGCGATGACCCAGGGACTAGCGCCTAGGGGCCTAGGCGGGAGCCTAGGCGGGGACTAGGCGGTTTTTTTATTTATAATTTTTAAATTATTTTAATGACATATAATAATATAAATGACAATATTTAAAGTCTAAAAATTAATTATAAATATAAAAATAGTCAAAATATAGAATAAATTAGGGTTTATGACCGCCTAGGCTCCGCCTAGAACCGCCTAGCCCGCCTAGTCCCCGCCTAGTCCCCGCCTAGCCCGCCTAGGCGGCCGCCTAGAAGCCCAGCGCCTAAGGGAAACGCCTAGGCCAAAATCGGAGCGGTTCCTGGCCGCCTAGCGACTAGGCGCCGCCTAGGCGGCCGCCTAGGCCGATTTTTAGAACATTGCATACTACTAATCCTCAGTACACTACTGCTTGTATGCGGAAGCAGCAAAGCCAGAGATAAATGATAGTGTCCAAGTTTCATATTGTAATATGTACAAATAGTTTTTGAAATTATTAAATAAATGAGTTGTTTCTAAGAAAAACAAAGATGGAATGTAGAGATATTCTTTTTTCATAATGCGATCTCTGAAATATATTTATTGTTGAGTGCTACTAAGGTTCAGTACACTACTGGTCAGTGCTACCATTAGAAATCAGTTGAGGTTATTTTTGTAATTTCTCATTAACAGAACAATTCAAAAAATTGGTAGAAAAATGGCCGCACGGGATATGGGCCTTGCGCATGGGTCATGAACAGTAGCGCAAGGGAAATATAAAAAAAAGGCCTGTTAATGATAAATATTGGATAAAAAGAGTAGTTAGTGGTAATTTGCTATATAAGAATCTATAATTTAGACCTCGAACGAATAGAGTTGGAAAAATTATAGACATTACTATTTGGATGAATAGTACATTTCAAATTAGAGATAGCCTAAGGTACGTGTCCAGGTGTTGTTTCTCTTCAATTTCCTAACTTTGGTTCCTCCTCAGGTATTATGTCTCCTAGATGCTAACCTCGTGCACCTGGCCACCTACAGAGGAGGATGAGCTTACATGGGCAGCAAGCCCCTTGAAGCGGTTTTTTGAGCGCTTTATAGCAGCACTCCGGAGCTCTAGTCCCAATTGTAGTTTAGAGCAAGCTAGACAACTCGGAGCTAAGATCTTCACTGGTACACAAATCCGACTTTGGTAGAGTTGGATCAACAAACTGCAAATGGTTCTTGAGAGGATGAAGTGCCCCGGTAATGATCAGGGGAAGGAAGACCAAGCTACTCCAGACCACTGTAAAGGTCTAAGCCGTTGCTCAATTTCAAGATATTTTCTTAGATAACATCATATTGGAAGACCAATATACCTGAATACACTGTAGGACAGACTGACAATAACTTCTTGCCCTCCAACCTTTGGAATGAGCCTCGGTTCCATTAATTAGAGAAGAACTGCTCCTGCTAGTGTATGAATTTATTTAACCAAGGAAAAAAAAAGTTGAAAAAGAGCAGATTGGGCCTACCATGCCCCTCTCTGGGTAACATTGCCTAGTTTAGTTCATCTAGATTTCTACAACGTTGAATATGATGGAGAAATGATGTAGGTAAATAACCATATAATTGCACCTTTGTCCTAATGGGAAGGGTACCAGTCAATGTGTTATTGTTTCTGAAAGATCCACAGACAACACGGTCAACATAG
Source organism: Rosa lucieae (assembly GCA_024704745.1). NCBI lineage: Eukaryota > Viridiplantae > Streptophyta > Magnoliopsida > Rosales > Rosaceae > Rosa > Rosa lucieae. Next base: position 38,217,610 of record CM045498.1, read on the forward strand.
TTTCACTGTCTTACAAGTTTTTACAACAGAGTTGGCACTAGAAACAGCTAACCACAACAATTGCTATTCTGCTGAATGGGATTCCCCTTCATTTGAACAGTTTCACTTGACTTGTTAGCAGTTGGTTGGTTGCCCATTCTGCAAGAGATTTTAAATGGAAGAGATTACAAACAAGTACAACCACAATCTAGTAAAGATCATTGAGATAAATGGGTATCAGGACAATTTTTCTAAAACTCAACTCCCTATCACCTTGGCAGTCAATGATGGACCAAAACAAATAGTTATGAAATATCAGCCTCATCTTCTTTTAGGGTAGTTGGTGTTCAAGGAAGAAACATGCTATGTGATCTATTTTACCATCACCTTTAGAGCTATTATTGTGGAATGGGAGTATAAAAGATGAAGCTGTCACCGTAGAGTTCATAGCATGAAAGAGTTTACTAGTGATCTTACTTTTTCTTTATCTCGCCAGCCATGGTCAAGAAAGCCTGCTCAACATTGATAGCGTCTTTAGCACTTGTCTCGAGGAAAGGGATACCAAGCTCATCAGCTAAAGCCTACAGCTCATTTAGACATGAGAAAAAAAAGTTTAAACATGAACCAGAAGTTATTAATCTCTTTTGTTTCTCTCAAACACAGAAACAATCCATCTGATAGACTTCAACTTTCCATAAACACATTGATCACTTTCAGATCTGCAGCAATATGCATTAAGACAGAAAACATACACACTGATATTATAGACACCGTTAGGGAGGCACCCCATTTCTTGCAAAACAAACACCCCACCCCTCTCTCTCCTCATACACAAGTGCATTGTGAAAAGACTCGTGAAAAATAGATAGAAAAGAGAAAGAGAGGGCTTGGAACCATGTGGTAATTAGCAGCCCAAATAGGATAGTACAGTACAAGCTCCACTCATGCACCGCCTGAGGTAAAGGATACAGAAAGAGTAGAGACGAAAGGGGCTGAACAGGTCTGAAAGGTAGGGAAAGATGGAGAAAGTCTCGAGTCACCAAGGTCTGGGAATCGAAAGGGTGTAAAACTGAATCATATGAACAGATATACCTAATCGTAGTGCAGGTCCTGACCAGATTAAAGCTTAGCGACCTTTTTGCATTGCTAATAATGAAGTAGCACTGAATGCTAAGTTAAATTCCTTCGTTTATTTTAATTTCACATCCTTTAGACGATCAGAGATCCTTGACTACAATAGCTACAATCAAAGTAGATGCTAGAATACATTAGAGTGGGGAACTACTTTTGAGAGCTGAAACAAAAATATGTCAAATACGCATTAACCATAACCCCATATTCATGATCCTTAAGTATTACAAATTAAATAAATAAATCTTAGATTAATAAGAAAGACATATAGAATCTTGAACAAAACCAGCAAGTCAAAATATCATGTCTACAGGATCAGGGGTGCATGCTAATAGATACACATAAAGGTAACATAAATTCCTCTACCATGTTTAAGAACATCAATTGCAGAGGGTTTGTTGCATTTGGGAGACTGATCATATAAATTGCCCAAAAAATGTGTGGAGATCAGAATCAGCATCTATAAAGAATTTAAACCTTCAGAAAAAAAAAATCAATTAATGTCCATGAAATAAAATTTATTATTACCTTTCCTGTTTGCGTGTCAACAACCTTGTTCTCAACTAAATCACATTTATTTCCCACTAAAAGCTTGCACACACTTTCGTTTGCATATCTGTCAATCTCATTCAGCCACTGCTTGACATTATTGAAGCTCTCCATCTCAGTAACATCATAGACAATCTGTTACAGCCCCAATACAAGTAAGACTCTTTCATTACAAAAAAGAGTGCCATACATTATTATGAGAAACTACCACTTCATCTTCGTTATCAATATAAGATACTGGTATTTCGACTGGTGGTAAGATCCAAAACTGACCCATAGTTAATGTTGCAGAACAGCTTCAAAAGTACTCTTAGATATATACAGCAAAGTAGTAGTAAACTATCAGTAATCTTTAACACTTATAGTGACCTGACATGCATGTTTGATTCATCAGTTGCAGTGGCTTAGTAAGCATGTAGATGTTTACTATGTGGTCTTACAACAAGATAATACGGATATGTCCTACTCACTAGCTAAAAATTTTCTATTCAAAATTTGGTACGGTTTCAAGTCATATTACTGCTTAGTTTGAAAAATCTCAGAGACCAAAATTTTCAATTAACAAGCCAAGTTCTAGTGCTTCATGGACTGGATCACAATGGTAAAGGGAAAAAAAAATTATTTCAATTACACATTTTTGATAATAAAAACAGCTGCAGCTACATCTGTATCTGAAACATCTTGATTAATTTGCATAGGAAACAGCAACTTGGAAGGCAGAAGCCAGTAACAAAATCATTGGTATACAATGATACTACCACAAGCTCAAGATGTATTCTTACCCTTGAGTTTTCCTCAACCTGACCCCCTAGCCAGGGGGAAAAAAAGAATAAGCAAATAAAAGAAAGCAAGAAAATCTTACAATTATCCCATGGGCTCCTCGGTAGTAACTGCTTGTTATGGTCCTGAATCGCTCTTGTCCAGCAGTATCCCACTATAATAAAAGAAAAGCAAGAATACTTTAACTGCCAACTAGATTGCCGAGCAAGTGAGATTGAACAGACTCTATAGTTAGGCATTGCACATACTTTCCGTTATAAACTTCCCAAAATCAATTCTGATAACTCACATTTCAAATGCGTCAGAACTTTCAAAAGTTCATATTTAAACTTTGTTAGCACAATTTTGTCATGACAATAATGAAGAATTTACGATTACCTAAAAAGAAAGTGCTCGCATCTAAAATCTATGATCCCCAACGACACTAAAGCAAAGGCATGCAAAATAGAGAAATTATTATATCCTGTTCTCACACACACTTCAAGGAGCATCTTTAAACAAACTAATTCTGATCCACTAAACTAAAAAGGCCAACAAACTAGAACCAAATATACCGTCGACAATACTTTTAATGTTGCCCAAACACACACACACACACATGTAAAACTAATTGAAAATTGACTGCCTTCCCATTTAATATTATGTGCTTCATTCAATAGGCAAAAACCACCAAAGTGGAAAACAAAGCAACTCCTACTCACAATCTGCAGCTTGACAGTCTTCCCATCCAGCTCCACAGTCCTGATTTTCTGAAAATGAACAACAAAATATGAATCATAAATAACAAAGGTAAACTACGCATACATGTATACAGATATAGATATATATACTCACAAAATCAACTCCAATGGTGCTGACATAGCTGTCCACATAGGAATCGTCCTGAAACCAACCCAAAAGAAACAACCAAAATACAGCAAAATGAACCTCAGAACCTCAACATTGCTTCCAAAAAAATTCACAGAAACAAAACTAGGTGACATATTCGATAAAGAAGAAAACAAAGCCTAGGATAGAGTCAAACTCACAGCGAATCTGACAAGCAAACACGATTTTCCGACGGAGGAGTCCCCAATTAGCAAGAGCTTGAACAAGTAATCACTGAAACCGAAACGAAAAGTATATTCGTAAATAATCGAAAAAAAAGAAAGAAGAAAATAGAGGGGATTGCTTGGGAGGAAGAAGGAAAGTGTGTGGCTTACTATTCGTTGCTCATGATGATTGATTCGATTTCTGCCGACAAAGAGTTTGGGTGTTTCGGCGCGGCTTTAATTTGAAGACAGCAAATTTCACGACTGAAAACTAGAGACTTCTGCTGCTCACGACACTCAAATACTTAATTTTATTTTCTTTTTCATTTTTTTTTTAGATGATGTCACCACGCAATTATTGCTTAGAATAGCCAATTTTGGACCTTGCTGTTGCTGCTGCTGTGTAGTTTCACCAAAGTCGTGAAGATGACGTAGAAAAATGTTCTTCGGGTTGCTACGAAAAATTGTCCATAAGAGCGCCCTCAAATTATAAAGTTTGTATAATTTAAAATTTGAATACTTAGCTCAAATGCTTTGGTAATTTGCTCATATGCTCTATTTTGGATATTTAAGGATGTTTCTTTTCTCCTCTCAACGGCAGCTAGCTTCGGTTGGTGGCGTTTTTGTAGTTTCAATGGCGAAGGGTGTTCTCTCACCTCTCTCTCGTCTAAATCTTGGCACTGTTGGCAAGGTTGCTCGACGGTGCTCCTTGTGTTAACTTAATGAGTAAACCAAGATAGTTTCACAAAATGCATAAACATAACCAAATGATCAATACAATATGAACTAGAATACAACAAGAGGAGATGCATCACCTGCTTCATGCACAACAGTCATTCCTTCAAAAGCAGTAGCAGCAACACAGCTATTCAACACAAATAATCCGAGCTCCAAAACTTCAAGCAGCCACACGCAAAATATCTTCTACTCAACTATGTGTTTAACTCCTCTCTATGGGGCAGGACTGAATGTTTTGTCACATAGTGAATAGGGACTTCAAGCACTTATATATACAAACTAGATAGGTCTTCTCATAAAAGAATCATTGATTCTAGCCAATGAGTTATTTTTGAAAGATGCTATAATTATCATACCAACTAATTAGATATTTATCTTTATCAAAATGAATTCCTAACCATATGACTGGCATATAAAATCTCATTAGGTGTCTAGGTAGATAATTCATATATTTCTCATTTATTGTAATAAGTTTAATCAGTTTGTTATTTACTTAATGTAGATAATATTATGTCCAAATAATATTTTACAATCTCCCCTTTGGACCAATATTGTCTACATAACAACTGAGAGAAGTTTTAAATACACACTCCTAATTACTTAATACACACTCCATACTTAATACACCACCCATTTAATTTCTCATTCTAATATTCTACTAAATACACAACCAAAAGTACCTAAAATATCCTTAATCTCAAAAATCATGAAATATCCTATTATTTGACTATATTAAGGCTACTATTTAATATGATTAGTATATTCTAGTATATTGATGTTTTTAAATGTCCATATTGATTATTTGTGTTACTTATTCAGAAATCCATAAAGATTTATTATTGTTCCCTTTAAATAAATGCATATAAATAGGTTTTATATTATTTGAGTTCTCATCCACCAAACACCATGTTGATCAAGTATAAAATTATGAGTTGAACATTTAAACACAACTATATCACTAGTTTCTCTCCCACTACAAAGTTGTCATTACAGGGGCCAAACAAATTAACAATTATAAAGTTTTTTCACCCGTGATGTTTTATATTAGAAAATAAATGGATTAATTGTATCTCTTAGAAAAAAGAAAGAAAATGAAATTAACTAAAAAATAGGAGTAAAACGATCTGTTTTAAAAACATTTAATACCATTGATTTTGCAAATTAAATTAGATAGTTTCTAACTTTATTCTTGTACTAAATTAGGAGGCCATGTATAAAAATTTGTTGTGTTTATCTAACTATTTATACATAAATTATTCTATATAAGGAAAATATAACTATTTTTTCTTTCTTTCTAATGCATAGATGTCTGTTTTGGTCATTCAACCTATCTACAAAATCTAATTTGAAATATAAAATAATAGGGATGTGTATTAAGTGATTAGGGGTGTGTATTTAAAATTTCTCAACAACTGAACCAAGACTCATTCCAGAAAATAGCCAAAGTGTGCACTAAAATATATGTTTTCTCAAGATCCATTCAGTTCTGTCAAGAACGCAGCAGCTAAAATAGAACTTGGAAATAAACATGTTTATGTAAACATTTTGTTCCAAATTACCAATAATAACCTCTGCATCTCACATGAACTACAAAACTGATATGATGAAATCAAGTGGTAAAGTATGTCATTCTGCAGTAAACATTTGATTATAGTCCAACTAAAAATTTTGAATATCAAAATCATAATGCAAACATTATTTAGTACTTAAGCACCAGTGGATTGCATGTTTGCCTCTTACTGAATATATGCATATTTCCATCCACCTGATAATCAACAAAACTAAAATAGCAGCAATCAAATATTATCAAAATAAGATCAAGCTGTGAAATAATATATATCTGGAAATACCTCAACCTTTATTCCTTTGACCAAAATATGAATACATACTGTTCTGACATGAACTGCAAACTGAAATAAAATTGAAACTTTCAAACTAAGAAACTGAAAACATAATCTTTATGAGCTTTTTGATAGGAGCATTTTAATGCGATGTTTTAACTACTATTTCCTCATATTTACTTAGTTATTTCCTTAAATGAATCCTCTTAGTTTAGGAAAGTTTATTTTCCTGTTTTTAGCAAGTTTCCATTTTAGTTTAGGAAAGTTTCCATTTCTTACTATTAGAAAGTTTCTATTTTTTATTTTTAGAAAGTTTCTATTTTCATTTTAGGAAAGTCTCTATTTTTAGTAATAGTTTATATTTTCAGGTCCTTTGAACTTAAAAGTGGAAATGAACTCTCGAAAGGAAAGAGGAGCTAGCCAACGTTGAGAGGAGTTAAGACAAGAGCAAAAGGACTACACAAATGAGCAGAAATGAAGGAATTAAGCTTTCCTGTTTCAATCAAGAAACCCTGTTCAAAAAAGGAAAGTGTACCAAGCAAGATTCCAAAGCCAACCAAGAAACTTGACCGAAATAATGAAGGAAATGGCGTTGGAGACCATAAAGGCTTGAAGATGACGCAACATGGCCCAAGAACTCTCTAGATTAACTTGGATTTTCAGAAAAATGGACAAAGCCCATAAAAACTCATGGAAATTAGGGTTTTGTGACGTTAAAGAGATATTCTTCGAGGATTTAGATGCTTTGCCGTGAAACACCAAGGAAGAAAGGAGAAAATAACGTGAAAATCCAAGAAGAAAATAAAAGATTGCGCAAGAGATTTTCTAGGGAGAGTTTTAAGGAAAGAAGAAGTGCGTGCAACAAGAAAAATGTCCAAAACAAGTCTAGGTTCATCCCTAAATTCCCTAAAGAAATTTTGGCCGAAATTCATGAAGAAAATCATAAAATCCTTATATAATTTGCAAGAATAAATTTTTAAAGGATTTAGACTTATTTTGGATAGTTTTGATTGGTTGGACAACACAATAGGGCTTACATGGCGCTACATGATTGGTTGAAGCTATGTGAAATTATTAGATAATTATTAGGGAAAATAAAAGAAGATTCATGAAGCATGGAGAGCCTTTGCTGTTCCCCTATATATACTCCCTCATTCCATACGTTTTGGACACCACACAATTTAGAAAATTAGTCCATAACGTGAAAGCTCTCTCCATTCTCTAGTTCATCTTCTGCGATTTCATTCAAGGGGGGAAGAAGGAAGAAGAAGCTGTGAGCACCTCCCCTAATCCACCTTGAAGCCGTGAGTTTTGAAGCTTGCTTCTAAGATTCAAGAGTCAAACGTTTAAGTTCTTCATCACCATCTCCATTCACAGTGTAATTCAACCTTCTTTCTTGTAATCACTTTTGATTTTCCCTTGTTTGATTCGTATGAGTGTGTTCTAGTTAACAATAATATTTGAACAAAGTAAAATTCTGAATTCTATGATTGAATGAAGTTTTCGATTATTGTGATTGTAATTCCATAGTTGCTTATGTGAGATTGTTCAATTAAATTTGCTTGATTGATATTTTTTTTATGTGTTTAGCTTATATGGTTCGAAACATCTAGGGTTTGCATATAATTGGTGCTAGATTTAAGTTTATGATTCACCTAATAGTTTTGTGAACTTGAATCAAAAGTAGTAAAGGTTTTGGACAAGAATCGAATTTAATTGAAGAGGATTGCAATTAGATGAACTTTGTCATACTAAGTTGTGCACTTAAGTTGATAACCTTTCTCTTGTTTATTGCGTTGAACATGTTTTGATTAGCTAGCTTTCTAGACTTTGATTGCATGTTTGATAGGATTGATCTAGGTGCTTTCACTTAGATTAATTAGTAAAGGAAAGTAAAATATGAGAAATCGTTTGCTTCAAATGTTTCACATGCATGATCAACTTCTTTCTCATGACTTGGAAGAATAATTGTAGGGTTTTTTCAAATTTGATTATGGAATTGGTTTTGATCTTTGTTCCTTATGTTTCATTCTTGTACTTGTGTTTTCTTTGTTTATTTCTTTTCTTTCTTTTAATTTTCGGAAACCTAAAACCCTAATGCCCTCTTAATTTCGTAATTAGTGTTAATATTTTGTAAATATTATACTTTGTTTTTATTTTAATTCTTTACTTGTTGTACAATGACAGGTGTACCCTCAATCCCTGGAATAGAACGATCCCTATTTATTATATACTAACGATGACATTTTCAGGGTTAAATTATATGTTTGCTTTGAGCGTATCAATTTTTGGCGCCGTTGTCGGGGATTGAAAAATCACTTGTTGAAATGTGAATAATTGTTGGATATATATTGTTTTCGTAAATAACTTGTTAATTGTTCATAAACTTTTTGAAAATTAGTTAATTAATTACTTGTTTTAGGAAATCAGAAATTGCGAGGAAATTGTTGTGTTCTCATTGATAATAGGGGTCTGTTTATATTGAGGATTACAATGTATAGGATTTCAATCATACAAGGAAAGTAATCGTACATTGAATAGGAATCTAGATCCTCATAATTTAACCCTATTACCACTAGGTCAAGTAACCTAGAGTTTGGGCCAAACACAAATAGAGATATCCTTAAACACTCCCCCTTGTGTTGTCCAAACGCGGTGCTTCTCTCGTTGCCTCGTTAAAAACCTTGCCGAGTAACAAAAACCCAGTGGGACAAAAATAACCTCGGTCGAAGGGGAAAAAGAGCACAACACACCTTTCACGTTTCGAGGTGAACATGTAGACATCTCCCCCTGATGTCTGCGCCTCCCCCTGATAGGAGTTCAGATAATTTCCGCAAGCCAATTCTTGCCACATGTTTCTCGAACGTGGATTTGGGCAATGACTTAGTAAACAATTCTATCTCACTGTCCTCAGATTGAACCTAGTTCACTTTGATCTCGAGGAGAGTCTGTTGTTGCTGATTATGCTTGGTGTTATCGCTTTTGATGTAGCCTTGCCTCATTTGTTCAAAACAAGCAGCATTATCATAAATGCTCGTAGGCTCATCTGTGGTAGACTTCAAACCACAATTGCTTCGAACATGCGTAATTATGGATCCAATCCATATACATTCACGAACCACTTTATGAAGAGAAATGATCTCTGCATTGTATAAAGCTATAGCGACTATGGTCTATTCTGTAGACCTCCAAGATGTCACGGTCTTTTCCCATGGTGAACACTTAACAGGATTGGGAATGACCTTTGTGTGGGTCAGAGAGATACCCAATATCAGCAAAACCTTCTAAAACACATGTTATTTTGGGATGGGAAGAATGAACGCAGGCCAGTGTTAGCAGCGTTCCTGGTGTGTGATGGGTCTGAATTCATCATCTGTCTGTAGGGATAGAACAAGCCCATATCAATCATACATCTCAAGTATCGAAAGATATCTTTTACACCAATCCAATGACGTCGCGTTGGCGTAGAGCTATATCTAGCTAACAAGTTCAAGGCAAATGAGATGTCTGGTCTTGTGCAATGAGATAAATACAATAATGCGCCTATTGTACTCAAGTGAGCCACTCCTGCCTCTAGCACATCTTCGCCATCATCCTTCGGACGAAGAGGATCCTTTTCAGGATCAAGACTACGAACGATCATGGGGTTGCTTGAAGGTTTGACCTTGTCAAAATGCCTAAGCATCTATCAACACGATGCTCAAGTTCCAAACCGAGACATAATCGTGTTCTCCCAAAATCCTTCATCTCAAACTCGGTTTCAAGTGTTCAGCGGTTTCCCTTAACTCTTTAAGGGCTTGCAATGAAGATCATGTCCAACATGAACCGCGATGGAACCTGAAACTTGTTGTGGAAACGTGTGGGCATATCCCTTCCCAATCAAGTAGTTATTTTAGCGAGCGTTTCAACGTCTTTGTAAATGCGCTCCGTAGTCTAGAGCCACTTGATTTAGGAAAATGAAGTTCACCATGAACCTTCATATATATTCTGTATCTAGATCCCTATACAGATACGTAGTAACCACATTTGAAAGCTGCATGTTCAGTTATTCGGAAACTACCAAACTGACAGGATAGTGGAGTGTAATGACATCCATTACGAGAGAATATGTCTCATTGTAGTCGATTTCAGGGCCTTTTGTGAGAAGCCTTGCGCCATAAGGCGAGATTGCCATCTCTTTTTCTCATCACGCTTCTTAACGAAGACTCATTAGTCAATAAGTTTTATGTTAGGAGGTGTTGGCATTACTAGCTCGAAAACCTTCCTCTTCGTTAGAGAATCCATCTTAACCTTCCTATTCTCAGGAATAGGTTTTGACGTTGAGGAGTCCCCCAACGATAACCATAACTCGGAAGATTCTCATGAGACGAATTTTGAGTGTCGATGATCAAAGGATTGGAGTGTGCCAAAGCATCCTTCGAACCTATGGGCCTCCCATGCATCCTAGTTTGGGCCATGACCTATAACGCCAGAGTGCCACTCTCTTTGGCATTGGCGCCATGACTACCTCCGTGTAGGGTGGCGCTACGTCCCCTCGTATGGATGTTCTTCCTTGCAAGATTGTTTGCAGCATATTTGTGTGATCTCCTCAGTTTAATAGGGATCAAGATGAGACATAATGGGGATAGGCCACGACAATTCCTGTCGTTCCTGCTGAACATCCGTGTTCTTATCTCCCCCTAACGATGGGAAGACTATCTCATCAAAGTGACAACCCGCAAATCTAGCGGTAATGAGATCGCCTGGCAAGGGCATTAAGTGGTGGACGTAGTTGCCCATTCGTCTGTAAGGACCTATCATAGAGCGCTGTGGTGGTCCAATTGGTACATAAATGACTCACTCAAATATGTGTAAGTACGATACTTGTACCCAGTCACTAGCTGTAACGCAGAGGTACATTGAGTGGCGGTGGGTCGTAGACGAATTAGCATAGCTACATGCGATATTGCATCACCCCAAGTGGATAGAAGGAGATTGGTGTGCATTACCAATGTCTGGACTATCATTGTAGTCGTTTCCGCAAGACCATTGGGGTGTACATGGGAATGTGATGTCCAACATCAGTCCCATTGCAATATCCATCGAAAGTCTTTCGATGTAAACTCTCTAGCATAGCCAAATCCAATTGACTGAATAGGATGATCTAGGGAGTGAGCCCGTTGTCTTATGATATGTGCTAGGAGTGTAGCATAAGCAGCATTTATAGGTGAACAATGGCACGACACGTGACCAACGTGTTTGCGTGTCAACCAACATCATGAAATATTTAAGCGTCCGCAAGTTGGTTAATTAATCCACAGAATCCCCATGGATTCTATGGAAGAACATAATGCGTATTGTCATATCCATTGCATAGGACAGTCTCAGTCCTAATTTCCCTAAGGAACGGGCTTTGTAAAACGAGCGAAATGCTTTAGAAGCAACCAATGAGAATTTTGGTTGAGCCTAAGCGTCTTAAACGCTATTCAAAGCAAGTTAGTGATTGCAGCATCACAATGATGGAAGCCATCCATGGAGTCATGGATAGGGACTGCGCCAGCCCTAGGCTGGTGGTGGATGAAGGCAGTGCCCTAGGCAGCAGCGTCGGTCACACTTAGTCCAAGAACAACCTTTGATTCATGCTTCATTTCGCTCGAGAGAAAGGATGTCCATGTGAAGTCTTTGGTAGACAGATCATCATATCATGACTATGATGATCTATCATGTCGTGACAAAGCCAATATGTGTCTAAATCCAAGAGATCTTTTCTCATAACTTTATTGGATTAATAGCTCGAATAGTGACATAGAATCCACTAGAGAGACACATAAACTTCTCTAAGGTGCGCCTTTGTTCGCAATCATTAGAGGTATTGCAAAGGAACTCATTTCCGTTCTATACATGCGTTTTCGCATGGAATCCGTTGGCTATTCATAGGTGTGATTCGCCCTAGAAGCGTAGAAAGTTTCTGTGACAGTAATTAAGGTGCCATTTGGCAAGTGTAACTTGGGCTATTCCATGTCCTTGAACTAATACTGATGGCCCAGCCATCGTAGTCACAAAAGTCATATGCTCAGAATCAAAATGGAGTCATAAAGAAAAGAACTCGAAATTTTATTCATTAGCCAACAGAGTACATCATTGTCTCTTAACCATTAGGAGAATCTAATCCAAATGCTAGCTAATGCAAAACAATGGTGGTCGTCTAACTTCTTTCGGTAATTCCAAAATAAATGTGACCAGGTGAGGAAAGCGATGTCGGTGGAGTAAGGCTCGCTTAAGTACCACTAATCTCATAACCTTCCTAGAGATGTCGGTGGAGTAAGGCTCGCTTAAGTACCACTAATCTCAGAACCTTCCTAGACATCACACTTACTTTGGGTGTGCCTACTTTGAAGAAAGACTAAACCATTGGCATTTACTACAAAGTATATGGCAATTGCCTATTACATCTCTTGGAAAAAATAAAGACTTAAACAGAATTGGCGATCTATTTATCCCAGCCAAATTTGTAGTCTTCAACCCTTCACTCTAGATCATCTTTTTGATCTTCTTGTTCTATATAGTGAACATCTCTTGCTTCACAATAGACTTTGTAGGCAGTGACAATTTCTTCACGAGCTCTACAAATGTGCGCCCAACGATCAGACACTCCACATAGAGAACATATATCTTTTTGCTCAAACTCCATTGATTGAGGTGCTTTGAAAGCGTCATTTAGATGCCTCTTAGTGTTGGTGGTGGCGCCACCAACATGGCCAGAGGTGTTGCCTCCCTCTCTCTTTCCACGTTGACCTCTTCTGTTCCGTGTTCGCCTATATTGGCGGTTACCTTCCCAAGCAGAGCGATTATATGGACCAGAACGTCCAGAAGTATCCCTAAGGTTAGGGTTTCGCTCTTGGCACCTTCTCTTAGGGGCGCGACTATAATTGGATTCCGGAATATGCTCTATTTCCACGGATCTCGAATTATAGTTCTTCACAAGGATGTTGTAATGCTTTTCAGCGACATTCATAGCTCCAATGAGCTCATGAAACCTTGTAATCCGTCCTGCAGCAACATCGATTCGATAGTTCTTAGCAACCATCAATGAAGAGACTGGGAAGGTAGAGAGAGTCTTCTCAATCAACATCGCATCTGTGATCTCTTTACCACAGAATTCCATCAAGGATTTAATGCGAAATGCTTCCGAATTGTAGTAAAGAACTTACTTGAAATCACAGAAGCGGAGGCTATGCCATCTCACTTCTAGGTCAGAAAGCAGGGAGTAACAGACGTTGCCAAATCTTTCTTCTAGTGAGACCCACAGCCTTCTGGGGTCTTCTTCATTCATACATTCGTACCGGAGAGAATCATCCATATGACGAGTCATTAGGATGATGGCTTTCACCTTATTTACCTCTAAGGCTGCTCTATTTGCTTCCAAAGCTTGAGCTTGCTCAACAGTTAACACGTCCTGGCTAGGCTCGAGAATCATATCCAGGATTCCATCAGCCTTGAGATGCTGGCGGATATCACGAACCCACCTATGATATCCAGAGCCAGTTGTTCCCAATGGAGCAAAGTCCAATTTGTTTAGGTTACTCATCTTGAAAGAGAACAAGAAATTAAGGTTAGTTTGGGAGCGAAATAGGCTACCACGAAAACATATGAAATTTCTGAGCGTAATCTCTTCCAAGAAATTAGGAATTTCCGAGCGTAGTTGCTTCCAAGAAATTCAATTCCAAGAGATATTGGATTAGATCGAAACAATGATGTAAGTGGTCGATCATAAATTCTCTACAAACTCTAAGCTTGGAGTGAGTACGAACCCCCACAGTTCGGCTTAATTTGGTCTCCCCTATAATGAAGAAAAGGGGGGTAGAAGAAGAGAGGTTGCAAGTCCCCAAAAAAGAAGAGAAATTGAACTTAAAAACTCTAAAAACGGGAACATTTAATAAAAAATACCTCGAAATAGGCCGCCGGAAAATTTGACTGGAAAAAGTGGTAGGAAAAAGTCGCTGGAAAGTTGCCGGAAAATTGTTGACCAGGAGTTGACCAGCGTTGACTGGGAGTTGACCGGAGGGTTGACCGGGGGAGCTGACATGGCACTGGTGACGTGGATCAGGCTCTGGGATGATGTGATTTGGGTCGAGGGCAGCGTTTGTGGGCCTCAGGCCTACTTCTGGGCATCTTCTTCTTCCTTTTTCTTTTCTTCTTCTGCGTGGGCCGCGTCCCCTTATTCTTCCTTTTTTTTTTTTTCCTTCTTCTCTCTCTTTTTTCTTCACCTTCTTCTGCCCAGCACGTGGGCTCCTCCTTCTTTCTCTTTTTTTTTTTTCTTCTCCTTCTGGTGGGTTCCTCCTCCTTTCTCTCTCTTTTTTTTTTCTCCTTCTGGTGGGTTCCTCCTCCTTTCTCTCTCTCTTTTTTCTTTCTTTTTCTGGTGGGTTCCTCCTCCTTTCTCTCTCTCTTTTTTCTTTCTTTGCTGCCTCTAAGCGTCAGTTTTTTTTCTTTTTCTTTTTGACTTCTAGTGTCTTGCGTCCTCAAGCCTTTTTTTTTTTCTTTGACAGCAGTACAACTGTTTTAGTGTGGGGGAAGCGCAAGCGAGACCGGTAACTGGGCTCCTGAGATTGAAGGCTACGATATTAGAGATATTATGGTTTCAGGGTTAGGGCTTCGTGCTGATAACGTGTTTTAGGGAATCAGAAATTGAGAGGAAATTGTTGTGTTCTCATTGATAATAGGGGTCTCTTTATATAGAGGATTACAATGTATAGGATCTCAATCATACAAGGAAAGTAATCGTACATTGAATAGGAATCTAGATCCTTCTAATTTAACCCTATTACCACTAGGTCAAGTAACCTAGAGTTTGGGCCAAACACAAATAGAGATATCCTTAAACATTACTTAGGTTGTTATTTATATTATTGAAGACGAATTTTAATTGTAAGTTGTAATTTGAGAGGAATAGGTGAAGTCGTGTTTATTAATATTGGCCTAAACCCCTATTGGTACCTAGTTCAGGTCCCTTAAGGTTGAGGGCGGCCTTTATTAACATTCATCGAACTTTCTTCACACTTAGAACCTTTTTCATCTAAGTAAGTATAGCCTATGTGGGATGGTGTCTAAGAAGGGGACAACGTTCATAACGGGTTTTGGATCCAGAAGTGCTTACAAATGGGCTAAACCACTATGTGATAGTAGCTCATGCTGATACGTGCAAAAGCAATCGCCAATTTAAACCCTGAAAATGTCGAGCGTTAGTATAGGATAAGCAGGGATCGTTCAAGCCGGGGATTGAGGGTGCTAACATGTGAGAAACAAATTAAAGAAAGAATATACAAATTCACACGAAATTATTAGATCATGTACAAGTTAAGTTAGAATTAAATTAGAAATCCATATACAACACAAATACAAACAACAAATCACAATTAAACTCTAACTACACAAATCCATGTACAACACAAACTCTAACAAGTTAACATCACAATTACAAATCCTAAAACACTATTCACGAAAACACTATTCACGAAATTAAAATATATTTTCAGATTATATACATATTATTTACAATTTACATGCACACTAAAAACCTAAAATCGATTTTATTTATTTACAACTATACAAGAACAAGTAAACATAAAGATGGGGGTTTTAAAGATCAAAGTATAAATTTTCAGAAAATAAATAAAAGAATAAAACGTTTCTATACAAAGGTGGGAAAAGAAGAATTTTTGGAAAACAATTCATCAAGAACCATTCAAGAACAACATATTCATGCATCCCTTAATCTTTATTAATTGCCAAGAACGCCATCAACCAAGACACAAAGATCAAAGCAACCAATGTCCCTTTAAACTTTCTTTCTTATGTGAATCGAAATAGCAAAGCACTAAGTCAATTTATTTTGAAAACCCGAATACACACATACGTTGAAAATTCGTTTTCAAATCATTAAGTTCAAGAAAGAATTGATGAACATGCAAATCCAAGCGCGTCACAACTATTCATCACATGCATAATCTGATTTCGACTCAAAGCAAGCCTTTACTACTTATTCGAATTAGAGTTTACAAAGCATAAACCTAATTACTAGCAAATTACATGCAAGTCATCCTATTATGTTTGTCAGACCAAGTGAATCGTTAACATGTAATGAAGCACAAAATTCAGATTATCATTCTATCAATTCGGCAACAACAAGATCAAGAACACATAAACACATCAAACATGAAAAGAACCATCTAAATTGCATCCAAAAATCAGAAAGTTACTCATGGTTTCGGTTTAAACAACAGAAATTCCAAAGCAGAAATTCTAACTACAAGAAAGCCAAAACCGTAAAAATACATGAGAAGATGATGGTGTGGACAACCCTTGATCACGTCCCTAGGTCCAAAGCAGATCCAAGATGGTGCACAAGTGATGATCACGGCTAGAAAGATGGATGGTTACGGCCTTGCTCCTTGAAGATTGCGAAAACCTGAAAACTAGAGAGAACAAGTGAGAAATCGAATTTGTGGAGAAAGTTGTTCACCCCTGAACGTCTAATACACAAGGTATATATAGTAGAACGTCCCAAGGCTCTCCCAATTCGTTTCTACTTGGTTTCTCTTAGTTCGTGTTGATTTAGGACTTCTTCCTCACAAAACAGATTTTCGGCAGGATTGACCTCAGTCCACTAAAATGGCCATAACTTCCTCTAGAAAATAGCTACTGATGAGATGTAAAAATCTATAGAAACTAGACATCTGTATCTTTCCAACTATATAAAGATCACAATTTTCTGAGCTCTGAGCGATTTTTGACACTCCGTTGAAGTTGACTGATCTGCACAGGCAGATTTCTGAATCTGTAATGGATTTGACTTTTAAAGCACAAGTTGAGTCCAATTCGGTTTTCCTTCACATCACATGCCTCCCACATGTCTTCCACGCCTATTATGAAGTAGAAACGTCAAGAACTCCCTAGAACCTTCAAGAATCTCACGGCAATTGCAATCCTTACGCAATAAGAAGTCCAAATTCCACATTGCTTTGTAATTCGAATTCTTTGAGACTTCTTCTTCCATGTGCAAGGCATATGACCTTCTTGAGACTTCTAGACACTTCTTGGACGTTCCATAGCTCTCATAGTATGAGTAGAACTCCATATGCAAGTAGGTTTCCTAGTTGAATACTGCTTCCTTTTCCTGCGATTCTTCTACACTCTTCCTGAACCTTCTTGAGTAATCCTTATCCAACAGGGACTCCTTGTCACACTAGGATTCCTTATCTGAGTAGAATTGGGTTTCCTTGTCCAAGTAGAACTTCTAATTTCCGCCACTTAAGAGTTTGAATCCAAGTCAGCTTCTGATTCCTACTCCAACTAGGATTCCTTTTCCTAGTCAAACTGGGAGAACTTCCATTTCTTCATTTCTTCTCATTTCTGCGCCACTTGTGCATTCCTTAGACATTTCTGGACCTTGAGACTCCATTTTACCTGAAAAACACTAACTAAGTTAAATTGATCAAGATAAAGGAAATAACTTAGCAAAATATAGGGTTTTCAACATTATAAACGTCGCATTTTATGCTCCTATCAAATTCCCCCACACTTAGCTTTTGCTAGTCCCTTAGCAAAATCAACATAACAAACCAAAAGACTACAACACAAAACAAAGAAACTACGAAAATAAACTAAGTATGACGAACGAAAAACACAAAGACTCAAGACTCAAAACAAACGTAAAACACAAAGAAGACTTAAGACAAAAACGTCACAAGCTAAGACATAAACGTTGACACACAAAAACCTCTATTGCCCTTTAACATATTGTCTCAGAAATCTCATACTTTCAAGTCACCAAGATTAGCACTTAACCAAGCATCACATCATCAAGATATTCAAGAGCTAATTACAAGATATAATCCACATATAAGCATGTAAGACTTGGGGGTAAACAATGGTGGTGGGTTCTTTAACATATTTCAAACAAGTCATGATTCAAACCTCACATAGATAAATCACTCTTTCTTCTCTCAGATTCAAGGCTCATGCTTAAAAGCTTATCACTCAAGTATATGTGAAAGATAACAAGTAATATCACATATGTATAAGAAACGAAAGCACATATATATCATTTTTTTTCATAGATCTCATGAAAGATATCAACCACTTGCACAAATGAACCCAAGCCATAAGTTCAACAGTCATAACTCATCTCCACAGATCAAAGGCTGTCCCATCTTAAGGATCAAAGAGGTCTTACAATTTAAGGTTATAATTGGGCCAAGGCTTAAGGTTTAAAAGAAACGAAGGGATAGGAAAATCACGAAGTATCCTAAAAACCGAGTAGAGCACTTGTGCATTCCTTAGACATTTCTGGACATTGAGACTCCATTTTACCTGAAAAACACTAACTAAGTTAAATTGATCAAGATAAAGGAAATAACTTAGCAAAATATAGGGTTTTCAACATTATAAACGTCGCATTAATTTTATGCTCCTATCACATGCCAAAATGGATTCTGCCTCTTGTGGTCATCCTCCCCTACCTAGCCATTTCAGTAAGGTTGCCCAAAGGATGTGAAAGTGACTTTGTGTCTAGACAACTATACTTGGGCCGCACGTCCACTTGATTTACCGCTTGGAATTTAATTCAATATCAATGATATTTATAACAAAAGAAAATGTTGTGATACACTAAGGTATATTGGATTAAACATAGTCTTAAAAAAGGTAGCTGTTTCAGTCCCATTGCACATCGAGACTCCCTGTTCCCGTCCCTAAGTGTTGAAAATAACTGTAATTAAACGAAAAGAAAAGAAATACTTGTGCATAGTTTTCGTAAAAATGGTTGTTTGTGTGATTAATGGTTTATGAGAGTAAGAGTTTTATTATGAGTTTTTTACCATAACGGAATAGGTGAAGGACTTTGTCTTTAACATTACATATCCACTCTTCTCTTTCGTGTGGCGCACCTTAGTAACACATAGTGTCTAGGCTGATTGGATATGAGAAGTGCTTTACAAGTGAGCCTAAACCACAATGCGGGAGTAGCTCCACCAAAATCATTCCTCTAATACCTGGCTCTGTGTGAAAAGTGTTACCAAAAGATTGAGAAGGGCGACTAGTATTAAGGATCGAGCCCTTGGGCCGCACGTCTAAACTTTAGTTAAAAGCTTATAATAGGATTCAAGATTTTATTAATTATTTATTTCACACCCTAAAATAAAATGTGTATATTTGTGACGATTTATACTTTTGGTTTGTGTGAAAATTTTGTACATTTTACTTCTCCTTATACTTGTAAAGTTTGTGACGTTTTGTACTTGTATCTTTGTATAGTGAATAGTGAATAGTGACATTTTATTGTATAAATCGTGAATTTGTATTTCTTTTATTGTATAGTTTATTAATTTCTTTACTTCTTAATGTGGTTTAGGATTTCCATGAATGACCGAGCCTTCTAAAATCCATAGTGCACGAGAGATTGAAGAAAGACATGCTCGTTTGCAGAATCCTCCACAACTCGAATATCAAAAATCTTCACCTTTGAAGTTCAAAGGATATACATTTAACGAGCAAGGGAAGAAGATCTTTCCTTCTGAGAAGTCCACATCACCTACACCAACTCCATCTCCACCCTCACGCACTCTATCACCTGTTGTTTCATCTAACTCACCCTCAACTCAGATTACACCACCTCTTTCACCTTCACCAGCTTACTCACCACCCCCAGAAGAAGAAGAGGAAGAGGAGATGGCATCTATTAGAGAACTCTCTTCATCTGTGGTTCAAGGAGGACTTCCCACGAGTATTGTGTTTCCTGGTGAAGGAAAGTCTGCAGACTTTGAGTTGAAGAGTGGACTATTGCATAGACTTCTTGTGTTTCATGGATTATCTATGGAGGACGCCAACAAGCATCTCCAAGAATTTCTGTTTGTTTGTTCAAGCATGATTCCACAATGAGTTGATGAAGATATCCTTAAGTTGAAGGCTTTTCCCTTCTCACTAGTTGATAGAGCCAAGGACTGGCTATTTGAACTTCCTGCTGGGCGTATTACATCATGGGATGCAATGATGAAAGCTTTCTTAGAGAAATACTTCCCAACGTCCAAGGTCATCATGCTCAAGAAAAAGATTAGTGGTATAGAGCAAGCACAAGACGAGTCTTATTCTGCTTATTATGAGAGGTTCAAGTCCTTACTTGCCCAATGTCCTCAACATCAGATGAAGGACGAGAACCTCCTTACATGTTTCTATGAAGGGCTCTTGCCCTTAGAAAGGCAAATGCATGTTTCTATGATCCTTATTCAAATACCTACAACCCTGGATGGAGGGACCACCCCAACTTCAAGTGGACCAACAATGAAAATATTCAGAATCCCCTTGGTGGTAATTTTCAACATCCTCAAGGGCCATCCTTCCAAAGGCCATATATGCATACTCAACAGGCCTCAGGTAGTTCGAATTCTAACTATGATAAAATGTTTGAGGCTTTGACAAATTCCATGCAGGCTTTGATCCAAGGGCAACAAACCCATACAAAAGACATTGCGGATCTTAAGAAGCAAATGGGCCAGGTTGTGGACTTCATGGGAAAAATCCATGAGACTGGGAAGCTCCCTAGTAACACAATACCCAATCCAAAAAGTAATGTGGAAAACGCATCTGTGGTGACTACTAAGAGTGAAAGAGTGTTCGTGGATCAATCAAAGAGATCAAAGGACACCCAAGAGGTTATTGAAGTTGAGGACGAGCAAGAGCCAACCAAGTTGGGCCTTGAAAAGGACCCTGCAACATCCAGGGTAGAAGCCAGGACGTCCTCCCCTTCAAAAGCAATTCGGGAAAGCAAAGGTAACAACTCTAACGTGTCAAATTCAGTTATTGCTAACCCTTCTTCCTCTTCCATGCCCTTCCCATGCAGATTTGCCAAATCAAAGAAGGATGAGAGTGACCAAGCTATCTTGGAAACTTTCAAGAAGGTGCAAGTGAACCTACCCCTCCTTGAGGCCATCAAGCAAGTGCCTAAATATGCTAAGTTCCTTAAAGAGCTGTGCACCATAAGGAGGATAAATCATGAGAAGGAAGTGGTTAAGGTAAGTGAGAACATCTCAGCCCTCATTCAGAGGAACCTGCCCCCCAAATCTAAGGATCCTGGAAGTTTCACCATTCCCTGGACTATTATTGGTAACGCTAGATTTAAGAATGCCATGTTAGACCTAGAAGCATCTGTTAACGTTATGCCTTATTCTGTTTATGAAACCCTAGGTCTAGGAGAGCTTAAATCTGATAATGTTATCATTCAGTTAGCTGACAGGTCCAATGCATACCCTAGAGGTTTGTAGGAAGATGTACTTGTGCAGTTTAACCATCTTATCTTTCCAGCTGACTTCTATGTGTTGGAAATGGAGGACTCCCTTGTGAATTCAACACCATTACTATTGGGTCGCCCTTTCTTAAGGACGGCTAGGATAAAGATAGACGTGTATGCTGGATCTCTCACCAGGGAATTTGATGGTGATTTTATTGGCTTCAACATATTTGAAGACATGAGGTATCCTCTTGATGTTCATGATTGTTTTTCTATTGATATTCTAGATAATCTTGAGCAGAAAATGTTTGATATCATGAATGAGGATACTTTGGTCACTACACTCGAACAAGGAGTGGGCTACACCAAAGATGGTGTCATAATCCCAAAGGATGTGCTTAGGGAAACTTGTGAGGACAAAATCATTGCAAATGTGTCATTCCTTGAGGCATCACCCTTCGTAGGTAAGTCTACTCCACCCTTGTCCATTCAATTATCTGCTAAAAAGACTTTACATTCAGTGGTACAGGCACCAGAACTTGAGCTTAAACCTCTTCCAGATTATCTGAAGTATGTCTACTCAGGGGACAAGGAGACTATACCTGTGATTGTGTCCTCTGCACTTATGTCTTCACAAGAGGAGAGATTGGTGGAGATGTTGAAATAACACAGGACCGCCATAGGATGGACATTGGTGGATATAAAGGGAATTAGCCCTACAACTTGCGTCCATAGGATACTTCTTGAGGAGGGGTCAAAACCTACTAGAGAAGCTCAACGTCGTCTCAACCCTCCAATGATGGAAGTTGTGAAGAATGAGGTCAACAAACTCCTAGATTATGGCGTGATCTACCCCATTTCATATTCCAAATGGGTGTCCCCAGTTCAAGTCGTACCCAAGAAGTCAGGGGTGACTGTAGTAAAGAAAGCTGAGAACGAACTGGTGCCCCAAAGGACAGTAACAGGCCACAGAGTTTGGATTGACTACATGAAGCTTAATGCCACCACAAGGAAAGATCACTTTCCTCTTCCATTCATTAATCAGATACTTGAGCGACTAGCTGGACATGATTATTACTGCTTCTTGGATGGCTACTCAGGCTACAACTAGATTGCCATAGCCAATGAGGATCAAGAGAAGACAACGTTTGCTTGCTACTTT
This sequence comes from Rosa lucieae, assembly GCA_024704745.1. Taxonomy (NCBI): domain Eukaryota; kingdom Viridiplantae; phylum Streptophyta; class Magnoliopsida; order Rosales; family Rosaceae; genus Rosa; species Rosa lucieae. Next base: position 38,240,080 of record CM045498.1, read on the forward strand.
GGAACATTCGCCTATCGTCGCATGCCTTTTGGATTATGTAACGCACCAGGTACCTTTCAAAGGTTTATGGTAAGTATATTTTTAGATTACATTGAGAAAATCTTAAAGGTATTCATGGATGACTTTTCTGTTTTTGGAAAAAGCTTTGATGATTGTCTTAATAATTTGGAAACAATCTTAAAATGTTGCATGGAAACTAACCTTGTATTAAATTGGGAGAAATGCCATTTTATGGTTAGACAAGGGATAGTCCTAGGACATATTGTCTCTTCTAGGGGAATAGAGGTGGATAAGGCTAAAGTAGACCTTGTGCGTTACTTACTCTCTCCCACTTCTATGAGAGAGATTCGATCTTTCCTTGGTCATGCAGGGTTTTATAGGAGGTTTATCAAGGACTTTTCCAAGATATCAAGACCTCTGTGCCAACTACTCCAAAAGTATGTGACGTTTTTCTTTGACAAGGAGTGTCAAGAGTCTTTTGACTAGCTTAAGGAGCTTTTGACGTCTGCCCCCATCATGTTGGCTCCAGATTGGTCCTTGCCCTTTGAGTTGATGTGTGATGCCTCTGACTACGCAATTGGAGCTGTTTTGGGGCAATGAAAGGACAAAAGACCCTATGCCATCTACTACGCCTCAAGAACTCTTAATCATGCACAAATGAATTATTCAACTACTGCAAAGAGCTTCTTGCAAATGTATTTGCCCTTGAAAAATTTCTTTCTTCTTACTTGGTACTAAGGTTGTTATCTATACAGATCATGCAGCTCTCAAGTACTTAATGACCAAGAAAGAGGCGAAACCAAGGCTTATTAGATGGGTCCTACTTCTCCAAGAATTTGATGTTGAGATCAAGGACAAAAAAGGTAGTGAGAATGTGGTAGCTGACCACTTGAGCCGTTTGGTGCATGCAGAAGACCCTCTCCCTCTTGTGGAGAAGTTTCCAGATGAGCAGCTCTTTGGAATCCAGGTAAGTGAACCATGGTATGCAGATATTGTGAATTACATTGTCACTAAAAAGATTCCTGATACCATGTCACGTGCTCATAAGGATAGGCTTAAGAAAATTGTAAAACAATATGTTTGGGATGAACCTTATCTTTGGAAATACTGCTCTGATCAATTGATTAAGAGGTGCATACCTGAACATGAACAAAACGCCATACTTCCTTTTTGCCATTCTAAAGCATGTGGAGGTCATTTTGGGTCTAAAAATACTGCATTTAAGGTGTTAGAGTCTGGGTTCTTTTGGCCAACATTATTTAGGGATGCATATGCCTTTAGAACTGTTAATGTCTGAAAGTCTAGCGGTAGCGGGACTTTAGTTAATGCTGATCCGGTGGGCGGATCGATACTTGTGTTGTTATTGTAGTTCCCGTTACCTGTCAAATAAAATACAATGGGCGTCAGAGGGAGACCGCGCTGGGCGGTCTTCTACTCTCCGATGCCTAAGTTAGTCAATGTATTTATGTTGACAAAGTAACAGTAAGTAAGTATTGAATGCGTAATTAATGAGGAGAGAGGAGAGAACCTTTTATAGGTGAGGAAGAGGCTGATCTTCTCTTTGTTTTCGATGTGGGACTGACATGTCTCAGTTCCCAGTTTCAGGAGCTTCTGACGCTATCTTGGCGTGGCGCGTGGCGGCGCGTCGACGGCGATCTGGGGATGGTCCGACGCTGAGGTTGTAGCCCACCTGGCGGTGTGTCTGCATGTCATTCCCTTAGTTGGAATTAGTACCTTTGGCGGTACAATGAGCGTGGCCCATTATAGCTAATTATGCTTACAAATGTACATGTATGTACAGGTCCCCCAAGTCCCCAGTCAAGGAGGGCAATCTTGGTTGGGGAGTTGTTCGGCGGTTTGAAGTGTTTTCTTCCGCTAGACTTGCAAGAGCATAATTAGCGTTAGTGCGTTGTCAACCGTTGGTTTTACTGAGCAAACGCTTTATACCCTTTCGGGTGGGCCCTTGATAGGCCCCCCAGGGAGTCCCCCACTCCCCGGCGAAGATAGACCTCCGGATGGTCGGCAAATTGTTTGTTGAGGGGGAGCTGCACGGAGCAGAGGGTCTTGGGTAGCGAGCCCAATGTTTAGCACCCAAATGACGGGGGTCAACTTGCCTGATCAGGGCCGTCGTAGACTGTGACTAGTCCCCGTGCCCCGTAGGGACGGTCTGGCGGTAATGCCGCGTGGCGGACATTGCCAGTGAGGCGTGGCCTCGGGATTCGCCGTTTGGCTGATATCCCCCCGCTAAATGTAGCAGGAAGAAGCGTGCCTGGCGGTACTTTGTTGAACGATAGTGTTGAAACAAAGCACGCTGCTTGCAAGATTAAAAGGGCGTTCCGTCAAAGGTTTATAGCGGAAGACACCCTTGCAGGATAGACTTCGGCAGTTGGCAAATGACAAGGGAGAAGTTCCTCTGGCGGTGTTTCGCTCAGCGGAGACTTCGTTACTTGGGAAATGACGAGAAGTTCCTCTGGCGGTGTTTCGCTCAGCGGAGACTTCGTCACTTGTCCGCTCAGCGGAGACCTCGTAACTTGGGAAATGACGAGAAGGTCTGCTGGCGGAGTTTCGCTCAGCGGAGACTTCGTCATTTGGCAAACGACAAGGGAGAAGTTCCGCTGGCGGTGTTTCGCTCAGCGGAGACTTCGTCACTTGGCAAATGACAAGGGAGAAGTTCCGCTGGCGGTGTTTCGCTCAGCGGAGACTTCGTAATTTGGGAAATGACGAGAAGTTCCGCTGGCGGTGTTTCGCTCAGCGGAGACTTCGTCATTTGGCAAACGACAAGGGAGAAGTTCCGCTGGCGGTGTTTCGCTCAGCGGAGACTTCGTCACTTGGAAAACAACAAGGGAGAAGTTCCGCTGGCGGTGTTTCCGAAGTTGCCCCTTCAGTGGTTAATATGTGTCGAACCTATAGCGTGTTAGCGTGCGTAGGCTTGTCTGCTAAGCCTGTCCGTCTTCTAGCCTTTAATGACAGTAATTGTGGGTTTCGTAACCGAGATGACGCCTCGGGTAATCCGGAGAGTGATTGGAGATTAACGACACGTGTACGGCTAATAAGTGATGTCGATATGGAGCGGACGGCTGAGGATGCGTTGGGGCCGATATAAAAAGGGGGGAAACTCTGGGGGATTTGACACTTTGTGAAAATTTCAAACCCGAGTCATCGTCTTGAAGCTCTGCCTGTCCTGGAGAAAGTGGTATCGTTCCCGGAGAAACAACGAGCGTCTCCCGTACGAGTACAGTGCTCAATCAAATCGGAGGCTTCATCACCGAGGTTGGTATTTGGACTTCTTCCTCTCTTTCCTCTTTTGATCTGCTATTTGTGCTGGGTTTTGTTGTCTGGGATGATTGTTGGCCTTTTTTGGGCGTAATCGGAGTTGTATAGTGAGGTTGGGGGGGGGGGGGGGTTGGATTATGGCGGTTGGCAGAGTTAGTGCTTTAGGGATTTGTTAGATGGTCGAATCTGGGTTGAGTGCGTTTGTTCGTATTTTGGCTTTTTCTGGGTTTTGTTTTTGATGTACGGATAGGCTAGATCTGTATTTGTGCTGACTGGTGTGGGTTTTAGGGTTTGGGATGGCTAACGTCATAGAGATTTCGAGCAGTGAGGATTCCGGGTCTGACGCGTCACTCAGCGCGGCGGATAGGATTTTTATTGATTCGTTGCGTCCGTCTGCCCATGCAGGAACCTCACTGCCGGAACCGCTAGAGGTTGAGCCGCTACAGACCATACCTTGGGAAGTAACAATGGGTCGTGGTCAGCGTCCGGAGAGTTCCAGGGCGGGTGAGGCTGCTGCCGCCAAAGCTAGGCGCGACGAGCGCTTGGCGAGCAATAGTGCTGCCAGCGGCTCCGCTGGGGAGGAAGAAACAGCGGAGCAGAATGTTGAGTCAGCGTGGTTCCTCCCGGATGGGACAGCCGTTGACGAGGCAGGAGGGGGGATGAGCGGTACTGCTGTCACTCGTCTGAAGCAGACGTTCCGGTTGCCGGGGTCGGTGAAACTGCGCCCACCGACGGCTGATGAGAAGGCGTCGATTCTCCCGGCGGGGTGTGCGGCCGTGCACGAGGCCATATTCCGCCAAGGAGTGACATTCCCGCTGGTGTCCAATCTCCAAATCCTTGTGTGGAGTTTGGCCTTGCCTTTGGTCAGATCTGTCCCAACATGTGGCGGTTGGTTGATGTGGCGATGAACTCCTTGTGGCGCTTGTCGGGGTGCGGGGGCCTACCGTGGCGGAAGTGCTTCATTTCTACGAGCTAGTGTATGTGAAGCGCCGAGGTTGCAGAGGGTGTGTGAACCTGAGCCGCCGCCAGGGAGCGCCCAAGTTGATTGACAATCTAAGGGACTCAATGTCCTACTGGCGGGGGACCTTCTGCGTCGCCACAGATGGTTGAGAGTACCACGCCAGGTCGAATGAGGAGGGGCCGACATTTAAGACTAAGTCGGAGTTCCAACCCATCCGAGGTTGGCAACTGGTTTCCGCTAAAAATAACTGGCGGGTTCAAATTTTTGCAAACTTGCGCTTTTTGCTAATGATTACTGTGTTTGTGCAGCGGGACTGCGGTACATTTTCACGCGCGAAGAGGAGTGTCGCGTGGCGAGGATCCGTGGCTGCTGGTGGAACCGCAATTTGCTGGACTTCCGTCTTCTGACCGGTTGGGAGTTGCTGGTCGACCTGCGGCTAACTCGTTCTATTGGTGAGAAAATCTCCGCCACACCTTTTTTTTTTTTTTTTTTTTTTTTTTTTTTTTTTTAGCAAGTGATCCGGACTGACGGGTGTTTGTGTTTTTCTTTTCAGAAACCCCGCCCGGCAACAAATCTAGTTGCGACGCTTTCGAAAAAGCAATGGATCGCGCCGAGATAGAGAATTTTCTGGAGGCTATGTATGCCGAGGGGCTGGCGGCCCAGCAGACGGTGGTGAACCCGGAGACGCTGGTGCTGAGCCAGTCCGAGGTTCCGGTGGAGCTGCCGATGCCGCACCACTCCCATCTGGGTGAGGATGGTCTGCCAGTAGTGCAGGCGGATACCCAAGCGGGCGGCGGGGAGAGGAGAACTGTTGCTACCGGGCCGCGGGAGCGGATGCCTGCCACCAGGCGCGGTCCTCAAAAGAAGACGGTGCAGCCTACGGAGACTGCCACCGAGTCCAGGGGCGAGCCGCCGGTGCGGGTGACGAGGACCGCTGCTGGGAAACAAAGGGCGTTGGAGAAAAAACGCCGGCAGCCTGACTCCCCCGTCGAGGAAGAGGAAGAAGAGGTGGTGATTGGGGTCCGCCAACAAAAGAAGGCCCGACAAGCTGCGTCGAAGGTTGCAGTGGCGGAGGGGGAGGCGCCCGTCGTCAGTGATCTGGACTCTTTCGCCGAGTATGCGCCATTCATGACAGAAGGGGAGCGGGAGTTCCTTTTCCATCTGTGCGAGCGGCTGGGGTTCGGGGGTCTGGCGGGCATATCGCGCCCGACGGCAATTGACCAATCGCCCTTCAGCTCGGCGTTTGGTCAAATATCTGCGGGGTTACACGATATGTTCGTGGCGGCGTCTAAGCAGCCCCGGATTGAGGAAGAGCTCAGGGGAGAAATCGGAGGTCTCCAGAGGGAGTTGGCAGAGGCCAAGGAGAGACTGGCGGAGGTCGAGCGGGGACTGGTCAAGGTGGAGTGTGATTATGCGGACGCCCGCGGCAAGCTTAATGCGGCCATCCGGCGGGATCTGGAGAGGAATGAACACGTCTCCAAGTTGGAGCAGGAGATCGCGCTGCTGCAGGAGCGGATAGCCACTAAAGACAAGAAGCTCATTATTGTGCAGCGGGAGTCTGCCGCCAGACTAGATGAGATGAAGCGGCTGGACGGTGAGGTTATCCGCCTGAAAACTGAACAGAGTGCCTCTGCGGCCGCCGCTGTTGAAGCGTTCAAGCTGTCGGCGGAGTATAAAAAGGCGAAGGCTGGCGCCCGAGCAAACGTAGACATGTTGAGGCGGAAGGGCGCCTTCGACTTTGTGAAAGCTTCACAGCCTGACGCGCCCCCGACCAAGAGTATCCTGCCAGAGACAGCCGCCGTTCTTGCTCCCGAGGGAGGTGCCCGTTCAGGCAGCGGAGAGAGTGGCGGACATACGGGGGAAGGGTCCCAACAGACGCCCCATCCTACCCCGTCGGACGTGTCGCGTGCTGACTTTTTGGCGCAGCGCACCCTGGCGGATGGCACCATAGAGACCCCCAGTCCGACAGCGCGAGGGTCTGATCAAGCCAGTCACTCGATCCTGCCGCCGCCCATTGAAACAGAAGATGCCGAAGGCAACCCCTGAAGCCGAATGGGACCGCCAGAGATTCTCTTTTGTTTTTTTTTTTTTTTTGTGTAGCCTTTGAGGCAGAACTATGTAATTACCTTTGCGTAATGAAATAAATTTGACCTGCTTTGCTATGTTGTGCTAGTACTTTTGAATTATCTTTTCTTTTGTCTATCAATGAAACATTAAAGGGATTAAGATTGGTCCAAGTGCACCACGTAGCGGACGGGGTCCGCCGACGATTGCTGGCATTGCCAGTTGCCCTCAATGCTAGACTTGGTAACAATGGTTTGAATAATTCCTCGTTTCATTGATGGCTGACTGGTCAGTGTACAAAAGTGGGGTAGTACCCGTTGGGTAGCTTCCCTTAGCTAAATATTTGAACAAAAATTTAGCTAAGTCAAGATGCGCATGGGTAGCGGTCTGACTATTGGTAATAATACCGAAGGTGTTCAGTATTCCAAGGGCGGGGCGTCGTGACGCCGTCCTTGTCCATTAAGTAGAAGGTGCCTGGGCTAACGACTTCCACAATTTTGTATGGGCCTTCCCAAGTTGGGCGGAGTTTTGTTGGTGGCGGAATGACTTCCTTCATGACCGAGTCCCCCAACTGGAGGTTCCGGGCCTTGACCCTGGCATTGTAGAAACGTGATACCCGTTGTTTGTTTTGTAAATTGTGTAAATGGGCCTTGCGTCTTTTCTCTTCTAGGAGGTCCTTGTCTAAGTTGATGCCGGCGCTGTTGGTCTCTGGGCAGTAGCCTTCGACTTTAGCGGTAGGTTGAGTAACTTCAATGGGTAAGACAGCCTCTGTGCCGAACATCATACAAAAAGGAGTTTCCCCGGTGGCGGAGGTTGGAGTTGTTCGGATGGCCCACAGGACCTCTGGGAGCTTTTCCGCCCATAAACCCTTAGCGTTGTCGAGCTTCTTTTTTAACAACTTTTTGATTATCTTGTTTGCCGCTTCGACCTGGCCGTTGGTCTGGGGGTGGGCGACAGATGCAAACCTCAACTTGGTGCCTAAGTTGGTGGTGAAGGAGATGAGCTCGTCATTGTTGAACTGTGTGCCGTTGTCTGTGATGATTGTATGTGGGACACCATAGCGGCAATAGATATTCTTCCAAAGGAAGCGAATTACCTTGGCGGTAGTTATTGCCGTCAGTGGCTCCGCCTCTATCCACTTGCTATTGTAATCAATGGCAACAATGATGTATTTGAACTGACCCTTGGCAGTTTGGAATTTTCCCATCAGGTCAAGGCCCCACGTGGAATCAATCCATGGGCCCACGATGATTGATAGTGCTTCCGCTGGTGCGTGTGGGAGATCTGCAAACTGTTGGCATTTGTGGCAAGACCTCGAAATCCGCCGGGCGTCATCGCCAAGTGTGGGCCAGAAGTAGCCTTGTCGCATTGTGCGGTTGGTCAGGGATCTGGAGCCCGAGTGGTTTCCGCATTCCCCGCCATGGATTTCAGTTAGGACAACCCTTCCCTCCTCTGGGGTTAGACAGCGGAGGTTAGGATGGGTGAATCCCTGGGGTAGAGCTTGCCGTGCTGGATGTTGTAGCGGGTTGCTCTTCGCTGGAGCTGTCTGCTGGACCTTATCTTCTGGTAACGTTCCGTTGCGCTTATATGTAATGATCTCGTCCATCCAGCTGGGGTTGACTTGAACGTTGAAGATTTCCGCCAGGGTCTTTGTGATACTTGGCTTGTCCAGGCACTCCACCCTTGTGTCCGCTGGACTCTGATTTGGTTGGGCGGTTGCCAGTCTCGCCAGTGAATCAGCCTTGGCGTTCTTTTCCCTGGGGATCTGTGTGATTGTATGGAATTTGAACTTTTTTAGCAACGCTTTGACGTACCCCAAATATGCTGCTAACTGCTGATCCTTGGCTTGGAAGCTGTCGTTGACCTGGTTGACGACTAATTGGGAGTCGCTGAATATGTTGACGCTGTCAGCTCTTGAGTCAATGGCGAGGAGTAGGCCGGCGATGAGCGCCTCGTACTCCGCCATATTGTTTGAAGCTTTGAAGTTGAATTTCAATGCATACTCTGCGTTCAGTCCCCCGGGTCCGGTTAAGATGACTCCGGCGCCGCTGGCCTTGGCACAGGCGGAGCCGTCCACATGTAGGTCCCAATCTGAGTGTGGGGGAGTTGCCTCTGTACTGGTTACTATTTCTGTTCCGGGCTTTGTTTGAGTATCGGGTTCCGGCTGACGCTCAGTAAGTTCAGCGATGAAGTCCGCTACTGCCTGGCCCTTCATGGCGGTTCTTGGCTTGTACTCTATATCAAATTCGTTGAGTTCAATTGCCCACTTACTGAGGCGCCCTGAGTGTTCAGGGTTCTGCATCACCTGCCTCAGCGGTTGATTGGTTAACACATGGATCGTGTGAGCTTGGAAATATTGCCTGAGGCGTCTGGCGGCAACGATAAGTGCGAGGGCCAGCTGTTCCAACGGTGAATATCTTGTTTCTGCTCCGTTCATGCCTCTTCCGGCGTAGAATACTGGGAGTTCATCCTGGCCTTCCCGCCGAACAATGGCGCAACTTATTGCCGTTGCCGAGACCGCCAGGTACATGAATAGTGTCTCTCCTTGCACAGGGACAGAAAGGAGAGGGACCGCCGCTAGATATTCTTTTAGGCTCTGGAACGCCGCCTGACACTCTGGGTTCCAGTCGATGACCTTCTTGTGAGTTGTTTTGAGGAGTTTGAAGAATGGGGCGCACTTGTCAGTAAGTCGAGAGATGAATCGAGAAAGGGCGGTTAACTTGCCTTGGAGACACTGGACGTCTACCTTATACTTCGGGTCCGACAGGTTAAGGATGGCCTGTACCTTGTCTGGGTTAGCCTTGATACCTCGCTCGCTGACGAACCCAGAAATTTGCTAGCGGTGACTGCAAAGAAACATTTTTCTGGGTTGAGGCGCATACCATAGGCCAGGAGGATGGTTACTATGATCCTGAGGTTTGCCACATGTCCACTGGCCTTTATGCTCTTAACTAGCATGTCATCCACATAGACCTCGATAATTTTTCCCAGATGCTCAGCGAACATGGCGTTCATCAACCGCTGATAAGTTGCACCGGCGTTCTTCAGACCAAAAGGCATGACATTGTAGCAGTAGAGGCCTTTGTCGGTGGTGAAGGTGGTGCATTCTTGGTCGCTGGGGTGCATTTTGATCTGATTGTATCCGGAGAAGGCAGCTGATCGATACGAGGTAGCGGGAAACTATCCTTTGGGCATGCCTTGTTTAGATTTTTGAAGTCGACGCACATCCGCCACTTGCCGCTGGGCTTTTTCACCATTACCAGATTTGAGATCCACTGAGGGTAGATGACCTGGCGGATGAATCCAATGTCCCGTAGTTTGGCGACCTCCTGTCCGATTGCCCGGTATTTTTCCTCATCAAAAGCCCTCCGCTTCTGCTTGATGGGATAGAAGGAAGGTTTGATGGTCAGCTTATGGGTTATTTCAGTGGAGATGCCAGGCATGTCCGCATAGGACCATGCAAAACGGTGGCGTTGTCACGTAGGAACTGAGTGAGTTCTGCCTCCACCTTCTGGGTCTAGTTGGGCGCCTATGAGGACTGTCCTCTCAGGATGCTCGTCTGAGATGCAGACGACCTTCAGTGACGTGTCCGGGTTGACCGGCTCCTTCATTACATATTTCTTCTCCTCATCTCTAGGATCCTCAAAGATATTCGGTGGTGGGTCATTACCCACTGTCAGGATTTCATGGCGGCGCGTTGACCGCGCTATAGTTGTTGACGCGCTATAGTTGTTGAATAGCTTCTCGTGCCAGCTGTTGGCTTCCCCTAACACAGCCTGTGCCGTTGGGCGTGGGGAACTTCATGAGAAGCATGTATCCGGCAATGATGCACTTGAGCTTATTAAGCGCTGGTCGACCAATGATGGCGTTGTACGAACTGAAACAGTCGACAATGATGAACTCCGTGTGCACCTCCGCCATACAGGGACTAGTGCCAATAACTAGTCGCATGTAATCCGACCCTAGTGGTTGTGTGATGTCACCGGAGAAGCTGAGCAGTGGCTCGTGATCCTGGAGTAGCTTCCTGTTCCGTTTGAGATGATCGTAGCAACCGCTGAAGATGACGTTGACAGCGGACCCGCTATCCACCAAGATTCTCCCCACCGAGAATTTTCCAAGAATGGCATCGACCAAGAATGGGTCGTCATGGGGTAAATGTACTCCGCGCTCCTCCTCCTCTGAAAAGGTAATAGGCTCCCAACCTGATCTCGGTAGTTTGGCGGATCTTTCGTAGCGGATGTTGCAAACTTCCTTCGGGTGGTTGGCGCGTTCATAGCGCTTTCTTGCCCTGTGAGACATGTTGGTGATTGGAGCACCGCCATCGATGGTGTTGATGCGGCCCAAGGTCTAACGTTGGCAATCACTGGTGGTGGTTGGCGCACCTTGAACTGCTCCACTTGCCGTCACGGTACAAGTCTCAATGGCCGTTTTGAGAGCATTGCAGCTGTTTGTATTGTGGCCGCTGTCCGCGTGGTATTTGCACCACTTGCCGGTGTTCCTGGGTTTGCCTTTTGGGTACTTTGGAGGGGGTGGCGGTGGGATCTGATCCTTTGCACTGATTATAGATATCTTCATATGAGGCCGTTAGGACCGTGAAAACTGCGTACCGCTGCGAGGATTCCGTCTGCTTGTTGTGGTTATCCTCATGAGTTGGGCGGTTTCCCTTGTAATAATGCTGCCCCTTCTGCCGCTTGGTTTGGTGGTGGCCCTGCTGCCATTCCCTTTTCTTGTCAGTTGGCGGTGCTGAGGGGGGCTTGTCAGCGGTTTCCTTGTGGCTGGAAGATGGTTGGGTTGACCTTGCTGGCGTTGCTGGTGGTGGGTCTCTAGGTGATGAATTCCGCCTGGGCGTGAATGACCGCCTCACTCATGACGTGGTCGTACGTCGCATTGGGATGATTGTAATTGAGGTGATAGAGGAACGGTCCCTTGAGGAGTCCTTCCTGAAGGCCGCCGATGCCATGGCTTGTCTAGGTCGCGGCACTGAGATGCTGCCGCCCGCCACCTTGTGACAAAGGCCTTCAGTGATTCGTCCTCTCCCTGTTTAACGCCGAAAAGCTGACTTGTATTGTGATGTCCGGCGGACAGTAAGATGAAGCGGGAGAGGAAAGCATGCGACAGTGCATGGAATGAGCCGACAGATCCTGGCGGACACTCAAAAAACCAGTTCATTGCCTCGCCGTCCAACGTTTCGCTGAACAAATGGCATAAGGTGGCGTCGTCGAACCCCTTGTTGTTGGTGACCTTCTTGAAGGTGTCCATGTGGACAAAGGGATCGGTCATTCCGCCATACTGTGACATCTTTGGGGTTTTTGCATATGTCGGTCTGACGGCCTGCAGGATTGCGGCGGAAAAGGGGCCGGGTCTGGAAGTGAATAGCGGGTTCCGAGTTGACGTCGGGACGCCCGTTTCCGCCCGGATCAACCTCTGCTCCAGTTGGTGCATCCTTTCCAATAGCTGGGCGGTTGCATTGCCGGCGGAATCGGCCTGACTGACTTGCCGAGTTGGCTTGCACCTAGGTATGGGCGGATCACCCTCAGTCCTTGCCCTGGCATTCGAGCGGTTGGCGTGCGGAAGTGATTCCGCCACCTGCTCTAACATTAGTTGGGGTATGGGCGGCGGTCCCATTCCCGACAACCCTGGTGGGTTAGCGGTACATGCATTTGTAGACCGGCCCTGGCGCCATTGTGTCCGGCGCTGGGTCGACTACGCCTGGTGCTGCGTGACTGCTCGCTTTATGCCGGGCGGTTGGTGGCCGCCAAAGTGTTTTTTAGTTCCTCGAAACGTGCCATGAGCGCAGCCATCTGTCCTTGGGCTTCAGCCTTCTCCTTGCGCTCCTCCTCACGCTCCCTGTTTGCCTTATGAAGATCTGCCAGTGCTATCTCGTACATGGTGACGAGATCCTGGCCAGACGGGCGGCTGCTGCCTGGATTTGCCTCACCGCCGGGATTGGCCGGGGTTGTGAATAGTGCGCGGTTAACGCCGATCGCTGGGTCGGAGGGTTGGGAAATGGCGGGGAGCTCCGCCTGCTCCTCAGCGTTTCCCCCGCTATCGTTAGTCATGGTGATTGCAGTGGGATGATCTTTAGTTCAAGGGTTCCCACAGACGGCACCAATGTTAATGTCTGAAAGTCTAGCGGTAGCGGGACTTTAGTTAACGCTGATCCGGTGGGCGGATCGATACTTGTGTTGTTATTGTAGTTCCCGTTACCTGTCAAATAAAATACAATGGGCGTCAGAGGGAGACCGCGCTGGGCGGTCTTCAACTCTCCGATGCCTAAGTTAGTCAATGTATTTATGTTGACAAAGTAACAGTAGGTAAGTATTGAATGCGTAATTAATGAGGAGAGAGGAGAGAACCTTTTATAGGTGAGGAAGAGGCTGATCTTCTCTTTGTTTTCGATGTGGGACTGACATGTCTCAGTTCCCAGTTTCAGGAGCTTCTGACGCTATCTTGGCGTGGCGCGTGGCGGCGCGTCGACGGCGATCTGGGGATGGTCCGACGCTGAGGTTGTAGCCCGCCTGGCGGTGTGTCTGCATGTCATTCCCTTAGTTGGAATTAGTACCTTTGGCGGTACAATGAGCGTGGCCCATTATAGCTAATTATGCTTGCAAATGTACATGTATGTACAAGAACATTGTAGCTAGTTCTAAGCCCACTAAAGGTATTTGGCAAAGAATGCAGTGCAACATGCACCACTTGGCTATCATTAACTCCCATCAGTAACTCCATGAGCCTAGCATTAATGTAGATCAGCTTCATTATGTGCTCTCTAACTCCCCCAGATCCTTCATACTTCAGCTAATGGAAATCCTTAGACAATCCTGCAGCCTCTGCTTGATAGGAGCATTTTAATGTGATATTTTAATAGTTAATTCCTCACATTTTGCTTAGTTAATTCCTTAACTGAATCGATTTTTAATTCAATTTCTATTTTTAGGCACATTGGAGTAGATGAAGGTGAAATGAGCATTAGGTCCATAATTACCTGGAAATGATGGAGAAAAATGGAAATGTACTAAAAGATCAATTTTACACATATTCCTACTCCAGCTAGGAGAAACCAAGCCAAGCAAAGAAGGAGCGGCCGCCTGACCAAATGAACTTCAAATGAGCTGAAACCTTCCAGACCCATTCTAGACACCCAAAGGAACATTTCATATGAAGAGTACCAGATCCAGATAGAAGTGGAAGACCTTCAAACAATCAGTCCAATTTTCTGCAGAAGCAAAACTGGAAAACTAGACCTGTGAGAAGTCCAGCAGAATTTCTGGTCCAACCACATGGATTGAAGCTCTGAAAATTTATCAGGATGATCTACACTCATAGAGGAACATTTGATATGAAGAAATCGGAGGCCCAATATGAAGTTTTGATGGAGAAATAACTGAAGGAATAAAGGGGCAGAAACTGACCTAAAACCAGCTCAATATTCACATGTTCATGTTTCCTACCCACATGAAGAAAGCTAGATGTTTTTCTCTTTTTCCTTGGATATATTTTTCTTCTACAATCTCTTTAATAGATCATCATCACTTCCATGTTGCTGCACCTTCATGCTTTGCTTTCATTTCATCATTTCTCTATCTTTTCCATATTTTACAAGTGAACTTAGATCCACTTTCATTATTTTTCTTCCCTATTTAAACACCTTCTCCTCTTACTCTCAATCACCAATTCCTGAATCCAAAACACATTCCTTCATCCATTCCATCTCCTTGTCTCTCCATTTCCTTTCATTTTCCTTTCCACCCTCTAGAGCAAGCCACGAGTTCAAGCAAGGCCAAGGGAGAAGAAGAATTGCCGTGAGCATCATCCTCCATCATCATCCTTGAAGCTTGCTTTCGAGATTCAAGAGACTACATCCTCAATTCGTTCATCTCATCTCCATCTCACGGTGTAATCCTATTCTCCTTTGTAACATTTGCTTTGATTTCGTTGGTTTTGTTCTAGTTGACATATATGTATGAACAAAGTATTATTTCTGGAATTTTTATGATTAATTGATATTTGCAGATTCATATCATTGTTCTTCGAGAGTTGCTTATGTGGGTTTGCTTAATTAAATTTGCGTTATAGATATCCTTTGTGTATTAATCTTATTTGGGTCGACACTTATAGGGTTTATGCATAATTGTTGCTAGGTTTAAGAACATGAAATCGACTTTTCGTTTTGTGTAAACTTAAATCAAAGTACTAAAGGTTTTGCACAAAGATCGAATTTAATTAACGAGGATTGCAATTAGGTGGACTTTTCCATACTAAGTTGTACACTTGAGTTGATAGCCTTTCTCTATGTGTAATGCATTAAACATGTTGTGATCAACTAGCTTTCTAGTGCTTGAATGCATGTTTGATAGGATTGTTATAAGTGCTTTCGCTTAGGTTAATTAGCATTGAAAACTAAAATATGGGAAATTGTTTGCTTTTAACGTTTCACATGATCAACTCCTTTCTCATGACTTAGATGAACAATATTAGGGTTTGAATCAATTTTAATCATATGTTTCGATTTTGATCTTTGTTCTCTCATTCCATTCGTATTTTTATATTTTTGCATTTTAATTATTTTGTTAACTTAGTTTTATTTTCGAAAATCCAAAAACAAAATCCCCCTTTTTTTCGTAAATAATGTTTATAGTTGTGAATATATTTGTGAATATTATACTTTGTTTTAATTTTAATTGTTTAATTGTTTGACAATGACATGTGTACCCTCAATCCCCGGAATAGAACGATCCCTATTTGCTTATACTACTAACGATATTTTCAGGGTTAAATTATGCGCTTGCTTTTAGCGCATCAATATTTGGCGCCGTTTCCGGGGATTGAAAAATCACTTGCTAAATTGTGTCATTTATTGTATATATTTGTTGTATATAAATTGTTTAAAACTTAGTTTAAATATTATTTATATTATTGAACAGGAATTTTAATTGTAGGTTGTAAATTGAGAGGAATAGATGAAGTCTCTTTTATTAATATTGGCCTAAACCCCTTATTGGTACCTAGCTCAGGTCCCTTAAGGTTGAGGGCAGCCCTTCTTAACACTTGTTGAACTGTCTTCACACTTATGAACTTTTTCATCTTAGTAAGTATAGCCTATGTGGAATGGTGTCTAGGAATGGGACAACGTTCATGACGGGTTTTTGAATCTAGAAGTGCTTGCAAATGGGCATAAACCACAATGTGGGAGTAGCTCATGCCAAAATGGATTTTTCCTCTCGTGTTCGCCCTCCCCCACCTGGCCATTTCAGTAAGGCTGCCTAAACGATTTGAAAGGGAGTTTGTGTCTAGGCGACTATACTTGGGCCGCACGTCCACTTGATTTACCGCTTGGAATTTGATTCGATATCAATAATGTTTATAATAAAAGAAATACTTGTGAATACTCTATACGTGTAAATTATTTTGTTGTTTCACACTTTAAACTTGTAAAAATACTTTTCACGTTTTATACTCACTTTAGTACTTAACTTGTGTCTTATGTACAAAATACTTGTTAATTATACTTGTAGTTTGTAATTAATAGTTATACTTGTTTTTATTTTGTATTTCTTTGTTAATTATAGTTACTAACTTTATTTAATATAAGTACTGTCTGGCTGAACGACGTAAAATACAAGCGCTATTTGGGAGGCAACCCAATTCAGAATATAATCATATTTGCTTTCTCTTTCCCTACTTCTTTTTATTTTTCAATTTTTCTCTTTAGTTTTTATTTTAGGATTTGTTTTTGTAAATGTCTTCTATCTATGCTTACTTATTTCATTGCATGCTTTTAATTGATTACATTGAGGATAATGCAATATTTAAGTGTGGGGGAAGGGATTTATATTTTTGTCTTTCATTTTGAGTCCTATATATATTTTTGTCTTTTATTTTTGAGTCATATATATTAAAAAAAAAAAAACTGCATTCATTCTGTCTTATTAAATTCAGCTATTTATATTAAAATATATATATATATATATATATAAAATAAAAAAAATTTATACACTATACTAAGCCATGTCTGCATCTCCGTAGGAGTTGAGGCTGAGCTCAAGGGAAATGCAAGAGCCACCGCCATAGCCGCTACCTCCCTCGGAAGTAGTCTTCATGTTGCCAAAGATGTCCTCACCATGCATGGGGAATAGTGGAAGGGTTTCAATCTCCTGGTGATATTCTCCTCGTTGTTCCATGATCGATCCACCAACACCATAGCCGACACGTGACCCAAAATTTAGATCAATGGATCTGTCAGTACTAGTAGAACAAGTGGAACCAAAGTTTAGATCAATGGACCTACCATCATCAGTAGAACTAGTGGATCCAAAATTGAGATCAAGAGATCCACCAACCCGAACGTTCCGAAATTCCCTCAACTTCTGCCTCTCACGAGCCTTGAGGTTCTGGAACCAAAAGAAGACGTTCTTGCCCTCGATCTGCCCATATTGTTGCAGATGAAGGCAGATATCTTGAATCTGCTCTGGAGTTGGGGATTTAAGCACCTTGTCATAGTAAAGCTCCTGGAGGATTCTTAGATGATCTGGTGTGGGAGTCCACCGGTTATTGGTCAGCCTGATAGGCGTGTTGGCACTACTCCAGGCTGCTTGGATGCTTCCTCCCTCCTCGGTTGGTTGTTGGGCTTGTAATTCCATTTGTTGCTGGGTTTGTAACTCCATTAGTTGCAGAGTTCGTGGTTCTATGTTGATGAAGAAAGGATTTGAGTTTCGAAAGAAAGGCTGAAGGGTTGAGAGAGAAAGGCTGGAACTCGGAAGAATTTTCTTTTGGAGTGAACAGTCGCTCCCTCAGAATGCACCTATTTAAAGAACGAGTGAGCAGATCTCCACCGTTGGATGGACGATCTCTGAGATTAAATCTACGCGTTGGATTAAAGTCACCCGAAAACATGGAAAAGTTGTTGGCGCGTGAAGGACACGTGGGGGAACCAAACGAATCTCGAGGAGCTGTGACAGACAAGCTATAGCCGAAAGCATGCCATAAATCCAGGAAAAGAAAGGACACGTGGGGGAATCAAACGAATTTCAAGCAGCTGTGACAGACAAGCTACAGCCGAAAGCAGATCTAATTACCGTAAATCACGGAAAAGAAAGGAATATTTACACGTGGGGCAGTTTTTCATTTGCATACGTGTTTCTTGGGCCGTGAACTATCATAACTCTTCTCCTTCCCGGAGAAGCTTTGTTAAAACCGTGTGCCTGTTGAGATTTCTACCCTATTTTGTGCTTTACATATACATCCTTTTTTGTCTCCTCCATATTTTACTAAGGTTTGTCTAAGCGTGCAGTTTCAAATTCCTTCTACTTCCTCATGGCTCGAACCAAGGTTACCCCTCGTAGGGGCGTCAATCAACGCCGTGTTCTCTCTTTGGAGGAAGAAGGTCGTCAAGCGGCCACTAGATCTTGGCTTACTCGTCCATGGGACCATCGTCCTATCCGTGAGCGTACCCGCAGTCCCCCTCCTCTGCCTCGTCGCTCTCCCAGACTGCATCCCGGAGAGTCCTCTTCCTCACCAGTTGCTCGTGCTCCTCGGCCTGTGGCCACCCTGGAAAGCTTGTCGGATTCGATTGATGATTTGCGCTCTTCTCTCCGCGATGGTATTATGGTGACAGATTGGAGAGTCACATGCATGATCGATTACATCTCTGAGATGAACTTCTCTTTGATCCGCTGTCACACTGCAATAAACAAGCTTGCTCAGGAAGTCAATAACTTGCAGAGCTACCCTCCTGGGTTTCCTCGCAAGGACGCTACTGCATCATACCATGAGGACCCTCCTCAGGAGGCTGAAACCAGCAAGAAGGCTGCCACTCGCCCGCACACCGCTCCTCCAAAGGAGTAAATGGAGGTACAAGTCTAGGCTGAAAGACTTTAAACATTAAGCGCTGCATGGGAGGCAACCCATTTCAACTGTAGCTGTGGTGGAACCATCAAACGCAGATTTGCTTTCTTGAACTCTTCCTTCTATTTTATTTTCATGAATTTTAAGTTGTTTTAGGTTTCGTTGTGTTAACTTTCTCTTCTATGCTTGATTTATGCTTTGCATGCTTTATATTTGTTTATACATTGAGGACAATGCATGAATTAAGTATGGGGGACGGATTATTGCTTTATTGTGTGTTTTAAAGAAAAAACAAAAAAATATATATATATAAAAATTGTTTATAACAAAAGAAAATGTTGTGATACACTAAGGTATATTGGATTAAACATAGTCTTGAAAAAGGGTAGCTGTTTCAGTCCCATTGCACATCGAGACTCCCTGTTCCCGTACCTAAGTGTTGAAATTAAATTAAATTAAAAAAAAAATGTGTTGGTTTTAGAGTGTTTTTGTTTGTTTGAGTTTTAGGATGCCCCTAATGTCTAGGATGAACATGTCTCTAAATTCATGGCTGAAGGTTTTCACAATCAATAAAGGACTTAATTGAATTCTGTGGTTAATCGACATTGTGATGCTTGTATGAAGATTTGAGATAGGATTGTAACTTGGTTTATTAAGCATGCTAGGATTAAGTCTGATTCATTTGACCCTAAGTGAGCTGTTGAGCTAAAATACTTTCTTTTCGAGTGCTTCTTGATAAATTTAGAATTTCATGGCTGTATTTGCAAAACCTCATCATTCTTTGGAAATCCAATGATCATGTGCCATAGATTTTAATGGACTAGAGAGTACTAGAACTCGGCTATTGTGACTGTCAAAACTTGTATGCCATAATATGCACTGATCCTGGATAGGATAGAAGGCATTAGGGTAACCACCATAGCCAAACAAGCATGTGTCCCAAATTGTGCCCGTCGTGGGACTCCTTAGAATGAACCCCTTTGAGCCTACGTTGAAAACCTTTGTTTCATCACCCTCACTACCCTACCATGAGCTTAGTACAGGATATCTCTACCCTTGTCTTAGGGACTTAGTAGAGCATGACATAGTATGTAAGGGTGACGATGAAAGACAAGTGTGGGGTGGGGAAAAGCCCAAGAAAAAAAAAATCAAAAAGAAAAATTGAAATGAAAACTCTTGGGAAATTGTTGAAGTGTGGTTTTGGACTTTCAAATTTGTAGAAGGCTCAAAGTTGAAAATTATGCCTTTGTCGATTCCCATGTTGGTTAGAGTGAAGGTTTGACCCAAAACAATGATATTTGGTCTACAAAAAAAAAAGATGACAGAAGGTGGTCGTTATATGCTCTGCTAGGTCCCTAGGATTTTTTGTATCCTTAATCTTCATTTCGAAAACCCTAGCTTAGCCCCATTACAACCCGTGTCAAGTCCTTACTTGATCCTTGAGATGGGCAGCCTTTGGTTAGTGGAGTCAGTTATGCAGTCGAGCTTATGGTTTAGGTCCATTTGTGCACTTAGTCATTTCATGAGGTCTTTAAAAATTCTTCACAAAATGTGTTTATTGATGAAATATGCAAGCTGTTTGTTGCCTTACAATTTGTTCTCTTGCATATACTTGAGTGTGAAGCTTTTAGGCATAGCCATTTCTGAGAAAAAAAAAATCGAGAGTATGCCTTGTGAGTTTGGATTGGACTTGTTCGAAACATGTTATCATTCACTGTATAACTTAAGTTCTCCATATCTCACTTAGTCATATAAGTGTCACACGTTTATTAACCTTAGAATTATCTTTGTGATTTTGATTAAGTGTTTAACGTGAAAGCCATGAGTTTGGAGTCTCCGAGACAACAGTTAGGACTTAGGAGCAATAGAGTCATTTACTTGCTTTTTGTCAAGTTTTTGTTCTGTTTTGGATTTTTTTGTTTTGTTTTGCTAAGGGACTAGCAAAAGCTAAGTGTGGGGTAATTTGATAGGAGCATTTTAATGTGATATTTTAATAGTTAATTACTCACAATTTGCTTAGTTAATTCCTTAACTGAATCGATTTTTAATTCAATTTCTATTTTTAGGTACATTGGAGTAGATGAAGGTGAAATGAGCGTTAGGTCCATAATTACCTGGAAATGATGGAGAAAAATGGAAATGTACTAAAAGATCAATTTTACACATATTCCTACTCCAGCTAGGAGAAACCAAGCCAAGCAAAGAAGGAGCGGCCGCCTGACCAAATGAACTTCAAATGAGCTGAAACCTTCTAGACCCATTCTAGACACCCAAAGAAATATTTCATATGAAGAGTACAAGATCCAGATAGAAGTGGAAGGCCTTCAAACAATCAGTCCAATTTTCTGCAGAAGCAAAACTGGAAAACTAGACCTGTGAGGAGTCCAGCAGAATTTCTGGCCCAACCACATGGATTGAAGCTCTGAAAATTGATCAGGATGATCTACACTCATAGAGGAACATTTGATATGAGGAAATCAGAGGCCCAATATGAAGTTTTGATGGAGAAATAATTGAAGGAATAAAGGGGCAGAAACTGACCTAAAACCAGCTCAATATTCACATGTTCATGTTTCCTACCCACATGAAGAAAGCTAGATGCTTTTCTCTTTTTCCTTGGATATATTTTTCTTCTACAATCTCTTTAATAGATCATCATCACTTCCATGTTGCTGCACCTTCATGCTTTGCTTTCATTTCATCATTTCTCTATCTTTTCCATATTTTACAAGTGAACTTAGATCCACTTTCATTATTTTTCTTCCACTCGTCATTTCACTCTTCTTTTTCTTCCCTATTTAAACACCTTCTCCTCTTACTCTCAATCACCAATTCCTGAATCCAAAACACATTCCTTCATCCATTCCATCTCCTTGTCTCTCCATTTCCTTTCATTTTCCTTTCCACCCTCTAGAGCAAGCCACGAGTTCAAGCAAGGCCAAGGGAGAAGAAGAATTGCCGTGAGCATCATCCTCCATCATCATCCTTGAAGCTTGCTTTCGAGATTCAAGAGACTACATCCTCAATTCGTTCATCTCATCTCCATCTCACGGTGTAATCATATTCTCCTTTGTAACCTTTGCTTTGATTTCGTTGGTTTTGTTCTAGTTGACATATATGTATGAACAAAGTATTATTTCTGGAATTTTTATGATTAATTGATATTTTCAGATTCATATCATTGTTCTTCGAGTGTTGGTTATGTGGGTTTGCTTAATTAAATTTGCGTTATAGATATCCTTTGTGTATTAATCTTATTTGGGTCGACACTTGTAGGGTTTATGCATAATTGTTGCTAGGTTTAAGAACATGAAATCGACTTTTCGTTTTGTGTAAACTTAAATCAAAGTAGTAAAGGTTTTGCACAAAGATCGAATTTAATTAACGAGGATTGCAATTAGGTGGACTTTTCCATACTAAGTTGTACACTTGAGTTGATAGCCTTTCTCTATGTGTAATGCATTAAACATGTTGTGATTAACTAGCTTTCTAGTGCTTGAATGCATGTTTGCTAGGATTGTTATAGGTGCTTTCGCTTAGGTTAATTAGCATTGAAAAGTAAAATATGGGAAATTGTTTGCTTTTAACGTTTCACATGATCAACTCCTTTCTCATGACTTAGATGAACAATATTAGGGTTTGAATCAATTTTAATCATATGTTTCGATTTTGATCTTTGTTCTCTCATTCCATTCGTATTTTTATATTTTTGCTTTTTAATTATTTTGTTAACTTAGTTTTATTTTCGAAAATCCAAAAACAAAATCCCCCCTTTTTTCGTAAATAATGTTTATAGTTGTGAATATATTTGTGAATATTATATTTTGTTTTAATTTTAATTGTTTAATTGTTTGACAATGACAGGTGTACCCTCAATCCCCGGAATAGAACGATCCCTATTTGCTTATACTACTAACGATATTTTTAGGGTTAAATTATGCGCTTGCTTTTAGCGCATCAATTTTTGGCGCCGTTGCCGGGGATTGAAAAATCACTTGCTAAATTGTGTCATTTATTGTATATATTTGTTGTATATAAATTGTTTAAAACTTAGTTTAAATATTATTTATATTATTTAACAGGAATTTTAATTGTAGGTTGTAAATTGAGAGGAATAGGTGAAGTCTCTTTTATTAATATTGGCCTAAACCCCTTATTGGTACCTAGCTCAGGTCCCTTAAGGTTGATGACGGCCTTTATTAACACTTGTTGAACTGTCTTCACACTTATGAACTTTTTCATCTTAGTAAGTATAGCCTATGTGGAATGGTGTCTAGGAAGGGGACAACGTTCATGACGGGTTTTTGAATCCAGAAGTGCGTGCAAATGGGCATAAACCACAATGTGGGAGTAGCTCATGCCAAAATGGATTTTTCCTCTCGTGTTCGCCCTCCCCCATCTGGCCATTTCAGTAAGGTTGCCCAAACGATTTGAAAGGGAGTTTGTGTCTAGGCTACTATACTTGGGCCGCACGTCCACTTGATTTACCGCTTGGAATTTGATTCGATATCAATAATGTTTATAATAAAAGAAATACTTGTGAATACTCTATACGTGTAAATTATTTTGTTGTTTCACACTTTAAACTTATAAAAATACTTTTCACGTTTTATACTCACTTGAGTACTTAACTTGTGTCTTATGTACAAAATACTTGTTAATTATACTTGTAGTTTGTAATTAATAGTTATACTTGTTTTTATTTTGTATTTCTTTGTTAATTATAGTTACTAACTTTATTTAATGTAGGTACTGTCTGGCTGAAAGACGTAAAATACAAGCGCTACTTGGGAGGCAACCCAATTCAGAATATAATCAGATTTGCTTTCTCTTTCCCTACTTCTTTTTATTTTTCAATTTTTCTCTTTAGTTTTTATTTTAGGATTTGTTTTTGTAAATGTCTTCTATCTATGCTTACTTATTTCATTGCATGCTTTTAATTGATTACATTGAGGATAATGCAATATTTAAGTGTGGGGGAAGGGATTTATATTTTTGTCTTTCATTTTGAGTCCTATATATATTTTTATATCTAGTTTAATAGGTCCTTCCGTTATCATTCGGTCAACAGCAACCATTAACTCACTGACATGGCATGCCATGTTAGCTTTTGTGGGCCCATCTCTAAGGCAAAATTCCCAAATTGTCCATACCTCCATTCTAACCCATAAATCCCATTCCAGCCCTAACTTTCACCTCTCTCTCTCTCTCTCTCCCTCTCTCTACATCACGATTTCATTGAAAACTAGAAAAGGTCATGGATAACCTGGCCTTCGACAACAGCGACAGAAGGGATAGCTTCCCAGAGGGACATGCCCTAGCTGCTGTGGTCGCCGAGGGACATGCAGGTGCGTTGGGTTCAATTGACGAGGCTGATCAAGCTCTCCAATCTGGCCATAATGGGATCGAATCAGAGTGATGGAGATCTGAGAGATTCACTCTCCGACCGCTGCTGAAGTTGCACCGGCACCATTAGCTTCCTTGCGGTGGCGTGAAGCAGAGCCCGGTCCTCCCTTCTCCGAACTAGCAGCGACGACGGCACGACGAAGCCAAAAAACTTCTTGGATTTTCAGACATATTTTTCGACTCCGGCCACAACTGGACCCTAAAATGGTGGCGGTAGCTTCATCTTGGCGAGGTGAAGAAGCTTATGGTACCTTCTTGTCCATCTGTCAACTTGGGACAAAGAATCGAAGAGGAGAAGATGTTTGGGTTTTCCGACAAATTTCTGAAGGTGAAACCAATTTGATCGAGCCCTCCTGCTTCTCCTTGAGGGCGGTGGTGTTCAGGCTTGAGTGTGGCTGGTAATGAGAGAGAGAGATCCAAAGACTTGATCTCTTTTGATTTAATTCTCGATTCCGGATTTGTGTTTCTTGTTTCTACATGCTGGGTGTTTTGAATTGGAATACCCTTTTGGATTTTGCTGGGTTTTTTTGTTTGTTTAAGCTTCTCTAATTCATGGTGTTAGTTTGGTGTTAATTGTGTTCTTTCATCTTACTCTATTGGAGCTTAATTTTACTAGAATATGGTGAACTGAGTTTGATGGGAATTTGGTGAGGATCATGTCCTCGTCGAATGAGGCTAACCAGGTTTGATGGAAAGATTCCAGAGTGTGGAGCGAGGAGAGGCCGACGGAGGAGATGGTGGAGTGGGTAAGTTGAGGTGAGGAGGGTGAGAAGACAAATGGCGGAGAGAGGGGTTAGAATGGAGGCATGGACAATTTGGGAATTTTACCTTAGAGATGGGCCCACAGGAGCTGACGTGGCATGCCATGTCAGTGAGTTAACGGCTGTTGTTGACGGAATGATAACAGAAGGACCTATTAAACGAGATATTGTAATGCAGGGGTGTTTTTGATGAAATTGAAAGTCAAGGGACTGAATTAATGTTAGCCACAAACCACAGGGTACTAAACAGTATTTAGCCCATATTAAAATAACTCCGTTAGTTAGACAAGATATATATATATATATATATATATACAGTCCGGCTACACAAAGAACGTCCTTAGTTTTTCTTAGGTACAGATTTCCGGTTTTCACCCACTTTTCGATCAAATTTTCACATGTTAACCGTTCAGTTTTTAGGTCCTAATGTATAGATCACCTCTGCAAAATTTCAGCTAAATTGGTGATCATTAAGGCATTCAAAACTGCAAATTACAACAATGTAAACGAACGGTTCCGGTTCGACAGATTCGGTTCGTTCGTATAAATTGCAGTTTTGCAGGCCTTAACGATCACCAAATTGGCTGAAATTTTGCAGAGGTGATCCATACATTAGTACCTAAAAACTGAACGGTTAAGATGTGAAAATGTGATCAGAAAGTGGGTGAAAACAGTAAATCCGTTCCATAAGCTTAGGTAAGGACATCCTTACCTGAGAAAAATCCTATATATATATATATATATATTTATATATGTGTGTGTGTGTGTGTGTTATAAAGTATTGACTTACTTTGTAGAGAGTAAGAAATATATAAAGAGAGTTGAGGGGAAAATGGAGAAGTATGTTATTTAGTCTCAGAGGCCTCCCTTATATAGAGGTAGGGTTTACATGATAAGTGTTTAGACTATTGAGATATTACATGTATGTCCCTAACTAATAACGTGGACAGCTACATAAGAATTAATATTTACAACACTCCCCCTTGGATGTCCACCAATTGATGATGGTATTGGACGCGCTTACTGTTGCCTCATTAAAAAACCTTACCAGGTAACAAAAATTCAGTGGGATAAAAATAACCCAGGTCGAAGGACAAAAAGAGCACAACAAGCATATGTCCTAGGTAGCATGTTTCTTGATGCTCCCCTTGATTGAAATCTTCCCCTGATCTTTGCATGCATCGCTTGATAGCTTCGAGAGTCGTCTTAATCCAATCCCTTCCACTAACTTCTGGAAAATGCACTTAGGTAGAGATTTGGTGAATAAATCAGCCAAGTTTTCATCGGATCGAATTTGCTTCACTGCAATTTCTTGATTCTTTTGAAGCTCATGGGTGTGGAAGAACTTTGGTGCGATATGCTTAGTCTTGTCACCTTTGATGAATCCTTCTTTAATCTGAGCAATACAAGCAGCATTGTCTTCATACATGACTGTTGGATTGTCGATTACTGAAGGTAAATCACAAGTGCTTCGAATATGGAGAATCATGGATCTTAACCAAAAACATTCTCAGCCAACTTCATATAATGCAATTATTTCTGAATGATTAGAGGAAGTTGCCACGAGTGTTTGCTTAGATGATCGCCATGAAATTGCCGTGTCTCCACAAGTAAAATCATATCCTGTTTGAGAGCGACCTTTATGCGGATCAGAGAGATATCCTGCATCAGCATATCCAACAATCGTGGGATTATCAACATATTTATTTGTATAGAATAAACCCATATCTGTTGTACCACAAAGGTAACATAAAATGTCTTTTACGCCTTTCCAATGGCGTGATGTTGGAGCAGAGCTATATCTTGCCAGTACACTACCTGCAAATGCAATGTCTGGTCTTGTACATTGTGCCAAATAAAGTAGGGCACCAATAGCACTAAGATATGGTACTTCTGGACCAAGGATAATTTTGTCATCTTATCTTGGATGAAATGGATCTTTCATAGTGTCAAGACTCCGAACAACCATTGGGATACGCAGTCGGTGAGCCTTTTCCATACCAAATCTCTTCAGAATTTTTTCAGTATAAGCAGATTGATAGACAAGAATCCCACTATCCAAATGCTCAATCTGCAGCCCAAGGCAATACCTTGATTTTTCCAAGGTCTTTCATTTCAAATTGTTTCTTTAAATATTCAGCAGTTTTTCCAAGTTCTGAAGAACTTCCAATCAGATTCATGTCATCGACATAAACTGCGACTATTGCCAAAACCAGAATTTGATTTCTTAAAGAACACGCAAGGACATATAGAATCATTGACATATCCTTCCTTAAGTAGATACTCACTGAGGCAGTTGCACCACATTCGTCCAGATTGCTTCAATCCATATAAGGATCGTCTCAGTTTGATTGAGTACATATTGCGTGGTTTTGTAGTTGCTTCAGGCAACCTAAGTTCTTCTGGGACTTTCATGTAGATATCAGTATCTAACTCACCATATAGGTATGTAGTAACAACATCCATAAGTTGCATATCAAGCTTTTCCGAAACTACTAAAGTTATTATATAGAGGAATGTGATAGCATCCATTACGGGAAAATATGTTTCCTCATAATCTATCCCAGGCCTTTGTGAAAAATCTTGCGCAACAAGTAAATATCTTGCAATCTCATTTTTCTCATTACACTTTCTTACAAATACCCATTTATATCCAATCGGTTTGACATTGGGTGGTGTTTGGACAACCGGTTAGAAAACACTGCCTTTTTCTAGAGAATTTAATTCAGTTTGGATTGCTTCTTTCTATTTGAGCCAATCATGTCTCTGTCTACATTCATTAACAGAGCGAGGTTTAGTGTCATCACCTTTTATTATTTCAATACCTACTGCGAATGAGAATATATTGTCTATGATCATATCTCTACGATCCCACAACTCATTGGTGTACACATAGTTTACGAAAATTTCTTTATTTTCAGGTACATGAGCCTCTTCATGGGCTAGTGTCTCACCGATGTCATTTTCCCCTTCTATAGTCACAGAATCATGAATTGTGGATTGGACATTAATGTCTTGCCCAATATTCTCTTCAGGGGTGATCTGATCAGAATTTAGATATGCCTTTGATTTCCTCTTTCTAGGAATTGAATCTTTTAAACCTATAGGCCTGCCACACTTTAGGCGTGCAACAGATGGCTCATTAGCAGCCACATTATTTTGTCCAATTTGGACATTAATTCTTGCACATATCCTAGGTGCATTTATTGCTAGGATATGTGATCTTGTCACTTTTGCTGTGTCAATGAATGCATCAAGCATTGTGTCAGCAATATTTTGAAGGCGCAGAATCCTTCGTACCTCAATTTCACTTTGTTTGGTATGAGGATCAAGATAAGATATAGTGGGTACAATCCACATTAATTCACGACGTTCATTTAGAATAGTCTTATCTCCCCCTAACGGTGGGAATATTGTCTCATCAAAATGGCAATCTGCAAACCGTGCAGTAAAGGTATCACCCGTCATGGGTTCTAAATACCTAATAATGGATGGTGAATCAAAACCAATATAGATTCTCAATCGACGTTGAGGACCCATTTTTGTACATTGTGGCAGTGCGATAGGCACATAAACAGCACAACCAAATGTTCGAAGATGGGAGATATTGGGCTGGCTCCCCAAAACAAGTTATAATGGGGAATATTGATGGTTGGCTATGGGCCTCAACCGAATTAAAGCTGCTGCATGCAAAATTGCATGTCCCCATGCAAAAACTGGCATCTTTGTTTTCATTAGCAAAGTGAGCGCTATTATTTGAAGTCGCTTAATAAAAGCTTCTGCCAAACCATTTTGTGTATGAACATGAGGAACCAAATGTTCAATTTCAATTCCCATAGACATGCAATAATCATCAAAGGATTGAGATGTAAATTCACCAGCATTGTCTAAACGAATGGACTTGATAGAGTAGTCCGGGAATTTAGCTCGTAATTTAATTATCTGAGCAAGTAGTTTGACAAATGCCACATTACGGGTAGACAAAAGGCAAACATGTGACCATCTCGTAGAGGAATCAACTAGGACCATAAAATATTGAAATGGTCTACAAGATGGATCAATAGGTCCACAAATGTCCCCTTGAAGTCTTTGTAGAAAAGATGGGGATTCGATATCTATCTTTGCATAAGATAGGCACCGATTTCCCTTGTGAGCAGGCTTTGCAAGGCTTGCTTGGCAAAACGATATGTTTAGTCATCAATGGATGTCCATTAGAATTTGTAATTATCCTATGCATCATGGTGGATCCAGGGTGACCCAAACGATCATGTCAAAGCATAAATGTATGTTGATTTTTGAACTGCTGGTTCACAACATGGTATGCCTCGATTGGTTGAATGGTTGTGTAATACAACCCAGATGATAGGGCAACCATTTTTTCCAATATCTACTTTTGACAGTTTTTAGTGGACATAATGCAAAGATATTCCACATGATTATCATTTGTGGTCTCAATGTCGTATCTGTTTAATCGGATATCTCTAAAACTGAGGAGATTTCATCTGGAACTCGAAGAGTATAAAGCCTCTTGAATGGACAATTGAGTTCCATTAGGTAGCCTAATGTGGGCTCTTCCGGAGCCTTCAATCAGGTCTGCAGGACCTGAGATAGTAGTCACATTGGCTTTAGAAGGTGTTAAAGTGGATAAATAAACCCGATCGCGAAGGATCGTATGTGTAGTGGCACTGTCAGCAAGACATATATCTTCTCCATCATTCATAATTTGAGAGCATCCGAAATCTCTTTCCATTTTCATGCCTTCATAAAAAATAATAATAATTAATTAGTCTGACTAAGGCAGTAAGGCATGATATAATAGATAAAATGATTTAGTCATTAATTTGGGTACGAAAAATAAAAAAAATATTTCTCCTTTTTGCAAACTGACGTCAAAAATATATATATATATATATACATACATATATAAGGAGACCAATGATAAGTAGTTTCGTATATAATTTTCTACTAATAGATAAGTAGTCTCAGAAGTCAAAGTTAACTTGAAGTAATCCAAATATGTAGTTTGATAACTAAGCATGATCGTCATGGATAAAGACCACAATGAGATGTTTATCCATGTAGATATAATAAAAGAGCATATCAAATTGAATAACTAGTTATATACCCATCATACTTACTAATGAGTAATTATCCGTAAAGCAATTAAATTACTTAGACACATATGTAGTTATATGCAATTACATGCATCATAGACCACATGATATAGCAAAATTCCAGAAAGAAAAAAAAAACTTCTTTTATTGCCTTTCAAACTAGCTAGGAACAAACCAAACTAAAAAAAAAAATCCAGAGGTCTAAACAAAGGTGACTAATGTAGAAAAAAAAATGAAAAAAATGCCTAAACATAGGCTGACAAGTAGTTGTCTTCAAGAATTCCACCACTGGTCATATCATCAAAATTGCTTCCATTGTTCGCAAAAAAATCTGAGACATCAAGCGGAGTAATTCCCATAGGCTTAGATGAATCCCAAGGGTTAGAGTGGTCAATTTAGTTTGTCTCCACATTTTTCTTTTTCAAGGAAGCTTTGTAGAGTGCCACCAAATGGTCTTCTACAAGACAGGTGCGAGCCCAATGGCCTTTACCACTACATCTAAGACAAGCATTGCCTTCATTTTTATGAGTTTTGATCATCTGACCATTTCCTTTAGTAATCTTGGCATTGTTCCTTGGGCCCAACTGATGGTTGTAGCCCCCACGAGCTTGACCACTTTGTCGACCCTGACCACGTCTATGACCAAGGTTACGAGCTTTGCCATGCCCTCCACGACGTCTATTGCTATGACCACCAGTAAAAATAGCATTCGCTTCAGGGAATGGTTGTGATCCTGTAGGGCAAGACTGATGGTTCTTCATTAAGAGCTCATTTTTTTGCTCAGCCACCAAAAGACAAGAGATGAGTTCAAAGTATTTGGTGAATCCTCTTTCTCGGTATTGCTACTGTAAGACCATATTTGAGGCATGAAAGTTTGAGAAGGTCTTTTCAAGCATCATGGCTTGAGTTATAGTTTCTCCACAAAGATTCATTTCTAAGGTGATCCTGAACATGGCAGAATTATAATCTATCACATAACTGTAATCTTGAAGGTGCAGATGCGTCCATTCATAACGTGCCCTAGGGAGCACAACAGTCTTTTGGTGAGCGAACCTATCTGCCAAGCTTGTCCATAGTTCAAGTGGGTCTTTGACAATTAAGTACTTGTCCTTCAATCCCTGATGGAGATGGTGGCGCAGAAAAATCATAGCCTTGGCTTTATTCAGCAGGGACGCTGAGATTCCTTCCTTGATTGTAGGCCCCAGATTTTGGGCTTCGAGATGAATCTCGGCATCAAGGGCCCAAGACAGGTAGTTCTTGCCAGAGATGTCAAGGGCGACAAAATCCAATTTTTCCAAATTCGTCATGTTCCTACCATAATGAAGATGAGGTATGTTAGGATCCATATATAGTGTTAGAACTACAGGACAAATAAGCAATTAGTGTCGAAACTTCAGTTTCGAAAAATAAAATGAATGTTGGATCATAATTATATGTACGAAACTTCAGGTTCGTGTTCTTATGATTAGAACTTCAGGTTCTAAAATTCCGTATTTTTGAACTTCGGGTTCAAACGGATATGTACTCGAAACTTCTGGCTTGAGTAGCAGTAGTGAAACTTCAGGTTCACTTGTATTATGAATATTAAGTATGCTTAATTGATCAAACATATAAGATAAATTTAATTAAATAAATATCATATATGCGATAAGGAATGAAACAGTAAAGATATATGCATTACGTTAATAACATATATCTTATATACATATTGTGACAACATTAGAGATAATCATGCACATGTATCACAGCAAACATGGACATCTATGAATATAAGAATACATAGGCCATCAGAAGATATGTTGATCAATTGAATTAAGATTGCATGGCATCAGTATGGTGATGACGTGAAAGATATTTACAAAGCTCAGTGTACCAGTAAAGTAAACAAATGGGAATTCTAAAGAGAATGAACTCATAGATCATGTTTTATAGTTCAAGGCAACCACGTTGCACCATAAAACATCTGGATCATCATAGAGTAAGAATAGAATAGAAAAATGTGCTGATAACATGTTATGTGGCTGTCTCAGAGGCCTCCCTTATATAGGGGTAGGGTTTACATGATAAGTGTTCAGACTATTGAAATATTACATGTAGGTCCCTAACTAATAACGTGGACAGCCACATAAGAATTAATATTTACAACAATATATATATATAGGGAAGTTATTGGGGGTAGAGAAGCACAAAGCTTGGAGCATGAATCAAATGGTGGGATGTTTCTTACATTCATACTGAAAAGGAGGCAGTTTCAAGAACTATGGAAAGCTTTCCAAGCTAGATTTGAGGAACAACGGTTAGAGGCTGCAAGAATAAGAAATGAAGTTGAAAGGGAGAAGGTTGAGGTTGCTACAAGAGAGGAAATGATTAGATCTAAACTTGCTGAAAGGGAGAAGAAGATGGCTGAAGAGACGGAAAAGTTTAGAAGGAATCAGATGGCATTAATGGAAGGGAACTTAAAGATGGGGAGCAAAAAGCAATTCTAAGAATGGGTCAATGGATGAAAGAAGCTGATTTTCAGACATAGACACGGTATCACAAGCATTTGTAGAGCAGATCACACAAGTTACTTCAACCAGCCATAAAGTAGTATTCCAGTCATCTCAACTCCATTTACGCAGTATGGGTATCGCTAGAAATGCCCAGAACTTTGACAAACTGATATGGTGAGTTCTGCTAATGTAAATGTCATGAGAGTAGGTTTCTGTTTTTGTTCTAAACTACTCTCAATCTAATCTTAAGGAAGTTTAATAGGTAAATATATATATGGGCTAGAGTAGTAATGTTTTTGGACAAGGAAATTTGTTGTTGAAGAAGAAAGTCATAATGGTCTTCCGATCCGCCTTCATCAACAATTACCTTGTTTTGAATTCCAAGAACTATTAATGTATTAGAAGTTTATTCTATAAACAATATGAATTGTAGTTTGTAATTATATAAATAATTATATTTTTGACCGAAGAATTATCTTTCCTTGTATCACTTTTGTAGAAATATATTCTCATTGATTTGTACAATTACATTCTTTACAATATATAGGAGTATGTATCATCAGTTCTACATGAGACAATAATGCTGTATTAACTACATTAATAACAATATCAATGTAACGCCCCAAACTGCACCTCATCAGCTTGAGCATGTCACAGTGTCGCGTGTCTCTAAGACATAAACTGAATGTTTATTTTACATCCTAAAAACCCGCAAGGCATTTTAGTTAAATGGCTTTTCGTAAATCGAGTAGCGGAAACGTCGAAATACTTTTTGAGGTGAAACCTTTTTAGAATCATTTATCAAGCTTATTTGTCTAAGCGCTTCTAGATCACCACTAGGGTAAATAAGAGTTGGTACACTCCGGCGCAAGGCATTTTAGTTAAATGGCTTTTCGTAAATCACGTAGCGGAAATGTCGAAATACTTTTTGAGGTGAAAACTTTTTAGAATCATTTATCAAGCTTATTTGTCTAAGCGCTTCTAGATCACCACTAGGGTAAATAAGAGTTGGTACACTCCGGCACAAGACGAAATAAGGAATAACAAGTTCCAAATTAACGACTCTCAAGAGATAGAGTTCAAGACTAGACACGGAACCTGAATTCAGTTTCTACTATTCACCGAAGCTATCTCCGCGCACCCTGCTCAATCCGTTAATCCCGTCACCAGTGCACAGTACCTGCATCCACACTGTTATAGGGGTGAGATTTCGTCCTCGCTGCTCATTGGGAAATCATCTCGACTAGGTTTGAAAACAATGTAATATTGCTTTGTGGCCACAGTATGAAAACATACTCAAAACCATGTCATTAAAAGAACGACAAACTTTAAAATAAAAATATTCTCTCTTGAAAATCGATGCATGTTACTCAAATCAATACGTGCGCACCAAATATTACCTGATGGCCGGTCCCATAGACCCACTACACGACCTTACCTCAAATTAATTTATCACCAGGTAAGCGTAACGAGAGCGTCCGCTACCTAGCTACACACACGGATCTGGTCGTCATTGCGATCGCGCACCGTCTGATCGGTGTAACTAACCCTCCGGAGGTTTTGGGGATCGAACCCAAGGAAGTCAGAGCCACTCTTCGCTCTCAAGCCATCACATCTCTCACGGTTTGGTTAGTACGCATTGCATTTTAACATAACCAAACCACAGACTTAACATGCATCATTTAAACAAAAGCGTAATATAAATAAACTGCTAATCGAGGAGAGTCCCGAATCCCCTACCTGGATTCTGATGCTTTTCTTCACAGACTCCGAGAGTCACGAACTCGGGTAACTAGAGTCCTAGATTCCGACACAATTTCATATCAATAACACTTTCTTACGGAAATAATTATATAAACCTCGACAAATTAAATTGTCCGACCATTCCCTAGTTTGACCAAAATTTACCAATAAATATATGGAGTCTCTGTCCAAGCTTATAAATTAAGCTCAACCTTGTATTTGTATTTAATTGTGCTGCTCACTGCACATTTATAATCTTCTAATTCTCAGTTAACTGTTCATCGGCTTAGTAACAGTACCGGCTCGAGCCGAGCCGATACTGTGAAATGACCGTTTTGCCCTTCATTCTTGCCTTAATTGCATTATTTTGTTTGATCTAGGTATAAAAGGTGTTTGAACGCGATCTTCTCTGTCTCTTAGTTCTTGGCTGAGCTTCACGCGTACGGAGGTATTGTAATTGTTGGGCGATAGGTTCTGCATGTTACATTTTGGTGAAAGATTGTTGGATATGTATCTAATTTAGTATTTTTGTGACAGATTCTTGCGTGTGTGACTGATTTGGGCGAGGAAAAGGATGGCAATTCTGGAGGAAACGGGAGAAGAATTCACAACGAAAGAGAGTGATCAAATTTCCCAAAGGTGATGGAGTGGTGGAGGCGATGCTTTTTCTTTCTATTTGTTTTTGCCTGACCTGAGAGATTTAGGGGGAACAGGTTATGCATGTCGTCATCGTGTTTATTTTTCTTTGATTTAGACTTTGTTTGGTCCTTCCATGTGACTGATTAGGCGTTTTTTTGTTTTTTGATGAGATGTATGTTTTCATTTCTTCTTAGCAAGGAGAGGGATGATGAGGTTTGGATTTTGTTAGATCAAAAAGGTGTTGGGGGTGATTAGCGTGATCTTCTCTGTTTCTTTCTGTGTTCGTTCTTGGCTGGGCTCTTTGCATCTAGAGATATGCAGTTGCTGGGTGATGGGTTCTGCATGTCATTGTTTTGTGCATTGTTGTTCAGTTGGACACTTATTTGTTGGGTTTTTGTAAGATATTGTTTAGTGTGTGTCTGATTTGATGTTTTTGTGATAGATTCTTCGGTGTGTGATTGATTTGGGCGAGGAGAGGAAGAGTGATTGTGGAGGAAATGGGAGAGGAATTGACAGTGAAAGACTAAGGGGTGCGTGAGCTATTCATTTTGGACTGATCTGAGTTTGGGTTTGTTTTGGGTTGCTTGGTGAAATTTGAAGTTTAGTGATTCTGTTGCAAGGGGGTGTGCAAGGAGAAGAGGTAATTGTTTATAGTGATTGATTGCTATACATAAAATTCTTCTTTCTTAATCTGCTGATTGAGTCTGGCTTGAAGTGATTAAATTTATCTTTGTGAGTTGGAATGAATTTGTTTTGTAGTATTTAATCATTTTGAAGAACAAGTTTTTCTTTTGTTTGCTTCTGGTATATTTTGAATGAATATTTTAAGTTCCATATCTGATTATTTGAAAAAGGTAAGAGGAAAAGAATAGAACAAGGTCGGAATGTTGTGGACTGCAGTTAAAATTTGTTTTTCCCCTATTATTTTTATATGCTTTTCTTAGATACTCTACTTCCAGATAGAGGTGAGCATATGGACTCTTGGTTAATCTTGAAGATGACAGCTAAATGAAATAATTTGAATGAGTGGTTGTTGAAAATATGGATGCAATCATTAAACTAATCAAAAACTAATGTTCATACTGACAAGGCATATCGGACATGCATATCATGAGGTTGATTGTAATATTTTAGTGGTAGGATTTAAGTGTGCCACTGATATTAGGGTGTGCCACTGATATTAGGTTTTGTTACTGATTTTTCATTTGTGGTATTCTTTTTCTCGGTTTGAAGTAGTAAAGTTCCTCTGTTCTTGAAAACCGAAGAAAATAGTAGCAGAAGTTGTGGATAGCATTTGAACTTTAGTGATGATAAGTTTTAAAAAACTTTTATCAATTTTTGTTTTGTTATATCCTGTTTGCTCATTGCTCAAAGATTGGGGAGGCTGCGTGCAGGAAAAAGGATGGAAACCTCGACGCACAATTATCTTATCCAGTTGGGATGCTGAAGAATATTTTCTGGTCTCCCTCTCTCCCTCAATGTACAATGCTAACAAGATGTACTTTATTCTTCAGGGGAAATGAAAACCAGTATATTTGAATACCTTTGTCTGATTGTGATTTCAATTTCTAGAATACATGGCTGACACAATATGGTTCGTTAAGAGTTTGCATTTTGGATCTGCACTTTGGGGTATTGCTTTTCTCAAGTTTGAATTTTGTTTTTCAAGTTCTATATTTTTTATTTTTTAATAAGTGAAATTTGGTGTGTGCAACTTAAGACTTATCTTCTAATGCAATGACTTTAATCCAACAAAAATCCCATGTTGTTAAGGTACACTAGAGTGTATTACTGCACATTACAGCTTATGTATCTGTCCCTTCCAGTTTTTGTAGCTTCTCTTTCTTACCGTCTTACTTGAGAGCACAAATTTTCAGTTTTATTCTTTCATGTGGTTGTCATAATTATCGGACAAGCTCTATTTGTTTGCAGTAATTCATTGTGAAAGCTGAGAAGGTTTCTTTGATTGGTTTAAAGGCGTCATGGATGATATTGCAGTGTCACCACCATGTGAGTTTAAAAGTGCCTTCCTTTATAGGAACCGTCACTACTAATAATCCACTAATGAGATTTGATGATTGTTGCAGCAAGTAATAGAAATGCCAACCTACATGATAACCGCCTACAAAGAAGGAGATGCAGGATCTACACTTAATGCCATGTTACAGAAACTGCAACATGCTACGAATTGGGTCGATGTTGTCTTAGAAAGTCATGTATTCACTAACCAAAATTACCATTTATACAAAAAATTGTTGATGGGCTATAATACTAATTGTAAACATCTCATACTTATTGTAATTGTGACAGATAAGACACATATTGTTTTTGGACTTGGCTGCAGCACATGAAGCATCTTGAATAGGTAAGCCCCTAATTCATGATGGATAGTGAAGCCTTCAAGCTACAAAGTTTTCTGCACTTCAAGCATAACAATATACAAATACCCTTATTTTCTTAGCGTGATAGCAATTTAGCAAGAGTAAACATCGAGTTTTTTGAATAGAGCTAGAGGATAAATTATAATATTCAAGCTAAACGTTTCCCTTTGTGTGATATTACTTGCCTTCAGGTGACTTAATGTTAGTTTTGGTGATGTTTTATATGTCAACCTGTAATTCTATTTTTTTATTCTTTTGAATTTTTTTGATTGTATACAGTGCTAAAACCAGTAATACATCTTTATGATTTCCTTTTGTATCTCTACAGCTGCCTCTGCGTTCAAATATGACAATTGTTGGTGCAAATGCCTGTTTCTGTTGCTGGTAGTCACTATTAAAAGGTGAGCAATTTGGTGTTGGATGGAAAGTGTCCTTATATGTTCTGAACTTCTTATCATTGAGAAATAGCACAAACAACCAAAGAAATTTATAGCATGTAGTTTTTTGAGTATAAATCGATGTATTTTTGAGATGCTGTTAACATCTATATTAATGGTAATGTTAGCTCCTGATATGGAGTATAAATCGATGTATTTTTGAGAATTTGTTTTAACAGCAGTTGTTTTATATATTTAAACTAAATTTTCTATCTTTTAAAACTTGCACAATTTGTTCCAAAACCCGCAGCAACGCGAGGGCATGTATGCTAGTATATTAAATAGAACCAATCTCTACATTTAAACCACTTAATCCCAAGGATTGAACAATGTGGTACTTAACTCCTTTAAAGGCAGAGTGACCTTTTTAACATTTTTGTCACTACTTGCATAATTAGGATATCAATTCCACCCTACAAATAGAACTGGTTTGCAACTTTTGTCATTCTTGTAAATATGATGCAGCATGTTACCAATTGATCAAAACCATATCAAGTGATCATTACATACGTACAGTAGCCCAGTAATACTTTCACAGTTTCACCAAAATATACCCGTGCCACATACGTTCAAGTCTAACATTAATTGTCCAAAGTGATCTCCCACTTACCTTATAAATTCTTTATTTTAAACTCCTTCCTGCTGCGTTGTTGGACCAAGCAGCTGAACATTCTCTACTCTGGTTCCATGGAATAGAAATATCAATCATCATCACCGAACTTTAAAGTACTGAACTCATTCACTTTCGTAAAAGGATCTTACCTCTTTCAGTTTCCTTCTCTGTTTACCTTCATCGTCCACCACTCTCCACCCTTCTTAATTCTGACTTAATGGAAATCCTTATATTGCTTCTCAACCCAATTAAGTTTCAGTTTCCCGTCATCACCGTGTACAGTGAGCTCGTCGATATATACCCGGAAACAACCAAAACATCAATTCATCAAAATCCATCCAAAACTGAAAACTAAGTATACCAGTACGTAGTGCTCATCGAGAGGATCAATTTCCATACCACATGCAGCCCCGAAGATCGCCGGAAATTGCAGGAAGCTTCGCCGGAAAACCCGAAGCTTTAGGGCTTCGATTCTCTCTACTCACTCCATGCATGGATGATCTGTAACCACAGGAGGAACCACGACGACGAGAGCCGTCGAAAGTGACCGGTGCACCGCCGTATCCTCTCCGGAAGAGGAAGTTATGGAGGGGTTCAGTCGCCGGGTCGAGAATCCGGGTCGAAGAGCCCAGAGGCCTCTCGATCATTCTCGGACATTTGATCTGATCCAGCCCTATTTATAGCCTCCCTTAATTGAATTTCAACGGCTACGATGAAGCGGTGAGAATTTGGACGCCTCAGATTGCACCGTGGGTTTCCTCTTTACTTAAAATGAATTTCTATAATTTTCCAACTTCAGAAACTCCAAATGGGTTGCCTCCCATGCAGCGCTTAATATTTATAGTCCTTCAACCGGGACTATTCTTCTTGTTCATACATGCTCATTTCTTGGGTTAGGCACCGTGTTGCTTGGTAGCTTCCCTGTTTCAGCAATCCGGCCTATGAAATCCACCACTTAGCCTATTTGATTCTTGAGCTCTGCAATATCCTTTGAATGGGTCGAATGTCCTACAACCAAAGCTTGAGTAGCTGTGTTAAGTTGTTGTTGCCCCACAGCAAGGGACTTCAATAGTTCATCATAATTAGGGGCACTCAAAGTATTAGAAACAGGAGGTGGAGGGACAAAATTGGGAATACCAAAAGTTTGAGGTACTTGAGGCCTCAAGAACAAACCTGGTGGGCGCTGGGAATTCTGACATGGGCCTTGAGGTGGTCTCAAGGTGTTATCATTGTTGGCCCAACGAACGTTGGGGTGGTCTCTGAGCCCAGGATTGTACATATTGGAGTAAGGGTTGTACCTCGGGCCTCCTTGACCTCCTTGATACCCTAGGGTGTTAACAGATTCCCATCCTTTTGGAGAGGCAAGCTAGGGACATTTATTTGTGGGGTGCCCTTGAGTCGAGCACATCCCACACACTTGAGCCATTACTCCTCCTCCATTAATTTTTAAGGCTTGAGACAGCAGAGTAGACATCTTGTTGACCTTGTCTTCAAGAGCAGAGTTAGTGGAAACCTCATGCACCCTCCTTTGAGAGGAAATGACCCCCTCATATTGTTGATAGTTTAGTGCACGATTAGTAAGTAGCTCCTTGGCATCAGCAGGTGTCTTATCCATAAAGGATCCTCCAGCAGCAGCATCTAACAGACCATGCTCATTAGCGGTGAGTCCATCATAAAATTAGGTAAGGAGGGACCCCTCACTCATCCCATGGTTAGGGCATGATGCTACAAGGCTCTTAAACCTATCCCAATAATTGCAGAAATTCTCCTCATGTCCTTGCGTAATTCCACTAATCTGCTTCCTCACAACAATGACCTTTGCCCTTTGAGGCAGGAAAGTACTTCGTAAGGAACTCGCCCTTCATCCTATCCCAAGTGTTGATAGTCCCAGCAGGCAGCTTAAATAGCGAAGTCTTGGCCTTGTCCTCCAAAGTAAAGGGGAATGCCTTCATTTTCAAGATATTGATATCAGCTCCTTTAGGGCACATACTCCCACAGACAAACTTGAACTCCTTGAGATGCTTGTTAGTGTCTTCACTACTCATCCCATGAAACTTGGGTAGGTGATGCAGAAACCCACTCTTTAACTCAAAATCATCATTAAGCCTCTCTCCTGGTTCTGGATAGGCAATGAATAAGGGTGCAGCACCCCCACCTGTAGGATTAGACAGTTGTCTAATAGTCTCAGCCATTGGTGCCTGTACTTGCTCAACACGGGCGTGCTCTTCCTCTTCCTCTTTAGTGACCTCCTCTTCTTCCTCTTCAAAGACTTGTTCTTCTCCTTCTTCAGAATGGTCAGGTTTGTTGATCTCCTCGGTTGATCTAGTTGAGGAGTTATAACCTGAATAGCTAGAGTCTTGAGAATCCCTCCTTTCTAGAGGAGGGCGGTCTGAAAAAGTAAGTTCTGCCCTTTGCCTAGCATGTTCCAATTTTTCAAAGAGCTCCTTAGTCTTATCAGAGACAGTGGACATTCATGGACCTTTTAGACCAAATCAAGTGTTAGTAACATATACAAGGTTCGAAATACAAAAATTATGCCTTTCCTTAACTTTCTAAGTTACTTTTACATTTACATACTTAGGTACTGGAACAGAGGACCTCGGTGTGCAATGGGACTATAGAACAGCTACCCACGACAATGTCATGTTTAATCCAATATACCTTAAGCATGTCACACAACTTTTTTTTTTTTTTTTTTATAAACATAGTTAATATCTCAATTAATTCCAAGTTGTAAGTCGAGCTCAATAGAAACCACTACTATTGGTGAGATACGATATAAGGATAGTCGCCTAGACATAAATCTTTCCTTTGTTTCAGAAGACTGGATGACCAGATTAAGAGGTAAGTGAGAGGGAGGACTCATTTTGGTGATACTACGGAGGCTACTCCCTCATTGAGGTTTAGGCCCCTATCAGCTACTCCCACATAGTGGTTTAGGCTCATTCTATAGTATCTCTGAGATCCAATTGAACCCATCACCCAGCGTCCCAATCTAAGACACCATCTGTATGCCTCTTACTCAGCTGGAAAATTAACTTATGTGTTAGACCGTTCTTCAAGTGCTAATAAAGGCTGCCCTCAACCTCAAGAGACCTTAGAAAGGTACTAATGAAGGGTTTAGGTCAATATTAACAAAAGGGCCCTTGTCTACTCATACGATTTTACACACTTACAACAATTAAGTATTTAGCTAAATTCATAACCTAAGTATATTAATCTAAGTGAAACACATACAATTTACAACATGCTTAATCTAAGTGAAACACATATAATATTTATAACATGCTAAAAAAAAAAAAACAACTTCTACAAATTGTACAACAATTATAAAAGACATGCTTAATTTTGTAACACTCATAAAACTTAAACTAAATCACAATTATAGCTTGGCCTAACATAA
This sequence comes from Rosa lucieae, assembly GCA_024704745.1. Classification (NCBI taxonomy): domain Eukaryota; kingdom Viridiplantae; phylum Streptophyta; class Magnoliopsida; order Rosales; family Rosaceae; genus Rosa; species Rosa lucieae. Next base: position 38,281,211 of record CM045498.1, read on the forward strand.
ATTACAATTTGTCACCATTCCACAAGTGTAGTACAAAAATTAGCATGCATTCTATATACAACAAAATCGATGACACTTAAAGCTCTAGGGATTTTAACAATCCCCGGCAACGGCGCCAAAAATTGGTGCGGCTGAAATAGCCTCACAATTTAACCCTCCAAAATGTAGTTGTCAGTATATGATAAGCATGGATCGTTCCGTCCAGGGATTGTAGGGTACACCTACACAAAAAGGTCAATTAACAAATAAAAGAATAAAATGGGGGGTTTTTGAAATTTGCTTCCTAATCTACTTAAAATAAAAACAAAACAAATAAAACTATATACAGTGATCGACTTCCCTAACATAGACCAATACCACTCGGAAATTACTAAGTGTAAAAACAGAAAATTCATTTCAACATGCTACAAAACGTGCCCATCTTAAATGCCTAGATAAGAGCCCAAATGAAAAGCCTCAGCGGATCAATCTATTTATCTGATTCGTTCTAATGTAGGATTGGATCAGAAAAGTCCTTACCAAGCCTAATACTACTAATTTTCAAAAACACTCAGCGTAGTTCTCTTAACTAGTGGTATTATGTAACCCTCGAATGAACTCACACGTGCAAATTAACCATTACACATAGAATTTAATACGTAATTTCCAAAAATTGTTTAATCATTAAAGCATGATTTTTATCACTCGTTAGAACTAATTACTACTTGTTTAACTCAACGTCTTAACAAATAACAATTACTCTTGGCAATTTAAGCAAACACACGAGAACTCTCACTGTTATTCTAGCATGCAAACTTATGAACCTAACTCTGAAAATTACCTAAACACATAAAAGGGCACAAGATTATAAGATGCATCATAAAAGAATTCTCAAAATTAACTCAATAATAAACTAAAAATCTCACAAAATATTAATAAAAATATTTTGAAAATTTCATGTCTCCAATTACACAACTCACAAATCCAAACACACAAAACTGAAACAAAAATGGTAAATTGAGTCATAGTTACACTTTGAAGCTTTCCTCAGCGGCTTAGCAGCACGGTGATGAACTCGTCTCTGCTATGGTGGTGGAGCGTCCTTGATTCAGCGCCTAAGAGTTTTGTAGATTGATGGATGGATGGTGGTCACGGTCTTATAGGAGATGGAGGTTTGAGGAGTGAATTGGGCAGTCTTGGAATGATATTTGGCCATGAAGTGATGCAAATTCTATGATAAACATTGCCTATTTATAGGGGAGCATTGGTTGGCTTTTGTCGATCATACCCTTCATCATTAGACGGATGGGATTGCATCATAATTCCTTTAATTTTTCAACGAAACATCTTTATTAAGGCCTTAACTCCTCTCATAATAAGGAAATTCCTTTAATTTCCAAGCTGAAACATCTTTCTCCTTTATTCTCCAACTGAAAACGTCTTGCTCTTTTTCCCTTCTTCATTGCTTGGTCAACCTGATTTAATAAAGGGCACAAAATTAAATTCTTTTAGAGAAAATTAAAACAATTTAATTTCAGAAAAATACTCCCATAAATTCTCTCTTAAGGCCCACAGATTAGCAAGACGGTGAGGAATCTAGATCTTGCTAGGATTCTTCATGAATTTTGTATTTTCTGCCTATTTCACGCCAAACACTCTACAAGACTCTTAAAATGACTCGATGACTCAAAACACGAAACTTAAGGAGTTAAGGGAGAAACAAGGCTAAAATGGGGCATATACTCATTAATATAGTCGCACATTGTGCTCCTATCAGATGAGCATGTGTGGAGAGCTGAATTACTTTCTTGGTCTTCAAGTTTGTCAACTGAAGGCAGGTATGTTTCTATCTCAAACTAAATATGGTGAGAACCTTGTTAAAAAAATTGGGCTTAAATGTGCTAAAATTGTGACAATTCCCATGAGTACAAGTGCCAAACTTAATGAGGACCTCACAGGTAAGTCTATTGACCAAACTCTCTACAGAAGCATGATTGGTAGTCTTCTTTATCTCACTACTAGTAGACTTGACATATCTTACGATATAGGAGTTTGTGCTCGTTTCCAAGCAAATCCTAAAGAATCTCACTCGGAAGCCGTAAAATGTATCATATGATTTGGTTCAGGCACAACCACTTGTGGTATCTACTTTACCTTTGATTCTAATGTTGAAATTGTAGGTTATTCTGATGCAGATTGGGGAGGAAATTTGAAGGATCGAAGAAGCACCTTTGGAGGTTTTTTTTTTTCGTTGGGAATAACATGGTAGCCTGGCATAGCAAAAAGTAAAACTGTATATCTCTCTCCACTGCTGAAGCCGAGTATGTAGCTACAGGCAGCTGCTGTACTCAAATGCTTTGGATGAAGCAAATGCTTCGAGATTACGGGATTTCACAAGGTAAGTTAACTATCTTTGTGACAACTCAAGTGCCATAAATATTTCCAAGAATCCAATGCAACAGTCACGCACTAAGCATATTGACATGAGATATCACTTTATTCGAGACTTGGTTAAAAAAATTGACTTGAACTAGCATTTGTCCTAACTAAGCATCAATTAGCAGACTTGTTCACAAAGCCTTTGGATAATACTCGTTTTGAATCACTTAGAAGCGCCGTTGGTGTTCTAAGTTCTGAGACTCTCCCTTGATTTAAACATGTCACTACATGCATTCATATTGCATGTCATCATGATATTATAGGTGCATCATTCTTTTTGTCTCTGCATTTTTATTTTCAGTTTCTAGAGATTCAGGATTGCAAGTGTGGTTTGTATCCCTAATTGTCTAACATATTCATTTGAACATAGATTGACAAAGGTTCAGCTATTTTCCTTAAATTTGTGTGCAATGAGCTGATTAGCATGTTTTGAATTTGTTCTTGCATCACTATGTAATCTTGAGCATTGATAGGAGCATTTTAATGCGACGTTTTAACTGCATTTCCCTACACTTCTTACGTTATTTCCTTATTAAAACCCTGTTTAGAAAGTTTCCATTCTTTGATTGGGAAAGTTCCTATTTGTAGAAAGTTTATATTTTTGTAGTTTCTATTTATCATTTTTAGTAAGTTTCCATTTTCAGTTTAGGAAAGTTGCCATTTTTCATTTTAGGAAAGTTTCTATTTTTCTTATTAGTTTCAGTTTTAGGACCTCCAATGGAAATCTTGAGGAGGAAAATCAAGTTGCAAGTGGAAAATCTTGAGGAGGAAAATCAAAGTTGCAACCAAGTGGAAAATCTTGAGGAGGAAAATCAAAGTTGCAAGCAAGTGGAAAATCTTGAGGAGGAAAATCAAAGTTGCAAGCCAAGTGGAAATCTTGAGATCTTGAGGAGGAAAATCAAAGTTGCAAGCAAGTGGAAAATCTTGAGGAGGAAAATCAAAGTTGCAACCAAGTGGAAAATCTTGAGGAGGAAAATCAATTCAAGTTGAACAAGTGATAAACAAGTGGGAAGATATTTTTTACAAATTTGTCTAACATATCTAGCCTTTCATTTATGTTCATCTCCACCCTCCATTCATCATTTTTTGGGCTATAAATACACTTCTCCTCTCACTCTCAAAACACATTCCTTCATCCATTTCATCTTCTTTGTCTCTCCATTTCCTTTCCATTTTCCTTCTTCATTCTCTAGTTTTAAGTTTCTGCATTTTCAAGCAAGGAGAGGAAGAAGAAGAAGAAGGAGCCGTGAAGATCATATCCTCCATCATCCACCTTGAAGGCTTGCTTCCAAGATTCAAGATCCAACCATCTAGCTCTCCATCTCCATCTCCACTCACGGTGTAATTCGTTCCTTTTCCTTGTAACCTTTTTGGTTTCCTTGTTTGATTTCGTATGAACTTGTTTCTAGTTAACAAATGTTTAGGGCAAAGTTCCTTTTCCTTGTAACCTTTTTGGTTTCCTTGTTTGATTTCGTATGAACTTGTTTCTAGTTAACAAAATGTTTAGGGCAAAGTTTAAGCCCAATTTCTATGTTTAAAAAAGTTTTCGAATTCTATAATTGTGATTCTAAGTTGCTTATGTGAGTTTGTTCGATTAAATTTGCTTTACAGAAAACTTTTATATGTTTATCTTATTTGGGTCGACACTTATAGGATTGCATGTAATTGGTGCTAGGTTTAAGAAACATGAAATCGACTTTTCGTTTTGTGTAACTTGAATCAAAAGTAGTAAAGGTTCTGGACAAGAATCGAATTTAATTGAAGAGGATTGCATTAGGTGGACTTTTCCATAACTAAGTTGTACACTTGAGTTGATAGCCTTTCTATATGTCTAATGCGTTGAACATGACATGATTGACTAGCTTTCTAGGGCTTGATTGCATGTTTGATAGGATTAATCTAGGTGCTTTCGCTTAGGTTAATTAGCATTGAAAAGTAAAATATGGGAAATCATTGCTTTCGAATGTTTCACATGATCAACTCCTCTCTCATGACTTGGAAGAACAATTATAGGGTTTGAATCGATTTGATTACATGGAATTGATTTTGATCTTTGTTCCTTGCGTTCCACCCTTGTATATTGTTTTTACATTTCTTTATTTTATTTATTTAATTTTAATTTAAGAATCCTAATCCCCCCCCTTATTTGTGTTTACTTGTATATATTTATTCTTTATTTTATTTTTGTAAATAATACTTTATTATTTAATTCTTTATTGTTTATACAATTGTATATATTTATATTCTTTATTTTATTTTTGTAAATATAATTTTCTTTATTTGTTTCACAATTACAAGTGTACCCTCAATCCCCGGAATAGAACGATCCCTATTTTCTTATACTACTAACGATATTTTTAGGGTTAAATTATGCGCTTGCTTTAGGCGCATCAATTTTTGGCGCCGTTGCCGGGGATTGAAAAATCACTTGCTAAATTGTGTTATTTATTGTATATATTTGTTGTATATAAATTGTTTAAAACTTAGTTTAAATATTATTTATATTATTGAACACGAATTTTAATTGTAGGTTGTAAATTGAGAGGAATAGGTGAAGTCTCTTTTGTTAATATTGGCCTAAACCCCTTATTGATACCTAGCTCAGGTCCCTTAAGGTTGAGGGTGGCCTTTATTAACACTTGTTGAACTGTCTTCACACTTATGACATTTCTCATCTTAGTAAGTATAGCCTATGTGGAATGGTGTCTAGGAAGGGGGCAACGTTCATGACAGGTTTTTGAATCCAGAAGTGCTTGCAAATGGGCGTAAACCACTATGTGGGAGTAGCTCATGCCAAAATGGATTTCTCCTCTCGTGTTCGCCCTCCCCCACCTGGCCATTTCAGTAAGGTTGCCCAAACGATTTGAAAGGGAGTTTGTGTCTAGGCGACTATACTTGGGCCGCACGTTCACTTGATTTACCGCTTGGAATTTGATTAGATATCAATAATGTTTATAACAAAAGAAATACTTGTGAATACTCTATACGTGTAAATTATTTTGTTGTTTCACACTTTAAACTTGTAAAAATACTTTTCACGTTTTATACTCACTTGTATACTTAACTTGTGTCTTATGTACAATATACTTGTTAATTATACTTGTAGTTTGTAATTAATAGTTATACTTGTTTTTATTTTGTATTTCTTTGTTAATTATAGTTACTAACTTTATTTAATGTAGGTACTGTCTGGCTGCAAGACGTAAAATACAAGCGCTACTTGGGAGGCAACCCAATTCAGATTATAATTAGATTTGCTTTCTCTTTCCCTATTTCTTTTTATTTTTCAATTTTTCTCTTTAGTTTTTATTTTAGGATTTGTTTTCGTAAATGTCTTCTATCTATGCTTACTTATTACATTGCATGCTTTTAATTGATTACATTGAGGATAATGCAATATTTAAGTGTGGGGGAAGAGATTTATATTTTTGTCTTTCATTTTGAGTCCTATAAATATTTTTGTCTTTCATTTTAAGCTAAGAGATTTATATTTTTGTCTTTCATTTTGAGTCCTATATATATTTATATTTGTCTTTTATTTTTTTGAGTCCTTTATATAAAAAAAAAAATAAAAAAAAACTGCATTCATTTAGTCTTATTAAATTCAGCTATTTACAAAAAATATATAATAATAATAATAATAATTAAAAAATAATAATAATAATAATAATTAAAATACTCTATACTAAGCTATGTCTGCATTACCGTAGGAGTTGAGGCTGAGCTCAAGGGAAATGCGAGAGCCACCGCCATAACCGCTACCTCCCTCGGAAGTAGTCTTCATGTTGCCAAAGATGTCCTCACCATGCATGGGGAATAGTGGAAGGGTTTCAATCTCCTAGTGATATTCTCCTCGTTGTTCCATGATCGATCCATCAACACCATAGCCGACACGTGACCCAAAATTTAGATCAATGGATCTGTCAGTACTAGTAGAACCAGTGGAACCAAAGTTTAGATCAATGGACCTACCATCATCAGTAGAACTAGTGGATCCAAAATTGAGATCGAGAGAGCCACCAACCCGAACGTTCCGAAATTCCTTCAACTTCTGCCTCTCACGAGCCTTGAGGTTCTGGAACCAAAAGAAGACGTTCTTGTCCTCGATCTGCCCATACTGTTTCAGATGAAGGCAGATCTCTTGAATCTGCTCTGGAGTTGGGTACTTAAAACCCTTATCATAGTAAAGGCCCTTGAGGATTCTTAGTTGAGGCGGTGTGGGAGCCCACCGGTTACTGCTCCCGGCTGCTTGGATGCTTCCTCCCTCCTCGGTTGGTTGCTGGGCTTGTAATTCCATTTGTTGCTGGGTTTGTAACTCCATTAGTTGCAGAGTTCGTAGTTCCATGTTGATGAAGAAAGGATTTGAGTTTCGAAAGAAAGGCTGAAAGGTTGAGAGAGAAAGACTGGAACTCGGAAGAATTTTCTTTTGGAGTGAACAGTCGCTCAGAATGCACCTATTTATAGAACGAGTGAGCAGATCTCCACCGTTGGATCGACGATCTCTGAGATTAAATCTACGCGTTGGATTAAAGTCACCCGAAAACACGGAAAAGCTGTTGGCTCGTGAAGGACACGTGGGGGAACCAAACTGATCTCGAGGAGCTGTGACAGATAAGCTACAGCCGAAAGCAGGTATGATTGCCGTAAATTAAGGAAAAGAAAGGACGCGTGGGGGAATCAAACGAATCTCGAGGATCCGTGACAGACAAGTTATAGCCGAAAGCATGCCATAAATCCAGGAAAAGAAAGGAATATTTACACGTGGGGGAGTTTCTTGGGCCGTGAACTGTCATAACTCTTCTCCTTCCCGGAGAAGCTTTGTTAAAACCCTGTGCTTGTTGAGATTTCTACCCTATTTTGTGCTTTACATATACATCCTTTTTTATCTCCTCCAGATTTTACTAAGGTTTGTCTAAGCGTGCAGTTTCAAATTCCTTCTACTTCCTCATGGCTCGAACCAAGGTTACCCCTCGCAGGGGCGTCAATCAACGCCGTGTTTTCTCTTTGGAAGAAGAAGGTCGTCAAGCGGCCACTAGAGCTGGGCTTACTCATCCATGGGACCATCATCCTATCCGTGAGCGTACCCGCAGTCCCCCTCCTCTGCCTCGTCGCTCTCCCAGACTGCATCCCGGAGAGTCTTCTTCCTCACCAGCTGCTCGTGCTCCTCGGCCTATGGCCACCTTGGAAAGCTTGTCGGATTCGATTGATGATTTGCGTTCCTCTCTCCGCGATGGTATTATGGTGACAGATTGGAGAGTCAATTGCATGATCGATTACATCTCTGAGATGAACTGCTCTTTGATCCGCTGTCACACTGCAATAAACAAGCTTGCTCAGGAAGTCAATAACTTGCAGAGTTATCCTCCTGGGTTTCCTCGCAAGGACGCTACTGCATCACAACATGAGGACCCGCCTCCGAAGGCTGAAACCAGCAAGAGGGCTGCCACTCGCCCGCATACCGCTCCTCCAAAGGAGTAAATGGAGGTACAAGTCTAGGCTGAAAGACTTTAAACATTAAGCGCTGCATGGGAGGCAACCCATTTCAACTGTAGCTGTGGAGGAGACATCAAACGCAGATTTGCTTTCTTGAACTCTTCCTTCTATTTTATTTTCTTAGTTGTTTTAGGTTTCGTTGTGTTCATTTTCTCTTCTATGCTTGATTTATGCTTTGCATGATTTATATTTGTTTATACATTGAGGACAATGCATGAATTAAGTATGGGGGAAGGGTTATTGCTTTATTGTGTTTTTAGTAGTTAGTATATAAAGAAAAAAAAAAAATAGTTGATGTTGGATTGTGTTTTTAATTGATGTTGTGATACACTAAGGTATATTGGACTAAACATAGTCTTGAAAAAGGGTAGCTGTTTCAGTCCCATTGCACATCGAGACTCCCTGTTCCCGTACCTAAGTGTTGAAATTAAATTAAATTGTTGAAAAAGAAAAAAAAAATTTACTTTTGTTTTTTTTTTGAGTCTTAGGATGCCCTTTCAACTGTCTAGGATGATTCTATATCTCTGAAATCATGATTAAAAAAGGATCACAAAATTGAGATGATTTTTAAAATGGTATTCTTTGGTTAATTGAGATATATGAAAAATGCATGCATGTGTAGTGGATATGGATTTCGTAACCTTGGTACAGAATATGAGCATGTTAGGATGAGTTTTGATTCATAAAAGCCCATGTGAGATATTTGAGCCATGTCCCTTTTTCTTGGAGTGATAAATGAAAAACATATTCTTAATTTCTTGGCGATGTTTTGATGATCTCATTACTCTTTCATTTGATTGATTGCTTGCCATAGATTAAGTTTGATGGACTAGAGAATGCTAGAATTCGCTCTTGTGCTTGTTGAGACGTTTGTCAATACATGGCCCTGATTCTGGAAGGGATAGAGGCAACCTAGGAATTATCACCATTGCCAAATAAGCATGTGTCCCTATTTGTGCCCGTCATGGGACTCCCTTAGATAAACCCCTTTGAGCTTACATTAAGCCTTTTCTTTCATCACCCTTAAATCCTTAACCTTGAACCTTAGTGTAGCTACACTCCTACCCTTTGTTCTAAAAACTTAGTGGAGCTATATTTTGGGACTTTACTTGAGGATTTGGCATTGAGAAAGAAGATTGAGAAGAGGTGAAAGTTCAAGTGTGGGGGTAGACTTGTCCATGAAAAAAAAAAATTGTGAAAGCCGTGAAAAATGAAAAGAAAAGAAAAAAATTGTGTACGGCTAGAAAAGAAAAGAAAGAAAAATGTTTATGGATTTTAGTCCCCCATACTTAGTGATTTTGGAGTTTACTTTGAACTGAAGGCCCACTACAGAAAAATTTGGCCTTTGTCCATTCCACTATAGTTCTAGGGAAGTTTACAATGAAGATTTGGCCCAACATGAAGACATTAGGCCCTTTTATGTACCTCTAGGGAAAGTGACGTTTTTGCAATGCCTTGGTGGATTTCTTGAGGTCTCTACATCTACATGTGCTCTGCTAGGTTTTTAGGACACTTTGATAAATCCTTACCTTTCATTTCTTTAAACCTTGAGCCTTAGCCCCATTACAACCTTTGAGAAGACCTTCTTGATCCTTAAGATGGGACAGCCCTTGATGTGGAGATGAGTTACAAGAGTTGAACCTATGGCTTGGGTCCATCCGTGCAAGTAATTGATATCCTTCATGAGATCTTTTCAAAAAAAATTATATTCACAAAGTGCTTTTCGTTTCTTATATATGTGAGCTATTTGATTGCCTCAAAATATTTTCTCTCACATATAATTGAGTGATTATAAGCTTTTAAGCATTGTCTTGAATTCTGAGAGAAGAAAGAGTGGATATACCTTGTGAGGATATGAATCATACTTGTTCGAAGCATGCTTAACAGAAACCATCACCATTATTACAACCAAGTCCTACTTGTGTATGTGTGGATTATATGTTTTAATTAACTCTTGAATATCTACATATTGATTCTTGGTTGAGTGCTAATCTTGATGTTGTGAAAGTAGGAGATTTCTGAGACAAAAAGTTGAAGGGCAATAGAGTCATTGTTTTTGTAGAGTCTTTAATTTTCGTTGAGTCTTAGTGTGTGTCTTAGTGTGATTTTGCTAAGGGACTAGCAAAAGCTAAGTGTGGGGGAATTTGATAGGAGCATTTTAATGCGACGTTTTAACTGCATTTCCCTACATTTCTTACGTTATTTCCTTATTAAAACCCTGTTTAGGAAAGTTTCCATTCTTTGATTGGGAAAGTTCCTATTTGTAGAAAGTTTATATTTTTGTAGTTTCTATTTATCATTTTTAGTAAGTTTCCATTTTCAGTTTAGGAAAGTTGCCATTTTTCATTTTAGGAAAGTTTCTATTTTTCTTATTAGTTTCTATTTTTAGGACCTCCAAGCAAGTGGAAAATCTTGAGGAGGAAAATCAAAGTTGCAACCAAGTGGAAAATCTTGAGGAGGAAAATCAAAGTTGCAAGCAAGTGGAAAATCTTGAGGAGGAAAATCAAAGTTGCAACCAAGTGGAAAATCTTGAGAATCTTGAGGAGGAAAATCAAAGTTGCAAGCAAGTGGAAAATCTTGAGGAGGAAAATCAATTCAAGTTGAACAAGTGATAAACAAGTGGGAAGATATTTTTTACAAATTTGTCTAACATATCTAGCCTTTCATTTATGTTCATCTCCACCCTTCATTCATCATTTTTTGGGCTATAAATACACTTCTCCTCTCACTCTCAAAACACATTCCTTCATCCATTTCATCTTCTTTGTCTCTCCATTTCCTTTCCATTTTCCTTCTTCATTCTCTAGTTTTAAGTTTCTGCATTTTCAAGCAAGGAGAGGAAGAAGAAGAAGAAGGAGCCGTGAAGATCATATCCTCCATCATCCACCTTGAAGGCTTGCTTCCAAGATTCAAGATCCAACCATCTAGCTCTCCATCTCCATCTCCACTCACGGTGTAATTCGTTCCTTTTCCTTGTAACCTTTTTGGTTTCCTTGTTTGATTTCGTATGAACTTGTTTCTAGTTAACAATAATGTTTAGGGCAAAGTTTAAGCCCAATTTCTATGTTTAAATAAAGTTTTCGAATTCTATAATTGTGATTCTAAGTTGCTTATGTGAGTTTGTTCGATTAAATTTGCTTTACAGAAAACTTTTATATGTTTATCTTATTTGGGTCGACACTTATAGGATTTGCATGTAATTGGTGCTAGGTTTAAGAACATGAAATCGACTTTTCGTTTTGTGTAACTTGAATCAAAAGTAGTAAAGGTTCTGGACAAGAATCGAATTTAATTGAAGAGGATTGCAATTAGGTGGACTTTTCCATAACTAAGTTGTACACTTGAGTTGATAGCCTTTCTATATGTCTAATGCGTTGAACATGACATGATTGACTAGCTTTCTAGGGCTTGATTGCATGTTTGATAGGATTAATCTAGGTGCTTTCGCTTAGGTTAATTAGCATTGAAAAGTAAAATATGGGAAATCATTTGCTTTCGAATGTTTCACATGATCAACTCCTCTCTCATGACTTGGAAGAACAATTATAGGGTTTGAATCGAATTTGATTACATGGAATTGATTTTGATCTTTGTTCCTTGCGTTCCACCCTTGTATATATGTTTTTACATTTTCTTTATTTTATTTATTTTAATTTTAATTTTAAGAATCCTAATCCCCCCCCCCCTTATTTGTGTTTACTTGTATATATTTATTCTTTATTTTATTTTTGTAAATAATACTTTATTATTTTAATTCTTTATTTGTTTATACAATTGTATATATTTATATTCTTTATTTTATTTTTGTAAATAATAATTTTCTTTATTTGTTTCACAATTACAAGTGTACCCTCAATCCCCGGAATAGAACGATCCCTATTTTCTTATACTACTAACGATATTTTCAGGGTTAAATTATGCGCTTGCTTTAGGCGCATCAAGCATCAACCACATATTCTCTATCACTTTGTATGCTCATAAGCACACATACTCCTTGTGGTGGTAAGTAATATTCTTGGTTGATTTGTTCTTAGTTCACAATACGAAGTTGTTCACACTACACCAAAAACGTTAACACATAACACTTTTTGCACAAAAAAAAAAGTGTTTTGTGATGAAGAAAAGTGAATCACACAACACGTTTACTAAACTTACGTTGTATAAGGTGGTTAAAATTCTAAAATTTTTGTTTAGAAGGTCATTGCACAACGGTTACAAGAAAAATATGTTGTGTGAATCATAAAAAAAATAGCGGTAGATTTCCCTCTTAGATCGACTCAAATTTGGCTCCAAATTGGCACTACATGGTACAACAGTATAGTTATATATGTTTTATGAGAGTAGCATGCAAAACATGATACAACAGTTTTTTACTTTTTGTTGTGTGATAAAGTGGGAAATATTTGGATGTAGTGCCTTTATTCGGCCCAAAATGGCACTCAAGCCCCCCAAAACCTACAAGTTTTGATTGAAATATAGCACCAGATTGATGATCCCACAACCAAATGAGTTATTTCCATTGTGTAAATGAGCATTGCCTAACATGTTACTTTGGTTGCATATTATAGTAGGAACTTTTCCCTCTTTGGAACATTTGTTGAGGTTTAATTTGTTTAAAATCAGACAACAAAACTTCATCTTTATGTTGTTTGATTCATAAAGCAAAAATTAAAAGCCCGCCTTTGACGACTCAATTATCTAGCTAGGTTTATTGGCTTTGCTGTCTCCCCTTCAACACTTTGTCAAAACAGTTGTTTCCTAAACTCGTTGAGCAGCTCTCTTCTCAACATCATCAAAAACCATCAATCTCTCATCAAAACACCATGTGTCTCTCATAAAAACACCATCTGTCATCAAAACACATCTCGATTAGGGCTCGACTGTACTCATCCATCACTGCACATGTCTATCTCTCAAGAGCCATGCCAACCCATTCCCTCTCTCATCTCCCCTCACATGCAAACCAAAAAGGAAGAAGCTCGGAGTTTTGATTTTAAGTAAAATCGCCACGAAGGTAATTCCCACCTCAACCAAAAAGATGTGGCTTTAAGTTTAATTAACAGAAGCACTAAACTTGTTGTTCTTGCACAGCCCACTTGAAACCACTGAGCAGATCTCTCTCTCTCTCTCTCTCTCTCTCTCTCGTCCTCGTCACTCGCTATTAATGGTGCTCCGACCACTAACTCGTCTCTACTAAGCAATTTGACGACGGCTCCTACTAGACTTAACCTCCACCGTCATCTGTCGAAGCTTATGGGTTCAAGTAAGATTCGTCCAATTCCACCTCTCGAATATGGGTCATCTAAATTCGTGTAACTCATGCTTATTTTCATTAGTTATGTGATTGTATTGAACTAAGAAAGCAAAAACAAGCATGCCCACAAAGAAATAAAATGACGTAGTTACTGTGATTGTGTGAGTGGTTTCCCACAAATTCTCCTTCTCTAGATTTGATCTATTCACCCCATTCTACCATGTTTGGATTTCCTGATTTGATTTTAGGGTTTTTTGTGGATTTTTTTCAAGGGAAAAGACTATTGATTTGGGAAATTGGATAACTGATTTCGTTTTTGGAGATAAGGTTTTTGACATAAGTAAATTGCTCAAGTAATGTCGTAACAAATAGCACTTCTGTTTGATTAGAGTTCAGGGAACAAAATAGTATTTGATTGGTTCAAATTTACAATTTATAATATCTAAATTGGTGGTGAGTTGATGGTGTTAGTGTTAGGAATATGATTTGATTTTTTCATGATATTGTCAGACCCCAGAAAGTGAATTTAGTTTGGGCTTGGTAGATTCAGTGTTCTTTTTGCCTTTGAGTTGATTGAAGATGTATATTCTGTGCAGCAAATTGATTGTAAATTCATGGAAAAATAGAGGCTTCGGTTTGTGTTTCTTCAAACAAAATTTAAAAGATTCAATTCTTTCTGTACAAGTTTTTTGTGGGTGTAATGAGACTGTTTTGATTAAGGTGATTAAATATCGCTTTTTTTTTTATTTTATTTTTTTTATTTCAAGGGACTGTGTTTCAATCAAGTTGGCCTGCTTACTTATCAAGGAAAGGATCGATCAAGGTAATACTTGAAACTCGGAGTTCTATATCTATTGTGATATCTTTTAGCAAGCATGCATGTTAGACCTTTAATAGATTATTTTTCTATCTTGGGAGCCTTTGTCCTGTAGTAATCTTTACCACCGTCCTGCTGCATTTGAAATCGGTGCCTGCTGCTGCATGTTTTTGAATGTTTCTTCTTTAGCTATGTAAACTTACTTGATTAGGTTTCGAGAATTGCTTCATGTTCCGAATACTTGAAGAAGCATTCATTTGGTTGTGTTGTGTGAATTTTAGGAAAAGATGGATTTGCTTATTTTATATAATGGGTCTGAAATAACCTAATTTTAAATTTTTGCTGAATTGGGGTTTTCCTACATAATGCAAGTAGCCAAAAAGAGTCACTTTTTTTTTCATATTCTATTGTTTCATGCTTATGTTTTTTTGTTGTTTCATAATGAACTGAGTTTTGCTAATGGCTTCAACATCTATGTGATTTGGTTTGTTGTGTATTCAATGAATTATCATTCAGTTTATAGATAGTACCATGTCCTATGTATTTAGCCTAGCAGTATGAAGCACTCCTCATGTAGGTTTGATTACAAAAGACTACATGCATTTTGAGAAGAAGCAAGTCATTTTCTCTCTGTTTGCCTTTGCCTCTATATCTCCTTGATTGTGTACTGATGCATGAAACCAATTGAGGATAGGTATTTATAGCTATCAGAACACCAGAATAAACAGGCGATGGCAATTCTTGCCCTATCATTTGCTAATTAAAAGTAAAGGAATTGCCTTTATGCTTGAGAAAACTGTTCCAACTTAACAGGCCTATGGTAATGTGGAATAGAGATTATGTAACTCACCCACACACACATATATATTATTTATTAAACCTTGAATATAATGACACTGGTGGTTGTGTGCATGTGATAACCTTTCATTTCCATTTTGTCACATTTGCTTGTTTTGTATGCTTCCTTTTTTTTTTTTTATATTTAAGAGTGAGGGAACAAGGAATAATTGACAAGTTCCGCTTGGCACAATACCTTTGGCAACAATTGACAAGTTCAACAAAATTGTAAGTTAATAATATTGTATATCTATGTACACTAAACTATATTATGGAGAATATATCGTTTGGTGGTCCGGTCTCAAATGTATTTGTAATAAGTTATGCATGAATCTGACATTGGAAAGGTACAAAAAATGAAAAAATAACTATTGGATGATATAAAGTTTTGATGTTTATTATTATATCTTCAGGAAGGAAGCTGAATTTTTGATAGTATAAGAGAGGAAAATCAAAGTCCTCATTTAAAGAAACTAAGGCTTCGCAACATTACTAATATTTAGAATTGCCAGCATTTAACAAAACATGTTCTACAAGCTTCAAAACCAAGCGATTCTAGTCTTGATTCAAGAATGCCAATAGGTTCGGAAAAAACTATGGCCTTTGAGTAGTAAGCTTGCATTGAGCGTTGGTGGTTTTATTGAACAAATTTCATTTAGGTCTTGTGTAGTTGAGCATTATGGATGTTAGGACTTGTTGAGGTTTGGATTAAATCTGAGGCCTTGTTTATTATTCTCAACAGCCGCACAATTAAGGCATATCCGGTGGAGTTGGAAGAAGCTGTAGAGTGAGTTTGACTCGTGCAATGAGCTTCACTGCTATTGTTGCTATTCATTGCTAGAGTTGGATTGGTGAGTACTATTGTGAGTTTCATTGTTGAATTTGTGGACTGCTATTAAATTTGTTTTGAAGCTTTAATTTGTTGAAATCTATTGTTTTATACTTCATATATCATGGTATCATTGGATTTGTTCAGGTGAAATGTGTAGGACTGGTTTGGTTCATATAAACTACATCTGCAGTTAATGTTCTTATTGGAGAATTGTTTGGATGTTGTTTTAGCTAGCATTTCCCAATGGAGAATATGATATGTGTTTTAGCTAGCTTTTCCCAATGGAGAATATGATATGTAGTAGTTAATAGTCTATAGGCTTCCTTTTCGGAGCATGGAACCATCAAATGATTGGACCTAATCTATGTATCACTGTGCTACTACCACAAACTCTTTATCTACCTCTTGATGGTAGAAAGAGGATATGTAATGACCATGTCTGGCTTTCGATGAATGATAGTTACCCTATTTGGGTTTGTTAAAAAAAAAAAAAAAAAGTTCTCATGTTATGTTAACAACTATGCCTCAAAAATATTAATGCTAATAGAGTCTTAAAACATCTACTTGGAGCCTGAAAATGAGGTAATCATGTTTTTGTTTTCTTTTCTTCAAGTTGGATTCTCTTGCTATATGAAAACATACATACGCATAGCTTGACGAGGATACCCACACTTGACAAATTTAGCTATTTATAAACAAGCTCCGAGTAAACTAGACTCAATGACTCTCACTAAAAACTAGAAGCATAGCTCCCTAACAAAGTGGGGAATTATTTTAATCAAAAAGACTAAACTAAAATAGAGGGCCTAGATCAAAAACCCAGTCCAAAACTAACAGCCCCCACAACCCAAGAGAGAAGGCCTGACTCAGGCCCAACAAGAAAGCCTAACCTGAGCCCAAATTCAATCTCCAACCACACTGTTCGTCGACCGCCGCTACCCAGCGCTAGACTTCGCCACTGCAAACCAACGCCGGACTTTGCTGCCTCAATCCCACGCCAGACCTCACCACTGATCCAGAGCCAGACGTCGTGGCCTCAATTCCCTGCTGGACTCACCACTGCGCCCACGTCAAAGCCCGACGGAGCCAGGTCGCTTCAAAACCAACCTCCTAAGATGCAATCGATCCTAGGGGTGCCCCAACTAAGCCAACCCACGCCATGTTGCCGCCCACTGCGCTCGAGATTTCCTCTGATGCTCATCGTCAGACCATCAAGCCAGATCTCAAGCTAAACCACATCCCACAAGACTCATGCAAATAGTGATCAAACACTCGTCCGACAGCAACCCATTAACGACGTGGCAGACCGACGCCGACCATGAGCGCCGCCGGACGAGGAGGATGTCGCAAACCCTAGACCAAGCCGGCCGAGTTTTTTGGATCTCGAGATGGACTTGTCGTTTATAGCTTCTGCTATAGAAGATTATAAAATTGAGTTTTGCAAGGTTCGAAAAACCATAACATGAGAACAATTGAAAATGATGAATGCTAAACAAGAAAGTGTTAGAGTTTAAAGATGATTGAAATGATTAAGCTTTAAATTTAAGTACGTGTTCTATAGGGAATAAGAAAACAAATTGTAATTTTTAACAAGACATAATCCTTTATTGTAATTTTATTTTAGAGTATTTTGGTCTTTCAATAAATTAGAAAGTTGTACGGTGAACAAAGTGATTCATAAGGTGGCAATAGCTGCACCATTTATTTTCGCTCGATAACTTAACGGATTAATGAGCTGCCAATCTGTTAACAACCTGTTAGTTAACGAGCGGAAATGGGCCGCACAATAAAACTCATCGAGCCCCGTTAGAAGAAAAAGAAACCCTCGCTCACTCACAGAACCTCACTTCCTCGTCTCGTCGAGTTTGAATCTCAATTCGTCTTCTCAACCTCACTTCCTCAATTCCTCTACCTAAGCGTCGTCACTTCCTGAAGGATTTCTCTTTCAATACTCCGACGCCATTGCTGAAGCCCTAAACTCGACCACTTCAGTCTTCAGGTACCGCACAATTCGATATTGTATTACAACTCGATGGTTTGTTCTTTTCTATTTTGGGTTCGAATTCGTTGACCCCTTTAGGCTTTACTTACTTTCCTGACTTGATTGGTATTGTAATGGCGCTGAATCGATGTGGGTTTTGTATTGGAATTTTGAGCAAGTAGTTGATGTTAGCTGGTTTAGAGTTTAGATAGATTTGTGGGTTTTTGTTGTGATATTTCTGGCAAACCTGATGTTAGCTTGGGGTAAATGAGGTGTCGTTTCTCTTTGTTTTCGGATTCTTGGGTGAGTTTTCTGAATTGGGTTCTGTTTGCCTCTGTATTTTATTGCTGCAAAAATTTCAGCTTTTGTGTTATAGGTTGCTTAGCAATTCGAAATGGGTTTTCTTGGGTGAGTTTTCTGAATTGGGTTCTGTTTGCCTGTAGAAACCAATAGAGGTACAGTTTAGAGTATGGAAAGATGCAATATGGTGTTACTATTATGCACCTTGATTCTAAGATTTGTTATTCGTTAAGCTTGTCCCAGTGGGGCAAGATCAGCATTTGGTTCTGAATTAGATCTCAAATGTATCTGAGTCA
Source organism: Rosa lucieae (assembly GCA_024704745.1). NCBI lineage: Eukaryota > Viridiplantae > Streptophyta > Magnoliopsida > Rosales > Rosaceae > Rosa > Rosa lucieae. The sequence continues at coordinate 38,299,439 of CM045498.1, forward strand.
ACATATAGTTCCATTTCGACATCTTACAGGTTTTCAGTTCATAAGATTAATGAACTTAAACTGTGACAGAGTAAAGGCTTCATATGTTTACCACACTTCCAAAAGGTCGGTGTGTAGGTCAAGACCAATTGAGTATGCCAGAAAGAAACAACAATAATTTCTTCAACCTTTAGTCCTTCTTAATTTGGGTGCTTTACTTTGGATTGAGGAGGCTATGGAGCCTAAAGTGGCTGAGCACAAATATATAAGTGGATTTGGGTTTTTTATAGAGGTTTCTGTAGTTTTTTCTTCACTTCTTTGTTGGTGCTTTGTTGCCCTTTCTCTTTGAGACCTGCACTTTTTTTTTTGGTCGTTTTCAACACCCAAGGAGCCTCTGCATCTCTTCCTCTAGCTGAACCGGCTTCTGCCTCTTTTTTCTGGTTTGTAAAAACCCTCTGCTTTAACTCTATTAATGGATGTGTTTAAGTATTAGACTTGTTTTCTGTTAATGAAATAATTTTTACTAAATATCTTGGTTTCCCATTGCATTGCTATTTTGTTGTTGTACGTTTGTAAAATTTTTTCTTGAAACAAGAATTTATGGAAAGGAGAAGAGAAGTTTACATTTGCTTAGTTTGTTAAGTGTAAGTACCTAAAGCAGAGTGAAAGAAATGTGCTTTTATTATAAGTTGGATGATGCCACCATGCCCACTTTTCAATTGTTTCGTACATGGCCAACATATGCTTGATTATGAGGGTACACATAATTCTTTGGAAGCACTTTGACAGATTCTTTGCACTATTTGAATGATCTTGAATCGACATGTTTTTTTTTTTTTTTTTGAACTTCAACCATGCACCAACACGAACTGATTTGGAGCAACTCACTGAAGACGTGTTGGATTTGACATTGCATGGACAAAGCCAAACCAACTAAAGATTATTTTGTTTAGTTTCATGTAATGATTTGCTGTGAATTTGTAATACTTTAGTTTGTTCAATTTGAAAGAATTAAGGTTTGGATGTGTATAATCACCATGTAATTTTTCAGTCTTTACAAGTTTTTTTTTTTTTTGTTTTCCTTTTCATTGTTGTATTGTTATCGAGATGCAATATTTACATTGAAATGTCACTCGAAAATCCCAATGCTCTACTCAACCAAATGAAGGTTGTACTGAGTTCGTCTGCTACTTTCTAGTTTCTAGGTGAAATAAAGTCATTGCTTGGAGTATCTCAGGGGAAGCAATTATGTCGTTCATGAAAGGAGATTTACTTACTAAAACCAGAAAGCTGGTCAAAGGCTTGGCCAAGGCTGAGCCTGTTTGGTACAAAGCCATGGAACAGTTTGTCCCTCTCTCTCTCTTTATTTCATTCTTTCTTCCACTATTTTCTGATTCTTGAAACTCTTGCGCTTTGTGTATTTAATTATGATATTTTGGAATTTTCAGAGCACCACCTCCAACATTTCCTCGTGCTGATGCAATTCAGAGGATCACTCTCCCAGAGGATGTTTACATAAAAAAGTTTTTTAAGAAGCATCCAGATTCCAAACATGAAGACGCAATCAAGTATCGCATATCCTTAATTTTTTTGTTAACAAATTTTCCTTGTGTCTTCCTCCCTTCATTTCATGTACTATCACCCTATCAGTGTGCAGTATGTGTGATTATATGAGTTGTGTCCTCCTCATAAATTACAATTGGGTGCTGTTGTACTACATCTGTGGATGATTGGTGTGTGGTAATTCAGAAATCGATGCTCACATTAACCTAACTCTGGCATTATGTTTGAACAGGTTTTCTGCCTTTGATCCTGCTCCAGCCCGTATATTTGGTTGTCGGGTGCTTGAGTTGAAGGAGCAGGGGGTTTTTGAACAGGAAGCTATGGCGGTGGCTGATGTATGTATATGGATCTCCTTTGTTTGAATATATGCTCCTCTTTATTGCTTCTGACAGTTGTTTCCTGGTCTCTTCTAGATGGAATACCGGACAGAGATAAAGGCAAAGAAGAAGGCATATGTTGTGCGTTGAAGAAAATTGCACGTCAACAAGGAAAGAGGCCTCCTCCCAACCCATATCCCAATGTTGTCAAGGAGATACAAGCTGAGGAGAAGAAGTATGTCTATGACCGTTTTCACAATCCAAGAATTCGCCAGATTTTAAGGAAGCTGCAAGAGGAAAAGGCAGTTGAGGATCAGGACAGAATGAGAGGGGGTTGGGGTGGCGGTGGCGGTGGTGGTGGTGGTGGCAATGGTGGTGTTGGTGGTGGTGGTGGTTGGGGAAGCAGTGGCGGCGGCGGCGGCGGCATGGGTGGCGGTGGTGGTTGGGGAAGCAGTGGCAGTGCTGGAGTTGGCATGGGTGGTGGTGGTTGGAGAAGCGGTGGCAGTGGCAGTGGTGGTTGGGGTGGCCGGTAACATTTTAAGCTTCATCAGTTGAGATTGGTTAGTTGGCCTCCTGAGATTTCTTCCAAATATTTTTTATTTCAAGTATTTGTCCTGCATATTTTAAGGTTGTAAACTGCTAGACCCTTGTGAATGAATCATTTCACATGGTATTGCATTGTTGGTCCACATGCCTTGCAGCAAGCTTTCAGGAGATCATGGGATTTTTCTGCAAGAAAAAATGGATTACTATTAGATTCGAGGCCAGTGTTCAAATTTCCTTTTGGTTTACTCTATTGTAAGAAATAATTATACTACAAGATCAATTTAGAATAAAATTTTGGAGATTTGATTTGTTTGACTGCTGTGTTTGTTCATCTTCATTTCCTCACTCTCTTTTACTCTGTCAGATGGGTGCAAGTTCTAAGCAGCTATTGACTCTCATCTATCCAGTCAACCATTTAATGTGTCTAATGAATGTAAGGATTCCATGAAAAACTGCTCTTTCAACAATTTTTTTGACAGTATTTGAAAGTTGTTGAATTTGAAGACGTGCACATGCATAGATCAGAGTATTTTTTTTCTTAGATTGAATCCCGGACACCAACTTGTATTTTGACTTTCATGAATCAACGAAAATGTTCACCTGGTCAATTGCTGACCAAGAAAATAATGCTCAACCACCCTTGGATTTACATCCAAGAGCAGAGAGAATTATTATTAAGTTGAGGTGTTTTGTTTTCCACCCTTGGATGTAAATCTAAGGGTTGTTGAGCATAAATTCTTTGGTCAGCAACTGACCAGGTAAACACTATTGCATGAATCAAAGGAACAGGGGTTGTGTTCAGCCCCAAATTTTTCACCATATCTGTTATCTCCTATATTTCTGTGGATAGGGAATTGTATAAATTATCCCCAAGTTGGACCTCTAAAAGACAAACTACATTGAGGGGTTGTCAAGCTTGATACGTGTGTCAATTAGTTTTTCTTTTCTTTATATTATAATTTAATCTGATTTTTGTTCAGTCTTTTTAGGATTAATTAGAAGATATTTCCAAAACTATGAATCTATTTTCGTGTTTACACTTAATTATTAAATCTCTGCATTTGCATACTTTAAAAATCTGCTAATAGTCAAGGGCATTTTCGTCATTTCATCAACATTTCATCACTGGAAGTGTTTATGTTGCGACTCAAACCTGAAAACCCTTGTTCGACAATGCACACTAGGATCAATGGGTTGCTGTGATTGAATCTTTTGGTTAACATATATGCTTTGATAATAATAATAATATATTGCTTCAAAAATTAGTGTATTGTTAAATATTTTTCCAACCTCCTAATATTTGATAATTTTGAAAAAAAAAATTTATTAAAGCAAATGTCAAAAATCATAAATTCACTGAAGCAACGAAAATGTCCTTAAATTTTAATGATATTAGTAGTCAGGTTATTAAAATTAACCTGAATGAAACCTAAAATATGCAAATGCAAAATTTAATAATTGGCTATGAAAAAATAGTCTTGTGATTTGGGAAGTATTTGTTATTAATACTTCTTTTTATTTCTTTCCAATTTGCCAAAAAGGAAACTACAAACATCCCTCCTCTTTTTTTCTTTGTAGTTTGCCTTTCTTTTCATTAATTGACTATCATGGGCATGATTGCCTCTTTGTTGTATCTATATCATTATTAAGAGAACTATTTTCTCAATAAAAGTGGGCGTGAAAAAACATGAAGACTTTCCTACCATAACAAATTTCAACTTGACTATGTTTACAAAATGGCCATAGTTTTAGACCCTCCGAACAAAGTAACAGACTCAGATGGACAACACCGAGACACGGTGTGGTTCTTACAGCTTCAAACTCTTGCACTGAGAACTCTTTTCTCAATAAAAGTGGGCGTGAAAAGACATGAAGACTCTCTTACCGTAACAAATTTCAACTTGACTATGTTTATAAAATGGCCATAGTTTTAGACCCTCCAAACAAAGTAACAGACTCAAATGGACGGCACCGAGACACGGTGTGGTTCTTACAGCGACAAACTCTTGCACTCTAAAAAAAGATTACACGAGGACCAAAAAAATAAAAAATAAAAAACAGTCACTGCAGGATTTGTAAGAACTTGTTTTATGTGTTAGTGGTTGACAATTGCTTAATTTACTAGAAAGTAGAAACAAGCTGAAGACAATTGCTTAACCTATAACATTCCTAATTAATTTTGTTCCAGTGAGTTCTGAGTATCTTCATTCCAAAAGAAGCATAAAAAACTAAAATAAATAAAAGAGAGGATTATGTTGATGAATTTGGAGCAAGAAACTGTCTTCTATTGATGTGATCAAAAGGGGGTATTCAAGTTTTACAGAGAATTAGACAAAGCTGATTGAGCTACTCAGGTTTCAGCTGTACACAAGCTTGTCTCCAGCATCTGAACACCACCTCAGAGACCTTCTCCTCATCTGGCAATGAAACAATTTTTCTGGTATGTCAATATTTGCCTAGGGATTTGATCTACTTCAAGTTCCTGATTAACTATTTCTCAATCATTCTCAAGCATGTGATGATTAGTATAACTATATTGCATACCTTCCAAAAGTGAATATACATCCGACGCGATGAAACTTGATGAAGCTCCATATATTCCATTTATCTTTTGGTGGCTAGATTTGTGGAGTTCCCCAATGATTCTCTCTTTAACATTAGCACTTTTTCCATTTGAAGGAGCTCTTGCTATCCAAATTGCAGGAGTATAAGTTTCCATTTTCCATCACCTGCCATTTCTCACATTGTGAAGTAGGGACTCAGTTTGTCCATTTTCACCATAGGCTTTCTTGGTGTTGGCTTTGTCCAGTCTAGCTTTGCGGACAGCATGTTGTATTTGTTTTTCATGCTCTTTGAGCATCTCCTCAAGGTTTCCCCCAGGGGGCATCAGCGGTCCAGAGTAGTGGATCCGGTTCTTCTTGGTAGCATAACCCTGATGCAACAAGAGAAGTGATTTAGTAATGTCCGTGAGTCAACTTTAAAGATAAAATAATGAACAATGACAATAATTCCTTTACCCTTGCTGAATCCTTTCCAGATGAGTGTTCATCCTTTCTCTGTGAAGACTTTGGCCTATTCAGAAATTGAAGGGACCAATCGTGTTTTGCAGAGGAATTCCCGTCATCTAAATGATTATATCTGGTGTTAATACGCTCCTCTGGCCAGTGTGGATTTGCAGTAGTTTCTACAGCACCACCAAATCGCGAATCACTTCGAACTGAAGCTGAACTGGAAAATCTGGAAGATTGGGCTGCTCCACCATTCATATATGAGTTCTGCCTTCTCAACTCTGCACCATTCTTAGACTGGCCTCGCATCTCCATATTCCGTGTAGATCCATATGCACTTGGGTGCATTGAATGGCCTGAATGGGAGAAGCCATTTGATGTGGCTCCTTTGGGAGGTTCAAGAGGAAAGCCAGAGCCACTATCCTCTTCAGGAATGTACTTCTCGCTGATGTTTTTTGGCTTATGTTGCCCTTGTTGGTTCTAATTAAAAAATGAAACAACAGATAAATAAATTGAACGTAAATCAGTAAATCAATGACAGTGATTCAAGTTAGGGCACTTTCACGTGATGAAATAAGTACAAAATTAAAATAATGATACCTCTGTTGATTCCTGCCCAGCAGTGCCAACTGGTGCTGGCACAGCCTTTGATTCTTTGGAACTCCCTCCATGTCCTTTACCACCAGATGCTCTTCGCCTGGTTTATAGATGGACAAATCAGTTTTCAATTTTCTAAACAAGATATAGTAAATCAACTCAAGCCAAGAATAACAATAACCAGCCTAATATATGCATATATAAAGGTAATATACACACATAATTACAAGCATATCCATTCTCTTAAAATAGTGAAACTAGGATTTTGCTTTTCTACAAGAACAGTAGAAAGAAAAGCACTCTACAATGTAAAACAAAACAGCAATCTCTCTCTTTGCAGTTGTAGTGACCTCAATGTTCCAAGGCATCATAGCTACAGATAACAAAGCCTTGTAGTACTGATTTCCAGAAAAATGTGATGGACACAAACTAATATAAAATAACAGCTTTTGCTAGAAAACAAGACAGAGCACAACAGGACAAAATTTGCCAGGAAAAAAAGGCTTGAAAATACTTGTAGAATTAAGAAATGGCTTACCTTCTAGCTTCCTCATCTCGGAGCTTGGCATCGAACTCTTTGCTCGGTGGGTACTTGGGCAAAGTTGAAGGATCACAGGGAAGCGGCATAGATGTGAAGAACTGGAAAAAAAAAAAAATAAATAAATAAAACATAAATAAACCCAGAAGATCAAACTTCCAGAACTAGCTATAAGGTTACCCATACATCCCAACCGCCATTAAAATACCAAAAGAGCCCTGAAATGCAGAATGGCCATTTGCAAATCATTAGCTGTACTTCTAGATGGAAGGCCAAGATGTCTACCGGACAATATGATCTCTTTTTCAACATACCGTGGTATTTACAGTTTCGTATAACAATTGTCTAGCAATTTTGAGCAAACCTTAATTAAAATACGGAAAATCAGCTTTCCATTTAAGTAACGACTAGGATTGATATGTCAGTACTCAGCTCCAACAACTGATACTTAATATATCATTGAAGCTACAGCAAAGACAAGAAGTATATTGTTCTTCTCATTTTTTTAACTCTATATTCTTTCAATTTGACACTTACAAAAATTAAAATAAAAAATAAAAAAAAGCAGACATTAAAGTTTCAAATAGCAAAGAAAGCCCATGATTACCTCACTCTGAAGTGCAGAAGAAGCTGTTCCACGACGGTCAGGTTCTACTGCCAGAAGAACCTCCAACAGGGCCATTGCTGAGCGCGGAAAATCTTTGAAGGTCTCTGCAACACAACGCTTGTATGGTTGTGTTGGTTTAAAAATCGTTGCATGTGGCAATTTTGATCTCTTCCAGTATTCCTCAGAAGGTGACCCGCAGAGCTTAAATATCTTATGTAGTTGCTCCACCTGTAAACATAAACAATAAGATTTGAACTAAATTAGCCAAGATGTCCACATAATTTCTTCCATTGTTGTGCTAGAGCACAAATGATTAACTAAACAAAAATCACAGATGGTCATTCAGTTATAACCCATTCGATACTAAACTCAGTACGTTTTCAAAAATATCACTTAACTCACTCACATTTAAATTCATCTTTCACATAACTCACTGTCGTTAAATCTCCCGTTAGAAGTCGTTAAAGTTCAGGGTATATTTGTCTAAATACTGAAAAAAATCATTTCCAACTTGAATTTTTTTTTTCCAAATTAAATTTCAATTTTCAAAATTCCTTTTACACTAGAAATGTTCAGAAACTATAAGAAAAATTTAAAGAAGAAAATCTAATAACTTCAGAAAATAAAATTTCAAGTTAAAAATGTATTTTTTAGTGTTTAGACAAATATATTATCAACTTTAACAGCTTCTAACTGTGGATTTAATGATAATGAGTTAAGAGTAAGATAATGTTGAATGTGAGTGAGTTAAGTAATATTTTTAAAAAGTCAGTGAGTTAAGTGTCGAACACATCAAAACTCAGTGACCATTAGTGATTTTTGCCATTTATTCTTAGTGAAAACAGGTATATATTTTAAATGTTCCAAGTTGAAGCACATATTAATCAATTATTTTTTTGGTGCGCTTTAAGTCCACATGTGAGAAATGAAAAGCAAACAAACAAATATATATATATATATATATATATGAAAGTGTGTGTGGTTGTTAATATCATGATCATAAAAAGGCTGGGAAAAGTACCTCTGTTCTTCCAGGCATGATAGGCTTCCCATGAAACAATTCTGCAAGAATGCAACCAGAACTCCACAAATCCACAGAAACCCCATAGTCTGTAGAGCCAAGCAAAAGTTCAGGTGGTCGGTACCACAGGGTTACTACACGACTAGTCAGAGGCTGCTTTTGACGAGGTCGGTAAAAGGTTGCTAGACCAAAGTCAGCGATCTTTAGGTTGCCATAATTGTCGATCAAAAGATTTGAACCCTTGATGTCACGGTGCAAAATACCATGACTGTGACAATGTTCAAGTCCACGAAGAAGCTGTTGCATGTAACATTTGATCTGCAGGCCGGAGGCAAACATGTAACAAAGGAAATATAGTCAAACGTTTTGCTATTGTATATAAATAAGATTATTGAAATTAACCCAGCTGCTCCATGATACAAATGAATCATATTGACAGCTAATACAGCATCCCAGGATGCTGTAAACAACAATAATATTCCTGCAAATGATGAGGAGTTTATTTTCCTTTAGGTTATGGTCTTTCTATTTGAATGGTTTCCTTTTCCAGATAATAAAGTATTCAGCACCAAACACAAAAAACTGATGTGCAATGACATTTTAGGAAAAATGGTTACAGTTCCACCAAAGTTAAGAACCAGACAATCATGTTTGCAAATAGAAGGAAAACTTTAAGGACCTTCATACTGATTTTTCCTGATGATTGTATTGTGTGATACCTATCAATCTCAACATGAAAGTCAGCTCATAAAGGGTTCTGGGAGCTAGAAGCACAGTTCAAATTGGTGATTCATAAACTGACATTATCCATTAGTCACAGAAGATTTTCTTAACAATTTGCAGATGTAATTTGCAGTACACATATTGAGTGCTCTCTCAGTTCATTTATATGTTTTCTTAGGGTTAGAAAGAAATTTCTTAACCTATTGATTGTGGTGATACTTATGTCAGTTTTATATTGTCATGTCAGTTGTGACTTGTGAGCTTAACAAACTTCTTCATAACTTTATGCTCAAAATCCATACACAAATGTTATTCTTAGTATAAACTTTTACTATGTCACACTTAAATCTGACTGGCAAAGCAAGTACCTGTGCTTCAGTGAACTTGATCCCAGGTCTTGATGCAATCCCTGCAAGATCATGCTCCATATATTCAAATACAAGGTATAAGCTGCCCGAAACCCTTGATGTAATCAGACCTTCAAGCTTCATGATATTGGGGTGATCAAGCCTGCGCAAAATAAGAATTTCTCTCGACATAAAACGTACACTTTCTGGATCCATATTGGCAAATCGCACCTTCTTTAATGCAACTATTTTGTTTGATTCAAGATCACGGGCTCTGTACACACTGCTGTAAGTTCCTTGTCCAATCTGCAGTATTGACAAATTTTAAAATCTATAATTTTAAATAGAAAAGGAATAAAGAAAAGGTCCTAAATGTGGATACTAACTAAATAAAGAGAATAAATTGTCAAAAAATTTGCTTAGCTAAAAGTTGGGACCTAGAGGTTAACAGATAAAATATTAGCCACAACAGATGAATCTACAAATGAATATGACTGGTAGAATCAAATCTAGTACGAGTGCTTGTCTTTTTGAACTCATTTCATTTCTTTGTTTTACAAATGTTTTTCTCTATGTGGTGGAGGAAGCCTTTTATTAGAGCTCAGTTGCTCAACTATTATGAATAGCCACCATTTGCTGATTGATATGTGACTCTTTGTCTCTCAAAGTCAGAAGAAAAGTATGCTTACAGAAAGTGGGACCAAAAATGAATTCAGAGATTATACAAATTTCTTGGAGCCATAAATTGTTAACACATACATTTCTGGTACATTACCAAATCAGATACATACAGTGTAACATTCTCCAACTGAGTGCATAGGGTACAAAAGAATCTATATATGTAATAATATATTTATCTATGCACTTCAGAGTGTATTGATTGTTCACTCTGGAAATAAAACAATGACAAAGGTGGATAATTTTTTACATCTTAGTTCCATGGAGTTCTCAGTGTAGGTATCAACACAAGTGAGAATCAATAGAATCTATTAGTAGTTGAAGCTTGCTACCTCATTCAGGAGAAGTTTCTACTTTTAATTAGTTTATTGAAGTAAGATCGCATCTTAACCCCTTTGACCTGACTATATGTGTTTGCTCTCAGGATGTACATGCATATCTATGGAATAGTACAATGATCTTTTGACAGCAACGTACATGCATTTCATTTAAGTAAATAAATGAGACCTTTTTAGTGTTTTTCCTTTTCTTAAGCATGTGTATTGTGAAAAAAAAACTAAATGCCTCATCCATTGATAGAAATATTTGCAAGATGTTTATTTCTACTAATAAATTAACTCAATGCCATTATGTTCAAGAAAAATCAGCCCATTTGGTCTTGGTACAATCTTGAACACAAACTCCCCAATATTAACCCCAAAGTTTTAGTTTAAAAAGTAAATGAAACATATCAAATATTGAGTTAAACATAGGTTTCACAATACCTAAACTACTAAACAAGGGATAAAAATAATGAATAAGAAGATGCAAAATGAAGAAGCAATTGAACAAACCTTGTCCAGTTTTTCAAATGAATCTGCCTTGCGAGGCACCCACCCACTGATTGCTTCTCCTGCCACTGCAGTGAGCCAAGAAGGCCATCCAGCAACAACTTGTGCTCCTCTTTCTCCATGTGTTATGCTAGTTATCCTATTTAGCCCAGATGGGAATCTCGGAGCACTTGCCCCTGCTTTGGTAACCCCAACCCCGATCTTCTTCTCCCCTTCATCTGATGAAATGGGAGTCGATCCTGCATTGTCCTCGGTGCGATGATTGGTTATCAACCGTGTAGTTGCATCATTGCCACCAGCATCTACCCCGACGGCTGCTCCATCTAATTCCTTCGACAACTTATTTGATTTTAATTCTTTGTCCCTACGATGATTCTTCAAAACATATTGATTGGCTAAAAGCCCTTTGGAGCAAATGCATCCCATAATTCTACTCGACAGTTCCTATTCCAACCAGAAAGAAGTGAGCAAAAATAATCCTCTAGTTGCCAACGCAAAATGCCATATCTCATTGCAGCATTAAGCTATAATTTCAGAATCAGTTGATAAAATACAATCAAAGGTTTCAACCAAGAAGAACAAAGTTAAAGATCCCAGAGCCTAAAGGCAGATCCGCAATTGAATGGAATGCCGAAGATTCACAAATCAGAAGAAGAAGAAAGGGCAGTATTGTCGTCGAGTGGGGATCAGAATAACCAAACCTGAAGAATGCAGAATGTGGTAGACTGAAATGGATCAACAGGCTCCGGAATTTTCTGGGCGGAATGTGTTTTGAGTCCACAAATAGAACGAAAGAAAGCCGGGACAGGACAGGGCTGTGACTTGGAAATACCAATGTGGGTTGTGACTTGTGACAGACAAGCAACAAACAGATTGAGGATTCTAGAAAAGAGAGATTCCAGAGAGAGAGAGAGCGAGCTATTTTAGGATCTGGGTGGTCCTAGAATTACGAACAGCCAAGAAACCCAAAACTCTTCACACAAGTAGAGAGAGGGGGAGGGGGAACAGCCTCTTGCTTCGCGGCTATGCCCTCTCTCTCTCTCTCTCTGCTCTTAACTTTCATCCAAACCGTTTTAACCAAACTAAAATATGAATATATTGTAACAAACACAGCCTTCCCGTGAGTGGAAGCAAAGCTACAGCCAATGAGCCATTCGATAGAGACTAGAGAATCGAGTACGAAGCAAGCAGAGGAGGCCTCGCACACCACGCGCACCTTTCAATGCTGACGATATTAATACATTCAGCAGAATCATCATATTCTGCAATACTCCGAGTAGTGCTTCTAAAGTCTTGGGCAAATTTGACTGATTTTTTACTATTTATCTATATCTCTACTACTCTCAAGTCGGGCCAAAAATAAAGGTTTCACAAAAATATAGAATCTCCAAAACCCTTTCAACAGTAGAATATGTAGAAAATTACACAAAAGTGTCATTTTGAAACTTTAATTAGCTATAAGGCCATCTACTTTTTTTTGTATACATAAGGTCACTTGCTTCCTCAAATTTCTCTTACCCTGACGATTTTACCCTTCTATCTAAGAAAACTAATTGTTTCATATTAAATTAATCACTCTCTCCTCTCTCTTCCCCTGATCAAATCCTCTGAGATTAATCATTCTCTCTCTCCCCCTTTCTCACCGGCGAAATACTCCATTTCTCTCTCCCCGGCGAAGTACTCCCTCTCTCCACCATCACGTCAGCGATCGGAACTGGAACTGAATCTCCAACGCACGACGTCGTTTCGCGACTAGATCTTTGATGCACAAACTGGATCTCCAATGCATGACGCCAACTTGAACGTGATCTTCGACTCTCTCCTCTTCCTCTCAACTCCACCGACCACATCTCCGTCTCAAGCTCCTTGACGACTCCCTCCGACTCCCTCCCTCCACGGTTCCGTCCTCCAAGTCTAGCTCCAAATCGAACAATTGTCAATCAATATTGCCACAGTCTTCAATTTCTTCTCCGACGTTCTCCCTCAGAATCTCACCGTCGACGTTGCAGAGTTCGAGGCTACTGTTTCGAAGTCGAATCGGAGCTACTCCGGAAGCAGTGTGCTTCGTGTTTTAAAGGTAACTCACTGTATCAGAGTAGAGATTTGGCTTATTGGATTAGAAATTGGGCGATTGTTCTTAATGGCTTCAATTCTGGAATTGAGTTTTGGATGAAAGATTATAGGACTGTTTTTGCTTCTTCTTCTTTTTTTTGTTCCTTCTGGTTTTTAAAGGATTTCATATTGGTAATTATCATCACTCGGAATTGGTGAATCTTTGATGTTGTTGATGTCATCACTCGGCGGCAACCGACTCGGAGTGAGTTGAGTCAATTGCTGCTGTTCCGACTCAGTAGCAATTACAGGTCATGGTCACCAAGTGACACAGTATTACGAAGAGTCATTAAAGGTTGCAGACAGAAAGCTTGATGTATAAAGATGGTGCTCTGCTGACGTATTTTCTCTTAGCTTTGGCTGTAATATGACAATTAACAATTGATTTGGTCTTACTGTCCACTAAACTCCTCTATGCTTCTTCCCTCTAGATTTTCAATATTTTTGTTCGAATATCTTACGAATCAATAATCAATGATCAACAATTGCTTTTTCTTTTTGTCAGTGTTTTGTACAGCTTTTAATTGCTTCTTCTAATCGGGGAGGGGACATATGAAGTCTTGGTATTGCTTGTGTTGTGATGTATTTTGATTGATGAATAATGAACAATTTCTTGTATGTTATTTGTTGCAGTTAGTAACTCTCTATAACTGTTATAGTGGCTTTTGAACATAGTGATAGTATCTTTCTATGTCTATGTTAGTATCTTTTCAACATGATGTCAATAGCTTCTATTTTCATTTTCATTATTTCAAGTTAGCAGCTCCGTGTAATTGTTCTAGTGGCATTTCAATATAGTGATAGTAGCTTTATGTGTCTATGTTAGTATATTTTCAAGCTAATGTCAATAGCTTTTTTGTTTTTCAAATTAGTAGCTCTCTATAACTATTATAGTGGTTTTCCATCATAGTGATCGTAGCTTTCTATACCTATGTTGGTAGATCTCTATGTTAGTGAGAGTAGCTCTCTAATGTTAGTGAGAGTATCTCGTTGGTGTTGGTGACAGTAACTTTTGTTGTTAGTGAAAGTAGCTTTTGTTGTTAGTGAAAGTAGCTTTTGCTGTTCGTGAGAGTTTACTGTTTTCTGGTGTTGGTGAGAGTAGCATTTGTTGCTGATGAGAGTAGTTTTTGGTATTGGTGACAGTATCTTTTGTTGGTGGGGATCGTATCTTTTCGTTTTGGGGAGCATAGGTTTTTTTTGGTAAGGATTAGCTTTTGTTGTTGGTAATAGTAGCTTTTGTTATCTCGCTGGAGGTTGCCGGAAATTTCACCAGAGTATGTTTTGTTGCTAGTGACAGTAGCTTTTGTTGCTAGTGATAGTAGTTTTTGTGACCTCACTGGAAGTTTGATAGGAGCATTTTAATGCGACGTTTTAACTGCATTTCCCTACATTTCTTACGTTATTTCCTTATTAAAACCCTGTTTAGGAAAGTTTCCATTCTTTGATTGGGAAAGTTCCTATTTGTAGAAAGTTTATATTTTTGTAGTTTCTATTTATCATTTTTAGTAAGTTTCCATTTTCAGTTTAGGAAAGTTGCAATTTTTCATTTTAGGAAAGTTTCTATTTTTCTTATTAGTTTCTATTTTTAGGACCTCCAAGCAAGTGGAAAATCTTGAGGAGGAAAATCAAAGTTGCAACCAAGTGGAAAATCTTGAGGAGGAAAATCAATTCAAGTTGAACAAGTGATAAACAAGTGGGAAGATATTTTTTACAAATTTGTCTAACATATCTAGCCCTTCATTTATGTTCATCTCCACCCTCCATTCATCATTTTTTGGGCTATAAATACACTTCTCCTCTCACTCTCAAAATACCAATTCCTTCATCCATCTCATCTTCTTTGTCTCACCATTTCCTCTCCATTTTCCTTAGTCACCATTTCCTATACACATTCCTTCATCCATTTCATCTCCTTGTCTCACCATTTCCTCTCCATTTTCCTTAGTCACCAATTCCTTCATCCATCTCATCTTCTTTGTCTCTCCATTTCCTTTCCATTTTTCTCTCCATTCTCTAGTTTTAAGTTTCTGCATTTTCAAGCAAGGAGAGGAAGAAGAAGAAGGAGCCGTGAAGATCATGCCGTGAAGATCATATCCTCCATCATCCACCTTGAAGGCTTGCTTCCAAGATTCAAGATCCAACCATCTAGCTCTCCATCTCCATCTCCACTCACGGTGTAATTCGTTCTTTTTCCTTGTAACCTTTTTGGTTTCCTTGTTTGATTTCGTATGAACTTGTTTCTAGTTAACCTAACGTTTAGGGCAAAGTTTAAGCCCAATTTATGTTTAAATAAAGTTTTCGAATTCTATAATTGTGATTCTAAGTTGCTTATGTGAGTTTGTTCGATTAAATTTGCTTTACAGAAAACTTTTATATGTTTATCTTATTTGGGTCGACACTTATAGGATTTGCATGTAATTGGTGCTAGGTTTAAGAACATGAAATCGACTTTTCGTTTTGTGTAAACTTGAATCAAAGTAGTAAAGGTTTTGGACAAAATCGAATTCAATTGAAGAGGATTGCAATTAGGTGGACTTTTCCATAACTAAGTTGTACACTTGAGTTGATAGCCTTTCTCTATGTCTAATGCGTTGAACATGTCATGATTGACTAGCTTTCTAGGGCTTGATTGCATGTTTGATAGGTTTAATCTAGGTGCTTTCGCTTAGGTTAATTAGCATTGAAAAGTAAAATATGGGAAATCATTTGCTTTCGAATGTTTCACATGATCAACTCCTCTCTCATGACTTGGAAGAACAATTATAGGGTTTGAATCGAATTTGATTACATGGAATTGATTTTGATCTTTGTTCCTTGCGTTCCACCCTTGTATATATGTTTTTACGTTTTCTTTATTTTATTTATTTTAATTTTAATTTTAAGAATCCTATTCCCCCCTTATTTGTGTTTACTTGTATATATTTATTCTTTATTTTATTTTTGTAAATAATACTTTATTATTTTAATTCTTTATTTGTTTATACAATTGTATATATTTATATTCTTTATTTTATTTTTGTAAATAATACTTTTCTTTATTTGTTTCACAATTACAAGTGTACCCTTAATCCCCGGAATAGAACGATCCCTATTTACTTATACTACTAACGATATTTTCAGGGTTAAATTATGCGCTCGCTTTGAGCGCGTCAATTTTTGGCGCCGTTGCCGGGGATTGAAAAATCACTTGCTAAATTGTATCATTTATTGTATATATTTGTTGTATATAAATTGTTTAAAACTTAGTTTAAATATTATTTATATTATTGAACACGAATTTTAATTGTAGGTTGTAAATTGAGAGGAATAGGTGAAGTCTCTTTTGTTAATATTGGCCTAAACCCCTTATTGGCACCTAGCTCAGGTCCCTTAAGGTTGAGGGCGGCCTTTATTAACACTTGTTGAACTGTCTTCACACTTATGAACTTTTTCATCTTAGTAAGTATAGCCTATGTGGAATGGTGTCTAGGAAGGGGACAACGTTCATGACGGGTTTTTGAATCCAGAAGTGCTTGCAAATGGGCTGGCCACCATATGTGGGAGTAGCTCATGCCAAAATGGATTTTTCCTCTCGTGTTCGTCCTCCCCCACCTGGCCATTTCAGTAAGGTTGCCCAAATGATTTGAAAGGGAGTTTGTGTCTAGGCGACTATACTTGGGCCGCACGTCCACTTGATTTATCGTTTGGAATTTGATTCGATATCAATAATGTTTATAATAAAAGAAATACTTGTGAATACTCTATACGTGTAAATTATTTTGTTGTTTCACACTTTAAACTTGTAAAAATACTTTTCACGTTTTATACTCACTTGTGTACTTAACTTGTGTCTTATGTACAATATACTTGTTAATTATACTTGTAGTTTGTAATTAATAGTTATACTTGTTTTTATTTTGTATTTCTTTGTTAATTATAGTTACTAACTTTATTTAATGTAGGTACCGTCTGGCTGCAAGACGTAAAATACAAGCGCTACTTGGGAGGCAACCCAATTCAGAATATAATCAGATTTGCATTCTTTTTCCCTATTTCTTTTTATTTTTCATTTTTTTTTCTCTATTGTTTTTATTTTAGGATTTGTTTTCGTAAATGTCTTCTATCTATGCTTACTTATTTCATTGCATGCTTTTAATTGATTACATTGAAGATAATGCAATATTTAAGTATGGGGGGAGAGATTTATATTTTTGTCTTTCATTTTGAGTCCAATATATATATATATATTTGTCTTTTATTTTTGAGTCCTTTATATTAAAAAAAAAAAAAAAAAAAACTGCATTCGAACCAAGGTAACCCCTAGCAGGGGCGTCAATCAACGCTGTGTTCTCTCTTTGGAAGAAGAAGGTCGTCAAGCGACCACTAGAGCTGGGCTTACTCGTCCATGGGACCATCGTCCTATCCGTGAGCGTACCCGCAGTCCCCCTCCTCTGCCTCGTCGCTCTCCCAGACTGCATCCCGGAGAGTCTTCTTCCTCACCAGCTGCTCGTGCTCCTCGGCCTATGGCCACCCTGGAAAGCTTGTCGGATTCGATTGATGATTTGCGTTCCTCTCTCCGCGATGGTATTATGGTGACAGATTGGAGAGTCAATTGCATGATCGATTACATCTCTGAGATGAACTGCTCTTTGATCCGCTGTCACACTGCAATAAACAAGCTTGCTCAGGAAGTCAATAACTTGCAGAGTTATCCTCCTGGGTTTCCTCGCAAGGACGCTACTGCATCACAACTTGATTTATGCTTTGCATGCTTTATATTTGTTTATACATTGAGGACAATGCATGAATTAAGTATGGGGGAAGGATTATTGCTTTATTGTGTTTTTAGTAGTTAGTATATTAAAAAAAAAAAAAAATAGTTGATGTTGGATTGTGTTTTTAATTGATGTTGTGATACACTAAGGTATATTGGATTAAACATAGTCTTGAAAAAGGGTAGCTGTTTCAGTCCCATTGCACATCGAGACTCCCTGTTCCCGTACCTAAGTGTTGAAATTAAATTAAATTGTTGAAAAAGAAAAAAAAAAATTTACTTTTGTTTTTGAGTCTTAGGATGCCCTTTCAACTATCTAGGATGATTCTATATCTCTGAAATCATGATTAAAAGAGGATCAGAAAATTGAGATGATTTTTAAAATGGTATTCTTTGGTTAATTGAGATATATGAAAAATGCATGCATGTGTAGTGGATATGGATTTCGTAACCTTGGTACAGAATATGAGCATGTTAGGATGAGTTTTGATTCATAAAAGCCCATGTGAGATATTTGAGCCATGTCCCTTTTTCTTGGAGTGATAAATGAAAAACATATTCTTAATTTCTTGGCGATGTTTTGATGATCTCATTATTCTTTCATCTTGATTGATTGCTTGCCATAGATTAAGTTTAATGGACTAGAGAATGCTAGAATTCACTCTTGTGCTTGTTGAAACGTTATATCAATACATGGCCCTGATTCTGGAAAGGATAGAGGCAACCTAGGAATTACCACCATTGCCAAATAAGCATGTGTCCCTATTTGTGCCCGTCATGGGACTCCCTTAGATAAACCCCTTTGAGCTTACATTAAGCCTTTTCTTTCATCACCCTTAAATCCTTAACCCTGAACCTTAGTATAGCTACACTCCTACCCTTTGTTCTAAAAACTTAGCGGAGCTATATTTTGGGACTTTACTTGAGGATTTGGCATTGAGAAAGAAGATTGAGAAGAGGTGAAAGTTCAAGTGTGGGGGTAGACTTGTCCATGAAAAAAAAAAAAAAAATTTGTGAAAGCCGTGAAAAATGAAAAGAAAAGAAAAAAATTGTGTACGGCTAGAAAAGAAAAGAAAGAAAAATGTTTATGGATTTTAGTCCCCCATACTTAGTGATTTTGGAGTTTACTTTGAACTGAAGGCCCACTACAGAAAAATTTGGCCTTTGTCCATTCCACTATAGTTCTAGGGAAGTTTACAATGAAGATTTGGCCCAACATGAAGACATTAGGCCCTTTTATGTTACCTCTAGGGAAGTGACGTTTTTGCAATGCCTTGGTGGATTTCTTGAGGTCTCTACATCTACATGTGCTCTGCTAGGTTTTTAGGACACTTTGATAAATCCTTTTTTTTCTTTCTTAAACCTTGAGCCTTAGCCCCATTACAACCTTTGAGAAGACCTTCTTGATCCTTAAGATGGGACAGCCCTTGATGTGGGATGAGTTTACAAGAGTTGAACCTATGGCTTGGGTCCATCCGTGCAAGTAATTGATATCCTTCATGAGATCTTTTCAAAAAAATTATATTCACAAAGTGCTTTTCGTTTCTTATATATGTGAGCTATTTGATTGCCTCAAAATATTTTCTCTCACATATAATTGAGTGATTATAAGCTTTTAAGCATTGTCTTGAATTCTGAGAGAAGAAAGAATGGATATACCTTGTGAGGATATGAATCATACTTGTTCGAAGCATGCTTAACAGAAACCATCACCATTATTACAACCAAGTCCTACTTGTGTATGTGTGGATTATATGTTTTAATTAACTCTTGAATATCTACATATTGATTCTTGGTTGAGTGCTAATCTTGATGTTGTGAAAGTAGGAGATTTCTGAGACAAAAAGTTGAAGGGCAATAGAGTCATTGTTTTTGTAGAGTCTTTAATTTCGTTGAGTCTTAGTGTGTGTCTTAGTGTGATTTTGCTAAGGGACTAGCAAAAGCTAAGTGTGGGGGAATTTGATAGGAGCATTTTAATGCGACGTTTTAACTGCATTTCCCTACATTTCTTACGTTATTTCCTTATTAAAACCCTGTTTAGGAAAGTTTCCATTCTTTGATTGGGAAAGTTCCTATTTGTAGAAAGTTTATATTTTTGTAGTTTCTATTTATCATTTTTAGTAAGTTTCCATTTTCAGTTTAGGAAAGTTGCAATTTTTCATTTTAGGAAAGTTTCTATTTTTCTTATTAGTTTCTATTTTTAGGACCTCCAAGCAAGTGGAAAATCTTGAGGAGGAAAATCAAAGTTGCAACCAACTGGAAAATCTTGAGGAGGAAAATCAAAGTTGCAACCAAGTGGAAAATCTTGAGGAGGAAAATCAAAGTTGCAAGCAAGTGGAAAATCTTGAGGAGGAAAATCAATTCAAGTTGAACAAGTGATAAACAAGTGGGAAGATATTTTTTACAAATTTGTCTAACATATCTAGCCCTTCATTTATGTTCATCTCCACCCTCCATTCATCATTTTTTGGGCTATAAATACACTTCTCCTCTCACTCTCAAAATACCAATTCCTTCATCCATCTCATCTTCTTTGTCTCACCATTTCCTCTCCATTTTCCTTAGTCACCATTTCCTATACACATTCCTTCATCCATTTCATCTCCTTGTCTCACCATTTCCTCTCCATTTTCCTTAGTCACCAATTCCTTCATCCATCTCATCTTCTTTGTCTCACCATTTTCTCTCCATTTTCCTTAGTCACCATTTCCTATACACCTATACACATTCCTTCATCCATTTCATCCTTGTCTCACCATTTCCTCTCCATTTTCCTTAGTCACCAATTCCTTCATCCATCTCATCTTCTTTGTCTCACCATTTTCTCTCCATTTTCCTTAGTCACCATTTCCTATACACATTCCTTCATCCATTTCATCTCCTTGTCTCACCATTTCCTCTCCATTTTCCTTAGTCACCAATTCCTTCATCCATCTCATCTTCATTGTCTCTCCATTTCCTTTCCATTTTTCTCTCCATTCTCTAGTTTTAAGTTTCTGCATTTTCAAGCAAGGAGAGGAAGAAGAAGAAGGAGCCGTGAAGATCATATCCTCCATCATCCACCTTGAAGGCTTGCTTCCAAGATTCAAGATCCAACCATCTAGCTCTCCATCTCCATCTCCACTCACGGTGTAATTCGTTCCTTTTCCTTGTAACCTTTTTGGTTTCCTTGTTTGATTTCGTATGAACTTGTTTCTAGTTAACCTAACGTTTAGGGCAAAGTTTAAGCCCAATTTATATGTTTAAATAAAGTTTTCGAATTCTATAATTGTGATTCTAAGTTGCTTATGTGAGTTTGTTCGATTAAATTTGCTTTACAGAAAACTTTTATATGTTTATCTTATTTGGGTCGACACTTATAGGATTTGCATGTAATTGGTGCTAGGTTTAAGAACATGAAATCGACTTTTCGTTTTGTGTAAACTTGAATCAAAGTAGTAAAGGTTTTGGACAAAAATCGAATTCAATTGAAGAGGATTGCAATTAGGTGGACTTTTCCATAACTAAGTTGTACACTTGAGTTGATAGCCTTTCTCTATGTCTAATGCGTTGAACATGTCATGATTGACTAGCTTTCTAGGGCTTGATTGCATGTTTGATAGGATTAATCTAGGTGCTTTCGCTTAGGTTAATTAGCATTGAAAAGTAAAATATGGGAAATCATTTGCTTTCGAATGTTACACATGATCAACTCCTCTCTCATGACTTGGAAGAACAATTATAGGGTTTGAATCGAATTTGATTACATGGAATTGATTTTGATCTTTGTTCCTTGCGTTCCACCCTTGTATATATGTTTTTACGTTTTCTTTATTTTATTTATTTTAATTTTAATTTTAAGAATCCTATTCCCCCCCTTATTTGTGTTTACTTGTATATATTTATTCTTTATTTTATTTTTGTAAATAATACTTTATTATTTTAATTCTTTATTTGTTTATACAATTGTATATATTTATATTCTTTATTTTATTTTTGTAAATAATACTTTTCTTTATTTGTTTCACAATTACAAGTGTACCCTCAATCCCCGGAATAGAACGATCCCTATTTGCTTATACTACTAACGATATTTCAGGGTTAAATTATGCGCTTCCCAAAAGCGACATCAAAGTTGCCGGGATTCTCATCATAGTAGCTTTTGTTGCTAGCCACAGTAACTTTTGATGTTAGTGACAGTAGCTTTTGTGGTCGCCGGAGTTCGCTAGAAGTTGATCGGAGTTCGCCGGTGGTCGGCTGGAAACCCGCCAGAGTTGACCGGAGACCTTGCCGGAGAGGAGAGAGAGAATGATTGTTGATTTTGTACTCTAGTGGCATTTATGTAAATATGTTGGTTTTTAATATCCAAAATATAACACATTTTGTAATCTAGTGGCCTTATGAGGGAAAAAACTAGTTGGTGGCCTTATGGCTAAAAGAATATTCAAATATGCACTTATATGTAATTAACCCATATGTCATGGAAACTAAACAATATGACACAAAAAGGGTTCTTGACCCAAAGCACCAAAATCATTATCCCACTTACCCCAGCAATAAATTTTTATTCCCACTTACTCAATTTAAAGAGAAATGACAACTTTGTCCATAACATAATTATGAAATTGCATCATGCCACTCTCATCTCTCTCTCTCTCTCCAATTCCAAAGTAGAGCCATGGAATCGAGTCTGTCTTCACTACACGACCCTCACCATCTCTCTCATAACCTAACCTTTCGAACCTTAAGCCTATACTGAATCGCCGGAATCTCAACGTACGGTTCCACCGTCTCCGTTTCAAGCTCAATCTCCAAAACCGAACCGATCACCTCTTCCACACCTGAACCAGCCGCGAGCCCAGTCTACACTTCCACACCTCCGAACCGGGACCTCCGCACCCCTTACAGCCTCCGCCTTCTCTTTTATTTCAGCCGGTGATGGAAAACAAGGCTGAGCAACCGCGATAGAATCGAGGAATCACGGGTTCCAAGCGATGAGGAAAACAGGGCTGAGCCACCTCCTGGATGCCTCGCCGTCTCCTTGGAGTCGTCGATTGCCTCCTAGATGCCTCCGGCGCTCTACACAGGCTGTGGCAGATGAGATAGATGATTGGGTGCCCAAATTAATTTCTCTCTTTCCTTTTTTTTGTGTGTGTGGTAAAATGGGGGCAGAAGGCCCGATATGGAAGAAAAAATGAAAAAAAAAAAAAAAGTTCTATTGGTCCAATAGAAGTGTGTTAAAGGTCTATTGGGGGACAATAAAAGTCTATTGGGGAGCAATAGACGTTTTGAATTGATGTAATCTTCTCGTTCTTACTCCAATCCTTCCTATTAAGTGCATCATCAAGGCACTTACTCCAATCCTTCCTATTAGTGCTCACGGTTATCTCCAAGATTTGCTTGATCTGACGGTTAGAAACTTCTGCTTGTCCACTTGTCTGAGGATGATAGAGCGTAGAGACCCTATGTGTAACGTTGTACTTCTTGAACAAAGCAGCTATGGTCTTGTTGCAAAAATGTGTCCCTCCATCACTAATAATTGCTCTTGGCATTCCAAACCTTGCAAAGATGTTAGTCTTTATAAACTCTGAAACAACTTGAGAATCATTAGTCCTAGTGGCTTTTGCTTCCACCCATTTCAACACATAATCAACAGCAAGCAAGATATATAGAAAACCATAAGATGAAGTAAAGGGTCCCATGAAATCTATTCCCCAAACATAAAAAATTTCGATAATGAGTATATTAATTAAGGGCATTTGATTTCTAGGTCCTAAGTTTCCAGTTCTTTGACACCTATCACAAGTCATACAAAAAGTATGTGCATCTTTAAACAACGACGGCCAATGAAAACTAGATTCTAACACCTTTAATGCAGTTTTCTGAGAACCAAAGTGACCTCCACAATTTTTAGCATGGCAGAAAGACAAAATATCATCAAATTCATATTCATCAGCACAACGTCTAACTATGCCATCACTACCAATTTTCCACAACTAAGGACCATCCCACACATATTGCCTAGCAGTTTTTCTAAGTTTAGCTTGCAAATGACTTGACAAATGACTAGGGATTTTATTGGTAACTAAGAAATTAACAATATCCTCATACCAAGGGCTACTTACCTGGATTCTGAAGAGTTGTTCATCTGGAAACGTCTCAACCAAAGGAAGGGCGTCTTGATCATGTATAATTCGGCTTAGGTTGTCAGGACCCACCCCGGAATTACCCTCCTAACTCCAAGATGGACCTGCGGGGCCCACTTTTCGGGAAAATTCAACAGAACTTCCCCTAAAAGTGGACAACCCTAAACCTGCTGAAAACACTTCTAAGTATAGTAAATTTCTATGCTTGAAGCCACCTTGCTTCCTAGCAACAAACCACAAATTTCCAAGTATAAACATCGTACTACACAAACATACCACTTATATAAATTACAACCCAACAAATCAAATCTTTCAACTTCCTCCAATATTATACAACTCCCATACACTCATAATTATACAAATGTATAAATCCACCCTTTTAAAGTAATCAGAGCAATCTAAAGAACACACTCGAAATATAATACATAAAGTAGGTTAATAAATAACCTACTAAGGATAGATGGCAAAGGTGGTGCTAGCCTCCACTCCTAAGCCAGTCAGCAACGCTGCGATCTGGGCAATTGAAACCAAAGGGCCCAGGGGGAAAGTACATAAAAACGTTAGCGTGAGTGGACAAAATAAATAAGTATAAAGGAAGAAAAGTTTATACTTTCCCACAGATTTAAATTATAAAATCTCGATGCATGCAACGTTTATAAAACGTATTTCTTTAAACTCAAAAACTTGTGAAAAACATACCAGCCCCGGTGGTTAAGAGAAAACGGACTAGCCCCGCTAGTCAAGTAATTATAAAATATGGGGAAGAAATTTCACCATACGAAAGAAGGGAGCCTCCCAGGCTCGGGTCGGAGTGTCCCATACTCTGGAGCATCCCATGCTTTGCTCTTACTCACCCACAAACACATAGTAAGCAGGGAGGAGTACTGATAGGAGCATTTTAATGCGACGTTTTAACTGTTATTTTCCTACATTTCTTGCGTTATTTCCTTAATAAAACTCTGTTTAGGAAAGTTTCCATTCTCCGATTGGGAAAGTTCCTAATTGTAGAAAGTTTCTGTTTTGTAGTTTCTATTTTTCATTTTTAGAAAGTTTCCATTTTAGTTTAAGAAAGTTTCCATTTCTTATTTTAGAAAGCTTCTATTTTCAGGTTTTTGGAATAAATAAGCTGAATTGAGTTCATAAATGGAAAGAGAAGCTTCATGAAGATGAGATGGCAAGGAGAGAATCAAGGAAGAGTTTTTAAAAAAAAACAGGAAAATATATTTTCCTTGGGGATTAAATTTGCCGTGTAATACTTAAGGAAAAACAAGGTGACAACGTGGGAATTAAAGATGATTGATTGAGGATTTCAATGAGAGATTTTCTTGGGAGACTTTTATGGAAAGAAATATTGTTGGAGGAATAATTTGGTGTGATTGCCAACGTGAAAATCAGAAATAATCAAGGAGATGACGCCAAGAGAGATTCAAGGGAGATATTTATGGAAGGAAAATATGTGTGCACCAAGGAAAAGCTAAAAAGGCGTCTAGATTCATCCCTAAATTCCCTAAAGGAATGTTGGCCGAAATTCATGAAGAAAATCAGAATAATTTCAAGGAAATTCGGCAATTAAATATTAGGGAGGTATTTTAGAGAATTTTGATTGGTGGGAACACATCACAAGGCTTACTTGGCATTCTATGATTGGTTGGACCACATCACAAGCTTACTTGGCGAATTATCATTGGTTGAAGCTATGTGGAAAATTCTGATTGCTTTGTGAACCCTAGCCGTGCTCCTATATATACCCACCTCTTTGACGTTGAGAGGGGTCCTCTCCCATACAATTTACACTTTAGAAAAAAATCAGAAAAGTTCCTTAGCATAGCCGTGAGCATCTCCATCCTCTAGTCATCTCCACGAGTTCAAGCAAGGCCAAAGGAAGAAGAAGAGAAGCCGTGAGCATCACCATCCATATCCATCCTTGAAGATTGCTTTCGAGATTCAAGAGCCCACAACGTTTATCATCCATCTCATCTTCATTCACGGTGTAATCCGATTCTCCTTTGTAACCTTTGCTTTGATTTCGTTGGTTTTGTTCTAGTTGACATATGTGTTTGAACAATTGTTAAATTCTGGAATTTTATGATTAATTGAGAATTTTCAGATTCATATTATTGTTCTTCGAGAGTTGCTTATGTGGGTTTGTTTAATTAAATTTGCGTTATAGATAACTTTTGTATTTTAATCTTATGTGGTTGCAAACACTTAGGGTTTCGATATAATTGGTGCTAGGTTTAAGAACATGAAATCGACTTTTCGTTTTGTGTAAACTTGAATCAAAGTAGTGAAGGTCTTGTACAAAGATCGAATTTAATTAAAGAGAATTGCAATTAGGTGGACTTTTCCATACTAAGTTGTACACTTGATCAGTTGATAGCCTTTCTCTATGTGTAATGCGTTAAACATGACATGATTGACTAGCTTTCTAGGGTTTGATTGCATGTTTGATAGGATTAATCTAGGTGCTTTCGCTTAGGTTAATTAGCATTGAAAAGTAAAAAATGGGAATTCATTTGCTTTCGAATGTTTCACATGATCAACTCCTTTCTCATGACTTAGATGAACAATATTAGGGTTTGAATCGATTTTAATCATAAGTTTCGGTTTTGATCTTTGTTCTCTCATTCCACCCGTGTATATATGTTTTTTGCATTTTAATTGTTTTGTTAACGTAGTTTTATTTTCGAAAAACCAAAAACAAAATCCCCCCCTTTTCGTGTAAAATGTTTATAGTTGTGAATATTTTTGTGAATATTATACTTTGTTTTAATTTTAATTGTTTAATTGTTTGACAATGACAGGTGTACCCTCAATCCCCGGAATAGAACGATCCCTATTTACTTTATACTACTAACGATATTTTAGGGTTAAATTATGCGCTTGCTTTCAGGCGCATCAAGTACTAATAGGCTAGCTAGCAATAAAATATAGTGACCCAGGTATGGTGGGTAACAACTATTAAAATCCAATAAATCCTTAAGGCTTCCCCATGTCCCACGAATAAAGAAAACATGGGTACGATTCCCAACCGTACCCGGATATTCTCGTAAAGTCGTATAAATTAATAGCGTGTCCGACACGCTAAAAGAATAAGTAGATTGTCAATGAGGCATTCCCAATGCCAAAATCGAAAATTGATAAATAAACATGGAGATTTACTCCAACAAAACTCGATTTGCAAATAAAGTCTCCAATCGACGAATATAAATATAATATAAATAGTATAAATCCAGAAATCACATCGAAAACAATTCGTTGAAAATCAACATCAATTATAAATTCGAATCCGAGCATAACAACTTAATAACCGAAACTCACAACTGGTATAAATCATAATTATTTCATGAGAATCATTATGGAAAGCAAAACCACGAGATAAATCGCAATCAAATTCATATGCTCGGAAAATAATATGTTAATTAAATAGAACATGCTTTAATAAATAAATGCATGCATCACTTATTTGAAAACAAAAGTCCACTCACAGTGTACGGCTAAGCCTGCCGTCGATCCGAACCCTCCTCGAGGGAATCCTCCTCATGTCCTGTACAATATAACGTTTGTAAACCCATAATTATTGGATGGAAAACTAAATTACGATAAATAAAATCAAACCCTAACATTATCTTTATTTGCCCAAAACCTCCCAATCTTCTTCACTAATGTTATTCCCTTAATGTATTGGCTTTAGGGCCGAATTGTGGAAATCCGATGGATGGATTCCTCGTAATTCAATTAACAATTCCACCATTGAACAACATCAAAATCCATATTCATTCCATCTCCAATTCTATCCCAAAGCTGTAATTATGAAACTAGATGTATAATTGACTAATTATCTCAACAGCAGAACTCAAAGTCCGGCCAAATACAGTCTCACGCGCCACCAACAGTGGCGGCTCGTGGCACCCACGCGCCGGTACCAACCTCCACCACCGGCTACCAAATTCCATGTATAGCTACAACTCAACCCACTGATTAATTTTCTCAACTACAACACATCCCAATTTTACCTGGAAATGGTCGAATTCGGCCGGCGAAGATAACCCAGAAATTCAAGAACCCTAGGTTATCGATTCGGCCTCTACACAGCAAGTCTTGGCTCGAGGCTAGGGGCGAAATGATCTCCGTCAAAAACCGAGCTTTCGAAGCCGGTTGGGTGACCGGAGATAGCCGAAATCGCCGGAAATCCGCAAAAATCGCGAACTGCTACAGTTAGCTTCCCTGCTCAAAATCGAGCTCCTTCGGCCAAATCTCCACAAAATACCACCACATATGCGTCAAGGGGGAGGAGACGAGCTTAGGGATAGCCGGATTTCGTAGTGGGTCGGCCGGAGGGGGAAGAAATCAAAGGAAGAAAATTCGGGCTGAAAGGGAGGAAGGGTCGGGGGAAGGAGAAGAGAGAGTTACCGGGGGCTAGGTAGATTTTCCGAAAATGGAAATCTACCAACAGTAACTTCCATATATATATATATAAATTACCATGAACAGTAACTTCTACATTTTTGGCCATAACTCTCACATACTAAGTCCAATTTTTACGCACCACATATGCACGCGCTCGGTTTAACGCCCCTACAACTTTCATGAAGAACATTTCCTCAAATTTTGACCCGAACAAAAAGTTAACTTTTAGGGCCACTAAAATATCGATAGAAAGTAAAAATTGAAAGTATCCGACAATTACCATCCAAAAAGTGAGTAAATCGTTAATTCTAGATCCGGGAAGTAACAATCTCCCCCCCTTAAAAAAATTTCGACCTCGAAATTAACATACCTGCTAGCAAATAGGTGAGGATACTGCCTTCTCATTTGCTCTTCTGGTTCCCAAGTAGCCTCTTCTACCATATGATTACTCCAAAGCACCTTCACCAAGGGTATTGTTTTGTTCCTGAGTATCTGCTCCCTCCTATCAAGTATTTGAACCGGTTTTTCTTTATATGTCAAGTCTTCCCTCAATCGGATAGGTTGCTCTTGTAGAACATGAGAGGGATCAACAACATACTTGCGAAGCGTGGAGACATGGAAGACATCATGTACTCTGGATAATCTTGGAGGTAGTGCTAAACGATAAGCAACTTCATCAATTCGCTCCGTGATCTCATATGGTCCGATGTATCTAGGGCTAAGCTTATTGCGTTTCCCAAATCTTACAATACCCTTCCATGGAGATAGCTCCAAGAATACCCAGTCACCTACTTGAAACTCCAAATCTTTCCTTCTGTTATCTGCATAACTCTTTTGTCTACTCTGAGCCGTTTTAAGTTTTCCTTGATCACTTTAACCTTTTCAGTCGTAATTTGTACCAATTCTGGACCAATAAGTTTCCTTTCTCCTACCTCATTCCAACATAGAAGGGTACGCCATTGTTTGCCATAAAGGGCTTCATAAGGAGCCATGCCAATGCTGGAGTGATAACTGTTATTATAAGCAAACTCTATCAATGCGACATGATTATCCCAATTCCCCTTGAATTGCAAAACACAAGCTCTCAACATGTCTTCCAGTGTTAGAATGGTCCTTTCTGTCTGTCCATCTGTTTGCGGGTGAAACGCGGTACTAAACTGAGACTGAGTGCCCAAAGCCTCCATCAGCTCACGCCAGAACTTTGAAGTGAAGCAGGGATCTCGGTCAGAAGTAGTAGAGACGGGTGTGCCGTGGAGTTTCACTATCTCATTCATGTATACACTACACCAATTTTTCAATCAGACGACAGTTTTTCACTGTCGTCTGATTATATACTTTACTGTTGTCTATCTCAATGTCGTCTGATACATGAATCAGACAATACCACAAAACTGTCGTCTGATAATATTTAGTACAACAACAGTTACTATCCTGTCTGTTGTCTGAACACCAAGAATAACAACAGCGGCTTATATACTTACTATTGTCTAAAGGTGTTCCAGACAACAGGGGCTTATATGCTTGCTGTTGTCTGAAGGCTTGGTCAGACAATATGTACTTGCAAATTCCATTGTCCATCCATTATTGATACTATAGATTTCTCCAAAAAACTGTTGTTTGTTGTTTTGCTGGACAATGACTTTCTCGTTCTTTTATTCCTTACTAGCAATGACGCCCGCGCGATGCTACGAGTATATTATTCATGCATTATAAGACAGCGATAACAAACATCGATGCATTATTATATAGCTAAATATATAAATTATAATTCATAATAAAGTATCAATTATAATTCAATAATTGTTGGCTTACTTCCATGTTGGATATGTAATATAACTTCGATATAGAAAAGACTCTTTATATGTAATGTAACTCTGATATAGAAAATACATTAACTCATATGCAGGGTCAGACTTGTTTACAAACATAAAAAATTTAATCTCATATAAACTATGATGAGAAGTACATAAGCCTCTCAACTTGCTTCCTTCTCGCATTCACTTGCTTTGTGCAATCAGCAAGGCACTTTGTTCATGCCATCCACCTAATAAGCACACCAGATAGTAACATTCGAGCCTAGATTTTGAGCAAACTGGGTAAGAATACCTGCACAACAATATACAATTAGATGAATTAAAATGGAAGCTTCTTTATATGACTTGCTAACAATTCATATCTCACACTGAAATTTCATCTATATATCCATATATATTTTACCATCTTTTTCACACATTTCAAATGTATAGTGTGCCCACATGGTAAGATAGTCATGTTTGCTTATCGAAAAGAACTGTGCAAATATCTTATGTGAGACTATAGAGCAGAAAATACCAGTTTAATACTAAGTGATAAGTCGCCATTATCTTCCAAAAATTACCTCAAAACACACAGGTCAATTCCACACAATTGTGTGAATCCTTCAACACTGTTGAGTAACAGCATCCTAAAGCACATAAAGAGATGTTCCAATTTAGACATGGAATGATGTAAAGATTAACAATAAAGTGTTCGAAGTTAATTTCATTTTATGCATTTCTTTCATCTTTTGAAAATGGTTTTCGTATCCAATTCCTGCGAAATTGCGACTGCCTTAGAATTAGAACAAAACAAACAATAAGCTTCAAGTCAGAGAACAACTCAATTTGTTCTCCTAGACTTTTGACATATAATATATCTAAATTATTACTGAATTCCCAAAGAAATTACCATCAAGGTGGGATTTATTAGTGAGCAGCTTGTTTCTAGAAACCCCATCACTCATATCAAAGAGGTTGACCATTCTTCCCAGGCATCACGGGAATGGCCTATCAATGTTGTGAGCTTTACTGCCATGCATCCCCTTCATTTCATCCCGTGTCATCACATACTACATTACAATAATCCCAGTACACAATCACTTTCAATTTCTTTGATTTGTTAAAGCAATAAAACAAATCTGTAGTGAAAGAACTAACAAAGCATTGACAAAAATGACGGCTTCCACCTTAGCAAAGCAGACAAAAAAAAAACAAAAAACAAAATTTGAAGCTACCAAGTTCATCATGATTAATAATTACAGAAAGAGGAGCATGACTTTTTTTTTTCTATTTCACCCAAAACCAGCACAAACCAGCAAGCTTAAACTTACCCACTTTAAGTTGACCTTTAAGATGTAACTGAATTAGATCAGTATCCAACTTTGAATCAGATAAAAATATCATAAACTGTATTAAAAGATAAAAAAATGGATGAGTTCATAACTATATCAATATACTTGACAGAAGAACTGATCAAGGCAAAACCAAACGTCGTAGCACGTACCCGAAATTCAAGGAGTGCAATGCCTAAGGTGGAAGGGTACTGCTAGAGGAGGAGTCCAAGTTGTGCCTCTACAGCTGCTCCCATTCTGCCTGTGCCTGTGCCTGTGCCTGTGGGCACTGCCGTTTACTATTTTCTCCTTCTCCTTCACCTATATTTCATACATGCAGCAATTAAACAATGAAGTTAAGGGTTACTCTAAATTTTACTTTATTCAAACCATTAACAATTTCCTTCCTTTATTGAATTGGGTTACCCTAAAACAACAAAGGCATCAAATGTGATCTGATTTTGATAACAAAAGTTGATTCAATTAAAAAAAAACAATTCTGAGGGTGTTACATTATCATACAAAAAGATCAAATTCAATAAAGAAATTGTGTGCGAAGAAGTCAAATAAGTACAGTAGCCAGAAGAGAAATTAAGTGTTACAGGAACACACAATAAATTATCAATCTTGGTTAAGAAAATTCAGTAACTAATGTCCAGCTGTATGCAGAACAATCCTCTAAAATATCATCTCAGCTTTTAATATATTTTGTTAGGTACCCACCTACAGGTTTTACCAAAATGGTTTTGTGGCCTTCTTTTTGGTGGAGAATATGTTAGTTCACCTCATTGAAAAAAGATAGAAACACTAATCTTATTCTACCAACCTTTTCTTTTGGCAACTTATTCAATCAACTCAGCCAATAACAGCAAAAGACCTTTGATCAATTCCAAACATTAATCCAATAGGCAATGGTAATAGTTAATTACAAAGATATTGGTGGTACGGAAAAATTGGCTTAAAGTTAGCTTCAAACATCTGAACTTGGAAATCAAGAAAGAAATAGCTGCTTATTATTCTTAACAACCAAACCTCTTTTCTTTGTCTCCAGTCCAAATCCCCGGTGGCAGGATTTAACATCATCGGTGGCAATATGGTTATGTAGACCACAGATGAAAAACAATAGAAAAATAATACTAATGATAAAGAAAAAAAAAACAGATAATGATCTTCCCATATACCAATGTTTCCCAAATGGCATCAACCACGTAATATAAACCAAATGACCCG
Source organism: Rosa lucieae (assembly GCA_024704745.1). Taxonomy (NCBI): domain Eukaryota; kingdom Viridiplantae; phylum Streptophyta; class Magnoliopsida; order Rosales; family Rosaceae; genus Rosa; species Rosa lucieae. Next base: position 38,331,950 of record CM045498.1, read on the forward strand.
AACACAAGAATTTTCATTTTTAATCCCCATTTAGTTTTCTTGCTGATCCTTTAAAAGATATCACCATCAGATTCTTAAACTCTTCCATATAATTGATAAAGGAAAAATTTAGAGAAAAAAAAAAGAAAGAAAGGAGAAGATCGAGTTAGAACCTGGATAGTCAAAACCCAGGAAAGGTCTAATTAATCAACCCCCCAAGAAAATATCAAACAAATACAAATCTTAGAAATGAAACCCAGAAGCAAGACCCCAAAACTTGTCAAGTTTAGGTTTCTAAAAACTACAATCAATCAGAGATGAGAAAAACAAAAATCAGATTCAAGATTTCACCTCTTGTTTCTTTTTATTCACATTCACTCATACATATAGAGAAGGAAAAAAACACCCAGAAATTAGATTCAATCTAAAATGAAAATTCATTAACACATAATATGAAACACTCCCAAGAAATCATCTCTTACCAAGACCCAAGAAATCATCTCTGTTTGAAGATAGAGATATACTCAAATGGCTTCTAATAATTTTCCGTTGTTTCCTCCAAGTCCAGAAATCTCAAGGTTAGAAATCCGTTTAATCAAAATCAACTAATCTGAATCCAAAATTCGAAACTAGACTTCTTACCTTTCTGCCTCTGAACCATCACGTATTCATAAGTCATAGCCACTCTTCCTCTGCTTCAGTACTCAAACTTTTCCATTCAAGACCCACAGGACCTCCAAATTCAGAAAAAATGCAAATCAAAATTCATAATCTTTAGAACTGAAGCTTCGATTTTGACAAAAAGGAGAGTTCAAAGCTTACTGAATCAAAGTGGTGGTGGAGCTATTGAGAGATGGCGGCCGGAAATTGACGAAGGAAAGGGAGCAGTAGCAGCAGCAGCAGCAGCGCGGCTTGGAGGGTAGCGTGTAGAGGCAAGAGTCGGTACATGGCGGTGTTGGGCTTGGGTTTTGATCATATTGAGGTGCTGGTTCGATTGGTGGTGGCGGTGTCGTGAATTAGTGGCCAAAACTGGCAGCCTCCAGTGATGGCAGGGAGAAATGGAAGGGAGAGAGAACAGAGAATTGGGCGTGCGGCAGAGAGAGAGAGAGTGCGTGTGTGTGTTGGGTTTCTAGCTAGGGTTAGTTTCTTTAAATACTAATCCACATTGAAGTCAAATTTTGTCGAACTAATGGAGGGAAATAGTGAAAATTAAAAATTTGACTAGTGTTCAGTAAGGCGCGCCAGCACATTTGAACTAAAACTCAGACAACGTCACTTTTAGTACATTGTCTAAGAGAGAATTGCATAATAGACAACTAAAAAACTGTCGTGTGAATCAAAACAATCAGACGACATCTTTTTCAACCATTGTATTAATAGCAATTGCACAACAGAGAAGTAATAACTGTTGTGTGATTAAAAACAATCAGACGACATCTTTTTTCAACCATTGTGTTAATCAACCTTGAACAACATCAATGTAATAACTGTTGTCTGAATTGATTGATTTAGACAACATCGGAAAAACAACCACTGTTTGATTTACAATTGCACAACAGTAATGTAACAACTGTCGTCTGATTTAAAAATTCAGACGACATAATTTTTTTTGCTGTTGTCTGATTATTTCAGACGACAGTTAAAATGTTTGCTGTCGTCTGATATGTATTGTCTGATTGAAAAATTGGTGTAGTGATAACTCTGCATATTTATCCATTTTATAAGTCTTGCTTACAGGTAAGAAATGTGCGGATTTAGTAAGTCGGTCCACAATTACCCAAATGCTATCATGACCATTACGACTACGTGGTAAGCCTGATACGAAATCCATAGTAATGTGCTCCCACTTCCATTCTGGTATCGGTAATGGCTGTAATAAACCTGAGGGCTTTTGTCTTTCTGCATTCACTTGTTGACACACTAGACATCTTCTTACATAAGCTGCAATTTCCCTCTTCATGTTAGGCCACCAATAGTATTCCTTAAGAGCCCGATACATTTTGGTTCCGCCAGGATGTATGGCATAAGCAGAACTATGAGCCTCCTCTAGTATTTCTTGTTTAAGTTCATCCTGATCGGGTACACAGATTCTATTCCCGAACATCCTAGCTCCATCCCCTCTGACAATGAAGTCTTCTCTAGCTCCATTCTCCACTACCTCTCTTAATTCTTGTAGAGCTTCATCATGCAGTTGCGCCTCTCGTACTTTGTCAATAAGGATTGGCCTCACATGGAAACTGGCTATTAAGGCTGCAGATTCATTAGTCACTTCCAAATTAACTCCTGTACCTCGCGATTCATAAAGAAGTGGAACCCGGACTGTTCTCAAATGTGACAAGGAAGGGGAGGGTAACAGGGAAGGATAGGATTTCCTATTAAGAGCGTCAGCTACCACATTAGCCCTTCCCGGATGATACTCGATCATACAATCATAATCCTTAATCAACTCCAACCATCTTCTTTGCCTCAGATTTATCTCTTTTTGTGTAAGTAAATATTGAAGACTCTTGTGGTCCGTAAAGATTTGACATCGAGCTCCATATAAATAGTGCCTCCAAAGTTTAAGTGCAAGTACTACCGCAGCTAATTCAAGATCATGTGTCGGATAATTTAACTCATGCGGCTTCAATTGTCTAGAGGCATAGGCAATCACTTTTCCATGTTGCATCAGAATACAACCCAAGCCCTGCCTCGAGGCGTCACTGTATACCACATATTCCCCACTATCATCAGGCAAAGCTAGGATCGGGGCACTAGTTAAACGCCTCTTGAGCTCTTGAAAACTTTGCTCACATTCTTCTGACCAAACAAATTTCACACCCTTCCTAGTCAGCCTAGTAAGAGGAGTTGCAATCCTTGAGAAATCTTGCACGAATCGCCAGTAATAACCTGCCAAACCCAAGAAACTGCGAATCTCTGTCACTGTAGTAGGTCTTTCCCAATTTAACACCGCCTCAACCTTCTGAGGGTCCACACTAATACCTTCTGCAGAAACAATATGACCCAAGAATCCTATATTGTTAAGTCAAAATTCACATTTATTGAACTTCGCATACAACTGGGCCTCCCTCAAGGTTCGCAATACTATTCTTAGATGTTTGGCATGTTGACTATCGTCCTTAGAGTACACCAAGATATCATCGATGAACACAATCATGAAACGATCAAGGTAAGGACGGAACACTCGATTCATGAGGTCCATAAAAGCTGCAGGAGCATTAGTTAACCCAAACGGCATTACTCTGAATTCATAGTGGCCATAACGTGATCGAAAAGCAGTCTTGGGTATATCAGACTCCCTTATCCGCAACTGATGATAACCCGATCTCAAATCGATTTTAGAAAAGACCTTGGCTCCCCTCAACTGATCAAATAGATCGTCTATACGAGGCAAAGGGTATTTATTCTTCACGGTAACCCTATTCAACTTCTGATAATCAATACACAACCTTAAAGAGCCATCCTTCTTCTTAACAAATAAAACCGGGGCACCCCAAGGGGACACACTAGATTGGATGAATCCTTTATCCACTAGTTCTTGTAACTGAGTCTTCAACTCTTTTAATTCAGCTGGGACCATCCGGTATGGTGCCAAAGATATGGGTGTGGTGCCAGGTTGCAAATCGATAGTAAAATCTATCTCCCTAACAGGGGGTAAACCAGGTAATTCGTCAGGAAATACATCTGGAAATTTTCTAACCACCGGTATCTCACTAATACTCAACTCCTCCCTGTTGGTACCCACCACATGTGCCAAATAAGCCTGACTTCCTTTATTCAACAGCTTCTTAGCAGTCAAAGCGAAAATCATACAAGAAGCTAGAACATTACGATCACCCTGAAAGGTAATTATTGGCTTCCCTGGACTTTGAAAGACCACAATCTTACTAAAGCAATCAATATTGGCCCAGTGAGTCGCTAAAAACTTCATCCCCAAGATTACATCAAATTCAACAAGGTCTAAAGGAATTAAATCAACTTCCAAATTAACACCCTCAATCAAAACACCACAACCTCTAAAAACCCACTCTATCTTAAGCGATGCCCCAGCAGGCAATAATACATACCACTCACTAATACGGAGCGATGAAGGCACATTCGCAAAACATGCAAATCTACTCGACATAAAAGAATGCGAAGCACCAGGATCAATTAAAGTATAAGCAGGCTGACCAAAAACAGACAACGTACCAATAATAACATCAGGTGAGTCGCGACCCTCCTACTGAGTCATGGCATGCAACCTAGCATGAGTGGTGGGATGTCCTCTCTAACCCCTACCTGCTGCGGGCTGCCACGAGCTGCTGAACTGATACGGGTACCGCTAGTAGAAGCAACGGTACCACCCGTAGATGTACCGGCAGATGACTGACCAGCGGTCTGAAAAGGGGTAGATGCAACTCTCTGGGTCAATAGAGGGCAATCCTTCCTAAAGTGGTCCTATTGTCCACACTCAAAGCACCCAACTGGCTGGTATTGCCCAAACTGAGCTGGCTGACTAGCTGGAGTCCTATGCTGACTACTAAAACCAGCCCTGCTCTGCCCAAACTGGCCATCCACTAGACTGTCCTCGAGTAAATCTCCTGATACGCCCCCCGCGTCTAAAACGAGATCCGATACTAGATCCACTACTCTGTCCACTACCTACTGAAGATCCGGACCCAGAGGTAGAAGCAACCTTCTTGGATGGACCCTGACTGGGGCCACCGAAATCTCGAGGTCGGACACCAGACAGAAACATGGTCTCAAGTCACAGAGCAGCATTAACTGCCTCAGGATAATTATCAAATGGCACTCATGTCAACTGTACACGATACTTACCCCTCAATCCATCAACAAACCTGTAGATCCGCTCTCTCTTAGTGCCAACCAGATCAGGCACAAACTGGGCTAGCTAGGTGAACCACTGTTCAAACTCCGTCACGGTCATGTCCCCTTTCTTTAGATGTAAGAACTCATACTTCATCCTGTCACGGGTAGCTGTACCATAATTTTGACCCAAACAAAAAGTCAACTTTTAAGTAAAAATTGAAAGTATCCGACAATTACAGTCCAAAAAGTGAGTAAATCGTTAATTCTAGATTCAGTACGTAACGTAGGTGATCTACCACCACATTCTCGCTTCCTTTCTTGTCCTTGATTTCCACATCGAACTCTTGTAGAAGAAGGATCCAACGTAAAAGTCTTGGCTTTGCTTCCTTCTTCAAAAATAGATACTTTAAAGTTGCATGATCAGAGAAAATAGTCACTTTAGTTCCAAGTAAATAAGATCTAAATTTCTCTAAAGCAAAAACAACAGCTAAAAGTTCTTTTTTTTTTGTAGTGGAGTAATTCAATTGAGCATCATTTAAAGTCCAAGAAGCATAATATATGGCATGAGGTCTCTTGTCCTTTAGTTGACCAAAGACAGCTCCAACTGCATAGTCAGAGGCGTCACACATTAATCAAATGGAAGGGACCAATCTGGTGGTTGCATGATAGGGGCTGTAGTCAACAACTCCTTGAGCTTTTCGAAAGCTTGCTTGCATTCCTCATCAAAGTCAAACATCACCTCCTTTTGCAACAATTTGCATAGGGGTCTTGAGATTTGAGAGAAGTTCTTGATAAAGCGCCTGTAAAATCCTGCATGTCCAAAAAAAGAACGAACCTCTCTCACAGACGTGGGAGTGGGTAAGTATCTAACAGAATCTACTTTAGCTTTATCAACTTCAATACCCCTAGCAGATACAATATGTCCTAAAACTATACCTTGAGTGACCATAAAATGACATTTTTCCCAATTTAAAACAAGGTTAGTTTCAATGCATCTTTCCAAAATCAATATTACTAAGGCAATTATCGAAATCTTTTTCAAAAACCGAAAAATCATCCATAAATACTTCAATAATCTTTTCAACATAATCAGAGAATATAGAAAGCATGCATCTTTGGAACGTACCTGGGGCGTTGTAAAGTCCAAATGGCATTCTACGATATGCAAAAGTGCCAAAAGGGCAAGTGAAGGTAGTCTTCTCTTGATCCTCTTGAGCTATCCATATTTGGTTATATCCAGAATATCCATCAAGAAAACAATAAAAGAATGACCAGCTAACCTCTCAAGCATTTGATCAATGAATGGCAATGGGAAGTGGTCTTTCCTTGTAGTGGCGTTGAGCTTCCTGTAGTCTACGCAAACTCTTTGTCCAGTCACAGTCCTTTGTGGCACAAGCTCATTCTCCTCATTCTTTACAACCGTGATTCCACTCTTCTTAGGCACTACTTGCACAGGTGAAGTAGGGTAGATGACTCCACAATCCAAGAGCTTTATCACCTCCTTCTTGACTACTTCCATCATTGGAGGGTTGAGGCGCCTTTGGGCCTCTACTGTGGGTTTCGCCCCCTCCTCAAGAAGTATTCTGTGGACACAACGTGTAGGGCTAATTCCCTTGATGTCTGCCAAAGACCATCCAATAGCAGTCTTGTGCTTCCTCAATACACCCACCAACTTGCCTTCTTGTTCAACCGTGAGCTTTGAAGATACTATGACTGGTAAGGTGTCGTTATCTCCCAAAAAGGCATACTTCAAGTGATCCGGAAGTGGTTTAAGCTCGAGTGTAGGTGCATGAATCACTGAAGGGACAGGTTTATTAGTAGATAACTGAATTGACAAGGGTTTAGGAACTTTACCTACAATGTATGGCGTTGACTCAAGGTATGCCACACTCTCAAAGATCTTGTCATTCAAAACGTCATCCTTAAATTCCCCTAATGGAATTTCCTTACCATTGCTAGAATAACCAAATCCTTTCTCCATGGTAATGAACAAAGCATCCTTATTCATTACTTTAAAAATTTTCTGAGCCAGAGAGTCCAGAAGATCAGTAGTACTAACAGAGTAATCATTAGAAAGAGGGTACCTCATAGCTTCAAAAACGTTGAAGCTAATCACTTCACCATTAAACTCCATAGTTAAAGAGTCATTGAACACTTCAATCTTGGTCCTAGCCGTCCTCATGAAGGGTCTTCCAAGCAAGAATGGAGTTGAGTCCTTAGGAGACTCCCCCATTTCTAAGACATAAAAATATGCAGGAAAGATCAAGATATTCACTTGCACAAGAACATCCTCAACATACCCTTTCGGATAAGCATTAGATCTGTCAACTAATTGGATAATCACATTGTCAAATTTAAGCTCACCTATGTCTAGAGATTCATAAATATTATAAGGCATAACATTTATTGAAGCACCTAGATCTAGCATCACATTTTCAAATTTAGTGTTACCAATAGTGCAAGGGATAGAAAAACTTCCTGGGTCCTTAAGCTTTGGTGGAAGCTTTCTCTGAAGCACAGCTGAGACGTTTTCAGACATTTTTACTACCTTTTTCTCATGTGTACGTCTCCTAGTGGTGCAGAGCTCCTTCAACTACTTGGCGTACTTAGGGATTTGAGTAAGGCACTCAATCAAAGGTATGTTGACTTGTATCTTCTTGAAAATCTCCAAAATTGCTTTTTCCTCCTCATCTTTCTTATTCTTTGCAAATCTGTGTGGAAATGGAATAGGGGGAGATGGATTAGCAATAACTGAACTTTGAAAGTTAGAATCATTACCTTTTAGTGGTTCAGACGTTGGAGATACTTGTGTCTCAACCTTAGATGTAGCAGGGTCCTTCTCAACGCCCTATTAGAGGACTCAGCCTTTTCCTCTTCTTCCTCTATCACAGCTTGGGCCTTCTTACCTTTTTTTGGTGGATCCACAAGTGTACGTCCACTTCTTGTTGTGACAGCCTAGCAGATTGGGTCCTTGAGTCCGAAAGCATACCTATAAAGCCCAAAACTCGACCCATTTGTTCCTTCAATTCCATGATATCGTTATCATGACTTTGTTGACTCTCCACAAGTGCCTGAGTAGACCTTGCTAAAGCATCAAACAACTTGGCATAATTAGGGTTAGTAATCGAATCAAAATTAGAAGAAACAAAATTCTGAGAAACCTTAGGCTTTTGAAAGCCTTGTTGAACATAGCGACCAATAATGTTGCAATCTTCCCAATGTTGGGCGATTGGTTGTCCATGAATGCTAAGTACCTGGCTAACGATTGAAGTAAGTTGTTAAGCTTTTCATCTAGAATATCATAATTACTTACCTCACTACCCTTTGCATTGAATTACCAAGGCCTTCATATTGTTGAGCATTTAAAGCACGAGTGGCAATCAACTTCATTCTCTCTGATGGCGTCTTGTCTACAAAAACCCCACCACTTGCAGCATCTAACATTTAATTTATAATTCTAAAACCCCCTAATTGTGTTTACTTGTATATATTTCTTTCTTTGTTTTATTTTCGTAAATAATACTTTGTACTTATTTTAATTCTTTATTTGTTTTTGCAATTACAAGTGTACCCTCAATCCCCGGTTAGAACGATCCCTATTTACCATATACTAACGATGACATTTTCAGGGTTAAATTATACGCTTAATTTTAGTGTATCATTACCTTCTTCTTTGGCTTCTTTGAGAGGTCTTCAGTATCTAGATCTTTCACGAAACAACTTGTCAGGACTTATTCCAAAAGACCTACAGAGGCTTCCATTCTTGATCTATTTGAACCTGTCGTCCAATAACCTAGAGGGTGAGGTATCGAAGGAAGGAGTTTTTCGAAACACAACTGCAATATCATTGGATGGAAATAGTAAACTTTGTGGTGGTGTTTTGGAATTGCAGCTACCAGCATGCCCCATCAAAGTACCAAAGTAGAGAACGTTGCATGGTTTCAAACTAAAGTTCACAATTTCTTTAGTGGTTGGATGCTTTCTTTTGTTTGCAGTGATCATAGCTCTTTATTGGAGGGGAAAAACTCAAAAGAAGATACCGCTATCTACAGTGTCATCAATCAAATTCCTTCCAAAGGTTTCATACCAGACACTTCATCAAGCTACTGGCAGATTCTCTCTGAGCAATCAAATTGGATCAGGCGGTTTTGGCACTGTATACAAAGGGAGTATTGATCAAGAAGAAAACAATGTTGTTGCCATAAAGGTCCTCAACCTTTAACAGAACGGAGCTTCCAAGAGTTTAGTGGCAGAATGCAAAGCAATGAGAAATATCCTGCATAAGAACCTTGTGAAGATCTTAACATGTTGCTCCAGCACAGATTACAATGGTATGACTTCAAAGCTCTAGTTTTTTAGTACATGTCAAATGGAAGTTTAGAGGAGTGGCTACATAGAGGAAGCCAATCAAGGAGTTTGAACCTTCTTCAAAGACTGAATATTACTGTTGATGTGGCTTCTGCGTGCGTTGTGTTATTTTCATGACCGTTGTGAACCACAAGTCATTCACTGTGACATGAAGCCGAGCAATGTTCTTCTTAATGATGACATGGTTGCTCGTGTTGGTGATTTTGGGTTAGGAAGACTCATCTCAACGACCATGGACTCCTCTCAAAATCAAAGTAGCACAGTTGGGATAAAGGGGACAATTGGCTATGCTGCTCCAGGTAATAATCTTCCACTACTTTATAATTTCTTGAATTTTATCTACATGTTTACTGAAGATAATAGAAATATGGACAAAAGAGAAGAGAAATAGGAGCATGGTAGCTTATGCTCAATGTGACACAGTGGCAATGACAACCGACTTGAATTTTAAGCCCTAAGAAATGCTAAATACAAGTTGGCAAGCAAGATAAGATATGTCATCTCAAAGATTGTAATATTAATGCAAGACATAAATGATGTTTTTTGAAAATAGAATAAAGATACATATAAGGATTAATTTCAGTTTATCCCCCTGAGATTTGGGGGTTTCATCATTTCACCCCCCAAACTCTCAATTTCACTTTTTTACCCCCTGAACTTTCCAATTTTTGTATTCCGTGCCCAATTTCTCTGTTTCCGTCCAAATTGGACGTTAACTCTGACTATTTGACCCACTTTGAGGCTAAAATGGTCATTTCAAGGGAAAAAAAAACCCAAAACAAAAAATAAAAAAACCTTTCTCCTTCAATTTCAGTTTCTCTTTCATCTCCAAATCTATCTATCTATCTCTCTCTCTCTCTCTCTGATCTACATCTCCAAATCTATCTCTCTCTCTCTCTCGACACCTCCTTCACGCGCCTCGCCGCCGCCAACTCTGCCGACCCCTCCCCTTCCTTTGAGTCCACCTCCGTCTTCCTCTCCTGCTTCTCCATCTCCAAGTCCTCCGTCAACTCCCAACTCGCCTAGTGCCGACTCACCGATCCCACTCACCTCAAACCCTTCCTCGACCAAATCTCTGTCTCCATCTCCGACCTTGAGAAGCTCGTCGCCGAGAACTCCTACTTCTTCCCCTCGTACAAAGTCTGATCGTCGCTGAAAACGATCTCCGATCTGAGGTGAGTAAAAGTAAAAGAGACCCAGAGGAGTAGGAAGTGTTGGGAGAATTGTATGAATTAGAAGAGTCTAGAGTTGGTTAGTTAAGTTTAGGTCTCTCTCTCTATTTATCTCTGTAGAAAGCCAACAAGTAAAAGTAAGAAGCGAGTTTGAGTCGCAGGGAAGTACGCTTTCTCTCTGTTCTTCAATTTCGAATCTTTACTAGGATTGATTACTGATCAATGTTTTTTGCTTGCCAATTTGGATTCTGGAGCCTGGAATCTCATCTGGGTTTTATCAGTTTTTTGGGATTGGGTTTCTGGTGTTTTGTTCTTTGGTGGGTTGTGAATTTGGTTTATTGGGTTTTGATATTGGTTATTTCTGCGCTGAGATTTTCTGTGGATTATAGAAAGGTTGGAACTGGGTTTCCTTGTTTTGTTCGTCAAGAAATTTTATTTTTTGCATTTGTTATCTTCTAATGACTATGATTTTGTTACTACTGCGTTTTCTGTGAATCGAGTGATTGAGCCTTTAGGAAATTGTGTGCCTTTAGTTTCTGGGATTGTATACCCTCTTCATAATTGTTCAGTTGTTTTAAGCATTCACTTATTAGGATTCTGGTGAATGACGTACTGGGAATGTTGCAATTAGCAAATTTGTTGTTTTTAATTCCATTTCTTGAGTATGATGAAAATGACAATAAGTGAGTCTTTGTTTCTGATTCCATTTCTTTTCATTCGCAAATTTGCAATTGGAGATTATGACGGGAATGCTGCAAGTTCAGTCTCGAAGCAGTTTTCCTAACTAAAATGAATGTCGAGGTTGGTTCTGGTGGCAATGCTTTAGCTTCTGAGCTCATGGATCATGGTCATTGCCGGCACGGTGGTGGTAAGCGGAGCATGGAGCGCGACAGCGACGGTGGGAGGAGAAATGGTTTTAGGGAGAGAGAGGTTGAAACTGTTTTTTTTTTCTTTTTCTAAATTTTGAATTGACCATTTTAGCCCTCAAAGTGGGCCCCATTATCGGACTTAACGTCCAATTTGGACGGAAAATGAGAAATTGGGCACGGAAGACAAAAATTGAAAATTTAGGGGGTAAAAAAGTGAAATTGAGAGTTTGGGGGGTGAAATGATGACACCCCCAAATCTCAGGGGGGTAAACTGAAATTAATCCTACATATAATGAAGATCATCTCACTTTTTGTTTCAACCTAAAATTGGAATCCATTTGTATAATACATTCATCAATTAATAATCATTGATGATGAAAAAGTTTTCATACTAAAAATGTATCAACAAAGAAACTTTCCATACTACAGATGTTAGGTTCCAAATTGTACAAGGAAAACTAAAATATATACTTGATTGTTTTGTGTGTCAGAGTATGGGAGTGGTGTTGAGCCATCAATACAAGGGGATGTATATAGTTATGGGGTCCTTGTGTTGCAAATGTTCACATGAAGAAGTCCTATCGATGATATGTTTAAAGAGGGTTTGAACCTCCATAACTTCGTCAAGATGGCTATACCAGGAAGAGTGATGCAGATTGTAGATCCTACTCTTCTTGCCACTTTAGAAGAGACAAAACCTGCAACATCACAAAATATAGTGAACTACATCAGTAGTTACAATAATGAAATCGAAGCAGTTGAAGAAAACATTGACAATGAGAATTTAAGCAAGATGAACACTTATGTGTGGAAATGCATACTTCCAACCCTTAAGGTTGGACTTGAATGCTCAGAAGAATCACTAAGGAATAGAATGTCTATGGAGGAGGTCCACATGAAGCTACACCATATAAAAGATGCTTACACTAGTGTTGACATCTGTCAAGAAAGGCCAAGAAAAAGCTAAACAATAGGTGCTGTTATTTTCTTCTTTATGATGTGTGCAACAAAACAATATTTTTTTTGGCTCTTTTTCATTTCTTATTTATTTATTTATTCTTCCTTACTTCTTTATGATTGCATAATCATGTTTTTGTACAAAATACTTACACAGTATGGCATTGGAAGCGAGGTGTCAATATTATGTGAGTTATGCTATTGACGAAGACGTCTAAAGGCATGATGATAACCCGGAAGTGTGGAAGAAATAAGTATTAGCTACTAATAAGTGAGTGCTTGATTTCGATTTTTATGTTATAAGTTGATGATTATTATGTAGATTTCTCCTGAGATCCAATAGAGGCTAGCAATGTTGTATCTTAATTATGTGTAATAAGTGATTTAATCTAATTGGGTTTGTGAGAATTACCAGAAAAGGCAAAGCAGTCCAGTTCATAGCTTTAGTATTGTTTTGTTTTTTGTAAATGGAAACCAACAAGTCCATGAGTACCTTCTTAGCATTGGCGTTAGTGGAAAATCATCACTTCCGATTCAACCCAACACCTCTTCTTATAAAGAACATTTCTTCAATCACCTTACCTTCATCTAGTTAAGTTAGCCACCCACATTTTCTGCAAAATTGAATAATGCAGCATTAAATAAATAGTCATTGTGAGAGAGAAAAAAAAACGATTAGTATAATCACTGAAATGTCATGTTCTAGTTTACAGCAGTACTAGAATAATAAGGGTGAGATTGACTGTGTTCACTTTCTACTCTATTATGGTGCTCGAGCTAAACTTAACAGGTTAGAAACAGAAAACTTGCTTAGAGAACCCATTGTAAAGTTACCAAGTTGTGAGAGCCCAGCCTAACAATGGAGCTTCATATACTCTGCTTATGTCCATTTGGGTTCATATGCTGTCATGTGATCACCCTTCTCCTTCTTATGAACTCCTTCCTGCTAGTGTCGCAAACTTGCAAATGATAGGGATCGTGTGGCTTAACTAGGATTCAAAGAAGTGAAAGAACCCATAGTGATTGCACGCATTTTTATGCATGTAATTATTGATAGGAGCATTTTAATGCGATATTTTAAATGTTAATTCCTCACATTTTGCTTAGTTATTCCTTAACGAATCGATTTTTAACTTAATTTCTATTTTTAGGTACATTGGAGTAGATGAAGAAGAAATGAGTGTTACGTCCATAATTACCTAGAAATGATGGAGAAGAATGAAAATGCACTAAAAAGTCAACCTTGAATATTTTCTTACTCCGGCTAGGAGAATCAGAGCCAAGCAAGGAAGAAGGAGCGGCCACCTGACCAAATGAACTCGAAATGAGCTGAAACTCTCCAGATCCATTCTAGACACCTAAAGGATCATTTCTTATGAAGAGTGGCAGAGAAAAATATGAGTGGAAGGCCTTCAAACAATCAGCCCAATTTTCTACAGAAGCAAAACCGGAAAACTGGACCTGTAAGAGGTCCAGCAGCATTTCTGGCCCAACCACATGGAATAAAGCTCTGAAAATTTTCCAGGATGATCTACACTCATAGTGGAACATTTTTTATGAAGAAGTCGAAGGCTCATTCTGAAGTTTTGATGGAGAAATAATTGAAGGAATAAAGGGGAAGAAACTGATCTGAAAACAGCTCAACACCACATATTCATGTTTCCCACCCATATGAAGAAAGCATTTCTTTTTCCTTGGATACATTTTTTCTACCCTAAAAGATCATCATCACTTCCACATTTCTTCACCTTCATGCTTTGCTTTCATCATTACCTCATCTTTTACATATTTTACAAACCACTCTCATACTCCACTTTCATTATTTTTCTTCATCTCATCATTTCACTCTTCTTTTTCTTCCCTATTTAAACACCTTCTCCTCTCACTCTCAATCACCAATTTCTGAATCCATAACACAAATTCCTTCATCCATTTCATCTTCTTTGTCTCTCTATTTTCTTTCCATTTTCCCATCCATCCTCTAGTCATCTCCACGAGTTCAAGCAAGGCCAAAGGAAGAAGAAGAGAAGCCGTGAGCATCACCATCCATATCCATCCTTGAAGCTTGCTTTCGAGATTCAAGAGCCCACAACGTTTATCATCCATCTCATCTTCATCCACGGTGTAATCCGATTCTCCTTTGTAACCTTTGCTTTGAATTTCGTTGGTTATGAACTAGTTGACACATGTGTTTGAACAAATATTAATTTCTGGAATTTTTATGATTAATTGAGAATTTTCAGATTCATATTATTGTTCTTCGAGAGTTGCTTATGTGGGTTTGTTTAATTAAATTTGCATTATAGATATCCTTTGTGTATTAATCTTATTTGGGTCGACACTTATAGGGTTTATGCATAATTGTTGCTAGGTTTAAGAACATGAAATCGACTTTTTGTTTTGTGTAAACTTGAACCAAAGTAGTAAAGGTTTTGGACAAAGATCGAATTTAATTAACGAGGATTGCAATTAGGTGGACTTTTCCATACTAAGTTGTACACTTGAGTTGATAGCCTTTCTCTATGTGTAATGCATTAAACATGTTATGATTGACTAGCTTTCTAGGGTTTGATTGCATGTTTAATAGGATTAATCTAGGTGCTTTCACTTAGATTAATTAGCATTGAAAAGTAAAATATGGGAAATTGTTTGCTTTTAACGTTTCACATGATCAACTCCTCTCTCATGACTTAGATGAACAATATTAGGGTTTGAATCAATTTTAATCATATGTTTCGGTTTTTGATCTTTGTTCTCTCACTCCATTTGTATTTTTATGTTTTTGCATTTTAATTATTTTGTTAACTTAGTTTTATTTTCGAAAATCCAAAAAAAAAATCCCCCCTTTTTTCGTAAATAATGTTTATAGTTGTGAATATATGTGTGAATATTATACTTTGTTTTAATTTTAATTGTTTAATTGTTTGACAATGACAGGTGTACCCTCAATCCCCGGAATAGAACGATCCCTATTTACTTATACTACTAACGATATTTTCAGGGTTAAATTATGCGCTTGCTAAAAGCGCATCAATTATATCTAAAACACTATAAATAAGTTAATCCTCAAGTCAATTATTATGTAATTAATCCATTTTTATTTATTGTGTAATAAATAAGTGGAGTGTGGATTTTGGATGAAATCGTGCAAAAATGGAGGTAATTGGAATTACCGACAAAAAGACGAAATTATCGACATGATCAACCATGGTCAATGCAAGTTTGAGAGCGAAACCCGACTAGTCCCTTGACAATGTACGTGGAAATATTTGAGATTGTGGAAATGGAGAAGAAAGAAAAATAGAAAAGAAGAAGAAGAAAATTTCAGAAAAGAAAGAAAAAAGTTGTATTAATTAATCGTTGGCTTGATTATTTAATTGATAGGAGCAAAAAGTGTGACGATATTATTGAATATGTGTCCCATTTTAGCCTTGTTTCTCCCTTAGTTTAGTGTTTTGAGTCATTAAGTCATTTTGAGAGTCTTGTTGAGTGTTTGGAGTGAAATAAGCGGAAAAAGTAAAATTCATGAAAAATCCTAGCTGGATCAGGATTCCCCACTGTCGACTGTTTTTGTGGTCTTTACATTTTAATTCCCTTTATTTTCTCTAGAAATTTGATATTCTCCTGGATGTTGTAGGAAGCCTTGCCTGATGGAACTCTTGGAAACAGCAATGATGGAGTCATAAAATAAAGCATTTAAGACATTTGACCAAGCAATGAAGAAGAGAAATAAATGAGAAAGACATTTTCAGCTGGAGAATAAAGGAGAAAGACGTTTTTCAGTTGGGGAATAAAGGAGAAAGATGTTTCAACTGGAAAATAAAAGAGAAAGACATTTCAGCTTGTTAAAAGACCCCATTATCAGAGGAATTAAGGCCTTAAAGGAGATGTTTTAGTTGGAAAATTAAAGGAATTACGATGCAATCCCATCCGTCCAATGATGAAGGGTATGATCGACAAAAGCCAACCAATGCTCCCCTATAAATAGGCAACGTCCAGAACTAAATTTGCATTACTTCCCAGCCAAGATCATTTCCCAGCCAAGATCACTTCCCAGCCAAGATCATTTCCTGGCCTATCACTTCCTGGCCAAAAACTTTTCCGAGACTCTGCCCAATTCACTCCTTAAACTTCCATCACCTACAAGACCGTGACACCATCCATCCATCAATCTACAAAGCTCTAAGACGCTGAGTCAAGGACGCTCCACCACCATAGCAGAGACGAGTTCATCACTGTGTTGCTAAGCCGTTGAGGAAAGCTTCAAAGTGTAACTATGACTCTACTTAAAAATTTTATTTCGGTTTTGTGTGTTTCGATTTGCGAGTTGTGTAATTGGAGACAAAGAATTTTCAGAATATTTTTATTAATATTTTTGCGATTTTCAGTTTATTATTGAGTTAATTTCAAGAATTTTTTTATGATGCATGTTACAATTTTGTGCCTTTTACGTGTTTAGGTAATTTCAGAGTTAGGTTCATAAGTTTGCATGCTAGAATCACGCTGAGTGTTCTTGTGTGTTTGCTTAATTTGCCAAGAGTAATTGTTATTTGTTAAGACGTTGAGTTAAACAAGTAGTAATTAGTTCTAAAGGGTGGTAAAAATCATGCTTTAATGATTAAAAGATTCTGGAAATTACGTGTTAAATTCTATGTGTAATGGTTAATTTACACGTGTGAGTTGATTCGAGGGTTAGATAATACTACTAGTTAAGAGAATTACGCTGAGTGTTTTGGAAAATTAGTAGTATTAGGCTTGGTAAGGACTTTTCTGATCCAAGCCTACACTAGAACGAATCAGATAAATAGATTGATCCACTGAGGATTTTCATTTGGGCTCTTATCTAGGCATTAAAGATGGGCACATTTTTGTAGCATGTTGAAATGGATTTTCTGTTTTTACACTTAGTAATTTTCGAGTGGTATTGGTCTAGGTTAGGGAAGTCGATCATTGTATATAGTTTTATTTGTTTTGTTTTTATTTTAAGTAGATAAGGAACCAACTTTCAAAACCCCCATTTTATTCTTTTATTTGTTAATTGACCTTTTTGTGTAGGTGTACCTGCAATCCCGGACTGAACGATCCCTGCTTATCCTATACTGACAACTACATTTTGCAGGGTTAAATTGTGAGGCTATTTTAGCCGCATCATTAATTAAGTATGTTCCCCTTCAGCCATTAACATGCAGCACCTTACTTAATTAGACCTTAGTTTAATTAAGCTTTACACTTAATTAAGTTTTGGTTTCAATTAAGAAGGTCTGCTGCCATCACGTGCTAGACCATTTCTTCCTTTCTTCTTGTCCATTCCTATGCTGACACGTGGACCATCCTCTCTTCACTTTGGCCATTTGATCTTAGCCTCAAATGGTCATATATATAACTCACTTAAACTAATGGATGAACTGAATCTGTCCACCTTGAACTGTATGATGTCACTTTTGGGAAGCGACCAATTTAACCCTGAAATGTCATTAGTAGTATAAGTAAGTAGGGATCGTTCTATTCCGGGGATTGAGGGTACACCTGTCATTGTAGGACAACAAACAATTAAAATTAAAACAAAGTATAATATTCACAAAGATATTCACACTTATAAACATTATTTACGAAAATAAGGGGGATTTTGTTTTTGGTTTTCTTTTTCGAAAATAAAAGCTAAGTTAACTAAATAATTAAAATGCAAAAACATAAAAGTACAAATGGAATGTGGGAACAAGGATCAAAGTCGAAACTCATGATTAAAATTGATTCAAGTTCATCATTGTTCATCATAGTCATCATGTGAAACGTTCCAAGCAAACAATTTCCCATATTTTACTTCCAATGCAAATTAATCTAAGTGAAAGCACATAGACTAATCCTATCAAACATGCATTCAAGCCCTAGAAAGCTAGTCAATCATACATGTTTAACGCAATAAGCACCTAGAAAGGCTATCAACTCAAATGTGCAACTTAGTATGAAAAAAATCCACCTAATTGCAATCTTCTTTTATTAAATTCGGTTTTTGTACAAAACCTTTACTACTTATTGACTCAAGAACACAAAACCATAAAGTTGATTCATGTTCTCAAATTCGTAGCAACATTCACATAAAAACCCTAAATGTTTCGAACCATTCAAGATTATCATACAAAAGATTTCTATCATGCAAATTTAATCAAACACTCGCACAAAAGCAACCATAAATCGCAATATATGAATCTGAAAATTAACAATTAATCATAAAATTTCAGAAATCAATATTCGTTCAAACAATTGTGTCAACTAAGGCATAACCAACGAAAATTACAAAGCAAAGGTTACAAGGAGAATCGGATTACACCGTGATGAAGATGAGATGAATGAAGTGATGAATGGTCTCTTGAATTTCGAAAGCAATCTTCAAGGATGGGGATGGATGATGTGCACGGCTTGTCCTCTTCTTCCTTGGCCTTGCTTGAACTTCGTGGTTGCCCTAGAGGATGGAGAAGAACACGGCTAGGCTAGAGAGAGTTTTCTGATTTTTTCTCAAAGTGTAAACGCAAAAGTATGGACTCCAAAACGTTGAGAAGAGGGGAGATTATATAGGGGACGGCCCCTAGGTTTCCAAGCCGTCCAAAACCCTAGAGAAACTCACGGCATGTGCTTGCTTCTTTCACATAATTTCCTCCAATGATTTCTTGCCACATAAGCCCTATGAGGTGGTCCAACCAATCACAAAATTCCAATATTAATTCCCTAAATAATGCTTGCCGAAATATAGAGATAATTTCTGATTTTTGTCATTTAATTTTGGCCAAAACTCTTTAGGGAATGTAGAATGTATCTAGACTTCTTTTGAGCTTTTCTTTCTCCCACCTTTTTCTCTTTCCTTAAAACTCTCTAGGATATTTCTTTGCCGTCCAAAACCCTAGGGTTTTCACGTTCTCCCTTGTATTTCTCTTCATTCCTCACGGCAATTCATCTAGGGTTTCTTCAAGTAGATTTTCTTTTCCATAAAATAGCCCTAGAAAATCTCCCTAGAAAATCTCCTTTTAATTTCTGATTTTTGGACGCCCTTCCTTGTTTCTCTCTTGCAAATTCACGGCAAAACATCTTTAGGGCTAGGGTTTGCGTCACAAACCCTAGTTCCATGGGCTCTTGGGGTTTTATCCAATTAGCCGAAAATCCAACAAGTCTTGAGAGTTTTTGGGCCTCCATGCGTCACTTTTTATGCCATGTCATCTTCCAACGTCACAACACTTTATTTTCCATTTCTTTTTCATAGTAACGTTGGAAACTTCATAGGTGGGCTTTCCTCCTTTCCGCAGGGTTTCCTGGTTGGACCAGGAAAACTTCTTTTCTTCATTTCTGCTCATTTCTGTGGCTCATTGTTCTTCATCTTTGCTCCCCTTGGTGTTCGCAAGCTCCTTTTTCTATTTATGAGTTCATTTCCACTTTCTAGCTCGGAGGTCCTGAAAATAGAAACTAGTAAGAAAAATAGAAACTTTCCTAAAATGAAAAATGACAACTTTCCTAAACTGAAAATGGGAAACTTTCTAAAAAATGAAAAATAGAAACTACTGAAAATGGAAACTTACTAAAAATGATAAATAGAAACTACAAAAATAGAAACTTTCCCAATCAACGAATGGAAACTTTCCTAAACAGAGTTTTATTAAGGAAATAACGCAGAAAATGTAGGGAAATGCAGTTAAAACGTCGCATTAAAATGCTCCTATCAAATTCCCCCACACTTAGCTTTTGCTAGTCCCTTAGCAAAATCACACTAAGACTCAACAGAAATTAAAGACTCTACAAAAACAATGACTCTATTGCCCTTCAACTTTTTGTCTCAGCAATCTCTTACTTTCACAACACCAAGATTAGCACTCAACCAAGATTCAATGTTAGGCATTCGAGAGTTAATTGAAACACATAATTTACACATACACAAGTAGGACTTGGTTGAAACAATGGTGATGGGTTCTGTTAAGCATGTTTCAGACAAGTATGATTCATATCCTCGCAAAGGTACATCCACTCTTTCTTCTCTCAGATCATGACAGTGCTTAAAAGCTAATACACTCAAGTATATGTGAAAGATAACAAGTATATCACATAATGTAAGAAACGAAAGCACATGTATAGTTTTCTTTAAAGATCTCATGAAGGATACCAACTACTTGCACAGATGGACCCAAGCCATAGGTTCAACTCTTGTAACTCATCTCCACATCAAGGTCTGTCCCATCTTAAGGATCAAGAAGGTCTTCTTAAAGGTTGTAATGGGGCCAAGGCTCAAGGTTTTAAGAAATGAAGGGTAAGGATTTATCAAAGTGTCCTAAAAACCTAGTAGAGCACATATAGATGTAGAAACCTCAAGAAATCCACCAAGGCATCGCAAAAACGTCACTTTCCCTAGAGGTAACATAAAAGGGCCTAATGTCTTCATGTTGGGCCCAATCTTCATTGTAAACTTCCCTTGAACTATAGTGAAATGGACAAAGGCCGAATTTCTCTTTAGTGGGCCTTCAGTTCAAAGTAAACTCCAAAATCACTAAGTATGGGGTACTAAAATCCATAAACATACATTTTTCTTTCTTTTTAGCCGTACACATTTTTTCTTTTCTTTTATTTTTCACGGCTTTCACATATATTTTTTTTTTTATGGATAATTCTACCCCCACACTTGAACTTTCACCTCTTCTCAATTTTCATCCTTAGCCCCAAACCCACGTAGTATGTCTCAAAAGATAGCTCCACTAAGTTCTTAGAACAAAGGGTAGAGTTGTAACTATACTAAGCTTCATGGTTAAGGGTTTTAAGGGTGATGAATAAAAAGGCTTAATGTAGGCTCAAAGGGGCTTATCTAGGGGAGTCCCACGATGGGCACAAATGGGGACACAGGTTTATTTGGCAATGGTGGTAATTCTTAGGGTACGTCTATCCCTTCCAGAATCCGGGCCATGTATTGATATACGTCTCAACAAGCACAAGAGTGAATTCTAGCATTCTCTAGTCCATCAAACTTAATCTATGGCAAGTAATCAATCAAATGAAGAATAATGAGATCATCAAAATATCGCCAAGAAAATAAGAATATATTTTTCATTTATCACTCCAAGAAAAAGGGACATGGCTCAAATATCTCACATGGGCTTTTATGAATCAAAACTCATCTTAACATGCTCATATTCTGTACCAAGGTACGAAATCCATATCCACTACATATGCATACATTTTTCATATATCTCGATTAACCAAAGAATACCATGTTTAAGTCATCTCAATTTGTGATCCTCTTTTAGTCATGAATTTAGAGATATAGAATCATCCTAGACAGTTGAAAGGGCATCCTAAGACTAAAAAATAAAAGCAACGAAATTTTTTTTAAATTTTTGACATTTTTCAAATTTTTTTTTTGTATTTTTCAATATATGACTCAAGATAAAAGTGTAAATCCCTTCCCCCACACTTAAATATTGCATTGTCATCAATGTAATCAAGTATAAGCATGCAATGAAACACTTAAGTATATAGGGATGGAATATACGAAAATAATGACTAAGTACAAAGAAAAATTGGAGGAGTAAAAGGGAAAGAGAGAGCAAATCTGCGTTGATGACTCCTCCACAGCTACGTCAGAATTGGGTTGCCTCCCAAGCAGCGCTTAATGTTTATAGTCTTTCACCCTAGACTTGTACCTCCATTTAATCCTCAAGATTTGGAACGTTTTGGAGGGGTACGGCCTCCACTTCATGTTCCACAAATGCCTCATAGTAAGGCTTCAAGCGGTGGCCATTCACCTTGAACTCGTTATTTGTTTGTTCACTCTTTATCTGCACAGCTCCATGAGGAAACACATGAGTGATAACAAAAGGCCCAATCCAACGAGAACGAAGCTTACCTGGGAAGAGTTTGAGACGAGAATGGAAGAGAATAACTTTTTGGCCCACAACAAAAGTCTTCCTTCGAATCATTTTATCATGGAATGCCTTAGTCTTGTCCTTGTAAATCTTAGCACTTTCGAAGGCATCATTCCTAATCTCCTCTAACTCTTGCAATTGCAGCTTCCTATGAAGCCCAGCTGCATCCATATCCATATTGAACTGCTTCACAGCCCACCAAGCTTTGTGCTCCAACTCCACAGGTAAATGGCAAGGTTTGCCATAGACAATCAGATATGGTGACATACCTATGGGAGTTTTGTATGCAGTTCTGTAAGCCCACAAAGCATCCTCCAAACGTAAGGTCCAGTCCTTCCTGTTAGGGTTCACAGTCTTCTCCAATATCCCCTTAATCTGACGGTTAGAGACCTCAGCCTGCCCACTAGTTTGTGGGTGATAAGGTGTAGAAACCTTATGTGTGACATCATATCTCTTCAAGAGAGCCTCAATCGTCCGATTGCAAAAATGGGATCCTCCATCACTAATGAGAACTCTAGGCATTCCAAACCTGCTAAAGATGTTAGACTTTATAAAATCTGCAACAACCTTAGAGTCATTAGTTCTAGTGGCCTTTGCTTCCACCCATTTGGAAACATAGTCCACTACAAGTAAGATGTAGAGAAACCCAAAAGATGAAGGGAAAGGTCCCATGAAATCTATACCCCAGACATCAAATATTTCAACAGTTATGATATTAGACAAGGGCATTTGATCTCTAGGACCTAGATTTCCTGTTCTTTGGCACTTATCACAAGTTAAACAATAGGCATGTGCATCCCTAAACAATGTTGGCCAATAGAACCCAGACTCTAATACCTTAAATGCAGTCTTCTTAGACCCAAAGTGTCCCCCACATGCTTTAGAATGGCAAAAAGAAAGTATGGCATTTTGTTCATGTTCAGGCACACATCTCCTAATCAGTTGATCAGGGCAATATTTCCACAGATAAGGTTCATCCCAAACATATTGCTTAACAATTTTCTTTAGCCTATCCTTATGAGCACGTGACATGGTATCAGGAATCTTTCTAGACACAATATAGTTCACAATATCTGCATACCATGGTTCACTTACCTGAAGTCCAAAGAGCTGCTCATCTGGAAATGTCTCCACCAGAGGGAGATGATCTTCTTCATGCACCAAGCGACTCAAGTGGTCAGCTACCACGTTTTCACTACCCTTCTTGTCCTTGATTTCCACGTCAAATTCTTGCAAGAGTAGGATCCATCTGATGAGCCTTGGTTTCGCCTCCTTCTTGGTCATCAAGTATTTCAAAGCTGCATGGTCAGTAAAGATAGTAACTTTGGTACCAAGTAAGTAAGAGCGAAACTTCTCAAGGGCAAAGACAACTGCAAGGAGCTCTTTCTCTGTGGTGGAGTAGTTCATTTGTGCATCATTGAGAGTTCTTGAGGCGTAATAGATGGCATAGGGTAGCTTGTCCTTCCTTTGCCCCAAAACAGCTCCAACTGCATAGTCGGAGGCATCACACATCAACTCAAAGGGCAAGGACCAATCTGGAGGTAACATGATGGGGGCAGACGTCAACAACTCCTTAAGCTTGTCAAAAGCTTCTTGACACTCCTTGTCAAAGTGAAAGGGCACATCCTTCTGGAGTAGTTGACATAAGGGTCTCGAAACCTTAGAGAAGTCCTTGATGAACCTCCTATAAAAACCTGCATGGCCAAGGAAAGAACGAATCTCTCTCACAGAAGTGGGAGAGGGTAAGTAACGCACAATATCCACCTTGGCCTTATCAACCTCTATACCCCTAGCAGAGACAATATGTCCTAGAACTATCCCTTGTTGAACCATAAAATGGCATTTTTCCCAATTAAGGACAAGGTTAATTTCCATGCAACGTTTCAAAATTATCTCCAGATTATTAAGACAATCATCAAAATTCTTTCCAAAAACTGAAAAGTCATCCATGAATACCTCTATGATTTTCTCAATATAATCTGAAAAGATACTTACCATACACCTCTGAAAGGTACCTGGAGCGTTGCAAAGTCCGAAGGGCATACGTCTATAGGCAAACGTTCCAAAGGGGCAAGTGAAGGTTGTCTTCTCTTGATCTTCATTTGCAATGGCAATCTGGTTATAACCAGAGTAGCCATCCAGGAAGCAGTAGTAGTCATGTCCAGCTAGGCGCTCAAGCATCTGATCAATGAATGGCAGAGGAAAGTGATCTTTCCTTGTGGTTGCGTTGAGCCTCCTATAATCAATGCATACTCTGTGGCCTGTGACTGTCCTTTGGGGCACCAGTTCATTCTCAGCATTCTTTACCACAGTGATCCCAGACTTCTTGGGCACGACCTGAACTGGGGAGACCCACTTGGAGTCTGAAATAGGGTAGATTACCCCACAATCAAGGAGTTTGATAACCTCCTTCTTCACAACTTCCATCACTGGAGGGTTGAGACGGCGTTGAGCCTCTCTAGTGGGTTTAGACCCCTCCTCCAGAAGTATCCTATGGACGCAAGTTGTAGGGCTGATTCCCTTGATGTCCGCCAATGTCCATCCTATGGCGGTCTTGTGTTGCTTCAACATTTCCACCAACTTCTCTTCTTGTGGAGTCGTTAGTGCAGAGGACACAATCACTGGTAAGGTCTCCTTGTCCCCTAAGTAGACATACTTCAAATGGTCTGGAAGAGGTTTTAGCTCAAGTTCTGGGGCCTGGACCACTGAAGGTAAAGTCTTGTTAGTGGATAACGAAATGGACAAGGGAGAAACGGACTTACCTATATAGGGAGATGCCTCAAGGAAGGAGACATTTTCAATGATTTTCTCCTCACAAGTGTCTTTCAACTTGTCCTCTGGAATGGTGATTCCTTCCTTTGTATAGCCTACCCCACTCTCAAGGGTGGTGACTAAGGTATCCTCATGCATAATGTCAAACATTTTCTGCGCAAGTTCATCCAAAATATCAGTAGAAAAACAATCATGAACCTCTAGGGGATACCTCATGGCTTCAAATATGTTAGAGCCAATAATGTCACCATCGAACTCCATTGTAAGAGAACCTTCATACACATCAATCTTCGTCCTAGCTGTCCTTAAGAAAAGACGTCCCAAAAGCAATGGAGTGGAACTCACAGGGGAGTCCTCCATTTCTAAAACATAAAAATCTGCTGGGAAGATAAGATGGTTAACTTGTACAAGCACATCCTCCAACAAACCTCTAGGGTATGCATTGGATCTATCAGCTATTTGAATGATAACATTGTCAGATTTAAGTTCCCCTAGACCTAGGGTTTCATAAACAGAATAGGGCATAACATTAACAGATGCACCTAGGTCTAGCATGGCATTCTTAAATCTAGAGTTACCAATAGTACATGGAATAGTAAAGCTTCCAGGATCCTTACACTTTGGAGGAATCTTCCTCTGAATTAGGGCAGAGACATTCTCACTTACCTTTACCACCTCCTTCTCACGGTTTACTCTCCTAGTAGTGCAAAGCTCTTTGAGGAACTTGGCATACTTAAGGACTTGCTTGATGGCCTCTAGGAGGGGTAGGTTTACTTGCACCTTCTTGAAAGTTTCCAAGATAGCTTGGTCACTTTCATCCTTCTTAGATTGGGCAAACCTGCGTGGGAAGGGCATGCAAGAAGAAGAAGGGTTAGCAATAACCGAATTTGATAAGTTAGAATTACTACCTTTGATTTCCGGTCTTGCCTTTAATGGTGAGGATGCCTTGGTTTCTTCCTTGGACGTGGCAGGGTCCTTCCCAATTCCCAACTTGGTGGGTTCTTGGTCTTCCTCAATCTCTATACTCATTTGGGCCTTCTTGGGTTGATCCACAAATGGTCTTCCACTCCTTGTAGTCACAACTGATGCATTCTCCACATTAGGGTTAGGTATTGTGTTACTAGGGAGTTTTCCAGTTTCGTGGATCTTGCTCATGAAATCCACAACTTGGCCCATTTGCTTCTTGAGCTCTGCAATGTCCTTGGTGTAGGTCTGTTGTCCTTGAATCAAAGCTTGAGTAGAGTTTGTCAAGGCTTGTGTAGAGCTAGTCAAGGCTTCCAACGTTTTGTCATAGTGAGACATTGACGGTCCAGAGTTCTGTGGATGAGGAGGCATGTAAGGCCTTTGAAAAGATGATCCTTGGAATGAAGGCCCTTGAGGACGTTGGAAATTCCCACCAATAGGATTCTGAACGTTATCATTGTTGGTCCACTTGAAGTTGGGATGGTCCCTCCATCTTGGGTTGTAAGTATTGGAGTAAGGGTCATGCCTAGGACGTTGAGGTCCTCCTTGATATCCTCCTTGATACCCTCCAATAGCATTTGCAGATTCCCATCCTCCATTCTCATTGAGTTGAGGGCACTGATCTGTAACATGCCCTTGCATAGAGCATACTCTGCAAGCTATTGTTGCACTTGGTCCCTTGGAACTTACCACTTGGTTCATGAGGAGAGTAAGCTTATTCAGTTGGTCCTCAATGGCAGTATTCTTGCTCATCTCATGTACCGTACGAGTAGAGTGTCCTATCCCCTCATATTGTTGGGTGTTTAGGGCACGATTAGCTATAAGTTCCTTCCCAACCGCAGGTGACTTATCCACAAAGCTCCTCCAGCTGCAGCATCCAACATTTGCCTTTCCAAGGGTAAAAGTCCTTCGTAGAAACATGTGAGTAGGGTCTCATCCTTCATCTGATGTTGAGGACATTGTGCAAGTAAGGAATTGAACCTCTCATAGTAAGCAGCATAGGACTCATCATGGGCTTGCTCTATTCCACTGAGCTTCTTCCTGAGTGTGATGACCTTTGAAGCTGGGAAGTATTTTTCCAAGAAGGCCTTCCTCATTGTTTCCCATGATGTAATACGTCCAACAGGAAGTTCATATAGTCAATCCTTGGCTCTATCAGCTAGAGAGAATGGAAATGCTCTCATCTTAAGAAGGTTCTCATCTGCCCCTTGTGGTTGCATGTTTACACAAACAGATTGAAATTCTTGAATATGCTTGTTAGCATCCTCCATATTAAGGCCATGGAAAATAGGGAGTTTGTGCAACAGTCCACTCTTTAGCTCGAATTCTGCTTGTCTTCCGGCTGCAGGGGCAGGGTAAATGATGCCTGAAGGAGGTCCTCCTTCAACAGTTGCGGTAGAAAGTTCCCTAATAGATGCCATTCTCTCTTCCTTGACTTCTTCAGGTGGTGGTGAAGATGGTGGTGTAGAGTTGGACGAAACCACAGGTGAAGGTGATCGTGAAGGAGGAGATGGAGATGGTGTAGGTGATGTAGACTCCTCAGAATAGTAGGTCCTCTTCCCTTGCTCGTTAAATGTGTACTCTCTGTATGTTGAAGGAGAAGGACTTATGAACTCAAGGAGTGAAGGACCCTTCAAATGAGCGAGCCTTGCTTCAATTTCCTTTATTTTGGATGGTCCAAAGGGCTCGGTCATTCATAGGAATCCTGAACATCATTAAAATTTAAAGAAATTAGTAAAGTATAAGGTAAACTAATTACAAATTAGTGGTTTATACATCAACTTCACTATTCATGAGTCACTATTCACAAGTTACTATTCACGATTTATACAAGTATAAAGAGAAGTATAAATTACAAACTATCCACAATCTTCACAAATATATTACATAAGAAGTTTATACAAGTATCAAATGTACAAAACAACACAATTTACAAGTGGAGGTTATGTTCAAGTATCTTATTATCTTTACAAATAAAGTTAATATCTTAATTGATCACAAGTTGTAAGTCGAGCCCAATAGAAACCACTACTATTGGTGAGATACGATCTAGGGATAGTCGCCTAGACATAAGTCACTTTCCTTTGTTTCAGAAGGCTAGATGGCCAGATTAAGAGGTAAGTGAGAGGGAGGACTCATTTTGGTGACACTACGGAGGCTACTCCCTCATTGAGGTTTAGGCCCCTATCGGCTACTCCCACATTGTGGTTTACGCACAGTCTATAGTATCTCTGAGATCCAATTTGAACCCATCACCCAGGGTCTCAACCTAAGACACCACCTATATGCCCCTTACTCAGCTTGAAAAGAACTCATGTGTTAGACAGTTCTCCAAATGTTAATAAAAGCCGCCCTCAACCTCATAAGACCTTAGAAAGGCACTAATGAAGGGTTAAGGCCAATATTAACAAAAGGGCCCTTATCTACTCATACGATTTTACACACTTATAATAATCAAGAATTTAACAATATTTATAACTAATTCTTTACATTTCTTTTGTAAAACAAGGTTAGACACATTTTATACAAAAACTTTCAAACAATACTACAAACAAACGTCAAAATTTTTTTTTTTTTTTTTTTTTTTTGACTTTTGACTTTTGACGAAATTAATTACAAATATCTCCATTATTTCCTTTTCTTTACAATTATTTTCAACACTCAGGTACGGGAACAGGGAGTCTCGATGTGCAATGGGACTGAAACAGCTACCCTTTTCAAGACTATGTTTAATCCAATATACCTTAGTGAATCACAATATTTTCATTTGTTATATATATCATTGATTTCAAATTCAATTCCAAGCGGTAAATCAAGAGGACGTGCGGCCCAAGTATAGTCGTCTAGACACAAAGTCCCTCCTACATCCTTTGGGCAACCTTACTGAAATAGCCAGGTAGGGGAGGGCGACCACGAGAGGTAGAATCCATTTTGGCATGAGCTACTCCCACATTGTGGTTTAGGCTCATTTGCATGCACTTCTGGATTCAAGAACCTGTCATAAGCGTTGTCCCCTTCCTAGACACCATCCCACATAGGCTATACTTACTTGGATGAAAAAGGTCCTAAGTGTGAAGACAGTTCAATGAATGTTAATAAAGGCCGCCCTCAACCTTAAGGGACCTGGACTAGGTACCAATAAGGGGTTTAGGCCAATATTAATAAACACGACTTCACCTATTCCTTCTTTAATTTACAACTCACAATTAAAATTCGTATTCAATAATATAAATAACAACCTAAGTAATTAATTAACTAATTTTCGACAATTACAAAATAATTAGCAAGTAAACTTTTTTTTTTTTTTTCGGTCACAATATAAACAAAACACAATATTCACAAAGTGACAAATGATTTTTCAATCCCCGGCAACGGCGCCAAAAATTGATGTCGCTTTTGGGAAGCGACCAATTTAACCCTGAAATGTCATTAGTAGTATAAGTAAGTAGGGATCGTTCTATTCCGGGGATTGAGGGTACACCTGTCATTGTAGGACAAACAAACAATTAAAATTAAAACAAAGTATAATATTCACAAAGATATTCACACTTATAAACATTATTTACGAAAATAAGGGGGATTTTGTTTTTGGTTTTCTTTTTCGAAAATAAAAGCTAAGTTAACTAAATAATTAAAATGCAAAAACATAAAAGTACAAATGGAATGTGGGAACAAGGATCAAAGTCGAAACTCATGATTAAAATTGATTCAAGTTCATCATTGTTCATCATAGTCATGCAAGAGGAGTTGATCATGTGAAACGTTCCAAGCAAACAATTTCCCATATTTTACTTCCAATGCAAATTAATCTAAGTGAAAGCACATAGACTAATCCTATCAAACATGCATTCAAGCCCTAGAAAGCTAGTCAATCATACATGTTTAACGCAATAAGCACCTAGAAAGGCTATCAACTCAAATGTGCAACTTAGTATGAAAAAAATCCACCTAATTGCAATCTTCTTTGATTAAATTCGGTTTTTGTACAAAACCTTTACTACTTATTGACTCAAGAACACAAAACCAAAAAGTTGATTCATGTTCTCAAATTCGTAGCAACATTCACATAAAAATCCTAAATGTTTCGAACCATTCAAGATTATCATACAAAAGATTTCTATCATGCAAATTTATCAACACTCACACAAAAGCAACCATAAATCGCAATATGAAAATTAACAATTAATCATAAAATTTCAGAAATCAATATTCGTTCAAACAATTGTGTCAACTAAGGCATAACCAACGAAAATTACAAAGCAAAGGTTACAAGGAGAATCGCATTACACCGTTATGAAGATGAGATGAATGAAGTGATGAATGGTCTCTTGAATTTCGAAAGCAATCTTCAAGGATGGTGATGGATGGATGTGCACGGCTTGTCCTCTTCTTCCTTGGCCTTGCTTGAACTTCGTGGTTGCC
Organism: Rosa lucieae; assembly: GCA_024704745.1. Taxonomy (NCBI): domain Eukaryota; kingdom Viridiplantae; phylum Streptophyta; class Magnoliopsida; order Rosales; family Rosaceae; genus Rosa; species Rosa lucieae. The sequence continues at coordinate 38,362,157 of CM045498.1, forward strand.
CTAGAGGATGGAGAAGAACACGGCTAGGCTAGAGAGAGTTTTCTGATTTTTTCTCAAAGTGTAAACGCAAAAGTATGGACTCCAAAACGTTGAGAAGAGGGGAGATTATATAGGGGACGGCCCCTAGGTTTCCAAGCCGTCCAAAACCCTAGAGAAACTCACGGCATGTGCTTGCTTCTTCCACATAATTTCCTCCAATGATTTCTTGCCACATAAGCCCTATGAGGTGGTCCAACCAATCACAAAATTCCAATATTAATTCCCTAAATAATTCTTGCCGAAATATAGAGATAATTTCTGATTTTTGTCATTTAATTTCGGCCAAAACTCTTTAGGGAATGTAGGAATGTATCTAGACTTCTTTTGAGCTTTTCTTGGTCTCCACCTTTTTCTCTTTCCTTAAAACTCTCTAGGATATTTCTTTGCCGTCCAAAACCCTAGGGTTTTCACGTTCTCCCTTGTATTTCTCTTCATTCCTCACGGCAATTCATCTAGGGTTTCTTCAAGTAGATTTTCTTTCCATAAAAATAGCCCTAGAAAATCTCCCTAGAAAATCTCCTTTTAATTTCTGATTTTTGGACGCCTCTTCCTTGTTCTCTCTTGCAAATTCACGGCAAAACATCTTTAGGGCTAGGGTTTGCGTCACAAACCCTAGTTCCATGGGCTCTTGTGGGCTTTTATCCAATTAGCCGAAAATCCAACAAGTCTTGAGAGTTTTTGGGCCTCCATGCGTCACTTTTATGCCATGTCATCTTCCAACGTCACAACACTTTATTTTTCCATTTCTTTTTCATAGTAACGTTGGAAACTTCATAGGTGGGCTTTCCTCCTTTCCGCAGGGTTTCCTGGTTGGACCAGGAAAACTTCTTTTCTTCATTTCTGCTCATTTCTGTGGCTCATTGTTCTTCATCTTTGCTCCCCTTGGTGTTCGCAAGCTCCTTTTTCTATTTATGAGTTCATTTCCACTTTCTAGCTCGGAGGTCCTGAAAATAGAAACTAGTAAGAAAAATAGAAACTTTCCTAAAATGAAAAATGACAACTTTCCTAAACTGAAAATGGGAAACTTTCTAAAAAATGAAAAATAGAAACTACTGAAAATGGAAACTTACTAAAAATGATAAATAGAAACTACAAAAATAGAAACTTTCTACAAATAGGAACATTCCCAATCAACGAATGGAAACTTTCCTAAACAGAGTTTTATTAAGGAAATAACGCAGAAAATGTAGGGAAATGCAGTTAAAACGTCGCATTAAAATGCTGCTATCACTGTACTAGCTTTAAGGCAGTTATCAATGCCTTAACGACCATCAATTTGGTTGAAATTTTGCAGAGCTGATCTATACATTACTACCTAAAAACTGAACGGTCAAGATGTGGATAAGAGACGGAAAAGTGACCATAAACTCCAACCTCACACGTTAATTTCAAATTGAGGCCTCACTCTGGATATGATATATATATATATATATATCCAGAGCGGAGCTCAGCTTTGAAATTAATGTGTGAAGTTCGAGTTTTCGGTCACTTTTCGGTCGCATATCCATATCTCGACCGTTCAGTTTTTAGGTACTACTGTATAGATCATCTCTGCAAATTTTCATCGAAATTGATGATCGTTAAGGTATCTAACTTGCTTAAACCAATGGACAGACTGAATCTGTCAACCTGAATCGTACTAGCTTTAAAGAAGTTATCAATGTCTTAACGATAATTAATTTGGCTAAAAATTTGCAGAGATGATCTATACACTAGCACCTAAAAACTGAACAGTCGAGATGTGGATATGTGACCGAAAAGTGACTGAAAACTAGAACTTCACTCATTAATTTCAAAGTGGAGTTCCTCTCTGGATAGGATATATATATATATATATATATATATATTATATCTTTATCTGGGAAGGGAGACCCAATTCTATTCTAAAACTGACAGCACCACCGCACACCAATATTGGGGGCAGCTTTTGGGCTGCTGCCCTCTTCTCTCCTTCCTTCAATTTTTCTTATTTTCTTTACTTTTCTTTTGGGCATGTGAAGGATAACTCACCCAAGACTTCAAGGATTCATCATGGGCTTCAACCTCTACTAGATTCAAGGTTGTAATTCAGGGATAGTCATACTACATTTCTAGTTAATTGTGACTATCTTTGTTTTCTCCTACACTTCTCTACTCTTTTATCTTCAAACTTTATAATTTTGATGTCTATGATTATGGGTTGTGAGTAATTTCTTTGTTGGGGAGGGGGGGGGGGGATGTGTACCTTAACCTCTAAATTTGATGTAATGCAAATTATATATCCTATCCAGAGTGAGGCCTTGGAACCTTTAAATTAACGAATGGTATTAGTGGTATAATTTGGGTTGAATCCGAGAAGAAGTGATTATGAGGATTTGATTTTAGAAATCGTATTTAATTGCCGAATCGTTATTCATGAATTATAATTGTGTACATGGCGATATACCAAGCTATTGCTCGATGAAGGAACTCGTATTTTAAATTAAATGTGCATGCAATATATTATTATTTTTCTGATTGAGGTTTAATTTATTATTTGAATTATTGAGTGTTATGATTTTATGAGCTTGATTTCTTGAGATTTGTTATGCTCTATGAGTTACTGGATTTTTTTTAGTGGATTTTCTTCCCGAGGGCTTTCAATAGATTTTTCAAGCTATTTATTTATGAGTTATTGAGTTGAGAAATGATTTTCGGGAAGTGACTAATTAAGAAAATATTATTAGAACTATTGATTTCGAATATCGGTTTTTATGAGGATTCATGAGTACTGAATGTTTCATTGAATATTTGAGCATGATTGAATTATCGAGATTTATTGAAATTTTGAGCTCTGCACTGATCAGCCTTGAAGTTAGATTAAGATTTCTTTCCGAAAGCATTTATTGATTTACAGAGTATTTGATTTATGCTTTCGAGAATTTATTGAGATATTGAGGTATGAGTTAGCTAGATAATCCTGAGTTATGCTTTCGGTGAATTATTAATGATTTATTGAAGTAATATTGAGTTTCTTTACGAATGCAAGTAATTGAAAGAGGTTGTTTCCAGTTTATTGAGGAGGCTATCTTTGGCGCATGCGTATATTACCTAGTTGGCAGTTCCTTCTAGGTATTAGTCTGGTTGGCAGTCCCTTCCGGTGAGTCACCTGATTGGCAGTCCCTTCCAGATGACATGAGGTAGTTAGTTGGCAGTCCCTTCTAACTACCTGTGTTAGTTAACAGTCCCTTATATCCACCCCTCCTAATCCGGTTGGCAGTCCTTTCCAGATGACATGAGGTAGTTATTTGGCAGTCCCTTCTAACTACCTGTGGTTAGTTAACAGTCCCTTATATCCACCGCCTCCTAATCCGGTTGGCAATCCCTTCTGATGCGTTCATCTGGGTGGCAGTCCCCCCCTTATGGCATGAGATGACTAGACAACAGTCATTTTTAGTCATCAAACGAACCTCTTGAAAAGGATGTTTTAAAAAGGATTGAGGATGAAATTTTAAGAGATTGCAAGATGCTCTATTTTTACGTGATTAAGATTGCAGTAAAGATGATGATTGAAAGTATTTACAAGATTGTTACTGTGACGTCCCGAACCCGAATTCACCGGTTTACTAGTCATTTGGACGGTAAACAACTTTTACTTTTACTTACTTTTACTTTTACTGTCGTTTCAATGCTTTTAGGGGGCCCTAAAAGTTGACTTTTTGTTCGGGTCAAAATTTGAGAAAATTTCCTTCATGAAAGTTGTAGAGGACGTTAAAATCGGAGTTCATAGTAATTTTCTATAAATAGCCGAGTTACTGTGGTAAGTTTCCATTTTCGGAAACTTACCGAGCCCTCTCCTTTCTCTCTCCCCGATTCTCTCTTCCTCTCCGACCTCGTCACCTTCTTCCGGCCATAACTCCTCCATCCGGCGACGGATTTTGACGTGTAAGATGTCGTTGGAAAGCTCTCTTCCTTCTCTTGATTTCTGGGTTAGTTTTGTAGCTTAATATGAACTGTGGAAGGTGCAGCGATGAGAAGAAGATGACGGTCACTGTAGCAGTTTTGAGGTAGCGTCGATATTTTCTGATTCCGGCAGTCTCCGGCCACCAAATTGGCGTCGAAGGTTCGGTTTTTGACATAGATCATTTCCCCTAAGGTCTTTCATTTCAATTTGCAGTGTAGAGGTCGAATTAACAATTTCAATTTCGAGGGTTCTTGGAGTTTTCTGGAAAAATTTTACCGGCCTAATTGGAGCTCTTCCAGGTAAAATTGGAACTTGTTGTAGTTGAGAAAGAGGTTGGGTTTGTTGAGTAGATGGTGCTACCAAATTTTGGTGGCCATCTGAGGTGGTTGCCGCCGGCGCGTGGGGCCCACGCGCTGCCACTGTTGGTGGCTCGTGGAGGCGTGTTGGGCTGTGTTTTAATTCCAGTTTTTAGCCCATTAAATCCTATAAATATTGCAGAGCTTGTATATGAAATTTGGTGAATTTTAGAGAAGCTTGGATTTAATTATGAATTTTTAAAGTTTAGGGTTTCGATTATCGAATTACGAGAATCCGGCCGTCGGATATCTGTCGGTTCTGCCTTGGAACCTTTAAATTAATGAAATGTATTAGTGGTATAATTTGGGTTGCATCCGAGGAGAAGTGGAGGATGTAATTAGAGGATTTGATTTTGAGAACCGTATTAATTATGAATAGTTCATCGGAAAATAATTGTATACAGGGCGACATACCGAGCTATTGCTCGACGAAGGAACTCGTATGCATGGTCGCCTAAACAGTACTGTGAGTGGACATTTGTTTTTAAATTAATTCCGCATGCATATTATTATTTTCTTCCAATTGAGATTTAATTATGTTTTGAATATTTGAGCGTTGATTTCGAGATTTTTTATGAATTACGAGATTAGTATTGAAATTCCTTCCCGAGGGCTTTTAGTAGATTTTTGAGATAGTAATTCAGGAGTTATTGAGTTGAGAAATGATTTTCGGGAAGTGACTCATTCAGAAAATATTATGAGAATTTTGGATTTCGAATATCGGTTTTTATGAGGATTCACGAGTACGGATGTTTCATCGAATATTTGAGCATGATTGATTTATCGAAATTTATTGAGCTTTGAGCTCCCGTACTTATCAGCTTTGAAGTTAGATTGAGTTTTCTTTCCGAAAGCATTTATTGCTTTACAAAGTATTTGATTTTATGCTTTCGAGGATTTATTGAGGTTTGATTTAGTGAGTTAATCCTGAGTTATGCTTTCGGTGAATTATTATTGGTTTATTGAGGTAATATCGAGTTTCTTTCCGAAAGCAAGTGATTGAAGAGGTTTGTTCAGTTCTTGAGGAGGCTATTCAGTTTATTAAGGAGGCCAGTTTTGGCCGCATGCGTATCTTACCTAGTTGGCAGTCCCTTCTAGGTAATAGTCTGGTTGGCAGTCCCTTCCAGACTACAGCTCAGTTGGCAGTCCCATCCGATGCGTCACCTGGTTGGCAGTCCCTTCCAGATGACATGAGGTAGCTAGTCGGCAGTCCCGTCTACTACCTGTGGTCAGTCGGCAGTCCCGTCTACTACATTGGCTAGTTGGCAGTCCCATCTATCCACGCCTCCTATCCCGGTTGGCAGTCCCTTCCGATGCGTCATCTGGGTGGCAGTCCCTCCTAGATGGCATGAGATGACTAGACAGCAGTCCTTTCTAGTCATCAAACGAGCCTCATGAAAAAGGATGTTTTTATAAGGATTGAGGATGAGATTTTAAGAGATTTCAAGATGTTCTTGTTACGTGATTGAGATTTCAGTAAAGAGGATGATTAAGAGTTTTCAAGATTGTTACTGCATGCGAGATTTTAGAGAATACTTGGGAAAGCATTAAGTTTTATTTATACATTTGAAAGTACTTATTTTTCGTCCACTCACTCTAACGGATTTTAAATGTTTTCCCCTGGGCCCTTCGGTTTTAAATGCCCAGTTTGCAGGCCAGTTTAGCGGGGAGGTCGACGTACTTGGGGTTGAGGCATAGCTGTCATAGCTTCCGCATTATAAAAGTATTGGTCGTTCATCTTGTTTTCTTTTCTCTTGTACGTCTGTACATTAGATTGCTCTGATAACCTATGAGATTAATATTCTTAAATTCAGAATTGTTTATGAAATGAGAGATGTGAGATGTTGTGTTATAGGGAGCAGGGTGGCTCCAGGAGAATAAGGATGGATGATTTAGAAGTGTAATTGTTTTTCTACAGGTTTTGGGTTGTCCATTTTTAGGGGAAGTTCTGTCAAATTTTTGGTAGAATTTCTTCTAAGGTGGGCCCCGCAGGGCCTCTTCGGATTTCAGGGTGAAATCCGGGGCGGGTCCTGTCAGTTACTGCATGCGAGGTTTTACATAATAACTTGGGAAAGCATTAAGTTTTACTTATTCATTCGAAATTACTTAATTTTCGTCCACTCACTCTAACGATTTTTAAATGTTTTCCCCTGGGCCCTTTGGTTTTAAATGTCCAGTTTGCAGGCCAGTTTAGCTTGAAGTCGAGCGTAGATGGCGTTGAGGCATAGCTGTCATAGCTTCCCCATTATAAAAGTATCAGTCATTTATCTTGTATTCTATTCTCTTATAAGCATGTACATTAGATTGCTCGGATAACCTATGAGATTAATATTCTTAAGTTCAGAATTGTTTGTGAAATGGGAGATGTTGTGATATAGTGAGCAGGGTGGCTCTAGAAGAATAAGGGTGAATTACTTTACAAGTGTAAATGTCTTTCTACAGGTTTTTGGGTAGTCCACTTTTAGAGGGAGATCCGCCAAATTTTTTGTAGAACTTCTTCTGAGGTGGGCCCCGCAGGGCCACTTTGGATTTTCAAGGTGAAATCCGGGGGGGGGGGGGGGGGGGGTCCTGTCATAGGTAAGGAGATTTCCTATTGGATTTTTCTGTATCAACAGAGACTCATGATACAATTAGGGGGTATAATTAACCGTGGTAATTAGAAACATCACAACTAAATAATTTGAAATTTCACTTTATTAAAAGGATGAGCTGAATATGTCTAACGACATTTGTGAAAAATAAAAGGGAAAATTTCGCGAACAGTACATCAAGTAAATGCCACTAATAATTCTTATACACAAAGTTTCAAACCAAACATTTCGGTACACGAAATCTGAAACTCGACCCACTATCCGTACATGACGTCAATTTTTGACACCAAAATGTCCATAATGCCCTCAGTTCCTTTTTTTTTAATAATTTTTTTTTTCTTCGTTTTTATCTCTGTCTTCTTCTTCTTCCGGGCTCACTCCCTCACTCGATCTTTCGCCGTCGGGGACGGCTCTGTTCCAGGCAAGGCCTTCAGCTCCAGGACCTCAATCTGGCTTAGCGGGGCCCACGAGCTTCAGTTCAACAACTGCGAGAGAGCCAAAGAGGCCCAAATCCACGGGATCGAGACCTTGATCTGCATCCCAACTTCCGACGGTGTTCTTGAAATGGGTTCCTCCGGTTTGATCAGAGAGAACTGGGGGTTGATCCAGCAAGCCAAGTCATTTTTCGGGTCAGATCAGCTCAACCCGGAAACAAGACCGCTCGAGTTCATCAACCGGAACTTCTCCATTTTTGACATCGGCGTCATTGCCGGCGTGCAGGAAGAGGATCACAGCTCGTATAATGACGACAAGAAACATGTTTTTGGTTCTAGCAAGAAGAAGAACGAAGCTCCGAACCCAAACCCAGACTTCACAGATTCCGACTGCCAGATGAAAAGAGCGCCGAAGAAACGGGGCCGGAAACCCAGGCTGGGCAGAGACAAGCCACTCAACCACTTGGAGGCGGAACGGCAGCGTCGGGAGAAGCTCACCTCGCAAGGGCAGCGTTGGAAGCGAGGGAGTGAGCCCAGAAGAAGGAAGAAGAAAGAGATAAAAACGAAGGAAAAAAAAAAACCGAAAAAAAGAACTATTAAAAAAAAAAAAAGAATTGAGGGCATAATGGACATTTTCGTGTCAAAAATTGACGTCGTGTACTGATAGTGGGTCAAGTTTCAGATTTCGTGTACCAAAATGTTTGGTTTGAAACTTTGTGTATAAGAATTATTAGTGGTCTTTACTTGGTGTACTGTTTGTGAAATTTTCCCAAAATAAAAGATAAAAAAGTTTGGATTAATTTCAGTTTACCCCCTGAGGTTTGGGGGTGTCATCATTTCACGCCTTGTACTTTCAATTTTGAATTTTTACCCCCTAAACTTTCCAATTTCAATCAGCCGTGTCCAATTTCTACTATTCCGTCCAAATTGGACGTTAAGTTTGACTTTTGAGGGCTAAAATGGTAATTTCAACATAAAAAAAATTATAAAAAAAAAAAAAAAATTTCTTCTGTTTTTTAGTTTTTTTTTTTTTAATTATTTTATTTTATTTTATTTTGTCTTCAACCTATACACCACAAGTTATAATAGGTTTATAAAAACAAAAAAAATACTCTAAGTGGTTGAAAGCCACTCGCTGGTCTACTATATTTGTGATATATCTCTGATAAAATGAAGAATTTTAGGATATATCCCCAATAAAGTGAAGAAATATTTGTAAAAAATAATTTTACTCTTTATCTGTAAATAAATATATGTGTATCCCCAATAAAGTGAAGAAATATTTGTGTAAAATCATTTTTGGTCTACGATATTTGTGATATATTTCCAATAAATTGAAGAATTTTATGATATATCCCCAATAAACTGAAGAAATATCTGTAAAAAATGATTTTACACTTTATCTGTAAATATCTGTATATCTCCAATAAAGTGAAGAAATATTTGTGTAAAATCATTTTTTACTGATATTTATTTACAGATAAAGTGTAAAATTATTTTTTACAGATATTCTTCACTTTATTGGGGATATATCCTAAATTCTTCACTTTATCGGAGATATGTCACAAATATCGTAGACCAGCTAGCGACTTTCAACTACCTAGAGTATTTTTTTGTTTTTATAAACCTATTATAACTTGTGATGTATAGGTTGAAGACAAAATAAATAAATAAATAAATAAATAAATAAAACGAAGAAACAGAAAAAAAAAACTAAAAAAAAAAAGAAAAAAAAACAGAATTTTTTTTTTATGTTGAAATGACCATTTTAGCCCTCAAAAGTCAAACTTAACGTCCAATTTGGACGGAATAGTAGAAATTGGACACGACTGATTGAAATTGGAAAGTTTAGGAGGTAAAAATTCAAAATTGAAAGTACAGGGGGTGAAATGATGACACCCCAAAACCTCAGGGGGGTAAACTGAAATTAATCCAAAAAGTTTTTTATAGATTTCGTTACATCACAAATTGGAATACATTTTATAGATAGTTAGCTCCTTAATTTAATTGATTTTTTTCTTCATAGAATGAAAACTAAAATCCATGTTTATATTTGAGGGAAGTTGTCTATATTTTATGAAAGATGTTGTAATTTTTTATTATCTTTTAATTAATTTATTATTGGATTGAGATAGCTCATAATTTTGTGAAAGATAGAGAATGGAAAAACTTAGCGGTCTGTTAGGGGCATATAAGTATGTGTTTCTAGTATTATGAACTGTTTAGACTTAAATTTTTGTTTCATTTTGAAATCTTATGAATAGAAGTACTTGAGATGTTGTTATGTACTTTGAGCATCAATAATAATGAAACTTTGTTTACTTACAATATGTATTCTCATTTTGCCTATTCTCATTAGATTTCTTAGCAATAGTACAAGTCAGTTTATAACTATAAAAATGAAGTCAATTAAGAATTAATACATCAGTTCTATAAGCAAAAATCGATGTTTCATTAGATAGTGGATATCAAAATATTATGACGGAATCGATGTCCCAGAAATCAGTGCACATTGAATTATAATATAGAGTTCGATGTTTTATAGAAGATTGGACATCAATACATATAGAATAAACGATGTCCTAAGAGTTACTGGACATTGTTATATAATGAGAACCGATGCGCCGAAGACTAAAAGATATCGTTTGTATTATGAGAAACGATTTAATAGGTATTGTTGTGTTGTTGGACATATACTTCATTAAGCACTAAATTCAAATATAGGAAGGTTTAATAATAGCAAAATACACCAATTTATGATCATACTAATGGTTTTACATTGATTCTGGATGCTTATTCAATGTCTCTTTTTGTATTGGACATTTGCTAAAAATGATGTCTTTTTTATCATGATCTTTAACATCACCCACTAAGACATCGGTAGATATCTTTTTTTATTTTTTTATTTTTTTATTTTTTTTACATCGGCTAGGAACCGATGTTTATTAGCATAATTCTAGTAGTGGTTGTGTTAGTAGAAATATAATTTGGTATTCAAGATTTGTTTGATATAACTTGTTGGGAATTGTTTATGAATTGTAGGGACCAGGTAGGCTCCAGAAGTTAAGGATGGATAAGTTTGTTGAGGAGTGCTGGAATGTTTTTACAAGTTTTGAGTAGTCTATTTTTAGGAAAAGTTCCGCCAAATTTTCAGTGAAATTTTTTCTAAGTTGGGCCCCGCAAAGCCACTTTAGATTTCATGGTGAACCCAGTTTGGGTTCTGTCACTTCTTGGTAGAGCCAAATAGAAGAGGCTTGTTTGCCACTTCTAACAACAATGTTTTAGTGAATATATAATAATGGTTTTTCGTTAACTACTCGACCATTGGTTACTTTAGAATTAATTAATGAAATTTCTTTATGTCCACAGTTTTATTTTCCTTTGCCTCATGAGTATGCAAATAAGATATCTTGAACTTAATTTGGTCATATAGTTTGACCCCCCGGGAGACTGCCAGAGGCATTTCCCATGCCTCTTTAAACTTGAACAATCTTTGGTTCTAATTCCATTCACATTAAAGTGTGAACGAGAACTTCCAACAGAATATCTTTTGCTTTCATTATTTTTTGCATTCTTAGAAGAACGTAAGTGTGGAAAGAATCTTTCCATGGCACCTTAAACCATAGGACTTGGTATAACAATTAACAAATATATTTGGGATATGATGGCATTCAACTTCTATAATGCTTATATTGGGTTGAGGTACTGTTTCATAAATAAGTTAATCCGAAGATATAGTAAAAGATTTAGTACTGTTTACAAAGAACATGGTAAAAGTGAAATAGGTTGGATAAAGATAGAAATCAGAAATGTCATGAATGTTTGTAATTTTATGGACTTCAAAAAGTTAAAAATCTAAAAGTTGTTGTATTCAGAAAATTACACAAAAAAAGTTGAACGTTAAAAAGTTAGGAAATAAAGTTACGCTACAGTAAAAAGTGCAGAAAATAGTGAAATATATATATATATATATATATATATATATAGATGGTACTGAACTTTAAGGAAAATCCATGTATAATATATTCATATATGCGAGTGTGGCAAATAGATCCTATTGCATGAAGCACACCACTTCAGTTGACCATTCGAGATTTTGTTACGTAACAATCCAGATTCTAACTCCTATAAATACATGGATAAGCCTCTCCAGAAAAACACAACCACTTTAATCTACAACATCCATCCTAGCTAATCAATCCATATTTCAATCTCAACTGCAATACACATGGCTTCCCTCCAGATCACCAACATGGAATCCGAAATTCCTGCTGAGCTTCTCATAGCTCACATTATGCAACTCCATGCAAGCATATCCAAGCTCGACTCCCTTCGCCCTTCGAAGCAAGTCAACTCCCTCTTCACCCAGCTGGTCAAGTTGTGCACTCTTCCATCTTCGTTGGATGTTCATGACTTATCCGAAGAGGTCCGAATTATGCGCGAGAGTCTCATCAGTCTCTGCAGCCGAGCCGAAGGTCTGTTGGAGCTTGAGTTTGCCACACTCCTAGGGAAAACCTCTCAACCCATGAACAACCTTAATCTTTTCCCCTACTATGGTAATTATGTCCTGCTTGCCAATTTGGAGAACAAAATTCTTAATGGCAGTGGGGTGGTGCATCCTAACAAGGTCGCCTTTATCGGGTCAGGACCAATGCCTCTCACTTCCATTGTAATGGCTACCCATCACATGAAGTCCGCTCATTTCGATAACTTTGATATCGATGACAAGGCCAATGAGGTGGCTCGCCGAATTGTTGCCTCAGACGCTGATCTAGAGAAGAGGATGACGTTTGAAACTTGTGATATCATGAATGTTCAGGAGAGGCTTGCCGAGTATGATTGCATATTTTTGGCAGCTCTGGTGGGAATGAACAAGGAAGACAAGGTGAAGATTCTCGGGCATATTAGGAAGTATATGAAGGAAGGAAGCTTTTTGCTTGTGAGGAGTGCGAAAGGGGCTAGGGCATTCTTGTACCCTGTTATTGAGGAGCATGACTTGCTGGGCTTTGAGCTTTTGACAATCTTCCATCCCAATAATGAGGTCATAAACTCTGTTGTTCTTGTGCGCAAACCTATCTTTTAAGTTGTCTTCTACGCATACGTTAGTGATTTATACTTCTCCAAGTGTGGTTTACTTCTTTTCTTTTCTGCAAGTAGACAATAAATTGAGGGCTACTAGATAGTGGTAGGTACTCTCCTCTAGTTCTTGTGCTATGGGACACAAACAATGTTGTTTTCTTATTATATCAATGAAGAAAAGTGTTATATATATAATTAATATATAATATATATATATATATATATATGTACGTTAGTATTCATTCTCTAGTGACGAAGTGGTGTTAGTTCAGTGGTTCGAGCACCCACTACCTATGTACGAAGTCATGGGTTTGAGTCACCATGAGGGCATGAGTGAAACCCTTTGATCCTCTTTTAATCAAAATAAATAGCATTCATTCTCTAGTATATCTGTGTGATATATGTCAGATATATCTATCATGTTCCTATGACCTAGCTAGCCTGGAGTCTTAGATGAAGAAAATAGTAGTATAAGTAAGTATGCGTGTTGAAAATGAAAGATCTCACATTAAAAAGGTGACAAAAAATAATGTAACTTATAAATGGGTGGATCACACCCAATTGTACCGAGGCCTTTTGTGATTAAAACTCAACACCTAATTGTTGATACCCAAAAAATCAATATTATTGAGTGAGATTGATGAGAGAATTGTGTTTCATTATTGAGAATAGGAGCCCTATATATAGGGATTACAAAGTGCATGTTCTAATGTTACCAGGAAAACTAATCCTAGTAGGACTAGGAATTCTAGAACCTTCTCTCCTATTACAACTATGAAACTAAGCCTAGTTTCAATAGGCACACAAAACTGATTTTCCTTCAATACTCCCCCTTGTGCCACTCAAACTTGGTGGTGACGCTTCGTTCGTTACCTCGTTAAAAAGATTGCTCGAGTGAAAAACCCTGTGGGATAAAAACAAGCTCGAGGAGGAGAAAAGAGTACAACACGTCCTTCACTTCTTCAAGATCGAACATGTAGACATCATAACTCCCCTTGATGTCGATATCTCCCCCTGACTGCTACAATCATGGGAGTTCGGATAACTTTCTCAATCCGATGCTCTTCACATGTTTCTCGAAGGTGGATTTAGGTAACGACTTAGTGAATAAGTCCGCAACATTATCCTTTGATCGGATTTGATTCACTTCAATCTTTAGAAGTGATTGTTGTTGCTGATTATAAAAGAACTTAGGCGATATATGCTTGGTGTTGTCACCCTTGATGAACCCTAACTTCATTAGCTCAATACAAGCTGCATTATCCTTATAAATGCATGTAGGTTCATCCGTGGTAGACTTCAAACCACAACTTCCTTGAATATATCTAATTATAGACCTTAGCCATATACATTCAGGCACAGCTTCATGTAGAGCAATAATCTCTGCATGGTTTGAGGAAGTAGCAACAAGGGTCTATTTTGTAGACCTCCAAGATATAGCAGTGCTTCCCATGGTAAAGACATAACCCATTTGGCCCTTTATGAGGGTCAAAGAGGTACCCTGCATCAGAAAAACCTATCAAAACATCATTGTCATTTTGATGGAATGGAGGAGGGTGAGGCCAGCCACCTTTGGTGGTGGCAGCGGCAATGTTGCCGGCCATGGCATTTTGGACGATGGCTCTTGAGCCAATTTGGTCCGATCTCATCCTTCCATCATTCCTTTTCTCTTTGTAGGGATAGAATAGGCTCATATCAATCGTACCTCTTAGGTATCGAAAGATTGTCTTTACACCATCCAATGGTGGCGTGTTGGCGCAGAGCTCTATCGAGCTAACAAGTTCACTGCGAAGGAGATGTCTGGTCTTGTGCATTGAGCTAAGTACAATAATGCGCCTATTGCACTTAAATAGGGCACTTCGGCCTCTAATAATTCTTCGTCCTCATCCTTTGGACGAAATGGATCTTTTCCGGGCTCAAGACTACGACCAATCATGGGAGTACTCACTAGCTTTGCTTTACCTTCATTTAGAATTTCTGAGTATATGCAAACTGATGGATCAAAATTCCATCACTACGGTGCTCGAGTTCTAAACCGAGACAAAACCGTGTTTTTCCAAGATCTTTCATCTCAAATTCGGATTTCAAATATTTAGCAGTTTCCTTTTAACTCATCTAGAGTTCCAATTAGATTTATGTCATCGATATAAACTGCTACGATTGCAAATCCCGAACTTATTCTTTTAATGAACACGCTTGGGCATATTTCATTATTAATATATCCTTCCCAATCAAGTAGTCACTTAGACGGTTATACCACATCCGTCCGGATTGTTTTAATCCATATAGTGAGCGTTTTAATCTTATTGAAAACGCGCTCCATGGTTTAGGGCCACTTGACTTGGGTAATTGAAGTTCATCTGGGACCTTCATATATATCTCTGAATCTAGATCCCCATAGAGATATGTTGTAACCACATCCATAAGCTGCATGTCAAGTTTTTCGGAAACAACCAAACTGACAAGTTAGCGAAATGTTAAAATGTCCATTACTGGAGAATACGTCTCCTCGTAGCCGATTCTAGGAAGTTGTGAGAAACCTTGCGCCACGAGGCGGGCTTTATATCTAACCAGCTCATTTTTCTCATTACGCTTTATAACAAAGACCCATTTATGGCCAACAGTTTTTACATATGGGGGTGTATGCGTTATAGGTCCAAATACCTGTCTCTTTGCTAGTGAGTCCAAGTAAGCCTGGATCGCATCTTTCCATTTAGGCCAATTCGCTCTTTGTTGACATTCTTCGACAGAGCGAGGTTCGATATCATCATATTCTATGATTCCTTTTGCAACTTGATATGCAAATGGATCATCAATAGCCATAGAATTTCTATCCATCATCTCATGTACACTAGTGTAATTCATGGAGATCTCTCTATTCTCTAGAATTGGTTCTGCCATTGGAGCGTCCCCCAATGATGTCTCTTGGACATAACCATAATCTGGAATATCCTCATGAGATGGATTATTTACATCGATAATTAATGGATTATTTTGTGCCAAACTCGCTTTCTTTCTTGGGGAATCCATCGAACCTATAGGCCTCCCGAGCTTCCTGGCAGGGGTCGTGGGCTTAGCCACAACGTCACCATCACTGTGAGAGGGGACGTTGGCGCCATGCTCAGTTGCCCTTGAGATGGCATCATGTCCTCTAATTTTAGGGACATCAATCCTTGCAGGCACGTTTGCAGCAGGTATATATGTGATCTCGTCACTTTAACGATATCAGAAAACTCATTAGGCATCGATTCTACTACGTTCTGAAGATCGAGAATTCTCCGCACTTCAATTTAGGACTGTGCGGTTCGGGGATCAAGATGAGATAGAGTGGGGATAGACCACGACAATTCCTATCATTCCTGTTGAACATTTATGTTCTTATCTCCCCCTAACAACGGGAAGAGATCGCCTGTCAAGGGTTCTAAGTAGCGGACAATCAATAGAGAATCATATCCAACATAAATGTCTAATCGTCTTTGAGGACCCATTTTGGTGAGCTGTGGCAGCGCAATTGGCACATAAACTGCACACCCAAATATGCGTAAGTGTGAGACATCAGGCTCATACCCAGTCACCATCTGGGACGCAGAAAAGGGTTGAGTGGCAGTAGGCCTCAAACGAATAAGCACAACTGCATGCAATATTGCATAGCCCCAAGCAGAAATAGGGAGATTGGTGCGCATTCCCAATGCTCTAGCAACCATTTGTAGTCGTTTAATGGCGGCTTCTGCGAGACCATTTTGGGTGTGAACATGAGGAATAGGATGTTCAATTTCAATCCCAATGGACATGCAATAATCATCAAAAGTTTTTGATGTAAACTCCCCAGTATTGTCTAATCTTATAGACTTAATAGGATGATCAAGGTGGTGAGCCCTTAACTTAATAATTTGGCTAGGAGTTTAGCAAATGCAGCGTTCCTTGTGGACAATAGCATGACATGTGACCAGCGTGTCGATGCATCAACCAACACTATAAAATATCTAAATGGTCCGCATGGTGGTTGAATAGGTTGATGTCGCTCGAAGCAAGCGCATAATTTAACCCTGAAATATCGTTAGTAGTATAAGCAAATAGGGATCGTTCTATTCCGGGGATTGAGGGTACACCTGTCATTGTGAAACAAATAGAGAAAAGTATTATTTACAAAAATAAAATAAAGAATAAATATATACAAGTGAACAAAAATAAGGGGGGGTTTAGGATTCTTAAAATTAAAATTAAAATAAAGAAAACATAAAAACATATATACAAGAGTGGAACGCAAGGAACAAAGATCAAAATCAATTCCATGTAATCAAATTCGATTCGAACCCTATAATTGTTCTTCCAATTCATGAGAGAGGAGTTGATCATGTGAAACATTCGAAAGCAAATGATTTCCCATATTTTACTTTTCAATGCTAATTAACCTAAGCGAAAGCACCTAGATTAATCCTATCAAACATGCAATCAAGCCCTAGAAAGCTAGTCAATCATGACATGTTCAACGCATTAGACATAGAGAAAGGCTATCAACTCAAGTGTACAACTTAGTTATGGAAAAGTCCACCTAATTGCAATCCTTCTTCAATTAAATTCGATTCTTGTCCAGAACCTTTACTACTTTTGATTCAAGTTACACAAAACGAAAAGTCGATTTCATGTTCTTAAACCTAGCACCAATTACATGCAAATCCTATAAGTGTCGACCCAAATAAGATAAACATATAAAAGTTTTCTGTAAAGCAAATTTAATCGAACAAACTCACATAAGCAACTTAGAATCACAATTATAGAATTCGAAAACTTTATTTAAACATAGAAATTGGGCTTAAACTTGCCCTAAACATTATTGTTAGCTAGAAACAAGTTCATACGAAATCAAACAAGGAAACCAAAAAGGTTACAAGGAAAAGGAACGAATTACACGTGAGTGGAGAGATATGGAGATGGAGAGCTAGATGGTTGGATCTTGAATCTTGGAAGCAAGCCTTCAAGGTGGATGATGGAGGATATGATCTTCACGGCTCCTTCTTCTTCTTCCTCTCCTTGCTTGAAAATGCAGAACTTTGCAACTAGAGAATGGAGAAGGAAAATGGAAAGGAAATGGAGAGACAAAGAAGATGAGATGGATGAAGGAATTGGTTTGTGTGTGGGAAAATGGAAAGGAAATGGAGAGACAAAGAAGATGACATGGATGAAGGAATTGGTATTTGAGAGTGAGAGGAGAAGTGTATTTATAGCCCAAAAAATGATGAATGGAGGGTGGAGATGAACATAAATGAAGGGCTAGATATGTTAGACAAATTTGTAAAAAATATATTCCCACTTGTTTATCACTTGTTCAACTTGAATTGATTTTCCTCCTCAAGATTTTCCACTTGGTTGCAACTTTGATTTTCCTCCTCAAGATTTTCCACTTGCTTGCAACTTTGATTTTCCTCCTCAAGATTTTCCACTTGGTTGCAACTTTGATTTTCCTCCTCAAGATTTTCCACTTGCTTGCAACTTTGATTTTCCTCCTCAAGATGTTCCACTTGCTTGCAACTTTGATTTTTCCTCCTAAGATTTTCCACTTGCTTGCAACTTTGATTTTCCTCCTCAAGATTTTCCACTTGGTTGCAACTTTGATTTTCCTCCTCAAGATTTTCCACTTGCTTGGAGGTCCTAAAAATAGAAACTAATAAGAAAAATAGAAACTTTCCTAAAATGAAAAATGGCAACTTACTAAAAATGATAAATAGAAACTATAAAAATAGAAACTTTCTACAAATAGGAACTTTCCCAATCAAAGAATGAAAACTTTCCTAAACAGGGTTTTAATAAGGAAATAACGCAAGAAATGTAGGGAAAAGCAAGTAAAACGTCGCATTAAAATGCTCCTATCAAATTCCCCCACACTTAGCTTTTGCTAGTCCCTTAGCAAAATCACACTAAGACACACACTAACACTCAACGAAAATTAAAGACTCTACAAAAACAATGACTCTATTGCCCTTCAACTTTTTGTCTCAGAAATCTCCTACTTTCACAACATCAAGATTAGCACTCAACCAAGAATCAATATGTAGATATTCAAGAGTTAATTAAAACATATAGTCCACACATACACAAGTAGGACTTGGTTGTGACAATGGTGATGGTTTCTGTTAAGCATGCTTCTAACAAGTATGATTCATATCCTCACAAGGTATATCCACTCTTTCTTCTCTCAGAATTCAAGACAATGCTTAAAAGCTTATAATCACTCAATTATATGTGAGAGAAAATATTTTGAGGCAATCAAATAGCTCACATATATAAGAAACGAAAAGCACTTTGTGAATATAATTTTTTTTTTTGAAAAGATCTCATGAAGGATATCAACTACTTGCACGGATGGACCCAAGCCATAGGTTCAACTCTTGTAACTCATCTCCACAAATCAAAGGCTGTCCCATCTTAAGGATCAAGAAGGTCTTATCAAGGGTTGTAGTGGGGCTAAGGCTCAAGGTTTCAAGAATTGAAAGGTAAGGATTTATCAAAGTGTCCTAAAAACCTAGCAGAGCACATGTAGATGTAGAGACCTCAAGAAATCCACCAAGGCATTGCAAAAACGTCACTTTCCCTAGAGGTTACATAAAAGGGCCTAATGTCTTCAAGTTGGGCCAAATCTTCATTGTAAACTTCCCTAGAACTATAGTGGAATGGACAAAGGCCAAATTTTTCTGTAGTGGGCTTTCAGTTCAAAGTAAACTCCAAAATCACTAAGTATGGGGGACTAAAATCCATAAACATTTTTCTTTCTTTTCTTTTCTAGCCGTACACAATTTTTTTTTTTTTTCATTTTTTTTTCACGGCTTTCACATAATTTTTTTTTTCTCATGGACAAGTCTACCCCCACACTTGAACTTTCACCTCTTCTCAATCTTCTTTCTCAATGCCAAATCCTCAAGTAAAGTCCCAAAATATAGCTCCGCTAAGTTTTTAGAACAAAGGGTAGGAGTGTAGCTATACTAAGGTTCAGGGTTAAGGATTTAAGGGTGATGAAAGAAAAGGCTTAATGTAAGCTCAAAGGGGTTTATCTAAGGGAGTCCCACGACGGGCACAAATAGGGACACATGCTTATTTAGCAATGGTGGTAATTCCTAGGTTGCCTCTATCCCTTCCAGAATCAGGGCCATGTATTGACAAACGTCTTAACAAGCACAAGAGCGAATTCTAGCATTTTCTAGTCCATCAAACTTAATCTATGGCAAGCAATCAATCAAATGAAAGAATAATGAGATCATCATAACATCGCCAAGAAATTAAGAATATATTTTTCAATTATCACTCCAAGAAAAAGGGACATGGCTCAAATATCTCACATGGGCTTTTATGAATCAAAACTCATCCTAACATGCTCATATTCTGTACCAAGGTTACGAAATCCATATCCACTACACATGCATGCATTTTTCATATATCTCAATTAACCAAAGAATACCATTTTAAAAATCATCTCAATTTTTTGATCATCTTTTAATCATGATTTCAGAGATATAGAATCATCTTAGACAGTTGAAAGGGCATTCTAAGACTCAAAAACAAAAACAAAAGTAACCAAATTTTTTTTTTTTTTAAATTAATTTAATTTCAACACTTAGGTACGGGAACAGGGAGTCTCGATGTGCAATGGGACTGAAACAGCTACCCTTTTTCAAGACTATGTTTAATCCAATATACCTTAGTGTATCACAACATCAATTATAAACACAAAAAACACAATCCAACATCAACTATTTTTCATTTTTTTTATATATACTAACTACTAAAAACACAATAAAGCAATAACCCTTCCCCCATACTTAATTCATGCATTGTCCTCAATGTATAAACAAATATAAATCATGCAAAGCATAAATCAAGCATAGAAGAGAAAATGAACACAACGAAACCTAAAACAACTTAAAATTTAAGAAAATAAAATAGAAGGAAGAGTTCAAGAAAGCAAATCTGCGTTTGATGGCTCCTCCACAGCTACAATTGAAATGGGTTGCCTCCCATGCAGCGCTTAATGTTTAAAGTCTTTCAGCCTAGACTTGTACCTCTATTTACTCCTTTGGAGGAGCGGTATGCGGGCGAGTGACAGCCCTCTTGCTGGTTTCAGCCTTCGGAGGCGGGTCCTCATGTTGTGATGCAGTAGCGTCCTTGCGAGGAAACCCAGGAGGATAACTCTGCAAGTTATTGACTTCCTGAGCAAGCTTGTTTATTGCAGTGTGACAGCGGATCAAAGAGCAGTTCATCTCAGAGATGTAATCGATCATGCAATTGACTCTCCAATCTGTCACCATAATACCATCGCGGAGAGAGGAACGCAAATCATCAATCGAATCCGACAAGCTTTCCAGGGTGGCCATAGGACGAGGAGCACGAGCAGCTGGTGAGAAAGAAGACTCTCCGGGATGCAGTCTGGGAGAGCGACGAGGCAGAGGAGGGGGACTGCGGGTACGCTCACGGATAAGATGATGGTCCCCTGGACCAGTAAGCCCAGCTCTAGTGGCCGCTTGACGACCTTCTTCTTCCAAAGAGAGAACACGGCGTTGATTGACGCCCCTGCGAGGGGTAACCTTGGTTCGAGCCATGAGGAAGTAGAAGGAATTTGAAACTGCACGCTTAGACAAACCTTAGTAAAATCTGGAGGAGACAAAAAAGGATGTATATGTAAAGCACAAAATAGGGTAGAAATGTCAACAGGCACACGGTTTTAACAAAGCTTCTCCGGGAAGGAGAAGAGTTATGACAGTTCACGGCCCAAGAAACTCCCCCACGTGTAAATATTCCTTTCTTTTCCTGGATTTATGGCATGCTTTCGGCTATAGCTTGTCTGTCACGGATCCTCGAGATTCGTTTGATTCCCCCACGCGTCCTTTCTTTTCCTTGATTCACGGCAATTAAACCTGCTTTCGGCTGTAGCTTATCTGTCACAGCTCCTCGAGATCAGTTTGGTTCCCCCACGTGTCCTTCACGAGCCAACAGCTTTTCCGTATTTTCGGGTGACTTTAATCCAACGCGTAGATTTAATCTCAGAGATCGTCGATCCAACGGTGGAGATCTGCTCACTCGTTCTATAAATAGGTGCATTCTGAGCGACTGTTCACTCCAAAAGAAAATTCTTCCGAGTTCCAGTCTTTCTCTCTCAACCCTTCAGCCTTTCTTTCGAAACTCAAATCCTTTCTTCATCAACATGGAACCACGAACTCTGCAACTAATGGAGTTACAAACCCAGCAACAAATGGAATTACAAGCCCAGCAACCAACCGAGGAGGGAGGAAGTATCCAAGCAGCCGGGAGTAGTAACCGATGGGCTCCCACACCGCCTCAACTAAGAATCCTCAAGGGCCTTTACTATGATAAGGGTTTTAAGTACCTATCTCCAGAGCAGATTCAAGAGATCTGCCTTCATCTGAAACAGTATGGGCAGATCGAGGACAAGAACGTCTTCTTTTGGTTCCAGAACCTCAAGGCTCGTGAGAGGCAGAAGTTGAAGGAATTTCGGAACGTTCGGATTGGTGGCTCTCTCGATCTCAATTTTGGATCCACTAGTTCTACTGATGATGGTAGGTCCATTGATCTGAACTTTGGTTCCACTGGTTCTACTAGTACTGACAGATCCATTGATCTAAATTTTGGGTTACGTGTCGGCTATGGTGTTGATGGATCGATCATGGAACAACGAGGAGAATATCACCAGGAGATTGAAACCCTTCCACTATTCCCCATGCATGGTGAGGACATCTTTGCCAACATGAAGACTACTTCTGAGGGAGGTAGCGGTTATGGCGGTGGCTCTCGCATTTCCCTTGAGCTCAGCCTCAACTCCTACAGAGATGCAGACATGGCTTAGTATAGAGTATTATTATTATTATTATTTTTTTAAATTTTTTTTTTTTGTAAATAGCTGAATTTAATAAGACTGAATGAATGCAGTTTTTTTTTTTTTTTTTAAATTTTTTTTTTATATATATAAAGGACTCAAAAAATAAAAGACAAATATAAATATATATAGGACTCAAAATGAAAGACAAAAATATTTATAGGACTCAAAATGAAAGACAATTATATAAATCTCTTCCCCCACACTTAAATATTGCATTATCTTCAATGTAATCAATTAAAAGCATGCAATGAAATAAGTAAGCATAGATAGAAGACATTTACGAAAACAAATCCTAAAATAAAAACAATAGAGAAAAATTGAAAAATAAAAAGAAATAGGGAAAGAGAAAGCAAATCTGATTATATTCTGAATTGGGTTGCCTCCCAAGTAGCGCTTGTATTTTATGTCTTGCAGCCAGACGGTACCTACATTAAATAAAGTTAGTAACTATAATTAACAAAGAAATACAAAATAAAAACAAGTATAACTATTAATTACAAACTACAAGTAAAATTAACAAGTATATTGTACATAAGACACAAGTTAAGTACACAAGTGAGTATAAAACGTGAAAAGTATTTTTACAAGTTTAAAGTGTGAAACAACAAAATAATTTACACGTATAGAGTATTCACAAGTATTTCTTTTATTATAAACATTATTGATATCGAATCAAATTCCAAGCGGTAAATCAAGTGGACGTGCGGCCCAAGTATAGTCGCCTAGACACAAACTCCCGTTCAAATCGTTTGGGCAACCTTACTGAAATGGCCAGGTGGGGGAGGACGAACATGAGAGGAAAAATCCATTTTGGCATGAGCTACTCCCACATTGTGGTTTATGCCCATTTGCAAGCACTTCTGGATTCAAAAACCCGTCATGAACGTTGTCCCCTTCCTAGACACCATTCCACATAGGCTATACTTACTAAGATGAAAAAGTTCATAAGTGTGAAGACAGTTCAACAAGTGTTAATAAAGGCCGCCCTCAACCTTAAGGGACCTGAGCTAGGTACCAATAAGGGGTTTAGGCCGATATTAACAAAAGAGACTTCACCTATTCCTCTCAATTTACAACCTACAATTAAAATTCGTGTTCAATAATATAAATAATATTTAAACTAAGTTTTAAACAATTTATATACAACAAATATATATACAATAAATGATACAATTTAGCAAGTGATTTTTCAATCCCCGGCAACGGCGCCAAAAATTGATGTCGCTCGAAGCAAGCGCATAATTTAACCCTGAAATATCGTTAGTAGTATAAGCAAATAGGGATCGTTCTATTCCGGGGATTGAGGGTACACCTGTCATTGTGAAACAAATAAAGAAAAGTATTATTTACAAAAATAAAATAAAGAATAAATATATACAAGTGAACAAAAATAAGGGGGGGTTTAGGATTCTTAAAATTAAAATTAAAATAAATAAAATAAAGAAAACATAAAAACATATATACAAGAGTGGAACGCAAGGAACAAAGATCAAAATCAATTCCATGTAATCAAATTCGATTCGAACCCTATAATTGTTCTTCCAATTCATGAGAGAGGAGTTGATCATGTGAAACATTCGAAAGCAAATGATTTCCCATATTTTACTTTTCAATGCTAATTAACCTAAGCGAAAGCACCTAGATTAATCCTATCAAACATGCAATCAAGCCCTAGAAAGCTAGTCAATCATGACATGTTCAACGCATTAGACATAGAGAAAGGCTATCAACTCAAGTGTACAACTTAGTTATGGAAAAGTCCACCTAATTGCAATCCTCTTCAATTAAATTCGATTCTTGTCCAGAACCTTTACTACTTTTGATTCAAGTTACACAAAACGAAAAGTCGATTTCATGTTCTTAAACCTAGCACCAATTACATGCAAATCCTATAAGTGTCGACCCAAATAAGATAAACATATAAAAGTTTTCTGTAAAGCAAATTTAATCGAACAAACTCACATAAGCAACTTAGAATCACAATTATAGAATTCGAAAACTTTATTTAAACATAGAAATTGGGCTTAAACTTTGCCCTAAACATTATTGTTAGCTAGAAACAAGTTCATACGAAATCAAACAAGGAAACCAAAAAGGTTACAAGGAAAAGGAACGAATTACACCGTGAGTGGAGATGGAGATGGAGATGGAGAGCTAGATGGTTGGATCTTGAATCTTGGAAGCAAGCCTTCAAGGTGGATGATGGAGGATATGATCTTCACGGCTCCTTCTTCTTCTTCCTCTCCTTGCTTGAAAATGCAGAACTTTGCAACTAGAGAATGGAGAAGGAAAATGGAAAGGAAATGGAGAGACAAAGAAGATGAGATGGATGAAGGAATTGGTTTGTGTGTGGCAAAATGGAAAGGAAATGGAGAGACAAAGAAGATGAGATGGATGAAGGAATTGGTATTTTGAGAGTGAGAGGAGAAGTGTATTTATAGCCCAAAAAATGATGAATGGAGGGTGGAGATGAACATAAATGAAGGGCTAGATATGTTAGACAAATTTGTAAAAAATATCTTCCCACTTGTTTATCACTTGTTCAACTTGAATTGATTTTCCTCCTCAAGATTTTCCACTTGGTTGCTACTTTGATTTTCCTCCTCAAGATTTTCCACTTGGTTGCAACTTTGATTTTCCTCCTCAAGATTTTCCACTTGCTTGCAAGTTTGATTTTCCTCCTCAAGATTTTCCACTTGCTTGCAACTTTGATTTTTCTCCTCAAGATTTTCCACTTGCTTGCAACTTTGATTTTCCTCCTCAAGATTTTCCACTTGGTTGCAACTTTGATTTTCCTCCTCAAGATTTTCCACTTGCTTGGAGGTCCTAAAAATAGAAACTAATAAGAAAAATAGAAACTTTCCTAAAATGAAAAATGGCAACTTACTAAAAATGATAAATAGAAACTATAAAAATAGAAACTTTCTACAAATAGGAACTTTCCCAATCAAAGAATGAAAACTTTCCTAAACAGGGTTTTAATAAGGAAATAACGCAAGAAATGTAGGGAAAAGCAAGTAAAACGTCGCATTAAAATGCTCCTATCATAGGTCCACAAATATCACCTCGGATTCTCTGCAAGAATTGTATATTTTCTTTAGTGTCCTTTGCGTAGGATGGTCTCGATCCTAGTTTTGCTAAAGAGCAGGCTTTGCAGAACGAATGATGGGCTTGAGAAACAACCAATGAGGATTTTGGTTGAGCCATGAAGTCACAATTGACTTTAGAAGTAGAAGGAGGAGTCAAACAATGGTCCATGGCATCAAAGCCATGTTGTTGCCGTAGGGGGTAGACGGCGCCGACCCTAAGTGGCCGGTCTTGCACAGTCTTGGCACCGTGAGGCGTAGGTGCATCTCCTCTAACCAATTTTTGGTTTTTACTTCTCTTCGTTCTAAAGAATGATGTCCGTGTGAAGTCTTTAATATACTGATCATCATATCACGACTTGGGTGTCCCAAACGATCATCCCAAAGCCTATATGTGTCGGAATCCCATAAATCATCTCTCATAACATGACTGGATTCAATTATTTGAATAGTGGTTGCATACAACCCACTATAACGACACATAAGTTTCTCTAAGACTCTTGTATTTCCGTAGTCATTAGAGGTGATGCAAAGGAACTCTTGTCCATTCTCACAATGTGTTTCCACATGAAAACCATTGGCTCTTATATCTTTGAAGTTCAAAAGGGTTCTTTCAGCCCTAGGAGTGTAGAGAGCTTTAGTGACATTAATGATGTGCCATGTGGCAATAAGAATTGAGCTGGTCCTTGACCATGAATTAATTTAGATGACCCTGCCATCGTAGTCACTGAAGATCGAGTAGGCGTCATCTCAAGAAATAATTGCCTATTTCGAAGTATGGTGTGCGTAGTAGCACTATCCACGAGGCATTCTAGCTCTCTGGGAAACATACTTGAATGAATAAAGTTCGAATCAAAATTGACACTTTATTTCAATGAAAGCCAATGATTACGTCAAAGTTTCTAAATTTAATCCAAAAAGGTTAATCAAGCTTAGACAAGTATTAGTTACTCAATCAGTTTGGTAATTCCAATTTGGTTGTGACCAGGTAAGGTAAGGCGAGATTTTGGTGGAGCGTTGCTCACTTTTAAAGTCGTTCTCTCAGTTCAAACCTTTCCTTGACATCACAATTACTCTTGAGTATGCCTAGTGAGAAAGAGTTATAACCACTATCTTTGTTGATAGTTTCCAAATTTTTTGGATTTGGATTGAAACCAATGACGTTTATATGGTCAAATTTTTTTGCTTACGAATGCTCTTAGTCCGTAGCCTATGAACGCTCTTAGTTCGTAAAAATCAATGCTCACGGACGCTCTTAGTCTGAAGATAATGAACGCTCTTAGTTCGTATGTAGCATGAATCCCCATGATTCCGCTTTTAGCAAATGGAATCCATGTTACAGAAAAGTAGGATGTAGGAGAAGGGATTTTGTAAGTCCCCGAAGAAAAGTAAATTTAAATTTCAAAAACGGGAACAACTTACTTGGGAAAACATACTCATGAATTTCGAAACTGGAAATTCTCAATACAAGTGCATGTTGATGCAGGCATGCTATCGATCCTGGGTCAGGTATTGCAAATTATCTTTCAATCCCTATTGTGTAGTCGATACAGGTCTGGCCGAGGTAAGCCGAGGAGCTGGCCGACAGATGCTTGCGCAAGGGCGCATAGGCGCTGCAGGGGCAGGCATGCAGATAAGGCTAGCATGGGCAAGGAGCTGCTGTAGTGATGCTTGAATGTGGCAGCGGCGGTTTTCAAGGATTTTTGTTGAAATTCAGAGAAGATTTGCCTCTTGAACAGCTTTCACATCAATTGGTGTACAGGTTTCAAAACAGCTCCGATAAGGCTGAAATTAGGAGGTCAGATAGAAGAGACAGAGATTAAAAACTTTGATGAAGGAAGAATTTTGATCTGAGGTCCCTATCAAGACGTTTCGGGGCTTGTAAATAGGCTGATCTGCACAAGAATGAGAGTCCTGCTGTGCTGCAGGGGCAAAAGGCGTGCGACGATGCTGTAGGGGCAGTAGGCGGCACACTGGTGCATAAGGGCTGCAGGGGCAGCATGCAGGGCAGGGGAGCACCGGTGGGCAGCAGCTGCTAGTTTAGCACGGGCTAGGTGCAAAGGTGAAAAGGTGATGTTGAAGAATTTTCTCGTTTTGGATTTTTGATCTCAAGGTTAGGGCTCGTGCTGATAACGTGTTTAAGAATAATAGAATTGAGAGAGATTGATGAGAGAATTGTGTTTCATTATTGAGAATAGGAGCCCTATATATAGGGATTACAAGGTACATGTTCTAATGTTACAAGGAAAACTACAAATTATGAGCCTTAATAGCTTAACGCCCATTATGCTAGAAAGGACTCTCGATCTTGTAATTCATTTTCGATTCTACCTTATTAAGTGTCATGCCACGCACGTGGACCTAAGCCATGCCACAATAAGCTCTTGGGGCTTACAAGATTGGGTGTGTTGTGGAAGGTTACAAAAGTACATGAGGCCCATTCTCAATTTTCAGTTGTTGGCAGTTTTGGACTTGGGACCAAAATCCAGGCCTGACAATCTAAATCCTTACATGGGCATGCAAAGAAGAGAGAATAACTCATTAGCCTAAACATAGTCATATGCGGATATGCCCTACCCATAAAACCAATAGCTTTTCCTGCCGACAGTTTATGCTTTTACCCCGTAGTAACTCATCTTCTTTTACGCCAAGTCGCCAACTACAAAGTCTCAATCAAATTTCTCATTTTATTTGTTCTTAGTTCTTGCTTGCTACAAGATATTCCAAGAGTAGTATGTAGCTCTTGCCAATGAGATATAGCAGCTCTTCTCAGCTCTCCTTTATCAATTCAACTTAGAAATTAACCACGGCAGCTCTTCCTAGAAGTTTGTTGCTCCAATTCTATAGTTCACGCAAAATAGTACACAAACACCTTCTCTAAGTCATTTGGTTGTTGCCTTGTTCTCTAGATTTGGTTTTAACATTATAGTTCTCTTTCAAGTACAATAGCTTTCTCCCATGAACTTGAATCTTGGCCTCACCTCCTCCAACATATAAATTAAAGCTTCTTGTTGCTGCAAGGGGACATCACACAACCTCCAAGCAACAGAGTTCAGAACCTCTAAACAATACATCTTTCAAAAAAGCCTCAAGCAATAAGCCAAGCATTCCTTAGCCTCCAATCCATAACCATTTTCAAGCTCTAAACGACCTTAAACCCATCAACCACTACCAAAATCCATTCTTTCCTCACTGCAATAGATTACACCGCAGCAGGCCTACATTACTGCGGGAGAGTTTGGGAGAAGACGCTACAAAGCTTCTTGAAGCTTTGGACCCAGTTCCAAACTAAGAAGGGGTAAATAGATGATGTCAACGCAATCAAGCAATCCTAGTAGCCTCTGTACAAATCCACCCCAACACTAATGAATGGTTAAGTTGGGACAATATTGATACAATAATGGGTTGCAGGCCACTCTTGTCGCTGTTTAATAACGCGTATGGTATATCGATCATATTCACACATATCTGTCAATGGCCATCAATTTCCATTTTGGATGTACCTAACAAGCATCTCTCACCATTCCAAAAAAAAAAAAGCCAGGGTTCAGAATCAAGATGGTATAGAAAGCATCCATGTAGACATAAGAAAATTAATAGAATTAGAAAAATTTCTAAAACTACACGTGGACTCTATGTCATCAAATTAGAGTGGTCCACGAAAGTGACATACATCGGAAAATGTAAACCTTTGGTGTAACGTCCCGAACCTGAATTCACCGGTTTACTAGTCATTTGGGCGCGTAAACGATCTTTACTTTCACTTTTACTATCGTTTCAGTACTTTAGTGGCCCTAAAATTTGACTTTTTGTTTGGGCCAAAATTTGAGAAAATGTTCTTCATGACAGTTGTATGGGACGTTAAACCGAGTCTGTAGACATGTGCTACACTTAAATCGGAGTTCGTATGCGAAAGTTATGAGCGAAAGATTAAAGTTACTGTTCACGGTAACTTTCTATATATATGGAAAGTTACTGTGGTAGGTTTCCATTTTCGGAAACCTACTCCCCGAGATTGACCCTCTCCTTCCCTCTCTCCCCCGCGTCGGCCCTCTTCCCTTTTTCCTTTGATTTGCGGTCGTCCGGCCACCAAACGGCGAGACCCTGGTGGCTGCCGACTCGCCTCCTCCCCTTCTACATGCTGGTGGTCGTGGGTCGTCGCGTGTTAGGTCCATAATTACCTACTAATTATTCTCCTAATCTTGCACTTTTGCTTAACCTTTGTGTTTATTTATATATATTTATTATGTTTTCCTTGTCATGCTAGGAAATGATGGAGAAGCTTGGAAATGCACTAAAAAGTCAACTTGAGCACATTTTCCTACTTCGGCTAGGAGAAACCGAGCTAGGCAAAGAAGGAGAAGTGGCAGACTGACCAAATGAACTTCAAATGAGTTGAAACTTTCCAGATCCATTCTAGACATCCTAAGAATCATTTTTTATGAAGAGTTCAAGATCTAGTTCGGAGTGGAAAGCCTTCAAAAGATCGGCACAATTTTCCGACTAAAAGACAAAAACTGCAAAACCGGACCTGTACGGATTCCGGCAGCATTTCCGGCCAAGCCACGGCGAACTAAACTCTGAAATTTTACCTGGATGATCTACACTCATGGAGGAACATTTTTATGAAGAAGTCAAAGGCCAATTCCGAACTCTCGGGGGAGATTCAATTGAAGGAAGAAAGGAGACGAGAGTGCACAAACGGAGAAAAAATGGGTCAACGGTGGTCAACGCCGGATTCCGGACATTTCCGGCCGAGTTGGCCGACCAAGAACAGTTGTGGAGGACAAGGAAGAGCTGACTAGGGTTAGAGACTTTAGGTGGGAAGACTTTAGGTCTAGGTTATTTTGAAATTCAAAATTTGCAAGATGACAAATGATCTCATTCTTACACCTTACACCTTTGTCGCCTATTTATTACCTTGTTCCCTCACACAATTACCCTTCTACCCTTACTTTTTCTTCTCCACCAAAATATCTATGGGCTTTCTAGGTCATTTCTATGTGGAGTCAAAAACTAGATCCACATTTTGTGCTTACACATTTGTCAATCACATCTCACCATTGATTCCTTTTGATCTCCACCCTTGATTTGAATTGCCTTGGCCTTTAAATAGCCCATTCTCTCTCCCCAAAACCGTTCACCCTTTTACTCCATCACTTTGCAACATCAAAATCTCTCTTTTCTCTAGTTCTAACATAGTGTCTCTCTAGCTTTTCATAGCTAGTTCATAGTTCTTTGATTTTGTGTAAGAGAGAGGTGTGTAGCCACTTGGGTTTCACCAAAACCGAAGTTTCTACACACTTTGATCAATCACTTCTCTTGTTTCTCACATATTCAAGCCTTGTTCTTACTTTGTTCTTGAGATTTTGTGGATTTGTATAGTGATTTGGGTTCTAGAAACCGAAATCCCTATAGTTTGAAGCATTTCTCTTCTCATATAGCATCTAGGAGACAAGGGAGCCATCTTGTGCTTTTGGTTTGGCTCCAAAAAGAGTCAAACCAGTGGGTATATCACTTGTTCTCCACTCTTTGCTCTCTTTTATTTGTTATTTATGATGTTCATGGCTTGTAGTTGTGTAAATATGAGTTGTGAGTAGTTTAATTTGGGGCTAGGGTATAGCCTTAGCCAAACTTGTGCACAAAACAATGTAATCTTTATGCTCTTTGATGTTTATGCATGTTTTGAATCTTTTGGCTACTATACTTTAATGTGTCCTAAGTGTGTTCATAGATTTATCACCTAGAAGCATGCTTTAGGAAGTTAATGAATCGGAAACATGAACTTGATAAACTCTTGATTCCGTGAGCTTATGTAGCTAAATAGGTGGTGGCTTAGCTTATTCCTACGGGAAGAACTAAGTTGCTTGAATTTCTTACCTTGAAATTAAAGCATGATGTTGTGAGTCTAGGTTCCGGAAGAATTTAGGCTCATGGCACCATAGGCCATTTATAATCCAGAAGATTTGAATGGTATAAAGGTTGTGTAATTTAGCTTTGCTTTGGAAGAGATTGTTAAATTGCATGACTAGTTGGTTTCTTGGTAGCTTCATCAAAGCACTAAGGGGGAATTTATCAAAACATGTTGTTACATTAAATTTGGGTCACATTGTGTGCATGGGTAAGGCTAGGTGTGATGCCTAAGCCTCTATTTCTCTCTTATATCAAAATATTTATTTTTATTTGCATACTTTATTTTTGTGTACTTTTAATTTGTTCGCATAAAAATTAAAATCAATCAAGCCGTTCACTAGCATAATTGTTAATACCATCCTCATGATCTTTAGCTTCCAAAGGGCTAAGGTTGTGACTTTGTAAAAAGGTATATTGCATAATTTTTCTAGGCTTTCTTGCGGTAATCTAGCTAGGGTGGAGTTTCCCTCAATCCCTTGGGTACGATACTCTACACTTTCCCTTACTAAAACTTGACCTTCTACACTTGGAAGTAAGGAACATCATACACAAATTTGCACACACTTTCATACTCAATGATGTCTCCAATATCGCGATTCGGCCGGAGGAGCTCGGATTTGAGCCGTGAAGTTCACTGTAGCAGTTTGGAAGTTTCGTCGATTTCCGGCGATTCCGACCATCTCCGGCCACCAAACCGGCGTCGAAGGTGTGGTTTTTGCCAAAGATCATTTTCCTCCTCGCCTTGAGCCACGATTTGCAGCAAAGAAGGAGAATCAAGGAAAAACCCGATCCTAGGGTTTGGAGTTTTCTGGAATTTTTTTCACCAGCCGAATTGGAGCTCTTAAAGGTAAAATTGGATTGTGTTGTGGTTGAGAAAAATGTTGGGTCTGTTGAGTAGGTGGTGCTGCCAATTTTTGGTGGTCATCGGAGGTGGTTGCCGGGGGCGCGTGGGCCCCACACGCTGCCACTGTAGATGGCGTGTAGGGCAGGTTTTTAATTCTTGCTTTTAGCCAAGTAAATCCTATATTTATTGCAGAGCTTGTATGTGAAATTTGGTGAATTTTGGAGAAGCTTGGAATTAATTAAGAATTTTTGAAGTTTATGGTTTTGATTTACGATTTACGAGAATCCGACCGTCGGATATCTCTCGGTTCTGACTTGGAACCTTTAAGATAATGAATTGGTATTAGAGGTAAAATTTGGGTTGAATCCAAGAACAAGTGGAGAGATGATTTGTGAGGATTTGATTATGGGAATCGTATTTAATTGTTGAATGGTTATTTACGGAAAATAATTGTGTACATGGCGATGTACCGAGTGATTGCTCGACGAAGGAACTCATATGCGTGATCGCCTGAATAGTATAGTGAGTGGACTTTTGTTTTAAATAATGATGCATGCATTTATTTTGAAATATTTGATTATTTTAATTATTATCTTATTCATCGAGCATAATATTTTGGTTTGCTTATAATTTTGGCATTGTTTTTCCATATGAATTTCAGATACGAATTTATTATGCTCGGATTTATGATTTAATTTTCGAAGATTAACTATGATTTATTTCAATTGTGTTTCGTGATAGGAGCATTTTAATGCGACGTTTTAACTGTTTTTCCCTACATTTTCTGCGCCATTTCCTTGAAAAATCCCTGTTTAGGAAAGTTTCCATTCTTTGATTGGGAAAGTTCCTTATTGTAGAAAGTTTCCATTTTTGTAGTTTCCATTTCTCATTTCTGGCAAGTTTCTATTTTTCATTTTTAGTAAGTTTCTATTTTCATTTTTTAGAAAGTTTCTATTTTTCGTTTTAGGAAAGTTTCTATTTTTAGTGATAGTTTCTATTTTCAGGACCTCCAAGCTAAAAAGTGGAAATGAACTCACGAATGGAAAGAGGAGCTTGCGAACGTCAAGACGAACAAATATGAGAGGAAAAGGGTCACACAATTGAGCAGAAATGAAGAAATAAGCTTTCCTGTTCCAACAAGGAAACCCTGCGAAATGGAGGAAGGCTTCCTAAGCAAGTTTCCAACGCAACCATGAAAAAGAAATGGAAAAATGAAGTATTTTGACGTTGGAGGAAGAAAAGGCTTGAAGTTGAAGCAACAAGGCCCAAGAACTCTATGGATTGACTTGGATTTTCAGCAAAATGGATCAAGGCCCATGAAAGCCCATGGAATTAGGGTTTGTGACGCAAAACCTAAACCCTAGGAGTGTTTGCCGTGAAAATACAAAGGGAAGAGAGAAAGATGGCGTGAAAATCAAGAGGAAAATAAAAGATTACGCCAAGAGATTTTCTAGGGTGGAGTTTATGGAAAGAAAAAGTGTGGACATCAAGAAAAGGACCAAATGGCGTCTAGATTCATTCCTAGAAACCCTAATGGTATTTTGGCCGAAATAAGAGAAGAAAATCAGAAATATTTCAAGGAATTTCGGCAAGAATATATTAGGGAATCATCTTGGAGTTTTGTGATTGGTTGGATGACACACTAGGGCTTACTTGGCAATTTCTCATTGGTGGAAGCTATGTGGAATTATTAATTTAATTTCTTGGAAAATAAACAGAAAATCCACGGCTTGGAGGCCAAGCATTGCCGTTCCCTATATATACCATGCATCCTAGACATCTCAGAACAACACCCCATAATTCAGAAAATCAGTTTATACGCGAAAGCTCTCTCCATTCTCTAGTACCCACAGCTTTTTGACTTCACCTTTCTCTTCTCCCTCAAATTCTCGATCTCCCTTTTTCTCACAGACCCACCATGGATTTAGCCTCCAAGCTCCATCGCCTCAACCTTCCTTGCCGGCTCCGCCCCTTTCAACGCCCGGATGACCTCTCTCCCACCTCGCCTCCGCTCCGTTTCGCAACGAATCACCACTCAATCAACTATAGGTAACATCAACTTATCAAAACCAATACTTTATTCAAACCCAGAAGACCCAATTCTCATATATGAACCAGGTTGTCGCTGCCGTCGATGGTCGAGAGAGAGGTCTTAGTTTTCAGTTTTGGGTTTTTGTCCGATGGTGAGAGAATGAAAAGTGAGAACAGTGTTGAGAGAAGATTGTCGTCATAGACCGAAAAAAATAAAAAATCTCCCTCCCAGACCCGGCGCCTAGACCGCCTAGCCACCTCCCAGACAGCCTAGGCGGCCGCCGAGCAGCCTCACGCCAAAATCAATCGCCCAGGGCAAAATCGGGTAGGTGACGAGATGCCTAGCGCCTAGGGGGCCTCCTAGATGGCCGCCTAGGCCGTTTTTTAGAACATTGCTTTTCGATCGCATATCCACATCTCGACCATTCAGTTTTTAGGTACTAATGTATAGATCATCTAACTCTCTTAAACCAAAGAACAAACTGAGTCTGTCCAACCTGAACCATACTAGTTTTAAGGCAGTTATGAATGCCTTAATGATCATCAATTTGGCTGAAAATTTGCAGAGATGATCTNATACATTAGTACCTAAAAACTAAACGGTCGATATGTGGATATGTGACCGAAAAGTGACCCTAAACTTTAATTTCAAAGCGAAGATTTGCTCTAGATAGGATCTGTGTGTACACACACACATAAATATACCAGAAAAAAACACACGCACATGGTGTGAATAATTAATTAAATAAATGTGAGAAAAATTATCAAAAAAGTGAGGAGTTACTATAAATAGTGAGAAGGATTTTTCATGGGTGAAGCGCACATAGTGAGGAGTTATTTGCAGAGCAGTGGATTTTGTTTTTATCTTTTTCAATTTTGCTTATGTTATTTACCTTCTTATCCTTAACTATTGAATAGAATTTTGAATTTAGGATCTGTACCTAATTTCACACCCAACCAAAGTAGGTGTATGATTTACTATATAAAAAAGAGCAGGAGAGACAACAAGTTATAGAAAATGATGTTGATTACTGGGATAATCTAGAAGATACAAAACTCCAGATGTTGATGTGCTATTTTTTTTTTCCTTCAATATTTATATATAAAAAAAAAGATGATCAAAGGGTTTCACTCATGCCCTCATGGTGACTCGAACCCATGACTTCGTACATAAGTAGTGGGTGCTCTTACCACTGAGCTAACACCACTTTGTACATAGGTAGTGGGTGCTATTTAAAAGTTGATTAATTTATGTTGTTTGTTCTTCTGTGTAATCTACTTTTTCTGCTAAATTTATTATTAATTGGATAATAACATAAATTCCTGCCCAACCTAATGTTGATGCATCTATTTCTACTACTTTGTAACTACTATCTAATGGCAGTGCTAAAGATTTAAGTTATGTAAAAAATATAAAACTTATGAATTAGGATCACATAGGTTAAATGATGAAGCAATGAAACAATTAATATTAAAAATAGGATTACAACATATTTTAGGAGAAAAAGAATACAACAATATGTTAACATATAGAATTAGAATGTATGCTTGTAGAAGAAGAAAGGTAAACTTTTAAGAGAAATTTTAAATACACACCCCTAATCACTTAATACACATCCCTATTATTTTATATTTCAAATTAGATTTTGTAGGTAGGTTAAATGACCAAAACAGACATCTATGCATTAGAAGAATAAAAAAATAGTCATATTTTCCTTATATTAAACTATTTATGTATAAATTGTTAGATAAACACAACAAATTTCTATACATGGCCTCCTAAGTTAATACAAGAATAAAGTTAGAAACTACCTAATTTAATTTTTCCTTATATAAATAGTAATTAAATGAGGTTAGAAACCATAATATTTAGAATTTCAAAATCAATGACATTAAATGTTTTTAAAACGGATCTCATTGTTTAGTTAATTTCCTCTTTTTTTTCTAAGAGATATAATTAATCCATTTATTTTCTAAAATAAAACATCACGGGTGAAAAAACTTTGTAATTGTTAATTTGTTTGGCCCCTCTAGTGACAACTTTGTAGTTCCACCATTGTGAAGAAACTACTGATATAGTTTTGGTTAAATGTTCAACTCATAATTTTATACTTGATCAACATGGTGTTTGGTGGATGAGAACTCAATAATACAAAACATATATATATGCATATATTTAAAGTAAACAATAATAAATCTTTATGGATTTCTCAATAACTAACGCAAGTAATCAATCCATACATTTACAAATTAAAACATTAATTAATATACTAGAATATACTAATCATATTAAATAGTAGCCTTAATATAGTCAAATAATAGGATATAGTCAAATAATAGTAGCCTTAAGGATATTTTAGGTACTTTAGGTTGTGTATTTAGTAAAATATTAAAACGATAAATTAAATTGGTGGTGTATTAAGTATGGAGTGTGTATTAAGTAATTAGGGGTGTGTATTTAAAATTTCTCAACTTTTAAATAGCACATCAACTTCACTACCACCATCATAAATTAATACATTAGAAAATTTAACATAATGCTCATTTACCCAATTTTGGGGTTAATTAACCCCACTTACCCAAACACTCTAAGATATTGCCAACTTACCCAATATTTAATATATATTTTTCCCTAATACCAGATTAAATTTTTATTTATTTATTTTTGGCCAATTTTGCCCTCACCTTCTTTGTCACTTAGAGAGAGAAGTCATCGGAGACCTTGCCGGACTCCAGTGACTAGTGGCCGGCTGCGGACTCCGGTGACCGGTCTCCTGCCACCGATCACCGGAATCCCTAATCCTGCTACCGGACTGGTGACCGGATTCTGCCGTCTGATTTTATTGCCCCCTAATAATACCCTGTATCATATTATTGGCCCCCAATAATCATATTATTGCCTCTTCTTTGTTAGAGGGAGAAGTCATCGAAGACCTCGCCGGAGTCCCGTGACCGGCCCCGGGACTCCTAAACCCGGGGGCCGGTGACCGGAATTCGGCCACCGGACTAGTGTCGAAATCCGCGGGACTCCTAATCAGCTCCATCCAATCAAACGAGTTCTGCGCGCACATCATAGATCTTCCTGTATCCCAAAGCACCCAGTAGCCTGTGAAGACCCGAAATTCTCCGTTAAATATTTTGGAATCCAATATTTGTTCAAGTAGATGAAATATGAATTGTGGGCATGATTCGTATGTCGTTGTATGAGAAATTTGGTTTTGAATGAGTTTATTTTCGAAACAAACGTTATTTAGGGGGGGTCACTAAAATCGACTTTTTATACGTACTGAAATTGGGAAAACTTCCTTCACGAAAGTTGCAGAGCTCACCGATACAAGTTCGTGCATATGCGGAACGCAAGAATCGGAGTTCGTACAAAGAAGTTATTGCGTTTGGAAAAGTTTCTATTTTGGGTATATATACCTAGCTATTTTTGGGAATTTCCAAAAATAGCTGGGTTTCCATTTTTGGCAGCCGCACAGTTTTTTTTTTTTCTCTCTCTCTCTCCCTCCCCAGCCCGAGCCGAAAACAGAGCAAGGAGTCTCCGGCTCCGTTCTCCCTCCTCCGGCCACCAAACCACTTCCCACGGCTTCGTCTTGACCTTGCGCAGCTGCCAGTGGTAGCCTTGGGCCGTGGCACGGCTTATAGCGGTGGCAAGAAGCTTGTTTCCATTTCTGGCCGTTTTGAGTGCGAAGTGAATATCTCGAGCTACCGGCCACCAAAACTCGATGTTCTTGGCTTTTTGAACTCATCTTGAGTTGCTAGACAAGAACCAAGAAAGAAAGCACCTGAAGTGATCGATTTCACGCTCGTCGGAGGCTTTACCGTTTTCTGATTTTCCGGCCAAACCAGATTGTTTTGGTAATTTTCGACCACTTCCACTCGTTTTCTGACTTCATGATAGTTATGAAAGTTTCTCAAAATGATTAAACGAAGAGGAAAATCCTAGCCCCGACACCGTAGGCGGCGGTCGGCGGCGGATCTGTCCCTAACTCCGGCGGCCTTTTCCGGCCACCTCCGGGGGTCCCAAGGGTAGTTTCTGCCCATTTTTATGTTCTACGTGTTCATACAATCATTTCGATATATAGCATGTGAATTTTGGACATCGTATGATTAAGTTATGCATTTTACAATTTCAATCGATTTCGATCGTTCGTTTTGTGATCTGTAAAGATCGGACCGTCCGTTGGACTTGTAGTTTGATATGATGATCGTAGGACTGTCCCGATGACTTTGTGTGGTCACGGGTGAAAATCCGGCCGTTGGATCTTCATATAAGTGCGTTTTTGAATTGTACACTAAGTTAATTATCGTATTTGGTTAGGTCATTGACAGTTTGAGTTGGTGGACGATTGTGAACCGTATTTTAAGCTGTTGAGTAGACGCAGTGGGATTGGAGGTGAGTAAATCTCACATGGTTCATTTACGAACCGAATTTCCTTATTGCACAATTAATTGTTATGTGTGAGAAAATGGTTTTAAGAAAATGAGATTTAAAGTATATAAAAAATGAATTTCACGGTTTTATGACGTGTGAACTATAGTTGGTATTAGTGGTCATCCCTGAGTGGATGATTATGATTACGTATATATAAATATATCTACGTGATTTTATATGAAATGGTGTGACATTAAGGTGTGAAAGTGTGATAACTTGGGTTATGATATGTTATTGGTTTTGAGATTTGCCATGATATATTATGTTAAATGACATTGAATGAAAGAATAATGATGATGATTGTTTTAGATTATTATTTAAAAAAAGTGAGGGTAAATAAACACATTTTTCCGCGGAAGAACTAGGATGTCAGCGACTTAACAGAATTTTTTGATGAAGAGTAATGAAATTGACTTATTGGTCCAAAAGGACTAAATGTGTGAATTTTTTTTTTTTGAATAAAGGGCTGGTGCGGCTACCATCAAACCTTTATTAATGAAACTATCAAATACAAAGGGGGCACATTGAGCCTAAATTCCTTATTATAATAAGCATATTGAGAACATCCTGAAATGATATCAGAAGTCTGTACAAAATAACTGTATTTGAACATGCACCAACTAGCAAAGAGTGCTCTACTGGCTACTCTATTTGCTTTGACAAAGCAATGACATAATGAAAAGATAACTCGATTACAATGTAGCATAATTACCAATTTCACAGCTTTCCTACTATGTTGCCACTAGAAAATAAATCCAACGACACTTAGTTTCATCCTGCCACTAGGAGATTGCGACCATTTAACCAACGATCATCGCATCACTAGGCCAGACAAGACATTTTTTAGTGCATACACAGGCATTTAGCCTGACTAGCCCTACAAGAAGCATATAGCGATTTATTACCCACCAAAAGCGAGACAAACCTAAGCAACTAGTTAAAATAAAACTAAAAACATTAAATAACCAAATAACCTAGGCCTGGCCCAAAAAGAGGGCCCAAGCCCGAGCCTTGACCCAGGAGAGAGGATGACCACGGGAAGCCAACCAAGCCTGACTCAACCCCACCACAGCCTCCGTCTCCAGACCACTTCCAACGCCTCCCCACTGCAGTCGCCGAACGCCGCCTTGAACTTACCACCATTCCCAATGAGCCATGAATAAGCGCTGCCCTAGCCAAACAAACTCAATCCTAGATCGGATCCATAGGTTCTAACCAGAATGGATCGATCCGATTGGCATGACGCCACGCCTCCAAGACCACGCCATCACCCGCCAACCTCCGATCGGTTCTACTACAGGCCTCCACGAGCATGCCACCACCAGCCCTTCTATCCCGCGACACTAAACCAGTCCACCGCACGAGCCATCGAGCAGCAAAACCAAGCCTGATAACCGCCATGATCTCCCCCTCCCTCATCACATCAACAGCCACCACGACCCACACGGAGTCAACAAAAGCTAGTCCGACAACGGCGCAAAGGCTCACCGCCGGATAGGGATGGAACGAGAGAGAGAGAGAGAGAGAGAAGAGAGTTTTAGGGCTAGGGAGGAAACTGCTTTTTATTCAACGGAAAGATATTATCTATCTTTCCACAAACTTGTGAATTAGAAGACCAAGGATTGAAGTGTTTTTTGGGCAAAAGTTTAACGACTAAACAATATTTAATCCTTAATATATTTTGAAGAAAGAAGAGAAAAAAGGGTAAAAACTTTCAAAATAATGACTCCCTATAATTTTTTATTTTTTTTTTGAAAATGGGCTAGTGCGGCTGCCCTCAAGCCTTGATTAATGAAATTGCAGAATACAAGGGGGGACATAGAGCCTAAACCCCATATTACAATAAGCATAAAGAGAACATCTCGAAATAATATCAAGACTCTCCATAAAATCTATGTATTCTAACAAGCACCAAATAGCAAAAAGTGCACGATTGGCTATTCCATTTGCTTTGACATAGCGGTGACATGCCGGAAAAATAACTTTATCACGAAGAAGCATCATTACAAATAACACAGCTTTCCCACTATGTTGCCTCACAGAAAAAGGATTGAGGATGAGATTTAAGAGGTTTCAAGATGTTCTCGTTACGTGATTGGGATTTCAGTAAAGAGGATGATTAAGCGTGTTTTCAAGATTGTTACTGCAGGCGAGGTTTAGAGAATACTTGGGAAAGCATTAAGTTTTACTTATTCCATTTGAAATTACTAGTTTTTTTCGTCCACTCACTCTAACGGATTTAACTGTTTTTCCCCTGGGCCTTCGGTTTTTAAATGCCCAGTTTGCAGGCCAGTTTAGCTGAAAGATCAAAAAAATTGAATTGCCAAGGACCGGTTAAGAGCATATTTGTTTTATGTTCTATTTAGGGTATTGAGTTGACCGGGTAAGATCGAGGTCCAACCGAATGCGAAATTGTTGAAATTCTACTACCACTAACATATATTCATATGCAAACAACATCCAGCGGTTCATTTTAAAAATTCATTTCGTCCCCATTTGCTCATGGAGGGTAACAAGCCTAAAAACTAGTTATAATTACAAGACATATAAGAATTATGTGCATCCAAAAAATTTTGAAATGAAAATCGATCAATCGGAAAATTCTTATATGTTTATACAATAGTGATAGGTATTGTGTAAAGAAATTAGGCCGATCCGCAGTGAATAAGCCACGTAAAGGAGCGGTCAACGCTTTGCACAAGCAAACTTCCCTAAGGGGAGCGGCACCATGCGCGGACAAACGTTGCGGAATTTTGACATCCATAAGTACACCCCCTACCCATGAGAGTGTGGGAGCTGAAAGATCGAAAAAATTGAATTGCCAAGGACCGGTTAAGAGCATATTTGTTTTATGTTCTATTTATGGTATTGAGTTGACCGGGTAGATCGAGGTCCAACCGAATGCGGAAATTGTTGAAATTTCTACCACTAACATATATTCATATACAAACAACATCCAGCGGTGCATTTTTAAAAATTCCATTTCGTCCCCCATTTTGGTCATGGAGGGTAACAAGCCTAATAAACTAGTTATACTACATTACAAGACATATAAGGATTATGTGCGATCCAAAAATTTTGAAATGAAAATCTATCAATCGGAAAATTCTTATATGTTTATACAATAGTGATAGGTATTGTGTAAAGAAATTAGGCCGATCCGCCGTGAATAAGCCACGTAAAGGAGCGGTCAACGCTTTGCACAATCAAACTTCCCTAAGGGGAGCGGCACCATGCGCGGACAAACGTTGTGGAATTTTGACATCCATAAGTACACCCCCTACCCATGAGAGTGTGGGAGCTGAAAGATCGAAAAAATTGAATTGCCAAGGACCGGTTAAGAGCATATTTATTTTATGTTCTATTTATGGTATTGAGTTGACCGGGTAGATCGAGGTCCAACCGAATGCGGAAATTGTTGAAATTTCTACCACTAACATATATTCATATGCAAACAACATCCAGCGGTTCATTTTAAAAAATTCCATTTCGTCCCCCATTTTGCTCATGGAGGGTAACAAGCCTAATAAACTAGTTATACTACATTACAAGACATATAAGGATTATGTGCGATCCAAAAATTTTGAAATGAAAATCGATCAATCGAAAAATTCTTATATGTTTATACAATAGTGATAGGTATTGTGTAAAGAAATTAGGCCGATCCGCCGTGAATAAGCCACCTAACGGAGCTGTCAACGCTTTGCACAAGCAAACTTCCCTAAGGTGAGCGGCACCATGCGCGGACAAACGTTGCGGAATTTTGACATCCATAAGTAGACCCCCTACCCATGAGAGTGTGGGAGCTGAAAGATCGAAAAAAGTGAATTACCAAGGACCGGTTAAGAGCATATTTGTTTTATGTTCTATTTAGGGTATTGAGTTGACCGGGTAGATCGAGGTCCAAAAGAAGGAGGAAATTGCTGAAATTTCTACCACTAACATATATTCATATGCAAATAACATCCAGCAGTGCATTTTAAAAATTTCCATTTCATCCCCCATTTTGCTCATTAAGAAGTTAACATTACATTGGTAAAAAGGTTTCAACTCGACCAATTGATTATTTTTAGTTATGTTGATTACTTGATTTATTTCAAAATTGGTATTACATGAATATATTGTCCAATTTGAAATAATAGCTTTGTAATTAACTAATTATTACAGTTAATTAGTTAACAGTAATTATTGGTAAATATTAAAGGGAATACCCATAAGATTATATTAAAACGGCGGCGTTTTTGCCGAATTAACGGTTAATTCTTTAAAAAAATAAAATTTCTTCTCAAAATATGGCTCAATTTAAAAGACTTATTTCCTAATATGGCAGATTGAAATAATTTTCTACACTTCCATAGTTTTATACATATAACACATGTAATAGAAAATAACAAAAATAAAATATAAATTTTAGGGCCGGGCTTTAAGGGCCTGGCCGGGCCGTAGGGTAGGGCCGGGCTTTATTTGTGTGACCCATACCCTACCCTAAATAAAAAAGGGTCGGGCCGGCCCGCCCTAATGGAAGGGCCGGGCCGGGCGGGCTTAGGGCCATATGATGAGGCCTAGGGGAATCTAACTTCAGACAACAGCATTTAGGGTGCATTGTCTGAAGATAATGTGACAACAGATGAATAAAAACAGTTGTGTGAAACCAAATCAGACAATATCTTTTAGCAAGTATTGACTTAAAAGTTATTGCACAACAGACAATGAATAACAGTTGTGTGATTGAACAATCAGACAACATCAAAAATCAACCATTGTCTGAATAAACCTTTGACAACATTAAAATAATAACTGTTGTCTGAATTGATCCATTCAGACAACATCAAAAATCAACCATTGTCTGAATAAACCTTGGACAACATTAAATAATAACTGTTGTCTGAATTGATCCATTCAGACAACATCAAAAATCAACCATTGTCTGAATAAACCTTGGACAACATTGAAATAATAATTGTTGTCTGAATTGATCCATTCAGACAACATCTATTATATCAACCATTGTCTGAAAATTAATTGCACAAGAGCCAAGTAATGACTGTCGTTGGATTCGAAAATTCAGACGACATATATTTTTTTGCTGTTGTCTGATTATTTCAGACGACAGTTAAAATGTTTGCTGTCGTCTGATATGTGTTGTCTGATTGAAAAATTGGTGTAGTGTTTCCTTATGTAAAATCCCCAAGTCTTGAAGCAAATAACTTAACCAAGTCAACTCACAGCACGCTCCTGTCATAGCACGATATTCTGCTTCAGCTGAAGAAAGAGAGACTGTTTTCTGACATTTCGACCTCCATGAAATTAAAGAAGGCCCTAGGAACACACAATACCCTATAGTAGACCTTCTTGTAAGTGGACATCCTGCCCAATCTGAGTCACAAAAAGCTTGTAGTCGAAGATCACTATTTGAGGAAAAGAACAAGCCTTGACCAAGAGCTGACTTGAGGTAGCGTACCACTTGCAAAGCTGTCTCCCAATGAGCTTTTCGAGGCTGATGCATAAACTTACTTAATATATGAACAAGATATGTAATAT
This sequence comes from Rosa lucieae, assembly GCA_024704745.1. Taxonomy (NCBI): domain Eukaryota; kingdom Viridiplantae; phylum Streptophyta; class Magnoliopsida; order Rosales; family Rosaceae; genus Rosa; species Rosa lucieae. The sequence continues at coordinate 38,406,314 of CM045498.1, forward strand.
CTGGCCTTGACACTGTGAGATAAATCAATCTTCCAACCAAACGCTGATACTTCTCTGGATCTTTGAGTAACTCAGTCTTATCTAACAACTTTAATCCACGTTCCATAGGTGTGTCAACAGGGGCAGCACCCAATAATCTTGCATCTTTTATAATTTCTAACGCATACTTGCGCTGACAAATAAATATCCCTTTCTTAGATGCTGAACCCTCAATGCCAAGAAAATACTTTAAACTGCCAAGATCTTTCAAACGGAATGTTTTATGCAAAAATTTCTTGACATTAGCTATACTCACAGGATCATTGCCAGTAATTATATGTCATCAACATATATCAATAAGACTGTAAAAGACTTGCCTTGCCTCCTGGTAAAAAGAGAGTAGTCTGCTCTAGATTGCACAAAACCAGCAAACCAAATAACTTCTGAAAATCTAGAAAACCACTGCCTTGAAGCCTGTTTTAGACCGTACAAGGATTTATGCAACCGAAAACCAAATGCTCTTCCCCCTGTCTCCGGAGCCCATGCGGCAGAGACATATAAATTTCTTCTTCCAGGTTGCCATGGAGAAAAACATTGTTGACATCGAGTTGAGAAAATGACCAACCACGAGACGCAGCTAAGGCAAGGAGACAACGAACTGTAACAATTTTAGCAGTAGGAGAGAAGGTCTCCTGATAGTCAATACCGACCAACTGCGTGAAGCCTTTGGCCACCAACCTGGTCTTGTATCATTCAATCGAACCATCAAACTTATGCTTGACCTTGTAAACCCATCTACAACCAATTGGAATCTTTGTAGGGGGCAGCGTGGTAAGGGTCCACGTACCATTGGCCTAAGGCCTCCAACTCGGATAGCATGGCATCCCTCCATTCGGGAATAGTGGCTACCTCAGAATAAGAGGTCTGTTCAAGGATGGCACTAAGCTGAGCAACGAAAGAGGAGTAGGCAGGGGTATAGCGATGATAAAAGATATAATTTTCCAATGGATACCGCGTATCTTTGGTAGGACCTGGCGGGAAGGAGGACGATTGGGAAGTGCAAGTGTTGGACTGAGGATTGGAGAAGTCGATATCGGCGAACCGAGCCGGCGGCGCAGTGGAGCGGGTGGAGCGACAGAGCGGTGGTGGGCCGGGAGGCGAGGGAGGAGGAGACGGAGAAGATGGAGGGGACAGGGACCACCCTGGCACTGGGGACGATAGGGGGGTAGGAACAAGGGAGAATGATGGAGCAGGGACGAGGGGTGGTGGGGTAGGCAGCTTGGGTCAGCTGGAATACTGATGAAGAGACGCTATGGGCCTGAATGGAGGAGGCGGAGGCTGAGGTGGTATAGAGGAAGTGCCAAGATCGGAGTCTATGGAAGGACGGACAGGTGGAGAAGAAGAAGGAGGCGGAGGCAGGTTGACTTGGGAGTCATAACTAGAATAAAAAAAGGAATCAGAATCAGGGAGAAGTGGAAGTGGGCCTGGGTCATGGGACAACGGGGCAGAAGGAAGGGTGGGCTGAGTGGAGGCATAAGGAAACACATCTTCATGAAATATAACATCTCGACTTGTAAAACTTTTCTTCGTCGATAAGTTAAAGAGTTTAAAGGCTTTTTGTCCCACCGGGTAACCAATGAAAATGGAAGGAATTGCTTGGATGTCAAATTTATGAGTGGGGTGCACATTAGTGGCATAAGCTAAGCAAAAAAAACCCGAAGGTGGGAAAAAGAAGGTGGTTTTGAGTAAAGAAGCTCAAAAGGAGTTTTGGAAGAAAGGTTGGGTGAGGGCAACCGATTGATTATATGGACGGCTGTGAGAACACACTCCCCCCAAAATTGTGGAGGAAGATGAGCCTGAAATTTTAAGGCACGAGCTACCTGGATAATATGGCGATGCTTGCACTCCACATCCCCATTTTGTTGGGGCGTGTAAACACAAGAATGTTGGAAGACAACACCATTATCATGAAAAAAAGAGCGAAGTGAAATAAATTCACTACCATTGTGACTTCGGAAAGTTTTAATGCGAGAGTCAAATTGAGTGAGAATGTGAGCAAAAAAACGCTTCAAAAGTGGTTGTGTTTCATCTTTGTGCCTCATTAAGAAAACCCAAGTAAATCGGGTGAAATCATCCACAATAGTAAGAAAATAAAAGGCACCAAAAAGAGAAGGGTGTCGATAACGACCCCAAATATCACAATGAATTATTTCAAATGGTCTTGTAGAAGAAATAGAACTAGAACTGAATGGTAATCGACTCTGTTTAGCCAAGGGACATACATGGCAATTATTAATTGGCTGAATGGAAAAATGCAGAAAATGCTTTGCTATGTGACTTAAACATGGAGAAGAAACATGACCCAAGCGATAATGCCAAAGATTGGTAGAGGAAATGGCAAGGTTGCAAGATGATCTGGAAGGTCTGGTAATGGAAGGTTTGGTTTGTTCCGCCGCTAGTTCCACCAAATAGTATAGCCCATCACGTTCGTTACCCAAACCAATCGTCCTCTTCGTAGCCAGATCCTGCAAAACACACCAATAAGGATAGAATGTCACTGAACAATTCAGACCTCTTGTCAAACGGCTAACCGACATTAAATCCACTTTAAACTTTGGCACAAATAGTACATCATGTAGATAATATGCGGTACTTAGAGGCAAAGAACCTGTGGCTTCAATATGCACTTTTTCTCCACTAGGTAGCAAAACAGGCGGTAATGCATATTTTTTTTATTCAATAATTTAGAGCACGAAGTAATATGATCTGTCGCCCCGCTATCAATTTTTCAATTGTGGGAAGCGACTCTAGACAAACCTAGCTGCATTACTGCATTTGCTTTGGAACTCGATTCAGTATTTGGATTGGGCTTTTGGGCTTGTTGGAGAGCAGCTAAAAACTGCTTGAATTGGGCCTCAGATAAAGTAATTGTTGATCTATTCTCCTCTTCTACGATGCCTATTGCACTAACCTGGTTAGCAGAAGGAGAGGGCGCGACTGGTGCAGCAGTGTGCTTCTTCGGGAAATTTACCAATCCTTGCTTTGCTTTGGGATGACCTGGAGGAAAACCAATCAAGTGAAAGAAAGTTTGGACCCAGTGTCCTGGATCACCACAATAGGTACAGTGCGGCCTTCCCCTTCCTCGACCTGAACCAAAATGTGCGGTGAAGCCGCGTTCTGCATCCCTACCGGTCTGAAAATTAGGTTGGTCACCACGACCGCCTCTGCTGCCATTCTGGTTCGGCCGGGCGGCACTTCGAACTGCCATGGCAACGACACTTGAACTGGATTCCGCTGCTGCAATGAAACTTTGCTTTTCTTCTTGTGCAACGGCAACATATGCTTGTCTGACACTTGGAAGGGGGGTTCATCAAGAGGATTTGACCGCGGGTTGCACTGTAAGTCTCATTTAATCCCATCAAGAACTGCATAAGCTTTTGTTGATATGCTTGTGCTCCTTGTGATGCTTTTGAATAGGCTGCCAATTCATCCCATAAACTTTTCAATTTCGTGTAGTATGCTGAAACTGATTGTTGTTCCTGCCTGAGTGAAGCGATGTCTCTCTGAATTTCAAATATGCGAGGTGCATTGCATTGTGAAAAACGCTCACTTAGATCTTCCCATACCTCATGAGCTGTCGGATAGTAGATGATATTGTCAGCAATTTCAGAACTGACTATGTTAACGATCCATGAATGGACCATGTCATTGCATCTTGACCAAGTCGCATATCCTTCTGGATTAGCTTCGGGTGATGGAGCTTTGATTGAACCATTCACAAAGCCGAGTTTGTTTTTAGAATTGAGAGCCAATGTCATAGCCCTCTTCCAACCTGTGTAGTTGTCTCCGTTCAATGGTTTGGAGACCTAGACCAATCCTGGATGGTCTGAATGGTGAGTGAAGAATGGATTTGAGATATCAGATGTTGAATTAGTGGACTTGATGGAATTGGGTGGTGGTGATGGGACTTTATCACCAGCCATGGTGATTGTGATTTCTGTGAATTTGTTGTTGGGAAGGCTAGAGAAGAGTCAGGATCTTGAGTCTTGCTCTGATACCATGAAAAACAACAAAGATTGATTTGCTGGAGATGTCTTGCTCTATTGATTAGTATAACATATATACAACAATACAACTTGATTCTAGGATACAAAAAGGAAAACTATTCTAGCCCTATTAATGCCTAATAACACAGAATCAATGTGATGATTCAGATTGAATGTGTTAAATGTTGACAGCTATACTAAGCTAATTTTGCTCTACTTTCCAACACTAAATATATTATTAATTGGATAATGTTTTATGGAATTAGAAATTGAGAAATAATCGCTGTGTATTCTCATTGATAATAGGGGCCTCTTTATATAGAGGATCACAATGCATAGAATCTCAATCATAAAAGGAAAGTAATTCTACATTGATTAGGATTCTAGATCCTTCTAATTAAATCCTATTACCACTAGGTCAAGTAACCTAGAGTTTGGGCTAAACACAAATTAGGTTTTCCTTGAACACTCCCCCTTGTGTTGCCCAAACGATTTGCTTCTCTCGTTGCCTCGTTAAAATCCTTGCGGAGTAACAAAAACCCAATGGGACAAAAATAACCTCGGTCGAAGGGGAAAAAGAGCACAACACACCATTCACGTTTCGAGGTGAACATGTAGACATCTCCCCCTGATGTCTGCGTCTCCCCCTGATGACTACGATCATGGAAGTTCAGATAATTTTCGCAAGCCAATTCTTGCCACATGTTTCTCGAACATGGATTTGGGCAATGACTTAGTAAACAAGTCTGCCTCACTGTCCTCAGATTGAATCTAGTTCACTTTGATCTCGAGGAGAGTCTGTTGTTGCTGATTGTGCTTGGTGTTATCGCTTTTGATGTAGCCTTGCCTCATTTGTTCAAAACAAGCAGCATTATCCTAAATGCTCGTAGGCTCATCTGTGGTAGACTTCAAACCACAATTGTTCGAACATGCGTAATTATGAATCCAATCCATATTCATTCACGAACCACTTCATGAAGAGCAATGATCTCTGCATTATTCGAAGATATAGCGACTAGGGTCTATTATGTAGACCTCCAAGATGTCATGGTCTTTTCCCATGGTGAACACTTAACCGGATTAAGAATGACGTTTGTGTGGGTCAGAGAGATACCCAACATCAGTAAAACCTTCCAAAACACATGTTGTTTTGGGATGGGGATAGTGGACGCAAGCCAGGGTTGGCGGCATACCTGGTGTGTGATGGGTCCGAATCCATCATCTCTTCGTAGGGATAGAACAAGCCTATATCACTCATACATCTCAAGTATCGAAAGATATCTTTTACACCAATCCAATGGTGTCGCGTTGGTGTAGAGCTATATCTAGCTAACAAGTTCAGAACATATGAGATGTCCGGTCTTGTGCATTGGGATAAGTACAATAATGCGCCTATTGTACTAAGTAAGGCACTTCTACCTCTAGCACATCTTCGTCATCATCCTTTCGACGAAGAGGATCATTTTCAGGATCAAGACTACGGACGATCATGGGGGTGCTTGAAGGCTTGACCTTGTCAAAATGCCTAAGCATTTATCTACACGATGCTCAAGTTCCAAACCAAGACATAATCGTGTTTTCCCAAAATCCTTCATCTCAAACTCGGATTTCAAGTGTTCAGCGGTTTCCCTTAACTCTTTAAGGGCTTCTAATGAAGATCATGTCTAACATGAACCGCGATAGAATCCGAAACTTGTCATAGAAACGCGTGGGCATATCCCTTCCCAATCAAGTAGTCACTTTAGTGAGCGTTTCAACCTTATTGTAAACGCGCTCCATGGTCTAAAGCCACTTGACTTGGGTAAATGAAGTTCGCCATAAACCTTCATGTATATTCCATATCTAGATCCCTATAGAGATACGTAGTGACCATATTTGTAAGCTGCATGTTCAGTTATTCGGAAACTACCAAACTGACAGGGTAGTGGAGTGCAATGACATCCATTACGAGAGAATATGTCTCATCGTAGTCGATTCCAGGGCGTTTTGTGAGAAGCCTTGCGCCATAAGGCGAGATTTCCATCTCTTTTTCTTATCACGCTTTCTAACGAAGACCCATTAGTCAACAGGTTTTATGTTAGGAGGTGTTGGCATCTCTAGCTCGAAAACCTTCCTCTTCGTTCGAGAATCCATCTTAACCTGAATCGCATATTTCCATTTAGGCCAAAAACTCTCTACGTTAGTATTCATTCATCAACAGAGCGTAGTTTGATATCATCTGACTCAAAAAACTCATGCGCAACTACATCATCAATTATGGTGGAGTTTTTATCCCACGTCTCATGTACACTAGTGTAAGTTTCATAGAGCTCTATATTCTCAGGAATAGGTTCTGATGTTGAGGCGTCCCCCAACGGTAACCATAACCCGGAAGATACTCATGAGATGGATTTTGAGTCTTGATGATCAAAGGATTGGAATGTGCCAAAGTATCCTTTGAACCCACTGGCCTCCCACGCATCCTAGCTGGGGCCATGGCCTGTAACGCCATAGTGCCACTCTCTTTAGCGTTGGCACCATGCCTACCTCCGTGTAGGGTGGCACTACGTCCTCTCGTAGGGACGTCCTTCCTTGCAGGAATGTTTGCAGCATATTTGTGTGATCTTGTCACTTTAATAGGGATTAAGATGAGACATAGTGGGGACAGACCACGACAACTCCTGTCATTCCAGTTGAACATCTGTGTTCTTATCTCCCCCTAACGACGGGAAGACTATCTCATCAAAGTGACAACCCGCAAATCTAGCGGTAATGAGATCGCCTTGCAAGGGCATTAAGTGGTGGACGATTGTTGGAGTCTCAAATCCAACGTAGTTGCCTATTCGTTTGTAAAGACCCATCATAGAGCGCTGTGGCGGCGCAATTGGCACATAAATGGCTCACTCAAATGTGCGTAAGTACAAAATACGTGTACCCAGTCACTAGTTGTAACGCATAGGTACATTGAGTGGCAGTAGGTCGTAGACGAATTAGCATAGCTGCATGCGATATTGCATCACCCTAAGCAGATGTAAGAAGATTGGTGCGCATTACCAATGTTCGGACTACCATCGTAGTCGTTTCCACGAGACCAATTGGGTGCGTACATGGAAATGTGATGTCCAACATCAAGCCTATTGCAATATCCATTGAAAGTCTTTCGATGTAAACTCTCCAGCATAGTCAAATCCAATTGACTGAATAGGATGATATGGGGAGTGAGCCTGTTGTCATATGATATATGCTAGGAGTGTAGCATAAGCAGCATTTATAGGTGGACAATGGCACAACACGTGACCGGCGTGTTTGCCTGTCAACCAACATCATAAAATATTTAAGCGTCCGCAAGTTGGTTGAATTAATCCACAAAATCCCTACGGATTCTTTGTAAGAACAGAATGAGTATTGTCATATCCTTTGCATAGGACGGTCTCAGTCCTAGTTTCCCTAAGGAATGGGCTTTGTAAAACGAGCAAGAGGCCTTAGAAGCAACCATTAAGTATTTTGGTTAGGCCTGAGCGTTCAAAACGCTATGTGAAGTAAGTTGGTGATTGCAACATCACCTGGGGCGCCATCACCATGATGGACGCTATCCATGGCGTGATGGATATGGACTACGCCAGCCCTAGGCTGATGGTAGACGGAGGCGGTGCCCTAGGCAACAGTGTCGGTCACACTTAGTCTAGGAATCAACTTTTGATTCATGCTTCATTTCGCTCGAAAGAAATGATGTCCATGTGAAGTCTTTTGTAGACGGATCATCATATCATGACTAGGATGATCTATCATGTAGTGACAAAACCAATATGTGTCTAAATCCAAGAGATCTTCTCTCATAACTTTATTGGATTAATAGCTCGAATAGTGACATAGAATCCACTAGAGAGACACATAAACTTCTCTAAGATGCGTCTGTGTTCATAATCATTAGAGGTAATGCAAAGGGACTCATTTCCGTTCTCTACATGCATTTTCGCATGGAATTCGTTGGCTATTCATAGGGTACGATTTACCCTAAGAGCGTAGAGAGTTTCTGTGACAGCAGTAATCAGGGTGCCATTTGGCAAGTGGAACTTGGGCTATTCCATGTCCTTGAATTAATATTGATGGCCCAGCCATCGTAGTCACAAAGTAATATGCTCATAATCAAAATTGAGTCATAATGAAAAGAACTCGAAATTTTATTCATAATCCAACGGAGTACGTCATTGTTTCTTTGATCAAAGAAAATCTAATCCAATAAAAAGTAATATGGCAATCGCCTACATCTCTTGGAAAATAAAGACTTAAACAGAATTGGCGATCTATTGATCCTAGCCAGATTTGTAGTCTTCAACCCTTCACTCTAGATCATCTTCTTAATCTTCTTGTTCCACATAGTGAGCTTCTCTTGCTTCACAATATGCTTTGTAGGCGGTGACAAGTTCTTCACGAGCTCTACAAATGTGTGCCTAATGATCAGACACTCCACATCGAGAACATACATCTCTTTGCTCGAACTCCATTAATTGAGGCACTTTGAAAGCGTCATTTAGATGGCTCTTGATGTTGGTGGCGCCACCAACATGGCCAGAGGCGTTGCCTCCCTCTCTCTTTCCACGTTTACCTCTTCGGTTCCTTGTTCGCCTATTTTGGCGGTTACCTTCCCCAGTAGAGCGATTATATGGATCAGAATGTCCAGAAGTATACTGATGCGCCTAAAGCAAGCGCATAATTTAACCCTGAAATGTCGTTAGTAGTATAAGTAAGTAGGGATCGTTCTATTCCGGGGATTGAGGGTACACCTGTAATTGTGAAACAAATAAAGAAAAGTATTATTTACAAAAATAAAATAAAGAATATAAATATATACAATTGTATAAACAAATAAAGAATTAAAATAATAAAGTATTATTTACAAAAATAAAATAAAGAATAGAAATATATACAAGTAACAAAATAAAAAGGGAGGGGGGTTTAAGAATTATAGAATTGAAAATTAAGATAAATAAAATAAAGAAAATGTAAAAACATATATACAAGGGTGGATCGCAAGGAACAAAGATCAAAACCACATCCATATGCAAGAAATCCAATTACAATTCCTATAGTTGATTTTAAATGTCATGAGAGAGGAGTTGATCATGTGAAACATTTGAAAGCAAATGATTTCCCATATTTTACTTTTCAATGCTAATTAACCTAAGCGAAAGCACCTAGATTAATCCTATCAAACATGCAATCAAACCCTAGAAAGCTAGTCAATCATGTCATGTTTAACGCATTACACATAGAGAAAGGCTATCAACTCAAGTGTACAACTTAGTATGAATAAGTTCACCTAATTGCAATCCTCTTCAATTGAATTCGATTTTTGTCCAAAACCTTTACTACTTTGATTCAAGTTTACACAAAACGAAAAGTCGATTTCATGTTCTTAAACCTAGCACCAATTACATGCAAATCCTATAAGTGTCGACCCAAATAAGATAAACATATAAAAGTTTTCTGTAAGGCAAATTCAATCGAACAAACTCACATAAGCAACTTAGAATCACAATTATGGAATTCGAAAACTTTATTTAAACATAGAAATTGGGCTTAAACTTTGCCCTAAACATTATTGTTAACTAGAAACAAGTTCATATGAATTCAAACAAGGAAAACAAAAGATCATTACAAGGAAAAAGAATGAATTACACCGTGAGGGGAGATGGAGATGGAGAGCTAGATGGATGGATCTTGAATCTTGGAAGCAAGCCTTCAAGGTGGATGATGGAGGATATGATCTTCACGGCTCCTTCTTCTTCTTCCTCTCCTTGCTTGAAAACGCAGAACTTTGCAACTAGAGAATGGAGAAGGAAAATGGAAAGGAAATGGAGAGACAAAGAAGATGAAATGGATGAAGGAATTGGTTAGGAAAATGGAAAGGAAATAGAGAGACAAAGAAGATGAGATGGATGAAGGAATTGGTTTAGGAAAATGGAAAGGAAATGGAGAGACAAAGAAGATGGAATGGATGAAGGAATTGGTTTAGGAAAATGGAAAGGAAATGGAGAGACAAAGAAGATGGAATGGATGAAGGAATTGGTTTAGGAAAATGGAAAGGAAATGGAGAGACAAAGAAGATGGAATGGATGAAGGAATTTGTTTGTGTCTTTGTTTTTGCCTCTATTTATAGGCTTCCAAGAAACATTATTTGGCCTTTAAACAAATCATAATGGGTTAGGTTTGAGCACTTAAACACTTAGTGGATTTGTTAGGTGAGAGCACTTTCTACTCCTTTATTCCTTTAATTTTTATCTCCACTAAGAACTCAGATTTAGCCTTCGACTTCTTCATATGAAATTATCCACCATGAGTGCAGATTACTGTGGTAAAATTTCAGAATGTATTGCCATGTGGTTAGGCCGGAAATGCTGCTGGACCTCTTACAGGTCCAGTTTTCCAGTTTTGCTTCTGTAGAAAATTGGGCTGATTGTTTGAAGGCCTTCCACTCATAGTTTGCTCTGGCACTCTTCATAAGAAATGATCCTTGGCTTTCTAGAATGAATCTGGAAAGTTTCAACTCATTTGAAGTTCGGATGGTTAGTCTGCCACTCCTCATTTCTTGTCTAGCTCGCTTTCTTATTGGCTCAATTTCTCCAAGACACGCTTTCTCAGGCCAAAATGCTCATTTTAGGGCCAAACAGCTCATTTCATCATCATCTACTCCAATGTACCTAAAAAATAGAAATTGAGTTAAAAATAGATTCGTTAAGGAATTAACTAAGCAAAATGTGAGGAATTAACTATTAAAATACCGCATTAAAATGCTCCTATCATATACCTAAGATTAGGGTTTCGCTCTTGGCGCACTCTCTTAGAGGTGCGACTATAATTGGATTCCGGAATATGTTCTGTTTCCACGGATCTCGAATTATAGTTCTTCACAAGGATATTATCATGCTTTTCAGCGATCTTCATAGCTCCAATGAGCTCATGAAACCTTGTGATCCGTCTTGCATTTACATCGATTCGATAGTTCTTAGCAACCATCAATGCAGAGACGGGGAAGGTAGAGAGAGTCTTCTCAATCAACATTGCATCTGTGATCTTTTTACCACAAAATTCCATTAAGCATTTAATGCAAAGAGCTTCCGAGTTATAGTCAAGAACTGTCTTGAAATCACAGAAGCGGAGGCTATGCCATCTCACTTCTAGGTCAGGAAGCAAGGAGTCACGGACGTTTCCAAATCTTTCTTCGAGTGAGACCCACAGCCTTTTGGGGTCTTCTTCATTCATATACTCGTACTGGAGCGAATCATCCATATGACGAGTCATTAGGATGATGGCTTTCGCCTTATTTGCCTCTAAGGCTGCTCTATTTTCTTCCAAAGCTTGAGCATGCTCAACAGTAATCACGTCTTGGCTAGGCTCGAGAATCATAACCAAGATTCCATCGGCCTTGAGATGCTGGCGGATATCACGAACCCACCTGTGATATTCAGAGCCAGTTGTTCTCAATGGAGCAAAGTCTAATTTTTTCAGGCTATTCATCCTCTTAGGATTGCGGATCACATTCGATCCTCATTGTAGGATTGCAAACAAGCTTCAGTTCTAGGCGAATCAAACTTGTTGAAATTCGGAGCAGATTCGCTTCTGAACAGCTCTCACTCCGATTAGTGTACAGGTCACAAAATGTCTCCAATAGGGCTGAAATTCGGAATTCAGAAAGAAGAGACTGAGTTGAACAACTTTGATGAAGGAAGAATTTTGATCTCAAAATCTGAAATAGAAGTTTCGGGGCTTGCAAGCTGACTGATATGCACAGGAACGAGCATGCTGAACAGCTCCCACCATGAATACTGTACAGGTCTCAAAACGTCTCCAATAGGGCTGAAATTTTGAGATCAGATAGAGGAGATATAGATGAACAACTTTGATGAATAAAGTATTTTGATCAGAGGTCCCGAACAAGACGTTTCGGGGCTTGCAAGCAGGCTGATCTGCACAAGAAAGAGCGAGCTGCTATGCTGCAGGGGCAGCAGGAGTGCTGCAATGCTGCATGGGCAGTAGGTGGCACATGGGTGCACAAGGGCTGCAGGGGTAGCTTATGGCATGGCTAGCAAGGGCTAGGAGCTTGCAGCTGTTTTGGTGAGAAGAGTTTTGGTTTTTAGGGCTAGGGTTAGGGCTCGTGCTGATAACGTGTTTTAGGGAATCAGAAATTGAGAGATAATCGCTGTGTATTCTCATTGATAATAGGGGCCTCTTTATATAGAGGAGTACAATGCGTAGAATCTCAATCATACAAGAAAAGTAATTCTACATTGATTAGGATTCTAGATCATTCTAATTAAATCCTATTACCACTAGGTCAAGTAACCTAGAGTTTGGGCTAAACACAAATTAAGTTTTCCTTAAACAGATAATAATTATTTTGCCTTACAAGAATATAAACACATATAGTAAGAAAAATGAACCTGTGATTCAGATTTAATAAAGTCCTAATCTGACACAGCCAACCTATTGGGCGAAACAAAGTAGAATAAGAGGTTCTTAGACTCAGAGGTTCTCTGACTATTTTTTATTAGTTATCTTGACATGCATGTTAATTAAAACAAAATTCCTCAAAGATAATATGATCTGATGTATCCTACTTCACCACAAAAATAAAATTTACAAGTGCTCTTATATTTTGATGCTTTATATTTTCTAATCCAAGGTTTATTAGTTCTTTTCCTAAAGTGCTTAGGAATGTATTTTCTTTTTCTACAGGTATGTTAATAGAACATGGAGTTTTAACTAGTCTTTATGTCCAAAGTGAGCATCATATAGAGTCATTCTCTCATCACCTTAAGTATGCTATAACTCAAATTCATATAGTCATTCTCCCATCACCTTAAGTATGCTATAACTAGGCCAAAAATTCTTGCTCAAGTGCTCTAATTAATTTTTCTTGACCTCTTCTCATATCCATGGTATCTTCTTTATACAGTAAATCATACACTTCTTTAGTGGTTGTGCTCATATCAACAGTGTACATCTCTCCTGGTCTAAGTACTCTATCCAGATGTTCTCTGGTGTAGATATTTAAAGCATTGGCTTGGTAGATTAGTTGCATATGAGTATCATCAAAGAAATCATCTACTACAAGCTGGGCTGCACGTTATTTGTGAATATCCTCCATTGTTGGTGCCGCATCAATAGCTGGTAATAGAGGTGGCTCTATGTAATTATGAAGTGATATGAGGACTAAATGTCTGGCTTTAATTATCATGATATAGACTTGTTTTATAGGGATATGAAGGAATACTAATGATTGCTAATCAGATAGTACTATAACCTAATTCTATAACTCCCCATTACTTAAGATAATGAGTTATAACATACTTAAGGTGGTGGGAGAATGACTATATGTGATGGGACATGCAAGGAATTTAATACAACATGTTAATAGAAGTAGAATGTATGCATGTAGAAGAAGAAAGTCCATTCTCTTCTAGTGAGGGATCCCTTTCTTTGGCCATTTTAAGTGATCGCTTATTAGACTAACTTTTCAACATTTCCACCATTCAATTTTTAGGTCTTCATGAGTACATCACATATGCAAATTTTCAGCTAAATTGATAATCGTTAGGGTACCGAACTAGATCAAATTAATGGACAAACCGAATCTGTCCAACTTGAACCGTTCATGTTCATAATGGTTAATTACGATTATGAACATGTTAACGATAATCAATTTAGCTGAAAATTTGCAGAAGTGGTCTACTCATAGAAACCTAAAAAATGAACTGTTGAGATGCCAATAAGTAATTGAAAAGTGGGTTCCGTAAGAGATATTTTAAATTGGAAAAACAAAATTCATTTAAGCTGAAGATCAAGGCCTGTTCTCCATCCACAAAACCGAAAAAAGTGCGGATTCGATGCCTTCGTCCAACCTCTCTCCTCCATTAGGCGCTGACGGCGGCACTGCTCTTGGCAGACGGAGACCAAGCCTCGATCTTAAGCTTCTTCTTGCTGGAGGACTCTTCGGCTACGAGATTACAGTCGACCTTGATGGTCTGTGAAGTTTCACCGTCCAGACCTTCGACCTCAATCACCTTGACCTTCATCTTCATGGTGATGCCGTCCGAGAAGCCCATGGTCTCCATCTGATAAGAGATGCGCCACCGTCGGTGCCTGATGCAATTGTAAGGATGGATGTCTGCCCTTTTACTACATTGCGGATGTCCTCTTCTGATTGGGCCTATATATATATATATATATTGTTTAAGGATATCTCTATCTCTATTTGTGTTTAATCCAAACTCTAGGTTACTTGACCTAGTGGTAATAGGGTTCAATTAGAAGAATGTAGAGATTCTCTTTCCTTGTATGATTCTATCTCTATGCATTGTAACCCTCTATATAAAGAGGCCCCTATTATCAATGAGAATACACAGCGATTATCTCTCAATTTCTAATTCCCTAAAACACGTTATCAGCACGAGCCCTAACCCTGAAACCCTAAATTCGTAACTTCAAATCTCGGAAACCACCTCCGCCTACCTTGAAGCTCTCAATCCCAGGAACCCGGAACCAGCGGCGCCACCCCCAAAATCGGTCAGAATCCACCTGAACCGGCCATTGGAAGTGACTGAACCGTCCCTAAGAAGAATCTTTTGGTTCCCTGCCTGGTTCACATCCTTTTAGTCCACTTTTCACAGCCATCCTCCGTCAGAAGTTGCAGCACCACCCCAGATTCAGGGAACAGGAAAAATCCTTCCCAAAACTGGCCATTAAAATCCTGAACCGGCCAGCAGTATCACTGCATCCTTGAACCACCACCGATCTGCCCTATTCCTTGTTCCAGTCAGCCCAAGTAAGTGACAAGCCCAGAGGAAAACAAAAGCCCAGAAGCCCAGTTGTAACAGAAGCCCAGAAGCCCACGTGCTAGAAAGCACATGGCCCACTGACGTTAGCCCACTGCCCCCCTGACATCATCCCACCTCAGGTGCCACATCAGCACTGCTACGTCAGTGCCTGCGTCAGCGTCCATGTCAGACTACCACGTCAGCACCTGTGGTCAACCTCCGGTCAACACTTTTCTGGCAACTTTTCTGTGCCATTTTCCGGTGACTTTTTCGGCCATTTTCCGATATCTACAGTACTTTCCGACATCTACAGTACTTCTGGCCATCTATAGAAACTTTCCGGCGACTTTTTCTGGGCAAGAATTTCCAACCATTTTTCAAGGTAAATCTTTTCTAAAAGTTCTCGTTTTTTTTGAAGTTTTTTTTTTTATTTTCATCTTCTTTTCTCGGGGACTTCCAACATCCCTTCTTCTACCCCCCTTTCTTCTTCATAGGGGAGACCAAAAGTCTAACTGTGGGAGTTTGTGCTCACTCCAAGCTTGGAGCTTGTAGAGTCCTCCAAACTTAGAGTTTGTTGAGAAGAAAACGATCGACCACATACATCATTATTTCGATCTAATCCAAAACCCCTCTTGGAATCAGATTTTTCTTGGAAGCGATTAAGCTCAGAAAATCCCTAATTTCTTGGAAGCGACTACGCTCAGGAATTTAATAGTTTTTCGTGGTAGCCTTTTTCGCTCCGAAACTAACCCTAATCTTGTGTTGTTTTTCAGGATGAGTTACCTGAACAAGTTGAACTTTGTTCCACTAGAGACAACTAGCACAGGATACCATAGTTGGGTCCAAGATGTGCCCCAACATCTTAAGGCTGATGGACTTCTGGAAGCCATCCAAAAGCCTAGTCAGAACGTGCTCTCCATTGAGCAAGCTACTGCTTTTGAAGCAAATCAAGCTAAAGCCATCATTCTCATGACAAGGCACATGAATGACGCGCTCCAAAGTGAATACCTCAATGAGGAAGACCCAAGAAAGCTACGGGTTGAACTTGAGCAGCAATTTGGCAACGTTCGTGACTCCCTGCTTCTTGATTTAGAAGTGCAGTGGCATAGCCTCCGCTTCAGTGATTTCAAGTCTGTGCTTGATTATAACTCGGAAGCTCTTCGTATCAAGTCTCTGATGGAGTTTTGTGGCCAAACCATAACTGATACCATGTTGATCGAGAAGACTCTCTCTACCTTCCCCGTCTCTGCCCTGATGATTTCAAAGAATTATTGGATTAATTTGAAAGCAGGACGTATCACGAGGTTTCATGAGCTTATTGGCGCCATGAACGTAGCTGAAAAGCACGACAACATGCTTGTGAAGAACTATAATGCTAGACCCGTGGGAACTAAGTCTATTCCGGAGTCTAACTATAGTCGCGCCCCCATGGGAGGACGCAAGGAATGAAACCCTAAGAGTAGGGACAATTCTGGACGTTCTGGTCCATATTCTCGCCCTAAAGAGGAAGGAAATCACCAAGAGACGCGTGCACGGAACCGTGGAGGTCAACGTGTGAAGAGAGAGAGAGAGAGGCGGAGCCTCCGGCTATGGTGGTGAGGCCACCAAGAATAATAGTCGTCCAACTCATGCACCAAAAGCATCTCGATCAAGGGAGCCTGACCATAAAGATGTTTGTCTTTGATGTGGATCAAGTGGACATTGGGCAAGGAAGTGTACTGCATCCCAGAACGTTGCCAACGCATACAAGATGTATCGTGAAGCAAGGGAGGCAAATTACATGGAACAAGAAGATCAAGATAGAGATCTCGATCTAAGGGTAGAAGACTACAAGGATCAAGACCCAGAAACTGGCGATTTTGATTAAGTCTTTTTATTTTCCAAGAGATGCAGGCAATTGCCATATTACTTTTGTAGTAAATGCCAATGATATTAGTCTTTCTTTAAAATAGGCGTACTCAATATAGAAGTGATGTCTAGAAAGGTTTTGAGATAAGTGGTACTTAAGCGAGCTTTGCTCCACCGACATCTCTCTACTCACCTGGTCACATTTACATTGGAATTACCGAAAGAAGTTAGACGACTACCATTGTTTTGCATTAACTAATTTATTGGATTAGATTTTCTTTGGTTCAAAGAAACGATGATGTAATTCTGTTTGGCTTATTAATAAAAGTTGAGTTCTTTTCTTTATGATTCCTTTTTAGTTACGAGCTTTTCTTTTAGGAATGGATGAGCTTCAATGTCTTACGGATAGTGCGACTATGCACACCATTCTAAGACATAGGCATTTATTCTTAGAGATATTGCCTACATATTCATCTGTGACTACGATGGCTGGGCCATCAAGTTTAGTTCAAGGACATGGAATGACCGAATTCCTTTTGCCCAATGGCACCTTGATTAAAGTCACTGAAGCTCTCTACGCTCCTAAGGCAAATCGAACCTTATTAAGCTTTAAAGATATAAGAGCCAACGGATTCCATGTGGAAACGCATAGTGAGAAAGGAATAGAATTTCTTTGCATTACCTCTAATGATTGCGGACGAAGCGCATCTTAGAGAAGCTTATGTGTCGATCTAGTGGACTTTATGTCACTACAATTCGACCAATTGAATCCAATAATGTCATAAGAGAATATCTCTTGGATTCAGACACATATTGGCTTTGGCATGACCGACTAAGACATCCTGGTCGTGATATGATGCTCCGTATACTTAAGACTTCACATGGGCATCCTTTCTTCAGAGTGAGAAGAAGGAAGAATCATAAATTGATTCCAGGACTTAACAAGACCGCAAAGATTGCAGCTTCTGGCGCTGCTGCTGTCTTGGGCCCCGAAAGGCCGCCCTTGTCCCTAGTGATGATGCCAGAAATGTCGCCAACCATGAGCATGACACCATGGTTGCTCCTCCCAGTGGCCATGACGCCACACAATCCAATTTCCATGGCTCTAACGCCATAATGGGAGATATAGTCACACATTTTGCTTCTAATAGCGCTACAGACGCTCAGGCCCAACCAAAATCCTCATTGGTTGCTTCTCAGGCCCCTCGCTCATTTTTCAAATCCTGTTCCTTTGGGAAATTAGGACCGAGACTGTCCTATGCAAAGGATCCAAAAATACTCATTCCGTTCTTACAGAGAATCTAAGGGGATATCTGTGGACCAATTCAACCATCATGCGGACCTTTTAAATACTTTATGGTATTGGTTGATGCGTCGACACGCTGGTCACATGTCGCGATGTTGTCCACTCGAAATGCTGCTTATGCTAAACTCCTCGCCCAGATCATCTGTTTACAGGCTCACTACCCTGACCATCCTATTAAGTCCATTCGACTTGATAATGCTGGGGAGTTTACATCGAAAACGTTCGATGACTTTTGCATGTCACTGGGGATTGATGTAGAGCATCCAGTTCCCCATATTCATACCCTAATTTTTCAAAGTGTTGGAATTTTGGTGTTGAAGATTTGGTGATTGTTGTTGTGTAGTTTTGGCCAAAAGAAAAAGAAAAGGAAGAAGAAAAGAAATGGATTTGTTTTTGGAAGAAAAGGAAAATAAAGAAAATGGTAAAAGTTGGATTAAATGAGGTTTTACTGTGGTAAAGTGGTAAAAAGTGAAGAAGGTGAAAGTAAAGGTAAATTCAGTAAAAAAGAGGTATAAGGTAAAAGTGAAAGTGTGGAGGTAAAAGTCATGGTAAAAGTGAAAATGTGAAAAAAGAGAAGTAAATGGGTAAGAGTAAAAGTAAAACTTTATTTATAATTATTTACTTATTTATTTTTAATAAATAAGAAATAATAGTAAATAAAGGATTACTTGGTCAAAAGTCAGAAGTCAAAGGTCAAAAGTCAACTCTGAGAGTTGACCAGGGTTGACCGACCTCAAAAAACATGAGGATCGACTCGACTTTGGTCGTTCGGATTGGCGAAAGTTTAGCGGAGCGATAAGGACGTTTTCCTTTTTAAGAAAGAAGTAGTTTCCCAAATTGGTAAAGGTTGAAAGAAATAATTAATGGCCTCATTGAAATAAAAAGGATTTAGTGTGCGCAACTACTTAAAGTTGATCATAATGTTTACCTGGCTAATTACTTACAAACTAAGCAATGGTTCAAGAAACATGATCATTAAGGAAGCTTAAGCGGAAAGCATCAGAGTGTGGAGTACTCCAGCATTTTCCAGGTAGAGTGAGCTGTCCCTTCCTTGTTAGAGGTTTTTCGGTATATGTGGAATGCTCTAATATAATATTATGTTGCCTGCAACTATGTTTTTGGTTGTTCATTAGTCGATGTCTCGTGATACCTATGTTTTTATAACTGATGATTGTTGATTGCGAAAACCGAGGCTAGACTTGCATGTTGAGATATTGTACCCTTTGTATGTTTGTGTTTGTGACCTGAAAGTGAATGGGACCTAAACGCGTAGATTCCTAGGATCCCACGGTGTCGATAACCGTGAACCTCCGAAGGGGGCTGTGCTCCTATGTTTGTCGAGGAAAGGTGAGTACAGACAGTGAACCAGTCATAGGAGACTCAGAGCCAGGAAATTGATACTTTCACTACTTGTAGCCATAAAGACTATAGAGTAGTTGGCCGGTTCTCGAAGGCTCACGAACCAGGTCGGTCACCGATTTATTTTAGTTTAGCCGGCAGGTAAGTATCTTAGAGCTCCAAGTTGTGTGAAGCATGCTGCATATGATTTCTTGAAACGAAACAACTATGATTGTTTTTGTTTGCATTTGTTTTACTTGATTTTACAAATGCGCGCAATCTATATTCTGATAGTTATGTTTTACCTATAGTTTTCAAACCTAACTAAGGTTGGGTCGGCCCCTATTGGGCTAGCGAGGACGAAATCCCCTACATTTCAGGTTACAACGAGGTCATTCTGGACGATTTGGATTAGAAGTGGGTCGTTGGCCGAGTCCGTGTGTTGCTGTTCCTGTTGCTTGAAGTTCTTCCCTTTGGTACTCCATCAATTTACTCGTTTTTCATTCCATGTTTAACTCTGTGAGGTCCGCTTACCTGGGAGCACGCATCACCCCTTTGTTTATTGTTATTGTTGAACTCCTTTCATTTTGGTTAAGATGTAAGCCCTAAGGCGCCACAGTGCACTTGCCCACTTTATTTTTAAGCATTTTCAGACTTCTTAATTTAAATGTTGGGTTGTTGATTTAAAGTCCTTTCTAAAAAAAAATTTCTTGGTCTCCCATTTTCAAAAAAAATTATATTTTCAAAAGGTCTTGTAGTATTAAGTTGGTAGGTCTACGGTATGTCTACGATGTATCGAGCTCCTATTGGCTTAATATTACTGCGCTGTGGTATACCCATTCGGGTTGCCACAGAGTGTATTGATTTGAGAGAGTCGATAGGTTCCTAGTGCTGATCCTAATAAATCTTCAAAATAGAATAGTACGGTTAAGGTTGGTGTGCACTGGCTAAAGACCTTCTGCTGCTCATATCAGTTCAATAACATTTTTGACAATGTAAATGTGTCATTAGAAAATTTGTACCTAATTTGTGGGTTTTGGGCCCCTATTTATGGGTGTCTGGTCTTTTATTGATGTGGAGGTTTTACAATTATCACATGCCACTATCCGGTATGTTCTCTAATTGGTTTGGAGCTAATCCAGGTGTCCCAATGGTTTGGATTCTCTTTTATTTGTCAAAAGAAGCCAACTCTAAGGCATGAGTTTTTTCATACTTGTTTTTGAGCAAAACAAGCTCTAATATGAGAAATTTTGAAAAATAACCTATTTTCAGCCTTCAAAATGACTTATAACTTATTTTTCAAAATAGTTGAAAAATGACCAAATAAAGAGACAAAGTCTTTGCTACCCTTAGTACTTCTGACTGCTATTAGCCAACTAATCTCGCCCTTTTTTTTTTTTGCCAACAAATCTTTCCATCATTCTTCCATACGACAACAAACCTCTCGGGGTCTCTCTCATTCATTCATATCCTTTTTCTTTCATGCACTCGAGTGTGCTTATTCTCTTCAATAAAGGAAAATTTTAATCCAATTCCATCAAAATGATCACTGCCAAAGACTCATCACCACCACTTAATTAGATAGTGGTCTAGTAAATCTATTGAGTAAACAACTTATAGTTCATAAGATGAGTCAACTTTAAAGAAGGCTTTTGGAAATCATAGAGACTTTGGATGCCAGTACTTAAAAGACATAATCCCAAGTTTATTGTTGCTGGAAAAAGATTGAAATATCTGTATCTACATATCTATCAGAATTTTGAAATAGGGAGATATCAGAAATATCAGGGATATATATTTGAAAATATATATCTTTTTTAAAAGAGTCAATTTATTGGAATTACATATAAATACATATGAATGTCAACATCACATACATCTGAAAAGAGATTCTAGGTGGTTGACAAGTCGCTCGTTGGTCTATGAAACTGCAATAATCAGATTTATGAATGAGGGGATTTTTGAAATTGCTTTATCATTAGGGAAAATGTCTATTTACCCAAAATTGAGCTTCATTAACCCCATTTACCCAAGCATCTTATAAGATTTCCCACTTACCCAACAAATTACATATTTTTTGCCCTAATACCCAATTAAGTATTTTTTTTAAAATTTTTTTTGTATATTATTGAGACAATTTTACCCTCCCTCCCATAGTCACTTAGATAGAAGTCAACGGAGACTTGACCGGAGTCCGATCGCAGGAGTCCGGTCACCGGTCACCTGGATCCTGTCACAAGTCGCCGGAAGTTCTGAAAAAGCTCGTCGGAGATCTCATAGGTCTAGGGAGAATATTATTGTTCCCCAATAATATTATTATTGCCCCCAGTAGCCCCTAATAAAAACATTATTGCCCCCCAATAATATTATTATTGCCTCCCAGTAGAAATATTACTGCCCCCAATAATATGATTATTGCTTCCCAGTAGAAATATTATGGTCCCTCACCAGTGACCACTAATGCTGTGAAACTCCACACATGGTTGGTCCTATGGTGATTATGAAAAGATAAAATTAGCCACAATGTGTTGCCATGTGGCAAATAAGGGTTGATTACCACTTCATTTGTAGCCACATTATTTGCACAAGCCATCCCCTTATCCATATGACTAAGCCTTTCCCACTCTCTTAGCTTCCTTCATTCATTTCTTTCTTCATTCCCAGTAGCAACTGAGCAACCAAGCAAGCCAAGCAGTAATAATGGCGGGTCTCTCCTCTTCTCCGTCCTCGTTCTGAGCGGTGATCGTCGGCGTGTTCGGAGTCGGATTCTTCTTGAACATGGTGGTCGAAAGCATGGTAATCTGGAAGAGGATAACAATGTTATGGTGAGTCGATTCTCCGACCAGCCTCGTATCCCGCTGCTTCTTCCTCCACCACACCACCGCCAACCTCAACCTCAACCACCTTAACAACGTCTTTGTCACCGTTGGGTTCCCCAAGCAGGATCGAGCCAAGATCCGAATCAAGAAACAAAGCCGAGATGGCCCAAAAGCCGCCGGAAAGGTTCCGTCACCATCATCGACTCGCTGGGCCACTTAACTTTTGCAGCGAAGTCTTCATCACCGTGAATCTGACTCCGGTGCTCCAACGCTCCAACGAGGAGGAGGAGAGAAAGAGTGCGTGTGTCTGGGATTCAGTTTAATTGATAGGGTAAAATTGTCATTAAATGTTAAATTGGGTAAATGGAGTAAAAAACTCTTAGTGGAGTAAGTGGGAGTATATTGGCCCAAATTTGGGCATTTGGTAAGAGCCCTTTATCATTAACTCTCCTCGTCTAGATTCGTCTTCAAGGAATTTCTCCTCACCTGGATTCCACTCCTCACTCAGATTTCCCTCGAATGGAATAGTCCTCACACAAATTCGCTTTGAGGAGATTTTTTCTCACTCATTATCACATTGAGGGTATTTCTCCTCATCCAGATTTGCCTTGAGGAGATCTCTCCTCACATAGATTTTCATTTAAAGAATACAAAGTTTTTTTTTTATTTTTTGTTTTTTTTTATCAAATTTTACAGACATTTCTTCATTTTATCGGGGAAATATCTCAAATATCTAGTATATCGGGGATATTTGAGATATTAGAGAAATTTCACAAAAACGGTAGAAGATAAAATATTTTCCCCATGATATGTCGGTTCTTCCAAAAAAGAAGATATCAGGGATATATCGAAAATATTGCAGATATTTCAATCCTAAAAAAACTAGAGCAATCCTATAAAAACTAGAGATATCTCTCATGCACGGTTTCTGATTTTCTTTTTTGTTGTTATGCAACTACTCAAGCATCGCATCTGTAGTGGCTTAGTGCAATTTTTAAAACTTGAAAAGGTTAATTAGAGTTGTTACTTGGTGCAATTGATATTTGTTGATCAATTATATAAGAGTCTGATCAGAAAAAATCGAGGGAAACAACTAAAAGTGGCCTATTGGTTCTTACCTAGTGGGGTGTGCTCCCCAACTTGGGTTTGAATTATTACAACCCGAACCTAAACTTTTATTCGTGTGTTAGTTATTGGACGATAAACGATAATTATTACACATTTTACTTAAGTTTTGATACTATTAAGTTTGAGTCAAAATTTGAGAAAATTTTCTTCATAAAAGTCGTAGAGGACATTAAACCGAGCGCGTCTATATATGGTAAGTAAAAATCGGAGTTCGTATGCGAAAGTTATAAGCGAAATACTAAAGTTACTATTGGAGGTATGTGGTATAAATTTGAATTTTTACTGTAGGAGCTCGGTAACTCCCATTTTTCTCTCTCTCCTACCTCTCGCGTTCTCTCTCCCTCTCTCTCTCTCTCCCTCCCTCTCCAACGTTTCTTCGTCGTCCAACCACCAACAAGCGAGCTACCGGCCCCCACATACACGTCTCCTCCTCCCCTTGAAGCCTGCGACGGTGGCTTGTGACAATTTGGCTGGAAAACGGAAATTAACACTGAGAAACTTACTGCTACTGTAGCAGAAAGTGGTCAACGCTGGTTTCGCTCAAATCCGGCCACCTCCAGCTATGAAACTAGGTCCATTAGAAGTGCCTTGAGCCACTCTTCATGCTTTCCAAACCTCTTGTAGCGTGGAGGAAGAAAGCATAATTGGAAAATTTCATTGTACAATCGGGTTGCTTAATTGGTCAGCCACTTAGAGGTATTTTCTGACTTTGCCATAGTTGAAAAAGTTGTTGGAAATGTTGGGCGATGTTGTACATGAAATTTGGTAGCCATTGGAGGTAGTGGCCGCAGCTCGTGAACCCCACGCACCGCCGCTCTAGGTGGTGAGTGACGGCACGTAGGGCAGGGATTTAATTCATTTTTTTAGCCTATTAAATCATATATTTGTTGTAGAATTTTTATATGTGAGTTTGGTGAAGATTGAAGAAGTTTTGAATCGATTATAAATTTTCAAAAATTTAGAATTTCAGTTATCGATTTACTAAAAGCCGATCGTCAGATTCTCTCGAATTTGCTTTAGAATTTGTAAATCGATGAATAGATATTATTGGTGAAGCTTGGATGGAATCCCATAAGGATTGAAGGCGTTGGGCTTAGAGGAGACGTTTGGAATATCGATTTCTAATTATCGTAAATTTAAGGGCTAAATACAAATTACTACCTTGTGGTTTAGGTCCAAAATCAATTCAGTCCCTGAACTTCTAATTTCATCGAAAACACCTCTGCACTTTCAATTTTGATCTAATAGGTCCAATTTGTTAGTTTTCCAACAATTGAGTTATTTAACTTGTTAATGCGGCTCATATATGGCTTATATTTTATGATGTGGTGTCGAGGTGGTCTGCATAGTCAATTTAGGAGTGAGTCATACTATTAAAAATAAATAGTTTTTCAACAAATAATCCAACTATAACTTGAACCCATAACTGAATATTAACAAATTGGACCTATTAGATCAAAATTGAAAGTGCAGGGGTATTTTTGATGAAATCAGACGTCCAGGGACTGAATTGATTTTGGACCTAAACCACATGGTACTAACTAGTATTTGGTACTAACTAGTATTTAGTCCTAAATTTAATTTCCGTTATGTGCGTAGTTATTTATAAAAGCTATATTGTACAGGACGTGAAGAGGAACCTTACGAGGAAAATTCAGATAGACGGCAAGCTTAGCTGTTTACTGTGAGTGGACTTTTATTTTAAATAATGATGCATGCAATTATTTTTTCTGAAATAATGATTGATTGATTTAATTATTTATCGTTTCATTTATCGAGCATAATATTTTGCTTTAGATATAATTTTGACATTGATTTTGCATATGAGTTTCAGAAATGAAATTGTTATGCTCGAATTTGAATTTATGATTTATAATGATTTCCGGAATTAAATGTTGTTTTCATTTGTTGATTTTGAGATTCTTGGAAGATTTTCAAAACTGGGATTTTCGATGGAACTATAACTATCCATTATATATTTGACCTTTGGTTTTGGCATTGGGAATGCTTAGTAATGATTTCAGAATGAGATATATGATTTTGTTTATTCTCGCCTATTTGTTTATGAATTTGAGAATAGTTTAGTGTGCGGGGCCACGTCATTGGAATATATTTATTTTCTCATGATTTTATTGTGAAATTTGGGGATATATGGATTTACTGGATTTTGAATTATTTTCTTCACTATACTTGGGTTGATATAATGTGTTCGTTTAGTTCTCCTCCTCACGTGAGTGGCAGTCAAGGCTCCTCCTCACTTACTTTGTGTTTGTGGGTTAATAGTCGAGGATAGAGCCTGGGAGGCTCCGACCCGAGTCTGGGAGACTCCTTCGTTGTATGGTGATATTCATGTTCCCCTTATTTTATGTTTATTTGACTAGCAGGGCTAGTTCGATTTATTTTAACCAACAGGGCTGGAATGTTATCATGAATTTTCTTGTTGCAAGAAATATATTTATTTATTAAATATTGCATGCATTGGACTTTACAAATGATTAAATGAGGGAAAGTATTAAAAAAAAATTTCTTCGATTGTTTGTGAAATATTTATTTTTGTCTATCACGCTAACGTTTTATATACTTTAGTTCTCGGCCCTTTGTTTTCAAATGCCCAGTTAATAGTGTAGCTGATCGGTTTAGGAGTTGAGGCTTAGCACCATCACTGTCATCTATCCTTTGTAGGTTATTTGTTAACCTACTATTTGTATTATATTTCTTATCCTTAGATTGCTCTGATAACCGTGGGGGGTTTTATATTTATATTTGTATAATTATGGGTCGAGATTGAGTTTAAATAACTCCAAAATGGTAGTAAACTTGGTTTGTTCGGTTGTGGCATTCTAAGTTATTATTTCAAATACATTTGAGGAGGTTGTTATTTTGGTTAGTTAAGTGGTGGTTTTCGGGGAGCAAGGTGGCTTAAGGAGTTGGAAATAAATTTATACATAGAAGTGTGATTCTTATTCTTTCACAAGTTAGAGTTGTCCATTTTTCGGGAAATTTCGGTCGGATTTTCTCGAAAAGTAGGCCCCGCAGAGGTACATGGGATTTCAGGGGGAAATTTCGAGGTAGGTCCTGTCACAAACCCTGAAACTGTCAAAGTGGTTAGGCACTGTACTATAATGCATAGTTACAGAATTTCGCATGCACCGAAAAAGATTATCTTGGAGCTAGGAAGCCTTAAGAAAAAATCGAGCAAAGGGAGTTGCTTAAACCTTGAAATCCCCCCCCCCCCCCCCCCCCCCCCCCTCCCAAAAAAAAAAAAAAATCCTCCCCTAAGTACTTGTATATACAAGACAAAGGTTGAACTCAATGACTGTGCAAGAGCTTAAATGACTTAATCATGATTTTATGTAGCTAACATGCTTAGCATACAAAATGCATGCATGTTACACTTGCAATTTCACTTATTCTTTCCCATGTTTCGATTTTTAATATTGTCAAGTCGGTCCTATTGTATTATACTTTGGAGATTATTGATAGGAGCAACAATAGAAACATCAGCATACAAAACGAATTCACATAACAGAAAGAATGCTTATAAGTGTATTTAATAGCTAAAGACTAATGAACTAAGAAACGTAAAGATGCCACCCATCGTAATTATTAAATTTATTTCAGCCAAGGTTTGTGATGGTAATAGTGGAATTTTTTTTTTAGGGTAATGGAATCAGGTTCCAAACGACGTCACTACATCAAGCTAGAGGCTTTCAAGAAACCACTCATAGTACAAGTTCAAGCACAATACAGACTGCGAAAAGCAGCCCAAATCTTCTACAAAAAAAAAAAAAAAAAAAAAAACTAAAAATGTAAAGGAACTGCAAGGGAAAATAAAACTCCCTAATCCTACACCATCCAAGAATGAGAACATTCAAGAAATAGATATCGGACTAGGAAAAGAAATGCAAAACAAACAAAATAAGAACATGTGGAAAAAGAAAAAAAAAACAAACCTACACAACCCAAAACAAAGCAACTATAATGAAGTAGTAATGTCTAAGACCCAATGGTGTACGTCTCTGCAAGCATCATAGCCAAAGCTTCATTGAGTCAATGTAGGTTTGTAACCCTAGCCCTCTTGAGGTAGGACGTTCAGCTCCTTCGAAGATGGCCCCCCATCCTTCACCACTAAAGTAGATACAGATTTGGGCTTATTTCGACTACCACGTGGTCGGCCCTTCTTTTTTGGAACTTTCCCATTAGTGACTGGAACATCGGCTAAGCCTTCAAAAACCTTCAAGCGCTTCCCATCTCAAGCCAGTCCTCCTCCCGAAGCCTCCTCATACCCAAAACCCTAGATGGGTGCCTAAGGAGACCATCAGCAATAGGTCCAAAGCCTTCAGGTCCAAGTCCAACTGACCCAAAACCCGGCCCGACACCTTTCAAACAGGTCAACTTAAGCCCAGAGGTCAACCCTAATTTGAAATTAGGGGTTCTCGCCGAAAAACTCAGGGCTGCCATTTGAGGGCTTAACTCCATCCCCGCAGCATCCTGCCCTGCCTCCATATCCTGCATGGCTCTAGAGCCCAGCGCCAGTACCAGATTCGCCGACCCGGTCTGCAGCGGCTCCACCATAGTAAGAGATGACCATGGTATTTCCACTGTACCATTGGACGTCAACATCTCCTTATGTAAAGATCTCGACTACAGAACTAGGTCCTCTACCGCCACTTCCTTCACCAACTTCAGGTCACAATCCCCCCATCATGGGTGAAGAAACCACACCTCTTACAAATCCCTCGATACTTTTCATAGCTGAACTCCAGCTCTACCAAAACCGCCGAAGAGAAATAGATCGTCCTCGGAGCCCAGACTCGTTGGCGCACATCATGGACCAATCAGATCCTTTGAGTAGCCTCCTTCCTTTGCAACGCCACATGATCAAGCTTCACAAAAGTGCCCAACATCTTGCCAAGCTGGGTGAGAGCCTACACATTGCGCATAACCACTCTCAGGCCCGTCACCGCCACCCACACCTCCAGAAAGTGCAGAGGAGCCTCTGCCAGAGCCCCTACATCATCGTAGTTGCCATAAAGAGCACGGCGCTTTACTTCCTGCTCCTTGAATTGGAACACGAAGATCCCTCCCTCCTCTTCATGGATCAGAACCCTCTCTTTCACTACTACAAAAAGGTCATCAGACGACGGTGGATTTGTGTTATGTGATGACCAAGCTCACCGTGGTCTAAGTGAGTGTTGTGTGATTGAAACATCAGACAACGGTGATTTCACCGTTGTGTGATAGTACTTTGCTCAACAGAATACTAGTTTCCGTTGTGTGAATTATGCGCAGGCATGTGCCTGGCGTGGCATGTGCGGGGACGTCGCAGCACAGTCAGACAACAGAAAAGGAAATTTACCGTTGTCTGAGATTCATAACACACAACAGATATAACTCAATCTTTGTTGTCTGAGATTCATAACACACAACGGATATAACTCATTCTTTGTTGTCTGAGACTAATAACAGACAACGAGTATAACTCATTCTTTGTTGTCTAAGACTAATAACAGACAACAGATATAACTTAATATTTGTTGTCTGAGGTAAGTAACACACAACTGAAGTAAAATTACTCAGACAACAGTGATAATTTTATTTATGTTGTGTGTTATGAATCTCACACAACAGAATTTTGTTTTCTTTTGTTGTTGGTTGTTAGTTCAGACAACAACTATATTTGGTTATCCGTTGTGTGAATATTGTAATCAAATTGGGTACCAACCAGTGACTGTTGTAGGAGAAGCCTCAATTTTGAACTCTTTTATCGTCATACAACACATGGTTTTGTCTTGTGTTGTATGAATGAAACTTGGACAACAAGAAGAATATCCATATAAACGTTTTCCTGAAATAATGCTCAATATATGACTATAGAAACAGTACTACAATCCTTATCATTCAAGCTAGGGACAACAGAGATTGAGTCTGTACTTGTAAAATGTTCTAGCTAGGAAGACCTAAACTACATAGATTACTTCTGCTTTCCTTTAATGCACCTTCATTTGTTCTTGCAGAAGCTCTCTTGTAGGCAAAGATGATAAGCAGTATTTTGATCTCTTAAACCATTGATCCTACACATGATGGACAAGGACCCAGCAAAAGCTGTAGTATATATTGATTCCATTTCTGCTCATCCAATGACCTTACCCTTTGAACACATTCAAGACTCTGGCTGATTGAAACATTCTTCAACAAGTCCTAAATCCTCTGCCCACAGTGCCATTCTGTACCCATATATCTGTAAGTCTGCAACCATGCAGATTATAATAAATTTTTACATTAGCTTCTTGTGGCCATGCATTCAAAATGACATTAATTGCTTGCTGCTGTTGAAGGAGCTAGCAGGCCTCATATTCCTTTTTACTAATAGCTAGCAGCCAAGGCTTTCATATACTAATTAATGCGTTATATATAAAAAATAAAAAATAAATCCTCCATAAGAGGCTATAACACAAAAGTTATCTGCATACTAATGCATTCAGAACACTTCTGCAATATCACAGTTTCAAGCTATATAACACTAGCCTATGTGACTTGAAGGAAATTTTGTTTTCCAATAGAATCCTTTTTTTCTAGTTTTCTTTAACAAAATAAACTGAAAAGATACTTAAGAATCAGAAACCCATTATTACAACCAAGTAAACCAATTCAACTAAGACCAATCAGTTTCAAACAAAATCCAAGACAAAAAATTTGCAACATTTATAAAACCAATAATATAAAGTAGGGATACATGTATTTACCAATTTAGAATATCACTTACAGTTCAGAATGATGATAATGGTTTAGAATCCAGAGAAGCTTCTCCAATCTGAAAGCAGATGACAGAGAATGTTAGCAAACAATCAAATTTAAACAGTAACATATGAAATGTAAGAATGAAGATATACATTCTTACATTTCATAAAGTCTGGTGCTTAGCTCTTGTTGGTAGTCTGATGCATAGAAGATATACTAGAAGGACTACCCGCGCGATGCTGCGGGACAAAATTGTTACGTTTAAGATTAGGGAAGTAAGGGTCTTCCCACTCAATCAACTGACATTAATGTAAACTGAAACTATGATTTTCAACAATTTATGTCCATTTTGTTTTGTTAAACATTATAATATGAAAACTAATTAAAAAATTGGTTCAAACAAAGTTTATAGAAAAGGGACTTTCATTCAATGATAGAATATATTGTTTCACCCTATGTCTATGAGATGCATTTTGTATGCATCATATGTACAAACCAATATATAAGCTTTAATTCAATCAATATAGCTAATCACATGCGTGAAGATAAAATTAAAGAACCACGATACACAGAGGATGTAGAACCCTTGCTCCACCGAACAAACAGTCCCTAATAATCAAACAAAGCCTTCAAATGCTGACAGATGAAGAGAAAATGAAGACCAACAACCAGGGTCGGCCCTGTGAGTTTGGAGGCTCAAGGCGAGAAAAAATTCGAGGGCCCAAAATTGAACTGCTACATGCCTTGGACAATGGCAAGTTCATCAGAGAATAAAGCAAAGAAGGTTTGTGATAATATCCCAAAGAACATAACAATCAGTTTGTCATAATTCTTTAAACTCCTAACAAGGTTTCTAGAACCATATAAACAGTTTGTCATAATCCTACTTCAACAGCAAGCAATACACCAATTTGCCATATTCCTACTCCTAACAGCAAGCAATACACCAACAAGCAATACACCAGTTTGTCATAATCCTACTCCTAACAGCAAGCAACAAACAATACACCAGCAATGCATTAATGAAGCAAGCAAGTAAAAACAATACAAAAAACACAAACTTGCAACTTAAAACCAATACACCACAAAAAACACAAGAGTATGATTAACCGAGAGAGAGAGAGAGAGAGAGAGAGAGAATTAGAAGACTAGAAGCCAACAGTTTTGCCTTCTCCAGCAACCACTTCACCTCCTTGAGGTTCCAAGCAAAGAGATGATTCATAAAGTGTATTGAGCTTGGAAACGGAAAAAGAAGCTCAGGGAAATAGAAATTACTGGGAGGAATGGAATCAAGGAAAGGGAGAAACGGAGATCGGATTCAGATTTTTAGCTTCATTCCAGACTTCTCGCACTGATCTAGAGTTCTGGACCGAGAGGGAGAAACCGAGAACACTCGAAGGCAGAGAGGAACAAACTGAGAGAGGAGGAGAGGGACAAACAGAGAACACTAAAATGTCATGTCTTTTTTTTTTTTTTTATATCTACAGGCCTACATAAATTTGGTTTGAGGCCCCTAAAATCTGAGGCCCTAGGCTTGGGCCTGCTTCGCCTAGGCTCAGGGTCGGCCCTGCCAACAACGAATAGAAACTTAAAATAATGATTGATGGCGTTCTAAGCTTTAATCCATGGCAGCCAATAAGCTCAATCCAATTTGAACAAATTAGTTTACCTATACTAACTCGAAAACTAAGAGCAACAAATAAATAAACATTTCATTGTATCACCCACCCCAGATTTAAAGTAGCCGAAAAAGCTTCCACCTTTACCTAAATTTCAACATCACAGGCAATCAAAATCCAATTTCAACAGCAAATTAATCAAATATCATTACCACATATTCATATCAGAGCACACCTCACCACCGACATAACAATAGAGACAAAAAATGAAAAGCAAAGTGGATTTTAAAATGCAAACAAAAAGTTTTGTATCAGTTTTGTAAAGTCAATAACAGATCTACCAAGCTAGACATGAAATTTTTCACGATATTTATAGCGGTGTTTGGAGCATTCTCTTCATAATCTCTATGACACTTAGAGATAGACAGGTTTGTTGTCATACATCATACAAACCAATCTGAAAATGCCCAAAGAAATCACAACCGTAATGTGACTGCAAAGTAATGAAATATTTAGAGGAAAAAAATAGGCTGTTACCCAAAAAATTCTAAATAGCAGAACCTGTCTTCCAAACTCAACTACCATTCTAACTGTCTGGAATGTTTCCCTGAAATAATAAACAAACAAAACATGAGCACCCAGGAAAATACCTACATAACATAACAATGATGGAAAACTAGCAACATCTAAAACTAACTACAGATCATAACCAAAGCAAATACAATGTCAGGTCATAATAACTTACATATGAAATTAGGGTGCGCATAGACTCTAAGATGATCTACGGTCCTAGAGTTGTCATTACAGAAGCAAATACAAGGATTCCCTGCATTTTTTTTTTCAAGTTTAAGAGGTGAATCAACAATAAGTCAAAGAAAATGAGAAGACATGCAATGAAATAATTATAACAAAATACTTCTTGACCCTATTCCATGTCTACTCAGTTCAAAGCTTACAAGCCTAGCACAAACCATAAGCAGGTTCATTTGGCAAATACGCAGACAAACTTAAGGATTAGCTTAGAGATGTGCCAGTTGGCTTGTAAGTCTTAAATATAACTATACACACTCATAAGAAATATGTGCTAATCCTCCAGACACATGATTAAATTCATCTAAACAAATACCAAATGACACCTCTTGCAGACCAAATAAACTGAACAGATTTCTCCTTTATCATGCAGACAAGGAAAAAGAAAAGAAAAAAAATTATAGTAAATTGTTATTGAAAATATTAAATGATCAAGATATGCCAATATGAAATTAATACGCCAATAGCAACCTCATCAATTGTTGCAGTACACTTCTGTTTTTAATTCATTTTACATAGCCAGTCTGATGCCTAAGCAACAGAGCTCCATTAGTACTAATAAAACGTAAACCACATGCATATAATGTGAGAGCTTACCCTACATGTGAGAGCTCCCTCATAATGATTTGGTTATTCATTCCCATAACTTCCATACAAGCCATACTAGATCTGAATTCAGAAAGGTTATTAAACATATCAACTACACTAGAAGGCATGTTCTATTAATACCTATCAACTATTAATCCTCTTCTCTCACATTCACTTATTTCAAGTCCACGCATGTAAATGAAGAGAACAGCCAAAATTCAAATTGTCAAGTAGCAACCAAAGAAACACATCAAATAAAGATGAACACTTACACTGATATTATACGCTTTAACATTAGACTGTCACAAAATCGAGATCATAGAGCAGGTATTCTATTCCATATAACTAGTTCCATATAATAGTAGCCACCCAGCTTACCTTTACATTTACTAAGAAAAGAAGAAAGAAGATGAATTATAATTACGAAACAAAATCATTGTTCCAAAGCAACTGAACATTAAGCATTGCAGGGGATTTGACCTTTCATCAAATTCCCATTGCACAATGTGTACTGTGGCCTACCACTAATTAGCACTACCAGGAGTACCAAAAGTCAGAAAACCGAGCCTTAAAACAATCAAAACAAGCCAGCATTCGCTCCAAATTGCTACCTCTGCATAACGAATCAAGTTCAAAATTAAGGAACCAAACTTCTGAAAACTCCAACTCATTGAAAACAAGCTCAAGTAAGTAAAACCAAGAAGCAGCTGAAACAAATTGTGTTCATCCATTGATACTTAAATAGATTAGTGACAAAAGAGAAGAAGAGCAGGAACTTCGAATTCCATGTTCTTCTTATGAACCCACAGCACAAGTACTTAATTACATTGAAGCAAAACTTTATAATCCAGAATCTAGAGACCTAAACTACCAGGGCCCTTATTTGTTATCATTCTGTTACAATGAAAGCAAGAAACTTTTGAAATTTTCAGAGAGATCCTTGACGAAAGCAAATACCTTGACATTTTCAGGGAACTCCGCAACCTTGTACGAATCAGCTAAGACTCCGTCAACCATATATCGGAAAACAATGCCTGTAAATCCAAACCACCATGAATATCATTACTTTGCTTCCAGAGAAACCAAAGGAAGAAGAAGAAGAAGTGCAAAGACAGTTAATTTGGGAGAGATGAAGAAGATGAGTGAATGTGATGCCCCGGAAATTCATAATTATTTTCTGAGGATTTTCCAGAATTAATTTTATAACTATTGGACGGTTTCGTGGCTTGTGGATGGAGCGGAAGTGTTTCGGGCGAATAATTAATTGAAGGATATGGTTTTAGGGGGGTTACTAAAGGTTGACTTTTTATTCGTTGAGATTCTCCGAAAACTTCCTTCACGAAAGTTGTAGAGCGTGTCGATACGAGTTCGTGGACATGCGGAATGCGTAAATCGGAGTTCGTATGAGGAAATTATGGCCATTGGAAGGAATTTCCATTTTAGTATAAATAGAAGTTTCCCGAAGGAGAAACTTACTATTTTCATTTCCTTCCATTTCCGGAAACTCATTTTTTTTCTCTCCCTTTTTCTCTCTCGTCCGCGCCTTCAGTATCGAA
Organism: Rosa lucieae; assembly: GCA_024704745.1. NCBI lineage: Eukaryota > Viridiplantae > Streptophyta > Magnoliopsida > Rosales > Rosaceae > Rosa > Rosa lucieae. The sequence goes on from CM045498.1 coordinate 38,440,888, forward strand.
GAAGACCGACTGACCCGACCCGGACCCGGCATTCCGACCCGGTCGGAACTCGCAGCTCTGGCGACCTCTTCCGGTGAAACCAGCCCAGAACGACTCGCCTCCTTGCTCCGGTCGTCTCTGTGGTGGTCTCTTACGACGATTCTCAGTCTCGGTGGCAGTTCAAGGCGGCCCAGATTGAAGAATTCGGACCCGGCAGGCGATCCCTATTCCGACGTCGGCAAGGCTTCGGGTTTTCCTGGTTGAGTTCAGAACAGCCTCGCCGATCGATCCTTGGTGGTTGTTTGGATCGATTCACGTGAAAATTCGATCAACTCGGATCGGATTACTGTTCACGGCTTGTGAGGTAGTTTTCGATCCCTTAAGCTTGTTTTCTGACTTCGATCCAGTTATGAAAGTTCACAAGCATGCTTAGATGAAGCTTTTTGATGTTGGGAGTTTTGTGAAATAATGAGTTTTTGGCTGGCGGCGGTGCACCACCGTCTGTGGTGGCGTTCCGGCGGCTTTCCGGCCACTTAAGGAACTGTTTTTGGTATTATATACGTTCTACTCGTTGATACGAGCGTTTCGATATATAATATGCAAATTTTGGACTTCGAATGGATTTGTTATGATTTTTGCCGTTTCATATTGGTGAATTTATTCGGTCCGTGAAGATTCGAGCGTCCGGTCGACTTGTGGTTTGGTCACATCGATCGTGGGCGTATTCCGGAGACCTTGGGAGGTCTCGGATGTGGTTTCGCCTCATTTGGCGTCACCTTGGGAATTTTGGTTCGATTTAGGGTTTCGAATGTTATCCCTTGTGATTCGTTGACTGAATGAGAGCTGTAATTCCATAGGTACGTGACGTAGTAACCCTTGGACAGCTATTTTGTGGATTGGTTGCCTTATTCTAAATTGATCGCTATCTGTGTAATGATTGGCGATATCTTTGTGAATCTATGTGTTGATCCTTAAAATCTATGTGATGATCAGTAGAATGATGAATATCTGCGTGATGATTGATGAAATCTGTGCGATGATCAGCGTGATGATCGCTCGGTAACGGAGCTGAATTGTTATTAAGTTAACAAAGGTTGAGAGGACTGCTGTGATGGTTGGGGCTACCTACAGACGTCAGAGTGTGGGACTTCGATAACTACCTTGTCTTGAATTGCTTGACTTAATGTGACCTCCTGAACTAATTTATATGCAGGGGTTACTATAAATTGTCTTGCTTATTTTGTTATGTGATTGCCTTGACTTCTCCTTGATTGTATTGATTGATGGTTTGTTTTACATTAGAAGCCATAGTGGTGATGACTTGAACTCTGTGGTGAGGATAGAAAGGTGATTCATTGTTTTTCACCTTTAATGTCATGTTGATGACAAAAGCTCCTAAGGGGGAATTGGGAATTGAGTGTGATTTTGGAAGTCGCCGTAGTGCGTTAGGGTGGTGTCAAACATTGCTTGACGGAGTCTTGTTTGACCGAAATTTGTGTAATTGGTTGTTAAGATTGAGGTTATGAGCAGATGGCTTTTGTGGAATTTGTGTAATTGGTTTTGAGTTACTCATACGAGCTTCATAAGCTTACCGGGTTGTTGTGTGGCAACCCGGTGCACTATTCAATGGAATGGTGTAGGGGTTAATCCTGCAGGTTAAGGAAATCGTAGCTGAAGCTGGAGTGGCGCTTTTGCAGCTTTACGGTAGGAAGCTATCTTTGTGACTTTTCCGTTGATAAGGACTTCCGTTGTAGTAAGCTCTGAGGAGCATTTACGTTTATCTTGTTGTTGACAATTTAATTCGTAAGCTGGTGTAATATATAACTCTTTGGAGCGAGTGTATATTAACTTTGACGGTTCAGGGCATCAATATATGTGTAAGTTTAAGGGAAAAAGATTTCAGGTACTTTGTATTGATGACTGGACATTCACGCATATATAATTATGGGGTTATATATCGATTTATTGTGTATAAAATCAGGGGCGTGACAGTTTGGTATCAGAGCGTAAGGTGCATATTTGGTGACAATCAATACTCCTCGAGTGATGGCCCGTCTGCAGCGGATCCCCATCTGATGCTCTTCGGTATTGATATAGTCATTGGGTATGCAATGAGTGTTGGAATGTGAGTCTTCAGGGTAGTGTTGGCCCAGTGAATAAGTTGTAGGAGCTTAAGGTAGCTTCTAGGAGTTATAGTCTTTTGAGGAATGAGGACCTTTAGATTTAACTCTTATTTACGTAGGGGATAGAATTGTATCTTCTGACGTAGTGTGTGATTGATTTAGTCATAGCGATGACTTATACTTGTATTTGAAGATTTTACAAGTATTAACCAAGGTTGCTATGCTCCTTAGGTTATGGATTCACAAGGAGGACGAGCTAGGGGTCGAGGTAGACCCAGAGGCAGGGGTAGAGCCCGAGGTAGAGGCAGGATTCCTCCTCCTGTTGAGGAGATATTTGAGGATGAGTTCGAGGCATCGAATGTTGAGCTTCATGTTCCACCTGTTGTGGAGGTTGCGAATGTTGTGGATCCCACTCGTTTGTCGAAGTTGGCAAAGGAGATTTCGAGGTTGGGAGGAGTTCCATTCCAGGGAGGTACGGATCACATGTTGGCAGATCAATGGATCGAGAACATGAAGACTTACTTCGAGATGGTTGTCTGTGACGACATTGAGAAGAGGAAGATTTCCACATTTATGCTCCAAGGCGATGCACGGGTGTGGTGGAATGGCACACAGAGGGTGATGGACGTGTCCACCATGACCTGGAATGAGTTTGTGGAACTGTTCAGGAAGAAGTACTTTCCGCCTTCAGTGAGGGAGCAGATGGAAAGGGAATTCATCTCGCTAGTCCAAGGGACTAAGAGTGTGAGGGAGTATGAGGCTGAGTTCTCAAGATTGTATCGCTTTGTGCGGCAGATGGATGCTGAGAGCTTAGCTATGAAGTTTCAAAGGGGACTGAATGCTTCAATAAGACGTGATGTTGCTGTTTTGGAACTGAAGGTGATGGAGCTCATTTTCGTTAAGGCTATGGCCATTGAGCAGGAGAATCTGATTTTCCAGGAACAGGAGTTAGCTGACAGGGACCTTCGAAGGAAGGGAAAGGCAATTGTTGTGAACAATGAAGGGACAGATAATCAAGGTGGGTTCTGGAAGAGGCAGAGGACTCATCAACAGGCTCCAGGTAGAGTGGCAGCTGCACCTGCTGGGGTTGCACCTAATGGGCAGGTGGCACCCTTAACATGTTATAACTGCAAGGAAGTGGGCCATATGGCAAGGCAATGTTTGAAGCCGAAACCTAGGTCGTGCTATAATTGCGGACAAGTAGGGCATTTGGCTAATGAGTGTACCCGACCTCGGGGTATGAGACAGAGGGATCAGCAGAGGCAACATCCTCAGGGACATGCGGGGGTGATTGCTATTGGCCAGCAGAACGCGGGGGTGCAAGGTACCTTATCTGCTTGACACTAATCTTGTGTAGATGAAGTGCTTATCTGCTTGAAATTAATCTTGTGTAGATGAAGTGTGATAGTAGAATACCGCATCTCTTTGTGCTAGTGTAGTGATGGGCTTACGTGACATCTTTAGTTAGACCTTTGTGTGTGGTATCTTTTGGGAAGGAGTAGTTGTTGTGCATTATGTATTGCCTGTTGCATATTTCACTTTTGTGGTAGTTGAAATTCTTTGCAACCCTAGGTGTGCGCAATACCATATGACGATTCATGCGTGAGTAAATCTCACAAGGACCTTTATGAACAGAAGTACCATTATTGTTTCGGCGTTAATTATTTAACTGCAAACTATAGTTGGTATTAGTAGGCATTCCTGGGCGAATGACTACATATATATATTTAGATGAAATATATATATCCTTGTGAATGATTGTGATGAATAATAATATGCATGATGGTGTTCATATTATTGTTAAATGCGACTTTTCAGGAAACGATATTATAGAAAAAGATGTTTTCTATTGTTTGAAAAGTATTGAGATTGATATTATATTTTGAGTCAAGCGTGACTCATTTTAGATGTATTGGTCTTTGTACCAAGGGTCACAGATGGTGAGCAAGGACTAGGAAAGCCGAAGCTAGGTGCTTGTAACGTTTTTAGGTCAGATGCGACTTACTTAACGTTGACCTTAAGGCCAGATAGGGTCTAAGAAGATCTTACGTCACAGATGGTGATAGATCATAGCTAGTAATAGGTTGCAAACGGTAACCTTGATGTTTGACTTCATGACCAGATGGGGTCTGAAGATCATGAGTCACAAATGGTGACAGATGGTGATCAATGGTTGAGCTGAGACCAGATGGGGTCTAAAGATTATAGGTCACAGATGGTGACAGGTTGCAGATGGCGACCTTGAGGTTGATTTCCTGACTAGACGGAGTCTGAAATCATATGTCACAGATGGTGATAGATCACAGATGGTGATCAAGGCAGGAAATAGGTAATCACGTCCTGGTTAGGACAAGTGATTACAATTTCAATAGGGTTCTAGTTTATCTGCCATGATAGCTTATGGGAGTAACGGTCGAGGTTGCTTGAGACTCATAGGTATGCAGCTTAAAGGAGAGTTTCGATGGCATTCTTCTTTAATTGTCTAGATGAGACTTGAATTGTTACTTGATGGTTAAGTTAGCAAATAGGACATGGTCATAGCGGTGACTCATGTTGTCCTTTATGTGGAAAGGATATAAAATGTTAGAAGGATTCATGGCTGCATGTTTCCTTAAGTAGATTGATGTTAGTCGTTGATTGATGATTCAGTTGAAGTGATGCTGTCATTTCAATTCTAGGAATGCTAGTGTAGCATTATCAATGTATTGATGCTGATACTATTGATAACAGGATTCTGGACCCTTGTGTGATCTGTGTGTAGTGTTGCGGTCACAAGAGTTTTAGTGGGCAGGGTACGAGGATGGGAATTCATAAAATGATTGGATTACCACCAAGTGGTGTGGTAACGATTCCTACTGTTGAGATACTAGGTGAAGTACCTGTATCCAATATTGATCGAAGTAAGTCGTACTTTGAGAGGAAGGCATTCTTACAGAGAATGAAAATTTGGATTTGAACTTGATTTACGCGTACTTGTGGGAATAGCACGTGTAAATTTCGGGACGAAATTTCTTTAAGGGGAGTAGAATGTGATGCCCCGGAAATTCATAATTATTTTCTGAGGATTTTCCAGAATTAATTTTATAACTATTGGACGGTTTCGTGGCTCGTGGATGGAGCGGAAGTGTTTCGGGCGAATAATTAATTGAAGGATATGGTTTTAGGGGGGTTACTAAAGGTTGACTTTTTATTCGTTGAGATTCTCCAAAAACTTCCTTCACGAAAGTTGTAGAGCGTGTCGATACGAGTTCGTGGACATGCGGAATGCGTAAATCGGAGTTCGTATGAGGAAATTATGGCCATTGGAGAGAATTTCCATTTTAGTATAAATAGAAGTTTCCCGAAGGAGAAACTTACTATTTTCATTTCCTTCCATTTCCGGAAACTCATTTTTTTTCTCTCCCTTTTTCTCTCTCGTCCGCGCCTTCAGTATCGAAGAAGACCGACTGACCCGACCCGGACCCGGCATTCCGACCCGGTCGGAACTCGCAGCTCCGGCGACCTCTTCCGGTGAAACCAGCCCAGAACGACTCGCCTCCTTGCTCCGGTCGTCTCTGTGGTGGTCTCTTACGACGATTCTCAGTCTCGGTGGCAGTTCAAGGCGGCCCAGATTGAAGAATTCGGACCCGGCCGGCGATCCCTATTCCGACGTCGGCAAGGCTTCGGGTTTTCCTGGTTGAGTTCAGAACAGCCTCGCCGATCGATCCTTGGTGGTTGTTTGGATCGATTCACGTGAAAATTCGATCAACTCGGATCGGATTACTGTTCACGGCTTGTGAGGTAGTTTTCGATCCCTTAAGCTTGTTTTCTGACTTCGATCCAGTTATGAAAGTTCACAAGCATGCTTAGATGAAGCTTTTTGATGTTGGGAGTTTTGTGAAATAATGAGTTTTTGGCTGGCGGCGGTGCACCACCGTCTGTGGTGGCGTTCCGGCGGCTTTCCGGCCACTTAAGGAACTGTTTTTGGTATTATATACGTTCTACTCGTTGATACGAGCGTTTCGATATATAATATGCAAATTTTGGACTTCGAATGGATTTGTTATGATTTTTGCCGTTTCATATTGGTGAATTTATTCGGTCCGTGAAGATTCGAGCGTCCGGTCGAATTGTGGTTTGGTCACATCGATCGTGGGCGTATTCCGGAGACCTTGGGAGGTCTCGGATGTGGTTTCGCCTCATTTGGCGTCACCTTGGGAATTTTGGTTCGATTTAGGGTTTCGAACGTTATCCCTTGTGATTCGTTGGCTGAATGAGAGCTGTAATTCCATAGGTACGTGACGTAGTAACCCTTGGACAGCTATTTTGTGGATTGGTTGCCTTATTCTAAATTGAAGACGCAGCGGGAATTTCGAGGTGAGTAATCTCACAAGGTTCATTGATGTATGGAATACCTTTATCGTTTGTTGAGTAAATCTCACGATTTGTGTTATGAGTAGGATTGATATGTGTTATGAGCAGGATCGATATGTGTTATCAGTAGCATTGATATGTGTTATGACCAGGATTGATATGTGTTATGAGTAGGATTGATATTCGTTATGAGCAGGATCGATATTTGTTATGAATATGATCAATATTTGTTATGAACATGATTTCCCTATTGTTTTGGAGTTATTAGGTTAACTACGACAATAGTTGATATTAGTGGCATTTGTAAGTGCGTGGCTATGTATGTCTATATATATATTATGGGGTATATATATATACATATGTATTCTTGTATTAGCGACATTTGTAAGTGCATGACTATGTATGTCTATATATATATTATGGGGTATATATATATACATATGTATTCATGTATTAGTGGCTTGGTAGTGGATCTTTGTGATGATTGTCACATGTAAAGTTCATGTAGAAATATCTGTGTGAAATCTATGTGATGATCGCTATCTATGTGATGACCAGCGATATCTATGTGATGATTAGTAAGATGATTGCTATCTATGTGATGACTGGCAAAATCTATGTGATGATCGCTATCTGTGTAATGATTGGCGATATCTTTGTGAATCTATGTGTTGATCCTTAAAATCTATGTGATGATTAGTAGAATGATGAATATCTGCGTGATGATTGATGAAATCTGTGCGATGATCAGCGTGATGATCGCTCGGTAACGGAGCTGAATTGTTATTAAGTTAACAAAGGTTGAGAGGACTGCTGTGATGGTTGGGGCTACCTACAGACGTCAGAGTGTGGGACTTCGATAACTACCTTGTCTTGAATTGCTTGACTTAATGTGACCTCCTGAACTAATTTATATGCAGGGGTTACTATAAATTGTCTTGCTTATTTTGTTATGTGATTGCCTTGACTTCTCCTTGATTGTATTGATTGATGGTTTGTTTTACATTAGAAGCCATAGTGGTGATGACTTGAACTCTGTGGTGAGGATAGAAAGGTGATTCATTGTTTTTCACCTTTAATGTCATGTTGATGACAAAAGCTCCTAATGGGGAATTGGGAATTGAGTGTGATTTTGGAAGTCGCCGTAGTGCGTTAGGGTGGTGTCAAACATTGCTTGACGGAGTCTTGTTTGACCGAAATTTGTGTAATTGGTTGTTAAGATTGAGGTTATGAGCAGATGGCTTTTGTGGAATTTGTGTAATTGGTTTTGAGTTACTCATACGAGCTTCATAAGCTTACCGGGTTTGTTGTGTGGCAACCCGGTGCACTATTCAATGGAATGGTGTAGGGGTTAATCCTGCAGGTTAAGGAAATCGTAGCTGAAGCTGGAGTGGCGCTTTTGCAGCTTTACGGTAGGAAGCTATCTTTGTGACTTTTCCGTTGATAAGGACTTCCGTTGTAGTAAGCTCTGAGGAGCATTTACGTTTATCTTGTTGTTGACAATTTAATTCGTAAGCTGGTGTAATATATAACTCTTTGGAGCGAGTGTATATTAACTTTGACGGTTCAGGGCATCAATATATGTGTAAGTTTAAGGGAAAAAGATTTCAGGTACTTTGTATTGATGACTGGACATTCACGCATATATAATTATGGGGTTATATATCGATTTATTGTGTATAAAATCAGGGGCGTGACAGTGAAATTGTGAAGAAAGAGTAATAATTTGGAATTGACTTATATCCAATTGCTTCTGCACCACTCTGGGCCTCTTCTTGGGGCGGCGGCAGGGCGGTGGGCTAGTATCTGTATGAAATCCTATTCGATCTCCTTCTTGGAGAGAGTGAGTGAGAACTTGGGCCCGTCCTTCTTCTCCAGAGCCTCACTCCTCAACGGCAAGTAATTCACCTTTCTCTCCTCAATTTTCAACCCCTTGCCGCCACCACCGCCAATTGGAGCCTTCCTCGTCCTCAGATTCCACAGCCTCACCGGCTGCAACGATCCCCCCTCCTCTGAAACCTCAGCGTCCTTCTCCTCCTCTGCCGCCTCGTCAATAACAATAGGTGAATTAGGGTTTCATGGAGAAGTGAAGAGCGAGCCCCAATTTCTCGCTGAAGACTAAGAACAACTAGGGAATTAGGGTTTCAAGGAGAAGAGTAAATCGAAGTAAAGGATTTGGGTCGGTATATCGGGGAGGAAAGAATAGAAACAAGGAGCTACACTGAGAGAGAGAGTCCTAGGCTCAGTATTTTGACAGAAGAGAGAGAAAGAGAGAGGAAATAGTTGGCTTTCGGACTGAGAGAGAGGCTTAGGCTGAGCAGGTTGAGTAGTTCTAGCTCTCTTCTTCTTTTATTTCTTTCTTTCTTTCTTTCTTTCTTTCGGACATGATGCAGGAGAGAGAGAATAATAGGAAAAGAAATGATTTGAACTTCAAATATTACTTTTGAAGTCGATCCCACAACAGAAACACAACACACTGTCGTAAGAGTATATGACATAAAATCAAAATGTCAAAACATGGAGGGAAATATGCCGCTTGCTGCATTTTGGCTCAAAATGTTGCCACCTATGTTCCCACTTCACACAACAGAAAAGTATAGCTTCTGTTGTCTGATTTTTACATCTTGCACAAGTTTTGCCTAGTGGAAGATATCCAAGAAAGCTTCCTCAAAATTTGGTGTCTAGTTTTCAATCACACAACGGACAATGTCAAACACCGTTGTACTAAGTACCCCAAATTTTAGATTTCAAGAGGCAACCAAGACTCAAGAGTGGAGGGAAATCTACCGCTAAATTTTTAAGACTCAGACAACGGACAACACTTAATTGTGTTGTGCAATGTAGATCTGAGAAAAAAGTTATTACTTTGTTAACATTCACACAACGGAACATTATTAATACCGTTGTACAATAGATTTTACTTAAACACACAACGGAAGATTTCTATTCCGTTGTGTGATTAACTTTTTGTAGTAGTGTTTCAACCTTCGCACTCTGGATATTGCCGCCACGAGTGATGGGATAACCACCGGTTTCTTGGTTAGCAAACGCCCATACAAGTAGAAACCCCCCCCCCCCCCCCCCCCAAAGGTTCACTACGACCTCCTCTGACAAGGTGAGAGACGCCGCTACACCCTCTACCACCATTACTGTGCCAAACTCGATCAGTCTTTCGGCTAGAGCAAAAGTAGACTGTGAAGATTTTGTAAGTGGAATGTTGATTGTAAGGTACAGTGGTCTTGTATTCACGGAGGGAAAAGTTAAAAAAAAAAAAAAAAAAAAAAAAAAAAAAAAAAAAAAACCCTCTATTTTGCTATATGATCAAGTTGAAGTTTTAAGAATTTGATGTGGGTAGTTAAGACATTTTATCTATTTATATGGTCATTTTCAACTATTTTGAAGATCTAAAAGTTTCAAAATTTTTCCTCTAATACTGGCTAGAGCGGATCTTAAAAAAAAATCATAATTATAATTTTGAAAAGGACAAAGCCGTAATTTTATTAAAAATAAGAAACGTGTGCTTAGCACTTCAGATGAACGTGTAAAGTAACAATAGGCGTATTGTTACGTATCTTCTACGCCAGAGGATGAATACGCGTATACAGCTCCGCGTGCTTAAATAAGAAGCAGTAACAATACGCGTACAGTTGCGTATCTTCTACGCCCGAGGATGAATACGCGTATACAGCTCCGCGTACTTAAATAAGAAGCAGCGGGACTCACACTCTCTCTCTCGCTCTCTCTCTTTCTGACTTCGCTCCCTTTCTCTCTCGCGCTTTCTCACTTTGCTCCCTCAGTTCTCACTTGTTGGGGTTCAAAAGCTCTACAGTTGCAACATGTCTTATTCAACATCTGGGGAGCAACATGATCACTTGGCTACTCCACCTCCACCACCCTTAGTATCGCCGCAATCCTCATCGCCGATTTGTTTCCAATTGCCGCGCAGAGTCGCCTCAAAATCCAAAATGGGTTCTGTCGATGACATCGCGGTTAATCTCAATAGGGTTCTTGCCCTATCTTGGCTAGACTCGTAGTTTGTGCTTAAGGCTCTGAGGAGAGAACGCCAAGAATTTGCGGAGGAGTTGCAGCGCCGCAAAATTCGCACTTTAATGTCGATGCGGTGAGTTTGTGATGTCTGCTTACATTTTCTTTAAAAAAAAAAAAATCTGCATTTGTTTTACATTTCCATTTCAAGTTTATACTTTTTAAAAAGTATCTTAAGATAAAATGGATAAAATGTCTGCTCCTCCATAATGGGAGCATGCCCAACGTTCGTAAGACAGTTATGTCTCCATTTGAATCAAAATTACAATATTGAGAACAAAGTTACCATACTCATTTACACAATTTACATATAGTTAAACAAAAATTACAACATTGACAACGGATTTGTTCAACAGTTTATACTTTTCAAAAAGTAACTTAAGATATATATCTCAAAAAGTATCTTAAAAAGTATATATATTTTTTAAAAGTATATAATTTTCAAGTTTATACGTTTTAACAAGTATACACTTTTCAAGTTTGTACTTTTTAAAAAGTAAACACTTTTCAAGTTAATATTTTTTTAAAAAAAATATAAAGTTTTCAAGTTTATACTTTTCAAAAAGTAACTTGAGATATAAACTTAAGATATATATCTCAAAAAGTATCTTAAAAAGTATATATTTTTTAAAAAGTATCTTATGATATATATATATATATATATATATTATCCACGTTTCAAGTTTGTACTTTTTAAAAATATACACTTTTCACGTTTACACTTTTGAAAAAGTATACACTTTTCAAGTTTATATTTTTTTAAAAAAAATATAAAGTTTTCAAGTTTATACTTTTCAAAAAGTAACTTAAGATATATATCTCAAAAAGTATCTTAAAAAGTATATATTTTTTAAAAAGTATCTTATGATATATATATTATGTATAAACTTAAAAAGTATACTTTTTATATATTAAGATATATTTTAAAAAGTATACACGTTACAAGTTTGTACGTTTTAATAAGTATACACTTTTCACGTTTACACTTTTTAAAAAGTATACACTTTTCAAGTTTAGACTTTTTAAAAAGTATACACTTTTCAAGTTTAAACTTTTCAAAAAGTACCTTAAGATATAAACTTAATATGTATATATCTAAAAAAAAACTTAAAAAGTATATACTTTTCAAAAAATATTTTATGATATATATTTTAAGCATAAACTTTGTAAGACCTCGGAAATTTGTTATTAATTCCTAAATGTTTCCTGGGATTAATATAGTGTTCGTTTGTACGATTTCGTGGTTCAAGGGTGGAGTTGAATTATTTTCGGATGAATAATTATTCGAAGTGCACGTTTTAGGGGGTTCACAAAGGTTGACTTTTTATGCGTTTAGATTCTGTGAGAACTTCCTGCATGAAAGTCGTAGAGCGTGTCGATACGAGTTCGTAGACATGTGGAACTCGGAAATCGGAGTTCGTATGAAGAAGTTATGGCCTTCGTAAAAAGTTTCCATTTTGGTTAAATAGGAAAAAAATCCGAAAATATCAGAAAAATACCAACTTTCCATTTTCGGAAAGTTTTCTCTCTCCCCGAGCCCGATCGGCCTCTCACCTTCGCCGGCCGATTTCTTCCTCATCCGGCCACCTTTTGCTTCGATTCTAAAGGGAATCCTTCTCTCCCCAGTCCCCTCTACACGTTTGTGGTGGTGATTCGTCGTGGGAAGCACCGTAGACCTCACTACAAGATAGTGATATCTTGCAGGTCTATAGAACAGACCTTAGTCGCTATATCTTCGAACCATGCAGAGATTATTGCTCTTCACGAAGTGGCTCGTAAATGTTTATGGATTGGATCCATAACTAAGCATATTCGAACAATTGTGGTTTGAATTATGCATATAATGTTTATCATTCCGAAAACTTAGGTAGGTTTAGTGAGTTCTTCTGTGTTTTTGGGCGATTCAAGCTCAGGCTAGCGATGAAAAAGCAGGATATTCATCTTCATCCTCTTGTTGAGTTATACTTTTTGGTGTACTTATTGTAATTACTCTGAACCCATGAGGGCAGTATTAGGCACTTTAAATTTTTTATTAAAACTCAACTTGAGAAGATGCTTTTATAAAGGGTCTTGCCCAGCTTCTTTTTTTTTATTCCGAAAAAACCATTTGCCTAGTAAAAAAGAAAAATAAAAAGAAAAAAGGGGGTTTAAAAATAAATACGCGTGTACTGAAATTCACCCGTAGCGTAGAAAAAAAGCGCGTCTATTATACGCATATTATACATTTTGGAAAATTGAAACAAAAAACGCTCCACTTTCTGTGATCATTCCTACTACTGGAGATGGGCCTTAAATAAGAAGCAGCGGGACTCACACTCTCTCTCTCTGACTTCACCCTCTTTCTCAAACACGCTTTCTGACTTTGCTCCCTCAGTTCTCACTTGTTGGGGTTCAAAAGCTCTACGGTTGCAACATGTCTTATTCTACATCTGGGGAGCAACATGATCACTTGGCTACTCCACCTCCACCACCCTTGGTATCGCCGCAATCCTCATCACCAATTTGTTTCCGATTGCCGCACAGAGTCGCCTCAAAATCCAAAATGGGTTCTGTCGATGACATCGCGGTTAATCTCAATAGGGTTTTTGCCCTATCTTGGCTAGACTCGCAGTTTGTGCTTAAGGCTCTGAGGAGAGAACGCCAAGAATTTGCGGAGGAGTTGCAACGCCGCAAAATTCGCACTTTAATGTCGATGCGGTGAGTTTGTGATGTCTGCTTACATTTTCTTTAAAAAAAAAAAAAAAATCTGCATTTGTTTTACATTTACATTTCAAATTTATACTTTTTAAAAAGTATCTTAAGATAAAATGGATAAAATGTCTGCTCCTCCATAATGGGAGCATGCCCAACGTTCGTAAGACAATTGTGTCTCCATTTGAATCAAAATTACAATATTGAGAACAAAGTTACCATACTCATTTACACAATTTACATATAGTTAAACAAAAATTACAACATTGACAACGGATTTGTTCAACAGTTTATACTTTTCAAAAAATAACTTAAGATATATATCTCAAAAAGTATCTTAAAAAGTATATATTTTTTTAAAAGTATATAATTTTCAAGTTTATACGTTTTAACATGTATACACGTTTCAAGTTTGTACTTTTTAAAAAGTAAACACTTTTCAAGTTTATAATTTTCAAAAAATAACTTGAGATATAAACTTAAGATATATATCTCAAAAAGTATCTTAAAAAGTATATATATTTTTAAAAAGTATCTTATGATATATATATATATATATATTATCCACGTTTCAAGTTTGTACTTTTTAAAAATATACACTTTTCACTTTTACACTTTTTAAAAAGTATACACTTTTTAAGTTTATATTTTTTTAAAAAAATATAAAGTTTTCAAGTTTATACTTTTCAAAAAGTAACTTAAGATATATATCTCAAAAAGTATCTTAAAAAGTATATATTTTTTAAAAAGTATCTTATGATATATATATTATGTATAAACTTAAAAAGTATACTTTTTATATCTTAAGATATGTTTTAAAAAGTATATAATTTTCAAGTTTGTACATTTTAATAAGTATACACGTTACAAGTTTGTACGTTTTAAAATATACACTTTTCACGTTTACACTTTTTAAAAAGTATACACTTTTCAAGTTTAGACTTTTTAAAAAGTATACACTTTTCAAGTTTAGACTTTTCAAAAAGTACCTTAAGATATAAACTTAATATGTATATATCTAAAAACAAAACTTAAAAAGTATATACTTTTCAAAAAATATTTTATGATATATATTTTAAGCATAAACTTTGTAAGACCTCGGAAATTTGTTATTAATTCCTAAATGTTTCCTGGGATTAATAAAGTGTTCGTTTGTACGATTTCGTGGTTCGAGGGTGGAGTTGAATTATTTTCGGATGAATAATTATTCGAAGTGCACGTTTTAGGGGGTTCACAAAGGTTGAATTTTTATGCGTTTAGATTCTGTGAGAACTTCCTGCACGAAAGTCGTAGAGCGGGTTGATACGAGTTCGTAGACATGTGGAACTCGGAAATCGGAGTCGTAGAGCGCGTCGATATGCGACCAGGTGGCATATTTCAACTGCTTCCCCAACTTCACCACCAGCCTAAAAGATGCAGCTCACTGTCTCCGACTAAGAGTTAAGACAGATGGCATATCCATGAAAGAAGATATGCAAGAACTAGCAATAGTATACAGGATATACTATAAATTGATGAGTACTACAGTAGCCCCTAAGACAGGGATAACAAATATCCCAGGTCTTAGTACTGGATTCCTCACCAATCAGAAGAACCATTCACAGCAGATCCACAAAGTTACTTGGAATGAAGTAACATTTCCTCTTGAATGGAAATTATCCGGTCCAAAAAAGCAACCGGAAAGAGCAAAAGCAAAGATCTACGAGAGTAGAAGAACTGGAGAAATCAGCCTCAACTTTGACAATCACAGAAAAAGTGATGTCTGTCCTGAGAACCTCAGGATAAACAACAATCCTCTGAGAAGAAGCTACAGCACCAGAGAAGCTAGTGTCAGTAGTACAAAACCCACTATTGAAGAGCCAATATCAGAAGAAGATCTAGAAGCTGATCTAAACAGGCCAGTCCATATGCTCAGAGCCGCGAGAAACTAATCGATGAAATGAAAGATTTCAAATTCAGAAAGACGAGAAAAGTCTTTCCTTATCAAGATATTGAAATGGAAGATGGAGAAAGCTCCAGAACTTTCATAAAAAAAGAAACAAGGGAAACAAAACTCCCATTTCAGAAAGCCCCCACGGGTAAAAAAGGAGAAAGAAATTCCCAAAGATTTGTCCCAGAGGACAATCTACCCAGAGTTCCTATCACCAACTATGGAATCTGGTTGAATCTAGACAAGAGTCTAGACAAAAGAAAAACCATTGACCAATGGGTAGACAGCCTGATGATGGCTTCTGCACTTACCCTTGGCAAATTTGAAGCACCAGATTTGCAGGTGTACTATGAAACTACTCTTACTGAAGTAGCAAAAAAGTACTACCTATCTTTCAAAGAAACTGCCAAAGGAAGAGACTGGCTTGAAGAGATAAAAAATTCAAAATCTCCGTATGATTTTGCAGTACCCCTGTACGATCAATTCTGTGGAGATCTCTCAAATCTGAGTGAAAAAGCTAAAGAAACGGCAAAATCGAATATCTATGCTCTCAAAATCTGTGACATGAGATATTTCGAACAATACCTGAATGAATTTCAGGAATATTACTGTACAATTGGTGAACTAGAGAATACTGATCTAGTTAATCTGTTGCACAGAAAGCTCCCTGAACCATGGAGAACAGCGGTGAGAGAAAGCATAGCTGAAAAACCAATTGAAAGATTTTCAGTTGGAGGAATTGCCGACAGAATCCGGCAACTACTGAAGGAGCAATGCAAAGCCAATCTTAGAGCTAAGATGGCCAAGAAGCAACTCAAAGGAGTTGAAAATTTCTGCTATGGAATACTAGATATGCCCACAAACTGGGGATGTCATGAATCCAAATTCCACAGAAAAAAGAAAAAAGAAAAATATTACTCTAAAAAATTCAAAAAGAGTAATTAGAAGAATAATTGGAAGTTCAGGAGAAGTTACAATTACCAGAAGCAACAAAAAGAAGGTCCAGAAAAGAAATTCTTTAAGAAAAAGAAGAATACTTCTCAGCATAAACAACCTAGCAAGAAAGCTTGCAGATGTTGGTTGTGCAAAGCTGAAGGACACTATGCGAATGAATGCCCAGAAAAGGGTAAAAGATCTACTAAAGCTCTCTTTGAAGAATATGAGCAAATAGTAGAAGTAGCAAATATGAAAGGCTACGAAATAGCCTATTCTGATGAAGAAGAAGACGACAGGTCAGTCTACTCTGCCTGGTCTGAAGAGTCTGAAGAAGAAGGTTCATCAGAAGAGTCTGAGATTGATTCTGAAGTAGAGTACTTCGAATCCAGACAAATGAATGTTTTGAAAATCAAAAATTGGGAAGAAAGCAAGACAGAATCCTTCATGTCTTCCTACCAGGTGAACCCTGGTTCATTCGTTTGTGACTACTGCTTTTGTCACGAAAAGAATGGTCTCCCTATGTTCTGTGAAGAGTCTAAAAAGACTTATCATAAAGAATGCTTCATAGCTGAAGCAAGAAGAAAAACCAAGAATGGTCTTGTCAGCCAGTTGGTTGAGCAAGAATATGAAGAGTATTTTGCCGAGCAAAAGGTGAAAGAAACAACCCTGTTCCAAAAAACTATGGAACAAACAGAAAAAACTATGTTCCGAGAAACCATGGAACAACCATCTTCCTCGAAAAAGGAAGAAATCATCGATAAAGAAAATATCGATGAGGATATTGAACTGGTTGAAATACCAGAAAATGTTGAACTGGTGAAACCACCAGAAACTATTCATCTCTTAGAACGACAAGAGGCTACTGACACATGGGATCTACTTGGCCAACCTTCGGCAAGTTTGATTATAAAGTCAGATATGATCCTCCGTCATGGTTCAAAGATCCAGACAACAAAGAGATAATTCCTACAGATTGGGATGATATTGATAAGTCATCTACTCAGAAAAATGTTCCAGAAGAATGTAAACCGTTCATTCCAACAGAACAAGCTCAAGAAAATGAGCTTCATCAGTCGAAAGTCGTCTCTACCAGTAGATACAGCAACTACATAGAGATTGGACTAAAATTCCCTAATCACAGAAAATATCATCTACATGCCTTTGTAGATAATGGATCAGAATTTACTGTTGCAAAGAGATTTGCAATTCCAGATGAACTCTGGAAAGAAGATAAGAAAAACTCAGCTACTGGTGTTACATTTGATGGAAGCCATCTCACCATGAAGAAAGTAGCAAAAAATGTTCATATCACCATTGGTGGAGGAACATTTATCATCCAGAATGTTTGGCAATCTGAAGGCCAAGGATCTGATTTCTTGTTGGGAAATGATTTTATTCTCCAACAACGATTCATTCAGGATAAAGAGGCGATAGGCTTCAGAAAAGGAGAAAGGGTGTTCTGGGCAGACCGACTCACACATGCATTCAGTGTGGTAGGTCCCGGTTTTACTATTATTATCAGAGATCGCAACAGAATAGTGGTGATCTTACCCCATACAAACCCAAATTTGAGCCCATACTCCAAATCAAACAACAAGAAGAACTGCTTGTTGAAGAATCTTCAGAAGAAGAAGAAGAAACTAGTGAAGATGAAGAAGCTAGTTTCATCCATGAGCATAACCTCAAGCACTTTCAGAACAAGCTTGAGTCTCAGCAAATTCCCACTCTTGAAAAAATCAAGAAACTACTAGAGCAGAATGTGGATACAAATTCTCAAAAGTTTTGGGAAAAAGACCCAGTGGTCTGTGAATTAAGATTGCATGACATGAACACTATCTGCCATGTCAAAGCCATTCCTCAGTACAAAGAGGAAGATCAAAAAGAATTCAGAAATGATATTAAAGATCTCCTGAAAAAGAGATTAATTCAACCCTCCACTAGCCCTCATCATGCTCCAGCATTCTATGTGAGAAATCATGCAGAGAATCTACGAGGAAAAGCTAGAATGGTTATTGACTACAGAGATGTCAATAAGAAGACTGTCAAAGACGGCTATCAGATCGCTCAAGTCAGAGTCCTGATTAACCAGCTCAGAGGAGCTAAAGTCTTTTCGAAATTCGATGCAAAGTCGGGTTTCTGGCAGGTCAAAATGCATCCAGAGAGTATCCCTCTCACTGCATTTGGAACACCACAAGGTCATTACGAATGGTTGGTAATGCCTTTTGGTCTAAAGCAAGCTCCCTCAATCTTCCAAAGAAAGATGGACAACATCTTCAAGCATGTGGTGGAGTTCTGCGTCGTCTACATAGATGACATCCTGGTCTTCTCCAAAAACAGAGAAGAACACATGAAACACCTCCATGAGGTAGCAAAGCTGATAGTTCAGCATGGAATTATCCTAGGCGAAAAGAAAATCTTCTTTGTCCTCGATGAAGTTGATTTCCTAGGGATAAACATCAAGAATGGAGAGATAAAACTCCAACCTCATATTCTTGAAAAGATCTGGAAGTTCCCAGACAGAATTCCTGATGCTAAGAGTTTAGAGACATTCCTTGGTGTCATAAATTATGGGAGAGATTTCATCCCTAAAATCTCAGGATTAACAGCAATGTTATCTCCCAAGACTAGTTCCAAAAGAAAATGGAACTTTACAGAAGATGATGAAAAGATCGTGAAGCAGATAAAAAATCTCTGCAAAAACCTCCCTCTTCTTCAACAACCAGAAGAGAATGATGAGATTATCCTCCAGACTGATGCGAGTGATAACTACTGGTTCGGTGTTGTTTTGGCGAGAGCGCCTGGAACCAACATTGAAAAAATTTGTAAATTTTGTAGTGGCAAGTTCAGCCCTGTAGAACTAAATTATCCCACAGGGGAAAAAGAAATTTTGGCTGTCAAGAAAACGATTTTAAATTCTCCAGCTTTTCTTGGAAAACCCTTTACTGTGCGCACCGATTGTGCCAGAGTAAAGAATTTCAAAAACTTTAAACTTGATAAAGCTGCTGACAGAGGAAGATTAGCAAACTGGCAATTGTTTCTTAACCAATATGATTATACTGTTGAATTAATTGCAGGAAACAAGAACTATCTTCCAGACGCATTGACCAGAGAATTGGCAATGTTCAGCCAAAGAGAAGACGACGAAGGTCGTAATCCCAGAAGTAAAAGGTCTGGGAAAGAACAGGAACCTGAAGAAGATCCAAAAGAAACCAAAGAAAAAATCCTTAGAAGGTTTCTGCTAAGCTCAAAAGGCTTGGCCTCAACTGATCAATCCCAGGGTAAAGGATTGGCTAGCCCGTCTCAAACGGCAGACGGTAAAGGCTCATCAAGACCGTTGATGGCTGCTGCTTTGCCAAAAAGCAGACCAACTCCTAGTGGAGTTATAAATGTTTTTAATTATGAATTAAGAACTTTTGATACTCCTGTGTTCAGAACTGGCAGGAGATTAGCTTATCACCAGAAGGCAATCCTGGATAATCTTTTATTTGCCTTTCAAGAAAGAAGCAGTGGTCTCATGTTCCCGACACTCTTTGCTCTAGCCGAAGAACTCTATGAGAATGCCAGACCACAAACTGAAGAAATCCATACACAGCAGAGTGCTGTAAGAAAAGAAAAAATATCCTTCCTAGAAAGTCCAGAAAGTGCTAAAGTCCCTATCATGGCACTCAATGAATCAGATTGTCATGAATTCCACAATCTGATAGGAAGACACAATTCAGAAGACCTAGTTCCTCCAACCCTCTTCATTGTTGCAGGTCCATATGTTGGAAGATACCTAGTAAATGTTCAGAGTGAACATCCCCAAGAACACAAGCTTTGGCTTGTTGAGAATGGTTTTGTCCATAATCTGTGGACTAAAACTAATGATGATCTCAAGGGTTTGCCACCCATTATTGTCAACACAGTCAAAAACATCAGGAGAAATGACTGTACACTTCGTCTGAAGTTCAGATCCACTCCCCTAGAATGCAGTCAGAAGGCAAACGGAGAAGTTGAATATATTCCTCCATATCATTATGTTATGATCATTCAAAGGAAATATCTTCAACCAGCCTGTGTAGCATACAATGGTCAACCAAATTCAAGCATTCCTTGGATGAAGGCTATGGCTCTAGAATATATGAAGAAGATCATCTCTAAAGACATCAGTAACACCTTCCTGGCAGCAGGAGAAAAAATAATTATCACTGCATACGATCATCCTGACGTAGTCAGCAGTGACATATTCCTATCTCTCACCAGAAAAGAGATGGATTCAACTATGGCATGCATGCGATGGGTGGAAAAGCTTGAAACAGACAACCACTATAAAATGTATGTCGATACTGATGTAGAAGATAATGCTACCACTGTTAGAATGGCCCAGGCAGACAACAGCTCTTTTGTCTTTGGCTATCATTCAGAAACAGACGAGAACATGTAGCATCACGGGTGAAGCTACAGGTGTAGGCGTCCAACTTTAACTATCAAACTTTTGACTTTTAAAAGATAAAAGACGCTTTTGCTTTTGAAAAAGAAAGGAGCAGTAGACGCACCTAAACCACTGAAAGTGACCCTTCACCTTTCTCTTTTGTTTTTCTCTACCCGACCTCCACCAGCAGGAGCACTCAGAAAAGCAAAAGATCACGGAGCTGTCCTACATATTTTTATGTTTTGAATTCTAGTTTGAGTTCCGCTCTCTATATAAAGAGCGTTAGTTTCATTTGTAAGGCATCAGAAAATGGAAGAGAAGAGTCTTCTCTCAAGAAGTAAGAAAGCCATAGTAGCAGTGTGTTTCTGTGGAGTAGTGTGCTTTCATTACAAGTAAGTACCTGTTTCTCATTCTTATGGATAACTAAACAGCCTTGTGTTGTTTATCTAAGAATGAAGCTCTGAATTTCTAGCATGTATTTCTGTTGAATAAATAAGGGAATACCCACCCATGTTTGTCAAAAGTAGCATAACCAATTAAATTTATCTATCACTTTCCAGTTTGCATTATATCTGTCAATATCTCTTAACCTTGTCTACCATCCATCACCATCCACTTCCTATATGCATCCAAAGTTTGAAACGTCTTTTTCACCAGAAAAAACTCAGTTTTAAAACCAAGATTAAGACAAGCAGCAGTGATTCCACCTGTTGAAGTATCCGCTAGGCAGGAAGCCGTTAGGAGAAAAACTTGGGTATGTTGAAGGCTAGTCTTGTTTTCAAACTTACTTTAAAACAAAAGTTTCGAAGGTGAACAAAACCTCTAAAACTCAGGATAACACATAGGAACAACCATTTTTGGTCTTTTCCTAAGCAAATAGTAAAATACGAAAAGGTTGGTGCATTTGGGAACAATACATAGGATTTTTGGGCAAAAGGGAATTACCCCTTCTATAATTAGTTTTGATGGGTTGACATACAAATAATCCTTTTATTAAATGAGATTTGTACTAAAGATGAGCTTTTTAATTCTTTTTGAGTAAAAGGATCATACAGATTTTCATTAACATAAAAATGAGGCAGAATGACCATTACATATCCTTCCGCTGCCATCTACTGATATACAAGAAGTTGTAGTGAAAAAAACACCACAGTGATACATAGGATATAACAATTCATTCGACAAGTCATGCCCACTTATTCAAAGCATGCCTATTCAACTATGACCAAGTAATCCATACTGATAGGCTAGTAATAGAAACTAACTAAAAATTGGATATAGAAATCCAATAGTTATCTTAGAGAAATCTCTGTCATTGTTTTTTTTTCTTTAATAAAATGAGCTTTTTAATCGTATGACTTGTACTTATTTTATTCCTTATAAACTTTAAATTGTATTATTGGATTAATATCGAAATAGACAATTTTAGCTGAAAATCTAAATATAAATTGACTATCCTACCAAAATTTTACAACTCTAATTCAACCTCTGAGGCTCTGAATGCAAGTTGACCATGTGTACGCTAGATATTATTGACTACACGAGAAGTTTCTCTGTGATTTCTATAATTTTAGTAAGACTCCCCAATTCTACCCTGTCCTAATTCCCAGTTAACTACAACATTTTACTACTCGAATTCACTTCGCCAAAAAAAGAATGATAATCAAAGCCTTCGTCCCGCAAAAAAACAGTACAACAAATTCTTGTTTATGAAACAGAGTCATTAAGAAGAAGACCCAGTTGGCCTTGCTCTGCTTCCAATGCCTGAACATTTCTCTCTACCCAGTAAGTTTCTTTCTTTATTCCTTTGATGCTTGCTTCCCAAAAAACTAGAAACACCCACATTTTCAGAGTTCCATTAATGCTCTCCTCTCTCTCTCTCTCTCTCTCTATTAAATCCATTTGGGCTTTCTTCATTCTTGTAATTTATAGTGAGCGAGTGAGTTACAGAGTTTGTGGGTGTCCTTGATTCTCACTCCTACTTGCTTCAAAGAAAAAAAGGGGACCAAACAGATAGAGAGGACTAAAGAATTGAAGCCATCAATCAGTGAGACCCAAATGGTAAAAACCCTAAAATCTTTAATCGCATTCTTGGTCTGCTCTCAATTTTCACTCTTCTTTGTACTCCATTCTTCTTTAATCAGTCCTTGCATTTGTCATTTTTAAATGTTGTGTTATTGTTTACCGTATTTCTTTTGGAAGATGTTGTTTTATTTTCTGAAGGAATAGTTTTTATTTCTGGGTGTTTTTGATTTTTTTTTTTTAGTTTTTATTTTAGCTGAGCGGTGATTATTGCTTGTGAAATGCGATGGTAATTTTTCATTTTATCTGGTTGTATATTGTGTTGGGATTTCTTTTTTATTATTAGATTGACTTTTGTAAAGTGTAACATATTTGTTTTTTCACACCATTGAGATGGGTGAGTCATTCTTTTTTTCTTTTTCGTTTTTCTCATTACAATATGTAATGGGTGCATTGGAGAAATAATCAAATTACCACGTTGAATTTTTAATATCTGTTTCTGCAAATTGGATAAGCTCACAAGCATTAAGAAGAGGAAAGGTAGAAAGATGTCGATTCTGTTTGGTACCCTTGAGTTTAAGAACTACATCAGGGTACAAACTACAAAGTTGATTAGATTATTTTACGTGTGTATATGCTCTTAAGAACCTGTGCCTCTGTTTCTAGTGACAACTTTGTCCAATTTTGTTCCCACAGCCACTAATTTACTTGAGAAATTTTGATAAATAACCTCTTTTTGAGGTATGAATTGATTTTTAACCATGTTTTCTCAAACAGATGAAAAATAGCCATATTAATGAATCAAAAGTCTTAACTGCCCCTATCCTCCCCCTCTCTCTTCTCCTCCGCCCACTGCTCTTCCTCTCTCTCATATCCCAGCTTGGGCCGGTGGCGAAATCATTTAGGCCGGTGGCGAAAACCCGGCCAGCTTGGGTCAAGAACAGAGTGTGAGCTCCGCCGCAAGCAATGGCTTCAAGGCTTTGGTCCTGAAATGCAGAGCAGAGAAGAGGGGTAGGGCTCCACAAAGAGTCCAAGCTCCCTAATCCGAGCCTCCCGTAGTCTCCATTGCCCCAAACCGCCGCGACCCTCTTCCCTGGCCCACTCCCACTGCTCAGCCACCGTGTCCCTAACCTCTGCCCTCCCGTAGTATCTCATCTCCTCCACCCACTACCCTCCCTCTCCCTATGGCTACTTTTTTTTATGGCCTTCCCATGTCTTTATGTCCAAAACCAAAAACTCAAAGAAGAAGACGAAATACAACAGCAACAACTCAACCGACAACAATCAGAGCCACTACAATTTCAAGAGGAAGACTTGAAGCCCATGAATGACCACATAGATCTCGACGCTCAGACCAAGAAGAGAGACCTGAAAGAGATCGCTAGAAGCTTCTGGTCCGACGCTTTGGTGTTCAGCAAGAAACTGCAGAAGTGGCGGCAGAAGCAGAAGCAGAAGCTTAAGATGCGGCGCAACGGCGGCGGATCGGCCACATTGCCCGTCGAGAAGCCCATTGGGCGACAGTTCAGAGAAACCTAGTCGGAGATTGCTGATTACGGCTTCGGTCGGCGCTCATGCGACACCGATCCCAGGTTTTCACTCGACGCGGGTCGAATGTCACTCGACGCGGGTCAGATGTCTTTCGACGACCCAAGATACTCTTTCGACGAGCCTCGCGCTTCGTGGGTCGGGTACCTAATCGGAAGGACTTTTCCAAGAATGCCCACCATGCTCTTGGTGGTGGAGGATGCTCCGGTGGTTGTTTTGAGAATCGATGCTCAAATTCCGGTGGAGGAGCCGATGAATGCTATAAACGAAGAGGACCTGGTTCCTAGCGGGTCGCTCCAGACCCAGAACTACTATTCAGACTCTTCTTCCAGGCGGGCGTAAGAGTCTGGACCCGTCCAACTCCATCAGGAAGACGGCGGCGGCGGTGGTGGCTGAGATTGACGAAATGAAGTCGGTTTCGAAAGGAGAGAGAGGAAGAGCAGTGGGCGGAGGAGGAGAGAGGGGGAGGATAGGGGCAGTTAAGACTTTTGATTCATTAATATGGCTATTTTTCATCTGTTTGAGAAAACAGGGTTAAAAATCAATTCATACCTCAAAAAGTGGTTATTTATCAAAATTTCTCAATTTCTTCTTTCTTTTTATTTAGATGATTATGGTGCTAATCTCATGATTATCATTAGCAAAAGACCTATTGAAATTCGAAATTATGGAAATTAGTGAGCTGACAGTTGCTGTGTAATTTTGAATTTTATGTCTTCCAATTCTGATTGCTCTTGCCACTACCACAATGCCCAGACGTGTTCATTTGGAAGGTGGAGCAATTAGTAAACTCCTTAGGGTTTTTTAATTGAGAGTTATTTAGGACTCTTGGGGAAATATGATTTTGTCAATGTGCAAGTACTAACATGGTAAGCTCCATATATAGAAGAACATGAATGTGACTTAAAAGACAGAAATACAACAAATTAAAGGTGATACCCTGTCCTTGGTTGCTCAATGTACTATGAGCAAGCTCATGTAAAACTTTAACTATGCATTATGATACATGTGTTTCATACAGTCATAGTACTACCTTGTCACACACGAGACTAATTGTTAAACTGAATTTAGCTGTAAGTTGCGCTATGTCACTTCCTAGTACCCCCCAGATTTTAATTTTCAAAAGCATAGTTGTCACACACGAGACTAATTGTTAGACTGAATTTAGCTGTAAGTTGCGCTATGTCACTTCCTAGTACCCCCCAGATTTTAATTTTCAAAAGCATAGTTGGTAGCATGTGTTGGAGATGCATGGCCAATAATACATATTTAGTTGAGTACAGGTTATACACAATTTGAAGTTTCAAGAGATGCAACATTTTTGTAGTATCTGAAAAAATGAAAATTTTGAAATTCAATGTCTCTTATGCATATTGTGGAAATTCCATGTCAAATTGGCAGAATATCAGTGTGCATACTGTCCCTTTCAGAAAAAAAAAACCCTGTGATATCCATTATATCTTTCGGGTTTTCTTTCCTAAATGTGTATCTCTTCTAATTTTCAGGACAAACTAGGGCTGCCACTTGGTTTGGTAATTACCAAACCGACCGAATACCAACCGATGTTTTAAGTTTGGTAAACTGAGTTTTTGGTAACCGAGACCGATAAAACCGAAATCGAAAATTACTGAAAAAGTTGGTTTGGTTTTGGTAAATACTGAATCTACCGATTATCTAAATATTAGCTTTACATACTATGGTTTTCAATACACATACATGTATATTAAGAAATAAACATAAAAATTTTCATAATAGTATGAACATTACTACATATACTAGATTAATGTATTTTAAGTAACCTAGTCAAAGATGGTTAAATAACCTAGTTTTATTGAAAATGACTCAAATTTGATGTCATATATACAAAAGAAAGCTATAATTAGGAGATGAGTACTAAGTTCACGACTATAAAATTGAAGAATCTAATTTTGTTCGTTCTAATTTTAATTACAAAGAATTAGTTGTTCTAAAATTGGTAATACCGAAAACCGAAATACCGAATTTGGTAGTTATGATTAAAAACCGAAAATTTTGGTTGGTAATTGGTAGCTCAATTTTGAAACCGAAAGCTTTGGTTTTGAAGTTGGTAATGCCTATAACCGATTCGAACCGACCGAGTGACAGCTCTAGGACAAACCCTGTGTTACATGTGTTGGATTTACTGATTGAGGCATTGATTTTAAAGAAGTGATTATAACATGCTCTAAATGCAGAATAGCTCGTGAACATATATCTATCCCCCCCCCCCCCCCTCTCTGTTAGAGAGACTAAATCTTCTCCTGAAATCAAGTCGTCTAATTCTTCTCCATTGATTTGTTCATAGGCTATTTTTATACTGAGCTATAATTGCTTATCAGTTTTTATTCTAGTTGTAAATATAGTTTAATGCCTACATTGTAACAGCAGTTTATTACTGCTATTTTTATGTGTACAATTGTAAACATCAACTCAATGAAAATCACTTTCTACATGTGCGTTAAGCAGATCTCATCAGTTGCCTTTTCCATCTAATAATGCAGCTGCAACTACTCTATTTGTTCATAGGTTGTTTGGTCTTCTTCTACTTATTTTGTCAGTGGTTTTAAATATTATGTGCTCTTCACTGATGAATTTTCTCGGTATACTTGGATTTATCCCATGCGTCGCAAAAATGAGGTTCTTACTCATTTTCAAACCTTTGTTGCTATGATCCAAAATCTGTTCCAACATTCCATCAAATTTCTACAAAGCGATAATGGTACCGAATATGTCAGTTATGCTTTCTCTAACTATTGTAACTCCTTGGGAATCCAACAGAGGTTTTCTTGTACTCATACTCCACAACAAAATGGCCTTGCTGAGCGTAAACACCGCCACATTGCCACCATGGCTCGTGCTCTTCTTCTTACTTCGGGTACTCCACATAATCTTTGGGTTGAGGCCGTCTTAACATCCGTTTATCTTATTAATCTTCTTCCTACACCTGTCCTTGATTGGGATACAGCACATAGTCGTCTCTATGGTACTCCGCCGTCTTATTCATCTCTTAAGGTGAAAATCACTTTCTACATAG
Organism: Rosa lucieae; assembly: GCA_024704745.1. Taxonomy (NCBI): domain Eukaryota; kingdom Viridiplantae; phylum Streptophyta; class Magnoliopsida; order Rosales; family Rosaceae; genus Rosa; species Rosa lucieae. Next base: position 38,467,974 of record CM045498.1, read on the forward strand.
GGCCATCAAAGATTTAGGGCCACTACACTACTTTCTTGGTCTGCAGGTTCACACCTTCTCTCATGGGCTTCACCTTAATCAGGTCAAATATGCTCATGATCTCCTTTCTAAACATGATATGTTGCTTACCAAGCCGATGAGTACCCCTATGTCTGCCAAGGATGCTCTCACTGCCACTGATGGTGCGTTACTTGGTAATCCCACAGAATTCCGGACACTCGTCGGTGCTTTACAGTACCTCACGATTAGACGTCCGGATATCGCTTTTGCGGTCAACTCGGTTTCTCAGTTTATGAGTCAACCTCATCTTCCTCATCTTGTTGCCGTGAAGCGCATTCTTCGTTATGTCAAAGGAACACTTGGTCATGGTTTATCCTTTGCTCCTCAACATCAGCCAGTACACCTCTCCGCCTACTCTGATGCGGATTGGGCGGGCTGTCCTGACTCCCGCCTGTCCACGTCAGGTTATCTTGTGTATCTTGGTTCGAATTTGATCTCTTGGTGCTCCAAGAAGCAGCCCACGATTGCCTGCTCGAGTGCCGAGTCAGAATATCATTCTCTTGCTCATGCCTGCACTGAAACTACTTGGTTGGGTTATCTGCTCTATGAACTTGGTGCTCGCATTCAGTTTCCCATCTTATTGCATTGTGATAATCTTAGTGCTACCTACATGGCGTCCAATCCTGTGTTTCATGCTCGAACTAAGCATATCGAGCTTGATTATCATTATGTCCACGAAAAAGTTGCTCTTGGCAGTCATTGCGTCTGCTTCATTCTCTCTGTTGATAAGCCAGCTGATCTACTCACTAAACCACTTCACAAGTCACGTCATCTTCTCCTTTCAAGCAAACTTGTTCGTCCGGAGCCGCCAAGTTTGAGAGAGGGGGGGGGGGGGGGGGGGGGGGGGTGGTGTTAGAGAGACTAAATCTTCTCCTGAAATCAAGTCATCTAATTCTTCTCCATTGATTTGTTCATAGGCTGTTTTGATACTGAGCTATAATTGCTTATCAGTTTTTATTGTAGCTGTAAATATAGTTTAATGCCTGCATTGTAATAGCAGTTTTTTACTGCTATATATGTGTACAATTGTAAACATCAACTCAATGAAAATCACTTTCTACACTCTCTCTCTCTCTCAGAAGTGATTATAACATGCTCTAAATGCATAATAGCTCGTGAACATATCTCTCTCTTTCTCTCAGCATTTTTTTTTTTTTTTGCCTTTGTCTGTCTGTTCCAGCCACTGTATAATGTCTTTGTAATCGTCGTTAGTCAGTCAAAATAAAGATTGATCATACCTTTTGCTTGCTCTTTTATTCGAAAGACAATGAGAAGTTATGCATAGAAGTACATTGAACGCAAAAGAGTTGTTCAAAATCTCCAGATATAATTTTAGCAGGTAACTATCATAAAGAAGCAGCTATAAGAAAGCAAACTTTTAAGTGACAGCAGCCTTCTAATCTGCATTGGCAGAAAAAAAATACTATTTCATAAAACTCAGTTGAAAAAAAAAAAAAAAAAGTTTACCATGTATGAACTTATCTTATAAGTAGTCATTCTAAAAATTGTTTCTGCTAGCTTGTTGAAATATACAGAATCTTCTTGCCATGTGCATCTTCTTTCATGACTCTTGCGTATGTTATCTGTTTCAAAACTTGAACTTTGGCAGTGTGATGTCTTGTTCCTAGCCAACTTCAGTTGCTCACTTATTCATAAATACATTGACATATCCAAAAAGTTTAAATAAAGAAAATAGCTAAGCTGGAGGGCTGAATTCAGAGTTGCAGTTGTTGATATGCTTTTAATTTAATGCTCCATAAAGTAACGGAGTTATTTTTTTTTCCTAAGATCCCTGTTTTATCTTCAGATTATCTTACTATATATAATTGTTTCTGCTCGCTGTAACTATTTTCTGCACTTTCCTGACCGTATCATGTTGTATTGTGTTCTCCTAATATTCAGTTATTGCATGCGGGTTAATCTCTCCTTGGTTGAGGACTGGGATCCGGACAATTGGGTATGTGAATCATGTGAACAGGACAATGGGATGCTTTCTCCAAACTCTGGTATTAAGGAAGACACATTAGAGTCATCAACTGGTAGAGGCCACTATGATGGCATGCATTCAGCAGGTCCCAGCAGAAATTGTAATGGTTCAGGGTGGCAAGCTCACTCTAAGAAGCAAAAGCCTGTTGGGAATAGAAAAGTTAAGTTCATTACAAATGAAGAAGTCAGGAGGCTATCTTTGGCAAACCTGCCTCAGAAGACTCCTGTTGGGTACAAAACTGTTACTCCAAAGTCTCCTGTTTCCGGGGTTAAAGCAAATCCTAGCTTTATACATTCAGAAATTGCGATGCCTCGTAGCCATTGTAGGCCCCCCAAGATGCAAAGCATCTCAAAGATTAATCAGCAAGCATGTCAAAAATTAAAACATTCACAAGGTGATGGATCTTTTTAACTCTTGCCTTAATAATATGTATATAATTTTGCATAGTATGCCTAAAGAGAAAGGGGGATAGAGGTGTTCATATCACTTGAACTGTTAAATTTTGGGTTGTGTTTTCCCTTGAATTGTTGAAGATGACCCTGTAGGTCATGGAAACTAACACAACCCATACTGTGCATGTTGTTTTCTCACTGTTCAGCATTTTGTCTCATAGAAGACGGCTACCTTTTAACTTTTTTGAAAGGAGCTACCTTTTAATTTTGATGGTATAAGATGGTCCTAAAATATGCTTGACAAACTCCTCCGCATTACCTTTTAATCTTAGAGGTATAAGATCCACATAATATGAGTTGCAGTTAGTTACATAAACTTTGTTACTGATAGTTTTGAGACTATTTGTTGTACCTAGTCCCCCTTGGTCAAAATATATAGATGATTGAGTAGTATTAGCTGGTCTTTATAGAATCTGAGATGTAATGTGTTCAAAGCTTATGATCTCTGATCAGACTAATCTCACCTACAGCTGATGTCTTCATTCCTGCAACAGATGCTGAAACCAGCTGGAAGAAGAAAGAGACTGCTAGCTTAAAAAAAGAAGTCATCCACAGTTACAACATTGAGGAACTTTTCACCTATAACCAGTACAGGCAAGGGTTTATAAGTTAACAAAATTTAATGAATCTACATAATTGATGTGCTTAAATGATAGGTTTGATTTGGTCAATTGAACTGTAGTAAATGGGACTATAGTTTGCAGCAAGGTATTATAGTAGTGATCTTATTGTTATCATTTCAGAAAAAAGGGCTCCTGGAACACCCACAAAAGGGTATATTATAAAAGAACAACCAATTGATGCATCACTACTTTCTCAGGGAGTTGAAACTTCTAGTAGGATGACAGTAGAGGAACAGACCAAATTCTCATGCACACCATCAACATCAAGGCATTCACCATTTAATAATAATTATGGTCAAATAAGTTTTCTTATTGTTTTCTACATTTTATTGACTTTTATCAAGTTTTTGTTATTCATTAGTACACTAACTATTTCTTTAGTGGTAAAGCTATCGTATGTTAACATTTCTCATACATCAACTATTTTTACCCCTCTAAGGACTAATATCACTTTGAGGACTAATATTACTATTTTCAGGACTCATATGGTAAACTAAGAAAATTTACCGCTTTAAGAACTTATGTTACCACTTTGAGGACTAATATTACTATTTTGAGGACTCATGTGGTAACTAAGAAAATTTACCACTTTAAGGACTCATGTTTTTACTTTGAGGACTCATTTTACCATTTTTAAGGCAATTGTATGCATGTCATACGTTAACACATTGTAGAATTTTCCTTTCTTTAGATTTTTGAAAGTTTTATAACAATTTCTTTTATATGAAGGCGCACTTTAAGAATTATTGGGATTTTGGAGTCGGTGATTATATTACAAAAGTAAAATGCATTTGTGAGTGTAAAGTTTTTTCTAAGCATTAATATCTTCTGAATCAATTGAAATCGTATCACAATTGTTAATCCAGTTGGGTAATTAATTGTCTTACTAATTATTGAACCTGCTTGACTTCAGGAGGCAACACTTCTGCTGCTGAACATAATCATTCAGATGATAGGGAGAGAGAGATCACCTGAATAAGTTTCCTAGTGGCCACTCATATTCTTCTGCTCTATATGCTACTTGAAAGTGAGTAACTTGTTCCATTAAGTTGTTGCATATTGTCTATTCATGATCTTGCAAAATCGAATATTGAGTTGAATACCAAGAATAATTAGAGGGATCCTGGAGTTTCAGTTTTAAAAACAGTATTTTCAAGGGCCTCTTGGCTACTGTATTACATATAGAGATCTCCTAAAGTTGCTTAAAAACTCTTTTGTGAAGCTCTATGATGTGTGTGATATCAGGTTGTCACCTTGGAACTAATCTATCCAACCATCACCGATTTCTTTTTATATATTTTGTGTTTTTAATATAAATTTCTGGTAGTTTTATCCAATGAGCTAAGGCATACCAATTAAAAGAATGTTCCTACTACTATTTTCAGGTCATCTGGATATATACAAGATTTAATATTGTATCATTTCCATTTTTCAAAAGCTTAATTGGTGTTTCTTTCTTTAGAGGAGGCTTCATCATTCTCGATTCAGAAACACCTGCTCAATTCATTGGTGGATTCCAGGCACAACCTCCCTGTACTGTACATAATAAAGCCTATGAGTTTTCACGAAAAATGCCCCGTCTTACGGGCCAATTTGCTTCCTAGATTGCTTCCTTGGGCTGATCCCTTCCGAGAGGAATGTCCTGATCTTCAAGATGTTGGACTTTACTTTTTCCCTGTTGATAACATTGCCAGGTCTGTTTTGGCTTCGCATTGCATGGTTGTTACGTATGAAATATTGTCCATAGAAGTATCTTATGTGAGCATATTTTTTTCCGGCTGATTTGTAGATCAAGAGAGACCTATGCTTTGCTGTTAGAGGTCATGGATACCCAAAATTCAGTGACGAGGATTTACTTTAATGGAGTGGATGCTGTGGATTTGTTGATATTTACATCTAAACAGCTGCATTTGGAGAGTAAGCTTTCTTATAGAATGCCTCTTCTCTTGTAGAGATTTCGTCCTTCTAGATGACTTTTAGGAATTTTTATGGTTCTTTATTGATATCATAGATACATTGCTTATCAACCATCAACATATTGGTTAGTTATAACTGTAGCAAGAATATTTGTGGAGTTTCAAGGAAGCTAGGGGCCAAGTCACAAACTTTGTGTCTTAAATATAATTAACTAGGATGACTTCTTGCGTTGTGAAGTTGGTGTCTTTAGTAGCTTTTATGCATCTAGTTGCATGCCACAATACTGTGTGTGCTTCTGATTGTAATTTTTTACTTAGTGCCCTAATACAATTGCCTGGAATTTTGTTCTTGCAGATACCATGACAAGTCCAAGTATAGAAAATTTCTTATGGAGAATTTTTGGTGACAAGAATCATTGTCGAGCTGACATGGATGACAATGGTACTACTGTTGATATGGAAGTTGACATGGCAGGTGGAAAGATGTTGGGAAACGTTGATATAGTCGTTCCGAAAGGTTCATCCACCCCTTGTAGAAGGCCTGAGACTATCATGAAAGCAGTGCAGCAACTTTTGACTATTAAGAAGGAGGAGCATTCTTCATACCAGACCAGATTAAGAGTTCTAGATTTTACTATTAAACAATTGTTGGCATTTAACTCAGATATCATGAAGGATGAGCATTCTGCATAATTGGTTTAAACTGCCATTATATTTTTTCATAAAAGGGAACTTCCTCATGGTCTGTCATATTGATGCATATCTTCCACCTTGATCCTTTTATAAGAAATGAAGACGGCGTGTTGCATGCAGGTGAAGTTGGAGAAAGATGAGGATGAAACCTGCCTTAAAACGGACAAGAAGACACTCCCATGTTTGCCATGCTTTCCTGAAAGGCTGAACCTAGCCCTCAAAGTGTTGCTCGCTCAACTGATGAAATGGTAGAGACAACTTCAACTGTAGACGAGATAACCATACTTGGGATACTTTGCAGCATAGATAACCACACCAGAATACAGCTAGAAAGAAAATACAGAGAGTGTTCGACCCCATCACTTCCAAAGGTATTCAAAATTTCGGCAGAGTGTTATTCACAAGAAACAGAGAGTAAGAGCTAGTCTGCTACAGTTGTGAGCTGTTTTTTTTTTTTTTGGTAATGCGGACTTCCATGGCAAAGCCAAAAAGGCAAACAAAATACAACAGAAGAAAAGCAAAGGAGACAAGTTGTGAGCTGTTTAGTTATAGTGGTATCACCGGAGTGAGCTCTTTGTATGTAGCTCATGTTGCTGGTATTTTATGGATCTCTTTTGTTGGGTCGAAAATCATTCATTTATAGGCTAGTCCCAAATTATACTAAAGTGAATGTGTCCCTTGGAAAAAAGACCAATTCATTTTACCTGCATAAGCAAATTTGCTTCAGACAATGGCTTAACAGCGAATGAAAGCTTATTAAGTGGGACCTGCTGAAAGTTTTTTGCTGACTCTACAAAAGAAATATCTGAAAGTTAGGCGGACCAAGGTTCTAAATTTCTACGATATTTCCGATATATCTTCCGATATCTCCTTTTTTCGACGGACCGATATATCTAGGGGGGTAAATATCTTATCTGTCATCGTTTCTGCGAAATTTCTCCGACATCGTCAAATATCCCCGATATATTAAATATTTGTAATATATCCCGATAAAGTGAAGAAATATCTGTAAAATTTGAGGTAAAAAAAAAAACTCAGTAATTCTCTAAATGAAAATCTGTGTGAAGAGAGAATTCCTAAAGGCAAATTTGAGTGAGGAGAAATCCCCTCAAGGTGAATCTAGGTGGGTAGAAAATCCCTTCAAGGCGAATCTAGGTGAGCAAAAAAATCCCCTCAAGGCGAATCTAGGTGAGGAGAATTGGATAAGTACCCTCAAAGCGATTTTGGGTGAGAAGTAATTCTCTAAAAGTCCAAATCTATTGATTTCTAAAAAAAACTACATTCATATTTTCTGAAAAATGATGTTGTTAATTGTTATGGGTGATATTCCAAGTTCGGTTGAGCAAGAACCTTGTAGTTATGTAAGAGTAGAGTTTCGTGAAATTGATGTTTAGATAAATATTTACTTGTTTTAGTACATTTTTATATGCTAGATTAAAAATTGCAAGCAGCGGTAGAGGTGGAAATGATCCAGCATGGAAGTACGCAACTCCCGTCAAAGGAAATCAAAATGGTACAACATGTATATTTTGTTTTGCTACTTTTAAAAGTGGAGGAATTACAAGATTGAAGTGTCATTTATCGGGTTACGATCCTCACAAGAGTGTAAAGAAATGTGATAAGGTGCCACCGGAGATCAAAACAGAGGTGATAGCATGGATAAAGAGAAAAGATTCTATTAAGCAAGAAAAGGCAGCTGTTCAAGATGATATTAGAGAAGAACTCCGCAATGATTATCTTGGCAATCAAACAAGTCTGTACAATGACGATGACGACAATGATGATGATGATGATGGATTTCAGTATCCACCAAACATGCACCCTGCAGAACGACAAGATTATCGTGCTGCAGTAAGACGATCAACCGTAGATCGTGATAAGAACTCTCAGTTTAGTAGAAGTGCAAGATTTCAATTTCCAAAACAATCGAGAGGCGGTAGTAGCAATCAATAACCGCAACAAGTTGATCGATCAAAAACCTATCGGTACTCATTTCCTGAGCCTCCAGTAGCAATGCCATCAAAAGATAGTCGATCAAAACAAAGCACACTTAAATCATTACTAAAAGGTGGTAGAGAACTATTGGCAACAATGGTGTCCAAATACCACATATATGATGCTGTCCCTTCTAACAAAGCTGATTCTCCACATTTCCAATACATGTTGACTACAGCTGGAAATCTAGGTAAATTATATTGTGTTTACATATTTCTTCATGGACAATTATGTTAAGTAGAATTTATATAATGAACATTCCTATAAAATAAATCATTTTCTTGTTTAGGTCCTGGTGTAAAGCTTCCTACCTCCTATGAAATTCAGACTCATTACTTAGAGAATGAGTACACAGAAATGAAAAGGTATGTGGATACTCACAGAGAAACCTGGAAAATATATGGATGCACTATCATGTGTGATGGATGGACTGGCCCAACCAAAATGTCTATTCTAAATTTCATGGTGTATTCAAAAGGTTCAACTGTGTTTTTGAAGTCTGTAGATGCTTCACATATGAAAAAAAATGCTCATTACATAGAAGTATTGTTAGATGAGATTATCCAAGATGTTGGACCAGAAAATGTTGTCCAGATTGTCACTGACAATGCATCAACATTTAAAAAGGCCGGAAGGGAACTACAGAAAAAATATCCGCTGTTCTGGATCCCGTGTGCTGCCCACTGCATCGATTAGATATTTGAAGAGATCGGGAAGCAAGAGACTGTTTCCACTGTCGTCAAATGGGCTCAAAGTGTAACTAACTACATCTACAATCATGGTTGGGTACTGGCTGAAATGAGGAGCATCACGAAGGGAGATTTGATTCAATCGGGTAAAACTCGATTTGCGACAAATCACATTGCCATCGACAGTATTTTGAAGAAGAAATCTGATTTGAGAAAATTGTTTACAAGTAGCGCATGGAATGAGAATGCAGCGAGCAGGACCAGAGATGACAAAAAGATAGAAAAAAGAGTCCTCGATGGGACATTTTGGGATGGCATGGAAGCAGTCCATAAAATTTATAAGCCATTGTATGAGATTCTTCAAATTGTTGACATAGAAATTCAGCCAACCATGCCCATAAACAACAAATATCACAGATGAGAGGAAAGAAATAGGTGCTTAAAATCATCAAGGATCGATGGGATAACACATTAAGTCAACCATTGCATGCAGCAGGTATTATTTCTCTATCTCGAAATACGTTTGTATCTTGATAATTACTTAGTTAGATCTATATTATATAACTTTTTGGTTTCTTGTTTGTAGCACATTTCTTAAACCCAAATTTTCATTATCGACATGATGTTGGTTATAGCCCACGTTTCACAAACTCTCTGGCAAAGTTGTTGAACAATTTAACATAAATGGAGAAATTGCGGATACATTTGTGGATGAGGTAACTTCTTATTGATGACAACCTTAAAAAAATTTGGGATTAGAAATGAATAATTTTCAAATGGTTAATGCAGATTGTATGCTTTAGAGATGCAAAGGAATCATTTGGGTCAACCATAGCAAGAAAAACAAGAGAAACCAGAAATACAGGTTTGTGGTATATCGGTATATGTATACATTAAAACACACACATACACTAATTTCTTTAATAGAAAATGTTGATCTATTATAGCAGTAACTCATTGTAGTAGCTTTACAGCTGATTGGTGGACACAATGTGGGTATTCTGCACCAAAAATGCAGAAAATTGCAATGCGTATTTTGGCACAAACAACTTCTTCTTCTGCGTGTGAGAGAAATTGGAGTACATTTGCTATTATTCATACCAAGCAAAGGAACCGTTTGGCATATCAGAAGTTGGAAAAGCTTGTATACTGCTACTACAACATGAAGCTGTGGCTGCGAGATAAACAGGAAAAGAATAATGTGGTCAATCAAAACAACTATATAGATATACTTCATGTTGCAAGCGAGCTGCTTGATAATGGCATTGACCCACTTCATGATTGGATTATGCCTACACACCTCGATGATGAAGCTGGAAGACCTCTTCCACAAGTTGTAGAAACTGCAACTAATGCTTGAATCAACGTAGAGAGAGTCTTATCTGAAGAAGTTGTTAAAAACCCAGAAGATAATTCAGATAGTGATGATGCGTGGGGTGGTACAGCAACTCCAGATAGTTCTGATGATGGTGGAGAGGGTGGAAGCGGAACATGTGGTGGAGGTGAAAGATATGAATATGGACAATCTTCTGTGGATGGAGGATTCCAATTTACCTGTGAAGGTAATTTTGATCATGCCACCCAAGATGAAGACCACGGAGTGAGAACAGCTGGTCATGGTGCTCAAGAGAAGACCCGATATGGGAGGAGGACTAGAGGTGCAACTGATGATCAAAGTACCCCATCTGATGTTTCTTCAATTGCCTTAAGTTTTGACTCTATCATTTTAGGCACAGAGCGCAGTGGGATCTCAAATGAATCTCATGAAGCCAACAATCAATTTGGTTATGATGCTTATGGATATAATCAATATGGAGAAGTATATGATCAGTCATCTAGTTGGGTTCATCCTTATTATCCCCTTATAGGGGAAACAGTCTCTAAAGAGATCTATAACTATCATGTTCATCACTACAATTCGCACTATATGGGTCATATGTCTTGGTCTGATTATTGCATTTTCGTAGACCAGCGAGTGGCTTTTCAACCGCCTAGAGTCTCTTTTTGGATGTATATGAAGTTTACATTCATATGTATTTATATGTAGTTCTAAATTTCTAATAAATTGACTTTTTGCAAAAACGATATTTTTGTACACTGTATCCCCGATATATCCGATATCTCCCTTTTTCAAAGTACTGATAGATATGAAAATACCGATATTTAAAACCTTGAGGCGGACAATTAAATAATTTTTTTGTCAAAGTTAAGTGGGCTTTCAATTGGGAATGCTATGTGGACCAGATAATCTAATGGGAAAAATCCTCTATTATTACGAAACTGTATGGATAGGGCACTACAAAAAAAAATTCAAATTGCCACGGCGATGTGCCGTCGCTGAAAGTGAAATTGCCGTCGCGAAAGACCAATGGCGACGGCTAAGCGACGGCAATTGCGCCGATGTCGTTGAGGGCGTCGCAAGCTTATTAGCAACAGCAACCCCTTGCCGTCGCAAGAATTTTGCTACTGCAAAATGCCGTCGCAAATATCTATGGCAATGCCACTGACCGCTACCAAAACTTTGCGACGGTAAACTTGCCGACGCAAAATTTTATTTATGAATTAAAAAAAAAATTTGGCATGCAAATATGCATTGCCAGATTTTTTTTATTTTCTTTTTCGACACCAAAAGATATAAGGACGACAAGAACAAAGTACAATAGATCTATATAGCAAAAGATGGATTCACATTTAGTCCATCATCAGTTCATTTAACTCTCACATCCGCGGTTCTAAAACATCCTTCAGCATTCATTTGGTAAACAAGTTTTCCTAATCGGCTACAACTCCCAGTTCTCAAAACTCTACCATCAGGAATACAGACACAAAGAAAAAGTTGACGTTCCACGCAGGACGAAATCTGAAACAAAGGCCTCTGACTGGGTAAATACAAGATAGTACATAAGCCCAAAAAGATGCAGAAGGGAAAAGCAATCTAAAAGTGATCTTCATCAGGCTACTGGAAGCTCTCCGCAGTCAGCAATGACTACCTTCTTTGTAGGACGGTCACCTCTATCTGTCTCCTGCGACTCGATCAGCCTAACAATTTCCATGCCTTCCAAAACTTGCCCAAACACAACGTGCCTCCCATTTAGCCATGGCGTCTGAAACCAAGCAATTATAGGTTAACATATATCAAGTCACAAATAAGCTATAACCATATTCTGAAAAGAAACTTAGAATTGATGTGTAGCTTCCGCATTAGAAATATCACAGGTCCTCTGAGTGTTTTCTTTCTTTGGACTGCACCAATAATGCAAAATAAAATTTCTATTCAGATTTTTATGTTGATACAGAGAAACAATAGGTCTTACCTGTACTGTGCATATGAAGAACTGACTTCCATTGGTATTGGGGCCTGCATTTGCCATGCTAAGAACTCCTAGTCCAGTATGAAGCACTGCAAAATAAAACACATTGCACGATTATGAGTGCAGTGATACAGTCATGTAACATCTCATAATCAATATCCAAAAAAGATGCAACCAGATTCAACATCCTCATATTATAGGAGAAAGAAACTATGGTGTCAATAAAAATACATTCACGGGACTGCTGGAGTAAGATTCCTGCTGAATTCTAACTTCCTGGACTACATGAAAGGTTACTAAATCCTGGTCAAGTTACTATGGTATTATCTTTTCTTTCTGAACATTAAATATCTTAGGAAGGGATTTATCCAGCAAGTCACTCCTACACAAGGCATAAGAATAAAGGAAAGAGGAACACTTACACTTAAAGTTCTCATCTTTAAATGTATGCCCATAAATGCTTTTGCCTCCAGTACCCTGCAATACATGTCCGGCTTCCAAATATAAGCACGCCAACCTTATTCTCAATTCATTTTTTTTATCTCTAACCAAACAAAGAATCTCAAACACAGACAAACAATATTATTTCTCAGAAAAAAAAATTATATTTGTAAATTTCACATTGATAAAGGGAATGCATAATGTGAAACAAAAATTCCTGGGAAAGTAAGTGACAAAATAAGTTAGAAATACAGACCATAAGGGGTACTTCTAAACTCCCTTGACAGGCTAATTTCCTAGTTTAGCAAAGCATTCTAGATGGTCATACCTTCAAAATTTAAAATACTAAGGAATCAACAACCTTTTTTACTAGCGGACAAAGATGCAACTGTCATTAGTAGACATTCAGAAAACTTCACAGAACTCTGAACAAGAGTAGACATGCTATACCTCATACCGGAGAAAAAAAAAAAAAAAAAAAAAAAAAAACCTTAGGATCTCAAGTTCAAAAGGCAATGCTGGCTTGGCAAACAGAGCGAACACAATCACCAATTAACAAAAAGTATGTGTAACATAGGACATAATGACACAGGCACCATAAAATTGGCAATATCTAGTCCAAACTTGTCGAGCCATAAGTATTGTGCTGGAGAAGAAACCTATTCAAGCTACCATGGCAATCTAAACTAACAAAGAAATCCCAATAGGCTTTCTGTTTACCACTATTTTAAACTTGCAACCAAACTATTTAGCATACAGAAAATCATCTCCACTCTTCCATTCGATTTACCAAAATCTGAAACTAAATCCTGAACAGAAATCTATTTACCGCTAAACAATGATAAAACAAAAAAAAAACCATGAATCTTGAAAGAACGGAAAAGCACCCACATTGCCCTTATCGAAGTCCCCTCCTTGAATCATGAAATCCTTGATCACACGATGGAAGGCAGAACCCTTGTACCCAAAGCCTTTCTCACCTAACAAAAACACACACACACACACACAAAACAGTTCACCCGAAATGAAAATACACTCAAAAGGCCAGTCAAATCACTCAAAAATCAGACTACACAAGCAACAAGCTATAAACCTGTGCAAAGGGAACGGAAATTCTCCACAGTGAAAGCAAATTTGCTGTAAACAGAAGTGAAAGCAAAAAGAAAAAAGAAAAGAAAAAAAAACACAAAGGTTTGAAAGTCAAATTGAGCAAACACTGATTAGTTAATTATATTTCTAATAGTAGCTGCACATATTTTCAGCTACCAAGCTCTATTACATATATAGCCAAATAGCCAAGATCCAAAACCCAGCAGAAAGAAAGAAAGGAACCCTGAAAATCATAACTCCAGTTTTCAAAAGATCATAAATAGCTGAAACCCAGAAAATCATTCTTACCTACCATCCAAATTCACCCCCTTCCTCCCCATATCAAAATCCAATAATTCCAATAGCTGATAAGAAAATCTTTGCTATTAGCTTACATCCCTTATAAACTGAATCACATCAAACTCCAAATTCAGCAACCATTGACACACCCGTAAATAAACATGAGTAATCAGATATGGTAAATAGTATTTCAAATAAGCAAAAGCTGGCAGCAATTCACAGATATGGTAAATAGTACCTGGGATGATCAATTTACTCGATTTCCCTTTTCTTCTTCCTTTTCTTATTCCTCTTCTTGTTCTTTTTTTTTTTTTTTCTTCTTCTCTTTCAACAAAATCCCAAAAGAAAAAAGGTTTTATAAGCTCTCATCAAACATAAAGCCAACCTCTATCAAGCCTTTATCCACGGCTAAAATTCATCTCTAAAAGCTAATAATTAGCAGCCATGAATCTGAACAAAAAAATAGAGCATTCGCAATCCAAATTTCAAATACCCACCAATTGAATTTTTGATTGGGTTTTTTAATTTCAAATCAGACAACTCTTGTATATTGAACAATCTAGTCTGCATCAAACTACACTCCTAACTCTGCTCTGCTTTATGTCATATTGCAATTATATCAAAGTAAAACAACTGTATGAATTTAGGTTTCGTTTTAAACTACTTTTGTTTTTATTCTTTGATACCTACCACATCAAGGGGAATTATTTCAACCTCTCAGCTACTCATGTTATGATGTTATCTTAATAATTGAAGGAAACAATAGATGTTCTTCATTGCAGATGCATTTGCAATGATTTGGTGAGTGGATCACTAAAAGTATATTTCATATGTAATGATTAAACTGGTGGATTTCATATGTATGTCGAACTAACAACTCAAATGAAGAAATCTATAGTTAGATGCCTTAAAAATTCGACATCAGCAGTTCACATATCAAACAAACAAACAACAACAAACAAACAAACACCGTTCTCACCCAAGCCATAAACAATGAAGCAAAAACCAAACCCTTATTCTCAAATTCCACAATCGAAAATCAAACAAACCAAACCCAAAACCCAATTTCACCAAAACCCAGAAATCCAAAACCCCCAATTTCCATCTAAACACCACAATAACCAAGCCCAGAAGAATGGAATCAAGACAATATTCCGGAAATTCGAAACTCCCAATTTCGCAGAAATCAGACCTGAGAAGTATAGAACACAGCCTACACTATTTCAATTTTGATTAAAGTGAAATAAACACATAACAGGGGAAATTGAGAAACCAAGAACTGGGTTTCAGATTTCAGATCTTCAAACAGATCTGAGATTTTAGAGAGAGAGAGAGAGAGAGAGAGGACAAGTCACTACCGGCCAGATTGGGTTCGAGGAGAGGGTCAGACCGGAATCAGATTCGAGGATATATTGAGAGAAGATTGATGTGTCGTCGGCCCACTGTGCCCATGCCGTTGACCATCATCCGCGGAGGAGATTGGGGGAGAGTGAGTCTGAGAGTCGAAGAGAGAGGGATGAGATTCTGAGAGTTTGAGAGATTGCTATGGTCGACTTCGTTGTCGGGACCGGATGGAGTGAGCGGGATGAGCGGGAACAAGAACTATGTTTCTGAACCCAAAAACCTAAAAACTTGCAAACATGAAAGAAAATGTATAAAATGAAAATACACGACGGCATGTATTACCGTAGCTAAAATTAAAGAAATTTGGCGACGGAAAGAATATGCCATAGCCATTGCAGGTATATTGATAGGAGCACAAAGTGTGACGTTTTTAATATGTATTTTTCCTCATTTGGCTAAGTTATTCTCTTAAAATTAATAATTATAATATAGTTTGTGTTTTTAGCTACTTCATGGTCGGAAATGGTGAAAACAAGTGAAAAAGAGCATAAATGAGCATAAATTAATGACAAGTCATTTATGAAACTTTACTCTTTCATTTTAGGAAATATTTCCTATTTTGTTTTAGGAAACTTTCTTCATTTGAACTTTTCTATTTCTGATTTTTGTATTTTAATGAGAGTCCATCCCATTAAAAACTCTTGAGTGATGAAATCAAGAAAAATTGAAGGATTAATCAGGAAGAATTCGAGGAGATAAAATGGATTGTTTTTAATCAATATTTATTCCTAATTATCTGATTTCTTATTGATTATAAACTCTAATTAAATTCTGATTTTTCTTGATTGTAGGAGTTTATTGTGTGCACAATTCTTGGAAGAAATTAGTGCAAATCAAAGGAGAAGAATAAGGGATGTATCTGGTCGCTATTCAAGGCATATACAATGAGCCATTAAGGGGAAAAGAAATCAGAAAATTCATGACTTTGTCAAGAGAAAATCAAGCAAATTTGGAGGAGAAATCACCTCAAGATGATTGGCCATGATTGCATCACAAGAGATGAGAATTCCACTATAAATAGCAGCCATTCTCTACTCCAAAATCATCACTTCCTGACCAAGATCAGTTCCTAGTTAAAAATTATTCCATAGCTCTGCCCAATTCACTTCTCAAACCTCCATCACCTACAAGATCATGACCACCATCCTTCCTTCATTCCAAGAAGTTCTTAGGCGCTAAGTCAAGGACAATCCACCACCATAGCGGAGACGAGTTCATCACCTTGTTGCCAAGCCGCTAAGGAAAGCTTCAAAGTGTAACTATGACTCTACTTACAATCTTTGTTTCGGTTTTGTTTGTTTGGATTTGTGAGTTGTGTAATTGGAGACATGAGATTTTCAGAATATTTTTATTAATATTTTTGAGATTTTCAGTTTATTATTAAGTTAATTTTGAGAATTCTTTGATGATGCATATTACAATCTTGTGCCCTTTTATGTGTTTAGGTAATTTTCAGAGTTAGATTGATAAGTTTGCATGCTAGAATAAAAGTGAGAGTTCTTGTGTGTTTGCTTCATTTGCCAAGAGTAATTGTTATCTGTTAAGGCGCTAAGTTAAACAAGTAGCAATTAGTTCTAAAAAGTGGTAAGAATCATGTTTCAATGGTTAAACGATTCTGGAAATTACGTGTTAAATTCTATGTGTAATGGTTAATTTGCACGTGTGAGTTGATTCGAGGGTGAGATAATACTACTAGTTAAGAGAATTATGCTAAGTGTTTTCGAAAATTTGTAGTATTGGGCTTGGTAAGGACTTTTCTGATCCAAGCCCACATTAGAACGAATTAGATAAATGGATTGAACCGCTAAGGCTTTTCATTTGGACTCTTATCTAGGCATTTGAGATGGGCACGTTTTTGTAGCATGTTGAAATGGATTTTCTGTTTTTACACTTAGTAATTTTCGAGTGGTAGTGGTCTAGGTTACGGAAGTCGATCATTGTAGATAATTTTATTTGTTTTGTTTTTATTTTAAGTAGATTAGAACCAAATCTCAAAACCCCCCATTTTATTCTTTTATTTGTTTATTGACCTTTTAGTGTAGGTGTACCCTACAATCCCCGGACTGAACGATCCCTGCTTATCCTATACTGACAACTACATTTTGCAGGGTTAAATTGTGAGGCTATTTCAGCCGCATCATATATTTATGCGACGGCAACTCCATGCCGTGGCAAATAATTTTTCTCTTTGCGATGCCACATTTGCCATAGCGAATTTTAGATCAATGGCGACGGCATTCTCACGCCGACGCTAACTGGTGAAGCTAAATGAATTCTTTTTTGTAGTGGGGCAACAATATCAAACCACATGTTCTCTCTCCTTAATGAAAGATCGAAGCACAACGTACACAAAGACACATAACACTGCTAGGCTGCTTGATACAGAGAAGATCACAAGAAGAACTTACAGTTGAAGACACTAAACTGTGATTTTCTAACCTACATATACACAGGCCACTAAATAACTGGCCTTTTTTTGTTTTAGATTAAATAAAGAGAAACGGTATGGTGAAGAATTGTATTGAATTGTGTTATTTGAATCTTTACATGAATGGGTGAATATATAGAAAAAGAGAAAGAAGACTAAGAGGATTCTCCACATGCACAAGATAACCGTATCTTGACTATTTGTGGCATGCTCCAGCAGCTCCACATGCAAGGATTCTCACACAAATACATATGCAACTAACTATCAATATTTGACTGAATCAGTTTGCAGATTTGGTGGGATTCTGTCCTTTAACACTGCCCCTCAAGTTGGAATG
Source organism: Rosa lucieae (assembly GCA_024704745.1). Lineage (NCBI taxonomy): Eukaryota > Viridiplantae > Streptophyta > Magnoliopsida > Rosales > Rosaceae > Rosa > Rosa lucieae. The sequence goes on from CM045498.1 coordinate 38,485,699, forward strand.
TATGTTAATTACACCCAACTTGCTAAATAGTGTATCAAACTGTGTCAAACTCAGGGGCTTGGTAAACAAATCTGTCGGTTGATCTGTAGTTTGAATATAGGTTGTTCGAACCACTCCTCTTTGGATATTTTCTGTGATGCCCTGGAAATTCATATTTATTTTCCGAGGATTTTCCGGAATCTAAATTATGGTTATTGGACGGTTTCGTGGCTCGTGGATGGAGCGGAAGTGTTTCGGACGAATTTCTATTCGGAAGTATGACCTTAGGGGGGGCTCAAGGTTGACTTTTTATAGGTTTGGATTCTCCGAAAATTTCCTTCACGAAACTTGTAGAGCGCGTTGATACGAGTTCGTGGACATGTGGAACACAAGAATCAGAGTTCGTATGAGAAAGTTATGACCATTGGAAGGAATTTCCATTTTGGTATAAATAGAAGTTTCCCAAGTTGGAAACTTACTATTTTCATTACTTCCATTTCCGGAAGCCCACTTTCTCTCTCTCTTCTCTCTCGGTCGACACCTTCACTATCGAAGTAATCCGGCTAACCCGACCCGAACCCGGATTATCCAACCCGACTTTTCAGGCGAACTGCGGCGGTCTCTGGCGACAAAACTTTCTAGATGGATCGTCTCCTCCATCTGGTCGTCCCTCTGATGTCCTCTAGCACCGATTCTCCTCCACGGCGGCGTTGCAAGGCGGTACAGTTTGTGGATTTCGGACCCGGTCGGAAATCCTTGTTCCGACGTCGGCAAGGCTTCAAGTCTTCTTGGTTGAACTCAAAGCAACCTCGTTGATCGATCCTTGGTAGTTGTTTGGATCGATTCACGTGAAACCTTGTTCAACTCAGTTTGGATTACTGTTCACGGCTTGTGAGGTAGTTTTCGACCCCTTATGCTTGTTTTCTGACTTCGAGCTAGTTATGAGAATTCACAAGCATGCTTAGATGAAGAACTTTGATGTTGGGAGTTTTGTGAAATAATGAGTTTTTGGTCGGCGGCGGTGCACCACTGTCTGTGGTGGCGTTCTGGCGGTGTTCCGGCCACTTAAGGAACTGTTTTTGGTACTATATATGTTCTACTCGTTGATACGAGCGTTTCGATATATAATATGCAAATTTTATAGTTTGTATGGAATTTTTATGATTTTTTCAGTTTCATACCGATCGATTTATTCGATCCGTGAGGATTCGAGCGTCCGATCAACTTGTGGTTTGGCCATATCGATCGTGGACGAATTCCGGGGACTTTGGGAGGTCTCGGATGTGGTTTTGCCTCATTTGGCGTCACCTTGGGAATTTTGGTTCAATTTAGGGTTTCGAACGTTATTCCTTGTGATTCGTTAACTGAATGAGAGCTGTAATTCCTTAGGTACGTGACGGGGTATTCTTTGGACAGCTATTTTGGGTGGTTTGACTACATTGCTCTGTATTGAAGATGCAGCGGGAGATTCTAGGTGAGTAATCTCACAAGGTTCTTTAGTGAACGAATTACCTTTATCGTTTGTTGAGTAAATCTCACGATATTTGTTATGAGTATGATCGATATGTGTTATGAGCAAGATCGATATTGGTTATGAGTAGGATCGATATGTGTTATGAGCAGGATCGATATTTGTTATGAGTAGGATCGATATGTGTTATGAGCAGGATCAACATTTGTTATGAGCAGGATCGATATTTGTTATGAGTAGGATCAATATTTGTTATGAATATGATCGATATTTGTTATGAGTAGGATCGATATTTGTTATGAGTAGGATCAATATTTGTTATGAATATGATCGATATTTGTTATGAGCATGATTTCCCTATTGTCTTGAAGTTATTAGGTTAACTACGACTATAGTTGCTATTGTGGCATTCTGAGTGGATGATTATGTGTGTGTGTGTGTATATATTATGGGATGTATATATATACATATGTATTCATGTATTAGTGGTTTCATGGTGAATCTTTGTGATGATTGTCATGTAAAGCTTGTGTAGGAATATTTGTGTAATGAATCGATGAAATCAGTATGGTGAATCTTTGTGATGATTGTCATGTAAAGCTTGTGTAGGAATGTTAATAGGATGGTTGATATCTGTGTGATGACTTGCCATGAATTTAGGTGATGATCGCTCTCTATGTGATAACCAGTGATATCTATATGATGATTAGTAGGATGATCGCTATCTATGTGATGACCAGCAAAATCTATGTGATGATCTGCTGGACAATTGAAATCTATGTGATGATCCTTGAAATCTATGTGATGATCAGTGTGATGACTGCTCGGTAATGGAGCTGAATTGTTATTAAGTTAACAAAGATCGAGAGGACTACTGTGATGGTTGGGGCTACCTACAGACGTCAGAGTGTGGGACTTCGATGACTACTTGACTTGAATTGCTTGACTTGATGTGATCTCCTGAACTAAATTATATGCAGGGGTTACTATGAATTATTTGGCTTGTTTTGATATGTGATTGCCTTGTTTCTTCTTGATTGTATTGATTGATGGTTTGATTTATCTTAAGAGCCACAGTGGTGACGAATTGTACTCTGTGTTGAGGATAGGAAGGTGATTCTTTGATTTTCGTCTTTGATGTCATGTTGATGACAAAAGCTCCTAGGGGGAAAGGGGGAATGAGTGTGATTTTGGAATTCGCCATAGGGCGTTAGGATGGCGTCAAACATTGCTTGAGGAAGTCTTGTTTGACCTCATTTTGTGTAATTGGATGCTAGGATTGAGGTTCTGAGCATGAGGATTTAGTCACCAGTTGACTTATGTAAACACATTATGGAAGGATATGGAATTGATGGCCGTAGGTGTGAACTGTGTGTATATCGTGTTTAGGTTGAGGTGACTTAAGAAATGTGTTTTGCTTTGTGGTTTTGAGTTACTCATACGAGCTTCATAAGCTTACCGGGTTTGTTGTGTGGCAACCCGGTGCACTATTCAATGGAATAGTGTAGGGGTTAATCCTGCAGGTCAGGGAAATCGTAGCTGAAGCTGAGGTGGAGACTTTGCAGCTTTACGATAGGAAGCTATCTTTGTGACTTTACCGTTGATAAGGACTTTCGTTGTATAGTTACTATGAGCAGCCTTTACGTTTTATTTTGTTGTTGACAATTTAATTCATAAGCTTGTGTAATATATAACTCTATGGAGTGAGTGTATATTAACTTTGAGGGTTCAGGGCATCAGTATGTACTTGGTTTAAAGGGAAAAAGATTCCAGGTATTTTGTATTGATGACTGAACGTTCACGCATGTATAATTATGAGATTATATATATATATATCGATTTCCTTATGTGTAAAATCAGGGGCGTGACATTTTCAAGCACCAAATGACAACCGATTTCTATGTGTTTTGTGCGCTCATGAAACACAGGGTTTGAAGCTATATGTATGGCAGCTTGATTGTCGCAAAACAGTGTAACTGCTTGTGTGTGACTCACTTTCAAGTCCTTCAATATACTTCATAACCAGGCTACCTCACAACATGTAGTAGCCATAGAACGGTATTCTGCCTCCGCACTTGAACGAGCCACTGTGGTCTGTTTCTTCGTCTTCCATGAAATTGGTGCGTGTTCAAGCAGGAGGCAATAACCAGTTACAGATCTTCTTGTGTCCTTGCAACGAGCCCAGTCAGCATCACAAATGCCGTCAATTCCAATGATCATGTAGAAGGTAAAAGGATTCCTTATCCAGGTGCTTGTTTGATGTATCGCAAAACCTTGTGTGCAGCTTCAAGATGTGGTTGTCTAGGCTTGTCCATGAACTGACTTAGTAAGTGAACAACATAAACAAGATCTGGCCTTGTGATGGTGAGGTATATCAGTGGACCTATGAGCCTTCGATATTGGGATGTGTCATTCAGCAGATCTCCCCTTGTTTGTGTAAGTGACAAGTTTTGATCAACGGGAAAACGTGAGGGTTTGGTACCCAGAAAACCTGCATCCTCCAAGATTTCTAAGGCATGCTTCCTTTGACATAACGCAATTCCTTGCTTTGATCTTGCAACCTCTATCCCCAGAAAGTATTTTAGTTGGCCCATGTCTTTCAACTTGAATTGGCTTGAAAGAAACTGCTTGGTTTCTGTAATATCTTTCAAGTTGTTTCTTGCAAAGATCACGTCATCAACATAAACCAACAATGCAATGGAGCTACATGGACGATTTCGGACGAACAATGAATAGTCTGACCAAGATTGATGGAACCCAGTAGACTTAAGAGCAGTTGACAGCTTAATGAACCACTGGCGTAAAGCTTGTTTCAAACCGTAAATGGATTTGTGCAGCTTGCAGACCCTAGTCTCCCCCTTTCGTCTGAAACCAGGAGGAATGTTCATGTACACTTCCTCATAGAGATCACCATCTAAGAACGCATTATTAACATCAAGTTGGTGTAAGTGCCATCCTTTTAGAGCGACAATGCTGAGAAGTACACGAACTGTGGTTAATTTGGCTACCGGAGCAAAGGTTTCCCAATAATCAACTCCTTCAATTTGGCTGTATCCCTTGGCAACTAACCGGGCTTTGTAGCGTTCCACAGTGCCATCTGGATTGAGTTTGATCTTGTATACTCATTTACAGCCTATAGGTCGTTTATATGGTGGTAAAGAGACTAAACTCCAAGTGTGGTTGGCTTGGAGAGCTTGGATTTCTTTGTGCATGGCATCTTTCCATTTCGGATCTTGAACTGCTTGGGAAAAACTGGTTGGCTCTTTCTGGAGTGTAAGTTGGGTGGTGAAGGCTTTATGATTATCTAAAAGACAATCATAGGATAGAACATGTGAAAGAGAATGAGCAGTACCTGAAGTGGTCACCAGGTTCGTTGACAATGATGGTGCTGGCCTTGAAAGGAGGGCTGCCTCAACATAAAAGTCCTGTAAAAATGTTGGAGTTTTGGTAGGCCTTGTGGATATTCAAGGTGGTGGTGAGGTCGTAGGAATCACTAGTGGAGGTGATGTAGATATGTCAAGTGATGAGGTAGGATGATTTGGTGAAGGTGAAGTAATTGAGATAAGGTCAACTGGTGAGTTGGCAGCGGAAGAAGTGTCACTTAGGGAGTTGTCAAGGGTTGAAACTCTGGAATTGGAGGAAGACTGGATTGTTGACTCTATGTCAAGAGATGAAGGCTATGTTTATGGCTGAAAGATAGGTGTAGCGTGCTGTGAAGTAGATTGAGATATGGATTGGAATGGGAAGGTGTCCTCAAAGAATAGGACATCTTGTGAGACAAAAACTTTGTGCCGTGTGAGATCATAGACTCTATAATCTTTCTGACCGTGGGGATAACCCAGAAAAACGCATCTAATGGCACAAGGATCAAACTTGGTGGGCTTGGTGGAATGTGGGGATGTAAAGCACAAACAACCAAAGACTTGTAAATGAGAATAATTTGGTGCCTTGTTGAACAGTTTTTCGAATGGTGTCTTGCCTTGAAGAAGTGGTGTAAGGGTGCGATTAATGAGGTAGGCCGAGGTGAGTATGGCATCCCCCAAAAATGTTTAGGTAAATTGGCTTGAAAAAGGAGGGCTCGAGCAACATTGATTAAGTGCCTATGCTTGCGTTCAACGACACCATTTTGTTGTGGTGTGTTGACGCAACTAGTTTGATGAATAATCCCCTTTGATGAATAAAAATTTTCGAGTTTGAACTCGGGACCATTATCACTGCGCACAACTTTGACCTTCTTATTGAATTGGTTCTTAATCATGTGAATGAAATTGAGTAAAAGAGTTCGTGTTTTTGACTTGTGTTTCATCAAATATATCAAAGTGCTTCTAGTATGATCATCAACTATGGTGAGAAAATATTTTGCATCAGAGAGTAAAGGCACATGGTAACCACCCCATATATCAACGTGTGTCAAATCAAAAGATGACTCACTTGAGATAGTACTTAAGGGAAAGGATAATCTGGTTTGTTTGGCCAAAGGACAAATGGAACACTTGCTTGTATCACAAGATTTATTTGTAGAAAATGGAAATAACGTAGAAACTTTACTGGAAGGGTGGCTGAGGCGTTGATGCTAGAGGCTGAAGGTGTGAATGCGAACAGAATTACATGTTCCTTTCTTTATTTGGTCGAGGCAGTAGAGTCCCTCCCGCTCAATTCCCATCCCAATTATCTTCCCCGATCGTTGGTCCTGTATGACACAAAATTGACTGAGAAAGATGGTGATGTAGAATGAATCTAATGCCAACTTGCTAATGGATATCAAGTTTAAATAGAAGAATGGCACACATAAGACATTATGGAGGATAAAATTGGGAGAGAAAGCAACTTTGCCAATGTGAGTGACCTAAGCCGAGGTACCATCTGGCAGTTTGACAAAATGATTGTCAACTGATTTCAGAGAAGTGAGAAGAAAAGGACTACAAACAATATGATCACAGCACCATTGTCCAATATCCAAATGTTTTCTTTGCCATTTTGAGAGAATGAGAAAGCTTGACCTGAGAGCTCTTCATAATTTGGAACATTACCAACTTGGTTAGCGGTGGCAGTCTTGTTCTTGCTCAATATGCTCATGATTTGTTGACATTCTTCTTGAGAAAAAGGGAAATTGGTTACAACCTCCCTTTTGTTATTCATAGAAGCTACATGGTTTCCTTTTTAACGTCCTTGTCCTCCCTCTGCAGCAGCTTTTCTCTTGCGACAGTACTCATATGTGGACCCTTTCAATTACAAAAGGTACACCTGAGGTGTGCACTACAATTCTTGTTGCTATGATTTGTTTTGTGGCATTTTTCACACTTGGTTTCACCTTCTCTGCGATCAAGATCACGTGTTGGTTTCTTCACAACAAAGGCAGCAAGAATTAGTAATTTTTGGTTTCGTGAAAAAATTAATGGTTGATAAGAGTAAGGATTTTATTATGAGTTTTTAACCATAACAGAATAGGTGAAGGACTTTGTCTTTAACGTTAGTCATATGACTAGTTTTAAGGGTAGAGCCCTTGGGCCGCACGTCTAAACTTTGGTTAAAGGTTCATAATGAGATTCAAGCTTTTGGTAACTATGTGACTCACCCTTGACTTGTAAAAAATTGTGACGTTTGTTACTTGTGTCTTGTGTAAAATTTTTTTACAAAATGTGTCTAATTACTAGAATAAAAGAATAAAAAAAATAAAAATAAAAAATATACTAAGAGAAAAATAAAATAAAAAAATTTATGAATGTCGTTAAATACTTCATTGTTGTGAGTATGTAAAATTGTATGAGTAGACAATTGCCCTTTTGCTAATATTGGCCTTAACCCTTCATTCGTACCTTTTTGAGGTCTTATGAGATTGAGGGCGGCCTTTATTAGCACTTGGAGAACAGTCTAACACATGAGTTAATTTCCCAGCTGAGTAAGGGGCGTATACAGATGGTGTCTTAGGTTGAGACCCTGGGTGATGGGTTCAATTGGATCTCAGAGATACTATAGAATGTGCGTAAACCACAATGTGGGAGTAGCCGAAAGGAGCGTAAACCTCAATGAGGGAGTAGCCTCCGTAGTGTCACCAAAATGAGTCCTCACTCTCACTTACCTCTTAATCTGGCCATCCAGTTTTTTGAAACAAAGGAAAGAGACTTATGTCTAGGCGACTATCCCCATATCGTATCTCACCAATAGTAATGGTTTCTATTGGGCTCGACTTACAACTTGGAATTAATTGAAATATTAACTATGTTTATAACTAAAGAAAAAAAAAAGTATACTTGTACATAACCCTCACGTGTAAATTGTTTTGTTTTGTACTTTTTTATACTTGTACAACTTTTTTTTTACGTTTCTCTTTAATTGTATATTTGTGAATTTTGTGAAAGTTCTGTAATTATACTTCTAATTTTATCTAAATAAATAAATAAAATAAAAAAGTGAATAGTGACGTTTTTGTATAAATTATTTTGTTTTCTTTTATTGTATAGTCTACTAACTTCTTTAATTGTTACTGTTGTTCAGGTTTCCATGAATGACCGAGCCTTCTAAAATCCCTAGTGCACGAGAGATTGAAGAAACACTTGCTCGTTTGAAGAATCCTCCACAACTTGAATACAGAAGATCTTCTCCTTTGCGATTCAAACCATACATATTCAATGAGCAAGGGAAGAGAATCTTAGATCCTTCAGTGGAATCCACATCACCTACACCAACTCCATCTCCACCATTACTTACACCATCACCTTTGGTCTCGCCCAACTTACCATCACCTCAAATCACACCACCCCTTTCACCTTCACCACCACTTTCACCACCCCCTGAAGAAGAAGAGCAAGAGGAAATGGGTGGAAAAGCAAATCAGTCCATTAGGGAACTTTCCTCATCAGTGGTCCAAGGAGGACTTCCCACAAGTATTGTGTACCCTGCCCCTGCTGCAGGGAGGACTGCAGACTTTGAGCTAAAGAGTAGACTACTTCATAGGCTCCCTATGTTCCATGGCCTTAGTATGGAGGACGCTAACAAGCATATCCGAGAATTCCAGTATGTGTGTACAACCATGCAACCACAAGGAGCAGATGAAAACATCCTTAAGATGAAGGCTTTCCTCTTTTCCCTAGTTGACGGAGCCAAAGATTGGCTATATGAGCTTCCACCTGGGCGCATCACATCATGGGACGCTATGATGACGGCCTTCTTAGAGAACTACTTCCCAACTTCCAAGGTCATTACGCTCAGGAAAAAGATAAGTGGAATAAAACAAGCTCAAGTTGAATCATATTCCGCTTATTATGAGAGGTTTCAGTCCCTGATTGCTCAGTGTCCTCAACATCAAATGAAGGAAGAAACCCTAATCACTTGCTTCTACGAGGGTCTCCTACCTCTGGAACGTGACATGTTAGATGCTGCAGCTGGAGGAGCCTTTGTGGATAAGTCCCCTGCTGCAGGGAAAGCCATGATTGAAAATCGAGCAAAAAACGCCCAAGAGTATGAGGGTGTAGGATTCACAACTCGAAGGGTGAATTAGATAGGTACTAATTCCGCCATTGAGGACAAGCTGAACAAACTCACCCTTCTCATGGACCAAGTTGTAAGCGCCAAGGGGCCAAAGCAAGCTTGTGGGGTGTGCTCTATGCAAGGGCACGTAACGGATCAATGTCCTCAACTTAGTGAGAATGGTGGGTGGGAAGCTGTGAACGCCATAGGAGGATACCAAGGGATCCAAGGGGCTCCCCAACGTCCAAGGGATGACCTATATTCGAATACATATAACCCTGGATGGAGGGACCATCCCAACTTCAAGTGGACTAACAATGAAAATGTTCAGAACCCTCTTGGTGGCAGTTTCCAATGTCCTCAAGGCTTCTATAAGAGGCCTCAGGTCCCTCAAAACTTTGCTTCTAGTTCAAATAATTTTTCCAATCCACATTATGATAAGATTATTGAGGCACTAACCAATTCCACTCAAGCCTTGGTTCAAGGACAACAGAACCATACCAAGGACATTGCATACCTCAAGATGCAAATGGGACAAGTGGTGGACTTCATGACCAAGATTCATGAAACTGGTAAGCTTCCGAGCAACACAATTCCAAATCCAAAGGGAGGCTTTGAAGGTCCAACCAATTGAGGACAAGAGGAAACCACGTCTAGGCTGAGAAGATGTTAAAACCAAGCACTATTTGGGAGGCAACCCAATCCAATCAGATTTGCTTTCTTTATCCTTATCTTTTATTTTTCAATTTTGCTTATTTATTTTAGTATTTATTTTCGTGAATTTCATCCCTATATGCTTATTTGTTCATTGCATGCTTATGATTGATTACATTGTGGACAATGCAATATTTAAGTGTGGGGGAATGGATTTATACTTTTGTCTTGAGCCTTATATATTGAAAAATACAAAAAAATCGAAAAATGTCAAAAAATTAAAAAAAAAAAAATCGTTGCTTTTATTTATTGAGTCATAGGATGCCTTTCAACTGTCTAGGATGAGCTTATATCTCTGAAATTATGGCTAAGACAGCATCTCAATATTGAGATGATTTTAAAATGGTATTCTTTGGTTAATTAAGATATATGAAAAATGTATGCATGAGTAGTGGATATGGATTTCGTGTCCTTGGTACAGAATATGAGCATGTTAGGACGAGTTTTGATTCATAAAAGCTCATGTGAGATAATTGAGCGCATGTCCCTTTTTCTTGGAGTGAAAAATGAAAAATATTCTTATTTTCTTGGCGATGTTTTGTTGATCTCATTATTCTTCATTTGATTGATTGCTTACCATAGATTAAGTTTAATGGACTAGAGAATGCTAGAATTCACTCTTGTGCTTGTTAAGACTTTTATCAATACATGTTCCTGATTCTGGAAGGGATAGAGGCACCCTAGGAATTACCACCATTGCCAAATAAAATTGTGTCCCTATTTGTGCCCGTCGTGGGACTCCCCTAGATAAACCCCTTTGAGCCTACATTAAGCCTTTTCTTTCATCACCCTTAAAATCTTTAACCCTGAACCTTAGTATAGCTACACTCCTACCCTTTGTTCAAAAACTTAGTAGAGCTATCTTTTGGGACTTTACTTGAGGATTTGGCATTAAGAATAAAGAGTGAGAAGAGGTGAAAGTTCAAGTGTGGGGGTAGACTTGTCCATGAAGAAAAAAATATGGAAGCCGTGAAAAAGAAAAAGAAAAAGAAAAAAAAATGTTTATGGATTTTAGTCCCCCATACTTGGTGGATTTGGAGTTGCTTTGAATTGAAGGCCCATTACAGAAAAATTTGGGCTTTGTCCAATTCACGAGAGTTCAAGGGAAGTTTAGAATGAAGATTGGGTTCAACATGAAGACATTAGGCCCTTTTATTTTACCTCTATGGGATGTGACGTTTTGCAAATGCTTTGGTGGATTTCTAGAAGTCTCTACATCTACATGAGCTCTGCTAGGTTTTTAGGACACTTTGTTAAATTCCTTATCCGTTCATTTCTTAAAACCTTGAGCCTTGGCCCCATTACAACCTTTCAGAAGACCTTCTTGATCCTTAAGATGGGACAGCCCTTGATGTGGAGATGAGTTTCAGGACCCACCCTGGAATTACCCCCTAACTCCAAGATGGACCTGCGGGGCCCACTTTTCGGGAAAATTCGACAGAACTTCCCCTAAAAGTGGACAACCCAAAACCTGTTGAAAAACACTTCTAAGTATAATTAAATTTCAATTCTTGAAGCCACTCTACTTCCCAACCGTACCCGGAAATTCTCGTAAAAGTCGCATAAATCAACAGCGTGTCCCACATATAATAATTCGATCATCATCAAGGCATCCCCAATGCCAAAACCGAAAGTCATTAAATAAATAGGAAATAACCTCATCGAATTCCCATTTCGAAAATCTTTCCAAAAATCTCAAATCAACGAATAGCAATAAAATTAATTCCGGAAATCACCTCGGACAATTACTTCAACGAAATTTAACATAAATCACAATTTCAAAATCGAGCATAACAACATTAATTCGAAAATCCAATTGGCATAGTAATAAAATATTTAAAGCCATTCAATATGCTTGACAAATTAAAATAAGGATTTAAGTCACTAAATCATTTCCCAAAATCAAAACAAGACAAATCAACAATTGCATGCATCCATATTTAAAAGCAAAGGTCCACTCACAGTGTACGGCTAAGCCTGCCGTCAATCCGAACCCTCCTCGAGGGAATCCTCCTCACGTCCTGTACACAATATAACATTCGTAAACCCATAATTACTAGATGGAAAATTAAATTACGACAAATAAAAACCAAACCCCCACATCGTCTTTGTATGCCCAAAACCTTCAAATTTTCTCCACTAACGTCATTCCGTTAATTTAAGGGCTCTAGGGTAGAATCCAGGAAATCCGATGAATGAATTCCTCATAATTAAATTAACAAACTCTACCCTTAGAACAATATATCAAAATACATACTCACACTTCTCCAAAATTCACCAAACTTCACATACAAGCTCTACAACATTTCTACAATTTAATGGGCTAAAAACTGAAATTAAAACACTGCCCTACATGCGCCACCAACAGTGGCAGCGCGTGGGCCCCACTCGCCGGCGGCTACCACCTCCGATGGCCACCAAATTCTAGCAGCACCATCTACTCAATAGACCCAACATTTTTCACAACTATAACAAGTTTCAATTTTACCTTGAAGGGCTCCAATTTGGCCGGTGAAATTTTTCCAGAAAAACCCAAGAATCCTAGAAATTGCAATTGTCAATCCGGCCTCCACATAGCAAATTGGAATGCAAGACCTTAGGGGAAATGATCTTTGGCAAAAACCCGACCTTCGACGTTAGTTTGGTGACCGGAGGTGGCCGGAATTGCCGAAAATCGACGAAATCTCCAAACTGCAGCTGTGAAGAACTTTGCTTCGATCCGAGGTTTCTCGGCCACACTACTACAAAAAGTGCATCACACAACGGTGGAAATCTGTTGTGTGATTTGGACCATGTCTGTCGTCTATCTCGGTGTTGTGTGATGAGCACACTCCAACAACGGTGAAACACCGTTGTGTGTATACCATAGACACAACGCATAAATTAAAACCGTTGCACCGATTCCGCGCATGCCAATGCCAGAAATTGGATGCGGCGTATTCAATTGTTGTTTCGATGGTAATCAGACAACAGAAGTAAGTACATGCTGTTGTTGGTTAACTTTTCACACAACAGAAGTAATACCATACTGTTGTTGGTTAACTTATCATACAACAGAAAAATATGACGCTGTTGTTGGTTGTTCTTTCACACAACAGATATCATAAAGTAACTGTTGTATGTGTGAGGCTCAGTGTTGAATTCTTCACAAGTCATACAACATATTGTTTTTATACCGTTATGTGATTTAACATGAGACAACTGACATCTATTGTTTCTGTTGTGTGAGTACTGATGAGACAACAAAATTTTATAGAGACCGTTGTGTGATTTTAGTGGTTTATTGTGTGATTGACGACAAATGTGTATTCATACAACGTTCGTTTAGTATCGATATTCTACCTAGAATATTTGCATAAATATAATGCTCAATATATATTACATAATGAAGTATTCTATAATTCAAGCGTCAAGTGTACCAAAAGAGCTAGCATTTGTCAATCATCTATATATACATTCATGTATCCAAAAGAGCTAGCATTTGCACAAATATAATGCTCTATATACTTCTGATGACCTTGAAGCTTTTGCTAGGTCCAGGATCTGGTCCAGGACCTGCAGATCATGATAGAAGCTTGCAATTCTCTGAACAACATTATCTTCAACATAACCTCAAATGTCTCACTCACAATTGGCCTGCACCATGATCAGATCATTGTTAGAAAACCAAATATGCAAAGAAAAACACCAGATCTTTAAGAGCACCGGAATAAGTATTTTGCATCCATTTAATCTGAATAACCAACAAGATCAACAAGAACTCTAAGTACCTTCCTAAGTTGATCAAATCCATCTAACTGGTTAAGCAACTCCATGAGTGTTCACTTGATTTCACGGTCTGCACTGGTCCCTTAACTAAAACGCTGTCCACCAATAGCATCGATCTCATCCATAAAAATACAGGGTTAGACATGAAGTCAACAACTAAGGTATGCTTTTTAACAGTAATATACAAAGAAAATGCTGAACAAATTTCAAGCACAACGTCTACATCAGGCACTTGTGCGTATTCAAGCAATAACAAATGCAAACTCTACAGTATTCATGAGACAGTTGTGAAAGACTATATATTCATGGTTAAGTATCAAAGCATCACCAAAGAAGCAGTCAACTGGATAATCATATACCTTGGGATAGGTTGATATGCATTTCTGCACTGAGGAGCAGATTCCACATTTAGACCTATTAGAAGGAATACTAGTAGCATGCAGAAGATTATACTCGAGCCAACTAACTGTTTAAGCTTCAGTAAGTTATAGGATATTACCCCACTGTCAATTTGAAACCATATACTTATATACGAGCAAGACTTCAAAGCTACAATGTTAGCTTCCAAAGAGTCATTTTAATAAATCATCACTTGCATTTTGAAACCGTATGGAAGCAAGAGCTTCAAGCTACCAAATAAGCTTCGTAGAGTCATTCTGATGAACAATCAACTTGAGGCAGCATGGCAACACAACTATAATACATCATTACATCTTTTCATAAACCTTAACCTCTTCATTCTCGAAAGGCATGAAAAAGGGTATTAGATTGGGCAATTTTCAATTAAGAATCATCTCTAATTTTTTTTTATATATCATTATTTGCTTCTTTTTCTGAATAGATTATGGAACTCCAACTTCTATATATATATATATATATATATATCTAGCAGAAATCTCCTTAATTTTTGGACTTGAATTCTTTCCTCTATCATTGTATTTTATTAAAAGAAAATTGGAAACAATTTACATATTGGCAACTTAAGCTGTGGAATTAGACAGTGCATAAATGGTTCTACCAAGGTCATTTCTAATTTAGAGCTACCCATTACCATTCATCCTCTAAATAGGTGCATGTGTCTGTGGGAGGATGTACAAAGAAACTTGAAAGAAACAGGATTTGATAATAAGATGCAACTGCCAATACAAAAAACAATTAGCATCTAAAGATGGAAATTGTTCTTTCTGATATCCGGAATTCATGTCATATTATGGAAACAGTGAACACCAGAAACTTAAGTTTCGTACTCAAAAGATCTACTACATTAAACCCTTGCATGTAACATGACCAAACTAGGTACAAATGGCTGTCCTAGACAGAAAGGAAAAGAACTCACCCTCTCCAATTCCTTAACTCCTTCAGGATATTCTTGCTTCTGCAGTAGTGCAAGCCCTAGCATATAGTGGCCCTGTCATGCAACCAATTGCCAATAAAGTGATAAACTATGATGATCCAGTATGAAACAGAAAATGAAAATGTTTCTAAACCAGTTGAAGACATTTCAAGACGTAAGACAAAAATACATAGAACATGTAACATAACGTAATTAAGCAATTTTCGGACTACCCCATGCTTGTTTTAATAGGTAGACAGTGAACTACAAGTTTGCTTCCAAGCAAGAAAAAGATGGCAGGAAAACCTGCTTCTAATAACTAATAAGTAAACTTCCAACCACAGAAGTCAGGAGCACCAAAGCATAAAAAAAGAAACCGAAGTTTTTAAGCTATCTTCTAGTTGGAGAATTAAGCATCCGATCAGACATAACTCTTTATTAACACCACATCTAAGCATAAAAAACAAATGTGGAATCTAATAGGAATAAACTTAGAAACAAAATCACCTCAAAGCACACTAAACCGACAAGAGTAGGAAAAATGAGCAAAAGTATAAGGAATAAACTTAGAAACAAATAGAAAACAGAGAATCATACCTTTTAAGAGAGGAGCTGGAAAAAGAAGCGAGCCTAAACAAAAAGAAAGTACACATATCAGCAAAGCAAAACAGTAAGAAAAACAAGAAAGAAAGCAATTTGGAATAGACAAAGCTGAGGAAGGTATAGAAAACTGGAACTTTCAGCTACAGAAAATAGAACCAGACATTTGACACAAATAACTAAATAAGAAGAGTGTATATATACCATGCAATATAAGTGATAATGTTACTTGCTGTTCCTGCAGGAAGTCAACAAACCAAAAAAATTAATGGATTGCCAAATTAATGGGTAACTAAAAGGGTCCGAACAGACGAAACAAAACCGACATTCTCTACTCCACGAGTTAACATTGCCAAGTTCTAGCAAAGATTTCAATTTTTCAAGAGTGAAAAACAGAGTGATAAGTAACAAATGGATCATGTATGCATTAAACAAAATGTAGATAACCAAAATTCAAGTAATGACTGACCGAGTCCTGAAGAAAGAAGCCACTGAACAACTCCTTGGGCATAGCCACCGACCTCTACAACACTCTCTTATAAGATATATTATCAAAACCACCGACCTCTACCTCTAATTAAAAGCTAAAAAAGTAAAACAATAACAGCAAAACCATTTCAGAATCCCAGATTTTGCATCGCTTCCAAATCATCGTCAGTGAGCCTATTGATCTCATCTTCATCACACAATTCCAATCATACGTATATATATATATATATATATTTGTATGTACACACACAGAGAGATTGAGAGAGAGAGAGAGATGCTTACAGAGATCGGAGACTCCAGTGATGTAGATGAGGATGGTGACCAGTCCTGTGAAGGGATGTAGATGCTTTTTGAAATTGATCAACAAAGTCTAAGAAAGATGAAACAAAATAGCATATGAAAGCACAAAAAATCAAAACTTATAGAAGCGAAAGAGCTTGAAATACCTGTGAGGGGGAAATCTAGGGTGTCTTTGGGGACTAGAGGTGGTTCGTTTTGGAGCTTTGTGCGGAGATGGTGGCGGCGGTCGAAAACTGAAGAGGTTAAGGACATCGAAGCACAATACGTTCGCCTCCGCCGTCTCGGACACCTTCGTCTTTTGCATCTCTTCAATTGACCCTAGTTTGAAGGCTAGGAGGAGAGAGAGACGGAGATCTAGGGCACTCTTATCTTTAGGGGATAAAGAATAGAAGCAAGGAGATCGAGAGACTGAGATAGTGAGAGGGGTTTCGTGGATGGGGGAGAGAGAGACAGAGGGGTTTCATGACTGGAAGAGCTTGGGGGGGGGGGGGTTTCGTGGGCATTGAACCTAGCTTGAGAGGGGGGTTCCAGCTTGAAGATCCGGCTGTACGATCTAGATCTGACGCTATTCATGGGCATGAACCTAGCTAGTGCGATTGGCCTCGTTAAAGCGTGTAGCCTTCATACCTACCAAAGCTGTTGATGCCGTGCTCGACACAGAGCACCTCCCAGAACTTGGCTCCAATATGGGTGCCGCCTTGGATGTGGAGAATCCCACTCATCTTGAAATTTAAAAATCGGAGATCAAATAAAAGATGGGTTAGGTTTTGTGACTTAGAGAATCGCAGAGAGCATGGAGTGAAATGAGAGAGAGAAGGGGCAAAGCGAGAGAGGTGTTAGGGTTTGATTTCTAAGGTTTGATTTCGAGCTTATGGGTTATTGGTTGGGAGTAAATGGGGGTGTTTTGGAAGGAGTAAGAGTGGTTGTCGAGTTTGGTGGGAGTAAAGGTTTTGATGGGAGACTACAATTTTTTTTGAGTTTTTCCAACAACAGATAAGTAGTGGACCGTTGTGTGAGTGTATGATGACAAAGCATGCTAGGAGGGAAAAATTGCCGCTTGTGCCTGTACATAAGTTTCATAAAATTGAAACTTTGCCGCGCTGTGCAACTTGCTTTCGTGCTCAGACAACAGAACTATGACAATCTGTTGTACAAATTTATGTATCTTGCATTAGGTGTACCTAGTAGGATTTCTCTAAGTTCATACAACACTTCGTTACACAACAGATAACAAAAAACTGTTGTGTGGATAGTTCAAATTTCATTTTAGGGAGCTTGTTTCGGCAGGAAACTATGTTCTTATTTCCCTCCATTTTGGGTCTCCCATTACACAACAGAATTGTCTTAAATCAGTTGTGCAATACCTTCCAAAAAAAAAAGTTTTCAATTTACTTACATTCACACAACAGAAACATAATTATACCGTTGTATGATAGAGTTCGTGTTAACACACAACAGCAGATTTTTGTTCTGTTGTGTGATGAGTGTTGTGTGTTTCAATTTTTGTAGTAGTGCCAAATCGTCACAATCCAAGGCCACTAGGGTGCAGGGAGGAAGGAGGCGCTCTTGTGTTGGCCGGCTATACGCCGGCTAGTGGCCGGACGGCGAAGAATCGAGGGGGAGGCAGAGTGACCGAAAGGGAAAGAGAGAGTTCGGGGGTGAGGAGAGAGAAGGGGATGGGTTTCGGGTTTTGGAAACCTACCACAGTAATTCCTCATTTATAACCAATTGTTACCATGAACAGTAACTTTCGTATTCTACTCATAACTTTCTCATACAAACTCCAATTTTTACATACTACATATACACGTGATTGGTTTAAAGTCCCCTACAACTTTCATGAAAGAAATTTTCTCATAAATTGACCCGAACAAAAGTCAACCCTTTTAGGGCCAATAAAGTATCGGTAAAAGTAATAAGTGATAATAGTCGACCTTTACTGTCTAAATAGTAAGCAAATCGTTAATTCTAGGTTCGGGACGTAACATGAGTTACAAGAGTTGAACCTATGGCTTGGGTCCATTCGTGCAAGTAGTTGGTATCGTTCATGAGATCTTTAAAAGAAAAAATATATATGTGCTTTCGTTTCTTCATATGTGATCTACTTTGTTTATCTTTCACATATACTTGAGTGAATAAGCTTTTAAGCATTGCCATGATCTGGAGAAGAAAGAGTGGATATACCTTGTGAGGATATGAATCATACTTGTCTGAAACATGCTGAGCTTAACCCCATCACCATTATTACAACCAAGTCCTACTTATGTATGTGTGGATTATATGTTTTAATTAACTCTCGAATGCTTAAACATTGATTCTTGGTTGAGTGTTAATCTTGGTGTTGTGAAAGTAAGAGATTGCTGAGACAAAAAGTTGAAGGGCAATAGAGTCATTGTATGTGTAGAGTCTTTAAATTTTCGTTGAGTCTTAGTTGAGTCTTTGTGTGATTTCGCTAAGGGACTAGCAAAAACTAAGTGTGGGGGAATTTGATAGGAGCATTTTAATGTGACGTTTTAACTGTTATTTCCCTACATTTCCTGCTTTATTTCCTTAAAGAAACCCTGTTTAGGAAAGTTTCCATTTTTAGTTTAGAAAAGTTCTATTTGTAGAAAGTTTCCATTTTGCAGTTTCTATTTCCCATTCTTAGAAAATTTCCATTTTTAGTTTAGAAAGTTTCCATTTCTTAATTTAGAAAGTTTCTATTTTCAGGTCCTTAAAATGAGTAGAAATGAAGAAAAGAAGCTTTCCTGTTTCCTGCCCAGAAGAGGAAACCCTGCCAAAAAAAGACTTTTGCGTCAATCAAGAAAAGTGAAGTGTCATGATGTGAGAGAAGCTTCTTGAAGACCTTGGAAGATGACATGGCAAGGAGGTGACGCAAGAAGGCCCCAAGAACTCTCTAGAATAAATTGAATTTTCGGCAATGGACAACAGCCCATGAAATTAGGGTTTTGTGATGTCAAGAGATATTTTTGGGATGCCTTGAGTTGTTTGCCGTGAAATCCTAAGAGGAAGAGAGAGAGAGTTGGCGTGAAAAGCTAAGAGGAAATCAAGGAAGAAGAAATCAAGGGAGAATTTTAAAGGAAAATATATTTTCCTTGGGGATTTAATTTGCCGTGAATTACCTAGAGGAAAAGGAGGAGCCAACGTGAAAATCTGAAAATATAATTGAAGATTTTGATTGGAGTAATTCAAGGGAGAATTTTATGGAAGGAAATATTCTTGGAAGAGTTAATTGTGTGATTGCTAAGAGAAAGAGAGAGAGACCAACGTGAAAATCAAAGGGAAATCAAGGAGAAGAAATAGGGAGATTTTTAACGAAAGAGAAGTGTGGACACCAAGAAAAAGCTCAAAACATGTCTAGATACATTCCCTACTTTCTCTAAAGAGTTTTGGCCGAAATTGAAGTATAAAATCAGAAATTATCTTATATATTTCGGCAACTAAATATTAGGGAGGTATTTTAGAGAGTTTTGATTGGTTGGACCACATCACAAAGCTTACTTGACGAGTTATCATTGGTCGAAGCTATGTGGAAATTTCTGATTGCTTGGAGAGCCTTGGCCGTCTCCTATATATACCCTCCTATTCTTGACGTTAGGAGGTTCCACACTTTCATAAACGTATAGCCTCTCCTCCCTCTCTCCATCCTCTAGTGCATCCCACGAATTTCAAGCAAGGCCAAAGAAGAGAAGAAGGAGCCGTGAGCAATCCATCCATCAACCACCATTGAAGACTTGCTTTCAAGCTTTAAGGATCCAAACGTCTACATCTCCATCTCCATCATCCATCCACGGTGTAATTCAAACTCTTCTTTGTAACCTTGTTTTGAATTTTCATTGGTTATGTTCTAGTTGACATTGATGTTAGAACAAAGTTCTTAATTCTGAATTTTTATATGATTGAATGGATTTTCAGAATCCTATATTGTGATTCTTGGTTGCTTTTGTGAGATTGTTTAATTAAATTTGTTTGATTGAAGTCTTTTATGTATTTTTCTTATGTGGTTCGAAACATATAGGGTTGATATATAATTGTTGCTAGATTTACGAACATGATTCAACTTATTGTTTTGTGAACTTGAATCAAAAGTAGTAAAGGTTTTGGACAAAAACCGAATTTAATTAAAAAGGATTGCAATTAGATGGACTTTTTCATACTAAGTTGTACCCTTTCTATATGTTCTTCATGTGTCTAACATGTTATGATTGCCTAGCTTTCTAGAACTTGAATGCATGTTTGATAGGATTAATCTTTGTGCTTTTACTTAGGTTAATTAGCATTGGAAAGTAAAATATGGGAAATTATTTGCTTTGAATAGTTCATATGATCGACTCTTTCTCATGACTTAGGTGAATAATATTAGGGTTGAATCAAATTTGATTATGACTTTGATTTTGATCTTTGTTTCTTTCATTTCATTCTTGTAATTATGTTTTTGTGTTTTGTTTGTTTTCTTCACTTAGTTAATTTTCGGAAACCAAATCTTAAAAACCCCCCCTTAATTTCGTAAATTTGTATATACTTGTAAATATCTTTGTAAATATTATGCTTTGTTTTATTTTAATTCTTTATTTGTTTGACAATGACAAGTGCACCCTCAATCCCCGGATTAGATCGATCCCTATTTGCTTATACTACTAATGATATTTTTAGGGTTAAATTATACGCTTGCTTTGAGCGTATCAATTTTCGGTTCCGTTTTTCAACACTTAGGTACGGGAACAGGGAATCTCGGTGTGCAATGGGATTGAAACAGCTACCCTTTTCCAAGATTATGTTTAATCCAATATACCTTAGTGTATCAAAACATTTTCTTACATTTTCTTTTGTCATAAATATTATTGATATCAAATCTAATTCCAAGCGGTAAATCAAGTGGATATGCTGCCCAAGTATAGTCGCCTAGACACAAAGTCCCTCCTACATCCGTTGGGCAACCTTGCTGAAATGGCCAGGTAGGGGAGGGCGAACACAAGAGGCAGGATCCATTTTGGCATGAGCTACTCTCACATAGTGGTTTACACCCATTTGTAAGCACTTCTGGATTCAGAACCCGTTATGAACGTTGTCCCCTTCCTAGACACCATCCCACATAAGCTATACTTATTTGGATGTAAAATGTCCTAAGTGTGTTAGACAGTTCAATGAATATTAATAAAGGCCACCCTCAACCTTAAGGGACCTGAACTAGGTACCAATAAGGGGTTTAGGCCAATATCAATAAACACGACTTCACCTATTCCTCTTTCATTTACAACTTACAATTAAACTTGTGTTCAATAATATAAATAACAACCAAAGTAATTAATTAACTAATTTTTGAACAGATTATAAACAAATAACAAATATTTACGAAAAACAATATATAAACAACAAATATTCACAAATCAACAAGTGATTTTTCAATCCCCGACAACGGCGCCAAAAATTGATACGCTAAAAGCAAGCGTATAATTTAACCCTAAAATATCATTAATAGTATAAGCAAGTAGGGATCGATCTAATCCAGGGATTGAGGGTACACTTGTCATTGTCAAACAAATAAACAATTAAAATTAAAACAAAGTATAATATTTACAAAGTTATTTACAAGTATATACAAATTTACAAAATTAAGGGGGGTGTTCTGGTTTAGGATTTCGAAAATTAAAAGAAACAAAATAAAGAAAATGTATAAACATAAATACAAGAATGGAACCTATGAAACAAAGATCAAAACCAAATTCATAATCAAATTCAACTCAACCCTATCATTGTTCATCTTAAGTCATGAGAAAGAGTTGATCATGTGAAACATTCAAAGCAAATAATTTCCCATATTTTACTTTCCAATGCAAATTAACCTAAGTGAAAGCACAAAAATTAATCCTATCAAACATGCATTCAAGTTCTAGAAAGCTAGGCAATCATAACATGTTAGACGCATGAAGAACGTAAGAAAGGATATCAACTCAAGTGTACAACTTAGTATAAAAAAGTCCATCTAATTGCAATCTTTTTCAATTAAATTCGGATTTTGTCCAAAACTTTTACTACTCTTGATTCAAGTTCACAAAACAATAAGTTGAATCATGTTCTTAAATCTAGCAACAATTATATATTAACCCTATATGTTTCGAACCACACAAGATTAACACATAAAGGATTTCGATTAAACAAATTTAATTAAACATTCTCACAAAAACGACTTAAGAATCACAATATAGGAATCTGAAATTTATTCAATCAAAAAAATCTGGAATTAAACTTTATTCAAACGTTAAGGTTAACTAGAACATAATCAACGAATTCAAGCAAGGAAAAATCAAAAGTGATTACAAGGGCCAAGGTTGAATTACACCGTGAATGGAGAAGGGAATGAAGGACTTGGACGTTGAACTTGAACTTTGAAAGCAAATCTTCAAGCTTTATGGCTCCAAGGTGGACGGTGGAGGGATGCTCACGGCTTCTTCTTCCTTCTTCCTTGCCTTGCTTGAAACGCCAAAGATGAACTACAGAGTGGAGAGACTAGACGTTAACTATGTGATTTTCTGAAAATTGTAAAGTGTGGAACCCCCAAACGTCAAGAATAGGAGGGTATATATAGGGGATGGCAAAGCTCTCCAAGCAATCAGAAATTTCCACATCACTTCAACCAATGATATGACGCCAAGTAAGCCCTTCTTTGTTGTTCAACCAATCACAGAACTCCAAATTAATTCCCTAATATATGGTTGCCGAAATTGCATGAAGATTTTCTGATTTTTCTCTTTTATTTCTGCCAAATTTCCTTTAGGGAATTTAGGGATGCACCTAGACACGTTTTGACCCTTTTCTTGGTGCACACATATCTTCTTTCCTTAAAAATCTCCCTTGAAGTCTCCAACGTCAATCTCCTTGATATTTTCTGATTTTCACGTTGGCATCACACATTCTCTCTCCTTTTTCACGGCAATCAACACATTTAACTCCTCCAAGAATATTTCCTTCCTTAAAACTCTCCCTAGAAAATCTCTTGGCATAATCTTTTATTCTCCTCTTTATTTTCAGGCCTTCTCCTTGTTTCTCTCTTAGCATATCACGGCAAACACATATCATTCTTCTCTTATGCGTCACAAACCCTAATTTCATGGCCTTGATCCATTTTGCCGAAACTTCAAAGTCTCTTGAGAGTTCTTGGGCCATCTTGCGTCACCTCCTTGCCATGTCATCTTCCAAGGTCTTCAAGAAGCTTCTCTCACACCATGACACTTCACTTTTCTGATTTCCCTTCTTGGTTGACTCAAACGTCTCGTTTTGGCAGGGTTTCCTCTTTTGGACAGGATTTCCTGGTTGAAACGGGAAAACTTCTTTTCTTCATTTTTGCTCATTTATGCAGCCCTTTGTGTCTTGTCTTTACTCCCTCCAACGTTGGCTAGCTCTTCTTTCCATTTATGAGCTCATTTCAGCTTATTTATTCCAAGGACCTGAAAATAGAAACTTTCTAAAATAAGAAAAGGAAACTTTCCTAAACTAAAATGGAAACTTTCTAAAAATGGGAAATAGAAACTACAAAACAGAAACTTTCTACAATTAGGAACTTTCCCAATCGAAGAATGTAAACTTTCCTAAACAGGGATTCTTTAAGGAAATAACGCAGGAAATGTAGGGAAATAGCAGTTAAAACATCGCATTAAAATGCTCCTATCACTTCTGGTTGAGCCAATGCCTTCGCTTTCGAAACTTCTGCCTACTTCTCATCACGTAGAACCAGTGAGTACACCTTATTCACACTTGGTAGTGGATCCAACAACAGTGTATTGCTACGAACCATAGCATAGGAATCATTCAAACCCATCAGAAACTTCATTGTTTTTTTAGTTTCCATGTAAGTCTTGATTAATTTTGTTTCTTCATAGCTACAAGCAGGAATCTCACAAAGTACATCTCTCTCATCCCAGAGACTTTTGAGTTTGGTAAAGAATGAAGTCACAGATTTGTCGCCTTGTTCACAGTCGTGAATCTCATTTTCTATATGAAATAGTTGGACAATATTCACATGAGAAAACCGTTCTTGTAATTCAAGCCACATACCTCGAGCATCTTTGCAGTGAATGACGCTGCCTGAGATTTCTTTTGACATTGATCCCAATAGCCATGTCTTGACAAGTGTGTTGCAGTGATCCCATTGCTGCTATTCTTCAACATTATCATCAGTTGGCCTCTAAATGCATCCATCAACGAATAATTTCTTATTCTTGATCATTAAGGCCATGCTCATGGACTGAACCCATATGGTGTAGTTGTCTTCCACCAAAGGCTGTGACACAAGGACTGCGCCAGGCTGATCCGAATGATGGAGAAATAATGGATGATTGGAATTTTCCCATGGATTTGGAGATTTTGAAGAGTTCGAAGCTTTGCCATGTTCCATAAGCTTATGATCTTCGTCGCTTGCCATGGATCTTTTGGTTTTGTATAATGTGTTTGTTTTTCATGGGAGTGGGCAAGCTAATGGGCAAGTAGGGGTGGACTCGCGAAGCCGAAAACCAAAAAAAAATAAAAAACAGCACCAAAACCCTAAACCGAGGCCAAAAAAACCGAACTGAAAAAAAAACCGAATCGAAGTGCAAAAACTAAAGTGAACCGAATCTGTGAGGTTCAGTTTTCGGTTTCGGCCCAGTCAAAATAGAACCGAACCGAGAACTGAACTTAAGTGATACGACATCGTTTTGGGGATCCTCAAACTTACCTTATACAGAGTCGTTTTGAACACACAAAGAAACCCTAATACCTAGCAGCTCGACCTCGTCCTTCATTCACTCATTCAGTCCTAAACTCCTAATACCTAACCTAATCCCTTCGCCGATCGCCGATCTCCGATCTCGTCTAGCCCACTTAGCTCTTCAGTCATCACTGGGTCGTCATCTCCCTCGCGTCCTCGTCTTCTCCCTCGATAAGCACTAAGCAGATTGTTTTCCGTATGATTTTTGGAACACCCTCACTCCCTAATTGGTTTTCGTTTTGCTTTTAGTTTCAGTCCCTAACCTCTCGGTACGAAACTGCCTCGGTAAGCGTATTATTAGATGAGCTCTTGCTGGTGTGCGCTGTGAACCGTCACGGCACGAAGCGCTGGGACTCCGTCGCTAAGGAGGTTAAGTCTCGGAGCTCCACGACCACGACGGTGTTCCTTTTAATTGACTGAATGTGGGTTTTGCTCAAGGTGCTGTTTTTGCTTGTTTATTTAGTTGTTGGATTTGAAAAGAGTCAAAAGAAGTTTGGGGGTTCTAAGATGAGATGTGTTCTGGAAGCATATATGGGTCGTCTTCGTTTTCCTTTTCTAGTTTTGATTTTGGTTAGTTTATGTGAAAGGTTTTAGCTTTCAGTTTTCTGTAATTGGTTTTCTCCGTCCTTCAGTCTCTGATCGCCCAGTCTCCTTAATCTGTAATTGTTTGCCTTATAAATCATGTTTGTTTGAAGCTATAGGTAGTGAATGTTTGTTCGAACTTTGAAGCTTGAAGTTTCTGTTTTTAATTTTGAAGCTTTAGGTAATGAATGTTTGTTTGAAGCTTGAAGGTTTTTTGTAGTGACTGTTTTTTGGATGTACTGGCTATATAAGAGATCGATGATTATCTGTCTGTGACTGTGCTTAGTTTAAAATTTTGATAATCTGCTACTTTGGTTTGATTAGAGATGAGTCATATCACTCATGAAATTGAAGATTTTAGCTGTAGTGATGTTTTGCAATTTTTAGTTACTGATGTTCTGATTTTGCAAGTGAAAAAACGAAGCAAGCATTATAGGTCTTGATCACCACTGTCCGCTGCACGGTATGTAGTCTTTCTTAGTTGTCCTACTCTCCACCATAGCAAATATTTGCAGTATTAGAAAATTACATTTCTTATGCCAATTCTGTTGTGAACCATTTAATAATGGAGTAAAACTTGTTGTTAATAGATTGAATCATTGAATAATGGAGTACGGCAATAAGCTAAATAGCTAATAATAGGTTATATAGACTATATATTACTGTTTTTATATGCAGTAAGCTAATTGAAATTGCAACTGATTGAATTTGAATAGGAGTGATCAGTAGCAAACATTATGAGGAGGCAATCTAAATCTGCTACTACTAGTTCCGGTGCTAATCCGAAATCAACTTCTTCATCTCAGGTACCAATTTTGTTTCTTTTAAGTGCTATGGGATTTGGATTTTCTAGAAATTAGATTTGAGATTATCACATTACACATGTTTATGCTATTTGGTCTATATATCAAGACTGTTTGCACTTTGCAGTTTGATTTTCTATTTTGTGATGTCATTATTGCAGTTTCTGCTTTTTGTTTTGTGCTTTCATTATTGCAGTTTCTGTTTTGTGATGTCATTATTGCAGTTTCTGCTGTTTGCATTTTGAGTTTTGCACTTTCTTACTGCAGTTTCTGTATTTTGTTTATTATTCTAGTTTTCTGTATTTTGTTTTTGTTTGCAGTTTCTGTTGTGTGCTTAAAAGCTGCAGTTTCAGTTTTCTGTTTCTTATTGCAGTTTTTGCTTTTTGTTTATGTTTGCAGTTTCTGTCTTGCACTTAAAAACTGCAGTTTCTGTTTTTTGTTTCTTATATATCAAAACTGTTTGCAGTTTGAGTTTTGCACTTTCTTACTGCAGTTTATGTATTTTGTTTCTTATTCCAGTTTTCTGTTTTTTGTTTTTGTTTGCAGTATGAGTTTTGCACACCAAAACTGCAGTTTCTATTCTTTGTCTCTTATTGCAGTTTTTGTATTTTGTTTATGTTTGCAGTTTCTGTTTTTTGTTACTTATTGCAGTTTCTGTTCTGTTTTGCATATCAACACTAGTATTGGTGAATCTACAACACCAATACCTCCCCACGAAGGAACTTTGCTACAACTCCGGAAGTTCAAGGAAGTCAAGCAACTGAGCTTGAAAATGATGGAAGTATGGAAAGCATCATTGAGGCATTGAAACGGAAAGAAAGGTCAAATATTTGGAATCATTTTGAGAGGAATATGGTGGATGGTAGAATTAAGGGTAAATGTAATTATTGCAGAAAAGATTACTATGCCGATCCTAGGAAGAATGGTTAACCTCCCTTCTAAATCATATGGAAAAGTGTCCAAAGTATCCCTCTAATATTGAGATGTTTTTTTTTTTTAATAGAAGTTGATATCATTAGATCAACAGCAAATAGGCTGTAGTCTACCAAAACTTACATAAGAAACCCGGTAAGAAAATCCGATATAACCTATCTAAGCTAAAGCACACCATTAAAGATCTCTGGGACGCTCACAATTAAGCGAGCCTATACAAGAATGAAAAAACCTCGCCTCCTACGGAAAGAAATCATTTAACTTGCCCTCACTTGCCAATCACGCAATTGTGGTACAAGCAAAACACTATAAACGTTATAGAAGACTCATAGAAGTTTATCCAACCTCACAGAAGCTCAATACCCTAAAATATTTAGGGCCCAGATTGCCTTGACCTGAGCCCAAGCCTAAAGGCCCAAACCCAAATCAAATCGTGCTCAGCAGGAAGATATTCTTGCCTTATAAGCCCAAGCGTGAGCCTAAGCCAACCAAGGAGAAGCCTGTTGCACCTGTGCCTCCGCCACCGTCATGCCCTCCTACAGCAGACCTGTCCACAGCATCATGTCGAGCAACAGCCTAGTCTGCTGTAGCAATCCTCGATCACGCTTTGCCGGAGCACGAGCGAAGCCCATCGACCGCAAAACCAGTTTCACGTACGAACTCCAAACCCCCTTGCCGCCGACGGAAGGGACCAGTTCTGACAGAGCCACAACATCCCGCTCTCTGTCCAACCGGCCGGAACCAAGGAGGTCAAAGATCCTCTAGAACCCGTCGTCAACATTCCCTGGAAAACAACCCCGGGATCCAAACCATTGCAACCATCGACGACGAACGTGCTAGGGGCCAGATCGGCCTACTCTACCTGAGGCGAGAGGAGGTCGCCTCCCCCCAAGACTGCCGCCATCGCTTGCTCGAGCGCTAGGGTTCGCTCGATGTCTTCCGCTCATCGCGGACTTGAAATAACAAAATTGTTTTTAAGAATATGACAATTTTGTGAGATCCCAGGGTTCTAATATTGAGATGTTGAAAGCTAAAAGGAAAGGATTTTCTCTTTTAAAAAACCAACTACTAAGTTGTGTACTGTAGAATGCACTTAAAAAGAGCTATCTATGTTATGTGTGGAGTACATTATATTAGATGAGCTACCATTTTCTCATGTGGAGGGAGAGGGGTTTAGGCGTTTTATGGGTAGAGCTCTTCCTTATTGGAGAATTCATTCCCGTAAGACAATAGCAAAGGATGTCCTTAAGCTTTATCTGAGAGAAAAGAAAAAATTGATGGATCAATTGAGTAGATATATGTTGTCTCTTA
This sequence comes from Rosa lucieae, assembly GCA_024704745.1. Lineage (NCBI taxonomy): Eukaryota > Viridiplantae > Streptophyta > Magnoliopsida > Rosales > Rosaceae > Rosa > Rosa lucieae. Next base: position 38,514,192 of record CM045498.1, read on the forward strand.
CAACCGATACTTGGACTTCTATTCAAAACATTAATTATATGGTCCTCACTGCACATTTCATTGATGATAATTGGGTGTTGCATAAGAGAATTTTAAATTTTTGTGTGATTCCAAATCATAAGGGAGAGGCTATAGCTAAGCTATTGGAGGATTGTTTGTTGGAATGAGGTATAGAGAAGATTCTCACAATCACCGTTGATAATGCTTCATCAAATGATGTTGCATTGAAGGAGTTGAGTAAGAGGATAGGTGATTGGGGTGTCCTGATAGGAGCAAAAAGTGTGACGATATTATTGAATATGTGCCCCATTTTAGTCTTGTTTCTCCCTTAGTTTAGTGTTTTGAGTCATTGAGTCGTTTTTAGAGTCTTGTTGAGTGTTTGGAGTGAAATAGGCGGAAAAAGTAAAATTCATGAAAAATCCTAGCTGGATCAGGATTCCTCACTGTCGACTGTTTTTGCAATCTTTACATTTTAATTCCCTTTATTTTCTCTAGAAAATTCTGATATTCTCCTGCTTGTTGTAGGAAACCTTGCCTGGTGGAACTCTTGGAAACATCAATGATTGAGTCATAAAATAAAGCATTAAGATATTTGACCAAGCAATGAAGAAAGGGAATAAAGGAGAAAGACGTTTTCCGTTGAAGAATAAAAGAGAAAGATGTTTCAACTGGAAAATAAATAAGAAAAAGATGTTTCAACTTGGAAATTAAAGAAATTGCCCCATTATGAGAGGAGTTAAGGCCTTAAAGGAGATGTTTCAGTTGGAAAATTAAAGGAATTAGGATGCAATCCCATCCGTCCAATGATGAAGGGTATGATCGACAAAAGCCAACCAATGCTCCCCTATAAATAGGCAACGTCCAGAACAGAATTAGCATCACTTCCTAGCCAAGATCACTTCCCAGCCAAGATAATTCATTGCCTATCACTTCCTGGCCAAAAACTTTTCAGAGACTTTGCCCAATTCACTCCTTAAACTTCCATTAGCTACAAGACCGTGACACCATCCATCCATCAATCTACAAAGCTCTTAGGTGCTGAGTCAAGGAGGCTCCACCACCATAGCAGAGACGAGTTCATCACCTTGTTGCTAAGCTGCTGAGGAAAGCTTCAAAGTGTAACTATGACTCTACTTATAATTTTTGTTTCGGTTTTGTGTGTTTCAATTTGCAAGTTGTGTAATTGGAGACATGAAATTTTCAGAATATTTTTTTTAATATTTTTGAGATTTTCAGTTTATTATTGAGTTAATTTCGAGAATTCTTTTATGATGCATGTTACAATCTTGTGCCCTTTTTCGTGTTTAGGTAAATTTTAGAGTTAGGTTCATAAGTTTGCATGCTAGAATAACGGTGAGAGTTCTTGTGTGTTTTCTTAATTTGCCAAGAGTAATTGTTATTTGTTAAGGCGCTGAGTTAAACAAGTAGCAATTAGTTCTAAAAAGTGGTAAAAACTATGTCCAATGGTTAAACGATTCTGGAAATTACGTGTTAAATTCTATGTGTAATGGTTAATTTGATGTGTGAGTTGATTCGAGGGTTAGATAATACTACTAGTTAAGAGAATTACGCTGAGTGTTTTCGAAATTTAGTAGTATTAGGCTTGGTAAGGACTTTTCCGATCCAAGCCTACATTAGAATGAATCAGATAAATGGATTGATCCGCTGAGGCTTTTCATTTGGGCTCTTATCTAGGCATTTAAGATGGGCACATTTTTGTAGCATGTTGAAATGGATTTTCTGTTTTTACACTTAGTAATTTCCGAGTAGTATTGGTCAAGGTTAGGGAAGTCGATCATTGTAGATAATTTTATTTGTTTTGTTTTTATTTTAAGTAGATTAGAAACCAACTTTCAAAACCCCCCATTTTATTCTTTTATTTGTTAATTGACCTTTTTGTGTAGGTGTACCCTACAATCCCCAGACTGAACGATCCCTGCTTATCCTATACTGACAACTACATTTTGCAGGGTTAAATTGTGAGGCTGTTTCAGCCGCATCATGTCCCTAATGCACTTTTGCATGAATGGAAGAATTTGCATGTGAGGTGTGTGGCCTGTATTCTTAACTTGATTGTCAATGATGGGTTGAGTGTGATGAAGCTATTCATTGGTACCATTTGCAATGCGGTGAGGTATGTTTGATCCTCCCCAAAGGCTTGATTTTTTCAAGTAAATGTGTTGAAAGGGTGAAACTATAGTGCAAATGGCTTGTGATTTTGGATGCCCCTACTAGGTGGAATTCCACATTCTTGATGTTGAAACAGGCTTTCAAATTCCAAAAAACTTTTGATAGAATGGTGGATGAAGATGCGGGTAATTTTTGGGCATGGCTCCACTCCAAGGTGATAAAGTTGAATCACTATCTATTCATTGCTATTGTTCTTGATCCACGTCTTAAACTTGGGAAAGTTGTTGACTATTTTGAGATTCTAGATGATGGGGATATGGATGAAAAGATGGAAGCTAACACAAAGAGTGTGAAAGATCTCTTGTATGACCTTTACAAGGTGTATGAGAAAGAGGGAAGGGAAAGTGGTGTTGGTAAGGTTAGTGGCTCTCAAGTATCAGGTGAGGGGATATCTAGTTCAAGTAAGGGTCTAATGGAGTTAGAAAGGAGATTGAAAGAGAATAAGCAAATGAGAAGAGCAAAAAAAGCTGAGATCGTAAACAACGATGTGGATAGATATCTTAGAGATCCTATTGAAGGAGATGGTGAAGGCTTTGACTTGTTGAATTGGTGGAGGGTGAATGGAGTTTGTAAATATCCTATATTGGCTCGCATTGCCAACGATATTCTAGCTATTCTTGTGTCAACCATAGCTTCGGAATCTTCCTTTAGCACGGGTGGGACGATTATTGATCCATACTGTAGCTCCCTAAGTCTTAGAATGGTGGAGGCCTTGATATGTACACAAAATTGGCTTAGGAGTGAAAATGTGTATCTACATCATATGCCTACTATTGAGGAGATGGAGTTGTGTAAAGAAGTGGAAAGAGGTAATTGTTTATATTTTCTTAGTTAAAGTTTTTTGGGTTCATGAAGTTGTAATATTTATGTTATATATGATTGTATGTATTTCTTTTCTAATGTTGTTCTTTTTATTATTCTCTTATACTAATGTAGAGATGCTTAAGATGTCATGTGGAGCTGTAGTGGGGAGTAGTCGGAGCGAAATGTTACCTCCAAAGTCGAAGACTTCATCTTTCCGAGCTTGAGATCATGTCATTGCCCTCCTTCATATGTTGATGTTGGTTCATTCTTTTTGTAATGTTTAATCTTTTAGTGAACTTATACATTTTTATAAACTTTGGACTCTATATTTTTTGACCATTTCATATGTTGATGCTAGAACTTAATAGACTATTGGACTATATCAATTGAATTATATGGAATATGAAGTATGAAATTATAGATTATTGTCTACTGAAGTACAAACCATGCATTAGTAAACTTGTAAACTCATTGTTATAGATTACTATTATAGGTTTGAATAAACAAAAACTTCTCGAGTTACAATACCAAAGAAGTATATTTTACTCTGTTTAAAAAAAAAAAAAAAAAAAAAAAAAAAAAAAACTACAATGGTCGAACCGAACTGAACCATTCGGGTCGGTTCGGTTTTCGATGTCAGCTTCTCAAAAGACAAAAACCAAACCGAGTCGCACCGAGTCCAAATTTAGTTCGGTTTTCAGTTTAGACTCGGAACAAAACCCACTCCAATGGGCAAGTGGTTTAATAAAAAAATAGTAAAGTAGCTTTTGATGGACAAGGAGTTTTTGAACGGTGATACCAAGTGGTTATTAAAGGAAAAAGGTGTAAAGCAGCTTTTGATGGACAAAAGAGCTTTTGAAGGGGATAAAGTTCTTTAAAGTGTAGCTGACTCTCTCCTGGTTTCCTGGTTGGTGCACCAGAATAATTTTCTTTTCTTTTCCGGACGCATGCTGGCGGTGCTTGAAGCAGATGAGGTCGTCTGCCCAGGTACGTTTGAGTTCGATTTGGTATGGTACACCTTGGCTTCTCACCGATTTATTCTTCTGTTCTGTCGAGGAACAGATCTGATATAGGTATTGGGATATGGGTATGGATACTCTAGTTTTCTAGAACAGTATAGGTCTCAGGAGCAAAAATGCTCTAATACCATAAAGAAAAACGGTCTGGTGAAGAATTGTATTGAATTGTGTTGTTCAAATCTTTACATGAATGAGTGAATATATAGAAAAAGAGAAAGAAGACTAAGAGGATTCTCCACATGCACAAGATAACCGTATCTTGATGTCACACCCCTGATTTTACACACATGAAAATTGATATATAATCCGATAATTACATATGCGTGAAACGTTCAGCCATCAATACAAAATACCTAGAAACTTTTTCCCTTTTAACCCCAGTACATATTGATGCCCTGAACCCACTATCTCAATATTGACCCGCTCCATAGAGTTATATATTACATAAGCTTACGAATTAAATTGTCACCAACAAAATAAAACGTAAATGCTACTCAGAGTTAACTATACAACAACGGAAGTCCTTATCGACGGTAAAGTTACAAAAATGGCTTCCTACCATAAAGCTGCAAAGGCGCTACCTCAGCTTCAGCCCCGATTATCCTAACCTGCAGGATTAACCCCTACATCGTTTGAATAGTGTACCGGGTTGCCACACAACAAACCCGGTAAACTTTTGCAAGCCCGTATGAGTAACTCAAAACACACATGCACAACTCACGCCAAAACGAGGAAAACAACTCACGCTTTGATTTCTTAAAACCCGAAATAAAGGAGAATAACTCACACTTTAATTTCCTTTCAAATCGAAATAAAAGAAAGCAACTCACACCTTGTTTCCTTTTAAAACGAAACATAGAAGACAACTCACACAAGAATTCTATCAATAAAACATAGAAAGCAACTCACTCCTTGATTTCTATCAATAAAACATAGAAAACAACTCACACCTTAAATTCTATCAGTTGTACCATAAGCGTACCATAGAGAGCAACTCACACCTTGATTTCTATCAAATCGTTAATAAGGAAAACAACTTGCACCTTGTTCCCTAAAAACCATTAATAAGGAACCAACTCACACCTTGTTCCCTAAAACTACGTAATGTCATAAGTTATCAATAACCAATTCCCGTTACCCCATGAATTACCTATATGGCAGACAGATTAGAGCTCTAACTGAAAACGTAACCACTCGTTCGGCCAAAGACGTGATTACGTGATATTCTACCCAAGGTCATAGACCTTCGATCCTCGGGCCGCACTGTCTCTTGGGGCAAAACATTAAAGGAGTCACACTGGGGCCCAAATGTTACATAAATCGCAACGCTTTTGAAAACAATCGAAATCAACATTTCCATAATCATTGTTTTCTAAAAAGCCATAACACAAAACAATAAGGAGCATCAGTTCATGCATATTGTTTTCATACCCAAATCTCAACGCTTTTCAAAACAAATCGAAATCAATCATTTCCACAAATCATTTGTTTTCCAAAAGCCACACCCCAAAACAATAAAAAGCATCATTTCATGCATATTGTTTTCATAAATCCACAAACCACCAAAAAATATCTATTTCACGTAAATACATATCTATATGTAGTCATCCGCTCAGGAATGCCTACTAATACCAACTATAGTTTGCAGTTAATAAATAACTCTCAAAACAATAACGGTACTCCCGTTCGTGAATGAACATCGTGAGATTACTCACCTCGAAACTCCCGCTGGTCTTCTATACAAAACCAAACTAACACTCTCACCAACAGCTTGTCCAATTCACCTTTTAGAAGCACCTATTCAGCAATGATCTCAAATGAGTAACGATTCACAACCGATTTAAGTCCGAAACCCCTGTTTTGAACTAAAGTCCCCCAAAGTGGCGCTAATTGAGGCAAAACCACATCTGAGACCTCCCAAAGTCTCCGGAATACGTCCACGATGGATGTGACCAAACCACAAGTCGATCGGACGCTCGAATCCTCACGGATAGAATAAATCGATCGGTATGAAACTGCAAAAATCATAACAATTCCATACGAATTCCAAAATTTGCATACTAATATCGAAACGCTCATATCAACGAGTAGAACACATATAATACCAAAGGCAGTTCCTTAAGTGGCCGGAACACCGCCGGAACGCAGCCACAGGTGGTGGCGCACCGCCGCCTGCCAAAACTCAATATTTCATAAAACTCCCAACATCAAAAAGCTTCATCTAAGTATGCTTGTGAACTTTCATAGCTAGCTTGAAGTCAGAAAACAAGCATAAAGGATCGAAAACTACCTCACAAGCCTTGAACACTAATCCAATCTGAGTTGAACCAAGTTTTACGTGAATCGATCCAAACAACCACCAAGGATCAATCAAGGAGGCTGCTCTGAGCTCAACCAAGAATACTTGAAGCCTCACCGACGTCGGAACAAGGATTTCCGACCGGGTCTGAAATCCTCAAACTGCACCGCCTTGCAGCGCCGCCGTGGAGGTGAATCGGCGCTACAGGACACCAGAGGGACGACCAGATGGATGAGACGATCCTATCTGGAAAGTTTCGTCGCCGGAGACAGCCGCAGTTCGCCGGAAAAGTCGGGTCGGGTCGACCTGGTCCGGGTCGGGTCAGACGGGTTTCTTCGATTCTGAGGGTAGCAGCTAAGAGAGAAGAGAGAGAGGGAAGATGGTTTCCTGAAAGGGAAATGGAATTTATGAAATAATTCTGATTTTTCTCCTATTTATACTAAAATGGAAACTTCTTCCAATAACCATAACTTCTTCATACGAACTCCGATTTCCATGTTCCACATGTCCACGAACTCGTATCGACGTGCTCTACAACTTTTGTGATGGAAGTTTTCGAAAAATCTCAACGTATCAAAAGTCAACCTTTGCGCCACCCCTAAAGTCATATTTTCCGAATGAAAATTAATCCGAAACACTTCCGCTCCGTCCACGAGCCACGAAACCGTCCAATAAACATAAAATTAATTCCGAAAAATCTTCGGAAAATAATTACGAATTCCCAGGGTATCACATTCTTCCCCTCTTAAAGAAATTTCGTCCCGAAATTTACACATACAACTCCCACAAGTATGCATAAACCAAGCTCAAATCCAATTTTTTATTCTCAATAAGAATGCCTTCATCTCAAGGTACAACTTACCTCGATCAATAGTGGATACAGGTGCCTCACCTAGGATCACAACAGTAGGAATCGTTACCACACCACTTGGTGGTAACCCAATCATTTCATGAATTCCCGTCCTCGTACCCTACCCACTAAAACTCTTGTGACTGCAACACTACACACAGATCACACAAGAGTCCAGAATCCTGTTATCACAACAGTATCTGCACCACTCAACGATAATGTAACCCTTACGTTACAAGAATTGAAAATGAAACCATCAATTCAACCAAAGCCTATGCATCACAACATGCCACACCCATAGGTCAAACTATAGCCAACAGGTAAAACCTATCTCAACACAACCCACGGAAAGAAGTACTCAACTATCACACATCATTCTAACAACCCAAGTAGAAATAGATAAGGTACCTTCTTCCTCGGTATTCTGCTGACCAATAGCAACCACCCTAGCCTGCCTCTGAGGCAGTTGCCTCTGCTGGTTCCCTTGTCCCCTACCCTGCTGCTGGGTACAATCCCTTGAGAAATGCCATGTCTGGCCACATATGAAGCACACCAAGTTCTTCTGTTTCATGCAAGCTCGAGCAGCATGGCCCATCTCATTGTAATTGAAACACTTATGGTTTGCCACCTGCCCCACAGGTGCAACCCTAACAGGTGCAGCTGCAGCCCTAGTTGGCGCCTGTTGATGAGTCATCTCTCTCATAACTTTAGGTTGGGTACAGTCCCGAACAACATGTCCCTTCTGCCCACACTTATAACATTTCCTGCACTTCGGCTTCACACAATTCCTAGCCACATGCCCCAACTCGTTGCAATTAAAACATCTTAAAGGCACAGCTTGCCCAACAGGTGCAATCCAAGTAGGTTCAGCGGCTACACCAACAGGAGCCTGCTGACAAGTCGTCTGTCTTTTCCGAGACCCATCCTGAGTACCTGGTGCATTACTGCCTTCCGTAATTGCCTTTCCCCTTTCCTCGGGAATCTCCTACGATTGATGACTCCCTCCGAGAAGCCTGGAGTTCCCGCTCGATTCCCATAGCCCTATCCAATATCATTGCCACAGTAGGCAGTCGAAGGATAATCACCCTCTCCTTAATCTCATAGTTCAGTCCTTGTTCGAACCTACGAGCCAACTTTTCTACATCCATCGGCCAGACAAACCGATACAGTTGTGAAAATCGAGCCTCATAGTCTCTGACACTCATAGTTCCTTGAACTAATGAGATAAAGTAAATCCCCAATTGCTCCCTAGCAGATGCCAGAAAATACTTAACTCGAAAGAGTCCCACAAAACATCTCCAGGTCAAGGTGGCCACATCCTTTGTCTTCAATACAAAATCCCACCACTGCTTTGCCTCATCCTGGAGAAATGTAGCTACTATCCACCTCTCAACGTCAGTACAGATAATCATCTTAAAATAGGTCTCCATGTTCTCGATCCAACATTCAGCTAACATGTAATCTGTACCAGCATGAAATGCGACTGCTCCCAATCTAGTAACTTCCCCAGTCAACCATGATAGGCGAGTAGTATTGATGCCCTCAAAAATAGGCAGAACAGGCTGCATCAAAAGCGGTGCTCGCACTTCATCTTTCCGGTAAAACTCCTTCAGAGGGAAAAATCTGCCTCTACCCTTAGCATTGTCTCCCTGAAGGTCCATTACCTAAAGAACATAGCGTAACCGTAAGGTATTCTCCCAATCACTCTAAGAACATAAGCTATACTCAAAATCTATTTAGATACATCGGAGTCACTTTAAACACATAACAATATGTTGAATAAAATGCCCTACAAAGAAGCCACGCTATAAAATCAAGTAATCCATCCATTGACAAGTACCTTCGAATCCAAAATATGTAACAATCCAACCTAGGAAGGCACAACTCCCAACCACAAGTATAAGTCAACGTTATGACTAAATCAACCGCAACACTACGTTTGAAGATACAATTCTATCCCCAACGTAAACAAGAGTTAAATCTAAAGGTCCTCATTCCTTAAAAGACTATAACTCTTAGAAGCTACCTTAAGCTCCTACACTTTGTTCACTGAACCAACACTACTCTAAAGACTCACATCCTGACGCTCATTGCATACCCAATGACTATATCAATACCGAAGAGCATCAAATGGGGATCCGCTGCAGATGGGCCATCACTTGAGGAGTATTGATTGTCACCAAATATGCACCTTACGCTCTGATACCAAACTGTCACGCCCCTGATTTTATACACATGAAAATCGATATATAATCCGATAATTACATATGCGTGAAACGTTCAGCCATCAATACAAAATACCTGGAAACTTTTTCCTTTTTAACCCGAGTACATATTGATGCCCTGAACCCACTATCTCAATATTGACCCACTCCATAGAGTCATATATTACATAAGCTTACGAATTAAATTGTCAACAACAAAATAAAACGTAAATGCTACTCAGAGTTAACTATACAACGGAAGTCCTTATCGACGGTAAAGTTACAAAAATGGCTTCCTACCATAAAGCTGCAAAGGCGCTACCTCAGCTTTTGCCCCGATTATCCTAACCTGCAGGATTAACCCCTACACCGTTTGAATAGTGTATTGGGTTGCCACACAACAAACCCGATAAGCTTTTGCAAGCCCGTAAGAGTAACTCAAAACACACATGCACAACTCACGCCAAAACGAGGAAAACAATTCACACTTTGATTTCTTAAAACCCGAAATAAAGGAGAATAACTCACACTTTAATTTCCTTTCAAATCGAAATAAAAGAAAGAAACTCACACCTTGTTTCCTTTTAAAACGAAACATAGAAAACAACTCACACTTGAATTCTATTAATAAAACATAGAAAGCAACTCACTCCTTGATTTCTATCAGTAAAACATAGAAAACAACTCACACCTTGATTTCTATCAAATCGTTAATAAGGAAAACAACTTGCACCTCGTCCCCTAAAAACCATTAATAAGAAAGCAACTCACACCTTGTTCCCTAAAAATACGTAATGTCATGAGTTATCAATAACCAATTCCCTTTACCCCATGAATTACTTATAGGGCAGACATATTAGAGATCTAACTGAAAACGTGACCACTCGTCCGGCCAAAGACGTGATTACCTGATATTCTGCCCAGGGTCATAGACCTTCGATCCTCGGGCCGCACTGTCCCTTGGAGCAAAACATTAAAGGAGTCACACTGGACCCAAATGTTACATAAATAGCAACGCTTTTGAAAACAATCGAAATCAACATTTTCATAATCATTGTTTTCCGAAAAGCCATAACACAAAACAATAAGGAGCATCAGTTCATGCATATTGTTTTCATACCCAAATCTCAACGCTTTTCAAAACAAATCGAAATCAATCATTTCCACAAATCATTTGTTTTCCAAAAGCCACACCCCAAAACAATAAAAAGCATCATTTCATGCATATTGTTTTCATAAATCCACAAACCACCAAAACATATCTATTTCACGCAAATACATATCTATATGTAGTCATCCGCTCAGGAATGCCTACTAATACCAACTATAGTTTGCAGTTAATAAATAACTCTCAAAACAATAAGGGTATTCCAGTTCGTGAATGAACTTCGTGAGATTATTCACCTCAAAACTCCCGCTGCGTCTTCTATACAGAACCGAACTAACACTCTCACCAACAACTTGTCCAATTCACCTTTTAGAAGTACCTATTCACCAATGATCTCAAATCTGTAACGATTCACAACCGATTTAAGTTTGAAACCCCTGTTTTGAACTAAAATCCCCCAAAGTGGCACCAATCGAGGCAAAACCACATCCGAGACCTCCCAAAGTCTCCATAATACGTCCACGATGGATGTGACCAAACCACAAGTCGATCGGACGCTCGAATCCTCATGGATAGAATAAATCGATCGGTATGAAACTGCAAAAATCATAACAATTCCATACGAACTCCAAAATTTGCATATTATATATCGAAACGCTCGTATCAACGAGTAGAACATATATAATACCAAAAACAGTTCCTTAAGTGGTCGGAACGCCGCCACAGGCGGTGGCGCACCGCCGCCGGCCAAAACTCAATATTTCAGAAAACTCCCAACATCAAAAAGCTTCATCTAAGTATGTTTGTGAACTTTCATAACTAGCTCGAAGTCAGAAAACAAGCGTAAAGGGTCGAAAACTACCTCACAAGCCTTGAATAGTAATGCAATCTGAGTTGAACCAAGTTTTACGTGAATCGATCCAAACAACCACCAAGGATCGATCAAGGAGGCTGCTCTGAGCTCAACCAAGAAGACTTGAAGCCTCACTGACGTCGGAACAAGGATTTCCGACCGGGTCCGAAATCCTCAAACTGTACCGCCTTGCAGCACCGCCGTGGAGGTGAATCGGCGCTATAGGACACCAGAGGGACGACCAGACGGAGGAGACGATATGCCGTGGAATGTTTCGTCGCCGGAAAAGTCGGGTCGGGTCGACCGGGTCCGGGTCAGGTGATGCGCTTTTGGGAAGCGCATAATTTAACCCTGAAAATATCGTTAGTAGTATAAGCAAATAGGGATCGTTCTATTCCGGGGATTGAGGGTACACCTGTCATTGTCAAACAATTAAACAATTAAAATTAAAACAAAGTATAATATTCACAAAGATATTCACAAGTATAAACATTATTTACGAAAAAGGGGGATTTTGTTTTTGGTTTTTTCGAAAATAAAACTAAGTTAACAAAATAATTAAAATGCAAAAACATAAAAATACAAATGGAGTGAGAGAACAAAGTTCAAAAACCGAAACATATGATTAAAATTGATTCAAACCCTAATATTGTTCATCTAAGTCATGAGAGAGGAGTTGATCATGTGAAACGTTAAAAGCAAACAATTTCCCATATTTTACTTTTCAATGCTAATTAATCTAAGTGAAAGCACCTAGATTAATCCTATTAAACATGCAATCAAACCCTAGAAAGCTAGTCAATCATGTCATGTTTAACGCATTACACATAGAGAAAGGCTATCAACTCAAGTGTACAACTTAGTATGGAAAAGTCCACCTAATTGCAATCCTCTTCAATTAAATTCGATCTTTGTCCAAAACCTTTACTACTTTGGTTCAAGTTTACACAAAACGAAAAGTCGATTTCATGTTCTTAAACCTAGCAACAATTATGCATAAACCCTATAAGTGTCGACCCAAATAAGATTAATACACAAAGGATATCTATAATGCAAATTTAATTAAACAAACCCACATAAGCAACTCTCGAAGAACAATAATATGAATCTGAAAATTCTCAATTAATCATAAAAATTCCAGAAATTAATATTTGTTCAAACACATGTGTCAACTAGTTCATAACCAACGAAATTCAAAGCAAAGGTTACAAAGGAGAATCGGATTACACCGTGGATGAAGATGAGATGGATGATAAACGTTGTGGGCTCTTGAATCTCGAAAGCAAGCTTCAAGGATGGATATGGATGGTGATGCTCACGGCTTCTCTTCTTCTTCCTTTGGCCTTGCTTGAACTCGTGGAGATGACTAGAGGATGGATGGGAAAATGGAAAGGAAATAGAGAGACAAAGAAGATGGAATAGATGAAGGAATGTGTGTTATGGATTCAGAAATTGGTGATTGAGAGTGAGAGGAGAAGGTGTTTAAATAAGGAAGAAAAAGAAGAGTGAAATGATGAGATGAAGAAAAATAATGAAAGTGGAGTATGAGAGTGGTTTGTAAAATATGTAAAAGATGAGGTAATGATGAAAGCAAAGCATGAAGGTGAAGAAATGTGGAAGTGATGATGATCTTTTAGGGTAGAAAAATTGTATCCAAGGAAAAAGAAATGCTTTCTTCATATGGGTGGGAAACATGAATATGTGGTGTTGAGCTGTTTTCAGGTCAGTTTCTTCCCCTTTATTCCTTCAATTATTTCTCCTTCAAAACTTCAGAATGAGCCTTCGACTTCTTCATAAAAAATGTTCCACTGTGAGTGTAGATCATCCTCACAAATTTTCAGAGCTTTATTCCATGTGGTTGGGCCGGAAATGCTGCTGGACCTCTTACAGGTCCAGTTTTCCGGTTTTGCTTCTGTAGAAAATTGGGCTGATATTTTGAAGGCCTTCCACTCATATTTTTCTCTGGTACTCTTCATAAGAAATGATCCTTTGGGTGTCTAGAATGGATCTGGAGAGTTTCAGCTCATTTCGAGTTCATTTGGTCAGGTGGCCGCTCCTTCTTCCTTGCTTGGCTCTGATTTCTCCTAGCCGGAGTAGGAATATGTGTAAAATTGATCTTTTAATACATTTCCATTTTTCTCCATCATTTCCAGGTAATTATGGACCTAACGCTCATTTCACCTTCATTTACTCCAATGTACCTAAAAATAGAAATTGAATTAAAAATCGATTCAGTTAAGGAATTAACTAAGCAAAATGTGAGAAATTAACTATTAAAATACCACATTAAAATGCTCCTATCAAATTCCCCCACACTTAGCTTTTGCTAGTCCCTTAGCAAAACAAAACAAAAAAAAATCCAAAACAGAACAAAGACTTGACAAAAAGCAAGTAAATGACTCTATTGCTCCTAACTGTTGTCTCAGAGACTCCAAACTCATGGCTTTCACGTTAAACACTTAATCAAAATCACATAGATAATTCCAAAGTTAATAAACGTGTGACACTCATATGACTAAGTAAGATATGGAGAACTTAAGTTATACAGTGAATGATAGCATGTTTCGAACAAGTCCAATCCAAACTCACAGGGCATACTCTCGATTTTTCTCTCAGAAATGGCTATGCTTAAAAGCTTCACACTCAAGTATATGCAAGAGAACAAATTGTAAGGCAACAAACAGCTTGCATATTTCATCAATAAAAGCATTTTGTGAAGAATTTTTAAAGACCTCATGAAATGACTAAGTGCACAAATGGACCTAAACCATAAGCTCGACTGCGTAACTGACTCCACTAACCAAAGATTGCCCATCTCAAGGATCAAGTTAGCACTTAAAACAGGTTGTAATGGGGCTAAGCTAGGGTTTTCGAAATGAAGATTAAGGATACAAAAAATCCTAAGGACCGAGCAGAGCATATAAGGACCACCTTATGTCACCATTTTTATGGGCCAATTATCATTGTTTTGGGCCCAGTTTCACTCTAACAAACATGGGAATGGATAAAGGCTTAATTTTTCAACTTTGAGCCTTCTACAAATTTACAAGTCCAAAACCACACTTCAACATTTTCCCAAGAGTTTTCTTTTCAATTTTTTTTCTTCTCTTTTGCCGCTTTTCTTTCTTTTTTTTTTTTTTTTTTTTTTTTTTCAAGGCAAAATTTTTTTTCTTTTTTTCTCTTGGTTGGTTTCTCATCCTGATCACCTCTGATCGCATCCATCCCAGATCGGCGTCATCCATCACAGCGGCCCCTGCAAGCCAGCAAGCCAGCAACGCACGCCAGCTCCACCGCAGCCTCCAGTCTCCACCCACCGCCGCTGTTGCAACACCCAAGTCGGCAAAACTGCGCCTGCCCACGAGCGCAGTCCACTCGGCCCCGCCTGCGCAGATCCCGGCCCCGCGCGGCTCCAAGCCTCCTGTCACCCTTCGCCTCTCTTTGTTTTCTGTGTGCTGGATTTGGCTTGTGTACAGCTTGTATTTGGTTTTCTGATGGATGAAGTTCTGGCTCAACTATTGAACTTCATTTATTAGAAGGATAATAGAAAATTTTATGCATTAGCAAAACATTAAAAAAAAAAAAAAAAAGGTAAGTAAGTAAGATGGTGGATTTGATCGTAAGTGATCCTCAGGCTACAGGAGCTACATCTACATCTGTGGCTCGTGAAGTTGTGATTGTTCAAAATGTAACAGATAACTCAAGCTTTGGCATCAAGCTTGATGGCACAAATTATCAGTTATGGCACAGGCTTATGAAGATCCATATTCAAGGGATTGGAAAGTGGAGTTATGTTATTGGTAGCACTGCAAGACCTGCTGCAGGACCAAAAGCTGATGAATGGGACACAGCAAATACTAACGTGATGGGAATTCTTCTAAAAGCAATGACTCCAGAGGTAATGCAGTTATTTGCTAATTTTGATTCTCCCAGAGCAATTTGGAACTCTGTTGCTGCTACTTATTATGATGGAAGTGACTTTGCCCGTGTTCATGAATTAAATGTCAAAGCTTTCAAAATAACTCAAAGTGGACAGCCTGTTGCAACATTTTATGCAAATTTGAAGACAATCTGGCAGGAGCTTGATCAGAGAAATCCTAATCCTATGACTTGTGAAGCAGACATCACTACCTACAGGAGTGAGCAAGATAAGATGCGTGTTCATGTCTTTCTTGCTGGTCTCGATCCTCATTTCGAAGGGGCAAAGAATGAGTTATTGCGTCTTGCAACTCCTCCAACGTTGGAGCAAGCCTTTGCTTATATTCGAAAAGATGAAGCCAACAAAGTTGCTGCCAAGGGTCTTCATACTGACATTTCAGTTTTAGCAGTCCAGGCTAGATCACCTCAATCTTTGTCTCCTCAGTATGGGAGTTCATCTCATGTCCCATCTCTAAATCACTATCGACCTCGGAGCCAGGTGTACCAACAGAATCAGAATTATAGCCGAGGGCTGGTTCCGGTTAATAACCAAATGACTTGCAACTGTTGTAAGGAAGTTGGTCATTTCAAGAATGAATGCCCTAAGCTGCGAAGGTTTAATTCGAACAATTCCGGTTGGAAAGGAGGAAGTAATACTGGAGGAAGTAGAGGTCAGAGAGGCAAAGCAGCAATCCAAATGGTGCCAGAACCTGATTTCTATGGTGTCGAAGGGCGAGACCTCTCTAAGGGTAATGTTTCCTTGACTAAGGAAACTCGAGGTAAAATTGGTATTGCTTTACATATTTCTGACTTTACTGGTAGTGATACATGGATAATTGATTCTGGTGCATCCGATCATATGACCTACGACAAGTCTTTCTTTGTGTCTATGTCATCTCCTTCTATATCTCATGTCTCTAATGCAAATGGTGTGTCTTTTCCGGTCTTAGGTATTGGGTCTATTCAAGTTACACCATCCATTATTTTACATGATGTCCTTTATGTGCCCTCGTTGTCTCATCATCTGTTATCTGTATCTCAATTGAATTCACAGAATAAGTGCTCAGTAACCTTTTATCCAATGTATGTTGTTTTTCAGAATCTATGCAATCGGGTGATCATGGGCAAGGGAGACCTGAGGGGGAGACTGTTTCATTTGGATTGCATGGACGCAGGACAAACACAAGAACCAGAACAACCTTTAGCCCTGACATCGAGTTCTGATCGACTGAGTGAGTTATGGTTGTGGCACAGGCGTTTGGGTCACCCATCTTTTGGAGTTATGAAGAAGTCCATGCCTTCGTTATTTTTTGGAATAAGTGATTCTAGCTTGCATTGTGAAACTTGTGCTTTGGCTAAGAGTCATAGGTCTAGTTATCCTTTGAGCTTTCATTCTAGTACTATGCCTTTTGAGTTAATTCATTCAGACTTGTGGGGTCCTTCTAAACATTCTACCCTTTCTGGAATGCGATATTTTGTGTTATTCATCGATGACTTTACCCGATTATCTTGGGTGGTTCTACTTAAGTCCAAAGATTCTGTCTTCTCTGCCTTTACAGCATTTCATAGTCTTGTTCGTACTCAATATGATGCTCATGTTAAGGTTTTTCGTTCCGATAATGGGGGTGAGTTTATTAATCATTCTTTTCATGAATATTTCCAACACCATGGCATAATCCATCAAACTTCCTGTCCACAGACACCAGAGCAAAATGGGGTGTCTGAACGGAAAAATCGTCACCTTTTGGATATGGCTCGATCTCTTTTGCTTAGTGCTAACATGCCTAAGTACCTCTGGGGAGAAGCTGTTTTGTGTGCTTCTCATCTTATCAATCGCCTTCCATCTGCTCCTCTTCAAGGTTGTGTCCCACTTGAGGTCTTGTCTAACTATGTTTCTATCCCATCATCTAATACCCTTCCTGCTCGTGTCTTTGGTTGTGTTGCCTATGTTCATTTGTATAAAAATCAAAGGACAAAATTGGATGCTAGAGCCCTTAAGTGTGTGTTTGTTGGGTATGGGTCTCATCAGAAAGGTTACAAATGTTATCACCCTCAATCCCAGAAGTTTTATGTCACCATGGATGTTACTTTCAGTGAAGATGTTTGTTATTTCTTGCCTCCTGTGACTCCTAGTAAGGGGGAGAAGTCTTGTTATTATGAAGATTTGTCTAATAGGAAAAATGAGTGTCTGGCATATGAGTTCTCAGAGTTGGAGGACCCATCGTCTAATATTGAGAAGGAAAATAGGGAAAACAGGGGTTCATCCAGAGAAGAAGCTTTGAGCAATGTATTACCAACTGGTCAACCGGATCAGTCTGACCAGTCGGCTGGGGAGACAATTTTTTATCAAGTGGAGGATGAGGTTCTACCGTCTTCAGATGGTGTTTTAGACAATGCTTCAGTCTCTCCCTCCTCTTCAGCGGTCTCACCTGCTCAATCATCACCCGAGGTATGTCCCAATCCTTCCTTGTCTAAAAGTCCTTTTGTGTCAGGTAGTGTTCCTACCAAAACCTTACCCAGTCGTTCAACCCGTGGTCAACCTCCGAAACACTATGAACCTACTCTAAGTGCTAAGACTAAATACCCTGTTGCTAATTATGTGTCGACCCATAGGTTATCTAAACCATATGTAGCCTTTGTGAATCAATTATCTTCTGTGTCTCTTCCTAGTAAAGTGCAGGATGCCATGAAGGATGAGAAGTGGATGAAAGCAATGACAGTCGAGATGGATGCTCTTGAGAAGAATTGTACGTGGGAGTTGGTGTCATTACCACCAGGGAAGAAGACAGTTGGTTGTCGGTGGGTGTATACAGTGAAACATAATTCGGATGGTTCAGTGGATCGGTACAAGGCGAGATTAGTGGCTAAAGGGTATACTCAGAAGTATGGAGTGGATTATGATGAGACATTTGCACCAGTGGCCAAAATTAACACAATTCGGGTACTTCTCTCATTAGCTGCTAATCTTGACTGGCCTTTGCAACAGTTTGATGTTAAGAATGCATTCTTGCATGGTGATCTGCATGAAGAAGTTTATATGGATTTGCCTCCTGGATATGGTACTTCCACTGGAGAGCATGTGGTGTGCAAATTGAAGAAGTCGCTTTATGGCTTGAAGCAGTCTCCCAGAGCTTGGTTTGGCCGGTTCACCAAGTTCATGAAGAAAATTGGGTATCGACAGAGCAATTCAGATCATACCTTGTTTCTTAAACATCGGTGTGGTAAAGTGACTGCCTTGATTATCTATGTTGATGACATGGTTGTGACAGGTGATGACATTGAGGAAATTCAAATGTTACAAGGTCAGTTGTCCTCTGAATTTGAGATGAAAGATTTGGGTAATTTGAAATATTTCTTAGGAATTGAAGTTGCTCGTGGCAAGGATTGTATTGTGTTGAGTCAGAGAAAGTATGTCCTAGACTTGCTGGCAGAAACAGGTATGCTTGATTGTAAACCGGCTGCTACTCCTATCGAGCAGAACCATCGGTTAGCAGAGTATATAGATCAAGTACCTACAAATAAAGGGAGATACCAGAGGTTAGTTGGACGGTTGATTTATTTATCCCACACTAGACCAGATTTAGCTTATGCAGTTAGTGTGGTGAGTCAGTTTATGCATAATCCCAGTGAAGCCCATATGGATGCTGTATTTCGTATTTTGCAGTATTTAAAGTCTGCTCCAGGGAAGGGATTAATTTTTTCAAAATACAGTCACTTGGATGTTTCCGGATATACAGATGCAGACTGGGCAGGTAATATTACAGATCGCAGGTCTACTTCGGGCTACTTCACATTTGTGGGTGGTAATTTGGTTACTTGGAAGAGCAAGAAACAAAAGGTGGTGGCTCGCTCCAGTGCAGAAGCAGAATATAGAGGAATGGCCCGAGGACTTTGTGAGATGTTGTGGTTGAGAAATTTGTTGAGAGATTTGGGGTTCATGCAAAAAAAGGTTATGCCGCTTTATTGTGATAATAAGGCTGCAATTGAAATTGCTCATAATCCAGTTCAACATGATCGTACGAAACATGTAGAGGTAGATCGACACTTCATTAAAGAGAAGCTGGATGCACAGGTCATTTTGTTTCCCTTCGTTCCTACTGAAGAGCAATTGGCGGATATTCTTACAAAGGCTCTATCGAGTAAAGCTTTTTATGACTCACTTGACAAGTTGGGCATCCGTGATCTGTATGCACCAACTTGAGGGGGAGTGTTGGACCGACAAAGGTGGCAGACAAAGGTTGCAGACAAAGGTGGCAGACAACCCCGAAAGGCTGGCTTAAATCATGCCTTATATTAGGAATATTGCTTTTTGTAATAATAGAGTTTTTTGTAGATGTTTATATATGCTCTGTTAGTAGAGATCAAACAATACAACATTCCTAAAACATTCTCGTTCAAATTGACATGGTATCAGAGCAGAGATCCAATTTGGAATCTGTTCCGCTGTGTTTTTTTCTTTTGTTTCTCGGATTCTTTTGAGTTCTTTTGGGTTCTTTTGTTTAATACAGATTGGGCATCCGTGATCACCTCTGATCGCATCCATCCCAAAGAATGATGAGGTTTTGCAAATACAGCCACGAAATTCTAGAATTATCAATAATCACTCGAAAAGAAAGTATTTTAGCACAAAAACTCACTTTGGGTCAAATGAATCAGACTTAATCCTAGCATGCTTAATTAACCAAGTTACAATCCTATCTCAAATCTTCATACAAGTATCACAACGTCGATTAACCACAGAATTCAATTAAGTCCTATTTTGATTGTGAAAACCTTCAGCCATGAATTCAGAGACATGTTCATCCTAGACGTTAGGAGCATCCTAAGACTCAAACACACAAAAACACTCTAAAACCAACATTTTTTTTTTTTAGATTTAATTTCAACACTTAGGTACGGGAACAGGGAGTCTCGATGTGCAATGGGACTGAAACAGCTACCCTTTTTCAAGACTATGTTTAATCCAATATACCTTAGTGTATCACAACATCAACTAAAAACACAATCCAACATCAACTATTTTTTTTTTTCAAGGCAAAATTTTTTTTCTTTTTTTCTCTTGGATTTTCCCCACCCCACACTTGTCTTTCATCGTCACCCCTACATACTATGTCATGCTCTACTAAGTCCCTAGCACAAGGGTAGAGATATCCTGTACTAAGCTCATGGTAGGGTAGTGAGGGTGATGAAACAAAGGTTTTCAATGTAGGCTCAAAGGGGTTCATTCTAAGGAGTCCCACGACGGGCACAATTGGGGACACATGCTTGTTTGGCTATGGTGGTTACGCTAATGCCTTCTATCCTATCCAGGATCAGTGCATATTATGGCATACAAGTTTTGACAGTCACAACAGCCGAGTTCTAGTACTCTCTAGTCCATTAAAATTTATGGCACATGATCATTGGATTTCCAAAGAATGATGAGGTTTTGCAAATACAGCCACGAAATTCTAGAATTATCAATAATCACTCGAAAAGAAAGTATTTTAGCACAAAAACTCACTTTGGGTCAAATGAATCAGACTTAATCCTAGCATGCTTAATTAACCAAGTTACAATCCTATCTCAAATCTTCATACAAGTATCACAACGTCGATTAACCACAGAATTCAATTAAGTCCTATTTTGATTGTGAAAACCTTCAGCCATGAATTCAGAGACATGTTCATCCTAGACGTTAGGAGCATCCTAAGACTCAAACACACAAAAACACTCTAAAACCAACATTTTTTTTTTTAGATTTAATTTCAACACTTAGGTACGGGAACAGGGAGTCTCGATGTGCAATGGGACTGAAACAGCTACCCTTTTTCAAGACTATGTTTAATCCAATATACCTTAGTGTATCACAACATCAACTAAAAACACAATCCAACATCAACTATTTTTCATTTTTTTTTTATATACTAACTACTAAAAACACAATAAAGCAATAATCATTCCCCCATACTTAATTCATGCATTGTCCTCAATGTATAAACAAATATAAATCATGCAAAGCATAAATCAAGCATAGAAGAGAAAGTTAACAAAACGAAACCTAAAACAACTTAAAATTCATGAAAATAAAATAGAAGGAAGAGTTCAAGAAAGCAAATCTGCGTTTGATGTCTCCTCCACAGCTACAGTTGAAATGGGTTGCCTCCCATGCAGCGCTTAATGTTTAAAGTCTTTCAGCCTAAACTTGTACCTCCATTTACTCCTTTGGAGGAGCGGTATGCGGGCGAGTGGCAGCCCTCTTGCTGGTTTCAGCCTTCGGAGGCGGGTCCTCATGTTGTGATGCAGTAGCGTCCTTGCGAGGAAACCCAGGAGGATAACTCTGCAAGTTATTGACTTCCTGAGCAAGCTTGTTTATTGCAGTGTGACAGCGGATCAAAGAGCAGTTCATCTCAGAGATGTAATCGATCATGCAATTGACTCTCCAATCTGTCACCATAATACCATCACGGAGAGAGGAACACAAATCATCAATCGAATCCGACAAGCTTTCCAGGGTGGCCATAGGTCGAGGAACACGAGCAGCTGGTGAGGAAGAAGACTCTCCGGGATGCAGTCTGGGAGAGCGACGAGGCAGAGGAGGGGGACTGCGGGTACGCTCACGGATAGGACGATGGTCCCATGGACGAGTAAGCCCAGCTCTAGTGGCCGCTTGACGACCTTCTTCTTCCAAAGAGAGAACACGGCGTTGATTGACGCCCCTGCGAGGGGTAACCTTGGTTCGAGCCATGAGGAAGTAGAATGAATTTGAAACTGCACGTTTAGACAAACCTTAGTAAAATCTGGAGGAGACAAAAAAGGATGTATATATGAATCACAAAATAGGGTAGAAATCTCAACAAGCACAGGGTTTTAACAAAGCTTATCCGGGAAGGAGAAGAGTTATGATAGTTCACGGCCCAAGAAACTCCCCCACGTGTAAATATTCCTTTATTTTCCTGGATTTATGGCATGCTTTCGGCTATAGCTTGTCTGTTACGGATCCTCGAGATTCGTTTGATTCCCCCACACGTCCTTTCTTTTCCTTGATTCACGGCAATTAAACCTGCTTTCTGCTGTAGCTTGTCTGTCACAGCTCCTCGAGATTCGTTTGGTTCCCCCACGTGTCTTCCACGCACCAACAGCTTTTCCGTGTTTTCGGGTGACTTTAATCCAACGCGTAGATTTAATCTCAGAGATCGTCCATCCAACGGTGGAGATCCGCTCACTCGTTCTATAAATAGGTGCATTCTGAGGGAGCGACTATTCACTCCAAAAGAAAATTCTTCCGAGTTCCAGCCTTTCTCTCTCAACCCTTCAGCCTTTCTTTCGAAACTCAAATCCTTTCTTCATCAACATGGAACCACGAACTCTGCAACTAATGGAGCAATAGACCCAACAACAAATCGAGGATGGAGGAAACAACAAAGCAGCCGGGACTAATAACCGGTGGGCTCCCACACCGCCTCAACTAAGAATCCTCAAGGGCCTTTACTATGATAAGGGTTTTAAGTACCCAACTCCAGAGCAGATTCAAGAGATCTGCCTTCATCTGAAACAGTATGGGCAGATCGAGGACAAAAACGTCTTCTTTTGGTTCCAGAACCTCAAGGCTCGTGAGAGGCAGAAGTTGAAGGAATTTCGGAACGTTCCAGTTGGTGGATCTCTCGATCTCAATTTTGGTTCCACTGGTTCTACTAGTAATGACAGATCCACTGACAGATCCATTGATCTAAACTTTGGGTCACGTGTCGGCTATGGTGCTGATGGATCGATCATGGAACAACGAGGAGAATATCACCAGGAGATTGAAACCCTTCCACTATTCCCCATGCATGGTGAGGACATCTTGGGCAACATGAAGACTACTTCCGAGGGAGGTGGCGGTTATGGCGGTGGCTCTCACATTTCCCTTGAGCTCAGTCTCAACTCCTACAGAGATGCAGACATGGCTTAGTATTATTATTATTATTATATTTTTTTTTTTTTTTTTTTTTTTTTTTTATTTTTTATATAAAGGACTCAAAAATAAAAGACAAATATATATATAGGACTCAAAATGAAAGACAAAAATATAAATCTCTTCCCCCACACTTAAATATTGCATTATCCTCAATGTAATCAATTAAAAGCATGCAATGAAATAAGTAAGCATAGATAGAAGACATTTACGAAAACAAATCCTAAAATAAAAACAATAGAGAAAAAAAAATGAAAAATAAAAAGAAATAGGGAAAGAGAAAGCAAATCTGATTATATTCTGAATTGGGTTGCCTCCCAAGTAGCGCTTGTATTTTACGTCTTGCAGCCAGACGGTACCTACATTAAATAAAGTTAGTAACCATAATTAACAAAGAAATACAAAATAAAAGCAAGTATAACTATTAATTACAAACTACAAGTATAATTAACAAGTATTTTGTACAAAAGACACAAGTGAATATAAAACGTGAAAAGTATTTTTACAAGTTTAAAGTGTGAAACAACAAAATAATTTACACGTATAGAGTATTCACAAGTATTTCTTTTGTTATAAACATTATTGATATCGAATCAAATTCCAAGCGGTAAATCAAGTGGACGTGCGGCCCAAGTATAGTCGCCTAGACACAAACTCCCTTTCAAATCTTTTGGGCAACCTTACTGAAATGACCAGGTGGGGGGGAGGACGAACACGAGAGGAAAAATCCATTTTGGCATGAGCTACTCCCACATAGTGGTTTATGCCCATTTGCAAGCACTTATGGATTCAAAAACCCGTCATGAACGTTGTCCCCTTCCTAGACACCATTTCACATAGGCTTTCTTACTAAGATGAGAAAGTTCATAAGTGTGAAGACAGTTCAACAAGTGTTAATAAAGGCCGCCCTCAACCTTAAGGGACCTGAGCTAGGTACCAATAAGGGGTTTAGGCCAATATTAACAAAAGAGACTTCACCTATTCCTCTCAATTTACAACCTACAATTAAAATTCGTGTTCAATAATATAAATAACATCCTAGTTAATTTTAAACTAAGTTTTAAACAATTTATATACAACAAATATATACAATAAATGAAACAATTTAGCAAGTGATTTTTCAATCCCCGGCAACGGCGCCAAAAATTGATGCGCTTTTGGGAAGCGCATAATTTAACCCTGAAAATATCGTTAGTAGTATAAGCAAATAGGGATCGTTCTATTCCGGGGATTGAGGGTACACCTGTCATTGTCAAACAATTAAACAATTAAAATTAAAACAAAGTATAATATTCACAAAGATATTCACAAGTATAAACATTATTTACGAAAAATGGGGGATTTTGTTTTTGGTTTTTTCGAAAATAAAACTAAGTTAACAAAATAATTAAAATGCAAAAACATAAAAATACAAATGGAGTGAGAGAACAAAGTTCAAAAACCGAAACATATGATTAAAATTGATTCAAACCCTAATATTGTTCATCTAAGTCATGAGAGAGGAGTTGATCATGTGAAACGTTAAAAGCAAACAATTTCCCATATTTTACT
This sequence comes from Rosa lucieae, assembly GCA_024704745.1. Classification (NCBI taxonomy): domain Eukaryota; kingdom Viridiplantae; phylum Streptophyta; class Magnoliopsida; order Rosales; family Rosaceae; genus Rosa; species Rosa lucieae. Next base: position 38,538,921 of record CM045498.1, read on the forward strand.
TTTCAATGCTAATTAATCTAAGTGAAAGCACCTAGATTAATCCTATTAAACATGCAATCAAACCCTAGAAAGCTAGTCAATCATGTCATGTTTAACGCATTACACATAGAGAAAGGCTATCAACTCAAGTGTACAACTTAGTATGGAAAAGTCCACCTAATTGCAATCCTCTTCAATTAAATTCGATCTTTGTCCAAAACCTTTACTACTTTGGTTCAAGTTTACACAAAACGAAAAGTCGATTTCATGTTCTTAAACCTAGCAACAATTATGCATAAACCCTATAAGTGTCGACCCAAATACGATTAATACACAAAGGATATCTATAATGCAAATTTAATTAAACAAACCCACATAAGCAACTCTCGAAGAACAATAATATGAATCTGAAAATTCTCAATTAATCATAAAAATTCCAGAAATTAATATTTGTTCAAACACATGTGTCAACTAGTTCATAACCAACGAAATTCAAAGCAAAGGTTACAAAGGAGAATCGGATTACACCGTGGATGAAGATGAGATGGATGATAAATGTTGTGGGCTCTTGAATCTCGAAAGCAAGCTTCAAGGATGGATATGGATGGTGATGCTCACGGCTTCTCTTCTTCTTCCTTTGGCCTTGCTTGAACTCGTGGAGATGACTAGAGGATGGATGGGAAAATGGAAAGGAAATAGAGAGACAAAGAAGATGGAATAGATGAAGGAATGTGTGTTATGGATTCAGAAATTGGTGATTGAGAGTGACAGGAGAAGGTGTTTAAATAGGGAAGAAAAAGAAGAGTGAAATGATGAGATGAAGAAAAATAATGAAAGTGGAGTATGAGAGTGGTTTGTAAAATATGTAAAAGATGAGGTAATGATGAAAGCAAAGCATGAAGGTGAAGAAATGTGGAAGTCATGATGATCTTTTAGGGTAGAAAAATTGTATCCAAGGAAAAAGAAATGCTTTCTTCATATGGGTGGGAAACATGAATATGTGGTGTTGAGCTGTTTTCAGGTCAGTTTCTTCCCCTTTGTTCCTTCAATTATTTCTCCATCAAAAATTCAGAATGAGCCTTCGACTTCTTCATAAAAAATGTTCCACTATGAGTGTAGATCATCCTCACAAATTTTCAGAGCTTTATTCCATGTGGTTGGGCCGGAAATGCTGCTGGACGTCTTACAGGTCCAGTTTTCCGGTTTTGCCTCTTTAGAAAATTGGGCTGATTGTTTGAAGGCCTTCCACTCATATTTTTCTCTGGTACTCTTCATAAGAAATGATCCTTTGGGTGTCTAGAATGGATCTGGAGAGTTTCAGCTCATTTCGAGTTCATTTGGTCAGGTGGCCGCTCCTTCTTCCTTGCTTGGCTCTGATTTCTCCTAGCCGGAGTAGGAATATGTGTAAAATTGATCTTTTAATACATTTCCATTTTTCTCCATCATTTCCAGGTAATTATGGACCTAACGCTCATTTCACCTTCATTTACTCCAATGTACCTAAAAATAGAAATTGAATTAAAAATCGATTCAGTTAAGGAATTAACTAAGCAAAATGTGAGAAATTAACTATTAAAATACCACATTAAAATGCTCCTATCATCAGGTCAGACGGGTTTCTTCGATTCTGAGGGTAGCAGCCGAGAGAGAAGAGAGAGAGGGAAGATGGTTTCCGGAAAGGGAAATGGAATTTATGAAATAATTCTGATTTTTCTCCTATTTATACTAAAATGGAAACTTCTTCCAATAACCATAACTTCTTCATACGAACTCCGATTTCCATGTTCCACATGTCCACGAACTCGTATCGACGTGCTCTACAACTTTCGTGAAGGGAGTTTTCGGAGAATCTCAACGTATCAAAAGTCAACCTTTGCGCCACCCCTAAGTCATATTTTCCGAATGAAAATTAATCCGAAACACTTCCGCTCCGTCCACGAGCCACGAAACCGTCCAATAAACATAAAATTAATTCCGAAAAATCTTTGGAAAATAATTACGAATTCCCGGGGTATCACACTTGACTATTTGTGCCATGCTCCAGCAGCTCCACATGCAGGGATTCTCACAAAAATACATGCATGTGCTGCTAAGTGACAATATTTGACTGAATCAATTTGCAGATTTAGTGGGATTCTGTCCTTTAACAAGAACACACGATTTCTGCAAATTGTAGAGGCCTCACAAAACAAAAAAAATTGAAGCCTAGTTAAGCAAATGAGATCTACAAATAAGCTTTGTGGTTAAAATAAAGCTAGTTAGTCAATATTTTCCATTACTAAAAACTGCCAAAGACACTAAAGAAGATTTACAAGTACTCCAGGTTTCTAAGGACGAAAATTCTGTAGACTATTAGTCCCTATATGCTTTTATATAAAGCAAATATAATAGAGTGAGAGATTTTGTGAGACAAGGTCGAACTTAATTACTTATTGTTCTCTTTAATTTTGCATAAATAACTCATTTACATTACTTGCCTCTCGAGAACTCACTCTTTCTTGGGGGTTCAAGGCCAAACTGAAGAAGCTCGGAGAGTCCTTATCCAGCATTCAAGATCTCTTACGCAGCGCTGCGGATCATCAGGATAAGGTAGTAGAGAAGTGGGTCAAGAAACTGAAAGACATAGCTCACGATGCCGATGAAGTGTTGGATGAATTCAACTATGAAGTTCTCCGGCGCAAAGTGGAACTGCAAAACCACATGAAGAGAAAGGTACTGAACTTCCTTTCTGCCTCTAATCCCCTTTTGTTTCGTCTCAAAATGGCGCATAAGATTAAGAAGATCAATGATGCTTTGGAGGAACTTGGGAAAGAGGCAACTCGCATCAGCTTGGTTGCAAAGACAAGCCCTGGAGGGGAACAGCCGGATCAAGATCAAAAGGATTCATTTTTCGAGAAGGATGAAAAGGTTGTTGGAAGGGAGGATGTTGTGTCAAAAATAGTTGAGAGCTTAACCAACTCCAACAATCAGCAAGATCTTTTGGTTATGGCCATTTTTGGAATGTCTGGATTGGGAAAGACGACTTTGGCTAAATCAGTGTACCATAAACCTGTCATAGGTACACACTTCCATAAAAAAATATGGCTGTGTGTATCTAACATTTTTAAAGTGGATACGATTTTAAGCCAGATGTTAGAATCTCTAAAGGGGCATAATGCAGGAATGACAAATCGAGATGCATTGCTTAAATCTCTTCAAGAAGAGCTAACAGAGAAGACATATTTCCTTATCCTAGATGATGTTTGGAGCGAAGATAGTTCACAATGGAAAAGTTTGATGAGTTGTTTGTCAAAGCTGAATTCTTCTCGGGGAAGCAGCATTATTATCACCACCCGCAGTGCCGATGTGGCATCTATTGCTGAAACACTCCCCAGACATGAACTGAGAAATCTATCAGATGAAGAATGTTGGTCCATTCTGAATCAAAGAGCATTAAATTTAGAGGTGAATGATGCCATTGATGCATATCGAGAAAGAATTGGGAGGGCGATTGCTGAAAAGTGTGGAGGCGTATTGCAAAGGTACTCAGTTTCATATTATATTAAACTTCCACTTGTTTCTTTTCATTGAGAACAAAAGATATATTTGCTTTTATTCAAAAAAAAAAAAAAGGAAGAAAAAGAAGATATATTTGCTTTGTAATTTTAATTTGAATGCATCCCACTGAAAAAGTAATATAATGGAGCTTTAAGAGCTAGCCACAACCCAAAGTTGGCCATCCACCAACAATTGAAATTAACTTTCCTATTGAATCCTCATCATAGATTTTTTTATATCAAAACTTTGTTTTTGTTTAAGGATAATAGAATTGAGAGAGAATTGATGAGAGAATTGTATATCATTATTGACAAAGTACATGTTCTAATGTTACAAGGAAATCTAATCCGAATAGAACTAGGATTTCTAGAACATTCTCTCCTCTTACTACTCCAAGTTTGATTAGGCACACATATCTTGATTTTCCTTCAACACTCCCCCTTGTGCCGCTCAAACTTGGTGGTGACGCTTCATCTGTTGCCTCGTTAAAAACCTTGCTCGAGTGAAAAACCCTGTGGGATAAAAACAAGCTCGAGGAGGAGAAAAGAGTACAACACATCCTTCACTCTTCGAGATCGAACATGTAGGCATCATAACTCCCCCTGATGTCGATATCTCCCCCTGATTGCTACAATCATGGGAGTTCAGATAACTTTCTCAATTCGATGCTCTTCACATGTTTCTCGAAGGTGGATTTAGGTAACGACTTAGTGAATAAGTCTGCTACATTATCTTCTGATCGGATTTGATTCACTTTAATCTTTAGAAGTGATTGTCATTGCTTATTATAAAAGAACTTAAGCGATATATGCTTGGTGTTGTCGCCCTTGATGAAACCTAACTTCATTTGCTCAATATAAGCTGCATTATCCTCATAAATGCATGCAGGTTCATCCATAGTAGACTTCAAAACACAACTTCCTTGAATATGTCTAATTACATACCTTAGCCATATGCATTCACGCACAGCTTCATGTAGAGCAATAATCTCTGCATGATTTGAGGAAGTAGCAACAAGGGTATGTTTCGTAGACCTCCAAGATATCGCAGTGCTTCCCATGGTAAAGACATAACCCGTTTGAGAGCAACCTTTGTGAGGGTCAGAGAGGTACCCTACATCAACAAAACCCATCAAAACATCATTGTCGTTTTGATGGAGGGGAGTAGGGAGACGCCGCCCACCATGGACGGCGGCGGCGGCCAACCCTTGGACGGTGGCATTTTGCCTCTTGGGGTTCGATCCCAAATTTTCGTCATTCCTTCTCTCTGTAGGGATATAATAGGCCCATATCAATCGTACCTCTAAGGTATCAAAAGATTGTCTTTACACCAATCCAATGGCGGCGTGTTGGCGCAGAGCTATGTTGAGCTAACATGTTCACTGCGAAAGAGATGTCTGGTCTTGTACATTGAGCTAAGTACAATAATGTGCCTATTGCACTTAAGTAGGGCACTTCGGCCTCTAATGATTCTTCGTCCTCGTCCTTTGGACGAAACGGATCTTTTCCGGGCTCAAGGCTACGGCCAATCATGGAAGTACTCACAGGCTTTGCTTTATCTTCATTAAAGCACCTTAGAATTTTCTGAGTATATGCAGACTGATGGATCAAAATCCCATCACTACGGTGCTCGAGTTCTAAACCGAGAAAAAACTATGTTTTCCCAAGATCTTTCATCTCAAATTCGGATTTCAAATATTTAGCAGTTTCCTTCAACTCATCTAGAGTTCTAATTAGGTTCATGTCATCAACATAAACTGCTACGATTGCAAATCCGGAACTTTTTCTTTTAATGAACAGGCATGGGCATATTTCATTATTAATATATCCTTTCCCAATCAAGTAATCACTTAAACGGTTATACCATATCCGTCCGGATTGTTTTAATCCATATAGTGAGCATTTTAATCTTATTGAAAATGCGCTCCGTGGTTTAGAGCCACTTGACTTGGGTAATTGAAGTCCATCTGGGACCTTCATATATATCTCTGAATCTAGATCCCCATAAAGATATGCTGTAACCACATCCATAAGCTGCATGTCAAGTTTTTTGGAAACTACCAAACTGACAAGGTAGCGGAACGTTATAACGTCCATTACGGAAGAATATGTCTCCTCGTAGTCTATTCCAGGGTGTTGTGAGAAACCTTGCGCCACGAGGCGGGCTTTATATCTAACCACCTCATTTTTCTCATTACGCTTTCTAACAAAAACTCATTTATGCCCAACAGGTTTTACATCTGGGGGTGTCTGCGTTATAGGCCCAAATACCTGTCTCTTTGCTAGTGAATCCAATTCAGCCTGGATCGCATCTTTCCATTTAGGCCAATCCGCTCTTCGTTGACAGTCTTTGACAGAGCGAGGTTCGATATCATCATATTCTATGATTCCTTTTGCAACATGATATGCAAATGCATCATTAATAGCCATAGAATTTCTATCCATCATCTCATGTACACTAGTGTAATTCATGGAGATCTCTCTATTATCTTGAATTGGTTCTGATATTGGAGCATCCCCCAATGATATCTCTTGGACATAACCATAATCCGGAATATCCTCATGAGATGGATTATTTACATCGATGATTAATGGATTATTTTGTGCCAAACTCGCTTTCTTTCTTGGGCGAGAATCCATTGAACCTATAGGCCTCCCGCGCTTCCTGGCAGGAGACATGGGCCTGGCCAAAACTTCACCATCACTGTGATAGGGACGTTGGCGCCATGCTCATGTACTCTTGAGTTGGCGTCATGTCCTCTAATTTTAGGGAGATCAATCCTTGCAGGCACGTTTGCAGCAGGTATGTGTGATCTCGTCACTTTAGCGATATCAGAAAACACATCAAGCATCGATTCTGCTACGTTCTGAAGATCGAGAATTCTCCGCACTTCAATTTCGGACTATGCGGTTCGTGGATCAAGATGAGACAGAGTGGGGACAGACCACGACAATTCATGTCGTTCCTGTTGAACATTTATGTTCTTATCTCCCCCTAACGACTGGAAGACTGTCTCATCAAAGTGACAATCCGCAAATCTAGCAGTAAAGAGATCGCCTATCAATGGTTCTATGTAGCGGACAATCGTTGGAGAATCATATCCAACATAAACGCCTAATCGTCGTTAAGGACCCATTTTGGTGCGCTGTGGAGGCGCAATAGGCACATAAACTGCACACCCAAATATGCGTAAGTGTGAGACATCAGGCTCATACCCAGTAACCATCTGGGACGCAGAGAAGGGTTGAGTGGCAGTGGGCCTCAGACGAATAAACACAGTTGCATGCAATATTGCATAGCCCCAAGCAGAAATAGGGAGATTGGTGCGCATCACCAATGCTCGAGCAACCATTTGTAGTCATTTAATGGCGGCTTCTGCGAGACCATATTGGGTGTGAACATGAGGAACTGGATGTTCAACTTCAATCCCAATGGACATGCAATATTCATCAAAAGTTTTTGATGTAAACTCCCCAGCATTGTCTAGTCTTATAGACTTAATAGGATGATCAGGGTGATGAGCCCTTAACTGAATTATTTGTGCTAAGAGTTTAGCAAATGCTACGTTCCTTATGGACAATAGCATGACATGTGACCACCGTGTCGATGCATCAACCAACACCATAAAATATCAAACTGGTCCGCATGGTGGTTGAATAGGTCCACAAATATCACCTTGGAGTCTTTGTAAGAATGATATAATTTCTTTAGTGCCCTTTGCATAGGAAGCTCTCGATCCTAATTTTGCTAAAGAGCAGGCTTTGCAGAACGAATGATGGGCTTTAGAAACAACCAATGAGGATTTTGGTTGAGCCACGAAGTCACAATTGACTTTAGAAGCAAAATTTGGAGCAGAAAGAGCATTGGTGGCGTCAATGCCACCCGAAGGCAGCAAGGGGACGGCGGCGCCGGCCAAGGATGGCCTGTTTTTGAGGTGAACGGCGCCGTGAGGCTCAGGGGCTCTTTCGGTGTCCAAAAACCCATTTTTACTTCTTTTTGTTCTGAAAAGTGGATGTCCGTGTGAAGTCTTTAATATACGGATCATCATATCATGACCTGGGTGTCCCAGACGGTCATGCCAAAGCCTATATGTGTCAGAATCCCATAAATCATTTCTCATAACATGATTGGATTCAATTACTCGAATAGTGGTTGCATATAACCCACTAAATCGACACATAATTTCTCTAAGACTCTTTTATGTCCGTAGTCATTAGAGGTGATGCAAAGGAACTCTTGTCCATTCTCACAATGTGTTTTCACATGAAAACCATTGGCTCTTATGTCTTTGAAGCTCAAAAGGGTTCTTTCAGCCCTAGGAGCGTAGAGAGCTTCAGTGACATTAATGATTGTGCCATGTGGCAACAAGAATTGAGCAGGTCCTTGACCATGAATCAATTTAGATGACCCTGCCATCGTAGTCACTGAAGATCGAGTAGGGGTCATCTCAAGAAATAACTGCCTATTTCGAAGTATGGTGTGCGTAGTAGCACTATCCACGAGGCATTCTAGCTCTCCAGGAAACATACTTGAATGAATAAAGTTCGAATCAAAATCGACACTTTATTTCAATGAAAGCCAATGATTACGTCAAAGTTTCTAAATTTAATCCAAAAAGGATAATCAAGCTTAGACAAGTAGTAGTTACTCAATCTGTTTGGTAATTCCAATTTGGTTGTGACCAGGTAAGGTAAGACAAGATTTTGGTGGAGCGTTGCTCACTTTTAAAACCGTTCTCTCAGTTCAAACCTTTCCTAGACGTCACAATTACTCTTGAGTACGCCTAGTGAGAAAGAATTATAACCACTATCTTTGTTGATAGTTTCCAAATTTTTGGATTTGGATTGAAACCAATGACGCTTATATGGTCAGATTTTTATGCTTACGAACGCACTTAGTCCATAGCTTATGAACGCTCTTAGTTCGTAAAAATCTATGCTCACGGACGCTCTTAGTCCGAAGATTACAAACGCTCTTAGTTCGTATGTAGAGTGAATCCCCACGATTCCTCTTTTAGCAAATCAAACCCACATTCTATGAAAGGTGGGATGAAGAAGAAGGGAGGTTTTCAAGTCCCCGAGAAAAGAAGAAGGATTTAAGTTGAAAACACTTGTTGAAATTCGGAGCAAATTCTCTTCTAAACAGTTTCACTTTGATTATTATACTGGTCTCAAAATAACTCCGATAAGGCTAAAATTAGGAGGTCAGATGGAACAGACAGCGATGAACAACTTTGATGAAGAAAAGATTTTGATCTGAGGTTCTGAACTAGATGTTTCGGAGCCTGCAAACAGACAGACGTGCAAAGGAAAGGGGAATGGTGCAGTCGGTGTGCGTTAGTGCTGCAGGGGCGCATAGGTGCTGCAGGGACAGCAGATGTGCGGCAGAGTTGCAGGAGCAGCAGGACAGCGACGCGGGGCTGCAGACGCACGGGCCCACAGGCGGCAGCACGGAGCGCAGGGGCGCATAGCGCTCTGCGCGCAAGAAGCAAGCTGCAACGAAGGCTTGGCTAGCTCGGGCTAGGGGCTACTGGGGCAGTAGGCACGCAGGTAGGCAAAAAGTTGCAGGCAAGTGCTTGCGGCAAATATCAGTGAGAAGAACTTTCGGGTTTTTGTTTTTGTGGTTAGAACTCGTGCTGATAACGTGTTTAAGGATAATAGAATTGAGAGAGAATTGATGAGAGAATTGTATATCATTATTGAGAATAGAAGCCCTATATATAGGGATTACAAAGTACATGTTCTAATGTTATAAGGAAATCTAATCCTAATAGAACTAGGAATTCTAGAACATTCTCTCCTATTACTACTCCTAGTTTGATTAGCCACACATAACTTGATTTTCCTTCTACAGTTTTTAGCAAAATTATGTTAGTATATAAAAAACGATCAGATTGTGCTTTGTTCTCGAGCCTTGAGAAAAGATAGAGTTTTCTAGCTGTCTATTCTAGACAGTTCCAACATATTAAGAAGAGGTCTTAGATTTTAGTAGAGAATATTGTCTTTTGCGAAACAACATATAAGGCAAAGAGATATATTGTTTTGGGGAGAGGGGGGGCGGTTGGGGAATCCAAATAGAAAATATAGCAGTATGATTTTCATCTCATAAGTATGTTTAACATTAGCTTTGAATTCCAATCTTGTTTAAGGAGTTCTCTAAAATCTAAACTCTAATCTCATATAATGCAGGTTTTGGGAAGCATGATGCGCTCTAAAACTAGTAGTGAATGGTTGGCAATTCAAAATAGTGAAATATGGAAACTACCTAACAAAGAGAAGAGAATCATGTCGGTATTGAAGTTGAGTTTTGATAATTTGAAGTCACCGCCTTTGAAGCAATGCTTTGCATATTGCTCGCTGTTGAGGAAAGATTTTGAAGTTGAAAGAGATAATTTGATCCAACTTTGGATGGCTCAGGGATTACCCCAGCCTTCAACCCACAGAATTCATCATGAAATAAATAGAGGGTATAGGCGAGGAGTATTTTGATATTCTATTGAAAATTTCCTTATTTAAGAGGTAACTAAAGGTGGAACTATTACCAAGTACACAATGCACGATCTTGTGCATGATCTTGCAGAAGAAGTATCCAAAAGTGAGCGCTTAACACAAGATTTGAATGATACATGTGAGGTTCGACATGTTGCACGTATTCCTCCTTCAACACTAAAAAAACATGTCAGAAGTGACTGTTAGGAGATTGCACTCACTATTTTCAAATGATCAGGTTCTTGATATCATTTCTCCAAGTTTAGAGCATTGCCGGTCTTAAGTTTACAAGAGGCAAAAATTCAAGAGTTGTCAGATTCATCAAAGCACTTCCCAAGTCAATTGGCAAGCTGTATAACCTTCAAACATTGAGAATGCAGCGTGCTATAAATCTCAAGAAGCTTCCAAGGGAAATGCAAAACTTGATCAACTTGAGGCATCTTTATTTGGACGAAGACATGGAATTTCCGGCTGGAATATTCAGGGGATTAACTAATCTCCGAACATTGTCTTACTTTAATGTGGGTAAGGAGATGGGTGTTGGAATTGAGGAATTGGTTGGCTTGAACCACTTGAAAGGTGAATTAATCATTCGTAATCTGGAAAATATAAGGGATGAAGAAGAAGCTAAGAAGGCAAAATTAGAGGACAAGAAAATGTATTGGAGCTAAGTTATGTATAGGCAAGAAGTAGAAGCAATCCAGAAGGTTTGGAGAGTAGGCCGAGCAACAACATTAATGACGAGAATGTGCTAGAAGGACTCAAACCACATACCAAGTTGGAGAGCTTGAGGATTAAAAACTTCATGGGTGATAAATTTCCTTAATGGATGATGAGAAACCCTTTGCCTCTCAACAATTTGAAGAAGGTCCTCCTTTTTGGCTATAGCAAATGTGAAGAACTCCCGATACTAGGCCATCTACCTGATCTTGGACATGTCAAGATTTTTGAAATGCATAACCTAAAACGCTTGGGAAGTGAATTTTATGAGAAAAATTCAGTTACCGTCCCCAAACTATTCTGCTAAGGTCAATTTGATACCCGAACTCTCAAAAGTATCAATGTGATACCTAAAGACCTAAATTGGCATCAACGAGATACTTCTGTCCAAAATTTCTGACAACGCCGTTTGTTTGCTGACGTGGCAAGCACGTGGGTCAAATGGTCAAAAAAAAAAAATGAAATGACCCATTTACCCTTTTTTTTTTTGGAGAAAAATTCAGCTACCGTCTCCAAACTATTCTGCCAAGGCCAATTTGATACCCGAACTCTCAAAAGTATCAATGTGATACCCAAAGACCTAAATTGGCATCAACGTGATACTTCCGTTCAAAATTTCTGACGGCGCCGTTTGTTTGCTGATGTGGCAAGCACGTGGGTCCCAAAAAAAAGTGAAATGACCCATTTACCCAAATCGAGCAATTGACAGTGTGTGGGAGAAGCCAAAGGTACCAAGTACCAGCTGGCACGTCTTTTTCTTGATCTAATTGTGCTCAATTGCTATCTGGGTTGGTTTTGCTTTTTTGGTTTATGCTGGGTTTGTTTTTAGTTCTTATATACATGAATTCATGTTATATGTTGCTTTGGCCTTATGATTGTGATTTTGATCGGAGTATTTGGTATATGTTGTTACTGACATGACGGCGGCAGTGGAGGAGGAGGATGCTGAGGTTGTGGCCGTGGAGGAGGGGGTTTCATGAATGGAGGTTCTATTAGCGAATGGGTGACGGTCTCTGCGAAGAAAGAAGATGGTTGGTGGAGTTAAGGTTCACCAAAATTTGGTGTGCAGCGAACCAATTTTCCAGTTGGTTGCCCCGAAAGAGGAAATCTGGTGAGTGGAGAAGAAGGAAATCGGTTTTGGAGGAGAAGAAGACATGGGTGTCTCTGGGTGCCCAGAGCAGTTTTCTGGGTGCAGAAATATTTGATTTTTTTTTTTTTGTTAATCGTGTCACCCAACTTTCGTTTTGGGTCCGTCTGCTGGGAGTTGAATGCGAAGAACATGGATTTGTAGCAGGAATTGGAGAGGATGATGGCAGCGTTGGTGATGGTTTGGACGGAGGGGAAGGAGATGAGAGAAAGGAGGAGGAGAGAGAAGAAGAAGAGAACTGAGTTTGAAGAAGAAGCATAAGCCATTTTTCTTTGATTCTTGGGTGGAGGAGAAGGAGCGGAGCTTGCGGTGGTTTGGCTAGAACAAAATCCCAGCAGAACAAGAACAAGAAGACAAATGAAAAGAAAAAAAATGCTCCTATCATTTAATAGGATTGATCTAGGTGATTTCACTTAGGTTAATTAGTAAAGGAGAGTAAAATATGGAAAATCATTTGCTTCAAATGTTTCACATGATCGACTTCTTTCTCATGACTTAGATGATCAATTATAGGATTTGAATTAAGTTTAATCATATGGAATTGGTTTTGATCTTTGTTTCTTACATTTCATCATTGTATATATGTTTTTGTATTTTCTTTATTTCATTTAATTTTAATTTTCAATTTTATAAATCTTAAAACCCCCTTATTTGTGTTTAGTTGTATATATTTATATTCTTTATTTTATTTTTGTAAATAATACTTTGTTTTTTTAATTCTTTATTTGTTTACACAATTGTATATATTTATATTCTTTATTTTATTTTTGTAAATAATATTTTTCTTTATTTGTTTACACAATGACAGGTGTGCCCTCAATCCTCGGTTAGAACGATCCCTACTTATTCTATACTAACGATGACATTTTACAGGATTAAATTACGCGCTCATTTTGTGCGTGTCAATTTTTGGGGCCATTGCCAAGAATTGACACTCATTTTGAGCGTGTCAATTTTTGGAGCCGTTGCCGAGGATTGACACTCATTTTGGGCTTGTCAATTTTTGGCGCCGTTGCCGGGGATTGACACACATTTCGGGCGTGTCAATTTTTGGCGCCGTTGCTGGGGATTGACGCTCATTTCGGGCGTGTCAATTTTTGGCGCCGTTGCAGGGGATTGACGCTCATTTTGTGCGTGTTAGCAAACAGACGACGCCGTTAGAGATTTTTGACCGAAGTATCACTTTGATGTCAAAATACGTCTTTAGGTATCACATTGATACTTTTGAGAGTTCGGGTATCAAATTGGCTTGGCAGCATAGTTTGGGAATGGTAGCTGAAATTTTCTTTTTTTTTGAGGAATTAACAAAAAAAAGGGTAAAAAGTCGAATTTGCCCTTTTTTTTTTTTACCCACATGCTTGCCATGTCAGCAAACAAATAGCGCCGTCAGAATTTTAGACGGAAGTATCACGTTGATGCCAATTTAGGTTTTTAGGTATCACATTGATACTTTTGAGAATTCTGATATCAAATTGACCTTGGCAGAATAGTTTAGGGATGGTAACTGAATTTTTCTCAAATTTTATGGTTATAATCATGTTTACGAGGCTACACGAGAGAAAGAGACAATTGTCTTATTTCCAGCATTGAAAACGTTAAGCATTACAGTATTACACAATGCGGTGAGCTAACTGAATGGATGGAAGCACCCACAAGTATGACATCGTCAACAACAAGAAAAGTAGTGGTGTTCCCTTGCCTGGAGAAGTTGACTCTCGGGGGTTGTCCCTTATTGAGAAATACTCCAAGTCATTTCCCATCTCTCAAGAAGTTGTGGATATGGGGCATGGACAGCGAGAAGCCGATGGCAAGTATATGCAATGAAGTGAGCACTCTGACTTGGAGATAGAAGATTGTGATGGATTATCTAGTATTGGCCTACTCGATCACTGCACCTCTCTACAGGAATTGGTGATAAGCGGTTGTAGATATCTGACATCGATTCCAATCTCACAGGGCCTTGGCAAATTGGATATTTTGAAATGTGATGGACTATCTAGTATTGGCCTACTCGATCACTGCACCTCTCTACAGGAATTGAAGATAGACGGATGTAGAAATCTGACTTCCATTCCCATCTCAGAAGGCCTTGCATCCCTCCGTGTATTGGAGATTAGGGCCTGTGATGGGTTAACGGGCCTACCGTGCAGGATTGAAAACAGTCCCTCGCTTCAGAAATTAAGGATATCCGGTTGCGCAAGTCTAGAGACAATTTCGTTTACATGCGTCTTCCCATCTCTCCGCAAATTGAGAGTTGAGGGATGCGATGAATTATCTTGCTTGGCTGTCCCTCGCTTCAGAAATTGAGTGTAAGCGAATGCCCCAAGTTTGATAAAATCCCCTCGCGTCATTACATTTTCTACGGATTTGAATTCACGTCTCGAGGAGTTGCATATAGTCTATCATCTCTTCCAGATTTCCGCAGTTTCACATCCCTCATTGTATTGGAGATCAGAGAAAGTCTGGTATGTTACGGGTTTCATATCCCTGTGTCTCTGGAGGAGTTGCGGATTTCTCATTTCCATAACCTGGAGAGTATTCCATGTTTAGATGAATGCACATACCTCCGTCAGTTACGGGTTCGTGATTGTGAGAAATTGAAGTCTCTCTCAACAGGGCTGCATTGCCTCGCTCGTCTCGAGAATTTGGATTTAGGTCCTTTTTGGGAGGAGCTCGACTCCTTCCCTGATTTTCAAGCTCCATCACAACAACTTGACAGGTTAGCGTTGGGCGGGTGGCCTAAACTCAAGTCTCTTCCTCAACAAGTTCAACACTTCGCTTCGCTGACAGAGTTGACTATAAGATCTTTCAATGGAGTGGAGGCTGGTTGGGCAACCTTGCATCTCTCAAGGAACTGAATATTTTTTATTGTGAGAATCTCAAGTATCTACCTTCACTCAAAGCAATGCAACGCCTCACCAAATTATTTAGGCTACGCATTCTTAGGTGTCCACTTCTAAAGGAAAGATTCACCAAGGACAGCGGCGAAGAATGGCCCAAGATTTCTCACATTCCAGCAGTCATTTGTAAGCTTCTTTCTGACTATTCTTTTTCTTTGTTTGGTCTGAAAGGTTTTCTTCTCCACTTTTATGTGTGTATGGCTCAACTACCATTTTGCTCACTACACAGAAATTCAAAATAGCCATTAAATGATTGTCTGGTTTGTTCTGGAAAAAGCTTTCTGAAGCATGTCTAAAAAAAATTGAAATGGGTTTGGTTACCTTTTGTTTTTCATATACTCAGCATTGACCGATCATTGTTTTCTAGGGTAAAAAAAACATATTCAGTTATTTGATTAAGGCCATGCAATATTCAGCAATGGCTTTAATGTTTCAAGCGAAAGATGTTCGGTTGGGACTTTGGGAGTGTGGGTGTCTCGTGTCGTGCAAGTTAAATGACTTCTCCTCTCTTGAAGCAGACTAAGCTTTCAAACCACCATGCATTATTAATTTGGCACTTTCATAGTGTCATCTTATGTCATAAAGCATCCAACAGTATCTAGAGTTTATCTTTCTGAATTGATTAGTGGTTGGTTTTGAAGATAAATTAATCATCCTCCTATGATTCAACAGATTTCCAATTGTTCTCTTTTGGTTTTTGTTTTAGTGGTGATATATATGTAACCCCAATGTTAACAACTGTAGGAAAAGTAGGTCGTAGTAGTAATTCTTACATAAAGAACAGGGATGACAATTAAGCTTTTGCTCATAAATTGTCTAGATGTAGCTAGTATGCAATTCTTTGTTGTGGAAAACCTGTTTGAAGTATTTATAAACTGAATTAAACTTGTTTATCCTACTCTCTTCCTTTTCCTCAGCCAATTCCCATCTTCTTGAAATGCAGGGCTGGATTGAAGCTATGCAACGTCTCACTCAACTAGTTCGCACAATTGGATATCTAGTTCCAAGGTTCAGGAGATACATGTTCCTTCAGAAGTGTTTGATGTTCAGTTGCGCATGATTATTTCCATTCAAGTTCTAAGTGCAAGTACAACCAGGGAGTAAAATCATTGTAAGTTTTTCAAACCACTGCTTTCTCTTCCCTTCCAGTGTTCCTCTTTGATTAGATTTAACCAGTTTTCAAATGCATTGAACTCTTCTGTAGTCTCTGCTCTATAGGTTATTTACTTACTGCACTTTTTCTTGATGGATGGCTTTATTGTTTTGGCATAATTTGTAATTTTTCACCAGGCTCTATCCTCTGCTCAAATGGAAGAACAAGTTGCACAACTGATGTACACTAGGTGCAAACTTAGTTCTGTTGGCTGTATGAACAAACTTCTGTCACACTTCTCATTTGTGCGCTCTCTTGGTGTTTCTCATTGGAAAGCTTGAATTATAACAAATGGCTGAAGATTTCTCTCTGCCCGGTAAGTTTATTTCTTTATTTCTTTGATGCTTGCATCTCAGAAAACCAGAAAACATTTTCAGAGTTCCATTAATGCTCTACCCTGCTCTGTTCTCTCTCTCTCTCTCTCTCTCTCTCTCTCTCTCTCTCTCTCTCTCTCTCTCTCTCTCTCTCTCTCTCTCTCTCTCTCTCTCTCTCTCTCTCTCTCTCTCTCTCTCTCAAGCCCATTTGGGTTTTCTTCATTCTTGTAATTTATATGAGCGAATGAGTTACAGAGTAATCCTTGCATTTTTCTTTTTTCAATGTGTTTACTGTAATTTTTTTGGTCGATATTTGCTTTTTGATTTTCTGAAGGAATAGTTTTTATTTCTGGGTGTTCTTAATTTTACACCATTGAGATGGGTGAGTCATTTTTTTTTCCTTTTTCATTTTTCTCATTGCAATATGTAATGGGTGCATTGGAGTAATTTGATTATTACCATTTCTGCAAAATGGATAAGCTTACATACTTTACACAGGCACATACGAAAAGAAAAGGCAGAAAGAAGTTGTATAGGTATTTCTTTGATTCTGTGTGGTACCCTTAAGTTTAAGAACTACAGCAGGGTACAAACTACAAAGTTGATTAGATTATTTAACTTGTATAGTTGTATTATGTGCTCTTAAGAACCTGTGCCTTTGTTTCCGGTGACAAATTTGTCCAATTTTGTTTCCAATGCCACTTGTTTACTTCTTTCTTTTTATTTAGATGATTATGGTAGTAATCTCATGATTATGATTCACGAAAGACCTATTGAAATTCGAAGTCATGGAAGTTAGTGAGCTGACTGTCCTTGTGTAATTTTGAAATTTATGTTTTCCACTACTGAATGCTGTTGCCACTACCACAATGCCCAGAAGTGTTCATTTGGAAGTTGGAACAGGTAGTAAGCTCCTCAGGGTTTTCTAATTGAGAGTTGTTGAGGGTTCTTGGGGGGAATATGATTTTGTCAATGTGCAAGTACTAACATGGTAAACTTCATATATAGAAGAACATGAATGAGACTTAGAAACAGAAATTAAAGAAAATAAAGGTTTTCTTTGGTTGCTCAAGTTAGTAACTTAGTATGAGAAAGTTCATGTAAAACTTAACTATGCTTTACGATACATATGTTTTATACAGTCATACTACTTCCTTGTCTCACATGAAACTTGTTAGACTGAATTTAGCTGAAGTTGGGCGATGTCACTTCCTAATACTCCCCAAATTTTAATTTCCAAATAGCATGTTTGGAAGCATGTATTGGAGATGCATGGCCAATAATATTTATTAAGCACATAAAGTACAGGTTATACACAGTTTGAAGTTTCAACAGATGTAACATTTTCGTAGTATCTGAAAAAAAGAAAATTTTGAAATTAAATGGCTCTTGTGCATACTGTGGAAAGTCGATGTCAAATTGGCAGAAATGTCAATGTGCATACTGTCCTTTTCAGAAAAGAAAAAAAAAAAAAAAACCCTGTGATATCCAATTATCCATTATCTCTTCTGGGTTTTCTTTTTTAATGTGTATCTCTTCAACTTTTCAGGACAAACCTTGTGACATATGTCCTGGATTTACTGATTGAGGCATTGCTTTTGAAGAAGTTATTATAACATGCTCTAAATGCAGAATAGCTCGTGAACATATGTCATTTGTAAGCTTCTTTCTGACTATTTTTCTTTGTTTGAACGGTTTTCAAATTTCTCAGTTTATTTACAAACTACTTTTTATGCGCGCATGGCTCCATTATTATTTTGCTCACTATACAGAAATTCAAACTAGCCACTAAATGATTGTCTTGTTTGTTCTGGAAAAAGCTTTCTGAAGCATGTCTGCAAAATAATAGAAATGGTTTGGTTATCTTTGTTTTTTTCTTATACTCAGCATTGATCGATCATTGTTTTCTAGAATAAATTTGTTTTCAGTTGCTTGATTGAAGCCATACAATGCCTCAACAATGGCTTTCATGTTTCAAGAGAAAGATGTAGCATTGGGAGTGCGCCTGTGTGGGAGTCTCGTGTTGTGCAAGTTAAATCACTTCTCCTCTCTTAAAGCAGAGTAAGCTTTCAAACCACCATGAGTATTAATTTAGCACGTACTTTCACAGTTTCATGTCATGTCATAAAGTATCCAACAGTATCTAGAGTTTATCTTTCTGAATTGATTAGTGGTTGTTTCTGAAGATAAATTGATCATCCTCTTATGATTCAACAGATTTCCAATTGTTAATTTTTGGTTTTTGTTTTAGTGGTGAATGGTGATATATATGTAACCCCAATGTTAACAACTTCAGGAAAAGTAGGTCGCAGTAGTAATTCTTACATAAAGAAGAGGGATGACAATTAAGCTAGCTCTTGCTTATAAAGATGTAGCTAGTGTGCAATTGTGTGTTGCGGAAAAGCTGTTTGAAGCATTTATAAAATGATTCAATCTTGTTTATCCTTCTCTCTTCCTTTCCCTCAACCAACCATCTTCTTGAAATGCAGGTCTGGATTGAAGCTATGCAACATCTCACTCAACTAGCTAGCACAAGTGGATAACTATGGTTCCAAGTATTAGGGGATACATGTGCCTTGAGACGTGTTTGAAGTTGTAGTTGCACATGATTATTCCCATCCAAGTTCTAAGTACAAGTACAGCCAATTATTGAAATCATTGTAAGTTCTTCAAACCACTGCTTCCTCTTCCCTTCCAGTGTTCCTCCGACTAGATTTAACCAGTTTTCAAATGCATTGTACTCTTCTGTAGTCTCTGCTCTATAGGTTATTTACTTGCGGCATTTTTTCTTGATGGCTGGCTTTATTGTTTTGGCATAATTTGCAATTTTTCACCAGGCTCTATCCTAGGCCAAATGGAAGAACAAATTGCACAACTGAAGTGCACTAGGTGAAAGCTGAGTTCAGTTATCTGCTGGCTGTATGAACCGACTTCTGTCACACCTCATTTGTGTGCTCATGTTTCTCATGGAAAAGCTCGAATTATAACGAATGGAGGCCATAAGCTTGACAGTTATGTATTGTGGGCTTGTATAGGAGGAACTAGAGTATGATTTTATGGTGGTATGATCTTGTTGTGCATAATGGTAGAGCTCTAGAGGATCTTATGTTTCCAGACTGTTTCTCTTGGTTGAAAAAAGAAAAAAAAATCAATGGAGAGGTGACTGAAATATTGAGTGCTTTTGAGTTTTGGGTGTAATTGGGGTTCTCTGTTGAGAAGGGTTGAGAGAGAGTGTGAGATTACCTATGTGCGATTTAAAAAAAAAATTTGTGTTGTGTTTTTACGAACTCTGTTACCTTCTTCTTTCGACAGTAGTGGATTATCATCATGGGCTGTGGACGTAACCCAAGTTGGGGTGAACCTTATAGACTGTGGTGTTGTCTTTGGTTCTATTTTACATTTTCTTGGCAAGGAATGAATATGTATTGGCGAAAGTTTTTTGACATTTAGAAAGGGATATTGTCACTTGTAATCAAAAGAGCTAATCATCACCCTTTGTACGTTTCACCATTTGCCTTTTCATTTAGCAGTTTGCTGTTTATTTTATATAAGGGCTAGCCTGACATCAATCAAAACTGATCTGGTGACACCACTTCAGATAATTATGGCTGGCGGACAGTAACAGCACATTACGTGTACATCCATATATAGACTGTTGCTCTTCTATCATCTGACCTACCATGTTGCTACTTTAAGCAATATATCGTGAAAGGAATGCAGTGGCGCCTCACCAGTTGGTTAGCTGAGCTTTTAGTAATAGGCCTTGTTTAGATGTGTTTCATTGTCCGCCTTTATTCTTGATGGAGGCCTCGTTTCTTCTCAAAAGGTGTACATAAATCCACATTCAAGTCGCATCACGTAATCACATTCCAGAGAAGTAGATTTGGTGACTTGCTTCAAAGCAGTGGCAATCTCATCAGCTGTTGGAGCTTGCCCATTTACAATGGCGACCAGTGCTCTGAGGAGGAACAATGTCGTTGCTTTCTCCAAGGAACACATACATGTTTGCAACATTCAATACCGTACAAAAAGGTACCTATTAGCAATCAGGCAAAATATGGTTTACTATTAAAGGGCAATGCAGTATGTAATGAAAAATGGAACACTCTATCTGCAAGTTGCATGTAGCAACAGTACCTGAGAGCCTGTGCTCGAGAAGCAAGGAGAGGAACAATTTGCATTCGCGTTCAGCTTCTGCAGTACATTGGATGGCAGCGTAGTCCCCGCATCCTGAGTTTCTGTCTTAAATCATCAACTTTCCTTGCCTGCAAAAGCAAACCATTCAGAAACTTGGTCCAAAAGTAAAACCAAAGCCTTTCTAAATTTCCCACTCTCAAACTAACAAGTTTTATTTACCTTACTAGGATCCTTGATTAAGTATGAGATGCAATGGGCACTGCTAGATTTTATACCTTCTTCAATGTGGCTCGAAGATACGGAATTCCGCTCACCATCAGGGGCATTTAAGAGCTTCCAAATGGTTTTCTTTAGTCCTTCAAAACCCCATTGATAGTCAATGTGTGACGAATAATATGGAGTTGGGAAAAGTCTTCCATCTTCTTCTGTGTAAGTGCCAGGGTAGTAAACTCACTTCCACTGCTACAATCCAACACATCAAACTCATTTGCATGTATCCTCCCTGATGCCAGAAACTCTACTGTATGAAAATCTCTACAAATCAACGATTATTATTAGAGATTTGAAGAGGAAGACAGACATTTATAAATATCATTTCCTCCATAAAATTTTTTTAGTGTCAGACAATATAATCTGGAGTTATTACTAGTGATTTCCAGTAGTGACTAGTGTATGAACGACTCATGAATGATGGTAATTTCCGAAAGAATCACCAAATATGATACTTCTCACAGATCCAATTAAGCTATGTTTATTTAAATTTAAATTATAGGAAGCTTGCTGTGTGGAATGGCACATTATCTTTGCCCATAAGCTGATACAACTCCAAGCCCTCTGGATTCTTCCACTATTGTTAACGTTTGGATCCGTTGGGGATCTAATTAACGTAAAGAATGAGAGAGAGAGAGAGATTGACACGAGATGTATAGTGGTTCGCCTCCGCATGAGCGGGAGACTACATCCACTTGAATGTTTAACTATGTGTGTTGAGCCTTGCGGCCTAACAAGATTACAAAGTGTGTAATGGAGTTGAGATGGAATGAATGGTGTTTAAGTGGGAGGAGAGTTCCTTTTATAGGTGAAGGAAGCCATCTCCTTTACATTGTTTTCGATGTGGGACAAGTAACAACTATTCTAGTGTAGAAAGCCTAGTTTGTGAGGGCAACTTTGCAAGGCCGGAAAGGTGGCTTCCCGGCGACGGATTTGCGACTTCCGGATACCGTAGCGTAGCTTGAACATAGGGCTATAAGATGCCAGTAGCGGTTGGGCCCCACTTTGGCTTGTGGGTGTCCCAAAGAGGGTGTTACTTATGCTTGGTGAGATAGCAAATACTCCATATTGTTGGAGGTATGTACAAGTCCTCGAAGTCCCCAAGTAAGAGGAGCTTCTTGGTTGGGGAGTTATAACCACGATGTCATCAAGCATAAGTAACCGGGCGGCACGGAGCCCCTACAAGTCCCCGAACTGCGTAAGCAAGAAGGGACTCGTGAACCTGCACAACAAAGACAAAAAAAAAAAACAGGCATATGTAGGATTCTCGTTGCATTGGGCAACAAATGTGAGTTGCACTTATATGCGTTGGCATATACGAACGTACGGGGTGCATGATACATGTTGATGTATATACTCGAATGGCGCCGAGTACGATCGCTTATGACGTACAAACTCGAGGACGCGTATGGTCGTGTGAGCATATGGATTGCATATGATAAATGTAAGTTGTATGAGCGTTGCGGAGGTAAGCGTTTGTAATTCATGAGTGTTGAATGCTTGAACGCTTGTGTTTGTTTGGTTGTCGCTCGTATTAATGGAACGTGAAAAGAATTCGATTTGTCACAACCGACAAATGGTAGAAGAATTCAATGTTCCATTAACGTGTGGTGTGTCGAGTAGACATGAGTGTAAAGCTCGAGGATTGCCGGGCAGGCATGAGCGAAACACTCGGGGTTGCGGGGAAGGCATGAGCGGGAAGCTCGGGGTGCCGAGAAGGCATGAGCGGGAAGCTCGGGGTGCCGAGAAGGCATGAGCGGGAAGCTTGTGAGCGGAAGCTCAAGGGTTGCCGGGAAGGCACGAGCGGAAACTCAAGGGTTGCCGGGAAGGCATGAGCTGGAAGCTCGTGAGCGGAAGCTCAAGGGTTGCCGGGAAGGCATGAGCGGAAGCTCAGGGTGCCGGGAAGGCATGAGCGGAAGCTCAAGGGTTGCCGGGAAGGCATGAGCGGGAAGCTCGGGGTACCGGGAAGGCGTGAGCGGGAAGCTCGGGGTACCGGGAAGGCGTGAGCGGGAAGCTCAAGGGTTACCGGGAAGGCATGAGCGGGAAGCTCGGGTGCCGGGAAGGCATGAGCGGGAAGCTCGTGAGCGGAAGCTCAAGGGTTGCCGGGAAGGCATGAGCGGAAGCTCAAGGGTTGCCGGGAAGGCATGAGCGGAAGCTCGGGTTGCCGGGAAGGCATGAGCGGAAGCTCGGGGTGCCGGGAAGGCATGAGCGGAAGCTCGGGGTGCCGGGAAGGCATGAGCGGGAAGCTCGAGGTGATGCCCTGAGGCATGAGCGTGACCGTGGCTAATTATGTTGG
Organism: Rosa lucieae; assembly: GCA_024704745.1. Classification (NCBI taxonomy): domain Eukaryota; kingdom Viridiplantae; phylum Streptophyta; class Magnoliopsida; order Rosales; family Rosaceae; genus Rosa; species Rosa lucieae. Next base: position 38,561,862 of record CM045498.1, read on the forward strand.
GCTGTATGTACAAGTCCCCGAAGTCCCCAGTCAAGGAGGGTGTTCTTGCGGGTTGATACCAAAGCGTAGCTTTGTGCCGTATATCAAGCATAATTAGTGCGAGTGCGTCGTCCATCTAGAATTGTTGGAGCGAACGCTTTTGTCCTTTCGGGTGGGCCCCTGCTAGGCCCTGCGAGGAGTCCCCCGCTCCTGGCTATAGACCTCCGGATGGTTGGAAAATTGTTTGATGAGGGGAGCTGCGCGGAGCAGAGGGTGTTGGGTAGCGAGCCCAATCTTTGGTACCCAAGCGTCGGGTTAACTGCCGGATCAATGGTTGCCGTAGGCTGTGTTAACTAGTCCCTTGCTGTTTTCTCGAAGGAGAAACTTGACTGCAATGCCGCGTAGCGGTCATTGTCATAAGGCGTTGCCTTACCGCCTGGCGGTTGGTTGAAAAATGATAAACACATAGAGCAAGTAATAAAATTTTGTTTGAGTGTGCCATACTTATTTAATTTTGCAATAAAAATAGAAGCATGGCATATGTGTATAGCATGTACTTGTAATGTGGATGCTAATATCATTTTTGCATTTTTGTAGATATGCTAATGGATCGTTGAGATCGGTATGTGAAGCATGGCATATCTAGTATGTGAGATCTAGAAAGTGTTGCCAAATCTACGAAATGTTATTGGCATGCTTAAAAGTTATGCAAGCATGTAAAAATATATCAAGTGTGATATATTGTAGTCATGCTTAGTAGTAAAAGCATGTAACGGCTCTAATTTGCGAGAGCGTAAAAAAAAAATAAGATAGCGACTTATCTTGTGCCGATTTGGAGACTAGCGGAGTTATCCGAGCATGACGCTCCATTGTTCCGGCAAAGTACCTTACTTGAAAGGTGATGATTTCGCTAATTGGAAATGTGATCGGTGATTATATCTCCTTGAAACAAAATAGGTGATAAGTACATGAGTATGTAAACTCAACACTAGTATTTTGTATATACATGTTGCATATATACTTTGATGAGATTTTAGGCAAAGTGTATATGCGGTAGTTGATGATGAATAGCATGCATATATCAATATAGACATTGAAGTAGGCTAAACAGATTGAGTATAACATTGTCAAGATGTATACTTTTACTACAGAGAGCCGTAGAAGTATGAAAGACCCATTAATTAAAGATGGGTACGTATGGTATACACATCAATTCATTTGGACCTAGGTAGATATGCATGGTTGACTTCCCCAGCTAATTCATATGTGTATGATGTTCTGTTAGCCAAACTGAATTATGCATAATAATTATCACATGTAATTTGGACTTATGGCACAATAGTCATCAAGTGGTGGCATACATGCACAATTAACACAGGCATAATTGGCAAGGCATTTAGACATATGTTTTCACATGATAATTAGCTTATGTGTCCATAGCGGATGGGGAGGCACAAAAAGTCCATGCATAAACGGTGGGGGGGGCACAGACATATATCATGAAGACATGAACGTAATTAAACATGAAGGTATATGTATGTGAAGGCATCAAGCAATTAAACATGTGTAAGCAATGTGCATGTAATGTGTCTGACGACCTCATTATCGAGACATGTGGCTACGGACATGCACCAAACATATATGTGTAGGCTATGCACGTGGCTATGTATTCATAGGTGAGCTGCGTGCTTGCAGGGTTGCACACGTGTGTTAGGCACTTAAGTGAGATGATTGTAGTTTTCAGATGGCCATGTGCAGCTTGCAGTGGTTTATGTTTATAAACCAACAAGAAATCAGTCAGAGTCAAAGAAACTTATCTTTGAAGTTTGAACTGGAGATTTGTGCGGATAACTGAGGGCGGACCTATTGAGAATATTATGTAATTAGTTGAGAATATTATGTAATTAAGAATAGATTTCTTGTATCTTTATCTATATCCCTAGATTATAGGGTTTTCTTGTTGATCAAGGTTTGTATATCTGTATATATTGGTGATTATCAATAGAAGTAAAACAATTCAGTCACAATTATAATTCTTTTATGGTATCAGAGCAGGCAACGTCCTGACTCTTCTTTCTTCTGCAAATTCCTTTGCAGCCTTTATCCTTCTTCGTTTCCCTAACCCTCCATGGCTGGAGACGATATATTTTCTGAAACTCCCAATGGTGGCAGCGGCACCAGCGGCACCTCCTCTGATGAATCTGCAAATCCGCTATTCCTCCATCATTCAGACCATCCCGGTCTCATCCTTGTCTCCAAGAAATTGACAGGAGACAATTACAACTCATGGTGTCGTGCCATGAGGATCTCCTTGAGTGCGAAGAATAAGACCGGATTCATTACCGGTGCAATCAAAGAACCATCTGCAATCAAGAAACCAGAGGAGCATGCTCTATGGCAGCGATGCAACGACATGGTCTTGTCCTGGATTCTCAACTCTCTTGAACCAGACCTTGCTGATTCGGTCCTCTCCTGCACAACACCTCATGCAATTTGGGAGGACCTTAGGGAACGCTTTGCCTTGGGAAACGCCCCACGTATCTTCCAGGTTCAAAGAGACATCTACAAGATTGAACAAGGCCAATTGTCAATCGCTGCTTATTATACCAAGTTGAAAGCACTTTGGGATGAACTTGCCTCATACAATACAGTGGAGAATTGCACTTGTGGGGCACAGAATGACCGCACCAAACTCATGCAATTCCTCATGGGCTTGAATGAATTGTATGCAGGTACTCGTGGTCAAATTTTGCTAATGAATCCATTACCTTCTGTGAGACAGGCCTATGCTTCAGTAACTCAGGAAGAGAAGCAGCGAGAACTTGGTGTTGTTGCCCTTGCTCCATCCAATGCAGCAGCAATGGCCGTTCGTAACTATCCCAGGCCAGGATTGATACCTCGTCGCAATCCTGGCAACCCAGGATTGATACCTCGTCGCAATCCTGGCAATCAAGGCAGCAGTTCTCGCAATCACACTCCAGTTCAATGCACCTATTGTGACAAATTTTATCATACTGAGGAGACTTGTCACAGGAAACATGGCTTTCCACCTGGTCATCGGCTCTATAAACGCAATCCACAACAAGGAAATCGACCTCCACCACACAATGATGCCTCTGCTAATCATGTTGATTGCACACCTTCATTTAAGGAGCTGCAAGCCACACTTCCCAACCTGACTGAAGATCAATACACTCAGGTTATCGCTGCATTGAATCCGAAGCCACCAACTCCTCAGGCTAATGCCGCTTCTGCTACAGAGTTTGCTTCAAGTTTGTCTTTGGTGGATCCTAATCGATGGATAATCGATAGTGGAGCAACTCACCACATTGTTAATGCACCACATCTTTTTACTAACCACAAGAATGCATCTTTTCCTTCTGTTTCTTTGCCTAGTGGAGCCAAGGCAAACATCACTATGAAAGGGTCAATTACCATTAATAATGCAGTTTTGCGGCACGTGCTTTGTGTTCCCTCATTCGATGTCAATTTGATGTCTGTTGGACGCACTATAGATGATTTGCACTGTTCAGTAACCTTTTTTCCTTCTTGGTGTATTTTGCAGGATTTGGCTACGAGGATGATGATTGCTGTGGGTAAGCGACGTGGAAATTTATACTATCTTGTGGCGTTGTCTTCCTCCATTCCTACCACCCATCCCTTTGCCGGTCACATCACCATACCATCTGATCTCTGGCATCGCCGCTTGGGACACCCCTCTCCTGCTCGTTTACAATTTCTAGCCAAGAACTCTCTTTCTTTTGATTTTGATTCTAGTCATAACTGTGCGGTTTGTCCTTTGGCTAAACAGACCCGCCAACCTTTTCCTTCTAGTTTAATTAAAACTTCTCGATGTTTTTCCCTTATTCATTGTGATATTTGGGGACGTCATAAGACTCCTTCTCTTACTGGTGCTCATTATTTTTTTACTATAGTAGATGATTTTTCTCGTTTTACATGGGTTTTTCTCATGCGTCACAAAAGTGAGACGCAGCATTTACTTCGACATTTTTTTGCCTATGTTCAAACTCAATTTAATACCCATGTTCAACAATTTCGTTCTAATAATGGTGCTGAATTTCTTTCTTTACGCAACTTCTTTCACGATCAAGGAGTCATTTTTCAGCATTCTTGCGTTTACACACCTCAACAAAATGGTGTTGTTGAGCGCAAGCACCGACACCTCCTAGAAGTTGCTCGAGCTCTTCGTTTTCAATCTCATTTGCCTCTTCAATTTTGGGGTGAATGTCTTCTCACAGCCGCCTACACCATTAATAGGCTGCCCACTCTTTTACTTCACAAGAAAACTCCTTTTGAGATACTTTATCATAAACCTCCTGATTATTCTTGAATGCGTGTTTTTGGATGTGTAGCTTTTGCTACTTCTGTCAATTCTTCATCAAAATTTTCTCCACGTGCTCATAAATGTATTTTCCTTGGATATCCTATTGGTCAGAAAGCATATAAGTTATATAATCTTGAAACCAAAAAGATTTTTACAAATCGTGATGTTATTTTTTTGGAGGATACTTTCCATTTTCAATCCTCTTCTCAAGGGATTTCGTCCTCTCCTCCTCCTTCCTTGTCGCTTCCTATTCCTATCCTTGACAGCCCCATCTCAAATCAACCACCTCCAGCTCCTCCCTCTTCATCTCTCGAACCCGTGTCGCCCAGGATTGATACCTCGTCGCAATCCCCGCCTAGGATTGATACCTCGTCGCAATCCTCCAGCTGCCCTCCTTCCTCTCCTCTTTTGTTCGACACGAATACTGCTGTCATCAATCCTATTGACCAACCTGTTGTTCCCATCGAACAACCTGCCATTGAACCTCCTCCTTTGGCCGACCCAGATCCTCTCCTTGCTCCGCGACGCTCACAACGCCCACATGTTCCTAATGTCCGTCTCAAGGACTACGTCTGCTCGCAAGTGATTTTGCCTCCACACACTTTGTCATCTCCTCCGCCGAATCCTCTCAAAGGTACACGCTATCCTCTCTGCAATTTCATCTCTTATCAGCGTTATTCACCGCTGCACCTATCCTATGTTGCTGCTATTAGTAGGGATGAGGAACCTACTTCTTATGCTCAAGCTGCTTCTGATCCTAAATGGCAAACCGCCATGGATGCCGAGCTTGCCGCTCTTGTTGCCAATAATACTTGGACTCTTGTTCCTCTTCCTCCTGGCAAACGCCCTATTGCATGTAAGTGGGTCTACCGGATTAAACGTAAAGCAGATGGTTCTATTGAGCGTTATAAAGCTCGTCTAGTTGCCAATTGTTTTACACAGGCTGCAGGCATTGATTACCATGATACCTTTTCCCCCACTGCAAAGATGATTACAGTCCGTTGTATTCTTGCTCTTGCAGCCTGTCAAGCCTGGTCCCTTCATCAACTTGACGTTAATAATGCCTTTCTTAATGGGGATCTCAATGAAGAACTGTATATGTCACCTCCTCCTGGTCTTCGGCGACAGGGGGAGAATTATGTTTGTCGCCTCAACAAGTCCTTGTATGGTTTGAAACAGGCATCACGACAATGGTTTGCTAAATTCACTGAGGCAATACTTTCTGCTGGATTCACTCAATCAAAGGCCGACTATTCCCTCTTCATTCAGAAGGTTGGTAATTCCCTTACAGTATTGTTGATTTATGTTGATGATATTCTCATCACTGGGAATAATTTGGACTCTATTAAGGCTCTTAAACAGTTTCTACATACCCGTTTTAGAATTAAAGACTTGGGTGATCTTAAGTATTTCCTTGGGATTGAAATTGCTCGTTCAGGAAAAGGTATATATTTGTCCCAAAGGAAGTATGCGTTGGAAATCATCAAGGATACCGGTTTTTTGGGTGCCAAACCTGTTGAGTTTCCAATGGAAGAAACAAAATTGTCAAATAAGGGAGACTTGCTTAAGGATCCGGCAGCATATAGGCGTTTGGTTGGCCGCCTCATATATCTCACGATCACCAGACCTGACATTACCTATTCAGTTCATGTTTTAAGCAGATTTATGCATGAGCCACGTTTACATCATATGGCTGCAGCACTTCGGGTTGTCAGGTATTTAAAGTCATGTCCTGGTCAAGGCCTTCTTTTGCATAGTGAAAACGATTTAAGTTTGAGAGCTTTTTGTGATTCTGATTGGGCGGGTTGCCCCATTACTCGCCGTTCTACCACTGGCTATTGTGTGTTCCTGGGAAAATCTCTTATTTCATGGCGCACCAAAAGGCAGAAAACAGTCTCTTTATCAAGTGCTGAAGCTGAATACAGAGCTATGGCAGGTACATGTTGTGAGCTTACTTGGTTGCAAAACTTGTTTGCTGATTTGCACATACCTATTGCTAAACCTGCCATGTTATATTGTGATAATCAAGCAGCTTTACACATTGCTGCAAATCCAGTTTTTCATGAAAGAACTCGTCACATTGAGATGGACTGTCACTTCATTCGTGACAAGATAGTTGATGGGTCTGTTCGCACTAGATTCGTTGGAACCTTGCAGCAATTGGCAGACATTTTTACAAAAGCGTTGGGCAAAGAAAGGTTTAAGAATTTGTTGCACAAGTTGGGAGTTCTTGACATCCACTCTCCAACTTGAGGGGGAGTGTTGAGAATATTATGTAATTAGTTGAGAATATTATGTAATTAAGAATAGATTTCTTGTATCTTTATCTATATCCCTAGATTATAGGGTTTTCTTGTTGATCAAGGTTTGTATATCTGTATATATTGGTGATTATCAATAGAAGTAAAACAATTCAGTCACAATTATAATTCTTTTAAACAACTGAGACGACCTCAAGTTCAATTTGGTCAGATGGAAGTGCAGCGATCTCCGAATAGTGGGCGGTGAACGAAGTGAACACCAAAGAGTAAGGTGATCGACGTTGAAGCACCATGATGGTGAACGGGGTTCTAGTCACCGAAGCTCTGGGCAGCGGAGATCTCGTCAGCGGCGTTCCAATCAGCGGTGAGCCCGGCGACTGCCGGAGCTGTGGCTAGCCTGTTTGGCGGAGCGGGACCTTGACCGGCGAATGGCAGAGCCTTGGCGGATTGTTATGGCTAGCAGTGGCTCGTTAGCGGAGTTCGCAGTGGTTTTGAGCCAGCGGAGGAGCTTGGCTAGCTGCGGAGTTTAGTCAGTTGAAGCAGCTTTGGTCAGCGGCACAGCGGAGCTCGAGTTCAGCGGAGTTGGAGCTCGGTGGAGTTTTGGTGTCCGGACGACGCTTTTAGCTAGCTGAGGTGGCCAGCGGAGGAAGTTTGGCGGAGCGGAAGAAGTTTGGCGGAACGGAGCTTCGCTGGCGGTGGTGCTCTAGTTGAGGAGAAGTCGGCGGAAGAAACTGCCCGCTGGTGGAGCTTAACGGAACTTTGTTGTCGGCATTTTGAACGCTAGTTGTAGAGGTCGCTGGAGGAAGACTACCGCTGGGTATTGCTAGCGGTCTACGTCGCCGCTGGACTCCCTGGTGCGTCCAGAGGACCTGGCGGAACTGTTCAGCGGAGCTTCGGGTTCGGCGGTGCTTGAACTCAGCGGAGGCCGGCAAGCGGATCCTAGTGTAGCGGAGAGGAATTTTTGGCCTGTGAAGCTTTTGGCCAGCGTTCATGCTCGGAGGAGCGGAGGCAGTCCGGGGAAGCGGAGCTCTGTGCTCGGCGGAGTTGGCCAGTGGGATTTGGATGGCAGAACTCTTGGTGGAGTTCGGCGGAGGTGGGTCTTGCCAGCTGCGGTCTTGGTTGGCGGAAGTTACTGTCAACGGTAGTGGAGCTCGGATGGAGGTCGCCGCGCCAAGAGAAGTTTGAGCTAGCGGTGGGTTACCGCTGGGTTGTGCCGGCGGTGGGTATGCGCTGGAGGGCGGGCTTGGCTGTGTTTGCTTACAGTGGGCTGACGCTAGCGTGCCGGCGAGCTTGCTGGCGGTTCCGCTAGTGGTGTTTAGCGGAGATGGTGCCAGTGGAGCACTGGACGAAGCTGGGAGGAGCGGAGTCGCTGGCTGGAAATGTATCGCTGATGGTGCTCTAGCGGAGCTTTGAAGTTGGGCGGTGAACAGTGTGGCGGAAGATTTTCCGTTAGAGAGGAGCAGAGATAAAGTTGATGCTCGGTTTTGCTTTGTGTGATTGCTAAAACATGTGGTACGGAGAGGAGCTTGATGACCGGTGGTATGTGCGGCTGGTGAAGCTGAGCGGAAGAACTGCTGCTGATGGAGATTAGCGGCGCCTTGTTTCCCGCTGATGAAGCTTAGAGAAGCTTGCACAAGCCCAGCGGACTGGTGCTCATGACAGCGGCAGCGGAGGTATCGTCAGCGGCGGTGTAGTGTTTGGTCAGCCGGCGGAGCAGATCGTCGTCTTCATGCTTCGTTGTTGGGTGCCCAGAGAAGATTTATGGGTGTCCAGAGAAGATTTCCCGCCAAGTTTCCCTTTTTTTTTTCTTTTTTTTTTTGGAAGTTCAGCGTTGGCTAAGTGAATAGTTCATCGTTGACCAAAAGTTGAACAAGCCTTGATGGGCGTTGACCACATGTTGACCGGTGTTGACCAGCCATGTTGGGCGTTTGACCGGCCCCGATGGCGCAAGTTACCGCTAAGAATTTCAATTATATAACTCAAAGAAATAAATTATTTTGAGCTCGGTTAATATGACTTAACTCAATGGTAAGTGACGAAGTCTTTGTGTGTCGGCTTCCCACAGACGGCGCCAATGTTAACGTTTGGATCCGTTGGGGATCTAATTAACGTAAAGAATGAGAGAGAGAAAGAGATTGACACGAGATGTATAGTGGTTCACCTCCGCATGAGCGGGAGACTACGTCCACTTGAATGTTTAACTATGTGTGTTGAGCCTTGCGGCCTAACAAGATTACAAAGTGTGTAATGGAGTTGAGATGGAATGAATGGTGTTTAAGTGGGAGGAGAGTTCCTTTTATGGGTGAAGGAAGCCATCTCCTTTACATTGTTTTCGATGTGGGACAAGTAACAACTATTCTAGTGTAGAAAGCCTAGTTTGTGAGGGCAACTTTGCAAGGCTGGAAAGGTGGCTTCCCGGCGACGGATTTGCGACTTCCGGATACCGTAGCGTAGCTTGAACATAGGGTACAAGATGCCAGTAGCGGTTGGGCCCCACCATGGCTTGTGGGTGTCCCAAAGAGGGTGTTACTTATGCTTAGTGAGATAGCAAATACTCCATATTGTTGGAGGTATGTACAACTATTTTTCCCAGTCTCAAGTGTAGCATTTAGTAATTGAAACATATCCAATAGGCGCATCAAACCACACACAGAAAACCTACCAATAGCAATGTTTGAACTAGGATGAGAAATTTGGAAACTTACTAAAAATAATCAGTGGAAGTTGGCAAAACTTAAATGAACATGTATTAACCTTGTCCCTCAAGATATCATGTGGAACTGGAACCCCCCACTACAGACCTGTTTACAATTGCTAAAAATGAGAACCATAATGGTGTAACGTTACCACGTTCTATAAATTCAATGCGGCAGCTACCATGTGAAAAGAAGTTGCACTCACAAATCCTTAATGATTTATTAATTATTTTAGAACAAGGACATTTATATACAATCAGGCAGTTAACAAAGTCAACAGAGAAATTACATTTTCCTTCAAAGTGAGCTTACATATATACATATATGATGCATGGTATGTAGATATTAGATAGTAATATACACACACACGGCATGTAACATAAGTTTCAAAAAGTAAAGGATACACAAAATCTCCGCACCTTGCACTTCGGATCTTTTAATTCTGTGGGGTTTAAAAGCTTCCCACAGTTCTCATACTGATCTCCTCTTGCAGAGGTATAATCACAACCTTGAGTTGGGCACGTCCCCTCCACGAGCCTGTCAGCTAAAAACCGTGTGCAAGTATCACAATATAGCTGAACAACAGTAACTCAAGTTAACTCAACACATATTATAAACACATCTCAAATCACAATACTCAGCATGCACAAAACCAACCAAAATCGCAACGAAATCGATACAATTACAATCCAGTGAATGTTACCTGCTGCATTGTGTTCTCCGAAAGCCAATTATTCTCCAGCAGCCTATTGAAAATCGCTTGGCACACCTCAGTCTGCTCCGGCGTCGATCTGCTCCGGCGTCGAAGTTCGCCCGAATTTGTCAAAACTAATATTGAACCACTCATACAAAATCCAAGAACCATTTCCATCAAGCTCCAGATAAATTAACCGTAGTAAATCATCAAAAATTCACACATAAAATTTCACCGCGAGAAATAAAACTTACTTATCGCAGATCTCCTTGGGGCTACACTTGTCCTCCAGGGCTTTGGTCTCGGTGGCGGTGCCGCAGATACAGACGGTGTTGCATCCCCGGAGACGGCAGTAGCGAGCGAAGACGTCGGCGCTGAGAACGCAGCCGATGAGGGACGTTGTTGAAGTACGGCAGTGCGCTGGTGATGAGGACGTTGCATTGGCCGGGAATGGGAAGCTTGGGGCCCTCCTTGGAAGTAACGGCGAGGTCTCCCATGGCGTGCTCTCTAAGCTTCACTGAGGAAAGTGAGTAGATTTCAGAAGAGGTTACAGAGATGGCAAGAGGTTGGGGGTAGGAGTTTCGATGAACGAATGGTGGAGATCGGGAATGGGGTTCGAAACACAGACCCACAGATGAACTGGGTTTTCTGGGTTTTGCAACTTTTAGAATAGAAGGAAGAAGGAAAAACAGTTAGTCAGTTACTAGGGTAGGGAATAGGGCTTAGAGCTGCCGGCTGCGTTTAAGAAATTGGGGAAGAATTGAATTGAGTGCTAGGCTAGGGCTGCGTTTGAAACTTCAAATCCTGGAGTTCAATAGAAAATGAGAAAAAAAATTTGGGGGTTTTTTTTTGTTTTTGGGTCCACGCCTATTACTTTGCTGCAATTATTTATGGGCTTCAATGTATGGTATAATACTATAAGGGTTTTTTGCACCAACAGTGTCTAGAGACTTGAGTGACTGACAATATGATACCCGAACTTACAAAGTTATCACAGTAATACCCAGACTCAATTTTTTGTATCAGCGTCGTACCTGCGGCCATTTTCCGTCACGTCTTCATTAATTTAACTACGTGCAACGCACGTGACTCATTAAATGAGGTGGAAAAGACTGATTTGCCCTCAATTCGTTAAATTTTCTCTCTTATTCTCATCATCCTCTTCCTTGAAACAGATCAAATCCAAAACCCAGTTACACATTCATCATCCTCTCTGCCTCACTTTGCAAATGTTAGCATCCAAATCCAAATGAAATTTGAATTAGCTTTGATATATTCCTGAACAACCCAAATCCAAATTCTAAAAGATGAAGAAGATTATAATAAATAGATTTCTTTGAATTTCATGGTATGACTATTAAATCCATGATCCATTATCTCCACAATCTCATCCCTTGATCCGCTGTACCAAGCATATCTAATATTCGGATTTGTTGTTCCTGCTGGTCTCTGTTCTTGTTCTTCTCCATAGCCCATGCCCTGCTCAGATGCTTCTGAAGCTGCTCGTCCAAGCTCTTCAGATCTATCTGGTCCGCCCTCACATACCCGCCGCTGCCGGTGTCGTTCTTCTCCTTCATTTTTCAAGCTATTAATATTCAAGTACAGAGAAACAGGACAGACAAGGAGGGATAAAGGGTTTCTGTTTTGGGTTGTTTTGCTTATGTGTGTGTGTGGAAACTAGACAGAGAGTTGTCTCTGTGAGCTTGTGTCGTGCTTGTGCTCTCTGACTCTCTATTAATGGTGTCACCCAGACGAAGGAAGCAGGATTAGTAGAAGAAGTACTAATACTACTACTGCTGCTCTGTTTCTCTCGCTATCATCCATGTTTCTCTCTCTATCATCCATGTGGGCACATGGATTTTGCCTGAAGACGACTTGTGTTTCTGACCCACCTCACTCTTTCCTCCGAGTCCTCACTCTCTCACCGCATTTTTTCCCCACGGCCTGTGAAAAAACCCAAAATGTTTCGAACCTGGCCAGCCCGATCAGTCCAGAAATCGATTTCTTGTGCACCTCCACAACCTTCGTAGCTCCGCCCGTCGATCCCATACCCACAGCAAAGCTCTTGACAATACTATCGTACTCCTCACTCACATCATTCACTCTGAACATCATCACATTTTCGGTAAAAACCCCAAAATCATCTATAGAATTCGATTCAGCAGTTTCGCTCTCCCAATCACACTCTGAATCTTCATCAATCTGCTCACAGGAGTCGGAATCGGAATCGGAACCGGTATCGGAGGAATTGGATTCGGGGCGATCTGACCAGGAATCTTGATCCTTGACGATCATAGGAACCTCCTCCTCCTGGTGATAATCATCGGTGTCAATCCGGATCTGGGAATGGGGATGCATGACGACTGTTTTGGGATTTAAAAAAAAAAATTGGATAATGTATTGGATTGGGATTTTTGGAGTGAAAAAGTCATTCTTGCCCTTATTTTGTGACTCACGTGCGTTGCACGTGGTCAGGATTAACGGAGACTTGACAGAAAATGACCGCAGGTACGACGTTGATACGAAAAATTGAGTCTGGGTATTACTTTGATAACTTTGTAAGTTCGGGTATCATATTGTCAGTCACCCAAGTCTCCGGACACTGTTGGTGCAAAAAACCCAATACTATAATGGGTCCATGGGATCAATTCCTTCGGTTCTTAAGTGTTAGGCCTCGTCTGGTTGGGTTCACGGAAGGGAAATCGATTCTCTTGTCTTTCCCGTGGTGAAGGGAAACTAAAGTTCTTGTCAGATTTCATTTTTTGTGTTTGGTAAAGCAGGGAAAGCATTAAAGAAATATCATTTGATTTCCCTTCCGATGTTTGGTTGGTGCAGGAAAGGAAAGTAAAAATATATCAATGTTTCAATAATACCCTTCTATTTTAAAATAAAAACAACTTGGAATGAATTTTCAACACTACCAAGTTATTGCAATTAATGCTGGGAAATGGGATGGGAAACTCAATCCCATGAAGTTTGAGTGGAATGAGTTTACCCCCAACTTTCCCCTATGTCAGGAAAGCATTTCCAGACTTTGTGGTTACCAAACAATGGAAATGAATAACTTTCCTTTTCCAAGTCCTCAAATCTGCGAAACAAACGAGGCCTTAGAGAATCTCAGAATCGTAACCGAACCGTTCCATGTAAAACGGCTCGAGTCTTCAGAAAATGGACGTTTTCCAGTTTTCCACACAAGAAACTGAACCGAACCGCCGGTTTCGATTCTATCCAGTGTGATACTAGTGGTTTTCGGTTCAAAAATCTCAGTCCCAAGAGTTTGGGTGGTTTTTGAGGAGAAAAAAGAGAATGTCTTTAATACCCATGCTCGTGTGTAAGAAACTAGAATAGAATCCAAAGATGTGTCGAAGCTCACTAAGCCACTAGCTCTTCCACTAGAGAAATGAATGTTATTCCTTGGAGAGTAACCCAGGTAAATTTCCAGGCTTCTAGCACGAAGATCCATTTTTATTTGTGTCTTTATTAGATAAACAACTCAAATACTACAACTAGTCTTTTGTGAGTCGAATTTACAACTTCTCACTTACGAATGGGAGACTATTGTTTGAACCCAAAATTACATTTTTTCCTGATGAAGGGGGGACTCGAAAGAATCCGAGCCAATACCCGTGGCCCAAGCTATATATTTTCGATAAGTTCAGAAAATATTATTTAGAGGCTAAGTAAAGCCTACTTGAAGACTAAGCGATTTTGAGGCAAATCCGGATATTCATCGATTTACTATTAATTATCATATATTTGGTAATTAATGATGGTTTGTTTGGTTAATTACCAAGATCATGCAAGAGAGAACAATAACGTGCCCATGCAAATATTCATATATTCCCATACAATTAATGTGCAATGGTATATATGGAAGCATGCAATCATGCTTGATGGTGGTCAAAGAGGAATATATATATATGATGTATGTATGGTGACTCATGCATGGTTCAAGTAAGGAAGGTTCTTCATGCAATTAAACATGGCAACGTGCTGTCCTTTTCCACTTATATTCAAGAGTATTCATGCAATTAAATAGCATGGTGGGCCATCATCCTTCGCTACCAACAGAATGCAAGCAATTAAGTTTGCCTACATATATGGCAATTAAGAAGCATGGTGGACGTACAACAGTTTGGTCAGAAGCATGCAATCACCTTGCTTGCAATCATCAAGGATTATTATATAATATGTGTAATCTTGTGGTACGTATATATTGGTTCATTGCATGGCAAAGGGTCAATTAAGGTGAATTCCTTTGTTGCATGGAAAAAGCCAATACGTGGCTAACATATGAGACATATACAGTGTATGAAATTAAAGACTATTGCGTGAAGATACGAGTGCTCGTGAAGAGATATATTTGCAGTTAATGCATATCCTACAGTCCGCGCGCGACCAAGAGGAAGATTACGTTTAGGACTCCAAAAGGTAATTAATTTTGCCTAGAAGATTGCTACAAGAGAGTTAATCTTTGATTATGACAGATATCAAAACTATTCAGTGTTTTGATTTGATTCAAGGCCAATAACTGTGGCCTAAAATATAGTATTTCATTCTTATTTGGAAGGAGAATCTAAAGTAGCCTATATATAGAGGCTAAAGACGATATACAAGGACCTCTCTCGAATCAATCAATCCCAGCGATTACAAAGCCTCCCCGGAGCAAACCTTCAACCTTGTTGAAACCCAGCGACCGTACTTCTAGTCCTAGTCTCTCCGAGCCGACTGCCAGTGCTACTGCCACAGATACTGCCAGCGAAGCAAGGGTAACGCCCTCGCAACCCAGCGAAGCTAAAGATACGCTTTAGCAAACCCTGTGCTTTCTCATAACTTCCCAGTGATTGCTCTGCTCAACCTACAACGTTGAGTATCGATTTGGTGACGCGAAGAGATCACATCCAAAGTCCTTACCCGTAAGGCAAGAAGTCCTTTCCCGAAAGGCTAGAGAAGAACCTTGTGGCGAGGTTGGTGCTCTCCTCGTCCACAACGCTTGAAGAATAAGTCAGGTCAAGGGACTCCCCCGACGACTGCACCCAGCAGTGCTGGCACCCCTGTGCACACGCTCTTTCTAAAAAGACAGTTTGCACGCCAACTGGTTTTGGAGCCAAACAACTATGCTGCTAGATCAAATGGTACTGGGCACAAAGATCGGTTTTTATTTTTGTCTTTATTAGATAAACAACTCAAATGCTACAACTAGTCTTTTGTGAGTCGAATTCACAACCTCTCACTTTGAAAATACAAGGACAGAATATGATTTTCTGGAAAACGAGGATTGCAGTGCACTGATCAATCCTTACTGGGCAGCAGAAACCAAAATAACAAACTAAACACCAGATTTTGGTTACGCAGTGAAAACCTCAAGTATGAGATTAAAAACACTGCGGGGCTCTTACTCTTGAGAACCCAAAATAAAGATCATCATATTGAAAAGGATATGTTCTTTTACAAACTTTGAATAGCACTAGCTCGGCTATAAGATTCACACAAAATCTAATACAAAGTTTGTCTTCCTTCTAGAACTCCTTCACTTGAACGATCTTCAAATCTTGTTCTTCTTTCTTCATAGTCTCCCTACTAATCTCGAGAGAGTATTATGCATATGAAAATATAATCACAAACACTTATACATGGACCAAGTGTTTTGACTCTTTGTGAAGACACAAACTCAAACAAATAAGCAAGACCCTATCACCAATTCTTGCGTTTCTAAATCCCACTTTTTGCTGTGCATATTTTCTGAATATATATCAAGCATCAACGGCAAAACCTCTATCCCAAGATTCTGACTTAATTCCTCTTTAATTGAGAAAGAGACTTTCCATATAAGAAATACAATAAATCTTAAAGGAAATCAATTACACAATTTCATAAACAGAAAAATATCTTTAAATAAAGAAAGTTAAACCTCAAACATATTTTCCCATTTTGTATGGGAATGCCAACACACCAAGTTGATCAAAACTTGTACCTACAATCTCCCCCTTTGGCATTCCTATACAAAACATAAATTAGGACAAACTCTCCCCCTCAACAAGTACAGGAGGAATATCACAACTCTTCATCCATTCATTCCTGAAACATTTCTCACACATTGGTTAAAATGTATAAGATAGAATAACGTTATCACCGTTATGAATCTGCTTTCTCTCCCTTTTTGAATAGGAATGACAAAGATAACTTACGCAGCGGAAGCAATGTAGAAGGATCACAAATAGATGGTGCACAATAGACACTAGCCCAAGTCGAATCAATCAGAGGAAGATAGTCCAAGTATTAATACTCCCCCTAAGTGTAATCATGTTATGAAAGATGCAAGAATGAAATGCAAACACACAATGAGTGGGTTGTATCCGAATGCTAAGAACAGATTTAATTCGCATAGCTTTTCCAACAAGAGCAATACCACTTAACCATAAACAATAGTGCAACAAAATAAGTTCACACGAGTGAATTGATTCCGACAATCACAAGGTAAGATAGAGTGTGATCGAGTATTCTATACCTCTTGTTGTGAAGAGTGAACATATCTCAAGATGGGGTGTGTAATATTTGTGGAAACCTGAAAAGCAAGGCTCACATACGAAACACATTTAAGCACATAAACTTTATTCCCCCTTATAACACCGTGTGGGCATGATTTTGAATTTTTCTTTTGGCCTTTCACACAAAGTAACATTTTTGCTCAAGAAGACTACGACCCTTGTAACGAGTATTATGCTAGCAGCTCCCAAGTCAGATGACTTTAGGGTACTAGATGTAACAAGGACATCTCAAAGAGCACATCTACTCGAGTCAATAGTTTCACAATCCACCTGGGTGACCAAACTATTCCGTTTCTTCCCAATCCTCATATCGTTCGTCACGACCGAGGCATGTTTACTTTGGGAATAGCCTGGCCATGCTCCATTAACCAACTACATTTTTTTTTTTTTTTAATATCAAGGAGCAACCAACAAGAGTAATTTCGTACATGAGCAATGAGAACAAGCTAACCATCAATTAAGACTTACCACCACTTAGAGTATGTGTGCATGTGAGGTTTCAAGATTGTAGAGAATATGTTGTTCAAGCTCACAATTACAGAGTGACGTAAGTACAAGTTCAAAACGTGCTAGGCACCTTATTGCACACATATTTAAAGAAAAGAGTATGGCCCTTGTCAATCTAAGTTCAAAATAATCTGTCAGACACTCAGGGATACAAACCACTATTTTTCAATCCTAAATTTCCACAAACTGAACCTAACAATGCAGAAACATAAAGAAAATGCACCTATACTATCATGAAGACATACACCATGAATGCATGTAAAAATGAATCAAGCGAAGTGAGAGTATCAATACTTAGAGCATCCACCAACGGTGCTTCTAAGTGATTCAAATTGAGTTATGTCTAAAGGCCTAGTAAACGAATTAGCCAATTTGTGATCAGTAGGAACAAAAGCACGCTCAAGCATATTATCAAGATTATCCATATGAGTAGAAAAACGATTATTTGAACCTTTTTTAATCCAGATTTGCTTCTGCTTCGTTTTTGTTTCCAGATCCACAGGGATTGAAGCCAGCTTTGCAATCCTGGCGATCAGATTCAGACCCTCTTTCAACTCAGCTTGCAACGAGGCATGTGAGTTAATTCTCAACGTCTTCCTCTGATTTTGAGTAGCCATGCGAAGCATATTGCACCTAGGACGTATGTGTCCTAATTTTCCACAATAATGACAAGTAGGAATGAAATTTTTGGGGTTGTTAATATACCTGGGCTGACACACAGAGGTGTGACTGTCAGAACTTACCTGAGAAACTTTTTGATAGGTTTGAAGGTCCAATTTACGTTCTGGTCTTTTGGGCAATTTGGGACCAGAATCAATGTCATCTGAAGCATGTGATTGACCCAATGAATTTTCACCTTCCACACCTTTTACAAAGGTCAAAGGCTTGCACGACTCACCTTCAAACCCTAACCCTTCTCTGTTGCCGTGAGTTTTACCAAATCCTATCATTTTGGAGACCTTTTCAGACCCTATGGAGAACTTGTTGAAGCTTTCCTTGACTTTAAGCAACTTATCCTGCAATTTCTCATTTTCAAGGGTTAGTGAAACATTTAAAGTGGATTGAGCCTTGACTTCAACCTGCAAAACTTTAATTTTATTAATGAGATCACCATGTTCCTTGTCCCCAACTTCAGACTTAACCTCATCCTGCAAAACTTTTATCTTATCAACAAGGTTAGAACGCTCAACATTCCATTCTTTTAGAGAAGTTTCAAATTGTAGCTCAATTTTTTCTTTTTCTTCTCTTAAAGAATCAACTTCTTTTTCAAGTGTATAATTTTTCCGAAGAACAATTTTCGAAGCATGATATAATTGTTTACACTTGACATTTGTTTCTTCATCAATGGTATCATCTTCTAAGTCAGAATCATCAGATACATCAATATTAAGAGAGGAAGTAAGAGCAAGATTTACCTCTTCACCATCTGATTGAGAGCCTTCATCACTATCACTCCAAGTAGATTTTAGAGCCTTGTTTCCACGCAAATTATACATTT
The DNA here is from genome assembly GCA_024704745.1 of Rosa lucieae. NCBI lineage: Eukaryota > Viridiplantae > Streptophyta > Magnoliopsida > Rosales > Rosaceae > Rosa > Rosa lucieae. The sequence continues at coordinate 38,580,390 of CM045498.1, forward strand.
TATTGCCACAATCAGCAAGGTGACCAATTCCACCACACTCAAAACATTTAGGTTTATTAGGCAAAATTTTCGAAGAGTTTCCAAAGGATTTTTTGTTTTTCAGAAAATTTTTGAACTCTTTTGTCAACAACGATAAATCCACATAATCATCATCAACAACATCTTTCTTTTTAACAGAGGAGAAAGCAATATTTTTTACCTTTTTCTCGGGCTTGATCCTCATCTCAAAGGTTTTGAGATTACCTATAAGTTCGTCAAGAGAATAGGTGTCTAGGTTTTGAGTCTCCTCTATTGCAATTTGCTTGGCTTGAAATTTTGAAGGAAGAGCTCTGAGAAATTTCTTGACTATTCGATGCTCCTCAAATGGATCATCAAGGCTACAGCATTGGTTTGTCACATTGAGAAGTCGAGCATGAAAATCATCAATTGATTCATCTTCCCCCATGGTCATGTTCTCAAATTCCAATACGAGTCTTTGAAGCTTCTGACCTCTAACCTTCTTGTTTCCCTCATAAGTAACCTGAAGTAGATCCCAAGCTTTTTTGGCTGTGTCACAGTGGCTAATTCTCATCCTCTCTTTCTTGGACAAAACTGTGAATAGTGAATTTCTTGCCTTAAAGTCACAAGTTCTATCACGAACTTCTTCTTCTGTCCATTCCTTCCTAGGTTTCAGAACCCTTGTAGAGGACCCTTCTACTTTCTTTGATTCTTCGGCCTTGGTTGGGTGTTCCCATCCATTCTCAACTATATTCCACATGTTTTCATCTTGAGAGTAGAGAAAAGCCCTCATCATAATCTTCCATTGTGAATAGTCTTCACCATCAAACAAAGGCAGGCAATTTATAGAACTAGGGGCTCTGTTATATTCACGTTCCATCCTTGACCACGGATCAACTAAAAAAGCTTTAGAACCTGCTCTGATGCCAAGTGAAAATACAAGGACAGAATATGATTTTCCGGAAAACGAGGATTGCAGTGCACTGATCAATCCTTACTGGGCAGCAGAAACCAAAATAACAAACTAAACACCAAATTTTGGTTACGCAGTGAAAACCTCAAGTATGAGATTAAAAACACTGCGGGGCTCTTACTCTTGAGAACCCAAAATAAAGATCATCATATTGAAAATGATATGTTCTTTTACAAACTTTGAATAGCACTAGCTCGGCTATAAGATTCACACAAAATCTAATACAAAGTTTGTCTTCCTTCTAGAACTCCTTCACTTGAACGATCTTCAAATCTTGTTCTTCTTTCTTCACAGTCTCCCTACTAATCTCGAGAGAGTATTATGCATATGAAAATATGATCACAAACACTTATACATGGACCAAGTGTTTTGACTCTTTGTGAAGACACAAACTCAAACAAATAAGCAAGACCCTATCACCAATTCTTGCGTTTCTAAATCCCACTTTTTGCTGTGCATATTTTCTGAATATATATCAAGCATCAACGGCAAAACCTCTATCCCAAGATTCTGACCTAATTCCTCTTTACTTGAGAAAGAGACTTTCCATATAAGAAATACAATAAATCTTAAAGGAAATCAATTACACAATTTCATAAACAGAAAAATATCTTTAAATAAAGAAAGTTAAACCTCAAAGATATTTTCCCATTTTGTATGGGAATGCCAACACGCCAAGTTGATCCAAACTTGTACCTACACACTTACAAAGAAGAGACTATGCTACTAGCCAAATAGTACTGCACACAAAGATCCCTTTTTATATGCATTTTTTTCTTTTTTAGATTATGAGAAAATTTTTGATAAGATGACAGAGCTGAAATATGAATTTTCACATTCACCTCTAAAACAACAGCTGAAATATGACATTCTTAAATTTAAAAAAAAAAACTGCTGAAATATGAAGCCCGAAAGCCTCATTCGACAATTTTTATCATCAAACTTCCAAATGATGTACTGTTTTGTTTACGACACACCATTAGAGTTGTACATGCTGTCAAATACACGTATGTCCAATTGTCCATTTCTTCTCCACCAAAGCGATTGACGGCTCCAATTAATGAAGCTGCTCTTATTGCTCATCCAGGTGCTACAAAGGTTGGGGCAACATTTGCTTTTCGTTCTTATCTTTCAAATTATTTGGAAGAGACAGATTGTGTGTCCTAATCCAGCCACACTTCTTAGGGGCCCTATACTTGATCAAAAAGGGTGCAGAGCATTAACTTTTGGGGATTCCAAATGCAGCCAAGGATTTTCATCAAGTACCTTTGGAAATAATGGGTTTCAGGCAGCAGGTGTAAGTCATCTGCCTCATGTCACCAAGGCCTACCCTACATAGCTCAGGATGCTATCAGCGTTCTACTAGTGTAACATGAAACAGAGGACAAGAACAACATAAAGGAGATGATCTAAACAACGATAGCCCACCACGTATTCTAAAAGCTTCTGAGGTCCTTGCTTCCACAATTATCATCGTTAGAAAAGGACCCAAACAAATGCTACAAAAGTGGAATTATATGGCCATACAGCCTCTATGTACATTTCCCCAGAATTATCAACTACAAAAGAGACTAGATTATCAAACTAAAGTAGAGGTCATGGCCTGATGCATCAAACAATGATGTAATGAAACTCAACCATAGTTACTACCCTAAACTAACTCCACCAAAAAAATGAACTTCAGCAGTATCAGCAAAAGATAAGTTGGCCTGAGCCAAGATGGTATCACCATAAGGTGATAATTTCACTACCATTATCATCAGAGGGTGATGGCTTCACTGCACATTATCACTAGAAGGTGATTATGGTCATCAGTACATAGGGTAGAAAATGTATCACCAGAAGGACAGAAGGTGATAACTTTCACTGTAGACGGTCTTCTGTCCAAACTACTTTTCTCCTCAACGCATTGACATCAAAGTTCGAACCTTTCTTTCCCTCTCTGCCTTCTTAGCACTCGGGGTCCTCTTCAGCCTCTGAAGTTTTTCCAAAACCACCTTCTCAACTTTGTCAACTGAGTTCAGTAGCTTCTTCTGTGGTGTAACGAACTCTCCCTCATCAGGCTGATTAGCCACCTCTAGCAGAATTTTGTGCACTTTAAGAACAGAACTAGGTGGGCAAGGTCTCTTCTTAATGGTTGAAGGAGTAGCAGCAAGAACTTGATGCTCAGGAGAAGCATCCTGAACTTGTAGAGATGGAAATTGATCCTCTGCAGTTTCGCCATTCTCCTCACCCAAGCGAGCTCTTCTCCTCTCAACGGCCTGAATAGAAAGTACATAGTGCAAGGCACTTATTAAACATACCCTATAGATCCATAGTGGCTGGTAATAAATCATATTATGGAAATAAATAAGAGATGCTAGTTTCATAAATGAAAACACAGAGTGATAGAACCAAAACGTATGTTTCGTAAACACAGTGCAGTTATGAACCAAATAAATAGTGTTGAAACATAAAACTTGACCAAGTTTTTCATGTCCCGTTGGAAATATTTATATAGAGAGAAAATGCCAGACGAAGGAATGGCATTAAAGAGAGGCATATACAAAAATAGAGTGAACTTTACTCCAAAATAGCATTACTTGTTTTACAACTAAACAACAGCACTAGAGGCAAGTTCGATAATGAAGGTATGTGATTATGAACCATATAAATGACACTAGTTTCATAACAAGACTGCAAAGAGAGGAAGGCTGTTAATTGAATATCTAACCCAAGAAAGCTGGGACGCATGTATAAAAATGAACCACTAAATCAATAGAATAAAACTCTTTGATCAATAATCCAATCAAACAAAGAAAAACCAAGGGGTAAAAAATGAATCACTGAAAATATAGAACACTTTTACTTACGAATAAAGCCAATAATACACCCAAGAGCATGAGATGAATCCAATGAGACTCTTTGTTCAACAAACCAATTAAACCCAACTGAGACATGGTAATCCAGTGGACTCTTTGTTCAACAGACCAAGAAAACAGCATTGAAAATGTGATATGAATCACTACAAGTATAGGACACTTCGAGTTTCCATTAAACCCCTTGATAAAACTGAGACACATTTGTCAATAAACTGCATAATGAATCCAATGAAATTCTTCATGAAACAAACCAATCAGACTGCAAATATATATAGGTTTGATAATTAAATGTAATCAAACAGAGACCCAATAACTCAATCAGCCAGGAAATCAAATTTCTTCTTCAATTTACGGATCAAACAACACAAAAACGAAAGAGTAATACATGACTCACTGAAAATAAAGAACACTGCAAGCTTAATAATCAGAGACACATATATCAATTAGCAACAAGGTGCCTGACCAAAATTTGGGCTTACACAGAAGTCGGAGAAAGTGATCCTTACCCTGATAATCGCAGTTATATCACGGAGAGGGGTTCTTGGATACCAAGAAGGCAACACACTGTTCGATCCCCGTCCCCTTCTCCGGCTAGAAGTTCCGGCCAGCACCACATTCTGTTGACCAATCGCGGCTCTCGGTGTCCTCATACCTCCTGCGGCCCATAACCCTAGCCGTCTCTGATGCACCGGTGTCGCTAACGCCCTCCGCCTCGCCGGCGATTCCAACGACTCCACGCGCTGATCGATTAGAACCGCAAGCGAGCCAGATCGCCTTTGAGAAAAGGCCTCCGCAACGTCAAACGGGCTCTCAAGCCTGAATCTAGACTCCACCGGCATCTTGATTCAACTGAAAAAGTTCAAAAACCAGATCAGATCAATCAACTAATTTCATCGCTCACTCAATTTTTCAAGAAACAAAAACACCGCCGGAGATGACATTTTCACCGGAAAATGACCAGTCACCGGCGACTCAGAACCGATCTGAGTGAAGAAAAAGGAGCAAAGATTGAAGAAGAAGAGTTGGTTACCTGAACAGCGCTAGGGTTTCTGAGGCTCTCTCTCTGTGCGTGTGTGGGTTTCTTTAAGCTCTTCGTGGCTTTGAGATTTGAGGTCCGAGGGCAAATTTTTCAAAAAGACAAACGAGCGGTATTATAGACCTCTAATCCCAAAACCCAAATTTTTGGCACGTGCGAGGTTCTGTTCATTCAAATTTCAAATTTCATTACGAGCGGGATTGAAATCTCCAGCGTACATCTGTCGTCGTGATTCATTGAAAATAGACGTTGTTAGATGTTAATCACGGTTAGGTTAGTTAATTAAGGCGTAATGGAATCGCCTGCACGTGTTAATCTTACTGCGTTTGTATGGCTGCAGTGCTGCACTCTCACAGCCGAGTCCTATTGCGGCACGTGGGAAATGATAGATGCAATTGTGGGATGCCACGCGGATCCTAGGGGAAATGACTGAACTAGCCTTGATTCTTTGAGCTCTTATACGCTTTGGCTGGAATTTGCGGAGGACGGTGTGTGTTGATGGCTTCGCAGATTCTGGCTGCGGCGGCGGGGAGGACGGCAGCGGCGGCGAGGCGGCAAGCGGTGAGCTGAACGGATGCGGCGGCTTCTAGAATACGGCGGCTGCTAGAGCAGCGCCAGCGGTCGTATCTGAAGCTCGGGGTTAAGGCGCGTGGCTGCAACGGCTTGTCGTACACTCTCAATTACGCAGGTGAGGCTTGCCGAATGCCGGTCCGATCATGATCCGTGATTTTCTGTGCTTGGATTTTGTTTTTGGTGATTCTGGTGTTCATAGTTTCGTTAATTTCTGTTTGATGTGTAGATGATAAGGGAAAGTTCGATGAGTTGGTTGAAGATAAGGCGTGAAGATATTGATCGATCCAAAGGCTCTGATGCATGTTATTGGAACCAAGATGGATTTTGTGGATGACAAACTCAGGTTAGCCTCCTCTCCTCAATTCATTTGGGGTTGATTGAAATTGAGAAAAACGAGAAATGATCACCTGTGATTTTAGTTTTGGGATTTCAGGTTCGTTTATTCTTCAGAATTAAGAAATTGTGCTTTGATTTGGTTTAGTTAATATGCTTAGTTTCATTATAGAGAAAACTAGGTTGGAGATGATCGATTTTCTTCCCTGGTAGAAATGGAATAGCTCCTTTGTGTGGCATTGTGGTTATAACATAGCTGATGCAAAGAGAGATAATCGGTTAAACTAGCTTGTAAATATGCTAAGGAACTCTTTGAGTTTCTTCTTCAACTGGAGACAATATGAAATTTTTTCCTGATTGGATGAATTAGGACCGAATAACAACCCACAACAAACTCTTTCCTGCTGGAGATTCCCTCCCAAGGCTGATGTTGCTAGAATAGGTACAACTATAATCACATAAAGCAATATGAGTGAGCAATGCTTCCCATTGACTGTACCTCTTCATTCTCAACTAGTGATATTAAGATTGCACATTTTTTCATCTGTACTGATGGTAACACTTTAGCCCCTGCCATCATGACTATCTTCATGGAGTTCACTGTGTAGCTATATTGATTAGATTCGTGTCTGTGAAGATAACATAGGATGGAAACCTGGATGTTTTTGATAAAGAATTTTACTCACTGAATTGTTAAGTGGCATTTACATCTCATGGTATATATACATATGCTTTTTTTGATCTAATATGATCACCCTGTGTGCATAAAGCTCAATGTTAGGAGAGGTAACGCTGCATATGCACACCAAACCTTGAAGAAAGATGGACTTTACTAGTTATTCTGATGGTTTAGACCACATAAATTATGCATGTTATTGGGACGTTGACTAGTCTGAATTAAAAACGAGGTGGACCAATTCCTTGTTGGTTTGATGAAAACTTTTTAATTTTAACTGCTATTTTTCATCTCTTGACCAGGCGATTGCACTTCAATTTAGTTAATCAACATAAATTTTTGCTCCAGTTATATTTTCCCTTCCTTGTTTGCTCACACTCAAGTTTACGTTTTGGCAGGTCTGAGTTTACATTTATCAATCCCAACTCAAAAGGACAATGCGGCTGTGGTGAATCTTTTATGACAACAGGTAGTACTGGAGCTACTAAGCAAAGCAGCCCCTAAGCAATTATGGCATACTTGTGATGAGCCAAGACTTCTACTAACAATTTTTGTGCTGGCGGTGGTCTGTCATTTATAGCAATCACTGCTGACATGGGTTTCAAGTTCATCTTCTCTGTAAAGCTGATTTCAGATAATGTTGTATACCTGTAGTTTCTGTGCTTGTTGAACTGTATGAACTTTTGTAATGGTACATGTTAAAGCTGCCGACTGTTGGAGTTGGGGCAGTGAAAAGAAGTTGTCATGGGAATCAATAAAGCTCTCCTTATAGACCTCTAATCCCAAAACCCAAATTTTTGGCACGTGCGAGGTTCTGTTCATTCAAATTTCAAATTTCATTACGAGCGGGATTGAAATCTCCAGCGTACATCTGTCGTCGTGATTCATTGAAAATAGACGTTGTTAGATGTTAATCACGGTTAGGTTAGTTAATTAAGGCGTAATGGAATCGCCTGCACGTGTTAATCTGTCTAAATGCATTGTTTTAGTTGCAGTCTCCATGTCCTGTGATTTGGAGTAGCGTGCATGGCGATAAGTTAGGCATTAAAATGACCTTTTGATAAACATAGAGAAATCAAATTCTTTCTTAGCCATACATGCAGCCAATCTCATCTTCCTCTTATGCTTGTTAGTTGTGACTCTTTGTCCAATGTAAAACTTTACATTTTTATTGTTTTGGAAACATGCAGAAAAAATAAATGACTAGAGTTCTGCGTGTGAGTTAGCTATCAGCTGTAGGATTTGCACAAAAAATTTTGTGTTTTAAGTTTTGGGCATATTTGAGTTTTTTATTTCCTTTTTAATTTGGATTTTTTTTTTTTTATAAGAGTCTAAGTAAGCCAAGCTATGTATTTTTAACACTCGACTTGGCTTGATCTTAAATTTTTCGATGTTGAAAGAAATTAGAAAATTTTCATAATAGTTATATCAAAAACTACGTATGAGATTAATTATTAGTACATAAAAGGAAAATACATTTTTATTTAGTATAATATTTAATATTTTTGGTATTCTTTTAAATATCTAATTACTGTCAAATAAATTCTAGCAAATAAGCCAACATATTAGAATTGGTTCATAAAGATATATGAGTTGTTTACAAGGTTTATGACTCGATGTTGATTATAAAGTAGTTCATGTATCTTGTGAGGCTAACAAAGTAGGTCATGTCTTAGCAAATCATGCTTTGCACTTGAATGAGAGTCAAAGTTTGTTGTTGCTCCTGAGTGTGTTCGGGATGTCATTCTAAGTGATTGTAATCACTAATTGTTTCAATGAATTTCAGTTCAAAAAAAAAAAAATGGTTTATGACTGGACTTGTATTGTAATATTGTTTCACGCCAATTTACAGGACCAAGACTTTAATATTTCAATTTAGAATTTTATTTGGATTTATTTGATATATATGGTTAAATCTAGCTTTTGTTTTAGGCATGTTATTATTCAATAAAATTCATAAATTAAAAGACTTCTCTTACATATTGTTTAGGGTTAGATATTGGTCTACTTTTATCTATTAACTTTCACTACATTATGAGTAAGTTAAATACGCACCCAAGAAAAACACAACAACAAAAAAGTCATTACCTAAACAATTATATTCTTAACCACTGCAAGTGGCTTAGTGGTTCTTGCCTAGTTCGGTGTGCTCCCAAACTAGGTTCGAACCCCGAAGCTGTCAAAGTGGTCAGACACTGTGCTGCAATACACAGTTAGAGCATTTCACATGCGCCGAAGGGGTTTATCTTAGGCCTAGGAAGCCTTTGGGTTCCCCTTAACAAAGTCAAAAAAAAAAAAAAAAAACAATTATATACTTGTGTATTAGTCATAAGTCATAATACATGCAGAGAACTGAAACCAAGATCTTGGAAGTCTGAACTAGGGGTGGGCAGAAGCTGAACCGGAGGTCCAAAACCGGCTGAACCGGCCCGGAAAACCAGCTTGGGGACCGAACCGGATGAAACAGGGGGGAAAAATGAGTTGACCGAACCGGACCGGATTACTACGGTCTTGGACCAGGTTCAGCTTGTGAACCGGCCGAAAAAAATCGAACTAGTCATAATAATTAATATTTATTTAAATTAATATTATTTATATTTATATTAATATTATTTTTAATAGTTGTCGAATTCTGATTGGTGCAAATCCGGTTACACATACTCCTCATTGCACCTGATTGCTTTCATAGAAGAAAACCTAGCTGACTCATTTTGGCAGCTGATGCGCTAAAAGCAAGCGCACAATTTAACCCTGAAAATATCGTTAGTAGTATAAGTAAGTAGGGATCGTTCTATTCCGGGGATTGAGGGTACACTTGTAATTGTGTAACAAATAAAGAAAAGTATTATTTACAAAAATAAAATAAAGAATATAAATATATACAATTGTATAAACAAATAAAGAATTAAAATAATAAAGTATTATTTACAAAAATAAAATAAAGAATAGAAATATATACAAGTAACGAAATAAAAGGGGGGGTTTAGGTATTATAGAATTGAAAATTAAAATAAATAAAATAAAGAAAATGTAAAAACATATATACAAGGGTGGATCGCAAGGAACAAAGATCAAAACCACATCCATATGCAAGAATCCAATTACAATTCCTATAGTTGATTTTAAATGTCATGAGAGAGGAGTTGATCATGTGAAACATTCGAAAGCAAATGATTTCCCATATTTTACTTTTCAATGCTAATTAACCTAAGCGAAAGCACCTAGATTAATCCTATCAAACATGCAATCAAGAAAGCTAGTCAATCATGACATGTTCAACGCATTAGACATAGAGAAAGGCTATCAACTCAAGTGTACAACTTAGTATGGAAAAGTCCACCTAATTGCAATCCTCTTTAATTAAATTCGGTCTTTGCACAAAACCTTTCTACTTTGATTCAAGTTTACACAAAACGAAAAGTCGATTTCATGTTCTTAAACCTAGCACCAATTATATCAAAACCCTAAGTGTTTGCAACCACATAAGATTAAAATACAAAAGTTCTCTATCATGCAAATTTAATTAAACAAATCCACATAAGCAACATAAAAATCAACATATAGAAATCACAACTTTATCTCAAAACATATAAACGGGCTTTAAACTTTGCCCTTAACATTATTTGTTAACTAGAATTCATAGTTCTACAAATCTAAACAAAGAAAACCAAAAGAAATTATAAGGAAAAAGATAGAATTACACCATGAAGGGAGTGGATGATGAAGAGCTTGAGACGTTGATCTTGAATCTTTAAAGCAAGACTTCACTATCACGGCACAAGGTGGATGATGACGGCTAGGAGGCTTCATGGCTTCTTCTTCTCTTTGCTTAAAAATGCAGAAACTTAAAACTAGAGAATGGAGAGAAAAATGGAAAGGAAATGGAGAGACAAAGAAGATGAGATGGATGAAGGAATTGGTGTTATGAAATGGTGAATTGGTCTCTATTTATAGGCTTCCAAGCAACACTATTTGGCCTTTAAACAAATCATAATGGGTTAGGTTTGAGCACTTAAACACTTGGTGGATTTGTTAGGTGAGAGCACTTAAACACTTAGTGGATTTGTTAGGTGAGATCACTTTCTCTTCCTTTATTCCTTTAATTTTTATCTCCACTAAGAACTCAGTTTTAGCCTTTGACTTCTTCATATGAAATGTTCCACTATGAGTGTAGATCATTGTGGTAAAATTTCAGAATGTATTGCCATGTGGTTGGGCCGGAAATGCTGCTGGACCTCTTACAGGTCCGGTTTTCCGGTTTTGCTTCTGTAGAAAATTGGGCTGATTGTTTGAAGGCCTTCCACTCATAGTTTGCTCTGGCACTCTTCATAAGAAATGTTCCTTTGGGTGTCTAGAATGGATCTGGAAGGTTTCTGCTCATTTTAAGTTCATTTAGTTAGGCGGCCGCTCCTACTTCTTTTCTTGGCTTGGTTTCTCCTAGCCGGAGTAGGAATATGTGTAAAATTGATCTTTTAGTACATTTCCATTTTTCTCCATCATTTCCAGGTAATTATGGACCTAACGCTCATTTCACCTTCATCTACTCCAATGTACCTAAAAATAGAAATTGAATTAAAAATCGATTCAGTTAAGGAATTAACTAAGCAAAATGTGAGGAATTAACTATTAAAATACCGCATTAAAATGCTCCTATCAGCAGCCTCATTTCGTCCAGACCCTCATCTCTCTCAACTCATGGCGACAGCCGCTCTTCTCTCTCGACTCACAGCAATCGAACGCCGACTGAAGACGCCGACCAGGGACGTCCTCACATCTCATCTCTGGATGGAATCGGTATGGGTTCACCTTGATTTTGAGTTAGACTTTGGATCGATTTTGGGTTAAGCTTGTTTATGTTATTTCAATTCTTACTTGCTTGCTTCTTCAGTTCTTTAAATCGATTTGGATTTGTTATCACTGCTTCTTAAGTTTGTTTGAGAAGTCTGAAATCATGATTGAGCTGTTGTGTATATAGTGAGTGATGATTTTGAGATTTCAAGTCTTGATGTTGTTGATCTGTTGATTTCAGTTGGTATTTGATTGTTCTTGAATTATCAGGGAAGTGGAGCATCACAAACTCCCGATGCGACACCAGCTGGGTCAATCACCGGAACTTTGGCATTTAGTGGCACTAAAGTGGTAACTGCAAACCAGCCTGTTGTGTGGATGTGTACCATCATTGAAGAATTGGAAAAATGCAGCCAAAGTGTCGATCATTTGATGGTTAACATTGGGGCATCAATGAAGAAAAAATTCGACAAGTATTGGTTGAAGTTGGAGGACTTGAACCCTATTTTGCTGCTTGCTGTGGTATTAGATCCAAGATACAAGATATTGTATCTTGAGTTCTTTTTTCCTTTGCTGCAGCAAGACATGAGCTTGGTCTTGGAGATGATAAATGATGTTAAAGGTCAATTGTGGCAGCTTTATCATGAGTATGCTAATTCTGACCCTATGGCTGCACAAGCATCATTTGAAGGACACAGCCACCTAATCAATCAATTTCTAATGTCGGAGAGGAGGATAGTCATGCTGCATCAATGAACAAGTTCTTGAGGCTTAGGAAGCACAAAGATGTGGTTGAGATAAGGAACGAAGTCGACAAGTACTTGCTTGAAGCTGCTGAAGACCCTACCAATACAAAATTTCAAGTTTTAGATTGGTGGAAAGATAATTCTGCTAGGTTTCCAGTTTTGTCTAAAATTGCAAAGGATGTCTTTGCTGTTCCAGTTTCAACGATGGATTCAGAGGCTGCTTTAGCCTAGGAAAAAGGGTTGTTGACCCATTTAGAGCTTCATTGACTCCTACAATGGTTGAGCCGTTGAGGGGCTGGTTTGTCTCAGTGATTGGTTAAGACGTGGTGCTTTTAATGAGTANCAAAGAGCCGACGAAGATGAGTTGGAGCTTTATGGTGAGCTTGAGAAGCTTAAGTCAGGTAATTTTTGACTTTATAGTAATTGTTACTTTGAACATATTTAGGATTAATTTCAGTTTACCCCCCTGAGGTTTGGGGGTATCATCATTTCACCCTCTCTACTTTCAATTTTGAATTTTTACTCCCTAAACTTTCCAATTTCAATTAGCCGTGTCCAATTTCTACTATTCTGTCCAAATTGGACGTTAAGTTTGACTTTTGAGGGCTAAAATGGTCATTTCATCATAAAAAAAATTTCTTTCTGTTTTTTAGTTTTTTTTTTTCTTCACTTTTTTTTTAATATAATTTTTTTAAAAATTTTGTCTTCAACATGTACACCACAAGTTATAATAGGTTTATAAAAACAAAAAATACTGTAGGTGGTTGAAAGCCGCTCGCTGGTCTACAGCAAGCAAGGCCAAGGAAGAAGAAGACAAGCCGTGCATACCATCCACCCTCCACCTTGAAGATTGCTTTCGAAATTCAAGAGACCATATCATCACTTCATCCATCTCATCTTCATCACGGTGTAATCCGATTCTCCTTGTACCTTTGCTTTGTAATTTTCGTTGGTTTGCCTTAGTTGACACATATGTATGAACAAGTATTGATTTCTGAAATTTTATGATTAATTGTTAATTTTCAGATTCATATATTGTGATTTATGGTTGCTTTTGTGTAAGTGTTTGATTGAATTTGCATGATAGAAATCGTTTGTATGATAATCTTGAATGGTTCGAAACATTTAGGGTTTTTATGTGAATGTTGCTATGAATTTGAGAGCATGAATCAACTTTTTGATTTTGTGTTCTTGAATCAATAAGTAGTAAAGGTTTTGTACAAAAACCGAATTTAATCAAAGGAGATTGCAATTAGGTGAACTTTTTCATACTAAGTTGCACATTTGAATTGATAACCTTTCTAGATGCTTAATGCGTTAAACATGACATGATTGACTAGCTTTCTAGGGTTTGATTGCATGTTTAATAGGATTAATCTAGGTGCTTTCACTTAGGTCAATTAGCATTGAAAGTAAAATATGAGAAATTGTTTGCTTAGAACGTTTCACATGATCAATTCCTCTTGCATGACTATGATGAACAATGATGAACATGAATTAACTTTGATTATAAATTCCGATTTGATCTTTGTTTGTGCATTTCATTTGCATTTTTTATGTTTTTGCATTTTAATTGTTTTCTTTACTTAGTTTAATTTCCGAAAATCAAAACCAAAAACCCCCCTAATTTCGTAAATATGTATATACTTTGTTATATTTTTGTAAATATTATACTTTGTTTTAATTTTAATTGTTTGTGTGTCCTACATTGACAGGTGTACCCTCAATCCCCGGAATAGAACGATCCCTATTTATTCTATACTACTAATGACATTTCAGGGTTAAATTGGTCGCTTCCCAAAAGCGACATCAATCAATCAGCATTCAATGTATTTAATGTAATTAGTATTTCTGTTGTAACTCTATCCCTATATAAAGGGACTATGAAATGAAATGAGCAGACCATTCCAATTGTCATTTTACTTCAATAGTTTTTTATTTTTATTTTTATTTTTTTTATCAAAATGTGTTGATCATGAAACAAAAACATAAATTGCCTCCAAACTTAGGAAGGATTCAAAATTGAAATTTGTTAGAAAGGCGCGACGACTGGGCTTTATGCATTGCATCTTTGACTGTGAAAATGGCTTAGGAATAATCCAAACTAGCCTATATAACTGTAGCTCAGAGCCTTGGGTCAGCCATCTAATTTTTTGTGTGTCTTCTCTGTTTGTATTTAAAATTGAAAGAGTGTGTCAGTCTAGAGTGAGCAAACACATTTTCTTGTCTGTTGATTCTGAAACTAAGAGAAAGAAAGCTCTGAATTTGAGAGGAGAAGTTTCTGAAACAGAGAGAGAGAGAGAGTTCAGAGTCCTTAGTGAGAGAAATCTATCTATTTTTTTTTCTGTGAAAAATGGTCGGAGAAGGAGTATTCTGTCACCAGGTGATTTATAAAGAAGGGTTTTAGATTGATGGGAAAATTCTCACTCTTTTTTAGCCATTTTCTTTGTTGTTTAATTATGTGAGGAAAAAACTGCATGTGTTTGAATCTTAGAGAAATTCTTGTTTGTGTTTTGGTCAGTTTATTGATTCCTTGATTCTCAGCTTATGAATTGAATTGTATCAGTGCCGCCAAAGGACCATGAGACATGTGTTCTCATGCACTAGCATTATGGGGAGACGTCATGGCGCCAACAAGATCTGCCAGTCAGGCCTTAAGAACAGGTTATAATTGTCAATTTCCCCTGTTTTTCAAAACAGAGCTTGTAAAATGATTAAATTGCTAATTAATGGGTCTGCCATGCATGCTAAAAATAGGTACACGATAACAGATGAGGTGGCGGCTTCAGATGATTGGAAGTGCCCCAGATGCTGTGGGAATTGCAACTGCAGTGTGTGCTTGTAAGACTAAAATGTGTTGCTTAATTTGCTATATTTGTATTCAATTGGTTTTGTATTTGCTGGTGTTTTCGATTGATGGGCTGATTAGAGTAATGTTAATTTCACAGGAAGCGACAGGGCAAAGAACCTCTCAGTCGTAGTATGCTTGAACCCGAGAAGCCTTCAGACCAGGTTTGGCATTGCTTGTGTTGAAATTGGAATTGCTGCATATTCATATTGTTCATGTCATTCTGTTGGTGAAATTACAATAAATTTATAATTTCTATATGAGAAACTCGTTGACAAAAAGCTGAGGCGCGGGTATCTCGCTCTCTTTAAGGAGATTCAAGTCCTCTGCGGAACAATGCCGGTGCACCAAAAATCTCTTGACTCGTCCCCTCCAAGATACAACAGCCCAACAACAAGTTGTGTGGCTCACACCAATCTGCACAAATTGGAGGAACCCAAAGCTCCACCAAAAGAACACCTTTCTTTGGCCAAGAAACACACAAGACTCTTTTGGGGGATTTTGGAAAGAAAGTTGATGGGTGAATAGTTGAGTAAAAGTTTGATGTCTTTTAGCATGCAACAAATGGTGCTATTTATAGGCTCTTAGGACACTCCCTACCATTAATAGGGTAGTAACCAAAAGCCATATGTTACAAGAATTAAAACCCAAAATAAATCAAAATAAAACATCATGAGTTACAAAATAAAATTCAAAATAAATTCTGAATTTAAACACACAAATAAATTCAGATTTTAAACACAAAATAAATTCACCCAAATTTAATTTCAATAATAAATAAAATATTAAAATGTAACAACACATTCTAAATTTTTTGGGTTTATGCTAACTTTGAATTTTAACATAGGAAGAATTGTCTGAGGCAAATGGAGGGGAAGAAGACCAGAAAGAAGACGTAAAGGGCAAGCGGAAGTCCAAGGCTCCCAGAGGCCCGTAGAGTGAAAGCAAAGGAGGAAGTACTTAGGGTTGAACTGTCTCTACCTTTGGGGGTGCCCTTAACAACCGTTGCGGGCATTGCACTAGATCCTCAGGATGTTGGACCTGCCCTACAATTTATAGAGTTCTGTGACGCCTTCCAAGAGGTAATCTAAATCTGCTTTGAATATTGGACTAAACGTTCCTCTAAATAATCTTCTTTTGTAAGTGGCACTTAACTGCTTAAATGCTCACTAAACGCATGTGGTGTATCATAAGAAATTTTATACTTGGTGTATATTTGATTTTGCTGTTGTGTTAATTTATTGACTTAATGTGTATCACTAGACCCAAATCTCATCTTTTGAGTTTTACTTTAGGTTCTTGAGTTCAGCACAGCAGAAGCTGAATCTCTTCTCCGAGACCTGATGCGTCAAGAATACTCCTCAGTAGTTCTATTTCAAGCCAAACTCCTGTCTCTGATACATAAAAAGAAGATCGGAGAAGAGTAAGACTTATGTCTACTAACTAACTTTTATGTTGCACTCAGTAGAACATTAAATGAGTTTGTACGTATATGTACACTTAGTCTTAATTGGCTTGACAGTTTTATCGAAAATTCTATTAATATCAAATATATATAGAATGAAATAAGTGACCATCAATCTTATTTCCTTTCAGGCATTCGGACGAAAATTCATGGTTAGAAGTTTTGAAAAACTGCTTCTCCAAGTCTCAATTCCGACTATAGCTCACAGATTTGTTTAGTAGAGAAGTTGACGGATACGACTCTTTGCACTTCTCCTTGAAGCTTAGAGTGCCGGTTTGTCAGCTACGAGCTGAGCTGTGGCCGGTCGGATAATCCGAAGATTGAAATCGACGTTTCGGGTTGGAATTCGGGTAAGAGAAAAAGAGAGGATGAGGTAGGAGAAGAAGAGAGCGAAGTGACGTCGTTTAAGTGGCAGTCTCAGCCTCAGACAAACCCAAAGCCTCGGAGCTCTTCAGAAACTTGGCCGAATGTGAAATTGTTGAGTGAGGGAGAGAGAGCTTACACGGGGGTGAGCAAGTTCTTTCTCAAAGGGATCCTGCGGCTACGATCAGTGCCATTCGTCAGTGTGTTCGCTCTGGGCCGTTGGATAAGGCTCGCTTGGAGGTCTTTCAGAAGCAAATTGAAATCACCAAGGCAGCTCGGGGGTCGGACGGCCAATGTGGTCCACGCTTGGTACGGCGCGTCGTCTAGAGATATACAGGGTGAGGAAATTTGGTTAAAGAGGAAAAAATGAACTAAATGGTAAAAATTAAAGTATTACAGGGTGAGGAAATTTGGTTAAAGAGGAAAATACAAAAGATGCGAAATTTATATTTTAGACTATTTAATAATTTTTTTTGTAGTGTAAACTTTTTTATTTTGGTTATATAGGAGGAAACTCATTTCATTTCCTCCCCCTCCCTTGCTAATCCACGGGATTTCGTGTACATTTTTTTTTTTGAAGAGGTAGTTTTCTTCTTAATTTAGTGAATTTAATTTTTCTAAAAAGAAAACAAAATATCCAATTTCTTCTCAAAAAAAAAAAAATCCAATTTTTCTAAAAAGAAAACAGAATATCCAGCTGGCATCCATCTGGCATGCCAGCTGGCGTCCATGTGACTCTCCTCTTACCTATATATTCTGAGCCTGAGGAGAGAGAATCTCCTCCACTTCTCACAATTCTCACCCTACTCTCTCTCTCTCAGTTTCTCCAACCCATTTCTGCATTGCTTTTCTGTGCCCTATAATATCTGGTTGCGTCATGAGTAAGGTTGATGACGGGTCGTCTCCAATCGGGTCGGAGTCTTATCGGTCTCCAATCGGGTCGGAGTCTTATCGGACTCCGTCTCCGTTTAATCGGACCAATTCGTCGATTTGC
This sequence comes from Rosa lucieae, assembly GCA_024704745.1. Classification (NCBI taxonomy): domain Eukaryota; kingdom Viridiplantae; phylum Streptophyta; class Magnoliopsida; order Rosales; family Rosaceae; genus Rosa; species Rosa lucieae. The sequence goes on from CM045498.1 coordinate 38,598,043, forward strand.
TTCCGACCGCGCAGAGCTGCTGCCCCTGCCCTAAAATCCCAACCCGGATTTCTCGATGACGTGGCCGTCAATCTCAGTAGGGTTTTCGTACTCTCTGTCCTAGATTCCGAGTTTGTTCTCGAGGCCCTCAGGACAGAACGCGAAAAATTCGCAGAAGAATTGCAACGCCAGAAGATCCGTACTCTAATGTCCATGCGGTGATGTTCTGACTTACATTTTCTATTTTTGATTTTTTGATTTTTTTTATTTCTGTTTCTTAATCCTTCTTTGTGTTTTGGGTATGTGTTGGTTTTTAATAGGTTCTCTGCCTAGAAAGTACCATGTTGCGGAATCGATTTCGAGGGTCAGGAATCCCTACCCCCTTCAAAAGTTCAGCAATTGTCGAATCTGGTAAATGGTTCAAAGGTTAGTAAGCTTCCTTTTATGGTGGTTCATATTTCCGTTTTGTATATTATGGAAGAACCTGAATGTAATGATGAATCTTGATACAGGCTGGGAAGTTAGCAACAAATGATTTCTGCAGGTAGTTTCGATTACTTGTTGGGGAGCGGTTGCTGCGTTCTGCAATTCCTGAGATGCGTGGCTCGGAACAAGGTTCTACTTAGGTTTTATTTTTCTAGGTGGGCATATAGAAATGTGTTTGTCATGGTCTAGGAAATTGATAGAGCATGTGTAATCTCGTTTCTTATAAGTCATACTAGGATTAGAGTGAAATGCCAACAATACAGTATAGCGAAAACTGTTTCTTTTGGGTTCCTTGTTTTTTCTGTTTTTGTTCTTTTGGTTCACCATATCAATGATGTAGCAGATATGCTTCCAACTTTTATTAGTAATGATGTTCTGGGTATGTGATGCAACCTGGCTTACACAGCTTTGCACCTTGTAGCTACACCTTTATCTATGAATCTGGCATTGAAGTTGAGTATTTTTTATTTTTATTTTATTTATTTATTTATTTATTTTTTATGTTCGTGAGTTCTTGCTGACATGCTCTTAATTTCTCTAGTGACTATCTGCTAAGATCTATTTGTTATGATCAGACATGAAACTTACGTATGAGCTTGCTTGCAAGTTCAAGTTAATATCTCAGATTTAAAACAATCATGTTTGGAGTTTGATTACAACCTTATTATTTCCCATTGATAGGAAGTTTATGTTTCTTGCATAACCGGTATAAGTTCTATTATATACAGATATTCTGTAATTAAGGGGAGGTAAATGCCATATTCTTATACATATTACTTTCTCTATATTCAAGTATTTTGAAGAAGAATATTAAGTTACACGGGATTTCAAAGTCTATAACCAAGTATTCAAGGATATTCTATAGCAATTGTACTTTTTACATGATGTTCCTCTCTCTCTCTCTCTGTGCGTTTGCGTCTCCTAAATATTAATGCTACGGTGTTCAGAAATTTAGGGAGCCTTTGTTCGCTAGCCCCTTAAGGAGTCTGACCATGGTCTTTTGTTGACATCCATTTTCTCTGTTCTCTATTTCCAATCGGGTCATTTCTGTTCTATGACCCTAGTGTGTGTAAAGATTATGCACATGGTGTTGGAGTCAAATATCAGCATAACTTTGATTAAGAGGTTCAGGGACTGATTCTACAAACTTGGGAAGTTAAGTGGACCCAGAAGGTACCTACGGTATAGAAGTACTTATATAGCCAGATGCCATCATGTTGGAGTCACATATCACCGTGACTTTGATCAAGTGGTTCACATTGATATAGCATATAACAAGTTGCTGAATGTGATACTGGTTTTTAGAATTCCTTAGCTGTAAGGATCGAATTTTTTTTACATTTGGTAAAGCCTATTATAAGTTGTAACAATTTTCTTAAACCCTGATAGTAATTATACGCACATATTCTCTAAAATGGCATTGTAAAGAAATCGTGGCCACTGGTAGTGCTGCAGTGCTTTGTATTATTTGTTAATGTTTTGCTACCATACTGTGGCTATGGTTAGCTTTTTTAGGAACATATTGCTGATATTATACCTCAAGTGACGCCCTACAGCCATTGCATATTAATGTGCCTGTTGTAATGAAGCTTTTATACGGTTAATTCTTTATCCTATTTATGCTGCATGGTGTTGTTTTCGGATGATGGTTTCAAATTGAGGGGTGACAATAAGAGATTAAGATTTCATGCTCTTCCGAGTGCATTTGTGGGTTGAAAACTTTTTTCCCCCCTTAGATGAAAGAAGAAAAAAAATGCATATAGTAACTGCCAGGAGATGAACTTTCTCAATTTCTCCTACTAAAGCATCATTCATACATGTGTGAAGTATCTTGGGTATCAACACTTGGTACATCTAATTTTGAAAGTTAAGGAAGAAATATTTAGTCTATGTTATTACGTTTTTCTGGGGATATCTCTCACATGTCGCTTACCCTGCAAGTCAGACATAGGGGACTTGTGTTCATACAGTTGCTGGGTAACCCTTCTACAAATATATAGTATACTGTACCATGTCAGTGCCGGCTGGTATGGATATACCTTGAAGTTCTCATGTGCGGGATACGATTATTGAAGATTTTTGTGTTATGTTGTGGAATCTTTAGTTTTCAATCTGTTTTGAGTTGGTCTCTACTCATAGTCTGAATAAGGGGTTTTTCTGATCTTCAGATGGCATGTCCTCTCCAGTATGAGTACACACTCTTTCATCAGGAAGTACTTATTTTGCAGGTGTTAACTTAAACAAAAAAAAAAAAAAAGAATTCTGCTTAAAAAGAACAATAATATTTAGAAAAAGAAGAGATTTTTAATCTTAGATTATGGCTTTCTTGGGCTGCAGTTGCTGTTGTAGGATGGTGGTGAAAATTGACTGCTCATAAAAGGAAACCAAATGGGCAGGGTGCCTGGTTTTCCGTACTTAAATGCTTCGGTTCTATATCGCTGAATACATTGGAAGCCATTAGACAACGTATGGCTCTGTCAGAGATGAGGTATGATGTTACATCAGTTCTCTAACATTGAAACAATTCTTGGTCGAGCACTTTGCAGTTGCTGAGCATGTAAATTAAATATTAGTAACATGCATATTTGATTTAAGTTCGACTTAAAGAGTTGATGTTTGAGACTATTTCCTTACTGATGGGAAATTTGCTGCCTTGATAACTATGTATTTTTCCTTAACCAAGGGGATATAATTGAAGTAGATGTAGATTCATAATTCAAAAGGGAGTGTGTGTGTGTGTGTGTGTGTGTTAAGATTCTAGGGGGGCATTATTTCTACCTCCACTTTAGAGAAGTAAATCATAAGGAGTCGGATCTGTTGTCTTATGTCGATATGAATTTAGTTGAGACACAAATTGTTTGAGACACTCTTATCTGGTCACTTCTATGTCTGATATAGAGATTATACACATATTGTCTTGGAATCGATGACTTTGAGTATACTACTTGGGAAGTGAGTGGAACCTGATATAAGGTTGACTTATATGCGCTTTTTAGGTACTGCATTAAGGTACATTGTTTATTGTATGCCCTTGGATCTTTATTGTTGAAGTTTGCTTTTACGCAGAAATGGTGTGTGAAATCTCGGGGTCTGTTTAGCCATCATTGAAGGTTTATCGCTTTTGAGCTTGTTTTGTAAGTCAAGGATAAGGTCATTGTGAAGTTCATGAACTTTTGTGGACTGGATATTTTGAAGGACTCTTAAGGAAGGTAGGAGCATACTTCATCTGAATTTGGATTTGGATTAAAACATGGTAATCAATGTCATGTCTTTTATTCCTTCTGATGATTGTACTATGTTCCATCACTTCCATGCAGTGCTGTGAGTCTCTGACTGCTATCAGATGAGGGTAACAGAGTTATGTCAGATAGAGATGGAGCGAGTACCCTGAGTAACCTTGAATAAGAACTGTCAAATAGTTGTTGGTGAGCTCTGGACTGTTCAAGCAAACTGTAATTTTGTTGATACATAAATGACTAGAATATGAGTAGTTTTCTTATGCGTCATATTGTGGGCATAAAAGTCACTTTAGAGAGAGATCAAAGTTGCTACACGAAGTAATAAGAATCAGGCTTGTTGACGTACCTGTAAATACTGGATCATAAGATTAGAGGATGGAACTTTTTGTTGTTCATTATTTGTTGATATAGCCTACAGTTGCAGTGGTAACTCCGTCCACTGATATTGTTGGCTGTTATGCCGTGAGTTGCTATATCCATCATCTTTGTAACTTTGGTTGCAAAAGTTCATCTCAAAACCGTAGCATATTATGCGGTAGAACAAGTAGAGCATAAGATCATGTGCGGCAGCATTTTCATTCATGTTTGTGTGACAGCATTATGTTGAGCTGGGAAAACTATACGTTCCAAGTGCGTATAGCAATTTTTCTACTGTTTCAAAAAATCAAGTCTCTCGCACAGGCATGCATGGTTCTCTGGGATTAGTGCCAACCATTTTTAAGAGCCACCCCTGGTTGCTGAAGTCGTGATCTTCATTTTTTTCTTTTTTTTTCTTTTTCCCTTCATTTTTGGCAAAGTCCTTAGGTCCTTGCCTATCAGACGTGATGCTTCCACTAAGCCGAATTGCCGGGTTTGTATGCCATCAGACGAGGTTGGGACTCGCATATGCTCTCAGGAGAACAAACGTTAAAGCTGTATGGTGTTGTATTGAAGAATATTGGCCATCTAATTTGTTCCTCCCAAAAAAATTCTTACCGACATTAGTTGCTTGTTAGAAGGCTTTTATGGGCTGGGGATGATGTTAGTCACACTCAAGAGTTCTTTGGGTCACGTCTGAACCTGGGATGAGTGGAGTAAAGCTTAGGCATATTTGGAACTCAGTCAAGATTGTTGCACTATACAGGTTCTAAATTGGCCTGACCTGGTTCGAACTCAAAGCCGAAATATGTAATGAGCAAACGACTGTATTGCCGACTATAGAGATGCTTTCATTGAGCCGTTGACCATACCACACCTCCATGGGAACTAGATAGAGAAAGGATTATTGGATTTGATTGCTATTAAAAGCTTAACCAAGAATGGCAATGAGGCGGGTTGGGGATGGGGATGGGGATCACAATACCATCCCTATCTCCGGGGTCATTCTCCACTCCCATCCTTGCCCCAATCTCCAATAAAAATATATTTACAATTCCCTGTTCCCATCCCCACTAGGGACTAAGCCACCAAATCCATCATAAATCCTCAATAAGAATTTCATAAATAAAATAATTTTTTTTCTCATATTACCTTTTTAAAATCAAAATCTATAACAAATAAAATTAAAACATGATTAAATTTATAATTCAATGAGTGCAAAAGTCAAAATACCATTAAAGTAAAAGTGTAGCCATTAAAGTAAAATAGTAAATGTATATATTTGTGATTATATTATAAAAAATAAATTAAAATATACATAAAATAAATATATGTATATATTATTGGGGCTGATTTGGGGATGAGGATCACAATATCATCCCCGCCCCATCCTCAAGATAGCGGGGATTGGGGATCCGCATCCCCATTCTATATTTGTCCCCAAATTCTCCCCCCCATTAGGGGCAGGTATCCAATGGAGCTCCACCCCGCTGGAGATTTTGGCCATCCCTACAGAGACCCCCTGAGCAGTCTTGGCATGGTTTCTACAAGCATTGCAAGCCCTAAATTGGAATTCCAGTTTGGAGTGGCAGTACACACTTCTTTGTGAAGGGAGTACATTTACCTGGTTGAGAAGAAATTGACATGCACTAAATTGGCCGTTGCATTTGTGGTATATAAATGCAACTGCGCACTGTCCCCTATGAAATTGACAATTCCCTTATTCCTGAATCACATTTGAAGGATTCACCGATTGATTCTATATTGGAATACCAATACCCCAGCTGACACCTCTCCTCTAGGCACTACATGCATCATAACTAGAACAACTAAAACAGTACTAGCACTGCATCCAAGTTTTATTTATTCATTGTTTATGTCTAAAGTTCAGCGGTAGCTAAACTTTGGTTAACGCTGGTCCGGTGGGAGGACCGCTACTTGTGATATTCTCAGAGCTTCTGCTACCTATCAAGTAAAATATAGAGGGCGTCAGAGGGAGACCGCGTTGGGCGGTCTTCTCTTCTCCGATGCCTAAGTTAGTCAATGTATTTATGTTGACAAAGTAACAATAGGTAAGTAGTAAATGCGTAATTAATGAGGACAGAGGAGAGAACCTTTTATAGGTGAGGAAAGAGCTGATCTTCTCCATGTTTTCGATGTGGGACAGATGTGCTTCAGTTCCCATCTTCTGGAGCTTATAATGCTATCTTGGCACGGCGCGTGGCGACGCGTTAGCTGTGATCTGGGGGTAAGCCGGGGCTCAGGCGGTAGCCTGCTTGGCTGTGTTCCCGTACGTTACTCCGTTGACGGAAGTTGGTACCGCTGGCGGTAGCATGAGCGTGGCTCATTATAGCTAATTATGTTTGCAAATGCTCATGTAAGTACAAGTCCCCCAAGTCCCCTGTCAAGGAGGGCAATCTTGGTTGGGGAGTTGCCTAGCGGTTCGAAGCGTTACTTCTGCTAGACTTGCAAAAACATAATTAGCGTCAGTGCGTTGTCAACCATGGACTTACTGAGCAAACGCTTTATACCCTTTCGGGTGGGCCCCTGCTAGGTGATGCGCCTAAAGCAAGCGCATAATTTAACCCTGAAAATATCGTTAGTAGTATAAGTAAATAGGGATCGTTCTATTCCGGGGATTGAGGGTACACCTGTCATTGTTAAACAATTAAACAATTAAAATTAAAACAAAGTATAATATTCACAAATATATTCACAACTATAAACATTATTTACGAAAAAAGGGGGGATTTTGTTTTTGGATTTTCGAAAATAAAACTAAGTTAACAAAATAATTAAAATGCAAAAACATAAAAATACAAATGGAGTGAGAGAACAAAGATCAAAAACCGAAACATATGATTAAAATTGATTCAAACCCTAATATTGTTCATCTAAGTCATGAGAGAGGAGTTGATCATGTGAAACATTCGAAAGCAAATGAATTCCCATTTTTTACTTTTCAATGCTAATTAACCTAAGCGAAAGCACCTAGATTAATCCTATCAAACATGCAATCAAACCCTAGAAAGCTAGTCAATCATGTCATGTTTAACGCATTACACATAGTGAAAGGCTATCAACTCAAGTGTACAACTTAGTATGGAAAAGTCCACCTAATTGCAATTCTCTTTAATTAAATTCGGTCTTTGCACAAAACCTTTACTACTTTGATTCAAGTTTACACAAAACGAAAAGTCGATTTCATGTTCTTAAACCTAGCCCATTCATATCAAAACCCTAAGTGTTTGCAACCACATAAGATTAAAATACAAAAGTTATCTATAACGCAAATTTAATTAAACAAACCCACATAAGCAACCTTCGAATCACAATAATATGAATCTGAAAATTCTCAATTAATCATAAAATTCCAGAAATTAATATTCATTCAAACACATATGTCAACTAGAACAAAACCAACGAAATCAAAGCAAAGGTTACAAAGGAGAATCGGATTACACCGTGAGATGGAGATGAGATGAACGAATTGAGGATGTGGTCTCTTGAATCTCGAAAGCAAGCTTCAAGGATGGTGATGGAGGATGATGCTCACGGCAATTCTTCTTCTCCCTTGGCCTTGCTTGAAATGTTGAATGCACTAGAGGATGGAGAGAAAATGGAAAGGAAATGGAGAGACAAAGAAGATGGAATGGATGAAGGAATTGGTTTAGGAAAATGGAAAGGAAATGGAGAGACAAAGAAGATGGAATGGATGAAGGAATTTGTGACTAAGGAAAATGGAGAGGAAATGGTAAGACAAGGAGATGGAATGGATGAAGGAATGTGTGATTGAGAGTGAGAGGAGAATGTGTTTAAATAGGGAAGAAAAAGAAGAGTGAAATGATGAGATGAAGAAAAATAATGAAAGTGGAGTATGAAAGTGGTTTGTAAAATATGTAAAAGATGAGGTAATGATGAAAGCAAAGCATGAAGGTGAAGAAATGTGGAAGTGATGATGATGTTTTAGAGTAGAAAAAATGTATCCAAGGAAAAAGAAATGCTTTCTTCATATGGGTGGGAAACATGAATATGTGGTGTTGAGCTGTTTTCAGGTCAGTTTCTTCCCCTTTATTCCTTCAATTATTTCTCCATCAAAACTTCAGAATGAGCCTTCGACTTCTTCATAAAACATGTTCCACTATGAGTGTAGATCATCCTGACAAATTTTCAGAGCTTTATTCCATGTGGTTGGGCCGGAAATGCTGCTGGACCTCTTACAGGTCTAGTTTTCCGGTTTTACTTCTGTAGAAAATTGGGCTGATTGTTTGAAGGCCTTCCACTCATATTTTTCTCTGGAACTCTTCATAAGAAATGATCATTTGGGTGTCTAGAATGGATCTGGAGAGTTTCAGCTCATTTCAAGTTCATTTGGTCAGGTGGCCGCTCCTTCTTCCTTGCTTGGCTCTGATTCTCCTAGCCGGAGTAAGAAAATATTCAAGGTTGACTTTTTAGTGCATTTTCATTCTTCTCCATCATTTCTAGGTAATTATGGACGTAACACTCATTTCTTCTTCATCTACTCCAATGTACCTAAAATTAGAAATTAAGTTAAAAATCGATTCGTTAAGGAATAACTAAGCAAAATGTGAGGAATTAACATTTAAAATATCACATTAAAATGCGCCTATCACTAGGCCCCCAGGGAGTCCCCCATTCCCCGGCTAAGATAGACCTCCGTTTGGTGGGTGTATTGTTTGTTGAGGGGAGCTGCGTTGAGCAGAGGGTGTTGGGTAGCGAGCCCAATATTTGATACCCATGTGGCGGGGGTCAACGTGCCTGATCAGGGCCGTTGAAGACTGTTGACGTGTCCCCTTACTTTGTCCCGGAGTACCATGGTTTGACTGCAACGCCGTGTGGCGGTCGTTGTCCATGTGAGACGTTGCCTCGGGAATCGCCGATGGCGGGAATCCCTCTGTTGAAAGAAGTCTGCTAGCGGTGTTACACTCAGCGGAGACTGTCGCGTTCAAGGCGAAGATGGAGACTTTCCGCTAGTGGAGTTGCGCTAAGCGGGGACTCTCCCTTGCAAGATGGAAAGGGAAAGTTCCGCTAGCGGTGTTGCGCTTAGCGGAGACTGTCTCGCTTACAAGATCGAAAGGGAGAAGTTCCGCTAGTGGTGTTGTGCCTAGCGGAGACTGTCACGCTTGCAAGATAGGAAGGGAGAAGTTCCGCACTAGCGGTGTTGAGGTTAGCGGAGACTGTCTCGCTTGCAAGATGGAAAGGGAGAAGTTCCGCTAGCGGTGTTGCGCTTAGCGGATACTGTCTCGCTTGCAAGACGGGAAGGAAGAAGTTCCGCTAGGGGTGTTACGCTTAGTGGAGACTGTCTCGCTTGCAAGACGGGAAGGGAGAAGTTCCGCTAGCAGTGTTACGCGTAGCGGAGACTGTCTCGCTTGCATGATGGGAAGGGAGAAGTTCCGCTTAGCAGCGACTGTCTCGCTTGCAAGATGGAAAGGGAGAAGTTCCGATAGAGGTGTTGCGCTTAGCGGATACTGTCTCGCTTGCAAGATGGGAAGGGAGAAGTTCCGCTAGCGGTGTTGCGCTTAGCGGAGACTGTCTCGCTTGCAAGATGGAAAAGGAGAAGTTCCGCTAGCGGTGTTGCGCTTAGAGGAGACTGTCTCACTTGCAAGACGGGAAGGAAGAAGTTCCGCTAGCTGTGTTGCGCTTAGTGGAGACTGTCTCGCTTGCAAGACGGAAAGGGAGAAGTTCCGCTAGAAGTGTTGCGCTTAGCAAAGACTGTCTCGCTTGTTGATTGGTGATCTTCTTTGATGGTTGCTTTGGATAGATGCTTCGTCTGACGGTGTCCGACACGTGGCCAACATGTACTGGGTTAGCGTGTGAAATGAAGTATTCGCAGCACGCCCGTGTCGTCGCCATTAATGCGAGTAATTATTGATTTTGTAACCGAGGCGTCGCCTCGGTTTATCCGGAGAGTAAGTGCGAGCTTGGGGCACGTGTACGGTTATCGTGAGATGTCGTTTTTCAGTGGACGGTCTAGATTGGGTTGATGTTAACATAAAAGAGAGAGAAACTTGGTGGTTTGGCACTTTGTACTTTGAACTAATATCGTCGTCTTCAAGCTTTGCTCTGAGATTCGAGAAGAAGATTTCTACGATTCCGTGAAGTTATCGATCTTTGAAGGACAAAGATCTCCTGCAGCGAAGACGAGCTCCTCGATCATACCAAAGTTTCCATCTTTGAGGTTGGTAGCCTGAATCCCATCCCTGTTTTATTGGATTTTTGTGTGTATTCTTCTGCCAGTTTCTGGGTTTTCGATTTGGGGTGTAATCTGTTCTTCCCCGGTGTGCTCTGAGGGTGTAAAGCGAGTTTTGGGGATGGGTTTTGGTGTTTGACAGAGAATTAGGGTTTACGGATTTGCTAGATGGTTGAATCTGGGTTGAGTGTATAGGTGTGTTTTGTTCTTGTTTTGGCATTTTCTGGGCAACTGTTCTTGATGTTCTTGGATGAAACTGACATAGGGATAGCTTAGATCTTGTGTGAACTGACTAGTTTAGGTTTTAGGGTTTGTGATGGCTAGCGTCATAGAGATCTCAAGCAGTTAGGATTCCGGGTCTAACGCGTCGCTCAGCGTGGCGGATATAATATTTATTGACTCGTTGTGTCCGTCTGCCTATGTAGGAACCTCACTGTCCGAACCGCTAGAGATCGAGCCGCTACAGACCATACCCTGGGAAGTAGCAATGGGTTGTGCCCAGTGTCCAGAGAGTTCTAGGGCAGGGGAGGATGCCGCCGCTCGCAATAGGCTTGAGGAGAGGTCAGCAAGTAATAGCGCCGCTAGCGACTCCGCTGATGAGGGAAAGACAGTCACGGAGGAGACTGAGTCAGCATGGATCCTCCACTATGGCACCCCTGTTGATGAGGCGAGAGGACCGATGACTGTTGCAACCGTCAATCGGTTGAAGTGGGTGTTTCGGTTGCCAGGCTTAGTGAAGTTGCGTCCGCCGATGAAGGATGAGAGAGCCTCGATTCTGCCAGCGGGGCATGCCGCCGTGCACGAGACGATCTTCCGCCGGGGAGTGACATTCCCGCTACTGCCAAATCTCCAAATCCTGGTGTGCGAGTTTGACCTCGCCTTTGGGCAAATTTGCCCCAACATGTGGCGGTTGCTAATGGCGCTCAACTCGCTGTGGTGCTTGTCCAGTTGCGATGGTCCAACTGTGGCGGAGGTGCTACACTTCTACAAGTTGGTGTACATGAAGCGCCAAGGTTGTAGCGGGTAAGTGAACTTGAGTCGTCGCCAGGGGGCGCCCAAGCTAATCGAGAACTTGAAGGATTCCATGTCTCCTTGGCGGGGAACCTTCTGCATTGCCATCGCGGGGTGGGAGTACCAAGCGCGGTCAAATGAGGGGGCGCCGACATTCAGGATTAAGTCGGAGTTCCAGCCCATCCGAGGTTGTCGCCGGCCTCCGCTGGCCAAAGTTGGCTGGTTTTCTTGTATGATAATTCCTTTATTCTGTTCTAACAATTACCACATTTTTTTTTGTAGCGGGCTTGCGCTATAACCTGACGCCCGAGGAAGAGTGTCGCGTGGCAAGGATCAGAGGCTGTTGGCAGAATTGCAATCTGCTTGACCTTCATCTTCTTACTGGTTGGGAGTTGTTAGTCGATCAACAGTTGACGCGAGCCCTTGGTAAGTAATTTCCGCTGACTTGTGGCCTTGATCAATTTGCATCAGGCTAAGTCATTTTTTTTTTAAAATTCTCAGCCGGGTAATAAAGTGAGCCACGACGCTTTTGCTAAAGTCATGGACCGCGCCGAGATCATCAACTTTTTGGAGAGCATGTACGCCTCTTGGCTGGCGGCCCAGCAGACTGTCGTTAATCCAGAGACACTGGCGCTAAGTCAGTTTGAGACTCCCGTGGTGCTGCCGATGCCGCAGCACTCTCATCTTGGTGTTGATGGTTCGCTCGTGATTCATGTGGGAACTGGAGTTGACCGCGGGGCTGCCGGCGGGAGCACGGCCCTTGCTGCACCTGTGCAACAGAAAAAGAGAATGCCTGCTAACCGGCGTGGGCCCTAGAAGGAAAGGGTGGTGCCGCTGACAGAAACAGTCACAATTGCGGGGTTGGAGCAACAGAAGAGATCGAGGCCTGCCGCTGCCGGATCCACAAGGGCGGTGCTTCAGAGGAAGCGTCACCAAAATGACACCCATGAAGAGGAGGATGGAGACGACTAGGAGACCATTGGGGCCCGCCAGCAGAAGAGGGCAAAACAGGCCTCGTCGAATGCGACCGTGGCCATCAACAGGGAGGTGCAAACGAGTGATCTTGATTCGTTTGCCACCTATGCTGAATTCCTGACCGACCCTGAGCGAGAATTTATCTTCCACCTCTGTGAGCGGCTGGGGTTCGGCAGATTGGAGAGGATTGTCCACTCGACCGCTATTGACTAATCGCCATATAGCTAGGCCTTCGGGCATCTATCCGTTGGGTTACATGAGATGTTCCTGACGGCGTCGAGCCAGCCCCGGATTGAGCGGCAGTTAAGGGATGAGATCAGGGGTCTCCAGAGGGAGCTGGGGGAGGCCAAAGACAAGTTGGTGGATGTGGAGCGGTGCCTGACCAAGGCAGAGTGCGATGCTGCGGATGCCCGCAGCAAGCTGACTGTTGCCATTGAGCGGGACCTCGAGCGAAATGACCACGTCTCCAAGCTAGAGCAAGACATAGCCCTGCTAAAGGATCAAGTGGCTAAGGTTAAGAAAATTGAGATCCTTCAGCGAGATTCTGCCGCCAAATCTGCTGAGGTGAAGAGGCTGGAGGGCGAGGTTGCTCGACTGGGAGCTGAGGTGAGTCGTACCACGGCCGCCGCTGTGGAGGCGTTCAAGCAGTCGACGAAATATAAGAAAGCAATGACGGATGTGGCGAAGGCCGGAGCCGCCGCTAACCTGGACCTTCTTAAGCAAAAGGGCGCCATTGACTGGGTGAAGGCGTCCCAGTCTGTTGAGCCGTCAAGGCAGAGGGAGCCTTCTGCGAGCGGTGTGGTTCCCACCCTAGCTGAGGGTGTCCGCACTGGTAGTGGCTAGAGTAGAGACCGTCTGGTGGATGACTGTCAGCGGACTCCGCCCCCAACGCAATCAGAAGTCTCCAGTACAGGCTTCCTCGCGGCTCATACTAACGCGGATGGTACCATGGAAACGCCAAGCCCCACCGCCCACGGGTCTGACCAAATAAGCCGCCTGGTCGATCGACAGCCGCCAGTGGATGGCGAAGAAGTTGCTGCCGCACCCAATAATCCTTGATCGTTCGAGCCCAGTGGTCCCTATGCCTTTTGACTTTTATTATTTTTGTAATGCCGCTGAGGCTTCTTTGCATTTTGACAATATTTTTGGGCGGGGAGTCCCGACCCTAAATATATGTAACTGGTATTTGCTTTCAAAATTTTCCGAGTGTGGGATTCTTTTCGATGATTACTTTGGATGCTGCTAAACCGCCAGAGCTTTGACCTGGGCTTTTGCTAATCAACGAGACATTAAAGGAATTAGAATTGTTCCAAGTGCACGATGTAGGCGGACGTGGTCCACCGAATATTGTTGGCGTTGCCAGTTAATTCTTGTGCTTGAACTTGGTAACAATGGTTTGAATAATTCCTCGTTTCATTGATAGCTGATAGATTAGTGTTTACAAAAGCGGGGTTGTACCCGTTGGGTAGCTTCCCTTAGCTAAATATTGAACAAAAATTTAGTTAAGTCAAGATGCTCTTGGTAGCGGCATGATTACTTGTAGTAATACCGAAGGTGTTCAGTATTCCAAGGGTGGGTCGTTGTGACGCCATCTTTGTCCATTAAGTAGAAGGTGTTGGGGCTAACGACTTCCACAATTTTGTATGGGCCTTCCCAAGTTGGGCGGAGTGCCGTTGGCGGTGGAATGACTTCCTTCATTACCCAGTCCCCCAGTTGGAGGTTCCGAGCTTTGACTCTGGCGTTGTAGAAATGCGATACCGGTTGCTTGTTTTGCAAGTTGTGGAAATGGGCCCTGTGGCGTTTCTCTTCGAGGAGGTCCTTGTCAAGGTTGACACCTTCGCTGTTGGTCTCGGAGCAGTAGCTCTCGACCCGAACAGTAGGTTGGGTGACCTCGACAGGTAGGACAGCCTCAGTGCCGAACATCATACAGAATGGTTTTTCGCCGGTGGCGGAAGTTGGAGTAGTCCTGATGGCCCACAGAACCTTCGGGAGCTTCTCCGTCCATAATCCCTTGGCATCGTCGAGTTTCTTTTTTTAGCAGCTTCTTGATTATCTTGTTTGCTTCTTTGACTTGGCCATTGGTTTGGGGGTGAGCGACATATGCAAAGCTCATCTTGGTGCCCAGATTAGCGGTAAAAGATATGAGTTCCTTATTATTGAACTGTGTGCCGTTGTCTGTGTTGATTGTGTGGGGGATGCCATAGTGGCAGTAGATGTTCTTCAAGAGGAAGTGAGTTACCTTGGCTGTAGTTATTGCCGTCAGCGGTTCCACCTCTATCCACTTATTATTGTACTCGATGGCGACAATGATGTACTTAAACTGACCCTTGGCGGTTGGGAATTTTCCCAGCAAGTCCAGGCCTCACGTGGAGTGGATCCATGGGCCGATAATGATTGATAGTGGTTCCGCTGGGGTGTGGGGGAGGTCAGCGTATTGTTGACTTTTGTGGCAAGATCTTGACACCTTTCTGGCATCCTCGCCAAGCGTGGGCCAGAAGTAGCCTTGTCGCATTGTGTGATTGGCCGAGATCTGGCGCTCGAATGGTTTCCACATTCCCCAACGTGTATCATTGCCAGAACGACCTTTCCCTCCTCTGGGGTCAGACACCGGAGGTTGGGATGGGTGAACCCCTGGTGGTACAGCTTGCCATTCTGGATGTTGTAGCGGGTTGCTCTCCGCTTGAGCTGTCGTGCTTCAACTTTATCTTGCTCATCCTTTCGTCGAATGCAGTGGAATTTCGCTAAAAGATAGCAAACCGCTCTTCAAGGCTCGCATTTTCTGGGACAAGAATCGGCACATAGGCCTCGATCATATATGCGCTTGCGACTACCTGGGTGGTGTCGGCCGCGTTTCCAGCCTCTCCAGGCTGGATGACAGGGGTTTCATTACCCTTAGTGATGGGCTGTGGAGTTCCTCCCTATTCAGCTGACATGTCTGATGATCGCGGGCTGAGTGAAAACCGTTGAATCACCTGTTCATCAGATAGACCATGACAGTCTGCATGAGAATGCGGACTATAACTAGAGGTCTTGTGCTTCGGGCAGTTAGCATAAACCTTTTGGTAAAGGTTTGCACTCGACTTCCCAATGGTTGCGATCACGAAGAAACGCTATGTAGGTCCCACCGGGTGTGCCAAAATGTTTGGCTCCAAAACTAGTTGGCGTACAAACTATCTCTTTTGAGCATGTGCGCAGGCGTGCCAGCACCGTGAGGTGCAGTCGTCGGGGGAGTCCCTTGACCTGACTTCTTCTTAAACGCTGTGGATGAGGAGAGCACCAACCTCGTCACCAGGTTCTTCTCTATGCCTTCAGAAAAAGGACTTCTTGCCTTACGGATAAGGACTTTGGTTGTGATCTCTTCGCGTCACCGAATCGAGACTCAACTTTGTAGGTTGAGCAGAGCAATCACTTGGAAGTTTGGAGAAAGCACGGGTTTGCTAAAGCGTATCTTTAGCTTCGCTGGGTTGCGAGGGCGTTACCATTTCTTCGCTGGTAGTATCGGTGGCAGTAGCACTGGCAGTCGGCTCCTGGGGAGACTAGGACTGGAAGTACGGTCGCAGGGTTTCAACAAGGTTGAAGGTTTGCTCCGGGGAGGCTTGATAATCTGTGTGATTAGTTGAGTTGAGAGAGTTTTTTTTCCTTGTCCTTGAAACCTGGTATTTATACCTAGGGTTTCGACCGTTCCTTGCCATAGAAGGATTATAGATTGAAGTTTCATATTCAATCTCCGCTACTTGACTCCAATAAGGGCTCGTTTTCCTTATGGATCTTGGAATGGGTGAAACTGTAACCCAAAACCCAAGTAGACTTATTTTTGGGCCGTAGGTATCGGCCCGCTACGCTAAATCCACTAAAAGATTTTGCCAAAAATACTTTTGGGCTCAAACACATAGAAACAAACAGAAAGAAGCAAAGAAACAAACAGAATTACTCAATTACAGAAAGAAAGAAGCAAAGAAGCAAATAAACATTTAAACCCAATTAAAGATGTTGTTTGAGATCAATCTTTCAACCCTAACAATTGCCCCAAATTAGATTGATTGAATTAAACAACAGTGAAATTATACTTACATTCAATTGAATCAATTATGGCACTTCGAGTTAATCAGAGATTCAGAGGAATGAGAGGCAAGCATGAAGTAACGCAAAACCATGGTTTCGCAGTTTTCGCTTGGGGGAGGACTTGAGGAGGCTACCGAAAGAACTCAAAGAAGAAAGGTTGGGCAGCTGGGGTCAAGGTTTTTTTTTTTTTTCTTCTTTACATTAAAAAGAGGATCAAAGGATTTCACTCCTACCTCCATGGTGACTCGAACCCATGACTTCGTCATTAGGTAGTGTGTGCTTTAACCATTGAGCTAACACCACTTCGTCAGCTGGGGTCAAGCTTGAGTGTATGCTACCACAAATTATTTTTTTGGTGTAAAGGGGTCACAAAGCCCAAAGAAATCAAAACAAAACTAGACAGCCAGAGCTGTAACAATACTCCTAGGTCTAGCAACACCAGCTATGTCATCTAAGACAGCTTGAATAATAGAGTCTGGAGGTGTATAGAAAAAGCAAATTCCCAAGTCTTGATCGGTGCTTGTCTTGGCAAGAATGTCATCCACCATGTTCCTTTCTCTATGTATGTGATTAATCGTATAGTGGTCAAAAGACTGCTACCACATTTTCAGTACAACACAAATGCTTTCAAAGCTGGGCTCGAGAGAAGAGGCTACTGAAAGAACTCAAATGAGAAAGCTTGTGCTGGAGTTGTATACCCAATAAAAAAAAAAGTATAGATGTAATATTTTTTTTTTTAAGCCCAGATTTTTGGGGTGGGCTTGAATCCCTCCAAGGATGTACCTGGATCCGTCAGTGCCTAAATGAATCCCACCTCTGATGTTCAGAGGCGGCAACACCATCACAAAGGGAGGATTGGAGGTTTTAGCATCTTCCCTAAACAAGCCCCTTATCTCCCACCACTCATACCTTGACTTCTCCACAACTCTTGGAGAGTAGTCTTTGGCCATTTAAGCAGACATCAATTTCTTCTCGCCATACGGAGTCTCTGGATTCTTGGCGTTGTTATCAATAATCAATATAACCATCATCCTCTTTGGACTTAGAACGCTTCACATTCTACTTCTCCTCCTTTCCACTGTCTGTGGAGTTTGCTTGTTCTGAAGCTTTCTTGCGGCTTCTTTTGCTTTTCCTTTTAGATTTTTAAGTTTTTTCTCTACTACCTTTTCTTCCTTCTTGTTGTTCTTCCTCTGGCTCCATACTGCTGTACGTATTGTATGGAAAAAAAGAGTCTGAGTCCTAAACCCTAATCACAAACTATGATAGTGCCTTTTTATAGAGGCCTCTGCAACGCCTTCGACTATTAGGAATTGGGAAAACAAAACAAAAAAGGAATCCATTTTTTTTATATTACAATTAGGACTTTCTGCTTGCCAAAATGTGCGAACCACGTTCTGGGCATGTTTCAACTTTCAAGTCCCTCATATATGGAATTTTAGAAGTAGAGAATTAACCACATGATATCGGAGTTGGATTACATTATATGGAATAAAACCTAAAGTATGTATCACTGTGTCAATTCAATTCAAATGAAGTTTTCTCATACCTTATTTAGGTACACCCTACAAAAATCTGGTGCAGCACAGGAGTTCAAGAACTTCACAACATGCAAGAGTGGTCGTGCATGCTCATAAGCCATACCTTCAATGAGCGCTAACCTCACAAATCACAACCATGATCTTGTTCTAGGGGTGTAAATGAGTCGAGCCGGAGCGAATAGCAGGGTGATCATGTTCGGCTCTTTTTTTTTTATCGAGCTCGAGTCGGGCTAAAGCTTGAATTTTTTTTTTCCATGCTCATCAAGCTCCGCTCGGCTCGATTTATTGGACAAGCTCGAGCTTAAATAGGCTCAGCTAGGTTCATTTGACTTTAAATTTAAAATTTAAAATAATAATCCAAAATTTGATGTCTAACCATCACACAATCCTGTTGACTTTATTGTAATATATTTTACTTAATTCTCAGATTCTCTTCCAATTGAAAATGAATGTAATAAAAAGAATTAAAGATTTGAGATTAGAAAAATTATATTTTTATTTATACTATAAATTTTAATGAGTTGAGTTTTAACAGAAGTTGAGCTTTAACAAACTCGAGTTACTCATGAGCTAGACGAGCCGAATATATCCTTGTTCAAGCTCGGCTCGTTTTTTTTGTCGAGCCTAATATTGAGCTCAAACTCGTCTCATTTATCTTACGAACATGAGCCGAACGAGATAAAATCAAGCCGAATATGAGTCGAACATGAGCTGTATCGAGCCTATTTACAGCCCTATCTTGTTCTGCGTAAGGCTAACTTCCACATTAACGATCCAAAGGCATACCACAAACAATGCAAGTGAATGGAGAATGTAATACACCTGAGTAACCTTATCAGGTTCCACTTTATTTCTTTGGGTTATATTATCAGATGCCAAAAGGCTCTCAATCAAAGTATCTCATCCCCATTGAATCCTTCTGAGATCTATAACTGTACTAAAATATCCAAAATTACAAAGAACGTAACATTGGTACATTTGCTTGATTAACAATATTTTCAATCCACGAAATAGTTGTCAAGGCCACATATAAACTTCTCATCAAGGACTAATAGTAGAGCTATAATTCAGCTGAAGTCATGATCTCTTCCAAATTGAGGTTATCCCTCACATACAACCAGTGGCGGATCTAGGATTTGAAAATAGGGAGGGCTACATATTTATGTGTCCTTTTGGGCGAAGCCCAATTTTTTTTTTTTTAGTACAATAATGCACAGGTGTGCGAATGCAAGAGTGGGGAGATGAGAACTTGAGAGTTCAAGTGTTCAAAAATTGAATTTAGTCCGTAATTTAGGCCTTTTTGCGAAGAAGAAGAATGAGAATTTGTGATGGATGGAGAGAATGGAAGAGCCAGAGAGGAGTTTAACTTCAATAATTTGAGAGTTCGGGTGGCTTCGTTAAACAAACATACATATAAACAAAAAATATACATCACATATATAGTTTTTTTTTTCAACCCAAAACTTTGTTCTGAATATAAAGCCATGGATAGGACGAAATAGTTAGCAAATAAACCCAAGCCCAATCTGCAAAGTTAACTCTATAAACTTGAATTGATTACTCGACATTAGAATGAGGCCAAGCTCCTAACCGACATATTGAGATAGCACAACAATTGATAAAATGATAAGTATTGAAATCAATTAAACCCACAACAATTGCATAGCAGAAAGAAGACCCATTGATCGACCTTGATAAGTTTTGAAATCAATTAAACCCACTTACCCACGTCAATTAAACATTTAAACCCACATCAATTAAAGTATACATCTAATTTTTTTTTTAAGCCTAAAAATCTCGGACGGGCTCCAGCCCGCCCAAGCTAGTACTTGGATCCGCCCATGCATACAACTTACAAGATACATGAACACAGCATTCTGCAAAATGCTCCATTATGAATAGCTTCAATGCTAAATGACTGATGCAATATCCATCACCTCCTCTATGTCCTTCTGATATGCTCTGTAGAAACATGTTACATTATTAAGATGCACTTGGTTCCAAAGATTAAAATCAGATATCGATAACTGAGGGAGTCGTCCAAATGCAAGTGTTTCAATGAAGAACACTTGATATGAATAGTAGCAGTTCCACTGCTGAACAACTCCGGTAATATGTGGAATAACATACAAAAGCAAGTTCTTCAAACCTAGAAAAAGAAATGACACTACTAGAAAAAGTACCCATCACACAAGGATGAGAATCCGTGTGAAATCACAGTATTCCACACGGAAATCCGTGTGAAGACGACAATACACACGGTACAACGACGGAGTAAAAATCCGTACGTATTACTGGCGTTGCTAATGCTATTTGCACACGGAATGATCTGTTCGTGTGAATGCATTTGGTGGGTCCCACACCCATCCCACTAATTCGTAATTTTTAGAATAAATATAATTAATCATTTTATGATAAATGATATATTCATATATTTATTTTTAGTTCTGATAAAAAAAAATTAAGATATTTATCTTTAGTTCTTCCATTAATTTTCAATTATAGTAGTCCTTTATGGTGAATCAGCAGATCTTGAAGGAACGATTCAATGTCTGGATCCCAATAGAGTTATGTCTCTTTTGCATGTAATGAATTCCTACAAGAACATCACAATAAGATTAGCAAATCAATTTAAGTGGGATGCAAATTGCTGTGTTGAACTTTAAAAAAGATGCCTTCACCTGCAGTCCTTCACCTTCAAGCAACCATACCCTCCTTTGAACAAGGCAGCCATGTCCCAGCTTCCACCGAATTCCCCCCCCCCCCCCCCCCCCCCAGAATCCTGCTGTTGTCTGCCCGCCATTGTTGAACCCCTACAAGATCGAGCCAAATTAAACCCACTAAACCCAATCAAACAAAAATGACCACGAATTGAATCTAGTACAACCCAGAACACGTAGCATAGTGCAAATCTTACCGGTTGAAATATTCGTCCCTTTTGAGAAGCAAGAGGAAGGGGCAGAGTGGGAGTCTCTCTCATTTCAGATCTCTGAGATCTCTCTTCTTCTTGTTAGATCTGTCTTTACCTGAAAGCTTTACAAAAGCTGTGATTGAAGGATTAATATCAGCACATCAGTAAGTCAAAGAGATATCCAGCCTTCACAATATATATATATATATATATATCACCAAAAAATAGCAAAGTAATTGAGAACCACGCCTCACCTGTAGTGGATTTAGTTAGCAAAATCCCTAGGTTCTTGTAATTGATGCACTGCCCAATCATAGAACTATATACCGGAGTTGCATAATTGATCTGTAAACTAAAATTTGAATCAAGTGGTATATGAAGCTACCACCTATGCTTTTCCATCCTTTCTCATTAATTGGGTGCGACTGCGACTATTCCTCAAGCCTGCATTGGATTTCTAGACATGTGATAATCTTGTGAACAAGACTCAGGATCTATCTGTCCCTTGTGAGAAAGAGATAAATCAAAAAGAGAAATTCGAAGAGAGGGATCTGAGAGAGAGAGAGAGAGAGAGAGCAGATGGAAAACCTTGAATTAAGATAATATTGAAATTTGTGGAAAGCTATTAAGAAAAAATCACACAGATATATGTGTGAAGCTAAATATTTATCAGAGATAATGTATGAAATATAAATAAATTTATTAAATATTATATAGTTAATTTGTTTTTGTTTTATTTTAAAACAAAATTCATACGGAGCTTTGTGTGTTAATTTTATTCACACAGATGTCTGTGTGAACTTCTGACATATTTACAAAAAAATAAAAACTTTCACACGGATATCTGTGTATCACCATAATTTATACGGAAATATATGTGAGTTTCATACGAAAATCTGTGTGAAATTTTGTGGCCCCCACTTTTAGAATATATTTCACACAGATGACTGTGTGAATATAATTTTCACACAGATATCTGTGTGTATTGCAGGTTTTTCACACAGAGTTCTGTCCGTGTAAATATCTGTGTGAACCATATCTGTGTGCATTGGCTAGTTTTTCTAGTAATGTGATCTTGTTCTTCTTCACGTTTTTCTCACTCGGTGCAATAAGGACATCCAAGTTACGACAATCTTCTACCCAAATGTATACCAATTGCAAAGACCTTGAGCTGCCTCGGATATAAGAGACTTTTGCAAAGCACAATTTAGCACTAAATCAAGAGCAATTAATCGACTAGTTCAAAAGCATTGACCTAGTAGCTGCTATCCAATGCGAGTTTTAATTTCTTAATGAATGCACGGTATGCACCCACTTGTGCTGACGGATATATGTAAGACTTGATGTGGACTTATCAATATTCATTAGGAACTACAACAACTAAGTTGCATACCTTACAGAATAAGAAAATAGACATTCGTAGTATTCATTGGTTCCATGATTGTTGCCTATTGATATCAGTACTGATTAAAGGTTACTTTGCTAATGAAGTATACCTATTTGCATATGGAACATGAAAAGGTTGGCCTAGATGTAATAGGATTTGGAAACCTTTATGGGAGGCACCTAATCCTTAAAGCCTATATATGGACCTTGATCCCTGCTCTAGCAATCACACAAGCATTCAAGTTCTCTGCCCCATTACTGAGATTGCATTCATCAGATTGCTCGGAGGAGAAGATCAAGCATGTCCTATCCAGGTTTGTATTCTTAATACATAGATGCTGCATATGTGAGTGTGTTCTTATAGTTGAGTACAATGTATATTTATATGACTATCTATTTTAACATCTAACAATTGGTATAAGAGCCATTGTGCTCAATTAAGAACCCAAAATTGAAAACAAAATCGTTTAAAAAAAAAAAAAAAAACTTTTTCTTGTCTAGAATTTTGGTTGGGCCTCGCTTCATTATCGAAGCCCGAAACCCATTCAGAGACAAGCCTAAGACCCACTTTTGTAAAAACAGCCATCAGTTCTAACTAACCGTTATCCCCATAACGGTCAGCCCCAAATTTCATTCCCAAAATTCTGGGTTCTTCGATGGTGATCTCGATCATGAGTTTTTCCACCTAAATTCTTCTTACAACTAGATTGGGATCATGATTGAAGAATCCTACAAGCTATCATACAGGTCTTGGCTTGGCCTCTCTTCATTGACAAGAAGGATGTATAGTATCTGGGTATGCTTTCGTATTGCTGAAAACAAAATTTGAAAGGAAAACAATTATCAATTCAAATATGCTTTATGTTTCTTTGCATTGTTGACGCATATAATTGATTATTGTTATTAATTAAGTTAGTGTGTTTTGAGTATTGTTCTTCTGCCTCTTCTATGAATATTAGATGCTCACTGTTTTATGTTTTTCTCTATATTTAGTATATTTAATTTCTTGTGAAAACGATCTAATAAAACTCAAGACACATAAAACTTCAAATATTATCTTGATCCAGTTTAATCGTAATTCTTTAACCAACTGTATTGTCAATAGCAATCTTTTGAAAAGAACCTAAATTAAACATAAGTAATGGATCAACGCCTTGTAATATTGAATCTAATTGTCTGTGTCTTTGCTCCCTTTAGGAGGTTTAAACATTCACATCTCTTAGGTTCAATATTAGCATATAACAGAAGATTGAAATGCATTCAGTGGTTGTTAGTGGTTGTTCTTCTTGCCACTCCAGGTGTTGACATAATCTAATAAACCTATAGTTGTTTTGATGTTCTGGTTATATGATTCAGTTAGTGTCTATATGTCCTTTGCCACTCTAGGTAAGGCAGACACCTTATGCATTTTGGGGGCACTTCAGTTTAATGCCATAATTCGAATTAATAATTTTTCATTACTAAATCTGGAACTTTTAATGTTTTGCTACAGCCGTGAACCTCCCTTTAGGACTTCATCAAATTGAAAACTTGAATGGATCAAATTTTAAGCGATGGAAGCAAGACATAGAGCTGCATCTAGGCATGATAGATTATGACCATGTCCTTAAGGAAGACCCACCAGCTGAACCAACACCTACTACCAGCAAGGAT
Source organism: Rosa lucieae (assembly GCA_024704745.1). NCBI lineage: Eukaryota > Viridiplantae > Streptophyta > Magnoliopsida > Rosales > Rosaceae > Rosa > Rosa lucieae. The sequence continues at coordinate 38,621,851 of CM045498.1, forward strand.
GTGAAAGATAGGTACCATCAGTGGCACAAACACAACAGATTAACCCTAGTAATCTTGAAGAAATTTATGACATAAGCTGTGAGAGGCAGTATACCCGAGTCTGAATATGCTAGGGAATATTTCAAAAATGTAGAGGAGAAATTTAAGGTGTCAGATAAGGCTGAGATTGGAAACCTGATGAACATCCTCATTACCATGAAATTCGATGGAGTTGGAAGTGTCAGAGAGTATATAATGAAGGGTATTGATGTAGCAGCAAAACTCAAGGCCCTTAATCTTAACATAGAAGAAACCTTCCTGGTACATTTGCTTTTGAATTCTCTGCCTCAACAATATAGTCAGATGCAGTCTAATTATAATACACAGAAGGAGAAGTGGACTATGAATGAATTAATTTCTATATGTGTTCAAGAAGAGGACAGAATTAAGAAGGGAAAGAGCATAGGAATCAACTTTGTCAGCAAGCCTCAGTTTAAGAAAAAGTTCAGCAGCAAATCAAACCAATTAGGTGCCTCATCTTCTAAAGTTTCTCAGGGAACTTCTCAGGGGTCTAGCAACTTTAAAAACTTTAAGAATGGTTCTGTGAAATGTTTTTTCTGCCGAAAGCCTGGACATGTCAAAAAGGATTGCAAGGGTTTTAAGGACTGGCTTCTAAACAAAGGTAATAATTTTAAAACCAAAACTGTTTTTCATTTAGAAAATAATCTTGTCAGTGTGTCCTCTAGTTCTTGGTGGTTTGATATCGCTTCACCGATACATGTTATTACATCTATGCAGGGATATCTACGAAAGAGGATCCCAAACAAGGATGAAGCTAGGATTAGCTCAGGGAATGGCAACAGGATAGCAGTTAAAGCAATTGGAGTAGTTCGATTAGTCTTTCCTAGTGGTTTTACCTTAGATTTAAATAATGTATACTGCATACCTTCTATGCAGAGAAATCTAGTGTCAGGATCTCTTTTTGTCAAAACACATGGTTTTTCTTTTGTTGGAAATAATAAAGGATTGGATTTTTTCAAATTTTCTGATTTCATTGGTAATGCATCTCTTGTTGATGGTTATTGGCATTTAAATTGTAAAAATTCACTTGAAGTATTTTTAACAGAGAAAACTGTAGGGGTTAAAAGATCTAGACATAATGAAAACTCAGCTTTTCTTTGGCATAAAAGGCTGGGGCATATTTCTAAAGAAAGATTAAAAACACTTGTGAAAGAAAACATTCTCCCTTCATTAGATTTCACTGATCTTGATATATGCATTGAGTGCCTTAAGGGTAAAACAACTAAATCTAGGAAAAAGGGGTCGGTTAGGAGCCAAGAACTACTGGAATTAATTCACACTAACATTTGTGGTCTGTTTCCTCATAAAACTCTTTGTGGAAATCAGTACTTTATTACCTTTATCGATGATTTTTCAAGGTTTTGTCACATATTTCTTATTTCTGAAAAATCTCAAGCTTTAGAAGTCTTTAAAATATTTAAGGCTGAGGCAGAAAAGCAATTGAATAAAGTAATTAAAGTTGTTAGATCAAACAGGGGAGGTGAGTTTTATGGTAGACACACTGAGGCTGGACAGAATTTAGGACCTTTTGCTCTTTATCTTCAACAGTGTGGTATTCAGGCTCAGTACACCACGCCAGAGACACCAGAACAAAATGGAGTTGCAGAGAGGAGGAATAGAATGTTAATTAACATGGTTAGAAGTATGATTTGTAAGTCAGGTCTTCCTAGATTTTTGTGGGGGGAAGCACTGCGTACAGCTAACTATATTTGCAATCGAACTCCTAGTAAATCAGTGGATAACAAAACACCTTTTGAATTGTGGTTCGGAAAAAAAAACCTAGTTTAAATCACTTTCATGTGTGGGGATGTAAGGCAGAGGCAAGAATTTACAATACTAAGGCAGGGAAGCTTGATCCTAGAACCTTGAGTGTTTTCTTTGTAGGATATTTGACCAAGTCTAAAGGATATAAATTTTATTGCCCACATCATCATACTAGGATTTTAGAGACCAATAGAGCTACCTTTTTGGGAGAGATGAATGATGCTGATGATGTTGTTTTGGACGAGTTGGATTTGGAAGCTGCCAGCAATACTATGAGTGACATTAATGAGTGGTTTGTGTATGATGAAGCAGAAAATAATGTGTCTACTGCAATAAATGAAGAACCAGTTCTAGAAGCTATTGTACCACCAGGTAACAAGGTTGTAGAGTTGAATGAGCATAATAATCATGCTGAGATACCGATAGAGGCGCAGAATTTTGCACCACAACAGGTTAATGATGTAGTACAGCCCGAACCACCAGTACCTGAGCTACAGCAAGAACCAGTAATAGAGTTAAGAAGGTCACAGAGAGTTAGGAGGTCTGCTATTCTTGATGACTACTCAATTGTTTTTCTCACTGAAGCAGAGTTTGATTTAGGAATGGAGGATGATCCTAAATCATATATTCAAGCTGTAGAATCACCGCAGAAAGAAAAATGGTTAGAGGCAATGGAATCTGAATTGCAATCAATGGATATCAATGGAGTTTGGGAACTAGTTAACAAACCAGAAGGTTTCAAACCTATTGGGTGCAAGTGGGTATTTAAAACTAAAAGGGATGCACAGGGAAATGTCGAGAGGTTCAAAGCTAGGCTTGTTGCTAAGGGATTCACTCAAAAAGAAGGCATAGATTATACTGAAACCTTTTCTCCAGTATCTACTAAGGATGCATTTAGGATAATGATGGCTCTGGTTGCTCACTATGACCTTGAGTTACATCAGATGGATGTAAAAACAGCGTTTTTAAATGGTGACTTGAGTGAGCAAATATATATGTTACAGCCTGAAGGGTTTGTGTCAGAAGGCAATGAAGAAAAGGTGTGCAGGCTAAGAAAATCGATTTATGGTTTAAAACAAGCCTCCAGACAATGGTATATTAAATTCAATTAAGTGATTACTTCATACGGCTTCACTGAGAACAGGCTAGATGAATGCATATATATGAAAGTCAGTGGGAGTAAATTTATTTTCTTAATATTATATGTGGATGACATCTTGTTGGCTAGTAGCCATATAGGATTGTTAAAAGATACCAAGAATTTTCTGATGAAAATTTTTGATATGAAGGATATGGGAGAAGCATTGTTTGTCCTTGGTATAGAAATAAAGAGGGATAGAAAAGTAAAATTACTGGGATTGTCTCAGAAAAATTATATAGACAGAGTCCTCAAACGTTTCTCTATGGAAACATGTAAAGCTGGAGACTCACCTATGTCTAAAGGAGATAGATTACATGCAGGTCAGTGTCCTAGGAATGTAATTGAAAGAAAGGAGACGGATAAGAGACCCTATGCTAGATTGGTGGGCAGTTTGATGTATGCACAGGTCTGCACTAGGCCTGATATAGCCTTTGCAGTTGGAGTTTTGTCAAGATATCAGTCCAATCCAGGTAATGATCATTGGACTGCAGGCAAAAAGGTCTTGAGGTATTTGCAGAAAACAAAGGATCACATGCTGGTTTATAAAAAGATGGATGATACAGAATTAGAAGTAGTTGGATACAGTTATTCAGATTATAAGGGTTGTGTGATGATCTTAAATCGACCTCTGGACACATTTTTATGTTGGCTGGAGGGGCAATATCTTGGAGAAGTGTGAAACAATCTCTAACTGCTACTTCTACTATGCAAGCCGAGTATGTTGCCATTCATGAAGCTACAGGGCAAGCACTTTGGCTCAGAAACTTCATTACAGAGATAGGAGTAGTAGATTCTATTGAGAGACCTATAAAATTATACTGCGACAATGCAGCTGCAGTATTCTTTGCCAAGAATAATAAAAGGTCCACAGCCTCCAAGAATATTAACGTGAAGTACTTTGCTGTTAGGGAGAGCATAAGGGATGATGAGATTGAAATCATTAAGATAGGTACACAAGATCAATTAGCAGACCCACTTACAAAACCCTTGGCAGTTGGTTCTTTTCATAATCATGTTAAAAGTATGGGGATCTTGTCAGGTTTTGATGCTTTAGATTAGTGGGAGGTTGAAAACTTTTGTTTTGTATTACTTAAACTTTCATTGCTGTAGACTTTATTTAGCATTTTGGATAAACATTAACTTTGAAGTTCCTACTTTGGTATTCTGAATATTCAAATTTCTGACTCAAGAAGTATGATTGAATGAGTTTCTGCATTTATTTAATTTTACTCGAGTAAACTTGATATTTCAGTTCATTAGCATTATTTGCAGATTTTCAATGTACTAATGAAATTTGTACTAAGCTTTACAAGAAGCATTAAGTTTACAGATTCCTTAAGTTTTACGAATATCTGAAGTTTGGATCAGTTTAATTACTTGCATTTCATTCTGTAAGTAAAACAAAGTTTCATATATATGCATTTAAGCTGCTCCTGTGTTCTGTAAGATATTGCAATGTGATTGCAGGGTGCTAGTGCTTGGTTAAGTATTAGATTTCCTGTGGTTCATTGTAGTAGGTTGCACAATGACTGAGTACTAAAATGGATTTGGTGAAACTAAGAATGTCTTTGTGCACACTTCATTTTTGCTACATCTGATGCAGCAGCTTTTCTTGTTGTTTGAACATTGATAGTCCAAGTTGGAGATTGTAAGACTTGATGTGGACTTATCAATATTCATTAGGAACTACAACAACTAAGTTGCATACCTTACAGAATAAGCAAATAGACATTCGTAGTATTCATTGGTTCCATGATTGTTGCCTATTGATATCAGTACTGATTAAAGGTTACTTTGCTAATGAAGTATACCTATTTGCATATGGAACAGGAAAAGGTTGGCCTAGATGTAATAGGATTAGGAAACCTTTATGGGAGGCACCTAATCCTTAAAGCCTATATATGGACCTTGATCCCTGCTCTAGCAATCACACAAGCATTCAAGTTCTCTGCCCCATTACTGAGATTGCATTCATCAGATTGCTCGGAGGAGAAGATCAAACATGTTCTATCCAGGTTTGTATTCTTAATACATAGATGTTCTTATAGTTGAGTACAATGTATATTTATATGACTATCTATTTTAACGTCTAACAATATACTTTTGCAACACCTGATAAATAGAAAAAGATGCCAATTATATAGCAATTACACGACCTATGCTAGTAAAAAATCAACCTGTAGCTCAAAGAAGAAGATGGTATCAGAATCATTAACACTATGTTCAACAGCAACTTAGTCATGTCTCGATTAACTTACTACAGTTTCCATAGTTGTCATGTTTAAATTTAACAACTTTTCCTCTTTCGGAATAAACAAAAGTGCAAAGGAAAGCCTTTCAACTAGTACACACGTGGTATACCAACAGTTTCCTTTTCATTATCATTTTCCGCAGCATCCAAGCAAAACATTTTCCAAACGATAAAATAGAACAATAAACGCTGCCAATGAGCAAAAACCTGCTCATAAGCCATAGATACAGGCTATGAGGAAGTTCCTGCCGACAAACACTAGGTAGTGATACCAAGTTCTCGATAGATAAATGTAATCACATTTTAGTAAGTATTTTGGAGAACCAAATGTCCCAAAAAGCTAACTTAAGCTAATATAAAACGAGCAAGCAACATATATTGAGTGATATGTGTATGATTAATGCAGGTGTATTAATAAGGAAGCAGAAGACCCAAACCATCTAAGATAATACGCATTGATATTTATTTGTACTGCTACTGCTACTGAACCAGATATAAGAAACACCTTCAAGGACATTAGTCAAGCCTTTAAATCAAAACTGAAAAGAGCTATATATAAAACAATTACCATAATAAGAGTATAATTAGATCATGAATCACTTAAATGGTGTTGCTACAATTTCAGCATAGAGAAATATTCACAGTATTGCTGAATTAGTTAACAATTTTATACACACATACCAGTGGCAAGAATCCAATTTCATCCTGATCGAGCATGTCAACTGATTTCTTCACTCTCAAAGGTTCCAAGAATGGCTGTAACAATCCCTTTGGCTGTTTTGAAAGTCATGATCCGGCAAAGCTTCTAGTGTATCAATTGGATTTGCAACCTCAGCTAGATGGTCAACCCTGAAAACAACTGAAAGAGTGAACTACTTAGAGAAAAATTCCTTCTTTTAGGAAGCAAAACACTACTTCTTGCAGTTACAATTTGTCATGAGTTGATTATCCTAATGTGTATTGACTGTTTCTCTTGAATAAGTTACTGTCTTAATGACTATGAGAAACAGATTCTGTTTATAAGTCAAAATCAACCAACTGTTAATTCACCCTGTAAAAGTTCATCAACCTGCACCCACATTCACACATAACATAAAAAACAGAGCTTAATTTGGTTTTCAGGGATGTGACTCAATTAGCTATGCATTGTGGTAGTATGACTCCAAACTTTGGAAGAGAATCTTGATGCAGAAGACAGACGTCATAATTAAGAATTTAATTCAAAATGCTAACACTACTTCTCTTCATCCACAGGCTAATTGTAAGTTGTCACCACATATATCAATGACTGCAGAATCATCAATGGAAAGACTAATTTCAAAATGCTAACAATTCTTCTTCATCCCCATGGCTAGCTGTAATTACATTGATGACTGACAACACTTGCCACACAAAGACTAATTTCTACAGATATAGCAGAGTGTGTGTGTGTTAATCACCCATCCATAGGTCACAAATTCCTGCTTCATATGCACAGTATATTTCCTCTGAAATAAATCAAGATTAAATGAAATGATTAAAAACCGTGACATGTGCTGTGACCCAATTTCGAATTTTGTTTCAAACTATACATTTTTATAAAAGTGATTTGCATTAGTAAGTAGTGAAAACAAACGATCATCATGGACATGAACTTTCCGTGTGATATTGTCTTGTTTGACAGATTTATTCTCGACCATCAGTCAATTATCAAAATTAAAAAGAAACAATGATTGATGATGACGAATGATAACAAAGAAAAATGAGAATATAAGGATGCTAGGGAATTATGGGTTGCGCTAGAAGAGCGTTTTGGGAATGTCAGGGATACCTTCTTCCCCGACTTGAAAGTTCAATGGGGCAATCTACTATTCGCCGACTTCAAGTCTGTAGCTGAATATAATTCAGAAGTTCTACGCCACAAAACTATGTTGAGGTTCTGTGGACAACCTGTCACAGAGCAAGAACTAATTGAGAAAACTCTCTCCACCTTCCCCGTCTCAGCTATTTTGCTATCAAAGCAATATCAAACCGAATTCAATGTTGGACGGCTCACAAGGTTTCATCAGCTAATTAATATTATGTTTGTAGCTGAAAAACATGATAATATTCTCGTGAGGAATTATAATTCAAGGCCTATAGGAACTAAGAGTGTTCAAGAGGCGAATTATAATTAACAATGCACCCAAAGGAGGGCGCAAGGAGCGGAACCCTAAATTTAAGGGGCACAACGAACGTTTGGGTCCATATAACCGCCCTATAAAGGAAGGAAACCGCCAAAATGGAGCGGGAGCACGTGGCAACAAAAGCCAACGTGGGAGAGGAGGACACAAGGCTGCCGACCATAGAGGTGGCGCCATTGTCCATCAAGGACGTCAATCTCGTCCTCATGCACAAGATGCATCTCAATTCAAGGGAGGAAATCGTAATGATGCATGCCATAGATGTGGATCTACTGAACATTGGTTCAAGCAATGCAATGCAATGCAAGCAAACAATTCGCTGCACATTACAAGGCATATAGAGACTTCAAAGAGCATGAAGCCCATTTTGCCGAAGAAGAAGAAGATGGTGATGATGCCAACGTCAATCTCACCATAGCGGACTTCAAATATGACAAGGAATTGCACAAGGATGCTGCATATTTTGATTAGTGTAGTCCTTTATATTTCCAAGAATTATGTAATGGCAATTATGCCTTGGTCAATAAATGACGTTTTGTATTAATTATATCTTATATGGCGCATCGAATTAAGTATGATGTCTAGGAAAGTAATTGAGATTAGTGGTACTTAAGAGAGCCTCGCTTCACCGACATCTCTCTCTACTTCCCTAGTCATATTTGATTAGAGTTACCAAACGGATAGAGTGACTACGATTTGTCTACTATTTGATTTTTATGTTGGATTAGATTTTGGTCATGAAACTTTGATGTAATCATTGGCTATTATTAATAAAGTCTCGATTTATTTTAATTCAATGTCTTGGACATATTTTTAATTTCGAACTTTATTATTTTTCAGTATGTTTCCCGGAGAGCTAGAATGCCTCGTGGATAGTGCAACTACACATACTATCCTTCGAAATAGGCAACTATTTCTATGGATGACACCATCTCGATCTTCCGTGACTACGATGGCTGGATCATCTCAATTGATTCATGGTAGAGGACCAGCCCAATTTATGTTGCCAAATGGCACAATTTTAAATGTCACCGAAGCTCTTTATGCTCCTAGGGCAGGAAGAACCCTATTGAGTTTTAAAGATATAAAAGCCAATGGTTTTCATGCGGAAACGCATTGTGAGAATGGATAAGAGTTCCTTTGCATCACCTCTAATGACTACGGACATAAAAGAGTCTTAGAGAAACTTATGTGTTGCTCTAGTGGGTTGTATGCAACCACTATTCTCATAATTGAATCCAATCATGTTATGAGAGATGATTTATGGGATTCAGACACATATAGGCTTTGGCATGACCGTTTGGGACACCCAGGTCGTGATATGATGATCCATATATTAAAGACTTCACATGGACATCCATTTTTCAGAACGAAAAGAAGTAAAACTCGAAATTTGGATCAAGGAGGAGCACCTGCGCCTCATGGCGACTTCCCCCTTCAAGTTCGGCCACCACAGGCCGGCGCAGCCATCCCCCTGCGGCCCAAGGGTGGCTTTGAAGCCACCTATGCTCCCTTGACTCCAATTTCTACTTCTACAGTCAATTGTGACTTCATGGCTAAACCAAAATCCTCATTGGTTGTTTCTAAAGCCCATCACTCGTTCTGCAAAGCCTGCTCTTTAGCAAAATTAGGATCATGACCATCCTATGCAAAAGACATTAAAGAAAATATACCATTCTTGCAAAGAATCCAAGGTGATATTTGTGAACCTATTCAACCATCTTGCGGACCATTTAGATATTTTATGGTGTTTGTTGATGCATCGACACGCTGGTCACATGTCATGCTATTGTCCACTAGGAACGCTGCATTTGCTAAACTCTTAGCACAGATTATTAAGTTAAGGGCTCACCACCCTGATCATCCTATTAAGTCTATAGCATTAGACAATGCTGGGGAGTTTACATCAAAGACTTTTGATGATTATTGCATGTCCATTGGGATTGATGTTGAACATCCAGTTCCTCATGTTCACACCCAAAATGGTCTTGCAGAAGCCGCCATTAAACGACTACAAATGATCGCTAGGGCATTGGTAATGCGCACCAATCTCTCTATTTCTGCTTGGGGCTATGCAATATTGCATGAAGCTATGCTTATTCATCTGAGGCCCACTGCCAATCAACCCTTTTCTGCATCCCAGATGGTGACTGGGTATGAGCCTAATGTCTTACACTTACGCATATTTGGGTGTGCAGTCTATGTGCCTATTGTGCCGCCACAGCGCACCAAAATGGGTCCTCAATGACGATTAGGCGTTTATGTTAGATATGACTCTCCAACTATTGTCCGCTACTTAGAACCCTTGACAAGCGATCTCTTTACAGCTAGATTTGTGGATTGTCACTTCGATGAGACAGTCTTCCCGTCGTTAGGGGGAGATAAGAACATAAATGTTCAACAAGAACGACAGGAATTGTCATGGTTTGTCCCCACTCTGTCTCATCTTGATCCCCGAACCACACAGTCCGAAATTGAAGTGTGGAGAATTCTCGATCTTCAGAACGTAGCAGAATCAATGCCTGATGCGTTTTCTGATATCGCTAAAGTGACGAGATCACATATACCTGCTGCAAACGTGCCTGCAAGGATTGTGTCCCTAAAATTAGAGGACATGACTCTACCTCAAGAGTACATGAGTATGGAACCAACGTCCCCACCCTTGGTGACATTGTGGCTAGGCCTTCAGCTCCTGCCAGGATGCGTGGGAGGCCCATAGGTTCGATGGATTCTAGCCCAAGAAAGAAAGCAAGTTTGGCACAAAATAATCCATTAATCATCGATATAAATAATCTATCTCATGAGAATATTCCGGATTATGGTTATGTCCAAGAGACATCATTGGGGGACGCTCCAATGTCAGAACCAATTCCAGAGAATAGAGAGATCTCCATAAATTACACTAGTGTACATGAGATGATGGATAGAAATTCTTTGGCGATTGATGATGCATTTGCATATCATATTGCTAAAGGATTTATAGAATATGATGATATCGAACCTTGCTCTGTTGATGAATGTCAGCGAAGAGCGGATTGGCCTAAATGGAAAGATGCGATCCAAGCTGAATTGGATTCACTAACAAAGAGACAAGTATTTAGGCCTATAACGTAGACACCCCCAAATGTAAACCTGTTGGCCATAAATGGGTCTTTGTTAGAAAGCGTAATGAGAAAAATGAGGTGGTAAGATATAAAGTCCGCCTTGTGGTGCAAGGTTTCTTACAACGCTCTGGAATCGACTACGAGGAGACGTATCCTCCCGTAATGGACGTTATAACGCTTCGCTACCTTGTCAGTTTGGTAGTTTCCGAAAAACTTGACATGCAACTTATGGATGTGGTTACAACATATCTCTATGGGGATCTAGATTTAGAGATATATATCAAGGTCCCAGATGGACTTCAATTGTCCAAATCAAGTGGCTCTAAACCACGGAGCGCATTTTCAATAAGATTAAAACACTCACTATATGGATTAAAATAATCTGGACGGATGTGGTATGACCGTTTAAGTGACTACTTGATTGGGAAGAGATATATTAATAATGAATATGCCTATGCGTGTTCATTAAAAGAACAAGTTCCGGATTTGCAATCGTAGCAGTTTATGTCGATGACAATCGACATAAACCTAATTGGAACTCTAGATAAGTTAAAGGAAACTGCTAAATATTTGAAATCTGAATTTGGGATGAAAGATCTTGGGAAAACACGGTTTTGTCTTGGTTTAGAACTTGAGCGCCGTAGTGATGGGGTTTTGATCCATCAGTCTGCATATACTCAGAAAATTCTAAGGCGCTTTCATGAAGATAAAGCAAAACCTATGAGTACTCCCATGATTGGTCGTAGTCTTGAGCCCGGAAAAGATCCGTTTCATCCAAAGGATGAGGACGAAGAACCATTAGAGGCTGAAGTGCCCTCTTTAAGTGCAATAGGCGCATTATTGTACTTAGCTCAATGCACAATACCAGATATCTCATTTGCAGTAAACTTGTTAGCTCGACATAGCTCTGCGCTAACACGCCGCCATTGGATTGGTGTAAAGACAATCTTTCGATACCTAAGAGGTACGATTGATATGGGCCTATTTTATCCCTACAGAGAGAAGAGGAATGACGGAAGAATGGGATTTGACCCCATTAGGCATGGAGCCACCATCCACCATGACAAAGTGGCCGGCCATGTTGCCGCCAACGCCGCCGCCACCACCACCAAGGGTGGCTGGCCTCACCCTATTCCCCTCCATCAAAACGACAATGATGTTTTGATGGGTTTCGCTGATGCAGGGTACCTTTCTGACCCTCACAAAGGTCTCTCCCAAACGGGTTATGTCTTTACAATGGGAAGCACTGCGATATCTTGGAGGTCTACAAAGTAGACCCTTGTTGCTACTTCCTCGAATTATGCAGAGATTATTGCCCTACATGAAGCTGTGCGTGAATGTATATAGCTGAGATCTATAATTAGACATATTCGAGGAAGTTGTGGTTTGAAGTCTACCACAGATAAACCTACATGCATTTATGAGGATAATGCAGCTTGTATTGAGCAAATGAAGTTAGGTTTCATCAAGGGCGACAACACCAAGCATATATCGCCTAAGTTCTTCTATAATCAGCAACAACAATCACTTCTAAAGATTGAAGTGAATCAAATCCGATCAGAGGATAATGTAGCGGACTTATTCACTAAGTCGTTACCTAAATCCACCTTCGAGAAACATGTGAAGAGAATTGGATTGAGAAAATTATCTGAACTCCCATGATTGTAGCAATCAGGGGGAGATATCGACATCAGGGGGAGTTATAATGTCTACATGTTCGATCTCGAAGAGTGAAGGACATGTTGTGCTCTTTTTGTCCTTCGACCAGGGTTATTTTAGTCCCACAGGGTTTTTGTTACCTGGGTTTTTAATGAGGCAACAGATGAAGCGTCACCACCAAGTTTGAGCAGCACAAGGGGGAGTGTTGAAGGAAAATCAACATAGTGTGCCTTATCAAACTAGGAATAGTAATATGAGAGAAGGTTCTAGAATTCCTAATCCTACTGGGATTAGTATTCATTGTAAGATTAGAGCATGTACTTTGTAATCCCTATATATAGGGCTCCTATTCTCAATAATATGATTACAATTCTCTCTACAATTTCTCTCGAATCTCTTTTTCCTTAAACAGCTAGTGGCAGGAATTCAAAAGCAAAATCTATACTAAAATGCAAAATCAGATTAAATTAATTAAGAATAAATGAAAATGATTGAAAATATGATGTCTAGGACCCAGTATTCAAATTTTCTTTCAGACCATACAATTGCTTTAAGAGGAGATAGATTGGCCCTCCCAAAAAGTTTTTATTCTCCAAATTGATATTTTATTACTTTCAAACACTATAATAAAGATGGCAGAGTGTATGACTTTTTGAGAATATCAATAACATTGTATCATTTGCATGTAATTTACATTAGTAGAATAATGAAAACAAAACAATCATCAACCACGTGAAGTTTTTTGTGTAAACATCAATCTCACATTATGAATAAGTTCTTACTAAACCTAATACTACTAATTTTCAAAAATACTCAGCGTAGTTCTCTTAACTAGTAGTATTATCTAACCCTCGAATCAACTCATACGTGCAAATTAACCATTACACATAGAATTTAACACGTAATTTCCAGAATTGTTTAATCATTAAAGCATGATTTTTACCACCCGTTAGAACTGATTACTACTTGTTTAACTCAACGTCTTAACAAATAACAATTATTCTTGGCAAATTAAGCAAACACACATGAACACTCAGCGTGATTCTAGCATGCAAACTTATTAACCTAACTCTGGACGTTGCCTATTTATAGGGGAGCATTGGTTGGCTTTTGTCGATCATACCCTTCATTATTGGACGGATGGGATTGCATCATAATTCCTTTAATTTTCCAACTAAAACGTCTCCTTTATGGCCTTAACTCTTCTCATAATGGGGCAATTCCTTTAATTTCCAAGCTGAAACGTCTTTCTCTTATTTATTCCCCAACTGAAAACGTCTTTCTCTTTATTTCCCTTCTTCATTGCTTGGTCAACCTGATTTAATAAAGGGCACAAAATTAAATTGTTTTAGAGAAAATAGAAGGAATTAAAACAATTTAAGTTCAAAAAAATACTCCCATAAATTCTCTCTTAAGGCCCACAGTTTAGCATGAAGGTGAGGAATCCTGATCCAGCTAGGATTCTTCATGAATTTTACATTTTCTGCCTATTTCACGCCAAACACTCTACAAGACTCTTAAAATGACTCGATGACTCAAAACACGAAACTTAAGGGAGAAACAAGGCTAAAATGGGGCATATACTCATTAATATCGTCGCACATTGTGCTCCTATCAACTGCCCCACACTTAGCTTTTGCTAGTCCCTTAGCAAAACAAAAATACAAAACAAAACAAAGACTCAACAAAAAGCAAGTAAATGACTCTATTACCCCTAACTGTTGTCTCAGAGACTCTAAACTCATGGCTTTCACGTTAAACACTTAATCAAAATCACGATAATTCCACGGTTAATAAACATGTAACACTCATATGACTAAGTGAGATATGGAGAACTTAAATTATACAGTGAATGATAACATGTTTCAAACAAGTCCAATCCAAACTCACAAGGCATACTCTCGATTTTTCTCTCAGAAATGGCTATGCTTAAAAGCTTCACACTCAAGTATATGCAAGAGAACAAATTGTAAGGCAACAAACAACTTGCATATTTCATCTATAAAAGCATTTTGTGAAGAATTTTTAAAGACCTCAAGAAATGACTAGGTGCACAAATAGACCTAAACCATAAGCTCGACTGCGTAACTGACTCCACTAACCAAAGGCTGCCCATCTCAAGGATCAAGTAAGGACTTGAAACAGGTTGTAATGGGGCTAAGCTAGGGTTTTCGAAATGAAGATTAAGGATACAAAAATCCTAAGGACCTAGCAGAGCATATATGGACCACCTTATGTCACCATTTTTGTAGGCCAATTATCATTGTTTTGGGCCCAACCTTCACTCTAACCAACATGAAATTGGACAAAGGCTTAATTTTCAACTTTGGCCTTCTACAAACATGAAACTCCAAAACCACACTTCAACAATTTCCCAAGATTTTTCTTTTCAATTTTTCTTCTCTTTTGCCGTTTTTCTTTCTTTCTTTTTCATTTTCTTTCTTTCTTTTTTTTAAGGCAAATTTTTTTTCCTCTTGTTTTCTCTTGGGTTTTCCCCATCTCACACTTGTCTTTCACCGTCACCCCTACACACTATATCATGCTCTACTAAGTCCCTAGCACAAGGGTAGAGATATCCTATACTAAGCTCATGGTAGGGTAGTAAGGGTGATGAAACAAAGGTTTTCAACGTAGGCCTTAAGGGGTTGCTAAGGAGTCTCACGACTGGCACAATTGGGGACACATGCTTGTTTGGCTATGGTGGTTACCCTAATTCCTTCTATCCTATCCAAGATGAGGGCATATTATGGCATACAAGTTTTGACAGTCACAACAGTCGAGTTCTAGTATTCTCTAGTCCATTAAAATCTATGGCACCTGATCATTGGATTTTCAAAGAATGATGAGGTTTTGCAAATACAGCCATGAAATTCTGGAATTATCAATAAAGCACTCGAAAAGAAAGTAGTTTAGCTCAACAGCTCACTTAGGGTCCAACGAATTAAACTTAATCCTAGCATGCTTAATGAACCAAGTTACAATCCTATCTCAAATCTTCATACAAGTATCACAATGTCGATTAACCACATAATTCAATTGAGTCCTATTTCGATTGTGAAAACCTTCAGCCACGAATTTAGAGACATGTTCATCCTAGACTCAAACAAACAAAAAGACTCTAAAACGAACGAAATTTTTTTAATTTTTTTTAAACTAAAAATATTCTGAAATAAAGGTGTAAACCCACCCCACACTTAGAATCTACATTGTCCTCAATGTAGGCAAGAAATATGGTATATAGACCCTAAATATGGGGGGCTATGACAATAAGAGAAGGGTAAAACAAACAAACAAAGACACAAGTACAATTCAACCTAAGCAAGTGAAGGGATAGAAATGTCAAACTCTGGTTGATGGCTCCTCCACAACTTCGGTTGAAATGGGTTGCCTCCCATGTAGCGCTTGATATTTATAGTCCTTCAGCCTGGACTCTTCTCCTTGTTCACACGTCATAGGGTGCCTCCTGGAGGGGTATCTCTTCCCATGTGTGCCCTACAAAGGACTCATAGTAGGGCTTGAGACGATGCCCATTTACCTTGAACTCGTTCCCCGTCTTCTCACTCTTGATCTCTACAGCACCATGAGCAAACACATTTGTAACTATAAATGGGCCAACCCAACAAGAACGAAGTTTACCCGGGAATAGCTTAAGTCTGGAATGGAATAACAGAACTTTCTGGCCCACTTGGAAACTTTTTCCGCGGATCATTTTGTCATGGTAGGCCTTTGTCTTCTCCTTGTAGATCCATGAAGCATCGTAGGCCTCATTCCTTATCTCCTGAAGCTCATTTAGCTGTAGCTTCCTATGTAGGCCCGCTTCATCATAATCCATGTTGAACTTCTGGACAGCCCACCAAGCCTTGTGCTCTAGCTCCACTGGAAGGTGGCATGCCTTTCCGTAGGCCAACCTAAAGGGAGACATCCCAATAGCCGTCTTGTAGGCCGTTCTGTAGGCCCACAACACATCATCCAATCTCTGGCTCCAATCCTTCCTTGTCGGGCCCACAGTCTTCTCGAGTATCCACTTGATCTCCCTGTTGGATACCTCTGCTTGGCCACTGGTCTGAGGGTGGTACGGTGTGGACACCTTATGGGTTACCCCATACTTCTTCAGCAAAGCCTCGATTGTACGGTTGCAAAAGTGAGAACCTCCATCACTGATTAGCATACGTGGCACTCCAAACCTGGAAAATATGTTAGTTTTCAAGAAACCTGCAACCACTTTTGAATCGTTAGTCCTGGTGGCTTTTGCTTCCACCCACTTTGATACATAGTCCACAGCCAATAGTATATATAAATAGCCATTAGACGGGGGAAATGGGCTCATAAAGTCAATGCCCCAAACATCAAAAATTTCTACATTTATTATTGGGCTCATGGGCATTTGATCTTTTGGGCCAAGATTACCAGTTCGTTGGCACCTATCACAAGAAATACAAAACAAGTTTGCATCCTTGAAGATAGTGGGCCAATAAAATCCACAGTCTAAGACCTTCAAGGCTGTTCTACGAGGCCCAAAGTGGCCTCCACACGGCTCACTATGGCAAAATGACATAATTGACCTATGCTCAGACTCTGGGACACATCTCCTAATGACTTGGTCACTATAATGTTTCCATAAATAGGGCTCATCCCAAATAAAGTGCCTAGCCATTTTCTTCAATTTATCCTTACTAGCTTTGGAAAGTGTGTCAGGAAATGTCCTAGTGACTAAATAGTTTACTATATCCGCATACCAGGGCATACTAACCTCTATCCCAAAGAGCTGCTCATCTGGGAAAGTTTCCTGTAGGGGCTCAACATCCTCCTCATGTACTATCCTGCTCAAATGGTCCGCCACCACATTCTCGCTTCCCTTCTTGTCCTTGATCTCTAGGTCAAACTCCTGAAGCAACAAGATCCATCGAATCAATCTGGGCTTGGCCTCCTTCTTGATCATCAGATATCTCAAGGCTGCATGGTTAGAGTAAACAATTACTTTAGAGTGCAATAAATAAGAACAAAACTTATCTAAAGCAAACACTACAGCCAAGAGTTCTTTTTTAGTGGTGGAGTAGTTGAGTTGGGCGTCATTGAGGGTCCGAGAAGCATAGTAAATAGCATAGGGCTTCTTATCCTTCCTCTGGCCCAACACAGCTCCAACAACATAGTCCGATGCATCACACATAAGCTCGAAGGGTAGACTCCAATCCGGAGGACATATGATGGGGGCCATGGTCAACAACTCCTTAAGCTTTTCAAACGCCTTCTTGCAATCCTCATTGAACACAAAGGGCAAGTCCTTTTGCTATAAGGCACACATAGGTCTCGCCACCTTGGAGAAGTCTTTGATAAACCGCCTCTAAAATCCTGCATGGCCAAGAAAAGAGCTACCTCCCTCACAGTTATGGGGGAAGGTAAGTGACGTACAAGATCAACCTTAGCCTTATCTACCTCAATGCCCCTAGCAGATATTATGTGTCCTAACACTATTCCTTGTGTCACCATGAAGTGACACTTCTCCCAATTCAGCATAAGGTTAGTTTCTACACACCTCTCAAGTATCAATCCTAGATTCTCTAAACAAGTATCAAAATCTTTACCGAAGACAATAAAGTCGTCCATAAAGACTTCAATAATATTTTCAATGTATTCTGAGAAAATGGAAAGCATACATCTTTGGAAAGTACCTGGTGCGTTGCATAAGCCGAAGGGCATGCGCCTATAAGCAAAGGTCCCAAAGGGGCACGTGAAGGTCGTCTTCTCCTGATCCTCGTGGGCTATGCAGATCTATTTGTACCCATTATATCCGTCCAAAAAGCAATAGTAGGAATGGCCCGCTAAGCGCTCCAACATATGGTCAATAAAAGCCAAGGGCATATGATCATTCCTCGTTGTGGCATTTAGCTTCCGGTAGTCGATACATACCCTATGACCAGTCACTAATTTCTAGGGCACTAGCTTGTCCTTGTTCTTTACCACTGTCACCCCAAACTTCTTGGGCACCACTTGTACTGGAGAGACCCACTTACTATCAAAAATGGGGTAGATCACCCCACAATCTAGCAACTTGATCACCTCGTCTTGGACCACCTTCATCATGGGCGGATGTAGACTCCTTTGGGCTTCTCTTGTGGGCTTGGAGCCATCTTCTAATAGGATCCGGTGGAGACACGTGGTTGGGCTGATCCCCTTGATATCTGCTAGAGTCCAACCAATGGCAGTCTTGTGCTTCTTCAACACATCCACCAACTTCCTTTCTTGCTCTACCTCTAGCGTTGACGATATGATCACTGGGAGGGTCTCCTTTTCTCCTAGGTATGCGTACTTCAAATGCTCAGGGAGTACCTTCAATTCCAACTTAGGTGCCTGAACAATAGAGGGTAGCATTTTATTAGTAGAAACCGGAATTGACAAATAGGAAATTGACCTCTTTATAGGCTGAGCCTCCAGTGAGGCCACAGTCTTAATCACTCTAGGCTCCTCAACATCTCACTCAACCTTGGGGATAGGTTCCCCATTTGCATCATATCCGACCTCTAGGGTCAGAACTAATTCATCCTCAACCATTGCTTCAGAGAAAACCTGCGCGAGTGAATCAACTACATCAATAGCAAAGCAAGGTTTCAAATCAGAAACAGGGTACCTCATGGCTTCAAGAATGTTGAAGCGTATAACATCACCATCAAACTCCATGGTGAGAGTCCCTTTGTACACGTCGATCTTCGTTCTTGCAGTCCTCATAAAGGGACGCCCTAAAAGTAATGGAGTGGTATTTAGGGGCGATTCCTCCATGTCCAATACGTAGAAATCCGCAGGGAATATCAGATGGTTTACCTGCACAAGAACATCCTCAACATACCCTTGAAGGTATTTGTTAGACCTATCAGCAAGTTGAATGACAACATTATCCCTTTTAAGAGGGCTTAGACCTAGGGACACATACAAATTGTAAGGCATAACATTTATCGATGCCCCTAAGTCTAACATCACATTTTCAAACTTGGTGTCACTAACGATACAGGGAACAGAAAAACTCCCTGGGTCCTTCAACTTTGGGGGTAGTTTCCTCTGGATAACGGCTGATATCGTCTCGCTCATTTTCACTACCTCCTTCCCTCTTGTCTGCCTGCTTGTGGTGCATAGCTCCTTCAAGAACTTGGCGTATTTAGGCACCTGTTTGATGCACTCGATCAGGGGCATGTTCACTTGAACCTTCTTGAAGATTTCCAAGATCTCTTGATCAGATTTATCTTTCTTTGTCTTGGCAAACCTGCTTAGGAAATGTATAGAAACAACTGGGTTAGTCTTCACTAAACCACTAGAGTTAGGAATTGTACCTTTGGGTGCCTCAGCTTGGGGTACGTTAACTTCCACCCTTGATGTAGATGGGTCTTTCTCAACATCCTTCTTAGACAACTCCACAACGTCTTCTTCTTCATTATGGGCCACTTGGGCCTTCTTGTGGGCTTTGGGAGGGTCAACTAGTACGCATCCACTCCTAGTGATGATGGCTTGGGCGTGCTCATTCCTTGGGTTAGGCACTGTGTTGCTTGGTAGCTTCCCCGTTTCAGCAATCTGACCCATGAAATCCACCACTTGGCCCATTTGATTCTTGAGCTCTGCAATATCCTTTGAATGGGTCGCCTGTCCTACAACCAAAGCTTGAGTAGCCGTGTTAAGTTGTTGTTGCCCCACAGCAAGGGACTTCAACAGTTTATCATAATTAGGGGCACTCAAAGTATTAGAAACAGGAGGTGGAGGGACAGAATTGGGAATACCAAAAGTTTGAGGTACCTGAGGCCTCAAAAAGAAACCTGGTGGGCGTTGAGAATTCTGACCTGGGCCTTGAGGTGGTCTCAAGGTGTTGTCATTGTTAGCCTAACGAAAGTCGGGGTGGTCTCTGAGCCCAGGATTGTACGTATTGGAGTAAGGGTTGTACCTCGGGCCTCCTTGATACCCTAGGGCCTTAACAGATTCCCATCCTTCTGGAGAGGCAAGCTGGGGACATTTATCAGTGAGGTGCCCTTGAGTCGAGCACATCCCACACACTTGAGCCATTGCTCCTCCTCCATTAATGTTTAAGACTTGAGACAGCAGAGTAGACATCTTGTTGACCTTGTCTTTAAGATTAGAGTTAGTGGACACCTCATGTACTCTCCTTTGAGAGGAAAGCACCCTCTCATATTGCTGATAGTTTAGTGCATAATTAGTAAGTAGCTCTTTAGCATCAGCAGGTGTCGTATCCATAAAGGACCCTCCAGCAGCAGCATCTAACAGACCACGCTCATTAGCGGTGAGTCCTTCATAAAAATAGGTAAGGAGGGACCCCTCACTCATCCCATGGTTAGGGCATGATGCTACAAGGCTCTTAAACCTGTCCCAATAATTGCAAAAATTCTCCTCATGTCCTTGCGTAATTCCACTAATCTGCTTCCTCAAAACAGTGACCTTTGAGGCAGGAAAGTACTTCGTAAGGAACTTGCCCTTCATCCTATCCCAAGTGTTGATAGTCCCAGCAGGCAGCTCAAATA
Organism: Rosa lucieae; assembly: GCA_024704745.1. NCBI lineage: Eukaryota > Viridiplantae > Streptophyta > Magnoliopsida > Rosales > Rosaceae > Rosa > Rosa lucieae. Next base: position 38,642,505 of record CM045498.1, read on the forward strand.
GCCAAGTCTTGGCCTTGTCCTCTAAAGTAAAGGGGAATGCCTTCATCTTCAAGATATTGATATCAGCTCCTCTGGGGCACATACTCCCACAGACAAACTCGAACTCCTTGAGATGCTTGTTGGTGTCTTCACTACTCATCCCATGAAACTTGGGTAGGTGATGCAGAAACCCACTCTTTAACTCAAAATCATCATTAAGCCCCTCTCCTGGTTCTGGATAGGCAATGCATAAGGGCGCAACACCCCTACCTGTAGGATTAGACAGTTGCCTAATAGTCTCAGCCATTGGTGCCTGTACTTGCTCAACAGGGGTGTGCTCTTCCTCTTCAGTGACCTCCTCTTCTTCCTCTTCAGAATGGTCAAGTTTGTTGATCTCCTCAGTTGATCTAGTTGAGGAGTTATAACCTGAATAGCTAGAGTCCTGAGAGTCCTTTCTTTCTAAAGGAGGGCGGTCTGAAAAAGTGAGGTTTGCCCTTTGCTTAGCACATTCCAATTTTTCAGAGAGCTCCTTAGTCTTATTAGAGACAGTGGACATTCATGGACCTTTAAGACCAAATCAAGTGTTAGTAACATATACAAGGTTCGAAATACAAACATTATGTCTTTCCTACTTTCTAAGTTACTTTTACATTTACATACTTAGGTACTGGAACAGAGGACCTCGTTTGTGCAATGGGACTATAGAACAGCTACCCTCGACAAGGTTATGTTTAATCCAATATACCTTAAACATGTCACACGACAATTTTTATTTTTTTTTATTTTTTAAGTTTGTTATAAACTTAGTTAATATCTTAATTGATTCCAAGTTGTAAGTCGAGCCCAATAGAAACCACTACTATTGGTGAGATCCGATATAGGGATAGTCGCCTAGACATAAGTCTTTTTCCTTTGTTTTAGAAGGCCGGATGGCCAGATTAAGAGGTACGTGAGAGGGAGGACTCATTTTGGTGATACTACGGAGGCTACTCCCTCATTGAGGTTTAGGCCCCTATCGGCTACTCCCACATAGTGGTTTAGGCTCATTCTATAGTATCTCTGAGATCCAATTGAACCCATCACCCAGGGTCCCAACCTAAGACACCATCCGTATGCCCCTTACTCAGCTGGGAAATTAACTTATGTCTTAGACCGTTCTCCAAGTGCTAATAAAGGCCGCCCTCAACCTCAAGAGACCTCAGCAAGGTACTAATGAAGGGTTTAGGTCAATATTAACAAAAGGGCCCTTGTCTACTCACACGATTTTACACGCTTACAACAATTAAATATTTAACTAAATTAATAACAACCTAAGTATATTAATCTAAGTGAAACATAAACAATTTACAACATGCTTAAAAACTTCTACAAATTGCACAACAATTATAAAAGACATGCTTAATTTCGTAACACTCATAAAACTTAAACTAAATCACAATTAAAGCTTGACCTAACAAAAATCGCAATTTGTCACAATTCCACATGTGTAGTACAAAAATTGAGCATGCATTCTATATACAACAAAATTGATGACACTTTAAGCGCTAGGGATTTTAACAATCCCCGGCAACGGCGCCAAAAATTGATATGGCTGAAATAGCCTCACAATTTAACCCTGCAAAATGTAGTTGTTAGTATAGTATCAGCAGGGATCGTTCAGTCCGGGGATTGTAGGGTACACATACACAAAAAGGTCAATTAACAAATAAAAGAATAAAATGAGGGTTTTGACATTCGGTTCCTAATATACTTAAAATAAAAACAAAACAAATAAAACTATATACATTGATCGACTTCCCTAACCTAGACCAATACCACTCTCAAAATTACTAAGTGTAAAAACAGAAAATCCATTTCAACATGCTACAAAAGCGTGCCCATCTTAAATGCCTAGATAAGAGTTCAAATGAAAAGTCTCAGCGGATCAATCCATTTATCTAATTCGTTCTAATGTAGACTTGGATTGGAAAAGTCCTTACCAAGCCCAATACTACTAATTTTCGAAAACACTCAGCATAGTTCTCTTAACTAGTAGTATTATCTAACCTTCAAATCAACTCACACGTGCAAATTAACCATTACACATAGAATTTAACACGTAATTTCCAGAATCGTTTAATCATGAAATCATGATTTTTAGCACCCGTTAGAACTGATTGCTACTTGTTTAACTCAACGTCTTAACAAATAACAATTACTCTTGGCAAATTAAGCAAACACACAAGAACACTCAGTGTGATTCTAGCATGCAAACTTATTAACCTAACTCTGAAAATGACCTAAACACGTAAACGGGCACAAGATTGTAACATGAATCATCAAAGAATTCTTGAAATCAACTCAATAATAAACTGAAAATCTCAAAAATATTAATAAAAATATTCTGAAAATTTCATGTCTCCAATTACACAACTCGCAAATCCAAACACACAAAACCGAAACAAAAATTGTAAGTAGAGTCATAGTTACACTTTGAAGCTTTCCTCAGCAGCTTGGCAACAAGGTGATGAACTCGTCTCTGCTATGGTGGTGGAGCGTCCTTGACTCAGCGCCTAAGAACTTCGTAGATTGATGGATGGATGGTGTCACGGTCTTGTATTTGATGGAAGTTTAAGGAGTGAATTGGGCAGAGTCTCGGAAAAGTTTTTGGCCAGTAAGTGATGCCAATTCTGTTATAGACGTTGCCTATTTATAGGGGAGCATTGGTTGGCTTTTGTCGATCATACCCTTCATCATTGGACGGATGGGATTGCATCATAATTCCTTTAATTTTCCAACTAAAACGTCTCCTTTATGGCCTTAACTCCTCTCATAATGGGGCAATTCCTTTAATTTCCAAGCTGAAACGTCTTTGTCTTATTTATTCCCCAACTGAAAACGTCTTTCTCTTTATTTCCCTTCTTCATTGCTTGGTCAACCTGATTTAATAAAGGGCACAAAATTAAATTGTTTTAGAGAAAATAGAAGGAATTAAAACAATTTAAGTTCAAAAAAATACTCCCATAAATTCTCTCTTAAGGCCCACAGATTAGCATGAAGGTGAGGAATCCTGATCCAGCTAGGATTCTTCATGAATTTTGCGTTTTCTACATATTTCACGTCAAACACTCTACAAGACTCTTAAAATGACTCAATGACTCAAAACACGAAACTTAAGGGAGAAACAAGGCTAAAATGGGGCATATACTCATTAATATCGTCGCACATTGTGCTCCTATCAAGGTTGAAAACTGGAACATGCTTTTGAAGGCGAAGAAGAGAAAGGAAGAGGTTGAAAATGGAAACTAGGGGCAATCCACCATAATCAAGTGTTCCAATGAAGGACACTCAATATCAACAGGAGCAGTTGCACCATACAACATATGAAGTTTCTTCAAAACCAAGTTCTTCAATTTTGGAAGAACCTTCTTCTTCTTGTTTACTACTTCAATTACTCTTTCCAACAAAAGGCATTGCTCCACAAAAAGGTCTTCCAATTGAAAAAGACACTCAGCTACATCAGATGCAAACAGACTTTGCAGTAACTTGCTACGGTATATGGTCAAACTTTTAAGACTGCAACATTAAACGTGGGGAAGCATTACATATGCTTCTTAGTGCATGTAGATCCAACAAATTTATCTCTCTCAGTTTTGGCTCTTCTGGCTTAAACCCTTCAGATCCAAACACAAATTCCATTTCATCCATACAATTTAAATAGTTTCTCCAGATTTGGCAGTCTCTGTAACAATTTTGATACATTCACCAAGTTATCACAAAAAAACACATGCAATAACTTAAGATTGATGAGAGACCCAGGTGGTAACTCACCAACACACTCTTCAAGTTTGAGCAGACATTTCAGATGCAACTCTTCCAAGTTCTCAAACAGTGCTCCTTTTTGAACCCGTCTTGTTGTGTTTATCAACTCTTTCATGTTCTCATAGGGGTCAAGTATATTATCAGATACAGTGAGATGCTTGAGTTCATGCAACCTCCCATGGTCATATTCCATGACAATGTCACTCAACCCTTTGCAGCGATCATACTTTCTTATCTCTGTTTTCGTTGTCACCACATTGATAAACCAATCAGGTAAGGTACTCATGGTAGTGTCAAGAACCAAGGATGTTGAGTTATGATGATATCGATTGTATGGATCCCTTATGTATTTGCCGATAAGTATATGAAAGTAAACCCACTCTGGTTCGACCTCAATACTTGTAGGGATGCACTTAGCATCAGATATGCAAACCTGCAAAATTTTCAAATTTGACAAACCAGAGAAACCCAATTCGATTTCTCCTCCTTCTCTCAACTTTACTCCCCCAATCCTCAAATCCACAGTTTAGTGCATACAGTTCTTCTAATCTATGCAACTTTGATATCACTTTAGATGGAATTGTGACAATACCTCCACCCTCATAACCAGCGGAATTGACATCCAAAATCCTTAGATTGGTCAAGTGTCCTATTTCTCTCGATAATTCCTGGAGAGGATATTCTCTCATACTAAGAATTTCAAGCTTCTTAAGTTTTCCAACTATGGAAATGTCAATCATGTTGTGGCAAAAATCTAAATACAAATCTTGGAGGTTGATAAGGAGACTGAATGATTGGGGTAGTACAGAAATACTAGTGTTGCTAAGATCCAAGACCCTTAATTCATTCAGACTTTGGATAAATTTTTCTGGGATCTCATTTAAATAAGCATTCCATTTTAGTAACCAAATCTGGAGATTTGGACATACCAACTCTTCAGGTAGCTTGCGAATTTCGTTCCTCATCAGTGAAATTGCAGAATAATTTTCATGTAACGGACATGACCAATCCTTCAAACCAGACCCAGCTTTTACCAAAATCCCATGTCCATCTTCAGAATTTGCTATCTTCATGGCTGTATCCCGGATGACATCTCATGACATGACAAACATTCATTATCCTTGTGGTGAGTAGGACTTTGGACTTGCACATTTGAAGCTCCTTTTAGCTGGGAATCCCTATCTTTGACAACTCTATTATATTCTCTCCCAAACATCGTCCAAGATTATAAGGAGTTTTTCTCTTCTCATCATCTCCTTATGCAACGTAGCGGCTCTTCCAATTTCTATCTCCTCCTCCAATTTAACGCCCAACAGATCTGCCAATGTGCCTTGAATTTTTCTCAAGTCGGGGCTTTGAGATATGGCAGCCATAATCTTATGGTTAAAGTTACCATTTTTGCAGCCTTGTGCACCGACATGTTTCACCATGCTTGTCTTTCCAACACCTCCCATGTCGTAGACCCCAACAGTAGTGACCTTGTCATCTTTTAGCGCCTTCATAACCTCATCCATGGCTTTTGTTGTTGTTTCATATGCTTCGAAATCTCCACTGAACTCAATTGCATCAGGTCGCACTTTATTGCCGAAAAATTCCACAATGACGTCAACAAGTTCTTTGTGAGTCCTACAAGCAAGAATTAAGTGTCACATAAGCGTTAGGCACAAGTATAACCCTTGGTAATTAAGATAGCCTCAGGAAGCTTACTTATAATCCTGTGTATTCCAGCCTGAGAAACTGGCCACCTTTTCTAAAGCATCCCTCCACCGCTGCATCTTCTCCAATCCATGTCGCCCGGAGATTTCATGTTTAGAGAAAGTAGGGCTGGGCGTTTTGACCCGAAAACCCGAAAAACCGGACCGGACTGGTCCGGACCGCCGGGTTCGGGCCGGGCTTTGCGAAAAAAAAAGATGAAAATTTGAGGCCCGGACCGTTTGTGAATAAAACGGGCCGGTCCCGGGCCTGGTATCCCTAATGCCTAAAAGCCCGGATAACAGCCCGTATAAGCCCATAGTCCCATTATTGCCATATGTCCCTCTGTGATAGGTCATTTATTTGAGTATACCGTGAAATTGACCACACGTGATCACAACCCCCACTTACCTAAACGACCTCATCTCTCTCACTCTCCGCCTCAAACCCTCATCCCTCTCACTCTCTGTCGAACCCTCACCTCTCTCACTCTCCGACCTCCGTCTCCGCCTCAAACCCTCATCCCTCTCACTCTCTGTCGAACCCTCATCTCTCTCACTCTCCGCCTCAAACCCTCATCCCTCTCACTCTCTGAGTCTCTGTCGAACCCTCATCTCTCTCACTCTCCGCCTCAAACCCTTATCCCTCTCACTCTCTGTCGAACCCTCATCTCTCTCACTCTCTACCTCTCTTTTCTTCGAACCCTAATTTCAGATTTCCAATCCCAATTTCAATTTCAGATTTCCAATCCCTGTTTCCAATCCCCAATTTCAGATTTCGAATCCCTTTTTCCAACATTTCAGGTATACTTAGTTTTTAGTTTTGAATGGGTTTTGATGGATTGATGTTTTGATGGGTGTCGGCGGTACCGGCGGAGCCGCTGTCATCTTGGAGCATCGTCTGAGGTCCGGGGAAGCTCATCTTCATTCTGTGTTGTGAAGTGAAGGCAGTAAACTCAAGGTTCATTCTTGTTCGAAATGGCCACTTCTGGGAATCAGTTGGTGCCGGCGAATCCATCCACTGAGGGTGGTGCGACGACTGGTGGAGGTGCGGCGACTGGTGGAGGTGAGACGGCTTCCAGCCAGGCGGAGACAGCGAAGAGAAAGAGGGAGGATTCGAGTAGGACTCGAAACAGCAGTTGCCGGTCTAATGTTTGGGAGCATTTTGAGAAGTTTGACGAACCACTTACTAGTTCGGAACAGGATGGGAAGGAGGATGTAGTCGGACATTGCAGCAAAGCGAGATGTAAGTATTGTGAGACTGTGTTTAAAGCTAATTCATCTTTCAATGGTACTTCAACTCTTAGACGTCATATAGAGAATGTGTGCAAAAAATATCCTGGTAGATTAGATTTGGAGGAAGGACAGAAGGTGTTAACTAGTGATGGGAGTACCAATTCTGTAGTGATGAGACAGTGGAGTCCAGAAGCTTGTACAGAGGCCTGTGTGGTGATGATAGTTATGGATGAATTACCTTTTAGTCAGGTAGAAAAGGAGGGATTTAAGTACTTTTGTTCGGTTTCCATTCCTCGGTGGGAAATCCCTAGCAGAAGGGTCATTGTGAAGAAATTCTTAGCGATGTATGATGCCAAAAAAGAGGAGCTTAGGGCTGAGTTGTGCAAACACAGAGTGTGTCTGACCACCGATACATGGACATCAATATAGAATGTCAATTACATGGTGGTGACAGCGCATTTTATAGATGGAGGTTGGAATTTGCACAAAAGGATACTGAATTTCTGCTGCATTCCCAATCATTCGGGTGTCACCATTGGGAAGATTTTAGAAACGTGCTTGGTGCAGTGGAAGATAGATAAAGTATTGACCATTTCGGTTGATAATGCTGCTGCCAACAAACATGCAGTGGAGTATGTTCGGAAGAAGATGTTGAATTGGACAAGTCCCCCGGTTTTGGGAGGGAAGCATCTACATGTGAGGTGCTTGGCTCACATTTTCAACCTCGTAGTTAGATCCGGCTTGTCTATTATGGACAAGTCGGTTGATTCAATTAGAAATGCAGTGAGGTATGTGAGGTCTTCTTCTTCTAGGCTCGATGAATTCAAGTTGTGTGTTGAGAAGGAAATTTTGGATACTTGGATACCAACAGAGTTTGCATTCTTGATGTTCCGACTAGGTGGAACTCCACATTTCTAATGTTGGACACAGCAATTGCATTGAAAAAGGCATTTGTTCGGTTAGGTGAAGAGAATGTGCATCAATATAATGGATATTTCGATGAAGAAGATGTGATAGATGAAGATTTAGAAGTGGTGGAGGAAGTGAAGTCCAAAACTCGTAGGAAGAGGGTCGGACCACCTAATGATGACGATTGGGAAAGGGCTGCCATTTTCTGCCAGTTTTTACGAGTTTTCTACGACGTTACATTGAGGATAAGTGCAACTTTGAAGCCTACTGCCCATTCAGCTTTCCATGACATTGTGGCAATAGAGGGTGAGATTGATGGACTGTGGCAACCTGGAATGGCTTATGAGAATGAAACAGCAGCGTTGATGGGTCGGATGGCAGTGAGGATGAAGAATAAGTTTCAAAAGTATTTTGGCAACATCGATGATGTCAATCAGCTTCTTTTGGTTGCCTTAGTTCTTGATCCTAGGTATAAACTTCGAAATTTCACTCATATTTGCAAGACGGAGTTGGGCATGGATGATGGTGAAGCTAAAGAGAGGGAAGCAAAGGTCAAAGATCTGCTAGTAGCCTTGACTGATACATATGCAGCTTCAATGATTCAGCCTCAAACCAAAACCAAAAGGAGAACGTCACCAATGGATCGAGGCATTCTGGTACGAGAGGTGTGATAGGAGCATTTTAATGTGATATTTTAATAGTTAATTCCTCACATTTTGCTTAGTTAATTCCTTAACTGAATCGATTTTAATTCAATTTCTATTTTTAGGTACATTGGAGTAAATGAAGGTGAAATGAGCGTTAGGTCCATAATTACCTAGAAATGATGGAGAAGAATGAAAATGCACTAAAAAGTCAACCTTGAATATTTTCTTACTCCGGCTAGGAGAATCAGAGCCAAGCAAGGAAGAAGGAGCGGCCGCCTGACCAAATGAACTTCAAATGAGCTGAAACCTTCCAGATCCATTCTAGACACCCAAATGATCATTTCTTATGAAGAGTGCCAGAGAAAAATATGAGTGGAAGGCCTTCAAACAATCAGCCCAATTTTCTACAGAAGCAAAACCGGAAAACTGGACCTGTAAGAGGTCCAGCAGCATTTCCGGCCCAACCACATGGATTGAAGCTCTGAAAATTTGTCAGGATGATCTACACTCATAGTGGAACATTTCATATGAAGAAGTCAAAGGCATATAATGAAGTCTTGTTGGAGAAATAATTGAAGGAATAAAGGGGAAGAAACTGACCTGAAAACAGCTCAACACCACATATTCATGTTTCCCACCCACATGAAGAAAGCTAGATGCTTTTCTCTTTTTCCTTGGATATTTTTTTCTACAATCTCTTTAATAGATCCACTTTCATGTTGCTGCACCTTCATGCTTTGCTTTCATTTCATCATTTCTCTTTCTTTTCCATATTTTACAAATCACTTTCATACTCCACTTTCATTATTTTTCTTCCACTCATCATTTCACTCTTCTTTTTCTTCCCTATATAAACACCTTCTCCTCTCACTCAAAACACATTCCTTCATCCATCTCATCTTCTTTGTCTCTCCATTTCCTTTCCATTTTCCCACATACATTCCTTCATCCATTTCATCTTCTTGTCTCACCATTTCCTCTCCATTTTCCTTAGTCACAAATTCCTTCATCCATCTCATCTTCTTTGTCTCTCCATTTCCTTTCCATTTTTCTCTCCATTCTCTAGTTTTAAGTTTCTGCATTTTTAAGCAAAGAGAAGAAGAGAAGAAGAAGCCATGAAGCCTCCTAGCCGTCATCATCCACCTTGTGCCGTGATAGTGAAGTCTTGCTTTAAAGATTCAAGATCAACGTCTCAAGCTCTTCATCATCCACTCCCTTCATGGTGTAATTCTATCTTTTTCCTTGTAATTTCTTTTGGTTTTCTTTGTTTAGATTTGTAGAACTATGAATTCTAGTTAACAAATAATGTTAAGGGCAAAGTTTAAAGCCCGTTTATATGTTTTGAGATAAAGTTGTGATTTCTATATGTTGATTTTATGTTGCTTTATGATTAATTGAGAATTTTCAGATTCATATATTGTGATTCGAGAGTTGCTTATGTGAGTTTGTTTAATTAAATTTGCGTTATAGATAACTTTTGTATTTTAATCTTATGTGGTTGCAAACACGTAGGGTTTTGATATGAATGGTGCTAGGTTTAAGAACATGAAATCGACTTTTCGTTTTGTGTAAACTTGTAGTAAAGGTTTTGTGCAAAGACCGAATTTAATTAAAGAGAATTGCAATTAGGTGGACTTTTCCATACTAAGTTGTACACTTGAGTTGATAGCCTTTCACTATGTGTAATGCGTTAAACATGACATGATTGACTAGCTTTCTAGGGCTTGAATGCATGTTTGATAGGATTAATCTAGGTGCTTTCGCTTAGGTTAATTAGCATTGAAAAGTAAAATATGGGAAATCATTTGCTTTCGAATGTTTCACATGATCAACTCCTCTCTCATGACTTAGATGAACAATATTAGGGTTTGAATCAATTTTAATCATATGTTGTGGTTTTGATCTTTGTTCCTTGCGATCCACCTTTGTATATATGTTTTTACATTTTCTTTATTTTATTTATCTTAATTTTCAATTCTATAATTCTTAAACCCCCCTCCCTTTTTATTTTGTTACTTGTATATATTTCTATTCTTTATTTTATTTTTGTAAATAATACTTTTCTTTATTTGTTTCACAATTACAAGTGTACCCTCAATCCCCGGAATAGAACGATCCCTACTTACTTATACTACTAACGATATTTTCAGGGTTAAATTATGCGCTTGCTTTGAGCGCATCAATTTTTGGCGCCGTTGCCGGGGATTGAAAAATCACTTGCTAAATTGTGTCATTTATTGTATATATTTGTTGTATATAAATTGTTTAAAACTTAGTTTAAATATTATTTATATTATTGAACACGAATTTTAGTTGTAGGTTGTAAATTGAGAGGAATAGGTGAAGTCTCTTTTGTTAATATTGGCCTAAACCCCTTATTGGTACCTAGCTCCGGTCCCTTAAGGTTGAGGGCGGCCTTTATTAACACTTGTTGAACTGTCTTCACATTTATGAACTTTTTCATCTTAGTAAGAAAGCCTATGTGAAATGGTGTCTAGGAAGGAGACAACGTTCATGACGGGTTTTTGAATCCAGAAGTGCTTGAAAATGGGCCTAAACCACTATGTGGGAGTAGCTCATGCCAAAATGGATTTTTCCTCTCGTGTTCGCCCTCCCCCACCTGGCCATTTCAGTAAGGTTGCCCAAACGATTTGAAAGGGAGTTTGTGTCTAGGCGACTATACTTGGGCCGCACGTCCACTTGATTTACCGCTTGGAATTTGATTCGATATCAATAATGTTTATAACGAAAGAAATACTTGTGAATACTCTATACGTGTAAATTATTTGTTGTTTCACACTTTAAACTTGTAAAAATACTTTTCACGTTTTATCACTTGTGTACTTAACTTGTGTCTTATGTACAATATACTTGTTAATTATACTTGTTTTGTAATTAATAGTTATACTTGTTTTTTTTTGTATTTCTTTGTTAATTATAGTTACTAACTTTATTTAATGTAGGTACCGTCTGGCTGCAAGACGTAAAATACAAGCGCTACTTGGGAGGCAACCCAATTCAGAATATAATCAGATTTGCTTTCTCTTTCCCTATTTCTTTTTATTTTTCATTTTTTCTCTATTGTTTTTATTTTAGGATTTGTTTTCGTAAATGTCTTCTATCTATGCTTACTTATTTCATTGCATGCTTTTAATTGATTACATTGAGGATAATGCAATATTTAAGTGTGGGGGAAGGGATTTATATTTTTGTCTTTCATTTTGAGTCCTATATATATTTTTGTCTTTTATTTTTGAGTCCTTTATAAAAAAAAATATATAAAAACTAATAAAAAAAAAAAAAACTGCATTCATTCAGTCTTATTAAATTCAGCTATTTACAAAAAAAAAAAAAAAAATTCATACACTATACTAAGCCATGTCTGCATCTCCGTAGGAGTTGAGGCTGAGCTCAAGGGAAATGCGAGAGCCACCGCCATAACCGCCACCTCCCTCGGAAGTAGTCTTCATGTTGCCCAAGATGTCCTCACCATGCATGGGGAATAGTGGAAGGGTTTCAATCTCCTGGTGATATTCTCCTCGTTGTTCCATGATCGATCCATCAACACCATAGCCGACACGTGAGCCAAAGTTTAGATCAATGGATCTACCATCATCAGTAGAACTAGTGGATCCAAAATTGAGATTGAGAGATCCACCAACCGGAACGTTCCGAAATTCCTTCAACTTCTGCCTCTCACGAGCCTTGAGGTTCTGGAACCAAAAGAAGACGTTCTTGTCCTCGATCTGCCCATACTGTTTCAGATGAAGGCAGATCTCTTGAATCTGCTCTGGAGTTGGGTACTTAAAACCCTTATCATAGTAAAGGCCCTTGAGGATTCTTAGTTGAGGCGGTGTGGGAGCCCATCGGTTACTACTCCCGGCTGCTTGGATGCTTCCTCCCTCCTCGGTTGGTTGCTGGGCATGTAATTCCATTTGTTGCTGGGTTTGTAACTCCATTAGTTGCAGAGTTCGTGGTTCCATGTTGATGAAGAAAGAATTTGAGTTTCGAAAGAAAGGCTGAAGGGTTGAGAGAGAAAGGCTGGAACTCGGAAGAATTTTCTTTTGGAGTGAACAGTCGCTCCCTCAGAATGCACCTATTTATAGAACGAGTGAGCAGATATCCACCGTTGGATGGACGATCTCTGAGATTAAATCTACGCGTTGGATTAAAGTCACACGGAAAAGCTGTTGGCGCGTGGAAGACACGTGGGGGAACCAAACGAATCGCGAGGAGCTGTGACAGACAAGCTACAGCAGAAAGCAGGTTTAATTGCCGTGAATCAAGGAAAAGAAAGGACGCGTGGGGGAATCAAACGAATCTCGAGGATCCGTGACAGACAAGCTATAGCCGAAAGCATGCCATAAATCCAGGAAAAGAAAGGAATATTTACACGTGGGGGAGTTTCTTGGGCCGTGAACTATCATAACTCTTCTCCTTCCCGGAGAAGCTTTGTTAAAACCGTGTGCCTTTTCAAATTCCTTCTACTTCCTCATGGCTCGAACCAAGGTTACCCCTCGCAGGGGCGTCAATCAACGCCGTGTTCTCTCTTTGGAAGAAGAAGGTCGTCAAGCGGCCACTAGAGCTGGGCTTACTCGTCCATGGGACCATCGTCCTATCCGTGAGCGTACCCGCAGTCCCCCTCCTCTGCGTCGTCGCTCTCCCAGACTGCATCCCGGAGAGTCTTCTTCCTCACCAGCTGCTCGTGCTCCTCGGCCTATGGCCACCCTGGAAAGCTTGTCGGATTTGATTGATGATTTGCGTTCCTCTCTCCGCGATGGTATTATGGTGACAGATTGGAGAGTCAATTGCATGATCGATTACATCTCTGAGATGAACTGCTCTTTGATCCGCTGTCACACTGCAATAAACAAGCTTGCTCAGGAAGTCAATAACTTGCAGAGTTATCCTCCTGGGTTTCCTCGCAAGGACGCTACTGCATCACAACATGAGGACCCACCTCCGAAGGCTGAAACCAGCAAGAGGGCTGCCACTCGCCCGCATACCGCTCCTCCAAAGGAGTAAATGGAGGTACAAGTCTAGGCTGAAAGACTTTAAACATTAAGCGCTGCATGGGAGGCAACCCATTTCAACCGTATCTGTGGAGGAGCCATCAAACGCAGATTTGCTTTCTTGAACTCTTCCTTCTATTTTATTTTCATGAATTTTAAGTTGTTTTAGGTTTCGTTGTGTTAACTTTCTCTTCTATGCTTGATTTATGCTTTGCATGCTTTATATTTGTTATACATTGAGGACAATGCATGAATTAAGTATGGGGGACGGATTATTGCTTTATTGTGTTTTTAGTAGTTAGTAAAAAAAAAAAAAAAATGTTTATAACAAAAGAAAATGTTGTGATACACTAAGGTATATTGGATTAAACATAGTCTTGAAAAAGGGTAGCTGTTTCAGTCCCATTGCACATCGAGACTCCCTGTTCCCGTACCTAAGTGTTGAAATTAAATTAAATTGTAAAAAAAAAAAAAAAAAAATTTGGTTACTTTTGTTTTTGTTTTTGAGTCTTAGGATGCTCCTAACGTCTAGGATGAACATGTCTCTGAATTCATGGCTGAAGGTTTTCACAATCAAAATAGGACTTAATTGAATTCTGTGGTTAATCGACGTTGTGATACTTGTATGAAGATTTGAGATAGGATTGTAACTTGGTTCATTAAGCATGCTAGGATTAAGTCTGATTCATTTAACCCTAAGTGAGCTGTTGAGCTAAAATACTTTCTTTTCGAGTGCTTATTGATAATTTCAGAATTTCATGGCTGTATTTGCAAAACCTCATCTTTCTTTGAAAATCCAATTATCATGTGTCATAGATTTTAATGGACTAGAGAGTACTAGAACTCGGCTGTTGTGACTGTCAAAACTTGTATGCCATAATATGCACTGATCCTGGATAGGATAGAAGGCATTAGGGTAACCACCATAGCCAAACAAGCATGTGTCCCCAATTGTGCCCGTCGTGGGACTCCTTAGAATGAACCCCTTTGAGCCTACGTTGAAAACCTTTGTTTCATCACCCTCACTACCCTACCATGAGCTTAGTACAGGATATCTCTACCCTTGTCTTAAGGACTTAGTAGAGTATGACATAGTATGTAGGGGTGACGATGAAAGACAAGTATGGGGTGGGAAAAATCCAAGAAAAAAAAAATTTGCCTTGAAAAAAAAAAAAAAAGAAAGAAAGAAAGAAAAGCGGCAAAAGAGAAGAAAAATTGAAAAGAAAACTCTTGGGAAAATGTTGAAGTGTGGTTTTGGACTTGCAAATTTGTAGAAGGCTCAAAGTTGAAAATTATGCCTTTGTCCATTCCCATGTTGGTTAGAGTGAAGGTTTGGCCCAAAACAATGATATTTGGTCTACAAAAATAATGACATAAGGCGGTCCTTATATGCTCTGCTAGGTCCTTAGATTTTTTTTGTATCCTTAATCTTCATTTCGAAAACCCTAGCTTAGCCCCATTACAACCTGTTTTAAGTGCTGACTTGATCCTTGAGATGGGCAGTCTTTGGTTAGTGGAGTCAGTTACGCAGTCGAGCTTATGGTTTAGGTCCATTTGTGCACTTAGTCATTTCATGAGGTCTTTAAAAATTCTTCACAAAATGTGTTTATTGATGAAATATGCAAGCTGTTTGTTGCCTTACAATTTGTTCTCTTGCATATACTTGAGTGTGAAGCTTTTAAGCATAGCCATTTCTGAGAGAAAAATCGAGAGTATGCCCTGTAAGTTTGGATTGGACTTGTTCGAAACATGCTATCATTCACTGTATAACTTAAGTTCTCCATATCTTGCTTAGTCATATGAATGTCACAGTTTATTAACCATGGAATTATCTTTGTGATTTTGATTAAGTGTTTAACGTGAAAGCCATGAGTTTGGAGTCTCTGAGACAACAGTTAGGAGCAATAGAGTCATTTACTTGCCTTTTGTCAAGTCTTTGTTCTGTTTTGGATTTTTTTTGTTTTGTTTCGCTAAGGGACTAGCAAAAGCTAAGTGTGGGGGAATTTGATAGGAGCATTTTAATGTGATATTTTAATAGTTAATTCCTCACATTTTACTTAGTTAATTCCTTAACTGAATCGATTTTAATTCAATTTCTATTTTTAGGTACATTGGAGTAAATGAAGGTGAAATGAGCGTTAGGTCCATAATTACCTAGAAATGATGGAGAAGAATGAAAATGCACTAAAAAGTCAACCTTGAATATTTTCTTACTCCGGCTAGGAGAATCAGAGCCAAGCAAGGAAGAAGGAGCGGCCGCCTGACCAAATGAACTTCAAATGAGCTGAAACCTTCCAGATTCATTCTAGACACCCAAATGATCATTTCTTATGAAGAGTGCCAGAGAAAAATATGAGTGGAAGGCCTTCAAACAATCAGCCCAATTTTCTACAGAAGCAAAACCGGAAAACTGGACCTGTAAGAGGTCCAGCAGCATTTCCGGCCCAACCACATGGATTGAAGCTCTGAACATTTGTCAGGATGATCTACACTCATAGTGGAACATTTCATATGAAGAAGTCAAAGGCATATAATGAAGTCTTGTTGGAGAAATAATTGAAGGAATAAAGGGGAAGAAACTGACCTGAAAACAGCTCAACACCACATATTCATGTTTCCCTCCCACATGAAGAAAGCTAGATGCTTTTCTCTTTTTCCTTGGATATATTTTTTCTACAATCTCTTTAATAGATCATCATCACTTTCATGTTGCTGCACCTTCATGCTTTGCTTTCATTTCATTCATCATTTCTTTCTTTTCCATATTTTACAAATCACTTTCATACTCCACTTTCATTATTTTTCTTCCACTCATCATTTCACTCTTCTTTTTCTTCCCTATATAAACACCTTCTCCTCTCACTCTAAAACACATTCCTTCATCCATCTCATCTTCTTTGTCTCTCCATTTCCTTTCCATTTTCCCACATACATTCCTTCATCCATTTATCTTGTCTCACCATTTCCTCTCCATTTTCCTTAGTCACAAATTCCTTCATCCATCTCATCTTCTTTGTCTCCATTTCCTTTCCATTTTTTCTCTCCATTCTCTAGTTTTAAGTTTCTGCATTTTTAAGCAAAGAGAAGAAGAGAAGAAGAAGCCATGAAGCCTCCTAGCCGTCATCATCCACCTTGTGCCGTGATAGTGAAGTCTTGCTTTAAAGATTCAAGATCAACGTCTCAAGCTCTTCATCATCCACTCCCTTCATGGTGTAATTCTATCTTTTTCCTTGTAATTTCTTTTGGTTTTCTTTGTTTAGATTTGTAGAACTATGAATTCTAGTTAACAAATAATGTTAAGGGCAAAGTTTAAAACCCGTTTATATGTTTTGAGATAAAGTTGTGATTTCTATATGTTGATTTTTATGTTGCTTTATGATTAATTGAGAATTTTCAGATTCATATATTGTGATTCGAGAGTTGCTTATGTGAGTTTGTTTAATTAAATTTGCGTTATAGATAACTTTTGTATTTTAATCTTATGTGGTTGCAAACACGTAGGGTTTTGATATGAATGGTGCTAGGTTTAAGAACATGAAATCGACTTTTCGTTTTGTGTAAACTTGAATCAAAGTAGTAAAGGTTTTGTGCAAAGACCGAATTTAATTAAAGAGAATTGCAATTAGGTGGACTTTTCCATACTAAGTTGTACACTTGAGTTGATAGCCTTTCACTATGTGTAATGCGTTAAACATGACATGATTGACTAGCTTTCTAGGGCTTGAATGCATGTTTGATAGGATTAATCTAGGTGCTTTCGCTTAGGTTAATTAGCATTGAAAAGTAAAATATGGGAAATCATTTGCTTTCGAATGTTTCACATGATCAACTCCTCTCTCATGACTTAGATGAACAATATTAGGGTTTGAATCAATTTTAATCATATGTTGTGGTTTTGATCTTTGTTCCTTGCGATCCACCTTTGTATATATGTTTTTACATTTTCTTTATTTTATTTATCTTAATTTTCAATTCTATAATTCTTAAACCCCCCTCCCTTTTTATTTGTTTACTTGTATATATTTCTATTCTTATTTTTATTTTTGTAAATAATACTTTTCTTTTATTTGTTTCACAATTACAAGTGTACCCTCAATCCCCGGAATAGAACGATCCCTACTTACTTATACTACTAACGATATTTTCAGGGTTAAATTATGCGCTTGCTTTGAGCGCATCAAGGTGCTAGTGGCAAGATGGCCGCAATGATGGATAATTGGGCGAAAGAACTTGAGAACAGCGATGAAATTGTGGTGGAGTGTGAAGTTGATCGATACATTATTGATCCCTTCGAGAGGCCTAAAGTGGGGGAATCCTTTGAGATATTAACTTGGTGGAAGCACAGTGGATCGAAATATCCCAACTTGCAAGCTGTGGCAAAAGATGTGCTAGCCATTCAAGTCTCCACAGTAGCTTCTGAGTCATGCTTTAGCACAGGCAAGCGAGTAATCGATCCACACAGGAGTTCCTTAACTCCTAGGAGTGTTGAAGCCCTTATATGCTTGCAAAATTGGCTTAAGAGTCAGGGAATAATGGGTCTAGAATATGTTCCAACCATCGAGGAGGTGCTACTCTATGAAGATATTGAGAAAGGTCAGTTTTTAATTATTCAACTACTGATGTTCATTTTCTACACAACGTATTCAGTTGGTAACCGTTTGTATTTCTTTTAACTTGCAGAATATCAAGACAAAACCTCAACTCAGGCACCGTCTACAAGTACTGCTGTGAAGCCTCCAAAATCTGCAAAGTCTACTTCTAAAGGTGTGATTTTGTATTCATGTTCTTTTGTTACTGATTTGGACATTTGGTTACTGATGGTGATAATTCGTGTTCTTTTGTTACTCATTTGGACATTTGGTTACTGATAGTTATAGTGTAAATGTGGTGTGATTTTGTTACTAATTTGGTGTGAGTGTGCTACTGTTAATCTACTCAAATTGATTTGGGTACTGATGGTGATAACTAATGTGTAAATGTGGTGTGATTTTGTTACTGATTTGGTGTGTAACTTGCAGTTCAGAAAATCAGAAAATAGCTTATGTGTGATGCTAGTTGCTGCCTACTGCCATGCTGGTTTTGAAGTTGGCGTGGCTATTTGGAGATGGAGCTCAACTGAAATTTGGAGATGAGGTTGTTATTTGTTAAGTTTGGTTTGGTTGGAACTCGGAACAATGGAACATTTGTTATGTTTGGAGTTTGATTGGTTCTGATGTTAGTTGGCAGTGTGATTTGTTAAGTTGAATGTGATTGTGATTTGTTGGTTGGTAGAGTGTGATTTGTTAAGTTGAATGTGATTGTGATTTGTTGGTTGGTAGTGTGCTGTTGATACCAAGGCAGTGTGATTTGTGATTTGTTATCAATTGTTATTTGTTGGTTGGCAGTGTGCTGTTGATATCAAGGCAGTGTGATTTGTGATTTGTTATCAATTGTTAAGTTGGTTGGCAGTGTGATTTGTTAAGTTGAATGTGATTGTGATGGCTTAAGTTGAATGTGATTGTTAGCAGAAGTGTGATTTGTTAGCAGAAGTGTGATGGCTTAAGTTGTATGTGATTGTTAGCAGAAATTCATAGTTTTTCCAGAAAGTTAGCAGAAATTCATAGTTTTTCCAGAAATTCATAGTTTTTCCAGAAATACATAGTTTTTCTAGAAATTCATATTTGGGCCCGAAAAGCCTGAAGGACCGGCCCGTTTGTTAACGGTCCGGGCCTTTCCGGTCCCTGGATGTTGAAAACTCAATATGGGCCCGGCCCGAATTGTTCGGGCTCGGTCCCGGGCCCAGTGAAATACCAAACGGGCTCGGCCCGTGCCCAGGCCTAAGAGAAAGCTTCATCCAAACTCCTCTTCTGATGACGTACATCAGAGGGCTCCACATGGAAAAAAAGTGGAAAAATTCTGTTCTGGTCTTTCATGCACTCCCAGATCTTTGTAAGTTCCTACAAACACCAAGTAGAAGAAGCGTAGTCTCGTGAGAGAACAATGATTGCAAACCTTGATTTTTCAATGGCTGCTATGAGAGTGCGAGAAATAGCATCCCCTACTTCAAGATCTCTATCATCCATGAATGTTTTAATTCTCCTCGATCGTATAGTTCAACTGTGATACCCTTGCGAGCGTCAGGACCCCTGAAACTTAAAAACACATCATGCTTCCACTGAGGAGATGCAAAGTCATTGACCTCGACCATTATTTGATTATCCGGCCATATTGGCTCATGCTTCTGAACCATGCAACTGAACCGACGCTTCAGTGGAGTCCATATTCTCTTAATAACGGATTATTAACGGCCAAGCAACTAATCCATGTCACTATTATCACAATAATCCAAAGGCATCTTTTTGTAATATGCAAACATAGAGAAGAATAAAAAGGAGTCAAAACCTACAGAAAAAGAAAAAATATTGGAGGATACAACTTATGAAATATCTATGTTTCTAACCTCAAAGAAATAGATTTTCATTAGCTTCAGCTGTTACAGACCCAGAAGTATTATGCCTTGGAGAGGTGTATGGATATAGGAAGCATTTTTGAGAATTAAGTATCTGCATACCGTGGCAAGAATTTGCTCAAACATATATAATCCTGATCATGTCAACTGGTCTTTTCACTCTCACGCAGTTTATGGGATGGCTGCCGCTTGAATCCCTTTGGAAGTTGTTTAGCATGGGATCACACATCAGCTAGATCAATCGACTTTGTGGCTAGCTAGATCACCAACCTTTTAAAATATTGGCATATCAGTTATATGTGTCGAAACTATGTATTCGAAATAAAATGCTAATCAAAAATTGAATGAGGTAACAATCATTGTGAGTGAACCACGTGCTGGAATTTAGAATACTCAGAATACTTTGAAATCAAACAGAACAGCTCATACTTTGAGCCTTCTCTGTTTATTGACATATTCATTGGTTTGGTTTCAATAATTTGAAATGGAATAATGTGCATGCAGTGATAAAGTATTTTGCATTACTTCCAATTTCTTATGTAGGGCACCAATATGTTACCAAAATTTGGAATTGCTATTGCTTATAGGAATATAGCTTTTGTTCCTTTCAAATTACAGTCAAATACACTAACAATTACTTAAGTTGTCCCTTTGTTTCCATATACTATGGCATTCCCAGTATATTCCCTATCTTTAGACCAAAAATTTGCACCCAAAACACCAAGGTACATCAAAAGCAGTGTGGCTATCTGCTTTCTCCTCCACCTTCCAATCTTGAAAATTAATGTAGTATTCAGCACCATACCATAACTTTTATTTGTACAAGTGGAAGGAATCAGATTATGCAGCTCCAAGACCTGGACAGTCCAATTTTATAAAGGCCGTCATACGATTTTACCGAGACGGTTTACCCATTAGGTATAGAAATTCATAATCACCTTTATTTGGTGTACTATTTGTAAAATTTTTCCTTATAAAAATGCCTAACAATCCACACGTAACTTAAGCTAGCACTTTTTGATGAGATTGGTGCACGTCAACCCCATGCTAGTTGATGACTTTCGTTGAAAAAGACTTGAATCCATCACAAATTACAATTCCATGTAGAGTCACTAGAGAAGACTCAGAAGAGAAACACATCTTGGAGGGATGAGAAAATTAGGTGACTTCCCAAATAAATTTTTGTTTTTTGTTATACCATCTAACTTTTCAATTTTGATAAACTACAGTCTATAATTTTAAAGTTCATGCCATCATTTGCTAGATATTTAGAGTATTTTTGTATTTCCATCTCACATGAATAAACATATCCATAATGTGAAAATGGGAAAGTAAAAAGATAATCTGTATAGAATTACCAAAAAAATGACTCCAAGGAGTATATAATACAATACAAGTTTCGGAAATTGAAAAGTTTATGAAATGCAAGTAGATAGGCGCCTTACAAACCCATTAAAAATATAGCGATTGAAATTCACATTCTTTATTTTACCAACTGTTCAAGTAAATCCAGAATATGTGTCTGGCCCAAACTCAAGGTTACTTTTTCTTGTTGAAATAGAGTTTATATTAGAGATAATCTTAGGAGATATCCAATCAATGTACGATTATGTTTCCATGTACAACTCTATCTCTATGCTTGTAATCCTCTATATAAAGAGGCCTCTATTATCAATGAAATGACAATTCACTTCCCTCCCAATTCAGTTTTCCTACAACACGTTATCAGCACGAAGCCCTAACCCTGAAACAAATAGCCAAACCCTAATTCAATAAGCTAAAACCCCAAATTCGAATACAAAACCTTGAATCCTTTTCTGCCTCCACCTCACACCTTGAAGCCCTCGACCCCAGGAGTCTAGAACCGGCGGTGCCACTCCAAGAACCGGCCGGAAACCTACCGAACCGACCACCAGAAGCTCCATACAACCCGCAGCAAATATTCTGTTCACCACCTTCCGGACTGTAACGCCCCTGATTTTTAACACAAATAAAAATCAATAAATAATCCCATAATTTTACATGTGTGATCGTTTAGTCATCAATACAAAATACATGGAGACATCTTCCCTTTAAAGCAAGTACATATTGATGCCCTAAACCCACAATTTCAAATATTGATCCGCCCACAGAGTCATATATTACAAAACTTACGAATTAAATTGTCATCACAAAATAAAACGTAAATGCTCCTCAGAGCTTACTACATAGTGGAAGTCATAACAATGGCAAAGCCAACAAAATTTGCTTCCTACCCGTTCTGCTGCCAACAAGCTACCTCAGCTTCAGCCACGATTACCCTGACCTACAGAATTAACCCCTACACCATAGAATGGTGCACCGGGTTTCCACATAACAAAACCCGGTAAGCTTATGAAAGCTCGTATGAGTAACTCATGAACATCAATCAACAACTCACACACATCAACTTAAGGAAACCATGCAACCATGATTCCTTCTAATACTCCATAACCTTTCCATCGAAAAGACAACATAAATCACCGCTGTGACAATGTTCTATTTGGAACTTAACCATCAAGAAGCAATTCAAGTCCCATCTAGACAATAAAAGAATAATACTCTCGGAACTCTTCTTTAAACTACAAACTTATGAGTCTCCAGCAACTTCGATCGTTACCCCCATAATCTATAATGGTAGACAGACTATAGCTTTATTGAAATCGTAACCACTCGTCCGGCCACGAACGTGATTACCTATTTCCTGCCTTGGTCACCATCTGCGACATGTCACCATCTGTGACCTGTCACCAACAATAATGGTAATTCCATTCATAATGAACCTTGTGAGATTACTCACCTCAAAACTTCCGCTGCGTCTTCAATATAGCACAAAGCCGCCAATCCACAAAATAACCATCCAAAGCACTTCATCAAGTACCTAACATATACGGTTCCAACTTAGTAACGATTCACATTTGATTTAAGTTCGAAACCCCTGTTTTGAACTAAAATCCCCAAAGTGATGTCAATCGAGGCAAAACCACATCCGAGACCTCCTAAAGTCTTCGGAATACTTTCACGATCAATTTGTCCAAACCACATTGACGCGCTCAAAGCAAGCGCGCAATTTAACCCTAAAATATCGTTAGTAGTATAAGTAAGTAGGGATCGTTCTATTCCGGGGATTGAGGGTACACTTGTAATTGTGAAACAAATAAAGAAAAGTATTATTTACAAAAATAAAATAAAGAATATAAATATATACAATTGTATAAACAAATAAAGAATTAAAATAATAAAGTATTATTTACAAAAATAAAATAAAGAATAGAAATATATACAAGTAACAAAATAAAAAGGGAGGGGGGTTTAAGAATTATAGAATTGAAAATTAAGATAAATAAAATAAAGAAAATGTAAAAACATATATACAAGGGTGGAACGCAAGGAACAAAGATCAAAATCACATCTATATGCAAGAAATCCAATTACAATTCCTATAGTTGATTTTAAATGTCATGAGAGAGGAGTTGATCATGTGAAACATTCGAAAGCAAATGATTTCCCATATTTTACTTTTCAATGCTAATTAACCTAAGCGAAAGCACCTAGATTAATCCTATCAAACATGCAATCAAGCCCTAGAAAGCTAGTCAATCATGACATGTTCAACGCATTAGACATAGAGAAAGGCTATCAACTCAAGTGTACAACTTAGTATGGAAAAGTCCACCTAATTGCAATCCTCTTTAATTAAATTCGGTCTTTGCACAAAACCTTTACTACTTTGATTCAAGTTTACACAAAACGAAAAGTCGATTTCATGTTCTTAAACCTAGCATCATTCATATCAAAACCCTACGTGTTTGCAACCACATAAGATTAAAATACAAAAGTTATCTATAACGCAAATTTAATTAAACAACCTCACATAAGCAACATAGAAATCAACACAAAGAAATTACAACTTTATTTCAAAACATATAAACGGGCTTTAAACTTTGCCCTTAACATTATTTGTTAACTAGAATTCATAGTCTTACAAAATCAAACAAAGAAAACAAGAGAAAGGATATAATACACCTTGAAAGATGAATGATAAAGCCTTGAGACGAAGAACTTGAAGATCCTTGAAAGCAAGCAATCTTCTAGGGACGACACAAGGGTGGATGGCGGTTAGGAAATTGATGTATTGCATGGCTTCTCTTTCTTCTCTTTACTTGAAAATGCAAAACTAAGAACTAGAGAATGGAAAAGGAAAATGGAAAGGAAATGGAGAGACAAAGAAGATGAGATGGATGAAGGAATGGTTTTTAGAGTGAGAGGAGAAGGTGTTTATATAGGGAAGAGAAAGAAGAGTGAAATTGGAAAAGATGGACTAAATTAGTGTGAGTAATGATGGAGAAAACATGATGATTACACCCTAAAACATGGAATGTTTTTGGGTGATGATGATGGTGGATTAGTGTGAGAAATGATGGAGAAAACATGATGATTACACCCTAAAACATGGAATGTTTTTGGGTGATGATGATGATGGATTTCCTACTCATTTACTTCAATTTTATCTCCACCGAAAGTTTAGATTCTGCCCAAGACTTCTTCATAACAAATATTCCCCCATGAATGTAGATTACTGTGGTAAAATTTCAGAATGTGGTTGGGCCGGAAATGCTGCTGGACCTCTTACAGATCCAGTTTTCCAGTTTTGCTTCTGTAGAAAATTGGGCTGATTGTTTGAAGGCCTTCCACTCATAGTTTGCTCTGGCACTCTTCATAAGAAATGATCCTTGGGCTTTCTAGAATGAATCTGGAAAGTTTCAACTCATTTGAAGTTCGGATGGTTAGTCTGCCACTCCACATTTCTTGTCTAGCTCGCTTTCTCATTGGCTCAATTTCTCCAAGACACGCTTTCTCAGGCCAAAATGCTCATTTTAGGGCCAAACAGCTCATTTCATCATCATATACTCCAATGTACCTAAAAAATAGAAATTGAGTTAAAAATCGATTCGTTAAGGAATTAACTAAGCAAAATGTGAGGAATTAACTATTAAAATACCGCATTAAAATGCTCCTATCACACATGTCAATCGGAACCTCGAATCCTCAGGGATCGAATAAATCGACCGGTATGAAACTGTAAAAATCATAACAATTCCATACGAACTCCAAAATTTGCACTTTATATATCGGAATGCTCATATAAACGAGTAGAACATATATAATACCAAAAACAATTCCCTACATGGCCGGAAAGCCACCAGAACACCACCACAGGCGGTGGTGCACATCCGCCGGCCAAAACTCAATATTTCACAAAACTCCCAACATCAAAGCTGTTCATCTAAGCATGCTTGTGAATAGGGCTGTCAATTCCAACACGACCCGATAACACGACTCGAAACCTGCACGAAATAAAGCGGGTTGAACCCGCACGATTAAAAAGCGGGTCAGCCATGGGTCAACCCGCTATGACCAATTTAATAAATGGGTCGGCCACGGGTCAACCTGCCAACACGAAGTGAACCCGTAGAACCCTATTATGTTATACTTCTTCTTGAAATTTTAGATGTTTGGAGTATTTGATCATAGGAATAGACAATTTGAAATATTTTACTTCATAATTATTGGCTTTAATTATTTATGAATTATATATAATTATTTATATTCTTCGCCTTGTGGAGTTTTTAGTGAATTTAATCAATTTATGCATTTTTTTAGTTAAATGGGTCCCATTATTAGCCCTTAAATAGATCATTTTATCAAACACGACACAACCTATTTATTAAATGGGTTAAGCGGGTAGGAAACGGGTAACCTGTTTAATAAATAGGTTGGGTTTGGGTTTAAATTTTTGACACGATTATTAAATGGGTTGGGTTTGGGTTTGTATCTTGCGATACGACAGATACCTTGACCCGACACGAACCCAACCCGACACGACCCATTGACAGCCCTACTTGTGAATTTTCATAACTAGCTCGAAGTCAGAAAAAAAAAAAAAAAAAAAAAAAAAAAAAAAAAAAAAGCATAAAGGGTCGAAAACTACCTTACAAGCTTTGGATTTTTGCTCAAACTGAGTTGAACCGATTTCCACATAAATCGATCAAAACAAACACCATAGATCGATCAGGGAGCCTTCTCTGAACTCAACCAAGGAAGTATGAAGCCACGAAGTCGCCGGAGCTGTGTTTTCCGGTCGGGTCCGAAAACACCAACTGCATCGCCTTTTTGCGCCATACACGGTGGATATCGCCGCTAGAGGATGCTACAGAGACGACCAGACGGAGGAGACGAACCAGCTGACCAAGTTTCACAGCCAAAAATCACCAGACCTGCGAGTTTCGACCTGGTCGGATCGCCGGGTTAGGGTCAAGTCAGACAAAAAGTTTCGTTTCTGAAGGAGTCGACCGAGAGAGAAAAGAGAGAGAAAATGGCTTTCCGGAAATGGACAGTGGAAATTATGAATTCATTTTCTGATTTTCTCTATTTATACAAAAACAAAAACTTCTTCCGATAGCCATAACTTTCTCATACAAACTCTGATTAACGCGAACCACATGTTCATGAACTCGTATCGACGCCTCTACAACTTTCGTGAAGGAAGTTTTCCGAGAATCCCAACGTATAAAAAGTCAAACATCACACGACCACCTAAACTGTGAAATTCGAATAATTATACGTACGAAAACCATTCTTCACAAACAACCTACGAATAAAGCACAATAACAATTATTCCTACAACTGATCCATTATTAACTACCAAAATTAAATAACAGAAATCCAGGTCATCACACGGACCTCCAATTTCTATAAAATTTCATCAAAAGAAGCTTATCCAATCAAAGATGCAAGAACCGGAAGAAAGAACCCAAAAACCGGCCTAGAAGAGATTGAACCGGCAGCCAAACCTTACAGCACGAAAACCGGCAGAAAAGAGAAGAAAAGAAGAAAGAAAAAAGGGGAGAAGAAGCTTGGCCCAGAAAGAAAGAAGAAGGAGCCCAGCCCAAAGAAGAAAAGCACAGAAGCCCACTGACCTGACCCGGCCCACTGACACACTTGACCTACCGCCACGGCATCTTCCACGTCAGCACAGGACCCCATTGCCGCTTCATCAATGGGACCCACTGCCACTTCAGCAGCTCGGTCAACACCGTCGGTCAACCACCGCCAGAGACTTTTTCGGCCAGTTTCCGGCTACTCTTCCGACCACTTTTCTGGCCATTTTTTCTGGCCAAATTTTCCGGCGACTTATTTCAAGGTATTTTTTTCTAAAAGTTCCCCTTTTTTTAGAGTTTTTTAATTCACTTTCTCTTCTTCTTTTTTTCGGGGACTTGGAATATCCCTTCTTCTACCCCCTTTCTTCATCATAGGGGAGACCTAATTAAGCCGAACTGTGGGGGTTCGTGCTCTCTCCAAGCTTGAAGCTTGTTGAGATCTCCAAACTTAGAGTTTGTAGAGAATTTATGATCGACCACTTACGTCATTGTTTCGATCTAATCCAATACCTCTTGGAATTAAATTTCTTGGAAGCGATTACACTAAAAAAATTTATATGTTTTTGTGGTAGCCTTTTACGCTCTGAAACTAACCCTAAATTCTTGTTCTCTTTCAGGATGAGTAACCTGAACAAATTGGACTTTGCTTCATTGGGAACAATTGGCTCTGGATATCACAAGTGGGTTCGTGATATTCGCCAACATCTCAAAGCCAATGAAATCCTGGATACGATTCTCAAGCCTAGCCAGGACATGCTAACTGTTGAGCAAGCTCAAGCTTTGGAAGCAAATAAAGCAGTAACTTGGAGGCAAATAAGGCGAAAGCCATCATCTTAATGACTCGTCATTTGGATGATTCACTCTAGTACAAATATTTGAATGAAGAAGACCTCATAAGGTTGTGGGTCTCACTCGAAGAAAGATTTGGCAAAGTCTGTGACTCCCTGCTTCCTGACCTAGATGTGAGATGACAAAAATTGATGTCGCCTTTGGGAAGCGACCAATTTAACCCTGAAATGTCATTAGTAGTATAAGTAAGTAGGGATCGTTCTATTCCGGGGATTGAGGGTACACCTGTCATTGTCAAACAATTAAACAATTAAAATTAAAACAAAGTATAATATTCACAAAGATATTCACAAGTATAAACATTATTTACGAAAAGAGGGGGGATTTTGTTTTTGATTTTCGAAAATAAATTAAGTAAACAAAACAATTAAAATGCAAAAACATAAATACAAAGATGGAATGAGAGAACAAAGATCAAAAACCGAAACATATGATTAAAATTGATTCAAACCCTAATATTGTTCATCTAAGTCATGAGAAAGGAGTTGATCATGTGAAACGTTAAAAGCAAACAATTTCCCATATTTTACTTTTCAATGCTAATTAATCTAAGTGAAAGCACAAAGACTAATCCTATCAAACATGCATTCAAGCCCTAGAAAGCTAGTCAATCATAACATGTTCAACGCATTACACATAGAGAAAGGCTATCAACTCAAGTGTACAACTTAGTATGGAAAAGTCCACCTAATTGCAATTCTCTTTAATTAAATTCGATCTTTGTACAAAACCTTTACTACTTTGATTCAAGTTTACACAAAACGAAAAGTCGATTTCATGTTCTTAAACCTAGCAACAATCATGCATAAATCCTATAAGTGTCGACCCAAATAAGATTAATACACAAAGGATATCTATAACGCAAATTTAATTAAAAACCCACATAAGCAACTCTTGAAGAACAATAATATGAATCTGAAAATTCTCAATTAATCATAAAAATTCCAGAAATTAATATTCATTCAAACACATATGTCAACTAGTTCATAACCAACGAAATTCAAAGCAAAGGTTACAAAGAGAATCGGATTACACCGTGAGATGGAGATGGTGATGAACGATTGATGTGGTGGTCTCTTGAATCTCGAAAGCAAGCTTCAAGGATGGTGATGGAGGATGATGCTCACGGCAATTCTTCTTCTCCCTTGGCCTTGCTTGAACTCGTGGAGATGACTAGAGGATGGAGAAAGGAAGGAAAACCTCACGGCAACAAGAGTAATTTTGATTTTTTTTCTAAAGTTTTCTAGAGAGTCTCAGGTCCTTCAACGTCACATATAAGAGAGTATATATAGGAGCACGGCCTCCTTGCTCTCCAAGCCGTATATTTCTTCTTTATTTTCCATGGAATTAATCTGAAAATGCCACATAGTTTCCTCCAATGATAGCTTGCCACATAAGCCCTATGAGGTGGTCCAACCAATCATATAATTCCAATTTAATTCCCTAAATAATCTTGCCGAAATTCCATGGATATATTCTGATTTTATACTTTAAATTCGGCCAAAATTCCTTTAGGGAATATAGGAATGTATCTAGACTTCTTTTGAGCTTTTCTTGGTCTCCACCTTTTTCTCTTTCCTTTTATTTCTCCCTTGAATATCTCTTGCCGAATTCTCTAGGGTTTTCTTTTAATTCCCTTGTTTTTCTCTTGGCATTGGACGGCAAACTTTCTAGGGTAAGTCTCCAAGTATATTTTCTTTCCATAAAAATTACCCTAGAAAATCTCAACCGAAATCCTCTTTGATAATTCTGATTTTCCACGTCATTTTCCTTGTTTCTCTCCTTGCTTTTGGACGGCAAACTCTCCCTAGGGTTTAATCATGCGTTAAAAACCCTAATTCCATGGGCTTTGTGGGCTTTTAATCCAATTGCCGAAAATCCACTTCATTCTTGAGAGTTCTTGGGCCTCCATGCGCCACCTTTATGCCATGTCATCATCTAGAGTCTTCAAGAAGCCATGCCATGTCACTTCATTAATTCGATTTCCATTCATGGTTGGCTCAAGAGTCTTGTTTTGGCAAGCTTTCCTTTTCTGGACAGGGTTTCCTGGTTGGACCAGGAAAGCTTCATTTCTTCTTTCTCATTTGTGTGCTTCCCTTTGTACTTCATCTTGTCTCCCTCCAACGTTGGCTAGCTTCTCTCTCCATTTGTGAGCTCATTTCAGCTTATTTATGACAAGGACCTGAAAATAGAAACTAGTAAGAAAATAGAAACTTTCCTAAAATGAAAAATGGCAACTTTCCTAAACTGAAAATGAAACTTTCTAAAAGAAAGAAACTACCAAAAATGGAAACTTTCTACAAATAGGAACTTTCCCATCAAGAATGGAAACTTTCCTAAACAGGGTTTTATTAAGGAAATAACGCAGAAAATGTAGGGAAATGCAGTTAAAACGTCGCATTAAAATGCTCCTATCAAATTCCCCCACACTTAGCTTTTGCTAGTCCCTTAGCAAAATCACACTAAGACACACACTAAGACTCAATAAAAATTTAAAGACTCTACATAAATAATGACTCTATTGCCCTTCAACTTTTTGTCACAGCAATCTCTTACTTTCACAACACCAAGATTAGCACTTAACCAAGAGTCAATGTTTAAGCATTCGAGAGTTAATTGAAACACATAATCTTCACATACACAAGTAGGACTTGGTTGTAACAATGGTGATGGGTTCTGTTAAGCATGTTTCAAACAAGTATGATTCAAATTCTCACAAGATATATCCACTCTTTCTTCTCTCAGAATTCAAGGCAATGCTTAAAAGCTTATACACTCAAGTATATGTGAAAGATAGCAAGTATATCACATATTATATGAAAAGAAAGCACATGTATATATTTTTCTTTTAAAGATCTCATGAAAGATACCAACTACTTGCACAGATGGACCCAAGCCATAGGTTCAACTCTTGTAACTCATCTCCACATCAAAGGTTGTCCCATCTTAAGGATCAAGAAGGTCTTCTTAAAGGTTGTAATGGGTCCAAGGCTCAAGGTTTTAAGAAATGAAGGGTAAGGATTTTAACAAAGTGTCCTAAAAACCTAGTAGAGCTCATGTAGATGTAGAGACCTCAAGAAATTCCACCAAGGCATTGTAAAAACGTCACTTTCCCTAGAGGTAACATAAAAGGGGCCTAATGTCTTCATGTTGGGCCCAATCTTCATTGTAAACTTCCCTTGAACTATAGTGGAATGGACAAAGGCCAAATTTTTCTGTAGTGGGCCTTCAGTTCAAAGTAAACTCCAAAATCACTAAGTATGGGGGACTAAAATCCATAACCATACATTTTTCTTTCTTTTTAGCCGTACACATTTTTTTCTTTCCATTTCATTTTTCACGGCTTCCACATTTTTTTTTTTTTTATGGATAAGTCTATCCCCACACTTGAACTTTCACCTCTTCTCAATTTTCATCCTTAGCACCAAACCCACGTAGTATGTCTCAAAAGATAGCTCCACTAAGTTCTTAGAACAAAGGGTAGGGTTGTAACTATACTAAGCTTCATGGTTAAGGTTTTAAGGGTGATGAATGAAAAGGCTTAATGTAGGCTCAAAGGGGCTTATCTAGGGGAGTCCCACGACGGGCACATTTGGGGACACAAGCTTATATGGCAATGGTGGTAATTCCTAGGGTGCCTCTATCCCTTCCAGAATCAGGGCCATGTATTGATATAACGTCTCAACAAGCACAATAGTGAATTCTAGCATTCTCTAGTCCATCAAACCTAATCTATGGCAAGTAGTCAATCAAGACGAAAGAATAATGAGATCATGAAAACGTCGCCAAGAAATTAAGAATATATTTTTTAATTATCACTCCAAGAAAAAGGGACATGGGCTCAAATATCTCACATGGGCTTTATGAATCAAAACTCATCCTAATATGCTCATATTCTGTACCAAGGTTACGAAATCCATATCCACTACTCATGCACACATTTTTCATATATCTCAATTAACCAAAGAATACCATTTTAAAATCATCTCAATATTGTGATCCTCTTTTAATCATGATTTCAGAGATATAGAACCATCCTAGACAATTGAAAAGGCATCCTAAGACTCAAAACAAAAACAAAAGCAACGAAAATTTTTAAATTTTTGACATTTTTCAATTTTTTTGTATTTTTCAATATATGACTCAAGATAAAAGTATAAATCCCTTCCCCCACACTTAAATATTGTATTGTCCTCAATGTAATCAAGAATAAGCATGCAATGAAACACTTAAGCATATAGGGATGAAATTTACGAAAAACTACTAAACAAAAAGAAAGATGAAAAGAGAGAGAAATAGGGAAGGAGAAATCAAATCTGCGTGTGTAGACTCCTTCACAGCTACTTCTGAATTGGGTTGCCTCCCAAGCAGCGCTTGAATTTAATGTCTTTCAGCCAGACGGACCTCCACTAAATAAAGTTAGTGACTATACAATAAAAGAGTTACAAATTAATGATCTATACAAAAAAAACGTCACTATTCACTATTCACTTTTTTTTTTTTTTTTTTAAATTTAGACAAGTATAATGTACATAATTTTACACATAGACACAAGTACAAAATGTCACTATTCATGATTTACTATTCACAAATTTATAAGTATAAAGAGAAGTATAAATTACAAAATATCCACAAACTTCACAAATAAACCACGTAAGAAGTTTATACATGTATAAAATGTACAAAACAACACAATTTACACGTGGAGGTTATGTTCAAGTGTATTATTATCTTTACAAATAAAGTTAATATCTCAGTTGATTACAAGTTGTAAGTCGAGCCCAATAGAAACCACTACTATTGGTGAGATACGATCTAGGGATAGTCGTCTAGACATAAGTTTCTTTCCTTTGTTTCAGAAGGCTAGATGGCCAGATTAAGAGGTAAGTGAGAGGGAGGACTCATTTTGGTGACACTACGGAGGCTACTCCCTCATTGAGGTTTAGGCCCCTATTGGCTACTCCCACATTGTGGTTTAGGCACAGTCTATAGTATCTCTGAGATCCAATTTAACCCATCACCCAGGGTCTCAACCTAAGACACCACCTATATGCCCCTTACTCAGCTTGGAAAGAACTCATGTGTTAGACAGTTCTCCAAATGCTAATAAAAGCCGCCCTCAACCTCATAAGACCTCAGAAAGGCACTAATGAAGGGTTAAGGCCAATATTAACAAAAGGGCCCTTATCTACTCATACGATTTTACACACTTATAACAATCAAGAATTTAATGACATTTACAATTAATTCTTTTCTTTTCTTTTGTTTAACAAGATTAGACACATTTTATACAAAATCTTTCAAACAATACTATGAACAAACGTCGCATTTTGTACACATTTTTTTTTTTTTTTTTTTTTTACGAAAATACTTACAAATATTTCTATTCTTTTCCTTTTCTGTACAATTATTTTCAACACTTAGGTACAGGAACAGGGAGTCTCGATGTGCAATGGAACTGAAACAGCTACCCTTTTCAAGACTATGTTTAATCCAATATACCTTAGTGAATCACAACATTTTCTTTTGTTACAAATATCATTGATATCAAATTAAATTCCAAGCGGTAAATCAAGTGGACGTGCGGCCCAAGTATAGTCGTCTAGACACAAAGTCCCTCCTACATCCTTTGGGCAACCTTACTGAAATGGCCAGGTAGGGGAGGACGAACACGAGAGACAAAATCCATTTTGGCATGAGCTAAGCCCATTTGTAAGCACTTCTGGATTCAAAAACCGTCATGATCGTTGTCCCCTTCCTAGACACCATCCCACATAGGCTATACTTACTTGGATGAAAAAGGTCCTAAGTGTGAAGACAGTTCAATGAATGTTAATAAAGGCCGCCCTCAACCTTAAGGGACCTGAACTAGGTACCAATAAGGGGTTTAGGCCAATATTAATAAACACGACTTCACCTATTCCTCTTTAATTTACAACTCACAATTAAAATTCGTGTTCAATAATATAAATAACAACCTAAGTAATTAATTAACTAATTAACTAACAATTAAGAGAATTACAAACAATTAACAAGTAATTTTTTTTTTTTTTTCGAACTCACATATAAACAAAACAAATATTCACAATATGACAAATGATTTTTCAATCCCCGGCAACGGCGCCAAAAATTGATGTCGCCTTTGGGAAGCGACCAATTTAACCCTGAAATGTCATTAGTAGTATAAGTAAGTAGGGATCGTTCTATTCCGGGGATTGAGGGTACACCTGTCATTGTCAAACAATTAAACAATTAAAATTAAAACAAAGTATAATATTCACAAAGATATTCACAAGTATAAACATTATTTACGAAAAGAGGGGGGATTTTGTTTTTGATTTTCGAAAATAAATTAAGTAAACAAAACAATTAAAATGCAAAAACATAAATACAAAGATGGAATGAGAGAACAAAGATCAAAAACCGAAACATATGATTAAAATTGATTCAAACCCTAATATTGTTCATCTAAGTCATGAGAAAGGAGTTGATCATGTGAAACGTTAAAAGCAAACAATTTCCCATATTTTACTTTTCAATGCTAATTAATCTAAGTGAAAGCACGACTAATCCTATCAAACATGCATTCAAGCCCTAGAAAGCTAGTCAATCATAACATGTTCAACGCATTACACATAGAGAAAGGCTATCAACTCAAGTGTACAACTTAGTATGGAAAAGTCCACCTAATTGCAATTCTCTTTAATTAAATTCGATCTTTGTACAAAACCTTTACTACTTTGATTCAAGTTTACACAAAACGAAAAGTCGATTTCATGTTCTTAAACCTAGCAACAATCATGCATAAATCCTATAAGTGTCGACCCAAATAAGATTAATACACAAAGGATATCTATAACGCAAATTTAATTAAACAAACCCACATAAGCAACTCTTGAAGAACAATAATATGAATCTGAAAATTCTCAATTAATCATAAAAATTCCAAATTAATATTCATTCAAACACATATGTCAACTAGTTCATAACCAACGAAATTCAAAGCAAAGGTTACAAAAGAGAATCGGATTACACCGTGAGATGGAGATGGTGATGAACGATTGATGTGGTGGTCTCTTGAATCTCGAAAGCAAGCTTCAAGGATGGTGATGGAGGATGATGCTCACGGCAATTCTTCTTCTCCCTTGGCCTTGCTTGAACTCGTGGAGATGACTAGAGGATGTAGAAGAAAGGAGAGGAAAACCTCACGGCAACAAGAGTAATTTTCTGATTTTTTTCTAAAGTTTTCTAGAGAGTCTAAGGTCCTTCAACGTCACATATAAGAGAGTATATATAGGAGCACGGCCTCCTTGCTCTCCAAGCCGTATATTTCTTCTTTATTTTCCATGGAATTAATCTGAAAATGCCACATAGTTTCCTCCAATGATAGCTTGCCACATAAGCCCTATGAGGTGGTCCAACCAATCATATAATTCCAATTTAATTCCCTAAATAATCTTGCCGAAATTCCATGGATATATTCTGATTTTATACTTTAAATTCGGCCAAAATTCCTTTAGGGAATATAGGAATGTATCTAGACTTCTTTTGAGCTTTTCTTGGTCTCCACCTTTTTCTCTTTCCTTTTATTTCTCCCTTGAATATCTCTTGCCGAATTCTCTAGGGTTTTCTTTTAATTCCCTTGTTTTTCTCTTGGCATTGGACGGCAAACTTTCTAGGGTAAGTCTCCAAGTATATTTTCTTTCCATAAAAATTACCCTAGAAAATCTCAACCGAAATCCTCTTTGATAATTCTGATTTTCCACGTCATTTTCCTTGTTTCTCTCCTTGCTTTTGGACGGCAAACTCTCCCTAGGGTTTAATCATGCGTTAAAAACCCTAATTCCATGGGCTTTGTGGGCTTTTAATCCAATTGCCGAAAATCCACTTCATTCTTGAGAGTTCTTGGGCCTCCATGCGCCACCTTTATGCCATGTCATCATCTAGAGTCTTCAAGAAGCTTCTCTCATGCCATGTCACTTCATTAATTCGATTTCCATTCATGGTTGGCTCAAGAGTCTTGTTTTGGCAAGCTTTCCTTTTCTGGATAGGGTTTCCTGGTTGGACCAGGAAAGCTTCATTTCTTCATTTTTGCTCATTTGTGCTTCCCTTTGTACTTCATCTTGTCTCCCTCCAACGTTGGCTAGCTTCTCTCTCCATTTGTGAGCTCATTTCAGCTTATTTATGACAAGGACCTGAAAATAGAAACTAGTAAGAAAAATAGAAACTTTCCTAAAATGAAAAATGGCAACTTTCCTAAACTGAAATAAGAAACTTTCTAAGAAGGAGAAACAGAAACTACCAAAAATGGAAACTTTCTACAAATAGGAACTTTCCCATCAAAATGAAGAAGACCTCATAAGGTTGTGGGTCTCACTCGAAGAAAGATTTGGCAAAGTCTGTGACTCCCTGCTTCCTGACCTAGATGTGAGATGACATAGCCTCCACTTCTGTGATTTCAAGTCAGTTCTTGACTACAACTCATAAGCATTAAATCCTTAATGGAATTCTGTGGTAAAGAGATCACAAATGCGATGTTGATTGAGAAGTCTCTCTCTACCTTCCCCTTCTCTGCATTGATGGTTCCAAAGAACTATCGAATCGATGTTACTGCAGGATGGATCACAAGGTTTCATGAGCTCATTGGAGCTATGAATGTTGCTGAAAAGCATGACAACATCCTTGTGAATAACTATAATTCGAGATCTGTGGAAACAGAGCATACACCGGAATCCAATTATAGTCGCGCCCCTAAGAGAGGGCTCCAAGAGCGAAACCCTAATCTTAGGGATACTTATGGACGTCTTGGTCCATAAAATCGCTTTACTTAGGAAGGTAACCACCAAAAGAGGCGAACACGGAACCGAAGAGGTTAACGTGGAAAGAAAGACAGAGGCAACGCCTCTGGCCATGTTGGTGGCGCCTATCACGCCCCGAATTTTGAATAATAAATTCAAATCCGAAACATGAAATAAACAACTTAATCCAATAAAACGTTTTGAAATTTTTTTTTCTTAGATATAAACACATCTAGCCTCACTCACTAATACATAAACCAAATCCTCAAGAATTTAATATTACAACACACTCTCACCAAATTTAAATGTAAGCTAAATGAGCATAACAACCTCACAATAAAGCTGTAACTCCAATCCCACTACTCTAAGCAGCCTGATCACCTTCTCGATTCTCCTGACGTGTAGGATTACCCGCTGCACAATTTGAATAGTGTACCGGGATTGCAACAACACCAAACCCGGTAAGCCATGACAGCCCGTATGAGTAAACAAGAAGGAACTGTTGATTTTAATTCATATTTATTTTAACTCAAGTAAACAACCAACAATCTCAACATTCACAAGAAAACGTCAAACCAACTTACAGAAAACAACGAGGAATACATCCCCACAATCCCCTAATCTCATCATCACTATGTGGTCTTTTCTACAATTATTCTCCTTGCATGTGGTCTTTCCCACAACCTGCAATTATCCCCACTACATGTGGTCATTCCCACAACCTACAGTTATCCCCACTGCATGTGGTCATTCCCACAACCTACAGTTATTCCCATCGCATATGATCTTTCCTACAACCTCAAACACATGCACTCCGGTTTATTGTTAAACCGAAGGACCTTAGACCATTTGGTCTTCAGGACCCCACATCCTTGACTTCTATACAACCCATCAAGTCAACTATGATTTTTCGAACATGAATTAATCCATCCAAAATCATCATATATAAATATGGCACAATACATTTCAGTCCATATTATATATAAAATCATCACAATTCCACACTCCTCAATTACACACCATTCCATATAAAATCACGTAAATATAAACATATATATATATATATGTAATTATCCACTCAGGGATAATCACTAATACCAACTATAGTTCAAGCATAAAAATCGTGAAATTCATTTGTATAATTAAAATCATTTTACTTACCTATGGACCGTAGTTGATCAAGTCCATATGCTTTAAAACAAATATTTATTCCATAAATATTTTCACACAATTGCCACAGAAAATAAAATAATTAAAGGTACTCGGTTCGTAATATGAACCACGTGAGGTTTACTCACCTCTAATCCTGCTGCGTCATCACTTTCACAATACACACCAAAACCGCTCACCAAGGAAGACCGTCAATCACCTAATCAACATGATCTTTACTTAGTCAACAACTCATAAACAAAATTAAACGACGATCCAACGGTCAGATCGCAATTATATGATGATCCAACAGTCAGATCCTCACAGATCGCCCTTAGGATCATCCTCCTAATTTATCACGAAGATCCAACGGTCGGATCTTCCTAAATCGTCCTTATAAACATTTCCACAAAATTTCATGAAAATCCAACCGTCGGATTCTCACGAATCGCCTTCCAAAATACTAATCCACAATTATACGAAGATCCAACGGTCGGATCTTCGCCCGTGTCCACACATGGTCACTGGGACAGTCATACGATCAACATATCAAAACTACAAGTCCATCAGACAGTCCGATCTTCACAGATCATTAATCGAATAATCGAAATTAATCGAAACCGTAAAATTCATAACTAAATCATACGATATCCAAAAATTATGAATAATATATGAAAACGATCGTATCGAAACGTAGAATCTAAAAATGTAAAGAAAACACATTTTTGACCCCCGGAGGTGGCCGGAAAAGGACCGCCGGAATTTTGGACAGAGCCGCCGCCGACCACCGCCAATGGTGTCGAGGCCTGGCTGATCCTCTTCATCTCATTAAGTTAAACAATTTTCATAACTAGCATGAAGTCTGAAAATGACCGGAAGGGATCGAAAATTACCTAGAACAGTATGAAGGTGGCCGGAATTTTTCCAAAAACCGGCGAGCTTGATTTTCGACGTAAAAACTTCAATTTCAGGCCTCGATTCCTTCTAGAGAGTTGTGAAGAACATCAAGGCGAACTCACTGGTTCAAGAATCAATCAAAACGATGCACTACAGCTCGAGATATCACGATTGAAAGGTTTTGGTTTCGGATCGAAAACCGACCGAGCTCCGACGAACGTGAAACCGGTCACTCCAGGTGCAATCCTTCTAGTATGATGATCATTAGGTTGAGGCGAGTTCATAGAGCTAAGTATCGGAAGTTTTGGTGGCCGGAGCTAGGAGAAAACCGGCGTTGACTAAAATCGAAACCAAGCTCCACCGCCGTGTAGTCGCCGCATGGGGAGGAGATGAGGGCACCAGGCTGATCTTGGGGAGAAGACGAGCTGGTCTGGGCTAGGTTTCGCTCCAAAAGGTTGCCGGATGAGGGAGAAATCGCTAGGAGAAGAATCGAAGGTTTTCCGGCTCGGGGGAGGGTGGCTGCTGCAGGAGTTTCTAAATTTGGAAATATGATTTTATTTTCGGAAATTTCCGAAAATAACTCATTTATACTAATTTGGAAACTGTTTCAGAAAATCATAACTAATTCATACGGACTCCAATTTTTGCGTTCCACATATGCACGCGATCGTATCGACGAGCTCTACAACTTTCATGAAGGAAATTTTCCCAAATTCCATACGTAAAAAAATCAACTCTCGCACGCCCCTAAATAGCGTACGTTTTTGAATAAAATCGTTTGAACTAATTTCACCACTCCTCCAAGCTTCGTACTTTCTCCCATGACCACGAAATCATTCTAAAATGTCCTCGGAAAATAATTTGGATTTTTTCGGGGTATTACAGCGCCACCAACATTAGGAGCCATCTAAATGACGCTTTCAAAGAGCCTCAATCAATGGAGTCTGAGCGAAGAGCTGTATGTTCTCGATGTGGAGTATCCGGTCATTGGGCACGCATTTGTAGAGCTCGTGAAGAAATTGTCACCGCCTACAAAGCATATTGTGAAGCAAAAGAAGCTCACTATGTGGAACAAAAGAAGATCAAGAAGATGATCTAGAGTGAAGGGTTGAAGACTACAAATCTTGCTGGGATCAATAGATCGCCAATTCTGTTAAGGTCTTTATTTTTCCAAGAGATATAATAGGCAATTGCCATATACTTTGTAGTAAATTCCAATGGTTTAGTCTTTCTTCAAAGTAGGCTCCCCAAAGTAAATGTGATGTCAAGGAAGGTACGTTATAAGATTAGTGGTACTTAAGAGAGCCTTGCTCGACCAACATCTCTCTACTCACCTAGTCACATTTATTTTGGAATTACCAAAAGAAGTTAGACGACCACCATTGTTTTGCATTAGCTAGCATTTTGGATTAGATTTTCTTTGGTCAAAGAGACAATTATGTAACTCTGTTGGCTTATGAATAAAATTTCAAGTTCTTTTCGTTATGACTCCATTTTGATTCTGAGCATATGACTTTGTGACTACGATGGCTGTGCCATCAGTATTAATTCAAGGACATGGAATAGCCCAGGTTCCTCTTGCCAAATGACATCTTGATTACTGTCACAGAAACTTTCTACGCTCCTAGGGCATATCGCACCTATGAATAGCCAACGGATTCCATGCGAAAGCTCATGTAGAGAACATAAATGAGTTCCTTTGCAATGCCTCTAATTATTGCGAACAAAGGCACATTTTAGAGAAATTTATGTGTCTCTCTAGTAGACTCTATGTCACTATTCGAGCTATTAAATCCAATGAAGTTATGAGAGAAGATCTCTTGGATTTAGACACATATTGGCTTTGTCACAACAGGATAGGTCATCATGGTCATGATGTGATGATTCGTCTACTAAAGAATTCACATAGACATCCTTTCTCTCGAGAGAAACGAAGCATGAATCAAAAGTTGATTCCTGGATTAAGTGTGATCGACGCTGCTGCCTAAGGCACCGCCTCTGTCCACCACCTGCCTAAGTTTGGCGCAGTCTCTATCCATGATGCCATGGATGGTGCCCATCATGGTGATGTCACCCTAGGTGATGCTACAATCACCAACTTTGCTTCAAATAGCGTTTCAGATGCTCAAGTCCAACCAAAATCATCATTAGTTGCTTCTAAGGCCCTCGCTCGTTTTACAAAACCTGTTTCTTAGGGAAATTAGGATTGAGACCGTCCTATACAAAGGATATGAAAATACTCATTATGTTCTTACATAGAGTCTGTGGGGATTCTGTGGACTAGTTCAACCAACTTGAGGACGTTTAAATATCTCATGATGTTGGTTGACAAGCAAACACGCTGGTCACATATTGTGCCATTGTCCACTTGTTATGCTACTTATACTACACTCCTAGAAAATATCATATGACAACAGGCTCACTCCCCGGATCATCCTAATTTTGTCAATTGGACTTGACGATGCTAGAGAGTTCACATTGAAGACTTTCTATGGTTATTATTTTGGGATTGATGTTGGACATCATATTCCAATGAACACACCCAAACGGTCTCGCGGAAATGACTACGATGGTAGTTCGGACATTGGTAATGCACACCAATCTCCTCATATCCGCTTGGGGTAATGCAATATCGCATGTAGCTATGCTAATTTATCTATGACCCACTGCCACTCCATCTACCTCTGCGTTATAGCTAGTGACTGGGTACAAATCATACTTACGCATATTTGAATGTGCCATTTATGAGCCAATTGCGCCGCCACATCGCTCTATGATAAGTCATTACAGACGAATGGGCAACTACGTTGGATTTGAGACTCCGACGATCGTCCGCCACTTAATGTCCTTGCAAGGCGATCTCATTACCGCTAGATTTGCAGATTGTCACGTAGATGAGACAGTCTTCCCGTCGTTAGGGGGAGATAATAACACAGATGTTCAGCAGGAACGACAGGAATTGTCGTGGTCTATCCCTACTATGTCTCATCTCGATCCCTACTAAAGTGACGAGATCACACATCTGCTGCAAATATGCCTGCAAGGAAGTACGTCTCTACAAGAGGACGTAGCGCCACCCTACACGGAGGTAGGTATGGCGCCAAGGCCAAAGAGAGTGGCACTCTGGAGTAACAGGCCATTGCCCCAGCTAGGATGCGTGGGAGGCCCGTGGGTTCAAAGGATTCTTTGGCACATTCCAATCCTTTGATCATCAAGACTCAAAATCCGTCTCATGAGAATCTTCCAGATAATGGTTATCGTTGGAAGATGCCTCAATGTCAGAACCTAATCTTGAGAATTTAGAGCTTTTTTAAAATTACACTATGCACATGAGACGTGGGATAGGAACTCCATCATAATTAATGATGTAGTTGCGCATTTCGTTGTGCATGAGTTTGTTGAGTCCGATGATATCGAACCACGCTCCGTTGATGAATGAATGCCAACGTAGAGTAATTTGGCCTAAATGGAAAGATGCGATCCAAGCTAAGTTGGATTATCTAACGAAGAGGAAGGTTTTTGAGCCAATGATGCCAACACCTCCTAACATAAAACCTATTGACTAATGGGTCTTCGTTAGAAAGCGTGTTGAGAAAAAGATATGGTAATCTCGTCTTATGGGGCAAGGCTTCTCACAAAACGTCCTGAAATTGACTACGATGAGACATACTTTCTCGTAATGGATGTCATTGCACTCCACTACCTTGTCAATTTGGTAGTTTCCGAATAACTGATCATGCAGCTTACAAATGTGGTCACTACATATGTATATGGGGATCTAGATATGGAATATACATGAAGGTTTATGGTGAACTTCATTTACCCAAGTCAAATGGCTCTAGACCATGGAGCGCGTTTACAATAAGGTTGAAACGCTAACTAAAGTGACTACTTGATTGGGAAGGCATATGCCCACGCGTTTCCATAACAAGTTTCGGATTCTATTGCGGTTCATGTTGGACATGATCTTCATTAGAAGACCTTAATGAGTTACGGGAAACCGCTGAACACTTGAAATCTGAGTTTGAGATGAATGATTTTGGGAGAACACGATTATGTCTCGGTTTGGAACTTGAGCATCGTGTCGATAGATGCTTAGGCATTTTTGACAGGGTCAAAGCCTTCAAGCACCCCCTGTAGTCTTGATCCTGAAATGGATCCTCTTCATCCAAAGGATGATGACGAAGATGTGCTAGAGGCAGAAGTGCCTTACTTAAGTACAATAGGTGCATTATTGTACTTAGCTTAATGCACAAGACCAAACATCTCATTTTCCATGAACTTGTTAGCTAGATATAGCTTTGCGCCAACACGACACCATTGGATTGGTGTAAAAGATATCTTTCGGTACTTAAGATGTACGATTGATATGGGATTGTTCTATCCCTACAGAGAGACAATGATTTGGACCCAACACACACCAGGAACGCCGCCAACACTAGCCTGCGTCCACTATCCCATCCCAAAACGACATGTGTTTTGGAAGGTTTTGCTGATATTGGGTATCTCTCTAACCCACATAAAGGTCATTCCCAAAATAGTTAAGTGTTTACCATGGGTAAAGACCGTGATATCTTGGAGGTCAACAGAACAGACCCTCGTCGCTATATCTTCGAACAATGTAGAGATTATTACTCTTCACGAAGTGGTTCGTGAATGTATATGGATTGGATCCATAATTACACATGTTCGAACAATTGTGGTATGAAGTCTATCACAAATGAGTCTACGAGCATTTAATATCATGTTGCTTGCTTTGAACAAATGAAGC
Source organism: Rosa lucieae (assembly GCA_024704745.1). NCBI lineage: Eukaryota > Viridiplantae > Streptophyta > Magnoliopsida > Rosales > Rosaceae > Rosa > Rosa lucieae. Next base: position 38,685,651 of record CM045498.1, read on the forward strand.
AAAGGCTACATCAAAAGCGACAACACCAATCATAATCAGCAATAACAGACTCTCCTTAAGATCAAAGTGAAGGTTTGATATGAGGACAGTGTGGCAGACTTACTCACTAAGTCATTGCCTAAATTCCACTTTCGAGAAACATGTTTGTAGCATCGTTTGCGGAAGTTATCCGAACTCTCATGACTGTAGTTATCAGGGGGAGATGCAGACATCAGGGGGCGATGTCTAAATGTATGGTCTCAAAACGTGAAGGGTATGTTGTACTCTTTTACCCCTTTGACTGAGGTTATTTTTGTCCCACAGGGTTTTTGTTACTCGGCAAGGTTTTTTAATGGGGCAACGAGAGGAGCACCACTTTTGGGCTACACAAGGGGGAGCGTTCAAGTAAATTCAGAATATGTGTCTGGCTTAAACTCGAGATTACTTGTTCAAGTTGAAATATGGTTTATATTAGAGATATTCTCGAAGAATCTTAGGAGATATCCAATCAATGTATGATTATGTTTCCATGTACAACTCTATCTCTATGATTGTAATCCTCTATATAAAGAGACCCCTATTATCAATGAAAGGACGATTCAATTCTCTTCCAATTCAGTTTTCCTAAAACACCAACTGATTTGCGCAAGTAGTATTAAGAAATAACTACAAGCTCAAGCCTCATATCAGGTTTCCAAGCACCCACAAGGTGTTGTTGCCAAACATTCGCCGCTAGTGAATTATAGTGTCCTCGATAGAAGTCATGAGAGCATGGGCAATATGAAGCACACATGTGACATTCGGAGGTGGCAACGCCATCACAAAGGGAGGTTTGGAGCTTTTAGCGTCTGCCATAAAGAAGCCTTGTGTCTCCCACCACTGATACCATCCCTTCTGCGCAGCACTTGGATTGTGTTCTTTGTCCATTTGAAGAGACAACAGTTTCTTCTCGCCGTATGGAGCCTCTGGGTCTTTGGCATTGTTATCAATGTCACCATCATCCTCGTTGGACTTGGAACGCTTCACATTCTTCTTCTCCTCCTTCCCACTATCTGTAGAGTTTGCTTGTTTCCGAAGCTTTCTGGCAGCTTCTTTAGCTTTTTCTTTTTAAGGTCTTTCTCTACAGCGTTTTCTTCCTTTCTCTTCTTTCTCTCCCATGGGTCCATATCACGCCTGTCAAAGAAAGGTCGGCTCCTAAAACCCTAGCTATGAATCCATGTATTGATTTTACTGCCTTTTTATAGAGGCCTTATTAGGAATCCAAAACAAACCAGGATTCCTATGCCTTTGGGTATTGGGAAGACAAAACAAAAAAGGAATACTTTTATCTTTCTAGCTCATAAGCCATACCTTCAATGAGCACCAAATAAACCATAGATTTTCTGATCATGTTCTGCGTAAAGGCTAACTTCCACATTAACGATCCAAAGGCATACCACAAAAATGCAAGTCAATGGAGAATGTAATACACCATCTAAGTAACCTTATAAGGTTCCACTTTATTCTTTAGGTTGTAAAATCAAATGCCAAAAGGCTCTCAATCAAAGTGTCTCATCCCCATTGACTCTAAGACAATACATATTGGTTATACTAAAATTAACATCAGAATACTTATGAAATCTGTAACTGTACTAAAATGTTCATTTCCTTGATTAACAATAGTTTCAATCCACGAAATAGTTATCAACGCCACATAAACTTCTCATCAAAGCCTAATAGTAAAACTATAATCAAACTGAAGTCATGATTTCTTCCAAATTGAAGCTATCCCTCACATGCAACTTACAAGATGCATAAACACAACAATCTGCAAAATGCTCCATTACGAATAGCTAGCTTCAATGCTAAATGACTGATGCAATATCCATTACCTTCTCTATTTCCTCATGATATGCTCTATAGAAACATGTTAAATTATTAAGATCAACTTGGTTCCAAATATTAAAATCAGATATCAGAAACTGAGGGCAGTCATCCAAATGCAATTGTTCCAATGAAAAGCACTCGATATGAATAGTAGCAGTTCCTCACTTGGTTCAATAAGGATGTCCAAGCTTGATATGAATAGTAGCAGTTCCTCATTATGGATAGTTCTTCAGATCTGGAAAAAACAATGATCTTGTTCTTCTTCAAGTTTTCCTCACTTGGTTCAATAAGGACGTCCAAGCTACGACAATTTTCAGTCAAAGATAACAAGATTGAGAGAATGAATTGTTTGATATATGATTACACCTATTCTGTGGTGTATATAAACATATTACAATTGTACTACAACTATTGTGTACTACTGTACTACACAACATATACAAGGTAAGTAGTCACAACAATATATTCCCTTGTAGTCTATTCCTAATAGGGAATGATGACTCACACTAACAGTACTTCCCCTCAAGTTGGCGCATATACATCAACCATGCCCAACTTGCTTAGTGAGTCATAAAATGCCTTCCTGGAAACTCCTTTGGTAAGTATATCTGCAAGTTGCTCTTCAGTTGGAACAAAAGGAAAGCTAATAATTTTGGCATCTAGCTTCTCCTTTATAAAGTGACGATCAACCTCCATATGCTTAGTATGATCATGCTGTACTGGATTCTGTGATATGTCAATAGCTGCCTTGTTGTCACAATACAACTGCAAGGAATTTTTGAGTTTGAAACCCAGATCACATGACAGATTTCTCAGCCACAACAATTCACACACTCCATAAGCCATACCTCTATACTCGGCCTCAACACTAGAACGTGCCACAACTTTTTGTTTCTTACTCTTCCATGTAACCAAATTACCTCCCACAAAGGTAAAGTAACCTGATGTCGACCTCCTGTCTGTGATATTTCCAGCCCAATCTGCATCTGTAAAGCCACAAACCTCAAGAATGTTGTTGTGTTTAGAAAATATTACTCCCCTTCCTGGAGCTGACTTCAAGTACTTCAGAATTCGCATAACAGCATCCATGTGACTCTCACTCAGATTATGCATGAACCGACTCACCACACTCACTGCATATGCAACGTCTGGTCTAGTATGAGCCAAATAAATCAAGCGCACAACTAACCTCTGATAGCGAGCTCGATCAATAGGTACCTGATCTGGATACTCAGCTAAACAATGGTTCTGCTCAATAGGAGTGTCAATAGGTCTGCAATCCAAAAAACCTGTCTCTGTCAGCAAGTCAAGAACATACTTCCTCTGGCACAGATAGATTCCTTCTCTCCCCCTGGCTACCTCAATTCCTAAGAAGTACTTAAGCTCACCCAAGTCCTTCATCTCAAACTCATAGGCTAGCTGTCTCTACAGTCTATCCATCTCAACAATATCATTACCAGTGATTACCATATGATCCACATAAATAATTAAAGCTGTTACCTTCCCTTGTTGATGCTTGAGAAATAAGGTATGGTCTGAGTTGCTCTGCCTGTAACCAACCTTCCGCCTGAATTGTGAAAATCTTCCAAACCAAGCACGAGGTGACTGTTTGAGACCATACAGAGATTTTCTCAATTTGCATACAAACTCACCAGGAGAAGCAACTACATACCCTAGTGGAAGGCTCATGTACACTTCCTCAGCTAACTCTCCATAAAGAAATGCATTCTTGACATCAAACTGTCGGAGTGGCTAGTTTAAACTAGTAGCAAACGACAGCAGAACCCGAATAGTATTCATCTTGGCAACAAGAGAAAAAGTTTCATCATAGTCTATACCATACGTCTGAGTAAATCCCTTCGCTACAAGACGTGCTTTGTATCAATTTACTGATCCATTTGCATTATGCTTCACGGTAAACACCCAACGACAACCTACAGCCTCCATGCCTTGTGGTGGAGGTACAAGTTGCCAAGTATTGTTCTTCTGCAATGCCTCCATCTCTTTATCCATAGCCTTCCTCCACTTTGGATCCCCCAATGCATCCTACACTTTGTTAGGTACTGATACAACAGATATTTGATTCACAAAAGATTCATATGACTTAGACAACCTCCTAGTGGACATATAGTTGGCTACTGGGTATTTTGATTGGCAGTAAGAGTAGGTTCATATCTTTTGGCTGATTGACCTCGAGTGGTCCTATGTGGTAACACATATTGCTCAACATCAGACTCACTACTACTAGTATCAGTGGATGGACATACCTCAAATAGGTGATCTTCAGTACCAGGAAGCTGTGGGTCAGGGGTAGAACCGATGGCAGGAGGGGCAGTTGTGTCTTTAACCTCATTCTGAGTGATGGAAACTGGTACTTCTGCTGCTGGAGGCAGCGAGCTAATAGTCTCAACCGAATCCGTCAAAATACCTCCTGGCTGTGTAGCTTCTGATTCCTCCCCCTCTCCATGATATATCTCTTCAAAATATGAATTCTTCTCCTAAATAGCTGTATCTGAAGAGGAGAAATAACTCATGTTTTCAAAGAAAGTAACATCCATAGTGACATAATACTTTCTGGTTGGTGGATGATAGCACTTGTACCCCTTCTAATAGCCTCCATAGCCAACAAACACACACTTAAGGGCCCGGGCATCCAACTTAGACCTCTGATTTTTTGGTACATGAACAAAAGCAACACAACCAAAAACACGAGCTCGAAGATTATGAAATGATGGTAAGGAGACATGAGAGGCGAGAACCTCAAATTGAATTTTTCCCTGAAGGACACTGGATGGAAGACGATTGATAAGATGAGAGGAAGCATGTATAGCATCGCCCCAAAGATACCTAGGCATATGAGCACTAAAAAGAAGGGCACGAGCCATATCAAGTAAATGACGGTTTTTCCTTTCGGACACTCCATTCTGTTCTGGTGTTTGCGGACACGTGATTTGGTGAACAATCCCATGGGTTTTAAAAAACTCTTGGAACAATTGGTTAACATACTCCCCCCCCCCCCCCCCCAATTGTTAGAACGAAGGACTGTAATGGTGCTATGATATTGTGTTTGAACAAGATTACGAAATGTTTGAAAAGTAAGGAAGACTTCATCTTTGGTTTTAAGAAGAGCAACCCATGAAAATCTCGTACAATCATCAATAAACAACACAAAGTATTTCATACCCGATACAGTGGCCTCTCTAGAAGGTCCTCAAACATCAGAATGAATCAACTCAAAAGGAATAACACTTTTATTAGAAACACTAGAAGAATAAGTAGCACGATGACTCTTGGCCAAAACACATATTTCACAACCAAATTTCACAACCAAATTTCACTTAACTTAAACGGCAATGCCACAACCAAATTTCACTTAACTTATCAGAATTCGAAGTCAAAGCGGCTCGAGAATATGCTCCTGGTTTCTCGCCTGCGTATGTCTGATCCAGATGGAACAACCTGCCCCTCAGATACCCCCGACCGACTATCTCCCTGGTGAGAAGATCCTGAAAAATCATATATATAGGATAAAAGGTTACAGAGCATTTAGACTCAGTGTTCAACTGTGGGACAGATATCAAGTGATGAGATAAGTCAGGCACCTATAACACATTATGGAGTTCTAAAGTGGGAGTAATACGCACTGACCCTGACCCTAACATAGGAAAAGCCTCACCATTAGCATTAGTTGCATAGGACACTGGTGGGGAAGATAATTCAATAAAATACGGTTTGTCATAAGTCATATGATCGGAAGCACCAGAATCAATAATCAATGTATCAGAACCAACAAATTAAGTTAGAAACCTTTAAAGTCATACCAATCTTACCCCGACCAGCTATAGAGGCTGTAGGAGTAACCCCACCTGCTATATGATGATCTTGTCCAGTCACTCCATAGAAATCTGGTTCTTGGACTAATTGAACAGCAACTGCTTTCGCCTTGGGACGATAACCTTGCTTTTTAGGTTTAAGGTACGGATTCAACTTCCAGCAAGTCTCCCGAACATGCCTAAGGTCAGTGCAATAAGAACACTGAGGACGTGGACGGTTGGTAAAGCCTGGTGGAGGTCCTTGCTGATGAACTGGTACTTATTTCTGCAGCTGAAGAAAAGGTGCTGGTGCTTGAATAGCTAGGCTGGATACTTCAACTTGTGCCTGTTTGAGACTTTCTTGCTGAAACTCATCCTTACGAATGTATGTGAAAGCTGTGATCAAGCTAGGAGGATCTGGCATTCTAAGCAACTCTCCTTTGGCACTGTTATGTTTGGTATCAAGTCCTCGCAAGAATGCATGAACCCGCTCAAGTTCCTTTTCTTTCTGGTACCTGATAGGCGCATTTTAATGTGATATTATAAATGTTAATTCCTCACATTTTGCTTAGTTATTCCTTAACGAATCGATTTTTAACTTAATTTCTATTTTTAGGTACATTGGAGTAGATGAAGAAGAAATGAGTGTTACGTCCATAATTACCTAGAAATGATGGAGAAGAATGAAAATGCACTAAAAAGTCAACATTGAATATTTTCTTACTCCGGCTAGGAGAATCAGAGCCAAGCAAGGAAGAAGGAGCGGCCACCTGACCAAATGAACTCGAAATGAGCTGAAACTCTCCAGATCCATTCTAGACACCCAAATGATCATTTCTTATGAAGAGTTCCAGAGAAAAATAGTGGAAGGCCTTCAAACAATCAGCCCAATTTTCTACAGAAGTAAAACCGGAAAACTGGACCTGTAAGAGGTCCAGCAGCATTTCCGGCCCAACCACATGGAATAAAGCTCTGAAAATTTGTCAGGATGATCTACACTCATAGTGGAACATTTTTTATGAAGAAGTCGAAGGCTCATTCTGAAGTTTTGATGGAGAAATAATTGAAGGAATAAAGGGGAAGAAACTGACCTGAAAACAGCTCAACACCACATATTCATGTTTCCCACCCATATGAAGAAAGCATTTCTTTTCCTTGGATACATTTTTTCTACTCTAAAACATCATCATCACTTCCACATTTCTTCACCTTCATGCTTTGCTTTCATCATTACCTCATCTTTTACATATTTTACAAACCACTTTCATACTCCACTTTCATTATTTTTCTTCATCTCATCATTTCACTCTTCTTTTTCTTCCCTATTTAAACACATTCTCCTCTCACTCTCAATCACACATTCCTTCATCCATTTCATCTTCTTGTCTCACCATTTCCTCTCCATTTTCCTTAGTTAACACATTCCTTCATCCATTCCATCTCCTTGTCTCACCATTTCCTCTCCATTTTCCTTAGTTAACACATTCCTTCATCCATTCCATCTCCTTGTCTCTCCATTTCCTCTCCATATTTCTTTTCCATTCTCTAGTTTTCTTGTTCTTCATTTTCAAGCCAAGAGAAAGAGAAGCCATGCAATACATCAATTTCCCAACCGCCATCCACCCTTGTGTCGTCCCTAGAAGATTGCTTGCTTTCAAGGATCTTCAAGTTCTTCGTCTCAAGGCTTTATCATTCATCTTTCAAGGTGTATTATATCCTTTCTCTTGTTTTCTTTGTTTGATTTTGTAAAACTATGAATTCTAGTTAACAAATAATGTTAAGGGCAAAGTTTAAAGCCCGTTTATATGTTTTGAGATAAAGTTGTGATTTCTATATGTTGATTTTTATGTTGCTTATGTGGGTTTGTTTAATTAAATTTGCATGATAGAAAACTTTTGTATTTTAATCTTATGTGGTTGCAAACACTTAGGGTTTTGATATAATTGGTGCTAGGTTTAAGAACATGAAATCGACTTTTCGTTTTGTGTAAACTTGAATCAAAGTAGTAAAGGTTTTGTGCAAAGACCGAATTTAATTAAAGAGGATTGCAATTAGGTGGAGTACTTTTCCATACTAAGTTGTACACTTGAGTTGATAGCCTTTCTCTATGTCTAATGCGTTGAACATGTCATGATTGACTAGCTTTCTAGGGCTGATTGCATGTTTGATAGGATTAATCTAGGTGCTTTCGCTTAGGTTAATTAGCATTGAAAAGTAAAATATGGGAAATCATTTGCTTTCGAATGTTTCACATGATCAACTCCTCTCTCATGACATTTAAAATCAACTATAGGAATTGTAATTGGATTTCTTACATATGGATGTGGTTTTGATCTTTGTTCCTTGCGATCCACCCTTGTATATATGTTTTTACATTTTCTTTTTTTTATTTATCTTAATTTTCAATTCTATAATTCTTAAACACCCCCCCCTCCCTTTTTATTTTGTTACTTGTATATATTTCTATTCTTTATTTTATTTTTGTAAATAATACTTTATTATTTTAATTCTTTATTTGTTTATACAATTGTATATATTTATATTCTTTATTTTATTTTTGTAAATAATACTTTTCTTTATTTGTTTCACAATTACAAGTGTACCCTCAATCCCCGGATAGAACGATCCCTATTTGCTTATACTACTAACGATATTTCAGGGTTAAATTATGCGCTTGCTTTGAGCGCATCAATTTTTGGCGCCGTTGCCGGGGATTGAAAAATCACTTGCTAAATTGTGTCATTTGTTGTATATATTTGTTGTATATAAATTGTTTAAAACTTAGTTTAAATTGTTATTTATATTATTGAACATGAATTTTAATTGTAGGTTGTAAATTGAGAGGAATAGGTGAAGTCTCTTTTGTTAATATTGGCCTAAACCCCTTATTGGTACCTAGCTCAGGTCCCTTAAGGTTGTGGGCGGCCTTTATTAACACTTGTTGAACTGTCTTCACACTTATGAACTTTTTCATCTTAGTAAGTATAGCCTATGTGGAATGGTGTCTAGGAAGGGGACAACGTTCATGACGGGTTTTTGAATCCAGAAGTGCTTGCAAATGGGCGTAAACCACAATGTGGGAGTAGCTCATGCCAAAATGGATTTTTCCTCTCGTGTTCGTCCTCCCCCACCTGGCCATTTCAGTAAGGTTGCCCAAACGATTTGAAAGGGAGTTTGTGTCTAGGCGACTATACTTGGGCCGCACGTCCACTTGATTTACCGCTTGGAATTTGATTCGATATCAATAATGTTTATAACAAAAGAAATACTTGTGAATACTCTATACGTGTAAATTATTTTGTTGTTTCACACTTTAAACTTGTAAAAATACTTTTCACGTTTTATACTCACTTGAGTACTTAACTTGTGTCTTATGTACAATATACTTGTTAATACTTGTAGTTTGTAATTAATAGTTATACTTGTTTTTATTTTGTATTTCTTTGTTAAATATAGTTACTAACTTTATTTAATGTAGGTACCGTCTGGCTGCAAGACGTAAAATACAAGCGCTACTTGGGAGGCAACCCATGCAAATCAGATTTGCTTTCTTTATCCTTATCTTTTATTTTTCGTTTTTGCTTATTTGTTTTAGTTGTTATTTTCATAAATTTCATCCCTATATGCTTACTTATTTCATTGCATGCTTTTAATTGATTACATTGAAGATAATGCAATATTTAAGTGTGGGGGAAGAGATTTATATTTTTGTCTTTCATTTTGAGTCCAATATATATTTATATTTGTCTTTTTTTTTTTTTTGAGTCCTTTATATATAAAAAAAAAACTGCATTCATTCGGTCTTATTAAATTCAGCTATTTACAAAAAAAAAAAAATATATATATATATAATAATAATAAAAATACTCTATACTAAGCCATGTCTGCATCTCTGTAGGAGTTGAGGCTGAGCTCAAGGGAAATGTGAGAGCCACCGCCATAACCGCTACCTCCCTCGGAAGTAGTCTTCATGTTGCCAAAGATGTCCTCACCATGCATGGGGAATAGTGGAAGGGTTTCAATCTCCTGGTGATATTCTCCTCGTTGTTCCATGATCGATCCATCAACACCATAGCCGACACGTAACCCAAAATTTAGATCAATAGATCTGTCAGTACTAGTAGAACCAGTGGAACCAAAGTTCAGATCAATGGACCTACCATCATCAATAGAACTAGTGGATCCAAAATTGAGATCGAGAGATCCACCAACCCGAACGTTCTGAAATTCCCTCAACTTCTGCCTCTCACGAGCCTTGAGGTTCTGGAACCAAAAGAAGACGTTCTTGTTCTCGATCTGCCCATACGGTTTCAGATGGAGACAGATCCCTTGAATTTGCTCTGGAGTTGGGTTCTTAAGGCCCTATCGTTGTAAAGCTCCTGGAGGATTCTTAGTTGATCTGGTGTGGGAGTCCACCGGTTATTGGTCGGCCTGATAGGCGTGTTGGCACTACTCCCGGCTGCTTGGATGCTTCCTCCCTCCTCGGTTGGTTGCTGGGCTTGTAATTCCATTTGTTGCTGGGTTTGTAACTCCATTAGTTGCAGAGTTCGTGGTTCCATGTTGATGAAGAAAGGATTTGAGTTTCAAAAGAAAGGCTGAAGGGTTGAGAGAGAAAGGCTGGAACTCGGAAGAATTTTCTTTTGGAGTGAACAGTCGCTCAGAATGCACCTATTTATAGAACAAGTGAGCAGATCTCCACCGTTGGATCGACGATCTCTGAGATTAAATCTACGCGTTGGATTAAAGTCACCCGAAAACACGGAAAAGCTGTTGGCGCGTGGAGGACACGTGGGAGAACCAAACGAATCTCGAGGAGCTGTGACAGACAAGCTATAGCCGAAAGCATGCCATAAATCCCGGAAAAGAAAGGACACGTGGGGGAACCAAACGAATCTCGAGGAGCTATGACAGACAAGCTACAGCCGAAAGCAGATCTAAATGCCATAAATCCAGGAAAAGAAAGGAATATTTACACGTGGGGGAGTTTCTTGGGCCGTGAACTGTCATAACTCTTCTCCTTCCCGGAGAAGCTTTGTTAAAACCGTGTGCCTGTTGAGATTTCTACCCTATTTTGGGCTTTACATATACATCATTTTTTGTCTCCTCCAGATTTTACTAAGGTTTTTCTAAGCGTGCAGTCTCAAATTCCTTCTACTTCCTCATGGCTAGAACCAAGGTAACCCCTCGCAGGGGCGTCAATCAACGCCGTGTTCTCTCTTTGGAGGAAGAAGGTCGTCAAGCGGCCACTAGAGCTGGGCTTACTCGTCCATGGGACCATCGTCCTATCCGTGAGCGTACCCGCAGTCCCCCTCCTCTGCCTCGTCGCTCTCCCAGACTACATCCCGGAGAGTCTTCTTCCTCACCAGTTGCTCGTGCTCCTCGCCCTATGGTCACCCTGGAAAGCTTGTCGGATTCGATTGATGATTTGCGCTCCTCTCTCCGCGATGGTATTATGGTGACAGATTGGAGAGTCAATTGCATGATCGATTACATCTCTGAGATGAACTGCTCTTTGATCCGCTGTCACACTGCAATAAACAAGCTTGCTCAGGAAGTCAATAACTTGCAGAGTTATCCTCCTGGGTTTCCTCGCAAGGACACTACTGCATCACACCATGAGAACCCTCCTCAGGAGGCTGAAACCAGCAAGAGGGCTGCCACTCGCTCGCATACCGCTCCTCCAAAGGAGTAAATGGAGGTACAAGTCTAGGCTGAGAGACTTTAAACATTAAGCGCTGCATGGGAGGCAACCCATTTCAACCGTATCTGTGGAGGAGCCATCAAACGCAGATTTGCTTTCTTAAACTCTTCCTTCTATTTTATTTTCATGAATTTTAAGTTGTTTTAGGTTTCGTTGTGTTAACTTTCTCTTCTATGCTTGATTTATGCTTTGCATGCTTTATATTTGTTATACATTGAGGACAATGCATGAATTAAGTATGGGGGACGGATTATTGCTTTATTGTGTTTTTAGTAGTTAGTAAAAAAAAAAAATGTTTATAACAAAAGAAAATGTTGTAATACACTAAGGTATATTGGATTAAACATAGTCTTGAAAAAGGGTAGCTGTTTCAGTCCCATTGCACATCGAGACTCCCTGTTCCCGTACCTAAGTGTTGAAATTAAATTAAATTGTAAAAAAAAAAAATGTTGGTTTTAGAGTGTTTTTGTGTGTTTGAGTCTTAGGATGCTCCTAACGTCTAGGATGAACATGTCTCCGAATTCATGGCTGAAGGTTTTCACAATCAAAATAGGACTTAATTGAATTCTGTGGTTAATCGACATTGTGATGCTTGTATGAAGATTTGAGATAGGATTGTAACTTGGTTCATTAAGCATGCTAGGATTAAGTCTGATTCATTTGACCCAAGTGAGCTGTTGAGCTAAAATACTTTCTTTTTGAGTGCTTATTGATAATTTCAGAATTTCATGGCTGTATTTGCAAAACGTCATCTTTCTTTGAAAATCCAATGATCATGTGCCATAGATTTTAATGGTCGGCTGTTGTGACTGTCAAAACTTGTATGCCATAATATGCACTGATCCTGGATAGGATAGAAGGCATTAGGGTAACCACCATAGCCAAACAAGCATGTGTCCCCAATTGTGCCCGTCGTGGGACTCCTTAGAATGAACCCCTTTGAGCCTACGTTGAAAACCTTTGTTTCATCACCCTCACTACCCTACCATGAGCTTAGTACAGGATATCTCTACCCTTGTCTTAGGGACTTAGTAGAGCATGACATAGTATGTAGGGGTGACGATGAAAGACAAGTGTGGGGTGGGGAAAATCCAAGAAAAAAAAAAAAAAATTTTGCCTTGAAAAAAAAAAAAAAAAAAAAAAAAAAAAAAAAAAGAAAAAGCAAAAGAAAAAAATTGAAAAGAAAACTCTTGGGAAAATGTTGAAGTGTGGTTTTGGACTTGCAAATTTGTATAAGGCTAAAAGTTGAAAATTATGCCTTTGTCCATTCCCATGTTGGTTAGAGTGAAGGTTTGGCCCAAAACAATGATATTTGGTCTACAAAAATGATGACATAAGGTGGTCCTTATATGCTCTGCTAGGTCCTTAGGATTTTTTTGTATCCTTAATCTTCATTTCGAAAACCCTAGCTTAGCCCCATTACAACCTGTTTTAAGTTCTAACTTGATCCTTGAGATGTGCAATCTTTGGTTAGTGGAGTCAGTTACGCAGTCGAGCTTATGGTTTAGGTCCATTTGTGCACTTAGTCATTTCATGAGGTCTTTAAAAATTCTTCACAAAATGTGTTTATTGATGAAATATGCAAGCTGTTTGTTGCCTTACAATTTGTTCTCTTGCATATACTTGAGTGTGAAGCTTTTAAGCATAGTCATTTCTGAGAGAAAAATCGAGAGTATGCCCTGTAAGTTTGGATTGGACTTGTTCGAAACATGCTATCATTCACTGTATAACTTAAGTTCTCCATATCTTGCTTAGTCATATGAATGTCACAGGTTTATTAACCATGAAATTATCTTTGTGATTTTGATTAAGTGTTTAACGTGAAAGCCATGAGTTTGGAGTCTCTGAGACAACAGTTAGGGGCAGTAGAGTCATTTACTTACTTTTTGTTGAGTCTTTATTTTGTTTTGTGTTTTGATTTTGCTAAGGGACTAGCAAAAGCTAAGTGTGGGGGAATTTGATAGGCGCATTTTAATGTGATATTATAAATGTTAATTCCTCACATTTTGCTTAGTTATTCCTTAACGAATCGATTTTTAACTTAATTTCTATTTTTAGGTACATTGGAGTAGATGAAGAAGAAATGAGTGTTACGTCCATAATTACCTAGAAATGATGGAGAAGAATGAAAATGCACTAAAAAGTCAACCTTGAATATTTTCTTACTCCGGCTAGGAGAATCAGAGCCAAGCAAGGAAGAAGGAGCGGCCACCTGACCAAATGAACTCGAAATGAGCTGAAACTCTCCAGATCCATTCTAGACACCCAAATGATCATTTCTTATGAAGAGTTCCAGAGAAAAATATGAGTGGAAGGCCTTCAAACAATCAGCCCAATTTTCTACAGAAGTAAAACCGGAAAACTGGACCTGTAAGAGGTCCAGCAGCATTTCCGGCCCAACCACATGGAATAAAGCTCTGAAAATTTGTCAGGATGATCTACACTCATAGTGGAACATTTTTTATGAAGAAGTCGAAGGCTCATTCTGAAGTTTTGATGGAGAAATAATTGAAGGAATAAAGGGGAAGAAACTGACCTGAAAACAGCTTAACACCACATATTCATGTTTCCCACCCATATGAAGAAAGCATTTCTTTTTCCTTGGATACATTTTTTCTACTCTAAAACATCATCATCACTTCCACATTTCTTCACCTTCATGCTTTGCTTTCATCATTACCTCATCTTTTACATATTTTACAAACCACTTTCATACTCCACTTTCATTATTTTTCTTCATCTCATCATTTCACTCTTCTTTTTCTTCCCTATTTAAACACATTCTCCTCTCACTCTCAATCACACATTCCTTCATCCATTTCATCTTCTTGTCTCACCATTTCCTCTCCATTTTCCTTAGTTAACACATTCCTTCATCCATTCCATCTCCTTGTCTCACCATTTCCTCTCCATTTTCCTTAGTTAACACATTCCTTCATCCATTCCATCTCCTTGTCTCTCCATTTCCTCTCCATATTTCTTTTCCATTCTCTAGTTTTCTTGTTCTTCATTTTCAAGCCAAGAGAAAGAGAAGCCATGCAATACATCAATTTCCCAACCGCCATCCACCCTTGTGTCGTCCCTAGAAGATTGCTTGCTTTCAAGGATCTTCAAGTTCTTCGTCTCAAGGCTTTATCATTCATCTTTCAAGGTGTATTATATCCTTTCTCTTGTTTTCTTTGTTTGATTTTGTAAAACTATGAATTCTAGTTAACAAATAATGTTAAGGGCAAAGTTTAAAGCCCGTTTATATGTTTTGAGATAAAGTTGTGATTTCTATATGTTGATTTTTATGTTGCTTATGTGGGTTTGTTTAATTAAATTTGCATGATAGAAAACTTTTGTATTTTAATCTTATGTGGTTGCAAACACTTAGGGTTTTGATATAATTGGTGCTAGGTTTAAGAACATGAAATCGACTTTTCGTTTTGTGTAAACTTGAATCAAAGTAGTAAAGGTTTTGTGCAAAGACCGAATTTAATTAAAGAGGATTGCAATTAGGTGGACTTTTCCATACTAAGTTGTACACTTGAGTTGATAGCCTTTCTCTATGTCTAATGAGTTGAACATGTCATGATTGACTAGCTTTCTAGGGCTGATTGCATGTTTGATAGGATTAATCTAGGTGCTTTCGCTTAGGTTAATTAGCATTGAAAAGTAAAATATGGGAAATCATTTGCTTTCGAATGTTTCACATGATCAACTCCTCTCTCATGACATTTAAAATCAACTATAGGAAATAGGAATTGTAATTGGATTTCTTACATATGGATGTGGTTTTGATCTTTGTTCCTTGCGATCCACCCTTGTATATATGTTTTTACATTTTCTTTTTTTATTTATCTTAATTTTCAATTCTATAATTCTTAAACCCCCCCCTCCCTTTTTATTTTGTTACTTGTATATATTTCTATTCTTTATTTTATTTTTGTAAATAATACTTTATTATTTTAATTCTTTATTTGTTTATACAATTGTATATATTTATATTCTTTATTTTATTTTTGTAAATAATACTTTTCTTTATTTGTTTCACAATTACAAGTGTACCCTCAATCCCCGGATAGAACGATCCCTATTTGCTTATACTACTAACGATATTTCAGGGTTAAATTATGCGCTTGCTTTAAGCGCATCAGTACCATGCAATATCCTCCTGATTCTTGATCTTGCAAGGACGCTTCTGATCAATTTCAGCCCATACATTCTTCAGCTTGGTAAAAAACACTGACACTGGTTGCCCATTCAGTTGCATTCCTGCAGCTTTGCACATCAATTCATGAACTTGTATAAAATCAGACTCATTTGTATAGAGATCTCCCAACGTCTTCCATATCGCCTCAGAAGGTTCACATTCATCCACCATCTGTAGTATATCATCAGTCATGGCTCGAAATAGAATTGACATTACAAACCCATCATCATCGATCTTCCCACTTAGCATAGGCCTCCTCATCATCTTCACTAGGAGCCTTGATTGTTCCAGTCACATGCCCCATTTTCTGTATCCCACGGAGATAAACAGACATAATGTTCTTCCATATTCGGAAATTGGTACCAGTGAGTTTGGTACCCCCAAAAGAACCACCTTCTGAGATCTTGACAGAGACTTTAACCCTCTGGACCTCATTGGTCTTAGAACTCTTACTTTCACTATCATCACCACCCATTGCAATAATACAATAGAAAAATATACAAATCCCAAAGTATGCAGCGGAAATACGAATAACAGATGACTCCAAAAAATAATAGTAACAGATTTTTTTTTTTTTAATAACCTTTGGAGTTGACTGGTCTGAACGGGTTGACCGAGTGAGGCTAACTGAAGTTGATCGAGTTGAGGCGAGTTAACCGAGTTGACCGAGTTGAGGTCTGGTCAATCTGTGGGAGGCGACGAAGTGCAGAATCTGGTTGATCTTTGGAAAGCAATGAGGAGCGACGGCGGTATGGGATCAACAACGAGGAGCGACGTCGGTCTGGGCAGGGCAGCAAAGTGATGCAGATGGCGGTGACACTGAGAATCAATCGATACACAATCTGGTGTGATATGAATAGGTCTCGGGGCACGGTCGGGCACTGCAGCTGGCTGGACAGGCTGATCTTTAGTGCTGGAGGAAGATGAAGGCAGTCTGGGGAGACGAGGTCGTTCTGAACGACGTCCAAGAAGAAGATGCACTAATCTTTCTTGGACGGATGGTGATGCTAGAAAGATAACGACAGAATCCCAATAACTCCGTTAAGAGATTCAATAACCCTAACAAAGGGGTTTTTGAATTAATTTCTCAAATTAAAGAATTAGAAAATAAGAGACAAAGTCCTCTCAGATCTTTGCTCTGATACCAAGTCAAAGATAACAAGATTGAGAGAATGAATTGTTTGATATATGATTACACCAATTCTGTGGTGTATATAAACAGATTACAATTGTACTACAACGTACTACAACTATTGTGTACTACTGTATTACACAATATATACAAGGTAAGTAGTTACAACAATATATTCTCTTGTAGTCTATTCCTAACAGGGAACGATGACTCACACTAACATCTTCTTAAGAAACGATGACTCACACTAACATCTTCTACCCAAATGTCTACCAATTGCAAAGGCCTTGAGCTGCCTTGGATGTAAAGAGACTTTTCCAAAGCACAATCTAGCACTAAATCAAGAGCAATTAATTGACTAGATCAAAAGCATTGACCCAGTAGCTGCTATCCATTAATGCACCGTTTTTATTTCTTAATGAATGTACGGTATGCACCAACTTGTGCTGACACTCTGACAGGGATACTTCTGCAATAACTGATATATAGAAAAAGATTCAAATTATAGTGTTCATCAATTATACTTTTCCATCTTTCTATACTTTTAGATTGAACCTCTATTGCTTTCTAGAATTTCATTGAACCATGTTCATCACTTCAGTTCAGTGATCAAACACATCAGTTATCATTTTCATTTCGGGAAAAATTAAACTCATTTTTCAGCTTCAGTTGTAGGTGGTCATGCAACACCTTAAGTATGTGCATATTTATACTGATTGAAAGGCTCAAAGAACAATATGGTTTGGAGTTTGCAATCCATCTAGTATATTGGAAGTCAGTGTTCAATATTAGATTCTTAATTTCAAAGTGAATCCAAACTCCACTTGAGAACAATTTTGTTTCTTTCTTCAACTACTATATAAATGTAATTGAATTCGGTGTTTATAAGTCTATTATATGTTCAATTCTGAGTTCCTTACTTTGTTTATTACAATTTTTTATTTAAAAAAGAATCTGATTTCTTTAAATGGAAGAGTTGTTTAGCGTATGGGATCACATAAATTGATGTGCACCAATTGCACCAAAATCAAAGTGTAAGACTGTAAGCTAACCTAGACAAAAACAAGCAACCACTAGATACTGACCTAGCACATATGTAGACTCTAAATAAAAAGACCGGTAATAAAGGTGTATAGATATAGGAAGAATTTTTGAGAATTAAGTACCTACATACCGTGGCAAGAATTTGGTCAAACATGTATAATCCTGATAATGATAATTGGTACGGTCTTTTAACTCTCACGTAGTTTATGGGATGGCTGCCGCTTGAATCCCTCGGAAGTTGTTTGGTAGGGGTGGGCGTCCGAACTCGAAAAATCCGAAACCCGACCTGAACTGAGTCAAAAAGCCCGAATTGGTTCGGTTTTGATGTTGAAAATATCAGTTCGATCTAGGGCCCGACCCAAAGATATTATCTCGGTTCGGTCTCGGGCCTCAAATCTGTAGAGACCGAAAGCCCGAACTCGACCCGAAATACCCTGAGTTGCCACTTGTCTATCTATGATTGGGTGTTATATTAATATATTAAATATTTTTAGAAAAAGAAAATTCGGTAAAAGTCGAGACTAACCCTAAAGAGAACCCGATCTCAGCCTCTCAGTCTCTCACTCTCTCAGCCTCCATCAGTTGATCAGCTCCTCTGTCTCTCAGCCTTCACTCCTCCGTGGCTCCGCTGCTCCATGGCTCCACGCCTCCGCCAGTCTTTGTATGTGAAATCCGCCACTCTCCCTCTAGATCTCAGACTGTCTCAGACTCTCAAAGACTTCTAAGGTCGACCATCACGCACTGGAGCAGAGGAGCAGCGGAGCTCGTCGTCGAGGATGTTGGAGCCCAGGGCCTTGAGGACATTGTAGAGCTCCGAGGTTGAGATCTTGCAGTCGCCGTTGGAGTCGAAGCTCTTGAAGACACGGTGGACCTCGTCAAGTCGTCGGTCACGACGTGTTTGGACTTTGAAGTCGGCGACTAGTGGTTAATTTTTTCCATTGAAGTTTGGTTGGTTCTACAATCTCTTGTGTTATTGTGTTAATTTGATGCTAGATTATATATTCTCCTATTGAATCTGAATGAAACCATATTCTCCTATTGAATCTGATTATCTGGACTGGATGTGTTCTCATTTTTGCAGGCAAGTCCTATACTTTGAATCTTTGATGGCTTCTCAAAATTCATCCAACAGTTCCGATTCCAATCCCACAGTTCTGGACAATGTATATTATGTATTCTTGACTCTTGAGTTTGTGTTGTAAAGTGTAAACTGTGGCTAAACTTGATTATTGTAATCAATTTACAGTTATGAGTTTATTTCACAGCATTATAATTTGATATGCATTCCAATCTTCCAGGTGCCAAAATGAGTTGGAAATCTGCTAAAAGTCCAAAAGTTCCAAAACTGTCTTTGGAAAACTGGCAAAATAGGCTAGCTGATGAACAGGGCGTTTTGGGCCCGAAAAGCCCGAAACCCGAACCGGCCCGAATGGGTTCGGTTTCTGTCGGTTTTCATTTCAGAAAAAGCCTGAACCGACAGTATCAGGTTCGGTCTCGGTCTCACTAATTTTCGGGCCCGACCCGACCAAAGCCCAGCCTTATTGTTTGGCATGGGATCCCATATCAACTAGCTCAATCTACTTTGTGGCTTCAGCTAGATCACCAACCTTTTAAATATATTTGGCACATCAATGAAATGCGTCAAAACTATGCAATCGAATAAAATGCTAATCAACAATTGAATGAGGTAATAATCATTGTGAGTGAACTACATGCTGAAATTTAGAATACTCAAAATACCTTGAAATCAAACAGAACAGCTTATAGAAAACTACCAAGTGGAAGTTTCTGTCACTTTTCCAATATGAGATCTTTTCTCTCCAACACGCCCCCTCACGTGCAACCTAGCTCTAGGTATGCACGTGGAATTAATTGACAAACCCAATTCCACATTGGAAATCAGGCCACAAGTCCCACATTAGAGACTTGACCAATCATATAACAATCCAAGGCCCACATCGGACACTTGGTAATAATCCAATCCATGACAAATAGCCAAACATGCTTATAAGCCGTAGGAAGCAAAGCTACCCTGCCAGTGAACAATAAGTACCTTGATGATTGTAATCACATTTTAGCAAGTATGTTGGAGAACCAAATTAAAGTCCCAAAGTTAAAGATTTTTGTTAACACAAAACAGGCAAACAATATATTATATAGATAATATGTGGAGCTAAGACCTAGAGACTCCAAGAAACTAAGCCATAGAGATTCTTGAAGATTTGAGTTAGCTACCAGGACATAGTTAGCTCCCCCAAAACTATGTAGTCAAATATAGAACTAAAAGAGAACCACCAAGAACAGAAGTGTCTTAATTGCTCGTCCGCATAATTTTTTAGCTTGAACCCAAGAACTGTATTACTAATAGAAGGCTTAATTTCCTACCACCTTGGATTAGTAATAGAATGCTCAAATTAACAAAGTAGAAAATACCATGAATCACTTTTATCCCCAAATTCTGAATAGAAAGGCTAAGAAAACACAACACCACCAAGAATAGAAGATGCAAGAGCCTCTGAAATAAAGAGAAAAACTGACAAGCACTAATATCTGATCATGTAAATTTATCCCCAATCCTTAAATCAAATCCCGTGCTTAATTGAAGAACAATCAACTACTAGAACAAGACACAAATACTTTGAAGAAAAGAAGCTAATTTTATTCCCAAAAAATTCAAACTTTGTCAAGGAATACATGAATGAAAAGGAACAGAGAGTTACTGAGTGTCTCAATCATTAAAGTCCAATTATCTTCAACAAGAAATTGAAGAAACTATAACAATGAAAGTTTCATAATTTATACATAATAAGGAGAACTCACCAAGGAGCATCAACTAACAATTAAGGAAAAGATTGTACCTTTGGCTCAGCGGACATGGATTTGTCTCCATGTCCGCTGATTGACAAGAGGAGAGGTGACAGCTTATAAGTCAGACCTGGACAGTCCAGTTTTATATGGGTCGTCATACAATTTTACCCATTAGGTATATATAGAAATTCATAGTGGTCTCTTTATTAGAATTTCCTTACAAAAATGCTAAACTAGCACTTTTTGTGAGTTCTTGGGTTGTTGCAAGTCAACCCCATGGTTATTGAGATTTATACCGTGACAATGTCTTTGTCTTGTTACTCTTGTATAGTAGTAAGATATTTTTTTGGTCAAAATATAGTTGTAAGATATACCATCAATTTGAGTATATATAAATCATTCATGTAAATAAAGTAAGGAGAAAGTTTTTTACACTGTTATTACCTGTACAAACTAACAACCAATACTGAACATATATTTTTTTTTTCTTTGTTTCTTTCATAAAATAAGTCATAACTAACATTGATGCAATTTAGCCAAAAATACAACAATGACCTGCTCTTTAAAAGCTTAGCATCATTTAGTCTAATAACATTAGTAGTTCATCGAAAACTCATTATCATTTGGTATGGAGGCATTAGAGCTTCTTTCTTGCTTTGACTTTTAGATTCAACTTTTGATTTCGGCTTGGTATATTGATTAGAGAATAAGCAGTTGCAACTGGCAATTAGGCACTAAACTACTAGAGTACCAAATAAGAGTCGCGTGCCAGAATATTTTCCAAGCAACATTGAACACTCTCAAAAGATAAAATTTTGACACTAGGCAAAAAAAAAAAAAATACTGATATGTCACTAGATAGATATTTCATAGATATATGTAGTTAATTAGCTAGAAACATGGAGTGAACCAAGTAGGTTGATATGTCACGGACATGTCGATACTTGGAAAAGACCGCTCAATTCTTCCCCTATTTCTTCCACGATCCAAATAGAATATGCCAATCTCTCGAGATTTATATATTTTAGGAGCTGATTCGAACACGTCAACATTATTGTTGCAAAATAAATACAGTTCTTGTTGGCGTGAGTCATACTTACCTTATTTATGTAGATATTCTGTAATATTCTGTGATATGTAATATCTGTAGTATTATTAGGTTTACTACTTACCTTAGGAGTAGTACTTGTCTTATCAGAATTTGTATATAATTCCTTTTTGTAAGGTGAATGAGATATCTGAGAGTTATTCAATCAAAATTATCTCTTGTTCTTCGTTATCTTTGACTTGGTATCAAAGCAGAGATCTGATCCTGGACTCTGACTCATTGTTCTTTGATCCTTGACCCTTGTTCTTTGTGCTTGAATTTGTTCCTTGTCCTTTGATCCTTTCATCACCGTTGCCTTCTTAAAATTCCAAGTAGTTTGTTGTTTTTTTTTTTCCTTCCGCTGCGTATTCACCATGGTGAAAGATCAAGACGTTTCTCCCAGGTTCTCCTCAAATCTGACTTGCAACTACTGCAAGAATCCAGGCCACATCAAAGCAAATTGTTACAGGTTGGTTGGTTTTCCAGCAGGCTACTTTGATAGGCCCCGACGTCAGGACAACAAACCCAAGGGAAAGGCTGTTGTTCATCTTGTTCAAGACCAAGATTACTCTGCGGTGACAAAACCAGATCACACCAACTTTGCTGGTAAGGATACCGCATCCATAAGTCGTGGTGGTAATGGTAAGGTTGGAGCAGCTTTAAAATTTTCTAGCTTTACTGGTGGCAATACTTGGATAATTGATTCTGGAGCATCTGACCATATGACCTATGATCGTAGTTTCTTTCTTTTTCTCAATCCACCCTCTATTTCCTCTGTTGTCAATGCCAATGGTGATTCTTTTCTTGTTTTAGGAATAGGGTCTATTCGTCTCACCCCTTCTTTGACACTACATGATGTTCTTTATGTCCCTAATCTCTCTCATCATCTTATATCTGTGCCTCAGCTTAATACTCAATCTCGGTGTTCTGTAACATTTTTTCCGTTGTATGTGATTTTTCAGGACCTCCTCACCAGGGAAATAATTGGCAGGGGTTATCTGAGGGGTCGACTATTTCATCTGGATTGCATGTTCGCCGGAGTGAAGCTGGAGAAGGCAGTCCAAGCAGCTTTGATTTCGACTGGGGTTACTAATCAAGTTGAAGAATTATGGCTATGGCATCGGAGATTGGACATCCTTCCTTTAGTGTCATGAAGAAATCTATGCCATCCTTGTTTCTGGGCATTGATGAGTCTAAGTTGCACTGTGAGTCATGTGTCTTAGCTAAAAGTCATCGTACTATTTATCCTTTGAGTACTACTAGGAGTTCTTTTCCTTTTGAGCTTATTCATTCTGATGTCTGGGGACCTTCCCGTGAGTCAACCTTGTCTGGAAAACATTGGTTTGTTTTGTTTATTGATGATTATACCCGTCTTACTTGGGTCGCTTTATTGAAACACAAATATGAAGTCTTCTCTGCTTTCCAAGAATTTTTTGCTCTTGTTCAAAATCAATTTGGAGCCAACATTAAAGTCTTTCGTTCTGATAATGGGGGGGGAGTTTGTCAATTCTCAGTTTCACCAATTCTTTCATTCTCATGGGATCATTCATCAAACTACTTGCCCTCAAACCCCTGAACAAAATGGGGTGTCAGAAAGAAAGAATCGTCATGTTCTTGACATAGCCCGGTCTCTTCTATTTAGTGCTCATATGCCTAAATATCTTTGGGGAGATGCAATTCTCACTGCTTGTCATCTCATTAATAGGCTACCTTCCTCTGTTCTCAATGGTCAAACCCCCTATGCTGCCCTTTCAAATCATGTGTCTGTCCCTTCGTTTTCTAATCTCCCTGCTCGTGTCTTTGGATGTGTTGTGTTCGTCCATGTTCCTAAGAATCAAAGGTCCAAACTCGATGCCAGGGCATTAAAATGTGTTTTTGTGGGCTATGGTGTTAATCAGAAGGGCTACAAGTGTTTTCATCCGCCTACACAGAAAGTTTTTGTTACCATGGATGTCACCTTTTATGAGGATGCATGTTACTTTTCTCCCATCAATCCTTCACTTCAGGGGGAGAAACACACTTTTTTGGAAGAGAAGTCTTGTGGGATTGAAATTCAGCCCATTGAAGTCAACGTCACTCCTGCCGAAACAGAAAATACTCCTGCCGAAACGGAAAATGCAATTGCCGAACAGAGCATTGCGAGTTCCGAAACAGAAACGAAAATTGCTGAATCGACTACCCTTCGCCATGCAACTGCCGAACAGAGCATTGCGAGTTCCGAAACAGAAACGGCAATTGCTGAATCGTCTACCCTTCGCCATGCAACTGCCGAACAGAGCATTGCGAGTTCCAAAATAGAAAAGACAATTGCCGAATCATCTACCCTCCAAGAAGACCAAGCTCCTCCACCCCTCTTAGATACAGATAACCCTTGTCAACCAATCCCTGAGGAGCGTCCCAATCTTGAGGTTAGTGGTGTTTCTTCTAACTCTGATATTGGTGATAGTGTGCATGTTTTGCCTCCTAGGTCCACCCGTGGTAAACCACCTCGCCAATATGAACCAAGTTTAGATGTTAAGTCTAAGTATGCCATAGCTAACTTTGTATCCACCCACCGGTTATCTAAATCTCATGCTTCTTTTGTGAATCAAATATCCTCTGTATGTGTTCCCAGTAAAGTGCAGGATGCTCTCAAGGATCCCAAATGGTCTCAAGCAATGAATGAAGAGATGGAGGCATTGGAGAAGAATAATACTTGGGAGTTGGTGCCACCTCCACAAGGAAAGAGAGTTGTTGGATGTAGATGGGTGTACACTATCAAACACAATGCAGATGGTTCAGTGAACAGGTATAAAGCAAGACTTGTTGCAAAGGGATATACTCAAACATATGGCGTGGATTATGAGGAGACCTTTGCTCCAGTAGCAAATATTAATACTGTTCGAGTGTTGATGTCTCTAGTAGCTAATCTAGATTGGCCCTTGCAACAGTTTGATGTGAAGAATGCCTTTTTACATGGAGAGCTATCTGAAAAAGTCTATATGGATCTACCACCAGGATATGAGGCAAGCACAGGAGGTAGATTTGTGTGTAAGTTAAATAAGTCCTTGTATGGACTCAAACAATCACCACGAGCTTGGTTTGGAAGATTCTCTCAAGCTATGCATCGTTTTGGGTACAAGCAGAGCAACTCTGACCATACATTGTTTCTGAAACGCTGTGAAGGTAAATTAACTGCCTTGATTATTTATGTTGATGATATGATAATTACTGGTGATAATTCAGAGGAGGTTGAAAGATTAAAAGATCTGCTTGCATCAGAGTTTGAGATGAAAGATCTTGGTTCTCTTAAATATTTTTTGGGGATTGAAGTCGCCAGGGGGAGTTCAGGAATTTTCTTGTGCCAGAGAAAATATGTGCTTGATTTGTTGACAGAGACAGGAATGCTAGGGTGTAGACCTGCTGATACTCCTATTGAGCAGAATCATAAACTGGCTGAGTACCCTAATCAAATTCTTACAGAGAAGGCTCGCTATCAGAGGTTAGTTGGTAGATTAATCTATCTCTCACATACTCGGCCAGACATTGCATATGCAGTTAGTGTTGTGAGTCAATTCATGCATAATCCAAGTGAAACTCATATGGAAGCTGTGATCCGTATTCTGAGGTATTTAAAGTCTGCACCTGGAAAAGGTTTAATGTTTTCAAAGCATAGTCATCTGGATATTAGTGGTTATACAGATGCAGACTGGGCAGGTTGTGTTACGGATAGAAAATCCACTTTTGGTTACTTCACTTTTGTAGGTGGTGATCTTGTTACTTGGAGAAGTAAGAAACAAAAGGTTGTGGCCAGGTCAAGTGCTGAAGCAAAGTATAGAGGGATGGCTCATGGAGTTTGTGAATTACTTTGGTTGAGAAATTTACTTCGTGATTTGGGATTTAAACCCAAACGAGCCATGAATTTATATTGTGATAACAAGGCAGCGGTGGATATTGCTCACAACCCAGTTCAACATGACAGAACTAAGCATGTTGAGGTTGACAGACATTTCATTAAAGAGAAGCTCGATGCTAAGCTTATCTCTTTTCCTTTTGTCCACTCAGAAGAACAGTTAGCTGATGTTCTCACAAAAGCAGTATCGAGTAAGGCATTTCATGACTCACTTGACAAGTTGGGCATTCGTGATCTGTATGCGCCAACTTGAGGGGGAGTGTTGGCGTGAGTCATACTTACCTTATTTATGTAGATATTCTGTAATATTCTGTGATATGTAATATCTGTAGTATTATTAGGTTTACTACTTACCTTAGGAGTAGTACTTGTCTTATCAGAATTTGTATATAATTCCTTTTTGTAAGGTGAATGAGATATCTGAGAGTTATTCAGTCAAAATTATCTCTTGTTCTTCGTTATCTTTGACTGTTCTTCCTGCTTCTTCAAAATCATTAGCGGGAAGAGGAAAAGATCCACCTTCTCCTAAAAATAACAATTGGTCCCCCAGGCATTGCAACTCAATAAAGTTGTTGTTATATGGGTCAATCTTGTATGCTTTAAAACTCCTTGTCCTGATCAATAATGGAATAATTGGAGGTGCCTCTTCATCCCCAACTTCTCTTCCATGCTGCTGGTTGTCTTCAACATGATCATTTTCATCATGATCCTCATGAATGTTTTCCTCATCACCATTGTACTCGTCATGGATGTCTTCATCATAGATGTCTTCACCATTGTACTCGTCATAGATGTCTTCACCATTGTACTCGTCATAAATGTCTTCATCATAATCATCATACTCCTCAACATTATTGAGGCGCCACCATCATTGCCATAGCCTTCATCATGATTAATATTGAAGTCTTGATTATTAGGGACATAATCGCCGGCGTTATCGTTCTCATTATTGCCTCCATTACCATGATTTTCTCTCCACCAAAAGAAGTCTTTCATTTGATGAATTACCAAGACTTCATTATTGGTGGATGCTGATAACATTGAGAAGTAGGATGTGTTGAATATTCTAGACCATGTGACTTTTGGGTTCTCCCATAGAGATAGTTATTGTCTCTACACATTCCTATGCAAGTTTCTTGAAGGATTCATGAATATGGAAGATTCATGAAGGAGTATTCATTGGAAGAGTTGAATAGAGCATTAATGAAGACATCTAGAGGGTTCCTCCTTAGCCTATATAAGGAGAGGTCATTTGCTCATTCTAATCATCCAATCCAATCTCATCTTCATCCAAATAGAGAGTGAAGAGTGTCCGCTCTAAGTTGAGAGTGTTGTAGTTGTTAGGTAGCAAAACAAGTGTGAGAGAGAGAGAGTTTCCTTCAAGTAGTGTTCTTGAAGTTGTGTATCTCTTGTACCCATCTTATCATAGTGGAAGTTCTTGTTGTTGCTGCCCCGTGGACGTAGGCACCTTGCCGAACCACGTTATATCTGGTGTTCTCTTTCCATTACTCTCTTTATTTCTTTGCATATTATCCTATTGTGGTTTGAGTTATTATTTCCACTCTATTAATTTTCCCAACAGTGGTATCAGAGCCCTTGGTTCGTGGGGGGCGTTAGAATGGAAGGTTTAAGGAGTACCATGATCCGACTCAACCACTCTAATTGGATTACATGGAAGCCGAGAATGGAGGATATTCTCTATTGCGCAAAGATTTGCATGAGCCAATTGAAGGAGTGGAGGCCAAGCCAGAAGGGACGTCGGATGCAAAAAATGAATCGCAAAGCCATCGGTCATATCCGCGAATGGGTGGATGATAGTGTATTCCACCATGTCTCAAATGAAACCAACGCACATGAATTGTGGTTGAAGCTGGAGTCCTTGTTTGAGAAGAAGACCGCTGCCAAAAAAGCATTTCTAATCAAGGAGCTGGTAAACATGAAGTATAAAGATGGTGTTAGAGTGACTGAGCACCTCAACAACTTCCAAAGTACAATCAATCAATTGACCACGATGGATATGAAGATTGATGACGAGTTGCAAGCCTTATTGCTATTGGGATCGTTGCCGGACAATTGGGAGACCTTTGTTGTAACTGTAAGTAATTCTGCTCCAAATGGTGTATTGTCTATGGATAATGTTAAAAGTAACATGTTGAATGAAGAAACCAGAAGAAAATCTTCAAGTTCAGACAATAGTCAAGTCTTTGTGACGGAGAATAGAGGAAGAAGCAAAAGTAGAGGTCCCAAAGGCCATGGAAGGAGTGTGAGAAGATCGAGGACAAGATTCAATGGAAAATGCCATCATTGTGGTATTTTTGGCCACATGAAGAAGAATTGCAACAAGTTGAAGAAGGATCCAAAGGAGGGTCGAGATGGCAATACTCATCAACCGACTGACGACACGAAAAATACTATAGCTTCCGTGTCTCATGATGGGTGTGAGTTCCTTTGTCTTGAAGGTGAATGTCTACATGTTGATGATTGTCCCGGTGTTGCATGGGTCGTTGATTCCGGAGCCTCTTTCCATGCCACTCCACACTTGGAGTACTTCACTACATACAAAGGTGGTGACTTTGGGATTGTGAAGATGGGCAACGATGGGTACTCTAAGATTTCAGGAATTGGAGATATTTGTTTTGAGACCGATTTGGGCAACAAGCTTATGTTGAAAGATGTTAGACATGTTCCGGGTCTACGTCTCAATTTGATGTCAACCGGTATGCTTGACCGACAAGGGTTTCATCATCATGGAGGTGATCAAAAATGGAGGCTTACCAAGGGATCATTGGTGGTTGCTAGAGGGAAGATGTGTTGCACTCTCTACAAGACATATGGCAAGATATGCAAAGGAGAGTTGAATGTTGTAAACGATTCTTCTCCAAGTCTATGGCACAAGCGGCTAGGCCATATGAGTGAGAAGGGATTGCATGCAAGTTTTGGCAAAGAAGTCTCTAATTCCCTATGCCAAAGGTACCTCACTTGACCCTTGTGATTATTGTTTATTTGGTAAGCAACATAAAGTTAGTTTCACAAGAACATTTACAAGGAAAGAAAATATATTAGACCTAGTACACTCTGATGTATGTGGCCCCATGGAAGTTGAATCACTAGGTCATAATAAATATTTTGTTACTTATATTGATGATGCTTCACGAAAGGTTTGGGTTTATTTGTCGAAATCAAAAGACCAGGTGTTCCAAACCTTTAAGAAGTTCCATGCCATGGTGGAGAGGGAGACAGGAAGAACCCTCAAATGTCTCCGTAGTGATAATGGCGGAGAGTATACTTCGAATGAGTTCAGAGATTATTGTTCAAAGCATGGCATCAAACACAAGAAGACAATTCCTGGCACTCCACAGCATAATGGTGTAGCAGAGAGAATGAACCGCACCATTTTAGAAAAAGTGAGAAGCATGCTAAAGACTGCCAACCTGGCAAAAGAGTTTTGGGGCGAACAGTGACAACCGCATGTTACCTTATCAACCGAACACCATGTGTACCCTTGGACTTGGAGAATCCCGAAGGCGTGTGGACCGGTAAAAGTGCTTCATATTCCCACTTGAGGGTGTTTGGGTGCAAAGCATTTGCACATGTACCAAAGGAGCAAAGATCGAAGCTAGATGACAAGGCCATGCCATGCATCTTTCTTGGGTATGGAAATGAAGAGATGGGCTACCGGTTGTGGAATCCAAAGACCAAGAAATTATTCAGAAGCAGAGATGTGGTGTTCCATGAAGGTCAAAACATTGCGAATTTTGACAAAAATGAAGTAGAACATGCAGACCGCTTCACCTACGATTCATCACCGCTTCAAGAAGAACCTAGTGACAAAGCTCAAGATATGGCAAATGAAAATGTCCCTGATATGGCAGAAGCAGAAGCAACAGAACCTGCAGATAATGATCAGGAGGATCATGATCAGGGGGAGCCTAATCAAGAGGAGCAGCTAGAAAATGCTCAAGTACCAGTTCGAAGATCCAACAGAGTGCCAAAACCAAGTACCAAGTATTCCTCTTCACAGTATATTTTGGTCACTAGTGATGGAGATGATCCATATTCCAAATACATTCTATTGACCAATGATGGGGAGCCTGAATGCTTTGAGGAGGCAAAGACTCATGCAGATAGTGATAAGTGGATGTTGGCGATGAAGTCTGAAATGGAGTCTTTATTGAAGAATGACACCTATGAGTTGGTGGAGCTTCCTAAAGGCAGAAAAGCACTCAAAAATAAATGGGTGTTTAAGTTGAAGAGAGATGAGAATGAACAGTTGACAAAGTTCAAGGCTCGCTTGGTTGTGAAAGGTTTTGGGCAGAAGGAAGGAGTAGATTTTGACGAGATCTTCTCACCAGTTGTCAAGATGACTTCTATTAGAGTTATTTTGGGCATGGCAGCTAGCATGGATCTTGAGATGGAGCAGTTAGATGTGAAAACGGCATTTCTTCATGGTGATTTGGAAGAAGAAATATACATGGAGCAACCGAAAGGTTTCGAAGTTGAGGGAAAGGAGAACATGGTTTGCAAGTTGAAGAAAAGTTTATACGGGCTTAAGCAAGCGCCAAGGCAATGGTACAAGAAATTTGACTCATTCATGATGGGTCATGGGTACAAGAGAACTGATGCAGATCCATGTGTGTATATTCAACAGTTTACTGGAGGTAACTTCATAATTTTGTTGCTCTATGTTGATGATATGTTGATAGTGGGCCAAGATGTTTCTATGGTTCGCAAGTTGAAAGCAGATTTATCAACGTCATTTGATATGAAAGACTTAGGGCCAGCTAAGCAGATTTTGGACATGGAGATTGCTCGTGACAGGAAGGCGAAGAAATTATGGCTGTCACAGAAGAGGTATGTTGAACGGGTGCTTGAAAGGTTCAACATGAAAGAAGCTAAGCCAGTAAGCTCACCTCTAGGAAATCATTTCAAGTTAAGCAGAAGATTATGCCCAACTACACAAGTGGAGAAAGATAAGATGACAGTTATCCCTTATTCATCAGCTGTTGGTAGTTTTATGAATGCCATGGTATGCACTCGCCCTGATATTGCACATGCAGTTGGTGTTGTTAGTAGATATCTTTCTAATCCTGGTAGGGAGCATTGGGAAGCTGTTAAGTGGATACTTAAATATTTGAGGGGCACCTCAAAGTTGTGTTTGTGTTTTGGTGGATCAGGACAGATCTTGGAAGGTTTCACAGATGCAGATTTGGCAGGAGACCTTGATAATAGAAAGTCCATTTCTGGATATTTATTTACATTTTCTGGGGGAGCTGTGTCATGGCAGTCCAAGTTACAGAAGTGTGTTGCCTTATCCACCACAGAATCTGAGTACATAGCAGCAAATGAAGCTGGCAAGGAAATGATATGGCTGCAAAGGTTTGTTCAAGAGTTGGGTGTGAAGTAAGAAAATTATGTGGTGCATTGTGATAGTCAGAGTGCTATTCACTTGAGCAAAAATTTAGTGTATCACCCCCGCACTAAGCACATTGATCATCGTTATCATTGGATTCGAGATGCAGTGTCAAAAAAGTTTTTCCAGTTGAGAAAAATTCACACCAACAAGAATATTTCAGATATGCTGACTAAAGTTGTTCCCAAGCAGAAGCTGGAGTTTTGCATTAAGGCTGCTGGGATGGACTTCCATTGAGAAGTCATGGTACCCATGGTCTAGAGGGGGAGATTGTTGAATATTCTAGACCATGTGACTTTTGGGTTCTCCCATAGAGATAGTTATTGTCTCTACACATTCCTATGCAAGTTTCTTAAAGGATTCATGAAGGAGTATTCATTGGAAGAGTTGAATAGAGCATTAATGAAGACATTTAGAGGGTTCCTCCTTAGCCTATATAAGGAAAGGTCATTTGCTCATTCTAATCATCCAATCCAATCTCATCTTCATCCAAATAGAGAGTGAAGAGTGTCCGCTCTAAGTTGAGAGTGTTGTAGTTGTTAGGTAGCAAAACAAGTGTGTGAGAGAGAGAGAGTTTCCTTCAAGTAGTGTTCTTGAAGTTGTGTATCTCTTGTACCCATCTTATCATAGTGGAAGTTCTTGTTGTTGCTGCCCCGTGGACGTAGGCACCTTGCCGAACCACGTTATATCTGGTGTTCTTTCCATTACCCTCTTTATTTCTTTGCATATTATCCTATTGTGGTTTGAGTTATTATTTCCACTCTATTAATTTTCCCAACAGGATGGAACGTAGACGATCATATATTCCCTATGATTTTCAAGAATACTCGGATTCCTGCCATTTTCATCCTTGTCGTAGACCAACTTCAACATAATTTCCAAGCCATTGCCTCCAAATTTTAAAGTGGGTATAGCAGCGACTTCATCACTCCTTTGTCTACTATGAACCAAAGCATATAGAGTCCCACAAGAAAACAATATATCAACAAGGCAATCGGCTTGATTACTATCTAATACCTGGAAGACACTCCATGCATGTTTTGTCTCCAGGTCTGCACAATCCGAGTGTCTTGCAATCGCTTAAAAGTTAAAACTGCTGCGGCCATCGTCCAACAGTTCGAATTAATATAATCCAAGATAGATACCACAATGCGAGGGCAGAACAGATTGGCACCGAAACGTTTCCATTCCCGCGTTTTTATATACTTCCGAAAAGATGGAATAGTTTTAAATGGTGGAAGTTGGTCTAGGGCTCCTGAAATTGGGTTTACCAGAAACATAGTAGATTTCAGTCCTTGTTCCTTTATTATGATCAAGCAACCTTTAGTAGACCCATAAACCCACCCTCCTCGAACCGTCTTAGGCGGCTTCAACTTCACACTTTACCCTCAGAAAGACTAAGAAAGCTCCAGTACTTATGAGGGAGTAGTAACCAGGGGAGTTCATGTACGTGGAGTACCACGGATGTCTATTCGCGTAACAATTGAGTTCCAAGGCTTGGAGACGATGCTAAACCGTATGAGGTCACCTACGTTGACACGCTGAAGAATGTTCTCCATGACATCTGCAGGTAGTTTCTGCCAAGACATGCCTTCATCTTCCGTTTGCTTTGTCTCAAGCTTTTTCCGGCAGAGTTTTCTCTTGCAAGAAAGCTTGCTTCTCTTTTGTTTGCCTTGCTTTCCACTGAAGCAACCAAATAGAGCGTCAATCATCTTCTTCAACTCTTGAACAGATAAAAACCCTACTTTTAAGAAGGGATAGAGGATGTTTATTTAGACTATTGAATATATAGAACTAGAACACCACCTCCCCCCCCCCCCCCCCTCATTAAACTATTTATATGTAGGGTACGGTTTTCATTTTTATTTATTTTTATTAACCCATGTACAGTAGAGCTCTCGTCTCAATTAACCAAAATTAATGCAATATACAGATGCATAGAAATTATTGCAAAGTAAGGGTACAGAATTTTGTTGTACCCTTTTCTTTAAGGTGACGGATGCTAAAAGCCAAATGTGGTTTCTTGTAGGGCAGTGGTAGGATCGAGTCCTCTTATGTAGATTTCTTCGATGGAGGGTTGGAGATGGAAGAAGGATTAGGGTTTTTGTTGATCAATGGGTACCGGGATATGATCAATTATCAATTTACAAAATCTTTGCCACAATCAATTATCAATTTACCGTCACAACTCATAAGCGAATTCTAGAGCAACCCAGTTCTGACTAACCATTTGAATGAGAAGGCTTGTGACCTTGGGCATATATAATGCCATGTTATTACCTATGTTTTGTATGGAAGTTCAGTTCTTTTGAATCTCTGAACAAATCTAAGCAGACCCATTTGGCTACAGAGGTTTTTTCTGTTTACACCTCTTGATCATGGCGTAAGAAACGTCATGGTTTAGCCATTACCTCGATGACAGGCCAAGAGAGATTGGGGAGTATGAATCATTTGCAGAGCTGAGTGATGAAGGGAATCAAGAATTTACTGTAGTGTCAGTTGAATCTTTCCTTCCTGATGAACTGTTGGAGCGGATAATAGCATATCTACCGATTGCAAGCATTTTCAGAGCACAGTCTGTGCAAAAGGTGGAATGGTAACTTTATTTAAAAAAAATACATATCGACCGATTCACCCTTGCCACCGCAAAAAACTTGGTACTTTAAGTTTACAAGCTGCAATGAACCAATTGGTTATGCATATGATCCTGTACTTAGAAAGTTGTATGGCATTGAGCTCCCCTGCATTCAAACATCAAATTGGTCCATTGCTTCCTCATGCGGTTTGGTTTGCTTTATGGACAATGATGGTAGAAGTGAGTTATACGTCTGCAACCCTCTAACAAAAATATGGAAAATTCTACAGTACTGGGGGGTATCCCATGCTGTGAGTTTTGTGAATATTTGTGACCGTTGGATCGGTAATATATCCAAGGGTCATGGATATTCGAAACAAGCTGACCTATTCAGAAGGTATCCCGTTTCGCCGTCACTCTCACTTCGTCACCGTGCCTCCGTGCGCGGCGCTCCTCCGCTTCGCTGTGCCACCACGATTCTCTCTCTCTCTCTGAGCGACTCTGCCTTGGTCTCCCTCTCCGGCACGGACCCTTTCCATCTCAGCCTCTCTCCTTGACCGTCGAGGCGTCGACGGTCCTTTCTATACTCGACGGTGACGGACTAACGGTGGTAAGTCAAATAGTTTATCGAAATTTCTGGGTTTTTACTTTTCAATCGATCTGTATCTCATGAACATCTCCACTACTTTCTGGGTTTTCAGTCGAATAGCCTTGAAGTCTCGAACTTGGTTGCTCTCTTCCTCAAGCAGCAAAGCAGAAAGCCAGAACTGTTGGTTACACTCTGGGTTTTCACTTACATTCTGGGTTTCACTTTTCGAGCTTGGTTACTTACTGAAATCAAGCTTGGTAAGTTGCTGGGTATTATATATTTGTATGAATGTATAATCATTGTATGATTAAAATCATTAAATTGATTGAGCTTCAAGTTGCTGCATTTCTGAATATCTCCATTAGTTGATCGAGCTGTTGCCTGTTGCCTTGTTGATAAGTTGTTTTATTGGCTGTTTTGATTGAGCTATTTTGCCGTTATTTGTATATCTGTATTGGTCCTGTATCTGTTTTGAAATTTGGCATCTGTTTTGCCAGTTTTGGATGGTAACTGAATTGCAAACAGTTTGGTAATTTGGATGGGAATTGCAATCAGAGTGTTCGAATGATTGTGGAAACTATTTGTAGAATTGTTTTTACTTCCATTACTGAGAATTATTTGTACTTCAAGTTTCTGATCCTATTTTCAAATGGTTTTAGATAGATTACAAGTTGCATTTCTTTTCATTTGTACATGAACTGTGTTCAGGTTTCATGCACTCTGTGCATTATCAGTAATCTAATTTATAGTATGTCCAACTGAAAGAAATTGATCAAACATCTTTCATCTTTGCGAACTTGTCCAGCATGCCATTATGTTTGGGTGTTGATCTTCAAATCTTTGAGTTACTTTGTGGATGGAATCATGAGGGTGTGCAAAATTTGTTTCAATGGATATTTATATTGAAGAGGAGTAGTTTTTAGTGACCCAGAACTTGACTTAAGATTTTCTGAAGCTGAAAATCTTGTAATGCTGTGTAATGATGAATTTGATTGTGATGAATTGAAAGAATGAGAAGATATGTGCAGAGTTCTTACCTTTGCTTTATAATAGTTTGTTTGATT
The DNA here is from genome assembly GCA_024704745.1 of Rosa lucieae. Lineage (NCBI taxonomy): Eukaryota > Viridiplantae > Streptophyta > Magnoliopsida > Rosales > Rosaceae > Rosa > Rosa lucieae. The sequence continues at coordinate 38,720,805 of CM045498.1, forward strand.
ACCATGGAAGCTTTCCTTAGTCTGGTTCTTGGCTCCCAATTAGTTTTGTATCTATTATAGGTTGATTGTGGAAACTATTTGTAAAATACTGGATTTAAAATGATTGTCACAGTGTTGTAATGGTAGATGAAGCTCATGAAAGGTCTATCTCCACGGACATTTTATTGGGTCTCCTGAAAAAGGTATCAGCTTTATATCATACCTTTGATGGTTTACAAAACAAAGAGTTCATCTGTTTCTCTTTTCAGTTAGGCCGTATTATATACTTTTTGAATCTGAAAATTTCTAGATCCAAAAACGCCGGCCTGAGCTGCGCCTGATTATCTCATCTGCTACAATTCAAGCAAAGTCAATGGCTGCTTTCTTTCAGTCCAGGTATAATTCTATTACTTGATCACAGTTTGATTTTTTTCTTGTCTTTGTCTAATTATTTGGGTTACTAGTTTACTTTTCGCAAGTGAGTATCAGAGTATGTTAATCACTGCCCTGCAATATTTGCACTGTTCTTTTTGGTAGTATATGACTGATTGATTTATTGTAGCCATAAAACAGCTATTGGTGTATACATGTATTTAGAGCACACTACAAGATCTTTTATTTGACTTTGGTCCACATCCTTGGCATTTTGACATCAATTAAATTATGTGTCTCTTGAGGAATCCGCTTTCATATATGTCTGAAAATAAGATAAACAACTTCTACCGCTTCCACCAATACATTTACGTGTGTATGTCAATGAGCATTTGTGTGCATTTTTGGCTACAGATACCTTTAAGGTTCTAATGATATGAACCTGCAGTAGTGGGTGTTAGGAGAGTCACATAGAAAATTTAAAGTTCACCTTTCACTTTGCAGATGCCATGGCTGTTATTGTTAAATATTTGACTTGTCAGATATCTGCCACTATTCTTGATAATTTGTTGCTCATATAGAAAAAAAAATAATAAGTTTTTGTCAAAGTGTCAAGTTCGGTTGACTACGATTTTACTTTTATCTATGACTGTATGATGTTGAGTGTCAATGTTAATATCCTGTTTTAATTGTCAGCAGCAAAAGGAATCCGCTTTCATATATGTTTGCATGCAGGGTGACCATGTGAGTTTCCTAAATGTCTACAAAGCATTTCTTCAGTCTAGTAAATTTTCACAGTGGTGTCATAAGAACTTTGTAAACTACCAAGCCATGGTGAGTGTCAGAAATTAGCTTCTCACCAGTTTAACAGATGGTCTCCTTCACATTCTTTGTAACTGTGCTGTAATTATTTTGCAGAAAAAGGTTCTTGAAATAAGGGAACAACTCAGAAGAACAGCTCGAAGATTAGGCATTGACTTGAAATCTTGTGAAAGAGATACAGTGGTAAGTTTATGTCATGCCATATGAAGCTTCTCATCTCTGAGATAATAATCCATCTTGCACTTTTCTCCTTCTCTTCCCAAAAATTAGGAATTTAAAAAAGGAAGTAAAAAATTAGAAGGATAAGGGTGGGAGGAGTTGCATAGAGAGCAAGAGTTGATCCAATAGACAATAGGTCTTGTGGGGATCAATTCTCGAAGTCTTAATTTCTTAACCAAAGCTTCTTACATGTATAATAAAACCAATAATTTTGTTTCTTTATTTATTGATTTTTACATAAAATTCAATAGGCACATTTTGTTTTGGGTGAATGAAGCCATCTTATCTTTTAGTAATATTCTAAATGCTGCTCTTTACATCTTTCAGGTAGTGAGAAAGGCCATTACTTATGGATTTTTCGCTAATGCGTGTGTTTCAGAAGTGAGGAAACTCCCTGCTTAATGTATCAGTGCTTTGTTTCTTTTAGTTCTTTCCCTGTTGAAGCTTTTTGACAGGTTTCCTTCTGGTTTTTAGAGAATTTAGTAATATATTTCTTTTGATTAGTATTTCTCTGTCTGAACTCTGTAGGCATCAAGTCACGATGGAAAGTACAAAACTATCAGAGGTTCTCAAGAAGTTTATATTCACCCCTCATCTGTGTTATTCAGGTTAGTAAAGAGAGAGAATCTGACATAAATTAAGATTCAATTTTGCACCACTTTTTTATATTCTGCTGTCTGGACTAAGCAGCAACATTTTCATTTTGCCCACTCTCTTGGATTTGAATGGTTAACCGAGTTCCTTCCTAATTTGTTCACTTTTGTGTTGCAGAGTTAATCCCAAGTGGGTGGTTTACCATTCTCTTGTCTCAACTGAAAAGCAATACATGCGGAATGTCATTTCGATAGATCCTTCTTGGCTCACAGAGGCAGCTCCACATTTTTACCAAAAGCAGCGACCCAATCCTATGCTTCACTAGCTCGCTCTGCCTCCACCATCCCTCATAATAAATTCATATAAGAACAATGAGGAAACTACCATCGTCATTCAGTATGGCCTTGATCACTTGGATTTTTCTTGTAAATATACCAACTATTATCTTGAATAGCATCCATTAACCATTAACCACTGACTAAAATACTGAATCATTAACCATGCTTTTTTTCATTGGCTATTAATTTTATTTGTTCGTGCTACTGGAACAATAAAACCCACTGACTAATGGATTAGGTTGAATTGGAGTGGGTCAGATTTTGTTACCCTACTTGCATGGTTAGGCTCTTTTGTTTGCTTAAGGTGATAGAGAAAGTTATAAACATCAATTTATTTATTAGTATTGTTGAGGAAGAAATACTAGTATCTTGGACTCCAAATCAATCTCGAATACAACAAGAATTGCAACAGTTTTTCAAATTGGAGCTGCTTGATTCGCTTTCCTGTTTATCGAACTGACCTTGTTGATTAGCGATTTCATTCACTAAATAATGACACCGAGGTTCTCCGTCCTAATCCTACCCATTCAATCATTACACGAACGTATAATTATTTCGTATTAGTCAAGTTCAAAGGCCTTCAAGTTGCAAACCCTAATATGAAAGATGGCGTATATGAGCATTTTTCCTTCATTCATTTTAGTTACATCACAATGTAGAAAGCTGAATTTCTTTGAACTATTGTCTTAATATTTGGTTTAGAATTGGAATATTGTACGTAGAGAATCGTTGTTAGTTAAAAAGTATTGTAATAAATGTCAAAAGTACAAGGACAATTATCAAAAGTATTGTAATAAATGTCCTCTTTGTGGTAATTACAAGGTCTAGGACAACATCTACCAAGTTAAGAACCATTTTACAAAATTGACGACAAATGTGTTATACGATTGGTAAATCTTCATATTTTAGTCTAAATAAATCATATGTCCTCATTCACGTAATATAATTCTCGATTGTGTAATTGGGTGGTACCTTGTGTAATTTTCATCATTGAGAAAATAATTACATCTCTGACAACGCTTATTACGAATATAAGGACAAATTATCAAAAGTATTGTAATAAATGTCCTCTTTGTGGTAATTACAAGGTCTAGGACAACATTTACCAAGTTATGAACCATTGTACAAAATTAACGACAAATGTGTTGTACGATTGGTAAGTCTTCATATTTTAGACTAAATAAATCATATGTCCTCATTCACGTAATATAGTTCTCGATTGTGTAATTGGTCGGTACCTTGTGTAATTTTCGTCATTGATAAAATAATTACATCTCTGACAACGCTTATTACGAATATAAGGACAAATTATCAAAAGTATTGTAATAAATGTCCTCTTTGTGGTAATTACAAGGTCTAGGACAACATTTACCAAATTATGAACCATTTTACAAAATTAACGACAAATGTGTTGTACGATTGGTCAGTCTTCATATTTTAGACTAAATAAATCATATGTCCTCATTCACGTAATATAGTTCTCGATTGTGTAATTGGTCGGTACCTTGTGTAATTTTCGTCATTGATAAAATAATTACATCTCTGACAACGCTTATTACGAATATAAGGACAAATTATCAAAAGTATTGTAATAAATGTCCTCTTTGTGGTAATTACAAGGTCTAGGACAACATCTACCAAGTTAAGAACCATTTTACAAAATTGACGACAAATGTGTTGTACGATTGGTAAATCTTCATATTTTAGTCTAAATAAATCATATGTCCTCATTCACGTAATATAGTTCTCGATTGTGTAATTGGGTGGTACTTTCTGTAATTTTTGTCATTGAGAAAATAATTACATCTCTGACAACGCTTATTACGAATGTAAAGACAAATTATCAAAAGTATTGTAATAAATGTCCTCTTTGTGGTAATTACAAGGTCTAGGACAATATTTACATATACATAGACAATATTACAAATTGATGACAAATGTGTTATTAAATTGGTATAATTTTTTTTTTTTATTTTCCATGTGTCAAAATTTTATTGGGTAACCTGATGACCTATTCATCATGTTACTATCATATTTAATTGCTATATATTAAAAAAATAAAAAATAGAGGTATCCCATACTGGGGGGTACTCTAGCTTGTCTCCAAAAATATACAAGAAGATTGAGGAGCCTCCTGGCTTGAGATTTTCTGATTATGGTGCACTTGCAATTTCGGCTAACAAGATCTCAAGAAGTTACACTATTATAGTGGTGAAATCTAAGCAAGTTCCTGGAAATTTTTTCCAATGGGATGTTTCTGTTCATATTTATGATTCGCAAACAACAATGTGGCTGTCCCCTGTGACAGAAGTTCTGACAGGATGGAGAGGTGGGGATGAGAGTGTGGTCTGTGATGGTGTTTTGCACTTCTTGATTTTTACTCTACTGGGGTGGGGCACCAGAGAATCGTCATGGCCTAACCTCCTATAATCCCTCTGCTCGCTCGTCCCATGGGCAGTTGATCCGCAGTTTCATTCATGTACCTTGTGCTCTTACATGTGGCAGTCTAATGAACTTTAGGGAGAAGCTGGTTATGGTAGGAGGAATTGGGAAACCAGATCGCCCTGACACAATTAACGGGATTGGTATCTGGATTCTAAATGGGAAGGTGTGGCAAGAGATTGCATGTACGCCTCACAAGTTTTTCCAAGGATTTGGAGAATTTGATGATGTTTTTGCCAGCAGTCGTATAGATGATCTCATATACATCCAGAGCTATGGAGCTCTAGCTCTTCTTGCATTTGATATGCACTTGAAACATTGCAGATGGTCACAGAAGTGCCCGGTAACAAAGAAGTTTCCACTCCATGCCCTTTTCTGGTTTTTGTTTCGAACCTCGGCTTGAAGTACATCCCTGAGATATGTCTCTGTGAATTGATAATTGATCTGGTGGTGGTACCATGCATTTTTATTCCTGAGATTTTTCCTTTGTTTCTGCACTGATTTTCTTTTTTTCTTCCCTGTTAGCGTCCCTTTCAACCCCATCTGTGTTTTAAAAGCTGTATACATGACCATAACGTACCTGCAAATAAAAGTGCTCATTCATGGTCATAAGGGTATATTTTTCTTTGTAGGGAAAATTTCACAAATGATCACTCAACTATGACTCATTCGACACTTTGGTCACTGAAGTTTCAAATATATCACTTTGGTCACTCAACTATTACATTGTCAATCACTTAAGTCACTTTGTTAATTTTTTTCATTAAAAAAAATTATAAAAAATACTCTTTTGGTGACTTAAGTGATTGACAGAGTAATAATTGAGTGGTCAAAGTGATATATTTGAAACTTTAGTGACCAAAGTGTTGAATGAGTCATAGTTGAGTGACCATTTGTAGAATTCTCCCTTCTTTGTATTGAAAATAAAAAAAAATAAAAAAAAACAATTATCAATAAGTTGGTTACCCATTGTAAAATTACCTGGAGAAAAATCAATATCAGTTTGTCGTTTTCTTTCTTAGATTTCCTGCTACATTGGCATCTCCATGAATTTAAGCATCGATCATCTGCCTGTTCAATGAATAGATATATAACCTTTTCTTTAGGGTTCAAAGCATATGTTTCATATAGTTATTTACAAGATTAGTCCATATCGCATTGGATTCTCCAATATAGATCACTTGATGTTTATGGTTAATTATTCTCATCAATTTTGTTTTCACCTATTAACATATATCATAAAAATATCGATCAATGTCTTGATCTATAATCAATCAATCAAAATTCAATTGTTCAAGCTTTCCTTGAATCATGAAATAAATTCAAATCGATGAGAATAATTAATAAGACAAAATTTAGTATTTCATAGCAGCACTATTCAAGGTTTTAGGGGTTCTTAGGGTTTCATAAATCATTTCTTATTGCTATTAGGGTTCCAAGTATCACAATTGAACAAAAAAAAATCACATTCAACAACTACAATGAACATGTTGGATATCAACAAATATTGATATCATGAAAGATTAGAGAAAAGATAAGAAGAAACAAGAAAAAAAGATGATAGATAACCAACCTCTTTACGCGCATAGAGAAAATTTTGATAGAATTAAAAAAAAAAAAAATTTGATAGACTTTTTCAAATCTTTGGTCTTGTGGCTAGAAAATTATTCGAATTTGGTATATATAGTTAACACTATAAAGTCCATGATTATCCTTGATTTTCTAATTCCATAAGTATGAATGAAATTTTGAATACCTCTGAACTTTTAATCATATATTTTTAAAAGTCCTAATTGAATAACCCTATATTTTGGTGAAATTCATAAAGTCTATAAAAATTCTAATCGAATATTCCAAGACTTTCATGGACTGCTAAAAGTTTATATTGAATACATCTGGATTTTATTCTTAAAAAGTTCCACTAATTCCATATACAATACACCCCCCAAAGTCTATGGACAATTGAAAAAAGGGGTTTTGTCCATTTACCCCATTTCTAGAGATATTTTTCCCAATTATCCCATTAAGTTTTTTTAATTTCCTCTTACCCAAAACACTCTAAGGATGCCTTCTCTAATACCCCATTAAGATTATTTTTTTTTTTTTTAATTTTTTTTAATACCTTTTTACCCCTTTGTTACTGAGAGAGTGATAGGACCAAAAAGTGTGACGATATTATTGAATATGTGCGTCATTTTAGCCTTATTTTTCCCTTAAGTTTCGTGTTTTGAGTCATCGAGTCATTTTAAGAGTCTTGTAGAGTGTTTGGCGTGAAATAGGGAGAAAATGCAAAATTCATGAAGAATCCTAGCTGGATCAGGATTCCTAACTGTCAACTGTTTTTGCGGTCTTTACATTTTAATTCCCTTTATTTTCTCTAGAAAATTCTAATATTCTCCTGCTTGTTGTAGGAAACCTGGCCTGGTGGAACTCTTGGAAACAGCAATGATGGAGTCATAAAATAAAGTATTTAAGACATTTGACCAAGCAATGAAGAAGGGAAATAAAGGAGAAAGATGTTTTCAGCTGGAGAATAAAGGAGAAAGACGTTTTTTAGTTGGGGAATAAAGGAGAAAGATGTTTCAACTGGAAAATAAATAAGAGAAAGACGTTTCAGCTTGTTAAAAGACCCCATTATGAGAGGAATTAAGGCCATAAAGGAGACGTGTCAGTTGGGAAAGCCAACCAATGCTCCCCTATAAATAGGCAACGTCCAGACCAGAATTAGCATCACTTCCCAGCCAAGATAATTCATTGCTTATCACTTCCTGGCCAAAAAACCATTCCAAGACTGCCCAATTCACTCTCAAATTAACCTCCATCTCCTACAAGACCGTGACCACCATCCATCCATCTCTACGAAGCTCTTAGGCGCTGAGTCAAGAACGCTCCACCACCATAGCAGAGACAAGTTCATCACCTTGTTGCTAAGCCGTTGAGGAAAGCTTCAAAGTGTAACTATGACTCTACTTATAATTTTTGTTTCGGTTTTGTGTGTTTCAATTTGCTAGTTGTGTAATTGGAGACACGGAATTTTCAGAATATTTTTATTAATATTTTTGAGATTTTCAGTTTGTTATTGAATTAATTTCGAGAATTCTTTTATGATGCATGTTACAATCTTGTGCCCTTTTACGTGTTTAGGTAATTTTCAGAGTTAAGTTCATAAGTTTGCATGCTAGAATAATGGTGAGAGTTCTTGTGTGTTTGCTTAATTTGCCAAGAGTAATTGTTATTTGTTAAGACGCTGAGTTAAACAATTAGTAATTAGTTCTAACGGGTGGTAAAAATCATGCTTTAATGATTAAATGATTCTGGAAATTACTTGTTAAATTCTATGTGTAATGGTTAATTTGCACGTGTGAGTTGATTCGAGGGTTAGATAATACTACTAGTTAAGAAAATTACGCTGAGTGTTTTCGAAAATTAGTAGTATTAGGCTTGGTAAGGACTTTTCCAATCCAAGCCTACATTAGAACGAATCAGATAAATGGATTGATCCACTGAGGCTTTTCATTTGAGATCTTATCTAGGCATTTAAGATGGGCACATTTTTGTAGCATGTTGAAATGGATTTTCTGTTTTTACACTTAGTAATTTCCGAGTGGTATTGGTCTAGGTTAGGGAAGTCGATCATTGTATATAGTTTTATTTGTTTTGTTTTTATTTTAAGTAGCTTAGAAACCAAATTCAAAAACCCCCATTTTATTCTTTTATTTGTTAATTGACCTTTTTGTGTAGGTGTACCCTACAATCCCTGGACTGAACGATCCCTGCTTATCCTATATTGACAACTACATTTTGCAGGGTTAAATTGTGAGGCTATTTCAGCAGCATCAGAGAGAGAGAGAGAGAGAGAGAGAGAGAGAGAGAGAGAGAGAATGAAGAGAGAGAAACCATAGGAGACTTCGCTGGAGCCCGGTCACCGGCCGCTGGATTCCGGCTAACGTTCGTCAGAATCTAGTCATCGGTCGCCGAAGTCCGGCCAACTTTCTCCTGATTCCGGCCGCCCACCGGACTTTTCAGAAAACCTTATCGGAAAGGTTTATTACTCCAATAGACATCGATTTATTGCCCCCCAATAGAGGAGCAATAGACGTCTATTGCCCCCCCAATAGACGTTTCGATCACCGAAATGAGAACTAATCTTTCTAAAATTAAACAAATAAAATTTTGATTAAAGAAAAAAATGAAGAGACTATATCAATTGAAAAACGTCTATTGCCCCGCAATAGAACTTCTGATCACTGGAATGTGAACTAGTCTTCCTTGAATTAGACAAATAAAACTTTGATTAAAGAAGAAAACAAGGAGATTACATCAATTCAAAACGTCTATTTCCCCTCAATAGACGTCTATATATTGCCCTCCAATAGACATTTAACAGACCTCTATTACCCCAATAGGACCCTTTTTTTTGCCTTCCGCCCCTATTTTACCCAGAAAGAGAGATCTGATTATTGAAATTTTGATGCGGAGGGCGTAGGGAATAGACATTCAATTTCTTTTTTTCTCCTTCTGCCCCATTACTTAAGAGAGAGAGAGAGAGAGAGAGAGAGAAATCTGATTTTGGCACCCATTACATACTCTGGGCACCAAATCGGATGTCGCGTATCTTGTACGAGTTCAGGACTCTAGACCTGATGCAGCAGACCATGTTCTGGCTGGAGGACGAGTTCAGAACCTTGGTGGAGCGCGTCGGTGAGTCACTCGAGCTCAATCGCGTGTTTCGGAGAGAGTCAAATGGTAACTTGTTGTTGTCGTTTGACTCGGGGGCTGAAGACGATGAAGACGAGGAGGAGTGATCGGTGACGGCGAGGAGCACCAGATCCCTACGGCGCAGTCGATCACAGACTACGACATCGTCGTCGACGCACTGCCGTCTGGGACCATCAACGATCTTCACAAGATAGTGAAGCGGAGGGTGGCGATCTGCATTTGAGGGTTTCGCCGTCGTCGCTGTAGAAATCCAGCATCTGGAGAGAGAGAGAGAGGAGAGAGAGAGAGAGAGAGAGAGAGAGAGAGGATATTGAGTGGCATTTGGTGTAGTTGTTTAATTAAGCTAAGGGTAAATTTGTCATTTTCTTATAAATTGGGTTAGTGGGAATAAAAATTTGTTGTTGGGGTAAGTAGGCCTCATAAAAAAACCCGCGGATCAAGTGGGCCAATGGAGGCCCGCCGGCCCTGAGGGCTAAAAGCCAGGCCCGGCCCGTTAAAAAGCCCGCAAAAGCCAGCCTCCTTGGGTAGTGGGCCGGCCCGCAAAAAGCCCGCAAAAACCCGGCCCGGCCCGTAAAAGCCCGTAAAATATTTTATATATATATATATATATTGTGTGTGTGTGTTTATATATATATATATATATATATGTAGATATGTGTGTGTGTTTATAAATATATATATATATATAGATATATATAATATATATACACATATAGATATATATTTGTGTGTGTGTTTATATATGTGTGTGCGTGTGTTATATATATATATATATATAACACACACATATATATAAATATATAGATGTGATGCCCCAGAAATTCGTATTCATTTTCCGAGGAATTTCTGGAATCTAATTTATGATTGTTGGACGGTTTCGTGGCTCGTGGACGGAGCGGAAGTGTTTCGGACGAATTAATTATTTAAAAAGTATGGTTTTAGGGGGGTTGACAAAAGTTGACTTTTTATTTGTTGGGATTCTCCGAAAACTTCCTTCACGAAAGTTGTAGAGCGCGTCGATACGAGTTCGTGGATATGTGGAACGCGGAAATCGGAGTTCGTATGAGGAAGTTATGGCTATGGAAAGAAGTTTCCATTTTAGTATAAATATGGAAAATCAGATTTTTTTTCATTATTCCTCATTTCCTTTTCCGGAAGCCCTCTCCTCTCTCTCTCTTCTCTCTCGGTCGGCCTCTTCAGAAACGAAAATATCCTGCTGACCCGACCCGAACCCGGCGTTCCGACCCGACTTTTCCGGCCGACTGCAGCGGTCTCCGGCCGTGAAACTTGGCCAGATAGGATCGCCTCCGCCGTCTGATCGTCCCTCTGGTGTTCTCTTACGGCGATTCTCCGTCTCGGTGGAAGTTCAAGGCGGTGCAGATCGAGGAATTCGGACCCGACCGGAAAACACAGTTCCGACGTCGGCACGGCTTCGATTTTCTTGGGTTGAGTTCAGAACAAGCTCCCTGGTCGATCCTTGGTGTTTGTTTTGACCGGTTTACGTGAAAACTCGATCAACTCGGATTGGATCACTGTTCACGGCTTGTGAGGTAGTTTTCGATCCCTTAAGCTTGTTTTCTGACTTCAATCCAGTTATGAAAGTTCACAAGCATGCTTAGATGAAGCTTTTTGATGTTGGGAGTTTTGTGAGATTTTGAGTTTTTGGCCGGCGGCGGTGCACCACCGTCTGTGGTGGCGTTCCGGCGGTGTTCCGGCCACTTAAGGAACTTTTCTGGTATTATATGTCTTCTACTCGTCGATACGAGCGTTTCGATATATAATATGCAGATTTTGGAGTTCGAATGGATTTGTTATGATTTTTGCCGTTTCATATCGGTGAATTTATTTGATCCGTGAAGATACGAGCGTCCGATCGACTTGTGGTTTGGTCACATCGATCGTGGACGTATTTCGAAGGCCTTGGGAGGTCTCGGATGTGGTTCTGCCTCGATTGGCACAACTTTGGGGATTTTAGTTCAAAAACAGGGGTTTCGAACTTTAATCAAATGTGAATCGTTACTGATTTAAGATCATTGGTGATTAGGTGCTTCTAAAGGTGAATTGGACGAGTTGTTGCTGATAGTGTTAGTTCGGTTCTGTATAGAAGACGCAGCGGGAGTTTCAAGGTGAGTAATCTCACGAAGTTCATATCACGAACGGGTTAACCCTATTGCTTTGAGAGTTATTTATTAACTGCAAACTATAGATGGTATTAGTGGCACTTCTGAGTAGATGACCATGTGTGTGTGTATATATATATGGGATGTATATATATACATACGTAGTCATGTATTAGTAGGCATTTCTGCGCGGATAACTACATATAGATATATGTTTACGTGAAATATATATGTTTTGGTGGTTTGTGGATTTATGAAAACAATATGCATGAAATGATGCTTTTTATTGTTTTGGGGTGTGGCTTTTGGAAAACAAATGATTTGTGGAAATGATTGATTTCGATTTGTTTTGAAAAGCGTTGAGATTTGTGTATGAAAACAATAGGCATGATTTGATGTTTTATTGTTTTGTGTTATGGCTTTTTCGGGAAAACAATGATTATGGAATGATGATTTCGATTGTTTTCAAAAGCGTTGCGATTTGTGTAACATTTTGGGTCCAGCGCGACTCCTTTAATGTTTTGCTCCAAGGGACATTGCGGCCCGAGGATCGAAGGTCTGAGACCTTGGGCAGAATCTTAGGTGACCACGTCTTTGGCCGGACGAGTGGTTACGTTTTTCAGTTAGAGCTCTAATCTGTCTGCCATTTAGGTAATTCATGGGGTAACGGGAATTGGTTATTTACAACTCATGACATTAGTATTTTTAGGGAACAAGGTGTGAGTTGCTTCCTTATTAATGGTTTTTAAGGGGACAAGGTGCAAGTTGTTTTCCTTATTAACGATTTGATAGAAATCAAGGTGTGAGTTGCTTCTATGGTACGTTTATGGTACAACTGATAGAATTCAAGGTGTGAGTTGTTTTCTATGTTTTATTGATAGAAATTAAGGTGTGAGTTGCTTTCTATTTTATTGATAGAATTCAAGTGTGGGTTGTTTTCTATGTTTCGTTTTAAAAGGAAACAAGGTGTGAGTTGCTTTCTTTTATTTCGATTTGAAAGGAAATTAAAGTGTGAGTTACTCTCCTTTATTTCGTGTTTTAAGGAATCAAAGCGTGAGTGTTTTCCTCATTTTGGCGTGAGTTGTGCATGTGTGGTTTGAGTTACTCATACGGGCTTGCAAAAGCTTACCGGGTTTGTTGTGTGGCAACCCGGTACACTATTCAAACGGTGTAGGGGTTAATCCTACAGGGTAGGATAATCGGGGCTGAAGCTGAGGTAGCGCCTTTGCAGCTTTACGGTAGGAAGCCATTTTGTGACTTTACCGTTGATAAGGACTTCCGTTGTATAGTTAACTCTGAGGAGTATTACGTTTTATCTTGTTGTTGAAAATTTAATTCGTAAGCTTATGTAATATATGACTCTATGGAGTGGGTCAATATTGAGATAGTGGGTTCAGGGCATCAATATGTACTTGGGTTAAAAGGGAAAAAGTTTCTAGTATTTTGTATTGATGGCTGAACGTTCACGCATATATAATTATGGGGTTATATATATCGATTTACATGTGTTTAAAATCAGGGGCGTGACAATAGATATAGATATAGATATATATGTGTGTGTGTGTGTGTGTGTGTGTGTGTGTTTATATATGTGTGTTATATATATATATATATATATAACACACACACACACATATAGATATAGATATAGATATAATATATATATATATGTGTGTGTGTGTGTGTTTATAAATATATATATATACACACACACACATATATATATATATATATATATTTGTGTGTGTTTATATATACTAGCCTCTTAACATGTGCAGAGCACATGTCAATTGGCTTTTGTTTTAATTTTTTTAAATTAAAAAAAGTTACAACAGTTCCTCTCCTGATTTTGATGAAGTTTCTCTATTTTTCATGGGAGATATTGCAATATTTTGAAATATGATATAGTCAATTGACTATCTTATCCTCGTATATAAATAATTTATTTATTAATATCTATATTATGTGAGAGCATATACGATAGTTCAAAAATTTAACCATTCCCTCAAGAATTGGCTTAATTATATAAGATATATATATATATATATGTGTGTGTGTGTGTGTGTGTGTGTGTGGTGTGGAAATTCTTATACTTATATATAAAATATGTGCTAATGTGCATATATATATATATATATTCTACATATCGGTTGACCAATAAGATCGGATTAGAAAATATGGTGAAATTGGCTAAATTTTTTACCACACTCATAATTTATTGTAATAAACTCATCCAACGGTCTGTTTTTCCATTTTCTTTGAATTGATAGAGGTTGCTCTTTGGAGTGTATGATATATAAATATAGGTTTATAAGAGTAACTACGTTTGACCTAGTTGATCGAATTCGAAACAAGAACCAAATTGGCTAGATTTTCTACAACCACCATAAAACATCACAATCTCTCCATCGAGCGGTTGATTTCTCCGAATTCATTTTCCACTTCATGGTTGCTTTAGAATGAACCTAAACAATTTAAATGCAATGTATAAGTCATACAACTTTAGGAATAAAATTGGTATAGACCAATGTGTTTGTAATAAAAATTAATTTTGTTTATCTTATGTCCACTCACATCCATCGATGAAATATATACAAACGTGATGTGAAAAAATAAGCACGTTTCGCGGTTGTCAACCAATAAAACATATAAGTGTCTACGATTGACCAATCCGATCGGATTCGAAAATATGGTGAACTTGGCTAAATTTTTTACCACACTCATAATTTATTGTAATAAACTCATCCAACGGTCAGTTTTTTCATTTTATTTGAATTGATAGAGGTTGCTCTTTGGAGTATGATATATAAATATAGGTTTATAAGAGTAACTACGTTTGACCTAGTTGATCGAATTCGAAACGAGAACCAAATTGGCTGGATTTTCTACAACCACCATAAAACATTACAATCTCTCCATCGAGCGGTTGGTTTATCCGAATTCATTTTCCACTTCATGGTTGCTTTAGAATGAACCTAAACAATTTAAATGCAATGTATAAGTCATACAATTTTAGGAATAAAATTGGTATAGACCAATGTGTTTGTAATTAAATTTTTTTTTTTATCTTATGTCCACGCACATCCATTGATTGAATATATACAAACGTGATGTGAAAAAATAAGCACGTTTCGCCGTTGTCACTGCATCGGTCAACAAATAAAACATATAAGTGTCTACGGTTGACCAATCCGATCGGATTCGAAAATATGGTGAAATTGGCTAAATTTTTTACCACTCATAATTTATTGTAATAAACTCATCCAACGGTCGGTTTTTCCATTTTCTTTGAATTGATAGGGGTTGCTCTTTGGAATGTATGATATATAAATATAGGTTTATAAGAGTAACTATGTTTGACCTAGTTGATCGAATTCGAAACGAGAACCAAATTGGCTGGATTTTCTACAACCACCATAAAACATTACAATCTCTCCATCAAGCGGTTGGTTTCTTCGAATTCATTTTCCACTTCATGGTTGCTTTAGAATGAACCTAAACAATTTAAATGCAATGTATAAGTCATATAACTTTAGGAATAAAATTGGTATAGTCCAATGTGTTTGTAATTAAAATTAATTTTTTTTTTATCTTATGTCCACGCACATCCATCGATGGAATATATACAAACGTGATGTGAAAAAATAAGCACGTTTCGCAGTTGCCACGCCATCGGTCAACTAATAAAACATATAAGTGACTACGGTTGACCAATCCGATCGGATTCGAAAATATGGTGAAATTGGCTAAATTTTTTACCACACTCATAATTTATTGTAATAAACTCATCCAACGGTCGGTTTCTCATTTTCTTTGAATTGCTATATGTAGCTCTTTGGAGTGTATGATGTATAAATATAGATTTATAAAAAATTAGTGTCTTTAAAAATTTATTTATCAATAAATTAGTATCTATATATAAATATAGATTTTTGTTGGTACAATATAGTTACATAGATATTTTATCTTTGGTTGTATTTGATCATTATCCATTGAATTTCCAAAGCTTGATTAAAAAAAAAAACTTGTGTCTTCAAATATTTATTTATAAATAAAGCCAGCAAGGCCCGGCCCAAAAAAGCCCGCAAGGCCCGCTTTATATGGACGGGCTTGGATCCTTTGATTTTTAATAAAGCCAGGTCCGGCCCGGCCCGCAATTATTTAAAAATATAGCAAGTCCCTGCCCGACCCGTCCCAAGCCCGCTATGAATGGGCTGGGCCCGGCCCGGCCCGGCTCGTTGACGACCCCTAGGTAAGTTGGATAAGTTTGGTCAATTTTGGTGTTTTGGGTTAAGAACTCTTACCAAAATATCAAATTTAGAGGTCAAACTAGAATCACCCTTAATAGATTGGGTGTATATCCATGAAAAGAATCTTAGGAGTGGGTTTAATTTAATAAGTGAATGACAATTTAGGTGTATAATAAAATTTCCCTTTTTTTTTTTTTTTTTTTCAAGACAGAGACCAGTTTGGGCTATAACACATACTAATTAGATGCTAGCATGAGGAGGGAACTCCAACATTGAACGTTTTCATCTAACATAAAAAGAGTAGGAGAATACAGTTCTCTCAAAATTTAGGCATGTCTTTAACCCATTTTAGCATCACAAGTGTCCAAAAAATCTTACTAGCTTGGAGACCAAAGTATCATAGGGGGTTATTCTTGGAAACTAGCTGAAACCAAGAGGTACATATTAGGGCTGTCAATGAGTCGTGTCGGGTCAAGGTATTCGTCATGTCACCAGATACAAACTCAAACCCAACCCATTTAATAATCGTGTCAAAAATTTAAACCAAACCCAACCTATTTATTAAACAGGTTACCCGTTTCTAACCCGCTTAACCCATTTAATAAATAGGTCGTGTTAGATAAAATGACTCATTCAAGATTTCAAGGGTTAACAATGCGACCCATTTAATTAAAAAAAAAGCATAAATTGATTAAATTCACTAAAATCTCCACAAGATGAAGAATATAAATAATTATTTATAATTCATAAATAATTAAATCCAATAATTATAAAGCAAAATATTTCAAATTGTCTAATTTTATGATCAAATACTCCCAACATCCAAAATTTCAAGAAGAAGTATAGCATAATCGGGTTATACGAGTTCATTTCGTATTGACGGGTTGACCCGTGGCCGACCCATTTATTAAATGGGTCATGACGGGTTGACCCATGATCAACCTGCTTTTTAATCGTGCAGGTTCAAGCCGCTTTATTTCGTGCGGGTTTCGAGTCGTGTTATCGGATCATGTCGGAATTGACAGCCTTAGTACATATGATGATATGATATTATGTGGATCCATATTATGTTTACCAGGAGAGAATATGGTAGCCTAGAAATTTGTGCTTTTGGTAATGTCGGTTCTAATGTCCCAATAGCTAGGAATTAGGGGAATTAGGAGCATTTACGAATCATGATTGAGAATACACACACACCACACACACACACACACACACACACACACATATACCATACTTATTTTCTTCATCTTGGAAGTTATAAACTCTAAGTTTATGATAAAGGTACGTCTAGGTGTGGTTGAACACCAAATGTAACTCGTTGGACTAATGTCACAATTAGCAATATTAGACTAACAGAAAATGTCATATTTAGCAGATGTTATAACGAAAAAAGGAAAACAGTTATAATTCCAATATTGTAAAGGTTATGGGTTCGATTCTCACTGACATATGTAAGGGTAAGGTGGGCTAAGAATTTTTTTATTTTTTGTAAATGTAACGAAATCAGAAAATATGGTCGATAACTATATGTATAGCATTTCCATTGAAAATATTAAGGTCTAATGAATCCTTGTTTTATCAAATAAAAAGGAGGGCAGTCGTTAGTCAATCTGCTTCTAATTAAAGCTGCCGCTTTATTACCTCTAGACACAACAACGCCCTTATTTTAGTTATTTAATGAGGGGTGTTTCTAAATGTACCCAGTAAATTTCTTAGTATACCCAGCAAATTTATTTATTTAAAAATATATCTAATTAAATCACATCATTTCCCAAACTAACCTTATCATGTACCCAACAAAAGAAACATGGCGATAGAAACTTCCTAGTGTTCATCATTCCTTATACCAATCCTCTTTGGTGATAAGAACCAAAAAAAAAAAATCCTCTTTGGTGATTTTGATTAACCAATCCTTATTTTCTGTTTTTTGAAAACCATGGATTAACTAATTCACGTCTTGTTCATTGATCACGACTCTTGGGTATGTTAGTTTAACACGATTGATTTTGTGGGAAGAAAAGGCCTTTTATATTAAACTCGATCAAATTTGTGGGATATATCCTAATATATAGGGAAGGGAGGGATTCCTGTAATAGGAAATTTGAAATGGTGGAGTTTGATTATATAAGAATTGGACAAATTTGTCTCCAACGAACTGCAATCGATGAACTTTGCCAACACCCGCATGTAGATTGTTATGAAACCAAAGGCTAATTAATACCCAATCTTTCTTCGTTTCCCTCCTCCCTACTTTGATCTTATTGACGTGCTCAAAAGCAAGCGCGCAATTTAACCCTGAAATGTCGTTAGTAATATAAGTAAGTAGGGATCGTTCTATTCCGGGGATTGAGGGTACACCTGTAATTGTGAAACAAATAAAGAAAAGTATTATTTACAAAAATAAAATAAAGAATATAAATATATACAATTGTATAAACAAATAAAGAATTAAAATAATAAAGTGTTATTTGCAAGAATAGAAATATATACAAGTAACAAAATAAAAAGGGAGGGGGGTTTAAGAATTATAGAATTGAAAATTAAGATAAATAAAATAAAGAAAATG
Source organism: Rosa lucieae (assembly GCA_024704745.1). Lineage (NCBI taxonomy): Eukaryota > Viridiplantae > Streptophyta > Magnoliopsida > Rosales > Rosaceae > Rosa > Rosa lucieae. The sequence continues at coordinate 38,739,229 of CM045498.1, forward strand.
TAAAAACATATATACAAGGGTGGATCGCAAGGAATAAAGATCAAAACCACATCCATATAGAAGAAATCCAATTACAATTCCTATAGTTGATTTTAAATGTCATGAGAGAGGAGTTGATCATGTGAAACATTCGAAAGCAAATGATTTCCCATATTTTACTTTTCAATGCTAATTAACCTAAGCGAAAGCACCTAGATTAATCCTATCAAACATGCAATCAAGCCCTAGAAAGCTAGTCAATCATGACATGTTCAACGCATTAGACATAGAGAAAGGCTATCAACTCAAGTGTACAACTTAGTATGGAAAAGTCCACCTAATTGCAATCCTCTTTAATTAAATTCGGTCTTTGCACAAAACCTTTACTACTTTGATTCAAGTTTACACAAAACGAAAAGTCGATTTCATGTTCTTAAACCTAGCACCAATTATATCAAAACCCTAAGTGTTTGCAACCACATAAGATTAAAATACAAAAGTTTTCTATCATGCAAATTTAATTAAACAAACCCACATAAGCAACATAAAAATCAACATATAGAAATCACAACTTTATCTCAAAACATATAAACGGGCTTTAAACTTTGCCCTTAACATTATTGTTAACTAGAAACAAGTTCATATGAATTCAAACAAGGAAAACAAAAGATCATTACAAGGAAAAAGAATGAATTACACCATGAGGGGAGATGGAGATGGAGAGCTTGAACGTTGGAATCTTGAATCTTGGAAGCAAGTCTTCAAGGTGGACGATGGAGGCTATGTCCTCACGGCTTCTTCTTCTTCTCTTTACTTGAAAATGCAAAACTAAGAACTAGAGAATGGAAAAGGAAAATGGAAAGGAAATGGAGAGACAAAGAAGATGAAATGGATGAAGGAATGTTTGGGAAAATGGAAAGGAAATGGTGAGACAAGGAGATGAAATGGATGAAGGAATATGTTTTGGAATGAGAGGAGAATGTGTTTATATAGGGAAGAAAAAGAAGAGTGAAATGATGAGTGGAAGAAAAATAATGAAAGTGGAGTATGTTAGTGTGAGTAATGATGGAGAAAACATGATGATTACACCCTAAAACATGGAATGTTTTTGGGTGATGATGATGGTGGATTAGTGTGAGAAATGATGGAGAAAACATGATGATTACACCCTAAAAGATGGAATATTTTTGGGTGATGATGATGATGGATTTCCTACTCATTTACTTCAATTTTATCTCCACCATTTGTAGGTAAGTGTGGACATAATGCTCATTTCACCATCATTTACTCCAATGTACCTAAGAAAATAGAAATTCAGTTAAAAATCGATTCGTTAAGGAATTAACTAAGCAAAATGTGAGGAATTAACTATTAAAATACCACATTAAAATGCTCCTATCACTTATCTGGTGGTGTTGTAATCTTAGATTATGAACAATGTATCTAGCTTTTTTAATTTAGCATACTCAGTGTATCTATTTTTGAGTCATTCCAAATACCAGATGGGGACCTTTTTCATGCGGTCAAGCAAGCAAGCTTCATGTATATGTTTTTATGTTCTTTTGTTTCCCTTGATTAGCTAGATAGCTACTTTCACCAAACATTGGATTCTCAAAGAAAACTCCCAAGTTTCCTGATTCTGCAGCTTCATTTTTCTGTTAACAAATTTCTTGGGGGTTGTCTTACAATATGAGCATCTTCATATATCTACTAACATTTGAATCTTATATTTTGATCAACACTAACTGATTCAGTGATCCCTCTAATATTTGTTGGGAAATCAATATTTCCTGCAGTCATTCAGTAAGCCGAGAGAAACAAGACCAAGCAAAAACCATATCAAATGGAAGGTCGGTCAAATTGTTCCTCCAAAACAGGGCAATTTCAAAAACAAATGGGGGCAAGAGTTGCTGACTTAGAATTCCCTCAAATGGATGTGGAAACTAATTTTATCTTCAACCAGTGACTCGTTTTCATAAACCATGGATAACTAAAATACGGTTTAATAGCTTCGGATTCAATGCTAATTCAAAAAAAGTTTTAACTAGAACTGGACATGTATAGTTTCTTTAAGATTCAACTGTTACAATGAAATTGCAACAAGGCGCGTAAGACAGGGAGATGATTGGATTGTGTGGCAGATGAGGATACTGATTTTTGGGATTTCAAATGAGTGAAACAAAAGGTAATTTTGGCAATACAGAAGTTTGCTGGGTACAAGATAAGGGTAACTTGAGAAATGATGTGATTTAATTAGATATATTTTTAAATAAATAAATTTGCTGGATATATTTAGAAACACCCTTTAATGAGATATCAACATTGACTACAAGTAATGCTAAAGATGCCCTTCATGTGGCTAACGCTTAATTCCTCAACCCTCCTTGTGCTCAGATTATGATTTAAATGTACCAATTAAAAGGATAGATTTAGAATTAAAATTTAAAGAAAAAAATTAAATGAAATCTAACCGAACCGATTATATGAATCAAATAATTAAATATAAGATAAAAAAAATGTAATACTCTAGAATAAAATAAATTGACAGCTAAATAGATGAATGCTAAAATTGGACATGTACAAAATCAAAGGACACCACTGACCACTCACTCACTAATTTTCCTAAAATATAAGGTGACGATGGATCTTGTGCTTCGGGGTTTTCATTTTTTAGGATCACAAAATGATTATCTATTTTAGGGGTCATCATGGGCCGGGCTAGGGCCGGCCCTTCCCTAAAACCCTAAATTTTAGGGCTTAGGGTCGGGCCAGGCCGGGCCTAGTCAAAGTCAACAAAATTTAGGGCCGGGTATGGTCAGGCCAGGGCTTAAATATGCTAACCCTTACCGCCCGAAAAGCCCGATCCGTTAGGGCCGGCCCTCAAATAGGGCCAAATAGGGCTGAAATGGGCCAAAAAGGGCCTTATTTTGTTTAACAAAAAAAAAACATTATTTTTTTCTTCTCAAAATATGGCTTAATGGTATATATTGGTGATAAAAAACTCATTGTTTTTTATTGAACATATTTTATATTATTATAATACTTGTAACTTATAACATTTATTAATATTACTTACGGTGGTTATATTCAATTAACTATCTATATAAATCTCCCAATATTAATTGTTGTCTAACAAAGAAAATAGAAATTAAAGAAAACAAAACTTATGAAATCAATTACAAAGAAAGAGATAAATTGCATATTATAGAAAAAAGAAAACGTAATTAAAAAATAGAAAAAAAAATATGGCTTATTCGGGCGGGCCAAAAATTTCGAAATGGAAATTGATCAATCTGACAATGCTCATGGAAGGTAACAAGCCTAATAAACTAGTTATACTACATTACAAAGCATATAAGGATTATGTGCGATCCAAAAATTTTAAAATGAAAATCGACCAATCTGAAAATTCTTATATGTTTATACAATAGTGATAGGTATTGTGTAAAGAAATTAGGCCGATCCACCGTGAATAAGGCGTCTAAAGTAGCGGTCAACGCTTTGCACAAGCAAACTTCCCTAAGGAGAGAGGCACCATGCGCGGACAAATGTTGCGGAATTTTGACATCTGTAAGCAGATCCCCTACCCATGAGAGTGTGGGAGCTGAAAATCGAAAAAAATGAATTGCCAAGGACCGATTAAGAGCATATTTGTTTTATGTTCTATTTAGGGTATTGAGTTGATCGGGTAAATCGAGGTCCAACCGAAGGTGGAAATTGCTGAAATTTCTACCACTAACATATATTCATATGAAAACAACATCCAGCGGTTCATTTTAAAAAATTCCATTTCGTCCCCCATTTTGCTCATGGAGGGTAACAAGCCTAATAAACTAGTTATACTACATTACAAGGCATATAAGGATTATGTGAGATCCAAAAATTTTGAAATGAAAATTGACCAATCTGAAAATTCTCATATGTTTATACAACATTGATAGGTATTGTGTAAAGAAATTAGGCCGATCCGCCGTGAATAAGGCGTCCAACGTAGCGGTCAACGCTTTGCACAAGCAAACTTCTCTAAGGGGAGAGGCACCATGCGCGGACAAATGTTGCGGAATTTTGACATCCATAAGTAGACCCCCTACCCATGAGAGTGTGGGAGCTGAAAGATCGAAAAAAGTGAATTGTCAAGGACCAGTTAAGAGCATATTTTTTTATGTTCTATTAAGGGTATTGAGTTGACCGGGTAGATCGAGATCCAACCGAATGCGGAAATTGTTGAAATTTCTACCACTAACATATATTCATATGAAAACAACATCCAGCGGTTCATTTTAAAAAATTCCATTTCGTCCTCCATTTTGCTCATGGAGGGTAACAAGCCTAATAAACTAATTATACTACATTACAAGACATAAAAGGCTTATGTGCGATCCAAAAATTTTGAAATGAAAATCGATCAATCGGAAAATTCTTATATGTTTATACAATAGTGATAGGTATTGTGTAAAGAAATTAGGCCGATCCGCCGTGAATAAGGCACCTAACGGAGCGGTCAACACTTTGCACAAGCAAACTTCCCTAAGGGGAGCGGCACCATGCGCGGACAAACGTTGCGGAATTTTGACATCCATAAGTATACCCCCTACCCATGAGAGTGTGGGAGCTGAAAGATCGAAAAAAGTGAATTGCCAAGGACCGGTTAAGAGCATATTTGTTTTATGTTCTATTTAGGGTATAGAGTTGACCGGGTAAATCGAGATCCAACCGAATGCGGAAATTGTTGAAATTTCTACCACTAACATATATTCATATGAAAACAACATCCAGCAGTTCATTTTAAAAAATTCCATTTCGTCCCTCATTTTGCTCATGGAGGGTAACAAGCCTAATAAACTAGTTATACTACATTACAAGACATATAAGGATTATGTGCGATCCAAAAATTTTGAAATGAAAATCGATCAATCTGAAAATTCTTATATGTTTATACAATAGTGATAGGTATTGTGTAAAGAAATTAGGCCGATCCGCCGTGAATAAGGCACCTAATGGAGCGGTCAACGCTTTGCACAAGCAAACTTCCCTAAGGGGAGCGGCACCATGCGCGGACAAACGTTGCGGAATTTTGACATCCATAAGTAGACCCCCTACCCATGAGAGTGTGGGAGCTAAAAGATCGAAAAAAGTGAATTGCCAAGGACTGGTTAAGAACATATTTGTTTTATGTTCTATTTAGGGTATTGAGTTGACTGGGTAGATCGAGGTCCAACCGAATGCGGAAATTGTTGAAATTTCTACCACTAACATATATTCATATGCAAACAACATCCAGCGGTTCATTTTTAAAAAATTCCATTTCGTCCCCCATTTTGCTCATTAAAAAGTTAACATTGCATTGGTAAAAAAGTTTCAACTTGACCAATTGATTATTTTTAGTTATGTTGATTACTTGATTTATTTCAAAATTGGTATTACATGAATATATTGTCCAATTTGAAATAATAGCTTTGTAATTATTACAGTTAATTAGTTAACAGTAATTATTGGTAAATATTAAAATACCCATAAGATTATATTAAAACGGCGGCGTTTTTGCCGAATTAACGGTTAATTCTTTAAAAGAAATTAATTTTTTCTTCTCAAAATATGGCTCAATTTAAAAGACTCATTTCCTAATATGATAGATTGAAATAATTTTCTACACTTCCATAGTTTTATTACTTTTATACATATAACACATGTAATAGAAAATAACAAAAATAAAATATAAATTTTAGGGCCGGGCTTTAAGGGCCGGGCCGGGCCGTAGGGTAGGGCCGGACTTTATTTGTGTGACCCATACCCTACCCTAAATAAAAAAGGGTCGGGCCGGCCCGCCCTAATGGAAGGGCCGGGCCGGGCTTAGGGCGGGCTTAGGGCCCAAGGGCCATATGATGAGGCCTAATCTATTTACTTCCATTTAATTTTTACAAATATGTAAAAATCTCAGACTTAGAACAGAATACGACAAGACAGTCCTCATCATATTTCAGTCTTCAGACAGAGAGAGTGACCCCAGATGCAAATTTGGTCTAAAAATTTAAGATTTCATCTGGGAGGCGCCAACTTAAAATCCAAAAACCCAAAAAACCAGATAAAAAAAAGTGTGTGGGAGACAAAAAAAGTGTGTGGGAGACAGTCATAGGTCTGACCAAACATAGAAAGCATTTTGTCCATTTACCCAGGATAAAAGAAAAAAAGAAGGCAGATTTAGCTCTTTATTTTTCTCATCTCATTTATTGTTCCCATTGTTCAGAGAGAGAGAGAGAGAGAGAGAGAGAGGATTTGAGCTCTGAATCAGAGACCCAGAAAAGCTCTCATTCACTCTGTCAAGTGTATATGAAGAGAAAAATAAAGAGCTATGCTTTGCTTACTGTTCTTCTCTAAAGATGCTACATTTGCCGCTTTTTTAGCTGCTTTTGCAAGTTCAGATTAATGGGTGCTTTTTTTTTTTTTTCAGTTGAAAATCGGTCGTCTTTATAATCGGTGGTGGTGGGGGAATGATGTGTATATAAGAGATGTCAGTAGCAGCAATGGGGGTGTCTGATCCAAGCCAACTCCACTTGAAGAAGGAGCTCACCCAGATTCGAAAGGCCGCCCGCGTTCTCCGCGATGCGGGGACCTCTTCTTCTTGGCGCTCTCCTTTGGCTTCCTCTAGATCTGCGGCGCCGGGAGCGGCCGGGGTTCCTTCTACTTGTTCCACTTCCCACAATACCAACAATGGCGGCGGCGACAACAAGAAGGTGTTCTTGTACAACTGGAAGGGCTCTTCCAAATCGTCCAGAAATGATGACTACGAAGAGGATGAGGAGGAGGATGATTATGGTGTTGAAGATGAGGATGAAGCTTCTTCTGTTGCGGCATTGAGTGTGGATGACAGCTTGAACCACGGAGATTCCAGAAGTGACACTGGTGGTGGTCAGAGCCGGTCGTTGATGATGCTCCGGGGCAGGTATCCGAATCCTCTACCGCCGCTCAAAGATGGTAATGGTAATGGTAAAAATGCAAGTAAGAAAATCGAGTCCCATTCTCATGTTTTGTCCAAATATCAGCAGAAAGAGTTGATTCTTGGTAGGAACTTAAGAAAGGGCGGCCGGGATGAGCAATCCGATGACACTGAGGATTACTCTAATTCTGAGGATCTGAGGCACATTAGGGGGGCTTCCCCATTGCTCTTGAAGCTTAGGCACAAGCATTGGCCTCCGGCCTCGACTAATGTTAGGAGAAATGATGGTAGAGCAGAGGACTCTTCTTATTGCTATAGCACTCCTTCATTGTTGACTAGTTCTTATAATAGGTATGGTGTTCGGAATCCAAGTACTGTTCAATCTTGGGATGGAACTGCGACTTCAATGAATGATGGGGATGATGAGGTTGAGGACAAATTAGATTTTCCGGGTAGCAAAAGATGTGGGATTCCTTGTTATTGGTCCAAAAAGACTCCAAAGCACAGAGGCATGTATGGAAGCTGTTGCTCCCCTTCGCTTTCTGATACTATGAGAAGAAAAGGAAGTGTCCTTTTGTGTGGAAGTCAAAACCCGTCGTCGTCAGGTTCCAATAAGCGGAGAATTGCATCTAGAAGTGTGCAAGGTGTTCTGCTATTGCTAAACAATAGTGGTGATGGTAAGGAGGGTCATCCATAGGAACTGGGAGGAGTGATGACGAACTCTCCACAAACTTTGGGGAACTTAATTTGGAAGCTTTGAGTAGATTGGATGGACGGAGATGGTCAAGCTGCCGAAGTCAAGAAGGCTTGGAGATTGTAGCTCTGAGTGGAGTGGGGGAAGAGGAAAGCACTCCAGATAGTGTTAGAAGTTTTAGCCAGAAGTACAAGCCGATGTTCTTTCGTGAATTGATTGGCCAGAATATTGTGGTGCAATCACTTATAAAGTTATAAATGCTATTGATAGGTGTAGGATTGCTCCCGTTTATCTTTTCCAGGGACCCCGTGGAACTGGAAAAACGTCAACAGCTAGAATTTTTGCTGCTTCCTTGAATTGCCTAGCTCCTGATGAAACTAAACCGTGTGGCTACTGCAGGGAGTGCACTGATTTTATGTCTGGTAAGAACAAGGATCTATTGGAAGTTGATGGTACCAATAAGAAAGGAATTGATAAAGTCAGGTACCTATTGAAAACTCTATCTGTGGCTCCCTCATCAGCATCATCAAGGTATAAGGTTTTTGTGATTGATGAGTGTCACCTATTGCCTTCTAAGACATGGTTGGCATTTCTTAAATATTTGGAAGAACCACCGCAGCGAGTTGTCTTCATATTCATTACAACTGATTTGGATAATGTTCCTCATACTATACAATCTCGGTGTCAGAAAAATCTCTTCAACAAAATTAAGGATAGTGAGATTGTGGCCAGGTTGAGGAAAATTGCTGTTGAAGAGAACCTAGATGTTGAACCAGATGCATTAGATTTGATTGCTTTGAATGCAGATGGTTCACTTCGAGATGCAGAAACTATGTTGGACCAGTTGAGTTTGCTGGGGAAAAGAATTTCAACATCTCTTGTGAATGAACTTGTGAGTTTTCTCTGCCTATAGTTTCCTGACATGGTCTAATTCAGTATGAGTTCAGCATACTAATGTGAGTTCATGGCATTATTATCAACGAAAAAACAAAAACCACTGATTTCTTAGTCTAGTATTATCTTGGACATATTCGAACTCATTAACTAGTTTATCTTTTGCAGGTGGGAGTTGTTTCCGATGACAAGTTACAAGATCTTTTGGAGTTAGCAATGTCATCGGACACTGCAGAAACAGTAAAAAGGGCCAGATATTTGATGGACTCCGGGGTTGATCCCATGGTTTTGATGTCTCAGTTGGCCAGCTTAATTATGGACATCATTGCGGTAACCAACAGTACCAATGATGTCAAACATGACTCCTTATATGGTGCTCGGAACTGTGAGTGTGTCCCCTTAACTTTTGATGCAATAAAGTTGTTCATTCTATTTTACAAATGTTAATGATTGACAACTACATGGCGAATAATTAAGTATATAGATCAATATTGGTAAGACCAATGGATTCAATCAAACATGATAACAATGTATGACATGACATGTTGGAGAAATGATATAATAAGTACTGAGAAGCATTATGCTGCAATTTGCAAGATTCCTCTATATGGTTGGTTCCATGATCTATCTATCTGCTTCCCTAGAATAGATTCATGTATTTCCTGGGTAGTACTAGTGATCTCCTTGCCCCAATTCAAATTTAGGAATCTAGCCATCACAAAGAATCAAGTATTGGAATATTGTATGGAGAATCAGTGTATTGAATGGGTGGGATCTAATGTATCATCCACTTGCGCATAGTTTCTTCTTACCTCTACAAGAGATTCCGTGGTACAAATAATTTTACATTTTCCTGTTAGTTTAAGATTGGTAGTTTTTTTTTTTTATTTTTTTTTTTAATTTTTTTTAAGAAAATGTATCTAATACATAGGTCTTGTGTTGTTATTTTCTTTGCTTAGATGGTAATGTTTCATCTGTTGGCATACTTCTGGTTCTCCCAAATTCTTCTCTTGAAATACTCACCCATCTAGATCATGACAAGTACTTGTATATCTTAGAGTAGTCATTTACATTAATAATCCTAGAGACAAAAAATACTCTACTGATTGTATTTTATTTTTAGAGGAATTGTTGTTCCATAATTTCATATGTTATTCTGTTTTATTTTCTTTTGACTATTTTGTCTGTCTAGATGATGTTTAGTCCAGTAAAGATGTTTTAATCTTTTTGTTTTGGTTTATTTTTTTATTCAAATTTCCAATTGTGGTGATTGTTTCACTTCAGTGACCGAAGCAGAATTGGAGAGATTAAAACATGCTCTGAAGAATCTTTCGGAGGCTGAAAAACAGCTCAGGGTTTCAAGTGAGCGCTCAACATGGTTCACAGTGACTCTGTTGCAGCTTGGTTCAGTGCCTTCTCCAGACCATATTCACTCATGCAGCAGGAGGCATAGCTGCAAGACAACTGAGGATGATTCTTCAAGTGCTTCAACTTCAAGAGGAGCTGCCACTTACAAACAGAAGTTAGATGGTCACTATATGCTACAAAAATCAACTCAACATGCTTCTGTACAAAGAGCACCAAATGACAATTCCAACCATCAGGGAGATTCGTTGTCAAGAAATAATGGTTTCGGTGTGAATACCAAGCCCTCACATGATCAGTTCGTGGATAGTGGTGCCTTGACGGGAGTTATTATGGCTGGAAATATGAGCCTTAGATTGTAAGCTCTGAAAAGTTAAATGATGTATGGGCACAGTGTATTGAGAAGTGTCATTCAAAGACATTGAGGCAGCTACTACATTCTCATGGAAAGCTAGTCTCTATATCTGAAGCTGAAGGTAAGCTCTTAAGCTTTTCATTCACTTTTGTTTATCTTTGCATATGCACAAAGCACTACACCTTATGCACCTTTTTGTAGTCAGAAGTTGCTGCAGTAATTTGTAAAGTTTAAAGTCGTTCTTGCAATGACTAATTAGTATTCTTGACTAGAAAATTGTAGTTTATAGTTGTTTCCATTTACGCTCATATCACTGATAGTTTTATATGCCATTGTGATACATGGTGTATTGTTTTCTCACTGGAGGAGGATGTACAAACATGAAAGAAGGGCGAAAAATGAAAACGAAGAAAAGAAGCTACTCATGCTTGATATGATTTTTTTCGTTCTACATATACAACATCTTTGTTAGATGTTCTCAGTAAATGAACACCATATGATGTCATGATGACACTGGGTGTAAAATGGTGATTTTTATAATGATGCTTAAGCTATACTTTGCAGTCTCATACAATAAGGGGCATCCTTTTAGTTCTTAGTTCATGGCTTAATCATACCTTACAAGACCCATGATGGACTCTCTCTCTCTCTCTCTCTATATATATATATATATATATATATAATGTTTTATATATGTGCATGTATGTGTAGTAGTTTATAGTATAAACCTACATACGCATTCGTTTCCTGTTCTTCCTTTTGTTTAAACTGGTATTTTTATTCAGGTGTTCTGGTTGCTTATGTTGCATTTGAAGATGGAAGTATCAAATCTAGAGCAGAGAGGTTTGTGAGCAGTATCACAAATTCAATGGAAATAGTTCTCAGATGCAATGTCGAGGTTAGAATTGTCCACTTGCCAGGTAGGGAGGCTTCTCCAAATGGTCCAAGTCCAGTTCACTTGCTCGAAGGTCTAAAGCAGGCAGGAACTATGGCAGAACTTGTCAGGGAAAGGAAAAGAGTTGGTTCCAATGCCACAGATGGTTATTCCAATAGTTCTCTGTTTCTGGATGGGACCCACAAGTCAACCTCTGATTCATAAGACTTAGTTGCAGATGGCAATGCTCAAACAAGTGATACAAGAGAGAGCGGACAGGAGATCCCAATGCAGAGAATAGGATCCATTATTCGCGACCAAAGGTTAGAGACTGCGTGGCTACAGGTTGCAGAGAAAAGCACCCCTGGTTCTTTGAGTCGTTTGAAACCTGAAAAGAATCAGGTCCTGCCTCAGGATGGCATTTATTACGAAGATCAGATGGAATCGATGAATTCAATGGGATTATCATCTCAGCAATGGTATGATGGATTAAACCATGAAGTAAAAATCTTGAGCGCTACCAGTGGGAAGGTCATTCAGCAGGACCAAATAGGTAAAAGGGTTGATCATTATCCTATGACCCAAGTTTACTACATGAAAAGGGCAAGTCCGACAAAGATCACCTGTGAGTATTGATTTCTTGACTATTTCCATATTTCTTTAAAAAATTCTTTTATACTCCTCAGTCCTTACTCGGCTGAAAACAGAAAAAACAGTTTAATGGTGGACAAACTAGATTCCTTGAGATTTGATTAATGTGAGTCATGAGATTATCTTGCACAGATTTTTATAAGCATTTTGCACTAGTATAAACACTTCATCTTCTGAGGTTCATAGAACAATGTCTGTTTTTAATTATTCAAGCTTAAATAGATATATGGTCACTAAATTTGCTAAACAGTAGATAGACCTTTATAGTGGAAAATGGAATGTGCATGTGTAGAGTTGCTCTCCATTTCTGGAAAAGAGCATTTCGGTGCTGATATGTCTCCAGGAAAGTTTTTACCATCTGCATCTTGATGTCACAGCTCTAAATGGGGTATTTTAATCTAGTGTCATGTTCTTAGGCTGCAGAAAGAAGATTAGGACTCAGTGATGCATTTAATCCGGGTATTATAATGTGTTCGAGCCTGTTTAATACAACTGAGAATTAAGCACTATATGTTGTATTTTTAGCATTGAAATTCTAAAACACTAAATCACCTAGAATTGAATGTTAAATTATGGATACTGAAGTTTCAAGCAGAAATTGCTTAACATGAATGTTGTTACTAAAATCAATTAATATGAATGTTGACGTTAGTAACAACAATATTGTATGTAACAGAAATTATGGATTGTGAAAGAGGGTATGATGTTACCGAATAGGTTTGGTGACACAATGTTAGTAACAACAGTGTTATTAGTGGTGACAGTTCTTGGCCGTTAATTAGAGTGGCAATGGTTGTATATGTTAGCTGGTTTCTTGTAATTGGTAGTGCTAGAAGGGGAGTCAATAAGAGTTGGTAGGGGCTTGACGTAATAATGGTGGTGGCGTTCAAGCTTTTGATATAGTAATGATGGTTTTGGTCTGGTAGATGAGGTGGTGTTGTTAATGTCAACGGTAAGAGTTTGAGCAGTGATATTGGTGATGTTCGGTTTGTGTTTATTTTTTGTTGGTGGTAGAAATTTATCGAATTCAGCCTTCAGTATGATGGAGGTACTTCATGTTATAGGCAATTTCTTTTCACCATTGATGCTGAATCCTTTTGCATTATCAGAAGTGCTAAAAAAATTTCCAGAAACATTCAATATGGTACAAGACATGCTCAAAGTTTTTAGTAGGGCATTCAGGTGCTTAATTCCGGACTATTCAGATTCTATAGTGAAACAGAATCTTAGTATGGTACAGGAGAATCGTTGTTTCAATTGATAGCACTCTTGTGGCTTTTCTTTTCGTTTCATTTGTTGTCTTTTCTAATCTGTCATTGTCAAAATCATATGCTATACATTCATATCCACAGTAATTATTAAATGCCAAGTAGTCATGCATCCACAGTTATTCATATCCATTGTATGCACATCCTCATTCTTAGTTTTTCTATAGGGGCGATGAATCAGGGTCAGGTAGAGGAGGTTGCAGTGGATTTTTTCGTTGTTATAACACTAGACGTCGTAAAAGAGGAGAGGTAAAAAGTTATTACACCTTTATGTTCGTCTCAAAATTGGGAAAGTAGCTTGACTTCAGAGCAACTTCTAAAGATTTGTGCCTATAAACAGGTAAAAGGGACCCCTGTTCAACCACGCAAGGGTAGACGGTTTTCATTGTTTGGTGTGTGTGGCAAGTCAAGGAAGAAAGCAGAGAAGACAAGATAAAGAGAGGATTTAGGATTGGTGTTTTGGCTATACTGTTCCATTTCGTCACACATTTTCCTGTATTTATGTTCCCAGATGAGCCATTCTTCAAAGATGCAGTGATAGGGTGAAACAGATAATGCAAAGGTTTTTCCCTATTCTTTTTCAACTGATTTATCTGTGTCCATCCAATTTTTATTTGATCAATACAAACAAAATGGTAAAACCTTGAATGGATTCAAGATGCTTCTTTTCATAATTTATTTCACTGGTCTGTTGTTGAAGATTGTTGTGCCAAATTACAGGGGGAGTAAGTTTCATTCCTCAACTTAGATCGTACCCAACCTCGATCTTATTCATACACAGCACACAATAAAACATTAAAACCTCGACCATATTCTATGTCGAAGAATTTTGGGTGCAATGATTTGGTGAGGTCATGGACGGCGGTGCCGAGTTTTGGGCGGTGGATGGCGGAGCAGCACAAAAGCACAAGATAGAAGACTTGGGCTTCAAGATAGAGAGCCAGTGAGGTCTATGTGGTGTAAAAGGACAGGGGATTTGGCATGACTGCCTTGGTTGACGTGGAAAGTCAATTACTTGGAGTTTATTATTATTATTTTTGGCAAAATTGCTTGGAAACTTTGTTATGGGTGGAATGCTTGGTGTGCCTGGTAAAATTCCTCTTATTTACTGTGTCTCCACCCTGGTGATTTTGGACAGAGCCAGCTGATCATCTTTAGAATTTCTACCCATTCATCAGGAGGAGACTTCAATGAGTAAAATAAAAAATGTTCCGTTTCATATACTTTCCGCATAGATTTATGATTAACCCCAAGGAAAATTATTTCTGATAGCTTGGCTACATATACATAAATAGTTTAATACAGATGAATTTTTGTTTGCTTTTCCACATATGGACCTGAATTTTAGACACTTCTGGAGCTGGTGTATTATTTCTGAAATGAATAGTTGCATATCTCAGCAAGGGGAGTGTTGAATGAGTGCTACTTTGAAATATTTTCAAAGATCTTCGTAGGTGCATCAATGTGATTCGAAGACAAATGGCAAGAAGATCATCCTGAAGACTTTTTAGTGTCCATACTCAATATTCTTTCGGCGAGTAATAAATCATCAGGCGTTGTGATCTGCAAAAAATTTGTAGCGCAATAAAATGAGACTTCTTTCCCTTACAGATGAACTTCCAAATACAGTGAACAACTTCCAAATCAAAGCATGCGGTGCTGAGAGTATGATATTTCACTACCTTGATGTTGGTGTACGATCCTTCAGTGATGTACACAGGATGTGGAAGGTGCTCAACAATAGACACGTCATCAGTAACTTCAAGGCCTTCTCTGTTGAAATTACATTTTTAAGAAATGAGAAAGATAGAAATACTTATAGGTGTCCAACATTGTTTTTCATTTGAAATTGCCTGGCAAAACTCATACACAGTTTTGTCCCTCTTGATCAGTATTTCAAAGCATTATGAGCCAACTCTTTAGACTTTTTCCTTGGTTTTTTAAATAACAAAACAAGGATCAGGCTCTCAAGGGATAACTAACAGGATTCTGATTTATTCTCCTATTCAGCTCCTATTCAGTGCATTTATCATCATTAACTCATTTCCTAATCTTTTTATTTATTACAGCAGTTTGCATTTAACATTGTACGACAAAATCGACATGAATCCCTATGTACCTGTTAACAAGTTCGAAGCCCTTTTTGAGCAACTCAGGTTTGATGACCTCTGAGAATTGATAGACAGTAGCTATTAGAGTGTTCCAAAGTCATGAATTGAGAGATGTAAATGCTGGAAACATTAACCTGTGGTGTCTGCATTTCCCAAAGTGTTCTCCTGCCCAGAGTTCGGACTACAAAAGACTCATTGTTTGCCTGCATATGAATAGACAAATTTTTCAGTCACAAGTTCTATATGCAGGAATTCATGTTCTGCTGATATGGATTTAAGCAGGGACAAAAACTGCGGAAAGATGGGCTTTTGTATCGATTGCTCAAGTACCTCGAAGGATACATAACTGTTAATAAAACTAAAGTACAAGGATACATGAAAACTAGCAGCTAAATCATATCCTAATACACACACATGTTTCGCTGAAAGGGAAACAAGGAGAAGCGAAACCAAATACATCATATAAATTGGCTGTAGTTTAAGTATTCATCAACTGCAAGTAATATAAATCTGAAAGCAAGTCACTATGATTAATACGTACCTCTTTGATGGTCGCTTTTACTGGAACGCCAAGTACAGCTGCTCCATTTAACCAACCATCTTTAAGAACCTAAAAGCATTCAATGCTTGTTCTGATTATTCTCTTGAATAGTAATGGAAGAAATCTGACTTGACATAAACCAAAATAAAAAATAAAGAAACAAATTCCCAAAACCACACCAAAATAACTGAAACAACCACCCACCCATTCTGCACTTGGTGGAATTGTGCTTTTCCTTACCCTTACTTGAGGAAAAAGTTCCTACGTGATGTATTCCATATACATTCTTTTAACATATTGACTGGCAGCAAGGAAAGTTAAACAGAACCACTTATTTAGAGAGTTGACTTTACATGCTAACAAATGGTTTCACAAATTTCTAGGTCATTTGGCAGCACTTCTTAAGACCTTCTGAGATCTTCTTGGAAAAGCTTCATCCAATAACACAAAGTGGAATCTTCAATCAAAATAGTCTCACAACCCCTACATAATATAGTTTGCATTTTATTCAAGAACTGGCCAGTCAGCTACACATCATTGGCCTTGTGATAGTGTCCAATACTTTTTTTTTTTTTTTTTTTTGGGGGGGGGGGGGTGTATTTGTAAGATACCCAAGATTGCTTTATCATCTACTATTCTTCTTTAGTTTGCCAACAATTAATATACTTAGGGTTAAATACTATTTACTCCTTGAACTTTCAGGGAAAAAACAGTTCAGTCCCTGCCTTTTCAATTTCACACGTTTACTCCCTCATCTCTCAATTTTGAATCAATAGGTCCATTCCGTCAAAAAACTCTATTAAAATGTCTATTATACCCTCAATTCATCTTTTTTCTTTTTCTTAATTTTTTTTTTTGTCTTTTTTTTTTCCTTTTATGTTTATGTCTTCTTCTTCCACCTCTCTTCTCCTTCAACATCAAAATTTCTAAAGAGACCAAATCAATCCGAAACACAAAATCTGCTCAATCAAAAAAAGGAAAAAAAAAACAAAACAAAAGAGAAAAAAATCTTTTCAAAAAAAATTAATTAATTAATTAAAAAATTTGAGGGTAGAATAGACATTTTTGGTCGGAGAATAACAAATTGGACCTATTGGTCCAAAATTGAAAGATGAGGGAGTAAATGTGTGAAATTGAAAAGGCAGGGACTGAACTATTTTTTCCTGAAAGTTCAGGGAGTAAACAGTATTTAACCCATATACTTAAATAGAAGAGCAGTAGATGCATCTTAATGGCAAAATTTTCATTAAGTTCCATCATTTGTAGGATATACACCACCTCAAGGGATGACGAAGTTGATTTGGATAATTCTTAGGGCTAAATTCTTACAAATTTTCATTGTCTTTGTCGTGGTTGTAGGTTATTTATATTACTATATTATTGAAAAATGTCATTCCACTTTTCCCTTTACGAGAGTTTCTTTTCAAGCAATTGTAAACATGCCTAGTTCTATGCATTCCCATGAAAATTGGTTTCTTTGCATGAAAATGTTCAGTCCAACACTAGGGATGCGTACGGATTACCTCTGGACAGCAATTTCTTTACATAAGAAGCAGCATTGCTCTATACCTAAGCCACAATGCATAATGATACTAAAGACATGGTGATCTATTAATATGTAATGTCAAAACAGAATACAAGTAAAGAAATTCTGACCTCAACATCTCCTGATGATACCAGCGGTCTTGCAGAATCATGGATGCAAACAAGCTCAGAGGTCAAATCAATAGCCTGTACACAGCAGTTGCATCCGATGATAAGTTATGGAATCGTACTCACACATCCTCATTTTACAATAGTACAATTGGCGAAAAAATCACCAACTGAAGATACTAATTGTTTTCCAAAAAGTAAATTAATAACTTCATTTGACTTGTAATTTGAAAGCTATTGCAACTGACTTTGAGATAAAGCAGAATGAAGACTTCACACTGATGTGGTAAGTAGGTAGATTCAATACTAGGCTACAACTGAGAGACCTTTCCCAAGAAAACAAAACAAAGAGACTTGTTCAGGATCAGGGAGGCTTTTGTTTCTTGAAGCATGGAAAACACAATGATGTGCATGCACCTGGAGTCCACTGTAAACAGAATCTTGTCTTTCTTTCCCAGGCAACATGAATTTAAGTTCCGTGTGGATCTTATGCTTGGAGTCTGAGAACATGACCGAAACCAAATCAGAATAAATGTGTCCTACAGCACTACTCCCAAAAGACAAACATGTGAAAGAGGCAAATGCGCTTTACAAGGAGAGGAAGAGAGGAATGGAACCTTCAAAAACATCCCTGTAGGAGGGATCACAAACCACAATGATTTCCTTCACTTGCGGCATGCGCGAGAAAGTATAGAAGCTGCACGGAGTTGGCAAATATTCATTCAGAAGAGCACAAACTTTGCATACAGATAAAAAAAGGAAATATGACTGGAAAAGCAAGTCATATTTCACCATATTGACAGACTCAAACAACCTTATCGGCCGGTAACTACACTAAAGGAGTCTCCGTAATTAGGTTCTAAAACTACAACTTCACGCAGCATTGTTTGAAGTAAAAAAAAAAAAAAAATCACAGAATCCATGAGCTCAATATAAAAGCATTGATTTGGTTGAATAAGTTACCTGTACAATGCAATTGGCTGGCACAAACACAAACCTAGCATCACGCTCCAAAAATATTATTACTTGATAGATGAAAATGGAGACAATAATAATATCGAAGAGAACTTACACCCATCCTTTTACCCTTCCCCCCAGCCAAAAGAATCACTGACACGCTTTTCTCTTTCACTACTACTACAGACTCCTCCGGTTTCTGCATTATCCATTTTTGTTTGTTTGTTTCAGAATAACAAATTGACATGACCGACGAATTGAACGAAGAAGAAGAAGTGCCATATACTTTGCATCTTCCTGGGCAAGTTTTGCAGAGAAACAAGTGAAGTTGGAGGTTGCAATTCTAGCCTTACGATGCTTGTCCCTGAAATTGAATTGATGACCTGAAAGGCATTTAAGTGTGAGATAATAGTAACAGAGGGTGTTGGCGTGAGTCATACTTACCTTATTTATGTAGATATTCTGTAATATTCTGTGATATGTAATATTATGTAATATCTGTAGTATTATTAGGTTTACTACTTACCTTAGGAGTAGTACTTGTCTTATCAGAATTTGTATATAATTCCTTCTTGTAAGGTGAATGAAATATCTGAGAGTTATTCAGTCAAAATTATCTCTTGTTCTTCGTTATATTTGACTTGGTATCAGAGCGGAGATCTGATCCTGGACTCTGACTCATTGTTCTTTGATCCTTGACCCTTGTTCTTTGTGCTTGAATTTGTTCCTTGTCCTTTGATCCTTTCATCACCGTTGCCTTCTTAAAATTCCAAGTAGTTTGTTGTTTTTTGTTTCCTTCCGCTGCGTATTCACCATGGTGAAAGATCAAGACGTTTCTCCCAGGTTCTCCTCAAATCTGACTTGCAACTACTGCAAGAATCCAGGCCACATCAAAGCAAGTTGTTACAGGTTGGTTGGTTTTCCAGCAGGCTACTTTGATAGGCCCCGACGTCAGGACAACAAACCCAAGGGAAAGGCTGTTGTTCATCTTGTTCAAGACCAAGATTACTCTGCGGTGACAAAACCAGATCACACCAACTTTGCTGGTAAGGATACCGCATCCATAAGTCGTGGTGGTAATGGTAAGGTTGGAGCAACTTTAAAATTTTCTAGCTTTACTGGTGGCAATACTTGGATAATTGATTCTGGAGCATCTGACCATATGACCTATGATCGTAGTTTCTTTCTTTTTCTCAATCCACCATCTATTTCCTCTGTTGTCAATGCCAATGGTGATTCTTTTCCTGTTTTAGGAATAGGGTCTATTCGTCTCACCCCTTCTTTGACACTACATGATGTTCTTTATGTCCCTGATCTCTCTCATCATCTTATATCTGTGCCTCAACTTAATACTCAATCTCGGTGTTCTGTAACATTTTTTCCGTTGTATGTGATTTTTCAGGACCTCCTCACCAGGGAAATAATTGGCAGGGGTTATCTGAGGGGTCGACTATTTCATCTGGATTGCATGTTCGCCGGAGTGAAGCCGGAGAAGGCAGTCCAAGCAGCTTTGATTTCGACTGGGGTTACTAATCAAGTTGAAGAATTATGGCTATGGCATCGGAGATTGGGACATCCTTCCTTTAGTGTCATGAAGAAATCTATGCCATCCTTGTTTCTGGGTATTGATGAGTCTAAGTTGCACTGTGAGTCATGTGTCTTAGCTAAAAGTCATCGTACTACTTATCCTTTGAGTACTACTAGGAGTTCTTTTCCTTTTGAGCTTATTCATTCTGATGTCTGGGGACCTTCCCGTGAGTCAACCTTGTCTGGAAAACATTGGTTTGTTTTGTTTATTGATGATTATACCCGTCTTACTTGGGTCGCTTTATTGAAACACAAATATGAAGTCTTCTCTGCTTTCCAAGAATTTTTTGCTCTTGTTCAAAATCAATTTGGAGCCAATATTAAAGTCTTTCGTTTGATAATGGGGGGGAGTTTGTCAATTCTCAGTTTCACCAATTCTTTCATTCTCATGGGATCATTCATCAAACTACTTGCCCTCAAACCCCTGAACAAAATGGGGTGTCAGAAAGAAAGAATCGTCATGTTCTTGACATAGCCCGGTCTCTTCTATTTAGTGCTCATATGCCTAAGTATCTTTGGGGAGATGCAATTCTCACTGCTGTCATCTCATTAATAGGCTACCTTCCTCTGTTCTCAATGGTCAAACCCCCTATGCTGCCCTTTCAAATCATGTGTCTGTCCCTTCGTTTTCTAATCTCCCTGCTCGTGTCTTTGGGTGTGTTGTGTTCGTCCATGTTCCTAAGAATCAAAGGTCCAAACTCGATGCCAGGGCATTAAAATGTGTTTTTGTGGGCTATGGTGTTAATCAGAAGGGCTACAAGTGTTTTCATCCCCCTACACAGAAAGTTTTTGTTACCATGGATGTCACCTTTTATGAGGATGCCTGTTACTTTTCTCCCATCAATCCTTCACTTCAGGGGGAGAAACACACTTTTTTGGAAGAGAAGTCTTGTGGGATTGAAATTCAGCCCACTGAAGCCAACGTCACTCCTGCTGAAACGGAAAAGGCAATTGCCGAACAGTGCATTGCAAGTTCCGAAACAGAAACAGCAATTGCCGAACAGTACATTGCAAGTTCCGAAACAGAAACAGCAATTGCCGAACAGTGCATTGCAAGTTCCGAAACAGAAACAGCAATTGCTGAATCGTCTACCCTTGGCCATGCAACTGCCGAACAGAGCATTGCGAGTTCCGAAATAGAAAAGACAATTTCCGAATCATCTACCCTCCGAGAAGGCCGAGCTCCTCCACCCCTCTTAGATACAGATAACCCTTGTCAACCAATCCCTGAGGAGCGTCCCAATCTTGAGGTTAGTGGTGTTTCTTCTAACTCTGATATTGGTGATAGTGTGCATGTTTTGCCTCCTAGGTCCACCCGTGGTAAACCACCTCGTCAATATGAACCAAGTTTAGATGTTAAGTCTAAGTATGCCATAGCTAACTTTGTATCCACCCACCGGTATCCAAATCCCATGCTTCTTTTGTGAATCAAATATCCTCTGTATGTGTTCCCAGTAAAGTGCAGGATGCTCTCAAGGATCCCAAATGGTCTCAAGCAATGAATGAAGAGATGGAGGCATTGGAGAAGAATAATACTTGGGAGTTGGTGCCACCTCCACAAGGAAAGAGAGTTGTTGGATGTAGATGGGTGTACACTATCAAACACAATGCAGATGGTTCAGTGAACAGGTATAAAGCAAGACTTGTTGCAAAGGGATACACTCAAACATATGGCGTGGATTATGAGGAGACCTTTGCTCCAGTAGCAAAGATTAATACTGTTCGAGTGTTGATGTCTCTAGCAGCTAATCTAAATTGGCCCTTGCAACAGTTTGATGTGAAGAATGCCTTTTTACATGGAGAGCTATCTGAAGAAGTCTATATGGATCTACCACCAGGATATGAGGCAAGCACAGGATGTAGATTTGTCTGTAAGTTAAATAAGTCCTTGTATGGACTCAAACAATCACCACGAGCTTGGTTTGGAAGATTCTCTCAAGCTATGCGTCGTTTTGGGTACAAGCAGAGCAACTCTGACCATACATTGTTTCTGAAACGCTGTGAAGGTAAATTAACTGCCTTGATTATTTATGTTGATGATATGATAATTACTGGTGATAATTCAGAGGAGGTTGAAAGATTAAAAGATCTGCTTGCATCAGAGTTTGAGATGAAAGATCTTGGTTCTCTTAAATATTTTTTGGGGATTGAGGTCGCCAGGGGGAGTTCAGGAATTTTCTTGTGCCAGAGAAAAATGTGCTTGATTTGTTGACAGAGACAGGAATGCTAGGGTGTAGACCTGCTGATACTCCTATTGAGCAAATCATAAACTGGCTGAGTACCCTAATCAAACTCTTACAGAGAAGGCTCGCTATCAGAGGTTAGTTGGTAGATTAATCTATCTCTCACATACTCGGCCAGACATTGCATATGCAGTTAGTGTTGTGAGTCAATTCATGCATAATCCAAGTGAAACTCATATGGAAGCTGTGATCCGTATTCTGAGGTATTTAAAGTCTGCACCTGGAAAAGGCTTGATGTTTTCAAAGCATAGTCATCTGGATATTAGTGGTTATACAGATGCAGACTGGGCAGGTTGTGTTACGGATAGAAAATCCACTTCTGGTTACTTCACTTTTGTAGGTGGTAATCTTGTTACTTGGAGAAGTAAGAAACAAAAGGTTGTGGCCAGGTCAAGTGCTGAAGCAGAGTATAGAGGTATGGCTCATGGAGTTTGTGAATTACTTTGGTTGAGAAATTTACTTCGTGATTTGGGATTTAAACCCAAACGAGCCATGAATTTGTATTGTGATAACAAGGCAGCGGTGGATATTGCTCACAACCCAGTTCAACATGACAGAACTAAGCATGTTGAGGTTGACAGACATTTCATTAAAGAGAAGCTCGATGCTAAGCTTATCTCTTTTCCTTTTGTCCACTCAGAAGAACAATTAGCTGATGTTCTCACAAAAGCAGTATCGAGTAAGGCATTTCATGACTCACTTAACAAGTTGGGCATTCGTGATCTGTATGCGCCAACTTGAGGGGGAGTGTTGGCGTGAGTCATACTTACCTTATTTATGTAGATATTCTGTAATATTCTGTGATATGTAATATTATGTAATATCTGTAGTATTATTAGGTTTACTACTTACCTTAGGAGTAGTACTTGTCTTATAAGAATTTGTATATAATTCCTTCTTGTAAGGTGAATGAAATATCTGAGAGTTATTCAGTCAAAATTATCTCTTGTTCTTCGTTATATTTGACTGAGGGTTGAACAGAAAATTGAGAAATAGAGGAGGCGGGAGCTTGCCTGCAAATCTTAGGTTGGAGTGTGAGATTGGCGAAACTCGAAGGTTGTAGAAGAAGAAAAATAAGAAGAAGGAGAAGAAGAAGAGAGGATTGAAGTCAAGTCCATGAACCAAGAGCCCCATCAGCAGCGGGAGAGGATCCTCTCCTGAGCTAAGTTTTCACCTGACCTACCTGAGCTTCAAAGGAGATGGCGACACGTGGATATTATTAGATCCAATGGTCTGCAGCAGACTTAGCTTTTCTCTTTCTATTTTTCCTCCCTCTCTCTACAGTACTTCTCTTCCTCAGTCTGTGCAGAAGAAGTTGGGCACGATGCCGGCCATGATCTCTCTTCGCATTTTCCTGATCTTTTTGACTTCTGAAAGTGCAGCTCAGCAAAGGGGACTAGGAGATGGGGAATCTATTTAGGCTCTCTCTCTCTCTCTAATTCAAAGAGAGAAACTAATTCAATTTGTTGATTGGAGAAAGCAGCGATTGTTGGTATTCGAATGAGGAAAAAAAAATAAACTGGGTTTAAATTGAATAAATCTGAAATTAGCAATATTAATTACCAAAATAAACCCACTATATCATTCTTTTCAATCTTATCATTTTCTCTGAAACCTCATTTCAATTCTTATCACTCGTCTTCTTTTTTCCATCCTTTCCACTCCTGACCTTAAATCTTTCATTTTTTTTTGTTTTCCGTCTTTTTGTTTTGTTATTAAGTGAATCTATTCATGGAAGCTAAAAGAATTTGTCCACGACTATCAAGTGTATCCTCTCCACTTCTCTAGTCTTGGATTTGAATGGAAATGCAACAGTATAGAATCGGAAGAGAGAGAGAGAGAGAGAAGAAAAGAATACTTCAATTCAGGGTTAATTCGATTAATCTATTCATCCCACAATGGGGATATATATATACAAATACAAAGGAGTAGTCTAACTCTAATAGGAAACAATCTTTCCATAATTACAGGATATTCTAATTAAATAAAATCCTAATTACATACAGATTTACAGCGATTCTACACTCCCCCTCAATTTGGTGCATAGATGTCAATCATGCCCAACTTGTCAACCGAGCTGTCAAATACCTTCCTGGACACTCCTTTAGTAAGAACATCAGCTAATTGCTCCTCTGAGTTTACAAATGGAAAGCGAATAACCTTTCTGTCAAGATTTTCTTTAATAAAATGACGGTCAACCTCCACATGCTTTGTTCTATCATGCTGAACTGGATTATGTGCAATCTCAATGGCAGCTGTATTATCACAATGCAAATCCATAGGCTTTTTAAGCTTGTAACCCAGGTCCTTCAAGACATTACGAATCCACAATATTTCACATACTCCATGTGCCATACCTCGGAACTCAGCTTCTGCACTTGATCTGGCAACGACTTTTTGCTTTTTGCTACGCCAAGTGACAAGGTTCCCTCCAACAAAAGTGAAGTACCCAGATGTAGAACGTCTGTCCGTTTTATCACCAGCCCAATCTGCATCTGTGTACCCAACAACTTCCAATTCATCTTTTTTCTGAAACAGTAACCCTTTACCTGGCGCCCTCTTCAAGTACCTCAAAATACGAAAAACTGCATCCATATGCTCTTCACTAGGACAATGCATAAATTGACTAACAACACTCACAGCATAAGCAATATCAGGTCTAATATGTGAAAGATAAATCAACCTTCCTACAAGACGTTGATACCTCCTTTTATCAGTTGGCACTTGATCAGGATAGATAGCAAGTCCGTGATTCATCTCAATGGGTGTCTCGATGGGTCGGCAGTCCAGCATCCCCGTTTCAGCAAGTAAATCAAGAACATATTTCCTCTGTGAAAGTGAAATCCCCTTCTTAGACCTTGCAACTTCAATACCCAAAAAATACTTTAGTTGTCCCAGATCCTTCATTTCAAACTCCTTTGACAAATACTTTTGCAATTCATTTATCTCCTTCAGATCATCTCCTGTAACAATCATGTCATCAACATACACAATAAGAGCTGTAATCTTACCATTCTTGCGCTTGATGAACAAGGTATGGTCAGAATTGCTCTGTCTATATCCAAAGGCTTTCATGGACTTTGAAAATCTTCCAAACCAAGCTCTTGGAGACTGTTTTAGGCCATACAAAGACTTCTTCAATTTACACACCTTGCCAACATCACTTGGGTAATTCTTAACACCTGGGGGCATATCCATGTACACTTCTTCCTCCAAATTCCCATTAAGAAACGCATTCTTCACATCAAACTGGTGCAAGGGCCAATCTTTGTTTGCTGCAAGTGAGATTAGAATCCGGACAGTATTAATCTTTGCCACAGGTGCAAAAGTCTCCTCATAATCAATCCCATAGCGTTGTGTATAGCCTTTGGCAACCAACCTCGCTTTGTATCTATTAATAGTTCCATCTGCATTAAGCTTCACAGTAAATACCCAACGACATCCTACAGTCTTCTTTCCAACTGGCATAGGTACTAGCTCCCATGTTGCATTTTTCTGAAGAGCTTCCAATTCTTCATTCATCGCCTTGGTCCATTTTGGATTCGTCAATGCATCCTGCACGTTACTAGGAATAGATACAGTAGATAATTGATCAACAACAAGTGCATGTGACCCAGAAATCCTATGGTTAGACATAAAATTAGCTATAGGGTATTTAGCTTTGGCTTTGATATCTGGTTCATATTGTTTCTTAGGAATTCCCTTGGTAACCCTTTGTGATTTCCTAGGTTCGACACTTTCTAACCCAGAAGACTCATTAAAGTTTAGAGGTACCTGAGGTGGATCATTCTGACTGGGATCTTCAGTTGGTGAGGCAGAAGGGGGTATATCTTGTGTGTGAGCTTCAGATACGTCTTGATTTTGTTTCAAATTATCCAGAAAGGTCGTCTCTTCTGTCTCAGAATTCACAACGCTCTGTTCGGCAGTTTCAGCAGTTGCATTCTCTATTTCGGAATTCACAACACTCTGTTCGGCAGTCGCATTCCTTGTTTCGGAATTCACAACACTCCGTTCGGCAGTCGCATTTTCTGTTTCGGAATTTACAACACTCTGTTCGGCAGTCGCATTTTCTGTTTCAGAATTTACAACACTCTGTTCGGCAGTCGCATTCCTCTGTTCGGCAATCGCATTTTCTGTTTCGGAATTTCTACCTTCAAATCGTTCCTCCAAATCTTCCAAGTCTTCAAAGACATCAGAATCAATAATAGAACAAGGATTCCCTTCATAACCTCTCTCCCCCTGAAGGGAAGACTGAGAAGTTCCTCCTGAGAAATATGGCTCTGATTCACGGAATGAGACATCAAGAGATATATGTATAGTGCCAGTAAGAGGATCATAACATCGATAACCCTTCTGGAAGTCAGCATAACCAACAAATATACACTTACGGGCACGGGGATCAAGCTTGCTACGTTGAGGCTTGGGAATATGAACATAAGTTGTGCACCCAAACACCCGGGGCTCCAAATTAGGCATAGAAGGGATGGTCAAAAGTGTATGAAGCTTCTGATGAGGATTCTGAAACTCAATCACACGGGAAGGAGTACGGTTGATAAGATATGCTGCTGATTTCACTGCTTCGCCCCAATAGGACCGAGGTACATTCATGCCAAACAAGGAAGCACGAACAACTTCCATCAATTGTCTGTTCTTCCGTTCTGCTAAACCATTCTGTTGAGGAGTATAAGAATTGGAGGTTTGATGACGAATTCCATGTGACCGGCAAAACTCAATCATAGGGCCATTCACAAACTCTCCACCATTGTCAGACTGAAACACTCTGATGGATTGTTGATACTGAGTTGCCACCATTTTGTGAAATTCGGTAAACATTCCAAATACATCACTCTTATTCTTCAGTAATGACACCCATGTCATGCGAGTGCAATCATCAATAAATGTTACAAAATACCGAGCTCCAGAAAGAGAAGGAATTTTCGCAGGACCCCAGACATCGGAGTGAATCTTCATATAAGGAACAAGACTTTTATTAAGACTTGGTGAATATGAAATACGGTGACTCTTGGCCAGTTCACAGATGTCACAGTGGAAATCCAAATCACTAACAAGTGAAAACAATTGAGGTTGCAGCTTCTTAAGATAACGAAAGGATAGATGACCTAAACGGCGATGCCATAACCATACAGCTTCCTTCGCATTCTCTACCCCGTTGATCTGATTAGCTTGTCCCAAAAGATGCTTCTGTTTCTTTCCAGTCTCTGTCAGATCCAGATAGTATAATTTCCCCCTTCTAACACCATAACCAAGAATCCATCGAGTCAGAATGTCCTGAAACACACAGAAAGACGGATAGAAGGTCACAATACATGCAAGAGCTAAAATAACTTGACTAACAGACAGGAGATTATAAGCTAGTGATGGAACAACTAAGACAGATTCAAGGGTTAAGGTATCAGATAAAGCAATAGAACCTTCTCCGGTGACCGGAGTTGGAGTACCATCAGCAGTAGAGACAATATTTTGAGAAGAACGTCTAAGGTTTTTCACAAGACTAGGGTCATTGGTCATATGATCAGATGCACCTGTATCAATTATCTATGTATTATTCAAAGTAGCCTTACCCTTCATATCTGACTGCGCTACATTAGCGGAGGCATTGTCAAGATGCTCTTCCTCTGTAGTAGCAATAGCCGCCTTGCCCGGATTCTTTCGCGGTTTCCTGGTGAAGTCCCACCAATCAGGGTAGCCAATCACTTCATAGCACCGCTCCTTGGTATGACCTACTTCCCCACAGACAACACATTTTTTGTTTGCGTATGGGTTTGGTTTGTCATGAGGACGGCGTGGAGAAGGACCTGAGAAGCCTGGAAGAGGACCTGGTCGGCGTTGAACGGCCATTGAGGAATTTGGGGTTTTTTTTTTTTTTTTTTTTTTTTTTTCAGGTTTGGTTTTTCTAGGGTTTCAAAAATTCAGGGATGGCTTGATTTTAATGGTGGTGGTACGCAGCGGTTTGTGGTGTGCTTTGGGATTCAGGATTCAGGATTGTTAACGTTAGTGATCCGTTAGATCTCTAGTTAGCTTTTAGAGAGAGAGAGAGAGAGAACGACACAAGATGTATAGTGGTTCACCTCCCGCCTTAGCGGGAGACTACGTCCACTTGAATGTTGTACTAGTGTGTTGAGACTTGCGGCCCAAGTGCATTACAAAGTGTGTAATGGGATTGGATGGAATGAATGAATTGTGTTTAAGTGGGAGGAGGCATTCCTTTTATAGGTGAAGGAATGCCTCTCCTTTACATTTTCTTAGATGTGGGACAAGAACCCACTATTCTAGTCTAGAGAAGCATATTGTGGAGGCCACTTGGCAAGGCCGGAAAGGTGGCTTTCCGGCGACGGATTTGCGACTTCCGGATACCGTAGCGTAGCTTGAACATAGGACTACGAGATGCAAGTAGCGGTTGGGCCTCACCATGGCTTGTGGGTGTCCAAAAGAGCGTGTTACTTAAGCTTGGTGAGATAGCAAACTAGTCTCACTAGTAGAGGTATCTACAAGTCCCCGAAGTCCCCAAGTAAGAGGAGCTTCTTGGTTGGGGAGTTATACACATGATGTCACCAAGCATAAGTAACCGGGCTGTACGGAGCCCCTACAAGTCCCGAACTCCGTAAGCAAGAAGGGACTCATAAACCTGCACAACAAAGACAAAAAACAGGCATATGTAGAATGCTCGTTGCATTGGGCAACAAATGTGAGTTGCATTGATATGCGTTGGCATATATGAGCGTAATAGTGCGCATATGGTCGTGTGAGAAAATGAATTGCATATGATAAATGCGTGACGCGCGCAAGGAGACGAACGAGGTCGATTTTGACGGGGTTATGCTCGCGAGATGCAAGTTGCATGAGCTCCGCGGAGGTATGCATTTGTAACTCATGAACGATGATCGCGAGTACGGTTGTGTTTGTTTGGTTGTCTCTCGTATTAATGGAACGTGAAAAGAATTCGATTTGTCACAAGCGACAAATGGTAGAAGAATTCAATGTTCTATTAACGTGTGGTGTGTCGAGTAGACATGAGTGTAAAGCTCGAGGATTGCCGGGCAGGAATGAGCGAAACACTCGGGGTGCCGGGAAGGCATGAGCGGGAAGCTCGTAAGCGGAAGCTCAAGGGTTGCCGGGAAGGCATGAGTGGGAAGCTCGAGGTGCCGGGAAGGCGTGAGCGGAAAGCTCGTGAGCGAAAGCTCAAGGGTTGCCGGGAAGGCATGAACGGGAAGCTCGGGGTGCCGGGAAGGTGTGAGCGAAAGCTCAAGGGTTGCCGGGAAGGCATGAGCGGGAAGGCTCGTGAGCGGAAGCTCAAGGGTTGCCGGGAAGGCATAAGCGGGAAGCTCGGGTGCCGGGAAGGCGTGAGAGGAAAGCTCGTGAGCGGAAGCTCAAGGGTTGCCGGGAAGGCATGAGCGGGAGGCTCGGGGTTCCGGGAAGGCGTGAGCGGGAAGGCGTGAGCGGGAAGCTCGTGAGCGGAAGCTCAAGGGTTGCCGGGAAGGCATGAGCGGGAAGCTCGGGGTGCCGGGAAGGCGTGAGAGGAAGCTCAAGGGTTGCCGAGAGGCATGAGCGGGAAGCTCGGGGTGCCGGGAAGGCTTGAGAGGAAAGCTCGTGAGCGGAAGCTCAAGGGTTGCCGGGAGGCATGAGAGGGAAGCTCGGGGTGCCGGGAAGGCGTGAGCGGAAGCTCGGGGTGCCGGGAAGGCGTGAGTAGAAAGCTCGTGAGCGGAAGCTCAAGGGGGTGCCGCGAAGGCATGTGCGGTAAGCTCGTGAGCGGAAGCTCGTGGTGCAGCGAGGGCGTGAGCGGTAGCTCGGGGTGCCGCGTAGGCATGAGCGTGAGATCTCGTGGATGCCGCTGAGGTGAGCATGAAAGTTCGGCGGTGCCCGCTGATAGGAGCATTTTAATGCGGTATTTAATAGTTAATTCCTCACATTTTGCTTAGTTAATTCCTTAACGAATCGATTTTTAACTCAATTTCTATTTTTTAGGTACATTGGAGTAGATGATGATGAAATGAGCTGTTTGACCCTAAAATGAGCATTTTGGCCTGAGAAAGCGTGTCTTGGATAAATTGAGCCAATAAGAAAGCGAGCTAGACAAGAAATGAGGAGTGGCAGACTAACCATCCGAACTTCAAATGAGTTGAAACTTTCCAGATTCATTCTAGAAAGCCCAAGGATCATTTCTTATGAAGAGTGCCAGAGCAAACTATGAGTGGAAGGCCTTCAAACAATCAGCCCAATTTTCTACAGAAGCAAAACTGGAAAACTGGACCTGTAAGAGGTCCAGCAGCATTTCCGGCCCAACCACATGGCAATACATTCTGAAATTTTACCACAGTAATCTACATTCATGGGGGAATATTTGTTATGAAGAAGTCTTGGGCAGAATCTAAACTTTCGGTGGAGATAAAATTGAAGTAAATGAGTAGGAAATCCATCATCATCATCACCCAAAAACATTCCATGTTTTAGGGTGTAATCATCATGTTTTCTCCATCATTTCTCACACTAATCCACCATCATCATCACCCAAAAACATTCCATGTTTTAGGGTGTAATCATCATGTTTTCTCCATCATTTCTCACACTAATCCACCACCATCATCACCCAAAAACATTCCATGTTTTAGGGTGTAATCATCATTTCTCTTTCTTTTCCATATTCTACAAATCACTTTCATACTCCACTTTCATTATTTTTCTTCCACTCATCATTTCACTCTTCTTTTTCTTCCCTATATAAACACATTCTCCTCTCATTCTAAAACAATTCCTTCATCCATCTCATCTTCTTTGTCTCTCCATTTCCTTTCCATTTTCCTTCTCCATTCTCTAGTTGCAAAGTTCTGCGTTTTCAAGCAAGGAGAGGAAGAAGAAGAAGGAGCCGTGAAGATCATATCCTCCATCATCCACCTTGAAGGCTTGCTTCCAAGATTCAAGATCCAACCATCTAGCTCTCCATCTCCATCTCCCCTCACGGTGTAATTCATTCTTTTTCCTTGTAATGATCTTTTGTTTTTCTTGTTTGATTTCGTATGAACTTGTTTCTAGTTAACCTAACGTTTAGGGCAAAGTTTAAAGCCCGTTTATATGTTTTGAGATAAAGTTGTGATTTCTATATGTTGATTTTTATGTTGCTTATGTGGGTTTGTTTAATTAAATTTGCATGATAGAAAACTTTTGTATTTTAATCTTATGTGGTTGCAAACACTTAGGGTTTTGATATAATTGGTGCTAGGTTTAAGAACATGAAATCGACTTTTCGTTTTGTGTAAACTTGAATCAAAGTAGTAAAGGTTTTGTGCAAAGACCGAATTTAATTAAAGAGGATTGCAATTAGGTGGACTTTTCCATACTAAGTTGTACACTTGAGTTGATAGCCTTTCTCTATGTCTAATGCGTTGAACATGTCATGATTGACTAGCTTTCTAGGGCTTGATTGCATGTTTGATAGGATTAATCTAGGTGCTTTCGCTTAGGTTAATTAGCATTGAAAAGTAAACTATGGGAAATCATTTGCTTTCGAATGTTTCACATGATCAACTCCTCTCTCATGACATTTAAAATCAACTATAGGAATTGTAATTGGATTTCTTACATATGGATGTGGTTTTGATCTTTGTTCCTTGCGATTCACCCATGTATATATGTTTTTACATTTTCTTTATTTTATTTATCTTAATTTTCAATTCTATAAATCTTAAACCCCCCCCTTATTTGTGTTTACTTGTATATATTTATTCTTTATTTTATTTTTGTAAATAATACTTTATTATTTTAATTCTTTATTTGTTTATACAATTGTATATATTTATATTCTTTATTTTATTTTTGTAAATAATACTTTTCTTTATTTGTTTCACAATTACAAGTGTACCCTCAATCCCCGGAATAGAACGATCCCTATTTGCTTATACTACTAACGATATTTTCAGGGTTAAATTATGCGCTCCCAAAAGCGGCATCAATTTTTGGCGCCGTTGCCGGGGATTGAAAAATCACTTGCTAAATTGTGTCATTTATTGTATATATTTGTTGTATATAAAAACTTAGTTTAAATTAACTAGGATATTATTTATATTATTGAACACGAATTTTAATTGTAGGTTGTAAATTGAGAGGAATAGGTGAAGTCTCTTTTGTTAATATTGGCCTAAACCCCTTACTGGTACCTAGCTCAGGTCCCTTAAGGTTGAGGGCGGCCTTTATTAACACTTGTTGAACTGTCTTCACACTTATGACCTTTCTCATCTTAGTAAGAAAGCCAATGTGAAATGGTGTCTAGGAAGGGGACAACGTTCATGACGAGTTTTTGAATCCAGAAGTGCTTGCAAATGGGCCTAAACCACTATGTGGGAGTAGCTCATGCCAAAATGGATTTTTCCTCTCATGTTCGTCCTCCCCCACCTGGCCATTTCAGTAAGGTTGCCCAAACGATTTGAAAGGGAGTTTGTGTCTAGGCGACTATACTTGGGCCGCACGTTCACTTGATTTACCGCTTGGAATTTGATTCGATATCAATAATGTTTATAATAAAAGAAATACTTGTGAATACTCTATACGTGTAAATTATTTTGTTGTTTCACACTTTAAACTTGTAAAAATACTTTTCACGTTTTGTACTCACTTGTGTACTTAACTTGTGTCCTATGTACAATATACTTGTTAATTATACTTGTAGTTTGTAATTAATAGTTATACTAGTTTTTATTTTGTATTTCTTTGTTAATTATATTTACTAACTTTATTTAATGTAGGTACCGTCTGGCTGCGAGACGTAAAATACAAGCGCTACTTGGGAGGCAACCCAATTCAGAATATAATCAGATTTGCTTTCTCTTTCCCTATTTCTTTTTATTTTTCAATTTTTCTCTATTGTTTTTATTTTAGGATTTGTTTTCGTAAATGTCTTCTATCTATGCTTACTTATTTCATTGCATGCTTTTAATTGATTACATTTGAGGATAATGCAATATTTAAGTGTGGGGGAAGGGATTTATATTTTTGTCTTTCATTTTGAGTCCAATATATATTTATATTTGTCTTTTATTTTTTGAGTCCTTTACATATAAAAAAAAAAAAAAAAAAAAAACTGCATTCATTCAGTCTTATTAAATTCAGCTATTTACAAAAAAAAAAAAAATTTAAAAAAATAATAATAATAATAAAAATACTCTATACTAAGCTATGTCTGCATTTCCGTAGGAGTTGAGGCTGAGCTCAAGGGAAGTGCGAGAGCCACCGCCATAACCGCTACCTCCCTCGGAAGTAGTCTTCATGTTGCCAAAGATGTCCTCACCATGCATGGGGAATAGTGGAAGGGTTTCAATCTCCTGGTGATCTCCTCCTCGTTGTTCCATGAAAGATTGTCCTCCTGTTGTGCCAAAGGAGGTAGTACTGGTATTAGTGTTGAAGGGTGAGGAGGAATATGGGTCAACACCATAGCCGACACGTGACCCAAAGTTTAGATCAATGGATCTACCATCATCAGTAGAACTAGTGGATCCAAAATTGAGATCGAGAGATCCACCAACCGGAACGTTCCGAAATTCCTTCAACTTCTGCCTCTCACGAGCCTTGAGGTTCTGGAACCAAAAGAAGACGTTCTTGTCCTCGATCTGCCCATACTGTTTTCAGATGAAGGCAGATCTCTTGAATCTGCTCTGGAGTTGGGTACTTAAAACCCTTATCATAGTAAAGGCCCTTGAGGATTCTTAGTTGAGGCGGTGTGGGAGCCCACCGGTTACTACTCCCGGCTGCTTGGATGCTTCCTCCCTCCTCGGTTGGTTGCTGGGCTTGTAATTCCATTTGTTGCTGGGTTTGTAACTCCACTAGTTGCAGAGTTCGTGGTTCCATGTTGATGAAGAAAGGATTTGAGTTTCGAAAGAAAGGCTGAAGGGTTGAGAGAGAAAGGCTGGAACTCGGAAGAATTTTCTTTTGGAGTGAACAGTCGCTCAGAATGCACCTATTTATAGAACGAGTAAGCAGATCTCCACCGTTGGATCGACGATCTCTGAGATTAAATCTACGCGTTAGATTAAAGTCACCCGAAAACACGGAAAAGCTGTTGGTGCGTGAAGGACACATGGGGGAATCAAACGAATCTCGAGGATCCGTGACAGATAAGCTACAGCCGAAAGCAGGTATGATTGCCGTAAATTAAGGAAAAGAAAGGATGCGTGGGGGAACCAAACGGTTCTCGAGGAGTTGTGACAGACAAGCTACAGCCGAAAGCAGACCTAATTGTCGTAAATCACGGAAAAGAAAGGAATATTTACGCGTGGGGGAGTTTTTCATGTGCATACGTGTTTCTTGGGCCGTGAACTGTCATAACTCTTCTCCTTCCCGGAGAAGCTTTGTTAAAACCCTGTGCTTGTTGAGATTTCTACCCTATTTTGTGCTTCATATATACATCCTTTTTTGTCTCCTCCAGATTTTACTAAGGTTTGTCTAAACGTGCAGTTTCAAATTCCTTCTACTTCCTCATGGCTCGAACCAAGGTTACCCCTCGCAGGGGCGTCAATCAACGCCGTGTTCTCTCTTTGGAAGAAGAAGGTCGTCAAGCGGCCACTAGAGCTGGGCTTACTCGTCCATGGGACCATCGTCCTATCCGTGAGCGTACCCGCAGTCCCCCTCCTCTGCCTCGTCGCTCTCCCAGACTGCATCCCGGAGAGTCTTCTTCCTCACCAGCTGCTCGTGCTCCTCGGCCTGTGGCCACCCTGGAAAGCTTGTCGGATTCGATTGATGATTTGCGTTCCTCTCTCCGCGATGGTAGTGGTGACAGATTGGAGAGTCAATTGCATGATCGATTACATCTCTGAGATGAACTGCTCTTTGATCCGCTGTCACACTGCAATAAACAAGCTTGCTCAGGAAGTCAATAACTTGCAGAGTTATCCTCCTGGGTTTCCTCGCAAGGACGCTACTGCATCACAACATGAGGACCCGCCTCCGAAGGCTGAAACCAGCAAGAGGGCTGCCACTCTCCCGCATACCGCTCCTCCAAAGGAGTAAATGGAGGTACAAGTCTAGGCTGAAAGACTTTAAACATTAAGCGCTGCATGAGAGGCAACCCATTTCAACTGTGGCTGTGGAGGAGACATCAAACGCAGATTTGCTTTCTTGAACTCTTCCTTCTATTTTATTTTCATGAATTTTAAAGTTGTTTTAGGTTTTGTTGTGTTAACTTTCTCTTCTATGCTTGATTTATGCTTTGCATGATTTATATTTGTTTATACATTGAGGACAATGCATGAATTAAGTATGGGGGAAGGGTTATTGCTTTATTGTGTTTTTAGTAGTTAGTATATAAAAAAAAAAAAAAAATAGTTGATGTTGGATTGTGTTTTTTGTGTTTTTAATTGATGTTGTGATACACTAAGGTATATTGGATTAAACATAGTCTTGAAAAAGGGTAGCTGTTTCAGTCCCATTGCACATCGAGACTCCCTGTTCCCGTACCTAAGTGTTGAAATTAAATTAAATTGTAAAAAAAAAAATGTTGGTTTTAGAGTGTTTTTGTGTGTTTGAGTCTTAGGATACTCCTAACGTCTAGGATGAACATGTCTCCGAATTCATGGCTGAAGGTTTTCACAATCGAAATAGGACTTAATTGAATTCTGTGGTTAATCGACATTGTGATGCTTGTATGAAGATTTGAGATAGGATTGTAACTTGGTTCATTAAGCATGCTAGGATTAAGTCTGAGTCATTTGACCCAAAGTGAGTTTTTGTGCTAAAATACTTTCTTTTCGAGTGCTTATTGATAATTCTAGAATTTCGTGGCTGTATTTGCAAAACCTCATCATTCTTTGGAAATCTAATGATCATGTGCCATAGATTTTAATGGACTAGAGAGTACTAGAACTCGGCTGTTGTGACTGTCAAAACTTGTATGCCATAATATGCACTGATCCTGGATAGGATAGAAGGCATTAGGGTAACCACCATAGCCAAACAAGCATGTATCCCCAATTGTGCCCGTCGTGGGACTCCTTAGAATGAACCCCTTTGAGCCTACGTTGAAAACCTCTGTTTCATCACCCTCACTACCCTACCATGAGCTTAGTACAGGATATCTCTACCCTTGTCTTAAGGACTTAGTAGAGCATGACATAGTATGTAGGGGTGACGATGAAAGACAAGTGTGGGGTGGGGAAAATCCAAGAAAAAAAAAAGAAGAAAAAAAGAAAAAATTTTGCCTTGAAAAAAAAAAAAAAAAAAAAAAAGAGGCAAAAGAGAAGAAAAATTGAAAAGAGAACTCTTGGGAAAATGTTGAAGTGTGGTTTTGGACTTGCAAATTTGTAGAAGGCTCAAAGTTGAAAATTATGCCTTTGTCCATTCCCATGTTGGTTAGAGTGAAGGTTTGGCCCAAAACAATGATATTTGGTCTACAAAAATGATGACATAAGGTGGTCCTTATATGCTCTGCTAGGTCCTTAGAGTTTTTTGTATCCTTAATCTTCATTTCGAAAACCCTAGCTTAGCCCCATTACAACCTGTTTTAAGTGCTGACTTGATCCTTGAGATGGGCAGTCTTTGGTTAGTGGAGTCAGTTACCCAGTCGAGCTTATGGTAGGTCCATTTGTGCACTTAGTCATTTCATGAGGTCTTTAAAAATTCTTCACAAAATGTGTTTATTGATGAAATATGCAAGCTGTTTGTTGCCTTACAATTTGTTCTCTTGCATATACTTGAGTGTGAAGCTTTTAAGCATAGCCATTTATGAGAGAAAAATCGAGAGTATGCCCTGTGAGTTTGGATTGGACTTGTTCGAAACATGCTATCATTCACTGTATAACTTAAGTTCTCCATATCTTGCTTAGTCATACGAATGTCAGAGGTTTATTAACCATGGAATTATCTTTGTGATTTTGATTAAGTGTTTAACGTGAAAGCCATGAGTTTGGAGTCTCTGAGACAACAGTTAGGAGCAATAGAGTCATTTACTTGCTTTTTGTCAAGTCTTTGTTCTGTTTTGGATTTTTTTTGTTTTGTTTTGCTAAGGGACTAGCAAAAGCTAAGTGTGGGGGAATTTGATAGGAGCATTTTAATGCGGTATTTAATAGTTAATTCCTCACATTTTGCTTAGTTAATTCCTTAACGAATCGATTTTTAACTCAATTTCTATTTTTTAGGTACATTGGAGTAGATGATGATGAAATGAGCTGTTTGGCCCTAAAATGAGCATTTTGGCCTGAGAAAGCGTGTCTTGGATAAATTGAGCCAATAAGAAAGCGAGCTAGACAAGAAATGAGGAGTGGCAGACTAACCATCCGAACTTCAAATGAGTTGAAACTTTCCAGATTCATTCTAGAAAGCCCGGATCATTTCTTATGAAGAGTGCCAGAGCAAACTATGAGTGGAAGGCCTTCAAACAATCAGCCCAATTTTCTACAGAAGCAAAACTGGAAAACTGGACCTGTAAGAGGTCCAGCAGCATTTCGGCCCAACCACATGGCAATACATTCTGAAATTTTACCACAGTAATCTACATTCATGGGGGAATATTTGTTATGAAGAAGTCTTGGGCAGAATCTAAACTTTCGGTGGAGATAAAATTGAAGTAAATGAGTAGGAAATCCATCATCATCATCACCCAAAAACATTCCATGTTTTGGGTGTAATCATCAGTTTTCTCCATCATTCTCACACTAATCCACCATCAGCATCACCCAAAAACATTCCATGTTTTAGGGTGTAATCATCATGTTTTCTCCATCATTTCTCACACTAATCCACCACCATCACCACCCAAAAACATTCCATGTTTTAGGGTGTAATCATCATTTCTCTTTCTTTTCCATTCTACAAATCACTTTCATACTCCACTTTCATTATTTTCTTCCACCTCATTTCACTCTTCTTTTCTTCCCTATATAAACACATTCTCCTCTCATTCTAAAACAATTCCTTCATCCATCTCATCTTCTTGGTCTCTCCATTTCCTTTCCATTTTCCTTCTCCATTCTCTAGTTGCAAAGTTCTGCGTTTTCAAGCAAGGAGAGGAAGAAGAAGGAGCGTGAAGATCATATCCTCCATCATCCCCTTGAAGGCTTGCTTCCAAGATTCAAGATCCAACCATCTAGCTCTCCATCTCCATCTCCCCTCACGGTGTAATTCATTCTTTTTCCTTGTAATGATCTTTTGTTTTTCTTGTTTGATTTCGTATGAACTTGTTTCTAGTTAACCTAACGTTTAGGGCAAAAATTGATGTCGCTTTTGAGAAGCGCACAATTTAACCCTGAAATATCGTTAGTAGTATAAGCAAATAGGGATCGTTCTATTCCGGGGATTGAGGGTACACCTGTCATTGTGAAACAAATAAAGAAAAGTATTATTTACAAAAATAAAATAAAGAATAAATATATACAAGTGAACACAAATAAGGGGGGGGGATTAGGATTCTTAAAATTAAAATTAAAATAAATAAAATAAAGAAAACGTAAAAACATATATACAAGGGTGGATCAAAAACACATCCATATGCAAGAAAGCCAATTACAATTCATATAGTTGATTTTAAATGTCATGAGAGAGAAGTTGATCATGTGAAACATTCGAAAGCAAATGATTTCCCATATTTTACTTTTCAATGCTAATTAACCTAAGCGAAAGCACCTAGATTAATCCTATCAAACATGCAATCAAGCCCTAGAAAGCTAGTCAATCATGACATGTTCAACGCATTAGACATAGAGAAAGGCTATCAATTCAAGTGTACAACTTAGTATGGAAAAGTCCACCTAATTGCAATCCTCTTTAATTAAATTCGGTCTTTGCACAAAACCTTTACTACTTTGATTCAAGTTTACACAAAACGAAAAGTCGATTTCATGTTCTTAAAGCTAGTACCAATTATATCAAAACCCTAAGTGTTTGCAACCACATAAGATTAAAATACAAAAGTTTTCTATCATGCAAATTTAATTAAACAAACCCACATAAGCAACATAAAAATCAACATACAGAAATCACAACTTTATCTCAAAACATATAAACGGGCTTTAAACTTTGCCCTTAACATTATTTGTTAACTAGAAACAAGTTCATATGAATTCAAACAAGGAAAACAAAAGATCATTACAAGGAAAAAGAATGAATTACACCGTGAGGGGAGATGGAGATGGAGAGCTTGAACGTTGGAATCTTGAATCTTGGAAGCAAGTCTTCAAGGTGGACGATGGAGGCTATGTCCTCACGGCTTCTTCTTCTTCTCTTTACTTGAAAATGAAAAACTAAGAACTAGAGAATGGAAAATGAAAATGGAAAGGAAATGGAGAGACAAAGAAGATGAGATGGATGAAGGAATGTTTGGGAAAATGGAAAGGAAATGGTGAGACAAGGAGATGAAATGGATGAAGGAATGTGTTAACTAAGGAAAATGGAGAGGAAATGGTGAGACAAGGAGATGAAATGGATGAAGGAATGTGTTAACTAAGGAAAATGGAGAGGAAATGGTGAGACAAGGAGATGAAATGGATGAAGGAATGTGTTTAGGAAAATGGAAAGGAAATGGAGAGACAAAGAAGATGGAATGGATGAAGGAATGTGTGGGAAAATGGAAAGGAAATGGAGAGACAAAGAAGATGAGATGGATGAAGGCGCGAGAGCTCGGCGGTGCCTTGAGGCATTAACGTGTAGCTCGAAGGTGATGCCCTGAGGCATGAGCATGACCGTGACTAATTATGCTGGGCTGTATGTACAAGTCCCCGAAGTCCCCAGTCAAGGAGGGTGTTCTTGCGGGTTGATACCAAAGCGTAGCTTTGTGCCGTATATCAAGCATAATTAGTGCGAGTGCGTCGTCCATCTAGAATTGTTGGAGCGAACGCTTTTGGACCTTTCAGGTGGGCCCCTGCTAGGCCCTGCGAGGAGTCCCCCGCTCCTGGCTATAGACCTCCGGATGGTCGGAAAATTGTTTGGTGAGGGGAGCTGCGCGGAGCAGAGGGTGTTGGGTAGCGAGCCCAATCTTTGGTACCCAAGCGTCGGGGTTAACTGCCGGATCAATGGCTGCCGTAGGCTGTGTTAACTAGTCCCTTGCTGTTTTCTCGAAGGAGAAACTTGACTGCAATGCCGCGTAGCGGTCATTGTCATTATGAGGCGTTGCCTTTCCGTCTGGCGGTTGGCTGAAAAATGATAAACACATAGAGCAAGTAATAAAATTTTGTTTGAGTGTCCCATACTTATTTAATTTTAAAATAGAAGCATGGCATATCTAGCATGTGAGGTCTAGAAAGTGTTGCCAAATCTACGAAATGTTGTTGGCATGCTCAAAAGTTTACGGAAGCATGTAAAAGCATATTAAGTGTGATATTCTATAAGCATGCTTAAAAGTAGTGGAAGCATGTGACGGCTCTAATTGCGAGAGCGTAAGAGATAAGACATAGTGACTTATCTTGTGCCGATTTAGAGGCTAGCGGAGTTGGCCGAGCATGACGGTTCATTGCTTGGGGCGGATAACGTACTCCGATAATGTCCGTTAACTCGTAGTTGAGGTTGAATGCTTGATAGAAATAGTTGAATTTCCTTAAGCCAAAATAGATGATTAATATGTGGATTTGTAAAATCAACATAAATAATTTGCATATGTACTTTGATAAAATTTTAAGCAAAGTGTATATGCAAGATTGTAGTTGGCAACAAAGTTCATGCTATTTTGAAATGTGAGAGTGCCATTCGGGATGTAGAGCCATATATGCAAGATTAAGGTGAGCTAATCACAGTGCAAATATGTGGGCTTCAGGACAAAATTTGACAAAGTCTAAACTTTAATTAAACATTGGTATGCCCTGCATGCACACTAGTTTGAAATTTTGACCCGTTTGTTTGTGGCCATGCTTTGTTTAATCAAGTTGGAGCATAATTATATATATATACATGCATAATTCATACACCTCTGCCATATGCATGCATGATTAAGTCAAAGAAGTTCTGACATAACTCATGGGTGTCTGACATATGTTTACCCATTTGATAATTGGCTCAATAGTAAAGGTGTATGTGTCCATATTTGATGGAGACGTCGCACGCGGCCAAATATAAACATATATATACATGAGGTGTAGGTGTGGACAGACGGCAAGTGTGTGTGATCACAACCTATGATAGAGAGCAGAGGCATGTGGTGTGCAGCTGTGCATATCAATAAAGATAGGATAAGGTACAGAGTGAAGGAAGACTCAGCTTTTTGACTGTTCTGACCACCACAGATCGCTGAAGCGCGAAGCCATGATTGAAGGGAGGTGCCCAGATGCCCGCTAATTGACTAATTGAAGGAGAACATAGCTTGATGGCAAAATCGATTTCTCAGGTATCAGAGTGAGCTCCAGAAGGCGAGTTAAGTGGGCGGAGATGATGAGGGGATGACGGTGAAGACGCAGTCGAGTTCAGTTGACCGTGGTGAACCTGTCAGTTTCAGTTCGCGGTGGCAGTCCTGACAAGTTGGCGAACCCGTCAAGTTCGAGCGTCGTGGCGAAGTCGATTGGCGGACACACCTGGTAGAGCTTTGTTTAGACGAGGTACCAGTCTTGGCGGAGTTGTGTCAGCGGGGCGGAGCCTTTGGGCGGGTCAGCTGATCAGCGGTACTTGTCCGGCGGAGCTTGGGACATCAGCGGTGACCTTGATGCTCCGTTAAGATTTCGTTAGCGGTGGTACCTAGCTGGAGGTTGATTGATTGTTTGTTCAGTTGATGCGTGATCAAAGCTTCACGGGTAATGACTGAGCTTCACTCTTCTTGACGCTGATCGAAGAAGCAGATGGAAGTTGTCATGGGTGTCCAAATCAATTCTTGGACTGGGTGGCCGTCGATTGCGTCTGCCGCTAGTGGCAGCGCTGCTGGAGCTACCCACTGATGTTGGTGCAACAGCCTGGTAGTGGCGGAGCCGTAACTGGAGGTTGGCGGGTACTTGCTCAGCGGTGGCAGAGGAATTGGTTTTCAGCGGTGACCCGAAGTCAGCGGAGGCATGGTGCTCCTGACATGTGAGGTCAGCAGAAACCCAAGGTCGCCGGGGGCTCAGAGAGAGGCGGAGACAGCAGACCTGGAGCTCAGCGGAGCGAAGGATGGTGGAGACGTGACCGGACTGGAATTTGCGATGGCTGAGTTGGGGGGTCAGTGGTGTACAGTTCGGCGGAGCCGTTGTTGCTGGCGATACTCTGCTAGCGGTCTCTAGTCCGGTGGAGACTTGGATGGCGGAACTCTTGGCTGACGGAGGCCTTGTCCAACAGAGCGGAGCTCTTGGGTGGCGGAGTTCCTGGCCGGCGGAGCCTTCGTCGCCGGTGGTTGGCGCTTGCAGTGCCGCTGATGGATGGCTAGCAGCGAAGCTAGCAGGAGGATGGCCAGCGAGGTTTGCTGGCACGTTTGGAGCTTGCTAGCGGAGTGCACTGGTCTGCTGGCGGTGGTGACCAGCGACGGTGCCTAGCGGAAGAAGCTCGGCGGAGCGGAGTTTGGAGTTCAGCGGAGGCGCTGATGATTGAAGCTTGCTTCCTAGCGGAGCTTTGGCCGCTGAAGAAGTATGGCGGATACTTGCCGCTTGTTAGCGGTGTACAGTGTACAGTGTGGCGGAGGATTTTCCGTTGGAGGTTGGCTAGCAATCCGTTTCCAGCGGAGGATGGCCTACTGGAGGTTGCAGTCGAGCTTGCTGGCGGTGAAGCCTTGACTGGCGGAGCTCCTTTTGGCGAGTAGGAAGCTAGCGGATGATCGCTGAGCGGATGTTGCTTTGCTGGGAGTAGCTGGCGGGAAATGTACCGCTGATGCATGATTCGAAGAATGAACATGGGTGCCCAGAGAAATTTTCTGGGTGTCCATAGCAAATTGGCAATTTTTTTTTTTTTTTGAAGTTCAGCGTTGACCAAGCTAGCCCGGCGTTGACCGACTCCGCCGGGCGTTGACCAGCCATGTTGGGCGTTGACTTGCCCCGCCGGGTGTTGACCAAGCCAAATTTAATGTTGAATGAGCGTTGACTCGACACTTTCGGGTCAAAGTTCGTGGTAGGTGACGAAGCCTTTGTGTTGGCTTCCCACAGACGGCGCCAATGTTAACGTTAGTGATCCGTTAGATCTCTAGTTAGCTTTTAGAGAGAGAGAGAGAGAGAACGACACAAGATGTATAGTGGTTCACCTCCCGCCTTAGCGGGAGACTACGTCCACTTGAATGTTGTACTAGTGTGTTGAGACTTGCGGCCCAAGTGCATTACAAAGTGTGTAATGGGATTGGATGGAATGAATGAATTGTGTTTAAGTGGGAGGAGGCATTCCTTTTATAGGTGAAGGAATGCCTCTCCTTTACATTTTCTTAGATGTGGGACAAGAACCCACTATTTTAGTCTAGAGAAGCATATTGTGGAGGCAACTTGGCAAGGCCGGAAATGTGGCTTTCCGACGACGGATTTGCAACTTCCGGATACCGTAGCGTAGCTTGAACATAGGACTACGAGATGCAAGTAGCGGTTGGGCCTCACCATGGCTTGTGGGTGTCCAAAAGAGCGTGTTACTTATGCTTGGTGAGATAGCAAACTAGTCTCACTAGTAGAGGTATCTACAAGGATTTAGGATTCAAAGGATGCAGGCAAGTTGTGCTTTGGGATTCAAGATTCAGGATTCAGGATTTAGGATTCAAAGGATGCGGGCAAGTTCAAAGGATTGAACCTGCTCTGATACCAAGTAGAAAAGAATACTTCAATTCAGGGTTAATTCGATTAATCTATTCATCCCACAATGGGGATATATATATATATATACAAATACAAAGGAGTAGTCTAACTCTAATAGGAAACAATCTTTCCATAATTACAGGATATTCTAATTAAATAAAATCCTAATTACATACAGATTTACAGCGATTCTACAAAGAGAAGATGAGAATATGAGAGGAGAGAGATTTTTGTCGGTTTTCAAAGTGCAGATGAGAGTTATTCAAAAAAAAAAAAAATTGTACAGATGAGAGAGAAGCTGCTGATTGCTGAGTTTCTCAATTCAAGAGTTGAAGTTATTCAACTCTATTCAGATGAGAGTTATTCAAGGGTAAGATCGGAAAGAATGACATCCCAACTTCTTCTACACAGACTGAGGAAGAGAAGAACTATAGAGAGAGGGAGGAAAAATAGAAAGAGAAAAGCTAAGTCTGCTGCAGACCATTGGATCTAATAATATCCACGTGTCGCCATCTCTTTTGAAGCTCAGGTAGGTCAGGTGAAAACTTAGCTCAGGAGAGGATCCTCTCCCGTCAGGAGCAGCTTCACAACTCAACTCTACTGTTTTTTTTTTTTTTTTTGAGTCAAGTCCATGAACCAAGAGCCCCATCAGCAGCAGGCCAGCTTGAGCTTCACAACTCAACTCTACTGTTGAGAGGGGAAGAGAGTCGTTGGCACTCCCTTTAAGATAGCTTAATTTCATTCGAAATTGTGATGGCCAGTGTTTATTCCCCGAGCTTGGAGACAAAAACAGACTTTACCTTCCCTGTCTTTTTCCAATTTACT
This sequence comes from Rosa lucieae, assembly GCA_024704745.1. NCBI lineage: Eukaryota > Viridiplantae > Streptophyta > Magnoliopsida > Rosales > Rosaceae > Rosa > Rosa lucieae. The sequence goes on from CM045498.1 coordinate 38,783,804, forward strand.
TTTTAAATTTTTTTTTTTTTTTACCAATTTCATCAAATCCCTTTACTTTTTTCCACGACAGAAAAATTGAAAAAAATAAATAAATAATTTACCTTTTTAAGGACCTGGGGGTCATCTCGTCAACATGGTCAAACCGCCGCGGAGGTGGGACCCAACTATGAGGCTTGAGCTCCTAGGGCGGAAAACACGGCCAAGCAAGCACGAGTTGTTATCGGAAAGTCGCTCTACATTTTTATCTATTAGAGCATCTCCAACAGAGTAGCTAAATTTAATTTTTAGCTATATTTAACTATTTTTGAAGCAAAATTCAGCTCCAACAGACTAGCTATAACTTAACTATATTTAACTTTAGCTAAATTGACTAGCTATATTTAGCTAGAGGATCCTACATAGCTAAAACAAAAGTTATATTTCTCTCTCCTCTTTTGTCCACATGTCAGTTTACGATTCGATGAAACATAATAAATCACTTACAAATAGCTATCATTGATGGAGCAACATTGTTAAATCTATAGCTATAATTCACAAGTTGGGAAAATGGTTCAAACAGTATCTGAACTTTTCCAGACTATTAATTTTCATACCTATACTTCAAAAAATATCAAAATGGTACCTGAGTGTTTGAGCCCGACTCAATTTTCGTACCTAGTAACAGTAAAATCGTTAATAGAGTTAACTTTTGAAGGATATTTTCGTCATTTTACTATTCATCTTCTCTGAAATCCACGGGCCACCACTCGTCTCCATCCTCTCCTCCTCTACCGAAACCATCACCACCAACATCTCTCTGGCCACCGCTGTGGCTTGTCGTCCACTATCATCACACCGCTTGGCCATTCGCCACAGCGACCACGCCACTCGCAACTCCATAAATCAATCAACTTTGGCTGCTACCTAGGAGCAATCTGAACATCTTCTCCTCTGTTGATCATGATAAGATTCCATATTTCATTACAAAATTCGGATCAAATTGGTGTGAATATTCGCACCCACCCACCTCGCCGCCGGTTAATGGGTTCTCTCCAAAACCAGTGAGACAACCACAATGGGGGAAGAAGAGCAGAGCAGCAATCAAGGCAAAGAACCAGACCAACCCTCCGTCGCAGAGAATCAAGTCTCTGGCAAGCCATTCAGTCCATCTCGTCCCTCATCTCCTTCACATGCTCTATCAAAATCTTCACCGGTGCAGCACCACGCCAGTATGCTCTGCGTTCTTGTCTTCTCACCACTGACCGTAGCACCGCCGCCACCATCTGGGCAAATCGCTGGAAGTCGCTCCATTTCTTCACCATCCCCATCCCCATCCCGTCGGCAAAGAGTGCACCTCTCCCAACCACCTTCCTCCACAGACCGTCTCCAAAAAAACCCAACCAGATCGGAAAACTCCGAACGGATCTGCCAACCTCGGAGCTCGATCTCACCTCCACCCTCTCATTCCCCATATACGGCCACATCTCCCACCGACAGCACTCCGATCTAAGATGGAGAGACACCATCGATGCCCGCATTCTCCCTAACCACCGGTGCTCAGACCCGACAAGGACTCCACGCAAGCTGGACCGCGAAGACAACCCCTTTGAGTTTGAATGTGGGTGCTTTCATTTCGGGGTTTGTGATTCCATGTATTTGGGGATTACATGGCTCATAATTTTGGTACGGCATCCATTCCAACTTTTGTTCTCTGTTTTTATCCATTCCAACTTTTCGTTGCTTCTCTTTCTTTTCGATCTTTTGGCTACATGCTCCTCCCTCTTTAGCATGTTTGGGTTGAGTATGGACTATACTCTACTGAGGTCGAAAGCTACTCACTAAGAGAGGTGTCAGTGATGGGGTGGAGGAGAAGAAGAGGTTGGAGACGATGAATAGTAAAATGACGAAAATATCCTTCAAAAGTTAACTCCATTAACGATTTTACTGTTACTAGGTACGAAAATTGGGTCGGGCTCAAACACTCAGGTACCATTTTGATATTTTTTGAAGTATAGGTATGAAAATTAATAGTCTGGAAAAGTTCAGACACTGTTTGGACGATTTTCCCTTCACAAGTTTAGTTAAATTTAACTAAAAAATAAATTCTACTATTGGAGATGCTCTTAGAATGATATTTTACCGTTAATGACCCACACAGCAGGTAAACAATATTATTTACATGTTGATTGTTATAACTAATGTAGTTTATACAGTCGCCAACTTTTGCACATGCGACCACGACAGACTTCGCCTGTATGTCCATGTTATATAATGTTCCGATATAAACCAGTCAGTCTCTTTCTTAATTCAACAAGGATGCTAAGAAATGTGCGCTTTTGGAACCAAATTACTCGATGGAAGCCAGTTAGTAACTCAAGTTGTAAGCATTCTGGAGCAGATGATTCACATTAATATGAAAGCCACAGCGATAGCACCAGCACCGTGACTAATTCCACTGGGATTATTAGGTACAGCTTTGTTTTGGTCATGCTCGTTGCAGCTACACATAAGAGGCTACTCGAGCTGGGCATAGTTCACAAATGTCGTGTCTCAGAAGTGCGGTAAGCACACCAACATCAAACATGCTCTGTATTGCGGTTCCAAGGAAGAGATTTGTGGAATTTTGTTTCATGGGTTTTAAAGCCATCTGCTGTTTAAGCCACATATGCTGAGTCGCATTGGAAAAGACTGAATTTGAGCCCCGGGGTTCAAAGCAATTTCAACCCGGTTCCGAGTTAGGAAGGTTATGCCCTGTGTATCTACTATAGCTTGTATGAACCAGCTTTACGAGGTCCACTCAGGTGCTTGCACTATTCAACAATCAAAGAGCTACACAATGCTAAGTATTAACAAGCCTATTATAACCACATCTTGCTCATAGAATATAAATTGCCTATATGCAGTGAGGTTGATTATTGTGTTGCTCCTTCAACTTTTTGCTGGATTCCCACTTTAGTCCTCCAATACGTTTTCATAATGTAGTGGTCCTCCAGCTTTTATCTGTGTCTCCTACTCTAGGTGTTTCTGTCCTTTTCTGTCAATTCTTACGGTTCTCCTCCGATCCTCTCTCGTTATGGCAATGACAACAATAGTTATTTCTCTAAAGCACACCCAAAAAGCTCAGACCTGATTAAGCTAAGCATACCAATAGAAAATACTACAGTTTTCACAGCCAAGAGATGAGAGATAAGGGGAAACGAGGGGCAATGAGCCGATGACTTGGGGCGACGTTTTACCCATAAAAGTTACATAACATCTAATGGAATGGAGGCCACACTGGTAAAGTTGGAAGAGTGAAAAATAAAAAAAAGAAACGAACTGGAGGCCTAAACTGGAGTGGGAAAAATCATAGGCATCATTAGCTACAAGCCTACAATTAAGTCGCATGCGGTGATATGTCATATGCGTCAATAAGGATTCACGCCTTGCAAACAGTAAGTCAGCAGACTCACTAATCACTAGCACAAAACTTAAAACCCACCATGATGAAATCCTAATCACTACTTTCACTAACAGAAAGCTTGTTGAGAACTACCAAAACATCCTAAAAGTTGTAAACCTCCTCGATTCTCAGCTCCTCAAATCTGGAGCTAAGTAATAGATTTAAGGTGTGTACACATATCTAACAAAGCAGTTACTGGTCAACTAAGTTAAACAAAAAAAAAACTATACACCACTGCATAGCATTTCTCGTCGCAAGTATAGTTCCGAAATTCCATCCTTGATCAATCGAAACGCCCAAACCCCAATTCCAAAAGGAAGCTAAATCATAACCTAAGGACCAATTGAACCTAATAAATTGAAATTGAAATGGGGAAGGGAGAGGTTGGGAGACCTGAAATAGATTGAATGAATCCTCAGTGAGAAGAAGGAGAAGAGATGACGCGGTTGTAGAACTGCTCGCCGACCAAGTAGACGCCGAAGGCCACCAGAGCGACGCCGAGGCCGGGAGTCGCGTGGCGGAGCTGATTCGAAAGTATCGGGTGCTTCCTCCACTCGTCCCTCTTCCTGAAGAACTCTCCAGTCGGTCCCAACGGCTTGCTGCTTCCCATCTCAATTCTTCTTCTCTTGACTTGCAAACGCGCCTCACTCCCAACAAGGCACGCTTCTTTCATATGTGTACACTTTGCAGTTTGGCCCTCCAAATAGTTTTGTTCCTACATTTTCCCCTTCTTTTTTCTTTTTTGTTACACATCACCTCTGAGCAATTTTCTCCCCATTCTATTTTTTCAATTTTTGGTAACTGGTTGGACACCTCTCTCTTACTCACTCACCACCGGTCGCGATCACAGCAGGTTCAATCTCACTTCTCTAGTCTTAAACGCTTCATTGTTTGCTGAGAGGAGTGTGTATTAGTTTGTTAAGAAACATTTGCTTTGGTTGCTTTGATTGATGTTTAGTGAGATGATATAATTTTGTATAAGGTGAGTGTTGTTTCGAACCAGGAAGACCACTAGAACTACTATTCCGCATAAAGGTTGGTTAGATTGTAAACAAAAAGGCTAATTAGTTGTGTGATTAAAACGATCTGGTTAATAACGCTAATAGGATTGAAAACCCCAAGGGAAGCTTGTGGGAAGGGGTGAAGCAAAACAAGGAAAAAAAAAAAAAGAGAGAGAAGAATGTTTAAGGAAAACAGATTCGAGAGAGAATGTAGAGAGAATTGTGTATCATATTATTGAGAATAGGAGCCCTATATATAGGGATTACAAGTATATATTCTAATGTTATAAGGAATACTAATCTGCGTAGGATTAGAAATTCTAGAATCTTCTCTCCTATTACTACTCCTAGTTTGATTAGGCACACTAATAGTTGATTTCCTTCAACAGTCCCCCTTGTGCCGCTCAAACTTGGTGGTAACGCTTCATCCGTTGCCTCGTTAAAAACCTTGCTCAAGTGAAAAACCATGTGGGACAAAAACACACTCGAGGAGGAGAAAAAGAGTATAACACGTCCTCTACTCTTCGAGATCAAACATGTAGACATCATAACCCCCCCTGATGTCGTTATCTCCCCCTGATTGCTACAATCATGGGAGTTCGGATAACTTTCTCAATCCGATGCTCTTTACATGTTTCTCAAAGGTGAATTTAGGTAACGACTTAGTGAATAAGTCCGCTACATTATCCTTTGATCGGATTTGATTCACTTCAATCTTTACAAGTAATTGTTGTTGCTGATTATAAAAGAACTTAGGCGATATATGCTTGGTGTTGTCGCCTTGATGAAACCTAACTTCATTTGTTCAATAAAAGTTGCATTATCCTCATAAATGCATGTAGGTTCATCCGTGGTAGACTTCAAACCACAACTTCCTTGAATATGTCTAATTACAGACCTTAGCCATATGCATTCACGCACCGCTTCATGTAGAGCAATAATCTCTGCATGATTTGAGGAAGTAGCAACAAGGGTCTGTTTTGTAGACCTCCAAGATATCGCAGTGCTTCCCATGGTAAAGACATAACCCGTTTGAGAGCGACCTTTGTGAGGTTCAGAGAGGTACCCTGCATCAGCAAAACCCATCAAAACATCATTGTCGTTTTGATGGAGGGGGATAGGGTGAGGCCGGCCACCCTTGGTGGTGGTGGTGGCGTTGGCGGCAATATGGCCATCCACTTTATCATGGTGGACGGTGGCTTCATGCCTAATGGGGTCCGATCCCATTCTTCAGTCATTCCTTTTCTCTCTATAGGGATAAAATAGGCCCATATCAATCGTACCTCTTAGGTATCGAAAGATTGTCTTTACACCAATCCAATGGCTACGTGTTGGCGCAGAGCTATGTCTAGCTAACAAGTTCACTGCGAATGAGATATCCGGTCTTGTGCATTGAGCTAAGTACAATAATGCGCCGATTGCACTTAAATAGGGCACTTCGGCCTCTAATGGTTCTTCGTCCTCATCGTTTGGACGAAACGGATCTTTTCCGGGCTCAAGACTACGACCAATCATGGGAGTACTCACAGGCTTTGCTTTATCTTCATTAAAGCGCCTTAGGATTTTCTGAGTGTATGTAGACTGATGGATCAAAATTCCATCACTACGGTGCTCGAGTTCTAAACCGAGACAAAACCGTGTCTTCCCAAGATCTTTCATCTCAAATTTGGATTTCAAATATTTAGCAGTTTCCTTTAATTCATCTAGAGTTCCAATTAGGTTAATGTCATCGACATAAACTGCTACGATTGCAAATCCGGAACTTGTTCTTTTATGAACACGCATGGGCATATTTCATTATTAATATATCCCTTCCCAATCAAGTAGTCACTTAGACGGTTATACCACATCTGTCCGGATTGTTTTAATCCATATAGTGAGTGTTTTAATCTTATTGAAAACGCGCTCCGTGGTTTAGAGCCACTTAATTTGGGTAATTGAAGTCCATCTGGAACCTTCATTTATATCTCTGAATCTAGATCCCCATAGAGATATGTTGTAACCACATCCATAAGCTGCATGTCAAGTTTTTCGGAAACTACCAAACTGACAAGGTAGAGGAACATTATAATGTCCATTACGGGAGAGTATGTCTCTTCGTAGTCGATTCCTGGGCGTTGTGAGAAATCTTGCGCCACGAGGCGGGCTTTATATCTAACCACCTCATTTTTCTCATTACGCTTTCTAACAAAGACCCATTTATGGCCAACAAGTTTTACATCTGGGGGTGTCTGCGTTATAGGCCCAAATACCTGTCTCTTTGCTAGTGAATCCAATTCAGCCTGGATCACATCTTTCCATTTAGGCCAATCCGCTCTTCGTTGACATTTTTGGATAGAGCGAGGTTCGATATCATCATATTCTATGATTCCCTTTGCAACATGATATGCAAATGCATCATCAATTGCCATAGAATTTCTATCCATCATCTCATGTACACTAGTGTAATTTATGGAGATCTCTCTATTCTCTGGAATTGGTTCTGACATTGGAGCGTCCCCCAATGATGTCTCTTGGACATAACCATAATCTGAAATATTCTCATGAGATGGATTATTTACATTGATGATTAATGGATTATTTTGTGCCAAACTCGCTTTCTTTCTTGGGAGAGAATCCATCGAACCTATAGGCCTCCCGCACTTCCTAGCAGGAGCCGTAGGCCTAGCCACAAAGTCACCAAGGGTGCGGACGTTGGCGCCATACTCATGTACTCTTGAGGTGGCGTCATGTCCTCTAATTTTAGGGACATCAATCCTTGCAGGCACATTTGCAGCAGGTATATGTGATCTCGTCACTTTAGCGATATCAGAAAACGCATAAGGCATCGATTCTGCTACGTTCTGAAGATTGAGAATTCTCTGCACTTCAATTTTGGACTGTGCGGTTCGAGGATCAAGATGAGACAGAGTGGGGACAGACCACGACAATTCCTGTCGTTCCTGTTGAACATTGATGTTCTTATCTCCCCTAATGACGGGAAGACTGTCTAATCGAAGTGACAATCCGCAAATCTAGCGGTAAAGAGATCGCCTGTCAAGGGTTCTAAATAGCGGACAATCGTTGGAGAATCATATCCAACATAAATGCCTAATCGTCGTTGAGGACCCATTTTGGTGCGCTGTGGCTGCGCAATAGGCACATAAACTGCAAACCCAAATATGCGTAAGTGTGAGACATTAGGCTCATACCCAGTCACCATCTGGGATGCAGAGAGGGGTTGAGTGGCAGTGGGCCTCAGACGATTAAGCACAGTTGCATGCAATATTGCATAGCCCCAAGCAGAAATAGGGAGATTGGTGAGCATTACGAATGCCCTAGCGACCATTTGTAGTCGTTTAATGGCGGCTTTTGCGAGACCATTTTGGGTGTGAACATGAGGAACTGGATGTTCAACTTCAATCCCAATGGACATGCAATAATCATCAAAAGTTTTTTATGTAAACTCCCCAGCATTGTCTAACCTTATAGACTTAATAGGATGATCAGGGTGATGGGCCCTTAGCTTAATAATCTGGGCTAGGAGTTTAGCAAATGCAGCGTTCCTAGTGGACAACAGCATGACATGTGACCAGCGTGTCGATGCATCAACCAACACCATAAAATATCTAAATGGTCCGCATGGTGGTTGAATAGGTCCACAAATATCACCTTGGATTCGTTGTAAGAATGATATATTTTCTTTAGTGTCCTTTGCATAGGATGGTCTTGATCCTAATTTTGCTAAAGAGCAGGCTTTGTAGAACGAATGATGGGCTTTAGAAACAACCAATGAGTATTTTGGTTGAGCCACAAAGTCACAATTGACTTTAGAAGTAGAGATCAGAGTAAGGAGAACAGAGGTGGCGTCAAAGCCACCCTTAGGCCGCAGGGGGATGGCGGCGCCGGCCTGTGGTGGTCGGACTTGAAGGGGAAAGGTGCCGTGAGGCGCAGGTGCTCCTCCTTGATCCGAAATTATGTTTTACTACTTCTCATTCTGAAAAATGGATGTCCGTGTGAAGTCTTTAATATACGGATCATCATATCACGACCTGGGTGTCCCAAACGGTCATGCCAAAGCCTATATGTGTCAGAATCTCATAAATCATCTCTCATAACATGATTGAATTCAATTATTCGAATAGTGGTTGCATACAACCCACTAGATCGACACATAAGTTTCTCTAAGACTCTTTTATGTCCATAGTCATTAGAGGTGATGCAAAGGAACTCTCGTCCATTCTCACAATGTGTTTCCACATGAAACACCATTGGCTCTTATATCTTTGAAGTAATAAAGTTCGAAGAATATGTCTATGACATGAGATAAAATAAATCGATACTTTATTAATAATAGCCAATGATTACATCAAAGTTTCGTGACCATAATCTAATCCAAATGAAAAAAATAAAACTTTAGAAAAATTGTAGTCACTCAATCCTTTCGGTAATTCCAATTAAATATGACCAGGAAAGTAAGAAGAGATGTCGATGGAGCGATGCTCGCTTAAGTACCACTAATCTCAACTTAGTTTCCTAGACATCATACTCAATTGAGTACGCCTAGAGAGAAAGAGTTAATCCAATAAGTTATTTTATTGATTAAGGCATATTGCCATTACATAATTCTTGGAAAAATAAAAGACTATTCTAAATAAAAATCTGTGGCATTTTGTCTTCATCGCCAGATTTAAAGTCTTTCATAGCTCGATATCTTGATCACCATTGATCAAGTACTCCTTAAAATACCACGAAGAGGATGCTCTCTTGATTGAGATGTATTGACACAAAACATATGGTGAAGGAATGGATGGATTTCAAAACTTTTTAATTAGTGCGGAATTAGTTTAACCATTAAACTACTAACTAAACATAAAATCCATTCCTTTAACCCATGATCTTGGCTTATTGTGATATGTATATAAACATAGCATGCAAAGTAAGGAAGAACAAAGAAGTAGTTTATGTTCTACTCACCCTTGGAGCGTGATCTCAATCCGATCCAAGTGAACCACCAAAGTTCCTCTCCTTGATCTCTCCTTGTGTGTGTTTCCTCCACCTTGAAGCACCTTGGATTAAGAACTCCTTCTTGTACTCCTTCTTGTGCTTGTAATATTCTCTTTGATGTAATAAGGAAAGCCACAAAAAGATATGGCCTCTAAGGATCTTCACCAAGTGAATCAAGAGATGAAGAAAGATGAAAGAAAAGAAGAAATTATGCAAGTGTTCTTCTTTCCTTTAATTTTTGTAATGGACCAAGAAAGAACTATTTCTCTCTCTCTCTCAAATCTGAAAATAATAGTGTGGAGACACACTTATTCTTATGTCCATGCTTTCACTTTTATATAATAGGAAATAACTCCAATTACTAAAAGAAAATATTGACTTTCATAAAGCCAATATTTTTTGGCTGGTCCATACTTGTTATTGGGCACTAAAAATGTGTCTTGGGCTTTCATTTAAATCTCATTTAGCCCAAGTCCACACCAAAAAACCCGACAATCGTTTAGGCCCAATAGGTTCGGTTTTGCCCGAAAATCCTAATTATGTCCAAATAATAAATCTAATTAATTATTTGGTCATAACCAACTCTTGTTTAATCTTCTTCATATACAATCTCAATGATCCACTTATATGGTGTGCGATCTCTTAGGTTCTAATTAATAAGGCAGTGAAGTTTATAGAAACCATTCTATTTTGTTTACGAATCAAAAAATCCATTTTTGATTCTCCCTTGTTATTAGGATTATAAATGTTTATTAATCCTCGGGGACTTCACAAGTCATGAGTGACGTCTTGCAACATATCATGACTACCCTAGTTAATGTAGAATGACAAAGAACCTATTCAATTGGAATTACAATACAATACTGACAGGACCCGCCCCAGTTTTCACCCTGAAATCCGAAGAGGCCCTGCGGGGCCCACTTTAGAAGAAATTCTACCAAAAATTTGACAGAACTTCCCCTAAAAATGGACAACCCAAAACCTGTAGAAAAACCTCCATACCTCTAAAACATCCATCCTTATTCTCCTGAAGTCACCCTGCTCCCTATATCACAACATCTCACATATCTCATTTCATAAACAATTCTGAATTTAAGAATATTAATCTCATAGGTTATCAGAGCAATCTAATATACAGGCGAACAAGAGAATAGAAAGCAAGATAAATGACCGATGCTTTTATAATGCGGAAGCTATGACAACTATGCCTCAACCCCAAGTACGCTCGACCTCAAGCTAAACTGGCCTGCAAACTGGGCATTTAAAACCGAAGGGCCCAGGGGAAAACATTTAAAATCCGTTAGAGTGAGTGGACGAAAATAAGAAATTTCAAATGAATAAGTAAAACTTAATGCTTTCCCAAGTTATTCTCTAAAACCTCGCATGCAGTAACAATCTTGAAAACACTCTTAATCATCCTCTTTACTGAAATCTCAATCACGTAACAAGAACATCTTGAAACCTCTTAAAATCTCATCCTCATCCTTATAAAACATCCTTTTCATGAGGCTCATTTGATGACTAGAAAGGACTGCTGTCTAGTCATCTCATGCCATCTAGGAGGGACTGCCACCGATGACGCATCGGAAGGGACTGCCAACCGGGATAGGAGGCGGTGGATAGATGGGACTGCCAACTAGCCACATGTAGTAGACGAGACTGCCGACTAACCACAGGTAGTAGACGGGACTGCCGACTAGCTACCTCATGTCATCTGGAAGGGACTGCCAACCAGGTGACGCATCGGATGGGACTGCCAACCGAGCTGTAGTCTGGAAGGGACTGCCAACCAGACTATTACCTAGAAGGGACTGCCAACTAGGTAAGATACGCATGCGCCAAAACTGGCCTCCTTAATAAACTGAATAGCCTCCTCAAGAACTGAACATAACCTCTTCAATCACTTGCTTTCGGAAAGAAACTCGATATTACCTCAATAAATCAATAATAATTCACCGAAAGCATAACTCAGTATAATAACTCACTAACTCAATCCTCGATATCTCAATAAATCCTCGAAAGCATAATCACATACTCTATAATTCAATAATTGCTTTCGGAAAGAAAGCTCCATCTAACCCAAGTCTGATAAGTGCGGATTCAAAACCCAATAAATCTCGATAAATCAATCATGCTAAAATATTTGCTAAATCCCTCGCACTCGTATATCTTCATAAAAACTAATATTCGAAAACAATAATTCTCATAATATTTTTCCGAATCAGTCACTTCCCGAAAATCATTTCCCAACTCAATAACTCATGAATGACTATCTCAAAAATCTACTAAAAGCCCTCGGGAAGGAATTTCAATACTAATCTCGTAATCCATAAATAAATCTCGATAAACTAAATCTCAAATATTCAAAACATAATTAAATCTCAATTGGAAGAAAATAATAATAATACTGCATGCGGAATTAATTTAAAAACAAATGTCCACTCACAGTACTATTTAGGCGACCATGCATACGAGTTCCTTCGTCGAGCAATAGCTCGGTACATCGCCCTCAACAATTAAGGAGAAGCTTGAACTCAAACTGTGAATAGTGACCGTAATCTTCCAATCGTCGATTCTTCCTCTACACTGCAAATCGTGGCTCAAGGCTAGGGGCAACATGATCCTTGGGAAAAACCGCTCCTTCGACGCCGGTTTGGTGGCCGGAGATGGCCGGAGATAGCCGGAATCTGGAAAATTTTCCAGAAAACCCGAGCTGCTACAGTGAACTTGTTGGCTTCGATTCGTCGTCTATGGTGAATGATAGGGTGCAAGGCATATATAGATAGAAACCTTGTTTCAAGACGAAGAGATGGACACCAATTTCATGGCCATAGGTGGCCGGACGAGGTGGTAGCGACGCCGGAAAGTTACGTCGGCGAGAGGAAGAAAACTGGAAATTTTCGGGGCTTTCCCGAAATGGAAAGTCCAGATTTCTATTTATAGACATGAATTCCACAAATTTACAAAACTGCCACTAACTTAAAACCCTTATAACTTCTTCGTTACTACTCCGATTTTTACGTACCACATATGCACGCGCTCGGTTTAACGTCCTCTACAACTTTCATGAAGAACATTTTCCCAAATTTTGACCCGAACAAAAAATCAACTTTTAGGGCCCCCTAAAATATCGAAACAGAGCCAAAAAGTAAATGTAAATGTCGTTTACCCATCAAAAGACTTGTAAACTGGTAAATTCGGATTCGGGACGTCACAAATACGGTCCTTCTCTAACACTATGTTCTAAATCACATCATCGGGGTATGGAATTGATATGTCAATCTCCTAATGTTATTTTCATTCTTATGTGATTCTTAGAATATGATTAAAAACTCCTTTTTAATCTCATTCAATGCTTTGGCCAAAGACTCATTGAATCACATCTTTGAACATACACCTTATTTACTTAAGGATAGAGATTCCTTATTGTACACTCACATGTCTCCATGACCGAATTGATTATACCAATGAATGCATCTATTATATCCATTAAGGGACACAATATTATTGCATCATCAAGAGATAATCCATTCACTCATAAGACAACTATGGTGTCTCAGGTCAAAGGACTAATTTGTATTATTGCAATTTAGAGTTCAAGTTTGACATGTAAGTAAGACTCCATACAAGAACTCTAATGATCGCGTTCAGTGTACTCTTTAAATTAAGAGCACCCACATACTTGTATTAGTGTCTCCACACAAATGACAAGAGACATATCATCCTCCATTTGAGCATACATAGTATGTGCTAGTCTTTCCGGATTATCAATGTCCAAGTGATAATCCTATGACTAGGAACCTTTTAGGATAGAGTGTGAAAGAGTAAAGGTCTCACACATCTAACTCTTTAGATTACTTTCTTTTAACTCATATTCCTTGGACCTTGTTCAATCAAATATCAAATATAAGCAATGAACAATAAACTTGCCCTTTTGATTAATAATAATTACAATAATAATTACATCAAAATGATTGTTTTAGGACACAATTCCTTCAATCTCCCACTTGTACTAAACCCAATCAGCCATGAAACGTACACCCATCTTCTCAAGATGTTGTTCTAGCTTTGCTTGTGATAAGGCTTAGTGAATGGATCTGATATGTTATCACAGATGCTACTTTGAGAATGTTAATGTCTCCACGATTAACAATCTCCCTTATGATATGGAAGCGTCTTTCGATGTGTTTGGATTTTTGATGAGACCTTGGTTCCTTGGCTTGAGCAATTGCCCCATTGTTGTCACAGTAAAGTGGAATCGGTGACTCAATGGTAGGAACAACATCAAGTTCAGTGATGAACTTTTTCATCCAAACTGCTTCCTTTGCAGCCTCTGATGCTGCAATGTATTCTGCCTCAGTAGTGGAATCTGCAGTAACGCTTTGTTTGCAGCTTCTCCAATTTACTGCACCTCCATTCAAGGTGAAGACAAACCCTGATGTGGATTTTCTGTCATTCACATCAGATTGAAAATCTGAGTCTGTGTATGCTTCCACTTGCAACTCTGATTGCAAATCACCACCTCCATAAACGAGGAATAAATCTTTAGTCCTTCTCAAGTACTTAAGGATATTCTTAACAGCATTCCAGTGTTCTAAACCTGGATTGGACTGATATCGACTAGTTATGCTTACGCCATAACTGATATCAGGTCTTGTGCATAGCATCGCATACATGAGGCTCCCTATTGCAGATGCATATGGGATCTTGCTCATCTTTTGCACTTCCTCAATCGTTTGTGGGCACATTTTCTTAGAAAGGTGAATGCCATGTCTGACAGGCAGAAAACCCTTCTTAGATTGTTCCATGTGAAATCTATTCAACACTTTGTCTATGTACAAGGATTGAGATAATCCAATTAATCTCCTTGATCTATCTCTGTAGATTTTTATTCCTAGTACATAGGCAGCTTCTCCAAGATCCTTCATAAGGAAGGTCTTGGACAACCAAACTTTAATTGAAGATAACATTCCTACATCATTCCCAAATAGTAGGATGTCATCTACATAAAGTACAAGGAACACAACAGCACTCCCACTGACCTTCTTGTAAACACAAGGTTCATCCATGTTTTGTGTGAAACCAAAAGATTTGACTGCATCATCAAAACGGATGTTCCAACTCCTTGAAGCTTGCTTGAGTCCATAGATGGACCTATGAAGCTTACACACTTTATGAATGTCATCTTTAGACGTAAAGCCTTCAGGTTGATCCATATAAAGGTCTTCCTCAAGGTTGCCATTCAGAAAGGCAGTCTTTACGTCCATTTGCCATATCTCATAATCATAGTGAGCAGCTATAGCAAATAATATCCGAATAGATTTAACCATGGCAACAGGAGAGAACGTATCTTCATAGTCAATGCCCTCTCTTTGCTTATAGCCCTTTGCCACCAACCTTGCTTTGTAGGTTTCTATTTTACCATCTGAACCTATCTTTTTCTTGAAGACCCATTTGTTTCCAATTGGTCTAATACCAGGTGGAGGGTCAACGAGAGTCCAGACTTGATTGGTATACATAGAGTCAATCTCGGATTCCATGGCTTCTTGCCATTGCTTTGAGTCAACATTTGACATTGCTTCATTATAACTAGAAGGATCATACAGGTTTTCATTGTCACCAAGGAGATTTAACTCCCCAAGGCTTTCATGACACAAACCATACCTCTTGGGAGGTATCCGGATCCTACTAGAAATTCTTGGAGTTTGTGTTATAGTTGGTTCAGGAAGTTGTTCAATGGGAAATGGAGTGTTAGTTTGTGGCTTGTTGGACACTTCCTTGAGTTCTACCATTTGCTCAACATTTCCATCAAGGACGTAGTCCCTTTCAAGGAAAGTGGCATTCCTGCTAACAAACACCTTTTGTTCTTCAGGTTGATAGAAATAATATCCTAAACTATCTTTAGGATATCCCACAAATACACACTTGCTTGATCTAGCTTCAAGCTTGCCTGCTTCTAGTCTTTTGACATAAGCTGGACAACCCCAAATCTTAATATGATTGAGACTTGGTTTCTTCCCATGCCACATCTCATATGGTGTAAGAGGGACGGACTTGGAAGGCACTTTATTCAACAAATAAATTGCTGTTTGAAGTGCATATCCCCAAAAGGATATAGGTAAATCAGTATAGCTCATCATGGAACGAACCATGTCTAACAAAGTTCGATTTCTCCTTTCAGAGACACCATTGAGTTGTGGTGTTCCAGGAGGAGCTAATGAAGAAACAATGCCTTCTTGTTTGAGATAATCAATAAACTCATTGCTTAAGTATTCGCCTCCTCGATCAGATCTTAGAGCCTTAATACTTCTGTCGGTTTGTTTCTCAACTTCATTCTTAAATTCTTTGAACTTTTCAAAGGCTTCAGATTTGTTCTTCATAAGGTATAAATAACCAAACCGAGAATAATCATCGGTAAAGGTTATGAAGTATGAGAATCCACCTCTACTAATAGTGGACATGGGACCACATACATCGGTATGTATTAGGCCTAGGAGTTCTTTAACTCTTGTTCTTTGTCCACCATAATGTGACTTGGTCATTTTTCCTTTTAGACAAGACTCACAAGTAGGCATAGGATCAGATCCTAATGACTCTAAGTATCCATTTTTGGATAATTTGTGAATTCTATCTTGGCTAATATGACCAAGTTTAAGGTGCCACATCTTAATGGGGTTAACCGTTTCTCGAGATCTCTTAGATCCCAAAGTATTTTCCATCATACAGTTAACTACCATCTAAAGCTAGATGAAAGAGACCATCAATAATATTAGCATGACATATCATGCGTTCATTAATAGATACAAAACCACTTAGTTTATCAAAAACTACTCTATAACCATCCTTCAAAAGCATGGAGATGGAGATTAGGTTCTTTATACATATAGGAAGATAAAGACAATTATTTAACTCCAATGTATCTCCTGATGGTAACTTCAAAATATAAGTCCCCACGGCTTTGGCGTCAACTCTTGTGCCATTTCCTACACGTAGGGTGATTTCTCCAGCTTTAAGCTTCCTTGCTCCCACTAGGTCCTGCAACGAAGTGCAAACATGGTGGGATGCACCTGAATCAATTATCCAAGTGGAAGTATTATTAACTGTAAATATCGATTCAATCACATTGATCGTACCTTCTGTTGAAGACTTATTCTTCAAGGATGCAAGATAAGCTTTGCAATTCCTCTTCCAGTGCCCATCTTTGTTGCAAAAGAAACAAATACCTTTTGGTTCCTTTTGTTCCTTCTTCTTCTTCTTTTGGACTGCTCCCTTAGGCTTTATCACTTGTTTCTTCTTCCCTTTGCCTTTACCTTTGGACTTACTGGATGAAGAAGAAGCGATAATAGCCGCACTCCCACTCTCTTTCTTGATTTGCTTCTCAGCTGTTACCAGCATATTGAGAAGATCAGAAAGAGTATGATCCATTTGTTGCATATTATAGTTCATTATGAACTGAGAAAATGAATCATCTAGGGAGGAAAGAAGAAGATCTTGAGCTAGCTCTGCATCAAGTGCAAATCCAAGGTCTTGAATTTGTTCAATAAGGCCTATCATTTTTAGACATGTTGATGCACAGGTGCACCCCTCACATGCTTTGTCTTGACAAGCTCATTGACTACTGTGAAGCGCACATTTCTATTTCTTTCACCAAACAATTCAGTGAGATGGAGTAATATAGAACTGGCGCTATCCATATTCTCATGTTGCTTCTGAAGTTGTGAGTTCATGGATGCAAGCATAACACATTTAGCTTGAGTGTCATCATCCTTATGCTTTTGATAAGCAACACGTTGCTCATCGGTTGCATCTTGAGCCAAAGGAGTGTGAGGGGGTGCATTTTGTAAGACATAAGCGATCTTATCGAATGTCAATACAATTTTCAAATTGCGGAGCCAGTCATTGAAGTTTGGGCCCTCAAGACGATTTTCATTGAGAATTTTGGTGATAGGGTGTCCTGACATATTGCAATCTACATAACATAAAAAATAAAATAAATAAGATTTATTTTAAAACCAAGTGACTCGGGTCTTAAGAATCAAATGGCACCCTCTCACTATTTTATCAAATTCCAAATCCCTCAAGGAATTCGAGAGTATAAATTAAAACTCTTAGTGAGTATGGAAGACTCATATTCATTAAGTCAACCGCATCATAATAGAACTATAAGTCAACTTAATTTCCATGAGAGGATACTCTTATCCAATCACATCAAATGTGAATATCCATAACTTTGGCCTCTAAAGTAAGTAAGTCTCACCATAATAGGATATTGATAAATTACTCTAGTTAAGCTATACCCATCAACTCATGTAAGTATAGGGATCAAAAATTAAATCTCATCATAATAGAATATTGACCAATATTTGTCCCTACCTTACAACATCAAATGTTGAATAACCTCTTTCAATACTCTTAGCAAGAAATACCTCTATTCAGAATGATATTTACATGCAAGAACATATAGGAGATTACAATGTTGGAAGGCCACAAGAAGTATTCAGAATGCCTTCTTCGTTTTTCAACTTAATATCACTTTGAGGGAATTTTAAGGTCTCATCTTTAATAATCTCATTAATAACAATCACATTGCATTTGCTTTGATCCTAATGCAATCACACATTCATTATACTTGATCTATAATAAAATACTCCCACTAATTGTTTTCAGAAAACAATTTGATTTCATCAAAAACATTTTTCAAATGGAATCATGGGAAATATAAAATTACTTGATCAAGTGCAATGAACATGCAATTATAATAGGTCACATAGGATGATTATGGACTTGTTGTTTGATCCAACATGAGCCAATATGTTGGATCAAGGTCATGTTTGGGTGGTTGATTTTAATTACGCGTAACGATTACGAAAATTAAATAACTAAGCTAAGCTATTACACTTTGCACTTGAACTTCTTTCAAGGCTAGATGACTTCAAACTTCTTCTTTGGATCATCCTCATGTGCATCCATCTTCGATTACAAGAGTGGATAAGGGGCATACAAGCTCCCATTTAAATTTAATCAAACTTGAATAAATTAAATAAGCTACTTAGTTACACAACCAAATGAATTAACTATTAATTACATAACCCAAATGAATTAACTACTTTAATTACATAACCACATTCATTCAAAATGAATAGTCGGCCAATCACATGCTCAATTATATTTGGCCATAGTCCATAATCATCCTTTAATTAACCAAGATTAATAAGGTTAATTAAACAAGCATAATTAACTCAATCAAAATAAGTTAACCACTAAATTACTTTAATTTAATGCAAGTAAATTAGTTGAGTGATTTAGGGGATGATGATGTCTTACATCATGCATCACTAACTTTTGGTGAGTAATTTAGGGGATGATGTCTCACATCACTTTTGATGAGTGATTTAGGGGATGATGCATCACCAACTTTTGGTGAGTGATTTAGGGGATGATGTTTTACATCATGATTCACCAACTTTTGGTGAGTAATTTAGGGAGACATGTCTCTTATCTTATTCCAACTTTTGGTGGGTAATTTAGAGAAACTAATAGTAAAGATGACTAACTCTACCAACCTTTTGGTGAGGGAATCATGGAAATGATTTTATGTCATCACTAACTATTGGATAAATTTCAATTCATGAATTTATGGATCAAAAGTGAGAGCAAACACCATGAAAAATTAGCTAGTTCATAACTAGTTTAGACATGTTCCAAAGCTGGAAATAAAATTCCAGCTTTGTGTTCTTCCATTGAACATTTGTTTACTTCATCTTTGAAGCCAAAAATCATGCATACCCTAAAGCATATATAATCTAATATGTTTCTAAGATTAACACCTTAATTAAGAAACATATAGAACCCCTTAATACATTCTTATATGCATCAAAGTTTCATAAAACTTAAACCACTTCTTACATGTAATTTCCAGAAACTTTTTCTAGCTATCATAAAATCTACCTTGACATGCTTCATAACTTTTATGACAAAGCAAATTTTATGATCTAAATTACATATTACTCTAAGCTTAAGAAAATCACATCAACCAAAATACTTAGCCATGTTTATAACATACCAAAATTAAGCCAATGGCTCTGATACCAATTGAAGGAATGGATGGATTTCAAAACTTTTTAATTAGTGCGGAATTAGTTTAACCATTAAACTACTAACTAAACATAAAATCCATTCCTTTAACCCATGATCTTGGCTTATTGTGATATGTATATAAACATAGCATGCAAAGTAAGGAAGAACAAAGAAGTAGTTTATGTTCTACTCACCCTTGGAGCGTGATTAATCCGATCCAAGTGAACCACCAAAGTTCCTCTCCTTGATCTCTCCTTGTGTGTGTTTCCTCCACCTTGAAGCACCTTGGATTAAGAACTCCTTCTTGTACTCCTTCTTGTGCTTGTAATCTCTTGATGTAAAAGTAAAGCCAAAAAGATATGGCCTCTAAGGATCTTCACCAAGTGAATCAAGAGATGAAGAAAGATGAAAGAAAAGAAGAAATTATGCAAGTGTTCTTCTTTCCTTTAATTTTGTAATGGACCAAGAGAACTCTTTCTCTCTCTCTCTCAAATCTGAAAATAATAGTGTGGAGACACACTTATTCTTATGTCCATGCTTTCACTTTTATATAATAGGAAATAACTCCAATTACTAAAAGAAAATATTGACTTTCATAAAGCCAATATTTGGCTGGTCCATACTTGTTATTGGGCACTAAAAATGTGTCTTGGGCTTTCATTTAAATCTCATTTAGTGAAGCCCAAGTCCACACCAAAAACCCGACAATCGTTTAGGCCCAATAGGTTCGGTTTTACCCGAAAATCCTAATTATGTCCAAATAATAAATCTAATTAATTATTTGGTCATAACCAACTCTTGTTTAATCTTCTTCATATACAATCTCAAGGATCCACTTATATGGTGTGCGATCTCTTAGGTTCTAATTAACAAGGCAGTGAAGTTTATAGAAACCATTCTATTTTGTTTACGAATCAAAAACTCCATTTTTGATTCTCCCTTGTTATTAGGATTATAAATGTTTATTAATCCTCGGGACTTCACAAGTCATGAGTGACGTCTTGCAACATACCCTAGTTAATGTAGAATGACAAAGAACCTATTCAATTGGAATTACAATACAATACGGTCCTTCTCTAACACTATGTTCTAAATCACATCATCGGGGTATGGAATTGATATGTCAATCCCCTAATGTGATTTTCATTCTTATGTGATTCTTAGAATGTGATTAAAACTCCTTTTTAATCTCATTCAATGCTTTGGCCAAAGACTCATTGAATCACATCTTTGAACATACACCTTATTTACTTAAGGATAGAGATTCCTTATTGTACACTCACATGTCTCCATGACCGAATTGATTATACCAATGAATGCATCTATTATATCCATTAAGGGACACAATATTATTGCATCATCAAGAGATAATCCATTCACTCATAAGACAACTATGGTGTCTCAGGTCAAAGGACTAATTTGTATTATTGCAATTTAGAGTTCAAGTTTGACATGTAAGTAAGACTCCATACAAGAACTCTAATGATCGCATTCAGTGTACTCTTTAAATTAAGAGCACCCACATACTTGTATTAGTGTCTCCACACAAATGACAAGAGACATATCATCCTCCATTTTGAGCATACATAGTATGTGCTAGTCTTTCCGGATTATGAATGTCCAAGTGATAATCCTATGACTAGGAACCTTTTAGGATATGAGTGTGAAAGAGTAAAGGTCTCACACATCTAACTCTTTAGATTACTTTCTCTTTAATTCATATTCCTTGGACCTTGTTCAATCAAATATCAAATATAAGCAATGAACAATAAACTTGCCCTTTTGATTAATAATAATTACAATAATAATTACATCAAAATGATTGTTTTAGGACACAATTCCTTCATATGGTCCCTAGGACCAATGGCGTTGGAATAGTGCAACCATGGCCAAAAGTGGCGCCATGGTGTCCAACCCTATACCCTCAACGTCATGACTCCTATGGTCATGTTAGGGTTTTCTCAATCAATTTGTTCTTTTGTGTTTTTCACAATCATGCATCAATCATATGATGTAGAGAGCGTCCGAACAATATTTCATAACTCTTTCAAAGTTTAGAGAAGCGGATATTATTCCATCATTCTTCTAAGTTCGGGAAATTGTGAATGTTACTAAAACGTTCACGAGGCGCAACCCAAAGGTTGTTAGTGTTATCCTCATTCATGTACTCAAACTAGAGGGCCATCTTCATGTGGCGCTTCATTAGGGTAAATGCCTTGGAATTATCTATCTCAGTTTGAGGGCCTTGAGTGGTTCTTTTAGAACAAGACTCCTAGATTGTAGGCAATAAATAAAGGGCAATTAGGTGGAGCTCAACATTTTGAGCCCACATGAAAATTCCGTGCCCGTAGAATCTAATGGAGTAAAATCGAGCTCGTTTAAGTCTTACATCTTGAAAAGGAAAGCAAGAACGTATTAGTTTCGGAGTTAATGCTTCCACGAAAACTAATATAAGATTTCTGTGCCTTAATGCTACCAAGAAATCGATTTCCAAGAATATTTGGATTAGACCGAAACAATGATGTTGAATAGTCAAAATCGATGCTCATGAACGCTCTTAGTCCGTAGCTTACGAATGCTCTTAGTTCGTTAAATCGATGCTTATGGACGCTCTTAGTCCGAAGTCTTACGAACGCTCTTAGTTCATTAATTGCGTGAATCCCCACGATTCTGCTTTCTCAAGAATTGAACCCACGTTATAAGAAAGGTGGGATGTAGAAGAAGAGAGGTTGCAAGTCCTCGAAGAAAAGAAGGAGAAATTAAATTCGGAAAGCCGGAACTTTAATGTAAATACTTACTTGTTTGTTTGAAGCTTGAAATCTTGAACTTATGAAGCTTGGACGATTGTTAATTGATACTAAGTCGGGATTGCAGATATTGCTTCAATCCTGGGTTAGGATTGCAGATGCCTTTCGATCCTAAGCTAGGATTGCAGTGTTTGTTCAATCCTAAGCTGGGATTGCAAGTTATTTACAATCCTGGTCGTGGCTTAATGGTTCGATGGTGATGGTGGTAGTAGGTTTGAGTTGCTACCGAAGGTTGCAGGGATGCAGGTCGAAAGCGGCTTCAATCCGGAGCTAGGATTGCAGTAGTTGTTCATTCCTAAGTTAGGATTGCAACTGGTTTGCAATCTTGGTTATGGCAGATGGCTGGAACACAAAACTGCAGGGGCAGTATGCTTGCAGCAAGGCTGTGTGGCTGCAGGGACAGTGTGCAAGGCAGCGAGGGCTGCTGTGAGGCTGCAGGAGCAGCGATACAGAGCTGCAAACACACGGGCGAGAAGGCTGCAGCGAAGCAGCACAGGGACGCGTAGCATGGGGCGCGCGAGGGCAGGCTGTAGCGAAGGCTCTGCTAGCTCAGGCTAGGGGCTGCGGTGGTGAAAGAAGATTTTCGGGTTTTTGGTTTTGTGGTTAGAACTCGTGCTGATAACATGTTTAAGGAAAAGAGATTCGAGAGAGAATGTAGAGAGAATTGTTTATCATATTATTAAGAATAGGAGCCCTATATATAGGGATTACAAGTACATATTCTAATGTTACAAGGAATACTAATCTGCGTCGGATTAGGAATTCTGGAATCTTCTCTCCTATTACTACTCCTAGTTTGATTAGGCACACTAATAGTTGATTTCCTTCAACAAAGAAGATCATAACCCTCGCAAGGATATCTCTGAAGGCCTTAACTTTCTGCTTCTGTTTGTCTACTCCACGGGGGCAATGGGGAAAGAAATATAGATAGGCAATAGGAAAGAATAATAAGGAAGAATGTGGGGGATACAACTATTTATAACCTTCCCTGATTCCATAAGATTGCGTTTCAGGTATAAAGCTTCTGACCAGGATTAGTTTGTGCGAAACTTTGACGGATTGTAGATGGGAGATACTGAGGTTACAATCAAGTGTAAGAAGACAGTTTTTGTGACTGTTGGAACTACTAGTTTTGATGCTCTAGTGAAAGCGGTGGATACAGAAGAGGTTAAAGAAGAGCTGTCAAGAAGAGGGTACACTGACCTTCTCATTCAAATGGGCCGTGGCTCCTATATTCCCTCAAAGTCTGAAGGAGATGATGACTCCATTGCGGTAGATTACTTCACTTTTTCATCAAGCATTGCAGAGTATCTGAGAGCAGCATCTCTTGTCATTAGTCATGCAGGTTCAGGGAGCATATTGAGACATTGCAGCTTAGGAAGCCGTTAATTGTTGTGGTTAATGAAGATTTGATGGACAACCATCAAAGTGAGTTGGCAGAAGAACTAACAGACAGGAAGCATCTGTACTATGCTCACCCATAGACACTTTGTCGCATTATAGCAGATATGAAAGTGGAGTCCCTCATTCCATACCATCCAGGTGATGCCACCCCAGTTGCCAAGCATATCAATAGGTTTCTTGGTTTTGCAGAGGATTGATGGAAGTGTTTGACCTTTTTACTTGAACCGAATATATCCATAAGATACTAATTTTTCATAATCAAGAATTCTTTCTCGCTGGGCAGGGATGTTTAATGGACTATAGATTGATCATCAAGGTTTTTCATATATCATACTCGATCTATAGTTTTGGCGGGTTTCTCAGCGGAGCTTTATTCATGCCAATGTTTGGTCTGGTTGTAAATGGCAACTTCATAGATAAGTGGCTGTTTAGTGGTACATT
This sequence comes from Rosa lucieae, assembly GCA_024704745.1. Taxonomy (NCBI): domain Eukaryota; kingdom Viridiplantae; phylum Streptophyta; class Magnoliopsida; order Rosales; family Rosaceae; genus Rosa; species Rosa lucieae. The sequence goes on from CM045498.1 coordinate 38,807,932, forward strand.
AATTTGAAAGCATGTAACTTCATGATGTATTACCTTATAAGATGGATGGATCAGACATAGATGGATGTAACAAATTAAAACCTTCCTTGATTCCATGTAATAGGCTGTATGCTAATTTTTCTGGAACAGCAGCTCCCATTATGTTGTCTAGTTATTAGATATATTTCGGAGTTTCTATATCCTTATTATTGTTCTCTCTCTTTTGCTAATTGTCATTAGATGATGGTGGGTTTTCTCTTAGAGCTTTGGTTTGGCTTGGCTGTTTAATTTTGACTTTTTCCCTATTCATTTGTTTTTTTGAAACGGGGTTTGGAACCATGCCAGACTGGGAGGCTCAGCCCCACGCCCAAAATATTATTAATAGAATAAGAAGTATGATTGTACAGCGAGGGGGATATATTACCTACACTCAAGTACTAGTACAAGAATCCTCAAAAAGAGCATCCCGGATAATTACAGGAGTCTCATTTAACCAGTAATCATTTAAGTAATCAACACTAGCAAGGTGTGCCAATCTATGGGCCACACCGTTTGCTTCACGATAGACAGAGTATAGATTAATAGAAGAAATTGCATGCAGATATGCTTTGCAATCCTCAACAATACAACCAACTTCAGAGTAGTCCTCCGTGTCACTTTTGAGTGCAGTAATCACCAAAGAGCAGTCTGTTTCAATATCAACATTGACTAATCCTTGGTGAATGATGAGTAAAAGTCCTGCTCTCATGGCTTCCAACTCCATCTGAAAGGCGGATCTAGCGTGGGGAAAGGGACGTGCAATTGCAGCGAGACACACACCATCTTCATTCTTGATGAGAGCCCCCTTGACCAGTAGCGCTGTGAAATGAGCCATCAATATTAAGTTTCAGCCTACCTCGAGGTGGCAGCTGCCACTTAGTTTTATGCCTTGACTTCTTCTTTGGTGACCCCAGATGGGCCGCATGGTAGTCCTCAAGGAGCTTGGTAGCTCAGGGCCTCAGGTAGCAGTATTCACGGGACAAAAGGAGGTCCCCTTCCAAGTAACATTGTTGCGTTCCACCCATATTGCCCAAACAAGCATGAAGAAGAGCTCTAGCTTGTGATTGGGCAGCAAATCATAAACATGCAGAAGCCATGCATGAACATTAGATAAAGGGTGGTTACGTACCTCAAGTTGCAGCGGGCCCCATAGCCAATACTCCTCAATTCTCTTGCAATTTTTTAGATTTAGAACATGCAGGGCATCCTATGCATAATTGTTGCAAAATACACATCTAGTATCCAACTGCACACATTTTCGAGCCAAATTGACTCTTGTAGGCAGTATATTTCTATGCACCCTCCACATAAAGGATCAGACTTTTGGGGGAACATGAGTCTTCCACAATCTAGTCTAATGAGAATCAGCCACCCTAAGTGAACTCCCAGATGAAGAGGCGCGGCTAGTGACATTTTCGGTGAACCGAAAAGTATGATACCCACTAAGGACACTATAGACTCCTTATTTTTATTAAAATGCCAAACTAGCTTGTCCTCCCAGTCTCTAACACTCAAGGGAATGCTGGCAATGATGTTGACTTCCGTTTGAGTGAAAATCTCCTCCACTGAATTCAAAAATATTGTTGGTCGAGCATTAAATTGAAGTCTGATTCCTTCGTGAAGCGAAACCTGAAGTCCTCTCTTCTCTCTAACAAACACAATGGCCATGACTTGGAGGCTCTCGAGCACCGTACACCATCACTCCCTCTACGAGCCCGCCACTGAATTCTACCCCCTCAATTGCTGAACTTGCATAATGTCGCTAGGCTTTTCTCAAATGGGCCTCCGCTGCCTCCTCCTTCTGGAGAGCCTCTGATTCGCTTGCTGCAAAACCCTCCGTCTCAGTCTCCGTCGTTGCTGAACCAGGCAGAGCTCGCTAAGTTTGCCACCATTTTCGGAACCTGGTGAGAGAAATTTCCTTGAAGATTTCAATTTATGCATTTAACTGTGGTTTTGATCAAGGAGAAGGAAATTCACTTGTGACAATAGATTCTTTGATGATTTTTATGAAAAAGGTGGGATTTGGAAGGACCATTCAAACCGTTGCTTGCAATGAATCCTACAAGGCTTGCCTTCATTCGCTCAATGATCTGCCGTCATTTCAGGTGAAGCTCATTTCTTTCCTGACTGTAGTTATGAGTTTAGTGAGTATTGAAAATCAGTAGCTGCTAAGTAATTCAGAAGCAGGTCTCCTTGCTTTCTGGTTCTGTTTACTGAAATGAAACGGTTATAAAGAATCGTACTTGAAAACATGTATCAGGACTTAATAGGAAAATAGTGCTTCCATGTTTCTTATTTTGTGTTTTTGATTTTCAGGAGGGATCCGTTATCTGCTAGGCCCTTTGAAGAGCTCAAATTCATTGATGTTGGCTGCGGAGGTGGAATTCTTTCTGAGGCATGTTATGTCAAATGAGTAATTAAGGCATTCGGCAATACGGATCAAATTTAATCCAAAAAATGCTTACTACTAGTGTTGGTTTGGCTGAACATCCTTTGATACCTGTCTATTGCAGAGACAGTATCTCTTGCACATTGACATATCTATTGCCCTACAAAGGCATGTGACTTTATCAACTGACACATTATATGACTGTAACTCCTATTTGGAGTGCCGGTGCTTTTTGTCCCTTTTAGTCTCTAATTGCATTTTGCTTGTCCATTTATCCTCGTTTTGGTTAAAATCTGAACCAGTTTGATCAGCTTCTTTACTTTAAGATAACTGTAACTGAACTGATAGTTTACCTGAAAAATGTATTTGGTAAATGGGTTGATGTTAATCTTTAAAAAAATTTCAGCCTTTAGCTCGGATGGGAGCTACTGTAACAGGAGTTGATGCCGTTGAGAAACATATCAAGATAGCTCACCTTCACGCAGTAAGACCGTTCTTTTGAACCATAACTATATATTCTGTGTGTCCGAGTAATTATTTTGTTCAAGTGGGCTCTTCATATACATCAGGGTACCTCTAAACATTAGTAATTCATGCAGGACTTGGATCCAGTGACCTCAAAAATTGAATATCAATGCACTACAGTTGGTACATGCTATACCCCTTTAAATAAGGACTGAAATATCGAAATTATCGTCGAAATTTTGGCGATAATTTCATTTTTTTGATGTGCCGATATTTTGAGGACATTCCACCAATTTCTCACCTGCCACGTCACCACCACGTGATTGACTCTTAGTTGGAACAAAATTCCCCTAAAAAAAGCCAATTTGCAGCCGCTAGAGTTCGACTCAGCTTGGCTGTATACTCTTGATTGACTTAACCATCCCTGCTACGCTTGCATATGGGTATTAACTGCAATTTTATAATATATATATATATATATATAGCAAGTATGTAATGAATCTGACAACTGAGGTCATAACTAATTTACAACTCTTATTTTTTACTTACATTTTTTTTTCTTTTTTGAGAATAATTTTTACTTACATTTCTATTTACCGACAGTTAGAAATTTATAACAACCTTTAAAAATTACTCATAAATTGAGTCAAATTTACTCATTGGTTGCACCTTTCATATTTAAAAAAAAGAAAAAGAATTGAGATGTTTAAAGTAAATTTTAGAAAATTATCAGAGATTCAACATTTACTTTTTCACCTTAAATTAGTACAACTTACTATATAATAATATTTGTTCAAAGTTTTTTGTGAAATATAGTAGATAATTAATAAACATTTCTAAAAGTTTCATGTAAAATTTCCATGTTTTTTTTTTCAAATTTCCATCATTTTTCTCAATTATTTAACGATATCGATATATCCTCGATATTTCCGTCGAAATTTTCATTTTCCGGACTATCGATATTTCCTCGATACTCGATATTTTAGTCATTGCCCTTTATATTCTATTTAGTAAAGTTTGTGGTTATCTGAGTTACATTCCGTTGGTATCTCTTGCACAATTTCAAATGCATGTTCTCTCTCTTTCCCTACACCCCCCCCCCCCCCCCCCCCCCGGGGTCCTCCTCCTCTCTTTCCTGATAAACACAATTAGTGCCTCATTTTGATGTGCAAAACTCTGTAAATTTTTTTGGTTGGTTGCCTCAAGTGTAATCAAATCTGGTAAAAAGGATGAGTAATACCAGTCTGACAACCACATCAAATATGTTTTCTATCTGGGTTATCCCTGCATAACATAAGTGATCGATATTGTGATTGTTTTTGGTTTCCTATCCATATCAAGTGTTATTTTGTGTTGGCAAAATTTAAATGCTTTTTGTATTCAAATATATAGACATAACCTGATTTAGTTGTTTGCTCATGATTAGTGCCACTTAGTAAGTATTCTTATTTCTTTACTGAAAAATTGAAAGTCCTTTATATTCTTCAATATTCCAATACCTTTTCTTTTCTTAAACTCAAGGTTTGTGTTTTTCCATTATGCACAGAAAAGCTAGTCGAGGAGCAAAAGAGTTTTGATGCTGTGTTTGCTTTAGAGGTATGCATACACTCTCGACGCATCAGCCGAGTATGGTTTTATTACTGTTTTCTAATTGTCTTGGAGTAAATCCAAATTGTAATAAATTGAAGATTATTCCTTAGGTGATTGAGCACGTGGAAAATCCTGCTGATTTCTGTAAATCTCTGTCAGCCTTAACTGTTCCCAATGGAGCTACCGTGATTTCAACGATTAACCGTTCCATGGGAGCATATACCGCTGCCATAATGGCAGCTGAGTATCTGCTTGACTGGGTATTTACTATTTTACACCTGCTGGTTGATTATCTATCCTTAATTTCCATGCAGCATCCATTGCTTTGCTGTGAAGTGGTCATGCTTCATGTTTTGTTCTAGTCTCAAATGTAGACCATGATTGTTTTATATACTTATTGATCATCTGTTCCCACGTGAAGATACTATTATTGCATCTTGCTATCATAAATACTAGTGATACTTGGTTATCTTAGAAATTTCCCTTGAAAAAAGTGATCTTTCATTCTACTTGTTGGTGATCTTCACTTTTAGCCTGTTATGGCTAGCATGAGATTCATCCATGCAAGGATTGTGTCTTAAACACAACATTCAATATACTGGGATACGTTGAGAATATATATATATATATATATATATGGAGCCATTCCAAAGAGGACGTCTGTACTTTCGTTAAAGTGCGGACGGCGACGCTGCAGCTCGGCTTGGGGCTCGAAGGAGCGGCGGGGGTTGCCGGAAGGACGCCAGGGGTCGGGCGGAGAGGTTTGCATTCGGTGGAGTCTCCGGCGACGTCGTTGCAGCGCTGCCCAGAAAACCTGAAGTTGCAGGTCGGGTTGCTGCCCAGAACCTACAACCCCGACCTCCTCTGACCACGAAAGCTGCCCAGAACCATCCGAGATGCCTCCGGCCTCCCTTCTGCAAGCCGCAAGCCGCCGTCTCCACCTGGAACGCCTCCGCTGTGTTGCCGTCAGCATTTTAGCGAAGTGCGGACGTCCACTTTGGAACGGGCCTACACACACACACACACACAGCCCCCTTCCAATGAGGGATACCTATTTTTGGCCAACTTGAGGGATAAGCTCCCAGCCCTTAGATCAGGTTTAATGAGCTTGGATGGCTGAGATGGTAAACAGTGATAAACAATGATTTAACCCTTATCTAACCCCAATTCCTGAACTCGGGTACGTTCTGAAGCCTCCCAATTTCTTCTCTTCGTCTCTCTCTCTCTCTCTCTCAAAGAATTTGTAAATCGAGCATGAACTTCTCTAGAAATCAGGTGGGTTTTGTATTTGTAGTGAGTATTTGATTTGTTGAGGGAAATAGTCCACTCTTGCCTTAGATTTCAATTCAATTGCATAAATTTACAAGGAAATAGTCCATTAATCCAGAGCAATCCCACCACCATTGATTGGAAGAGATGTTGTCGGGCAGCGTCATCCAAAACTACACATCGTCGAAAGCGACTCTCTCCTGGCCCCTCCCGATCAGGCTGAGGCCGCCGAGCTCGACCCCAATGACGACGGTAGCGATCTCGAAGAAGACGGTTAATTTACCTCACTGTAATTTGTTTTGAAGAAGAAGACAGTTAGATGAAGCTACTGCCTAACGTCCTCGACAGGCCTCTTAGCAAAGGAAAAACAAGAAGTCTTCTCTCTCTCTCTCTCTTTAGCTCATTCACTTTTGTTTCGTTATGCATCAAATTACTAATCCCTGAACTTAATGGGTTTGATTTTGATGGATCTCTGTGTGTTGGTTACTCTATTTAAGGGGAAACTTTGTACTCAATTAACCATAATTTGAGTGATGAGGACCTGCGTTTTTTTGCTTTTATTGAATTTTTGGGTGATTGAGATTTTCGATGTTTGCTGATTTTCGGATTTATCGGTTGTTTCAGGTCAGTTTGAGTGCATTTGCGTTCTTGTTTTCGGAGCTTGTGCAATATAGCCAAACACAGGTTGACAACATTGCCTAGCTAGAACCAAGGTGATTCACGTTCTTGGTATTTCAATTCGTTTGTTATGTGCTCATGTACATTCAGAATTGGTTAGTTTAGGGGTTTTATTAGATTGAAGAATGAAGTGCTCATGTGAAAGAATTATATGAATTGAAATAGAGATAAGGTATGGCTTCTAGTTCTTGAATTGAAACATATTTCAATGGATATCCCTTTACTTCATTTTGGCAGTAACTAAGAAATAAAAGGCAGACGTCCATTTTTTGGGTGGTATAAGATGTAATCTATCTATAAATTGCTCCTATCTAAATGAATGTTACATTGGGTTATTTTGTAAACAAAATTCTAGGTTGAAGGAGATTGCACATAATCATTAATGCACTTCTACATCTTCTGGAACTGTGATCTAGCAATGTCATCTTCATGTTTTGGAGTCTAGAACCGAAATAGTTCATAATAAATTTTGCATTACAGGTTGCAGGGAACGAAGCATTTCAGGCCGGGAGGCATACTGAAGCTGTTGAACATTATACTACTGCTTTGTCATGTAATGCAGAATCTAGTCCTTTCACAGCTGTTTGTTTTTACAATCTTGCTGCTGCATACAAAGCGCTGGGTCAGATTACTGATGCTATTGCAGATTGCAGCCTAGCTATAGCTCTTGAGGATGAAGAAGCCATGTTGGATGTGTGCTGAAGAGGATGAAGAAGCCAGCCAAACACCCATTACCATTGATGTTGTCACTAGCAGTTTTCCTATTTGTTGTTGATTTGTGTGCTTAAATGCAACTTAAGGGCAATAAGGGCACGGTCATCAAAGAAGTGGGAAATATTTGAACCCGAAATTATCGTACCACGGGGATTGAAAAGCTAACTTTAATCTTTGGTTATGCCGATTACTAAGTCACCAACAATTTAACAAACAAAACCTAAAAAAATAGCACCAAGCTATTTACATGCCCGGCTCGGAACAACCAAGCCTAAAATGGGTCAAGAGAACCACAAATAAATGCGGAAGCTCACAACCAAATGGTATGGACAATGAAAGTAATTTGTGAAATTTGATTTTGATTGCGAAAAATAAAATTGACAATTGAAAATTAAAATTGTAACTAAAAATAAAGATGATAGAAACTTATCAAGAAATGGAAATTAGGTCACTAGGGTATCCTCCTAGCCAAATCTAATGCATAAATATGCTCCGACAATGGTCATTCAATTCATAATGGCATTAAGAACAGTACCCAAGGCTTTTCAAGGCTCATGGGTCATTAGATTCCTTAAAGGGTATTCCTACTCCGGATCAAGGGTCGTAGAAACTCAATTGGGACAATCTAATCAAGGTTCCCAAGCTAGCCAATACGGCAATCGAAATTGGTATTGTAACTAATCATGTTCTAAACAAGTGTCCTAGCCATAAATTAGAGAAGTGATCAGGTCCCCTAATTTTTCTAGACATCCTCATCTACACATTCAAGAGTTAATCAAACTCCTAAGCATGCATCTAAGTCAAATATTATAGAATAGAACATATGTCAAACACGAAATTGAAAACCATTAAATCAAAACATATTTATTACATTAAATCCATACTAGGGCTCAAACCCTAACTTCCTAAATAGACTACTCACAACCTATCCACAAATCAACAACAAAATATATCAAATAAAGAGATAAAAGTGAAGAGGAGTGAGAAGTCACAAGAACAAGTCACAAATTGCTATGGAGCAATTATGACAAGCCTTGATTTATGATTTTCCACTTTTACTCAATCTCAAATATTGATGCTCCTTGAAATCTCTTGAGAAATTGATGAGGAATTGATGTGGAGTAGTGAAGATTAAAAGAAAATATAAAGTGGGTATGGTGGTGTGGTGTTTTGGAGAAGAGGAGAGGATGGAGAGGTGGTGTGCGGCTGTTTTCGAGAGGAAGAGGAATGAGGGAATGTATATATATGTGGTCTGGGCGTGAGGGGATAAGAAGAGAGCAGAGAGAGAGAGAGAGAGAGAGAGAGAGAGATAGGGCCACGTGGCCACATGTGAGAGGAAGAGAGAAAGAAAGAGAAAAAGAAAGGAAAAGAGGGCTGCACGGGTGAGGGAGAAGGGAAAAGGAAAAGGTGTGCTGACATGATGACGTCAGCATGGTGCATATTTTTTCTTCTTCTTTTTTTCTTTTCCTTTTCTCTTTTATTTTGTTTTGCTTTCTCTCTTCTCTTCTTCTTCTTCTTCTTCTTCTTCTTCTTCAATGCACTTCCGCAAATACTACCGGAGGTAATTGAATTCCGCTCCCTTGCTGGTGTTGACCATGGTTGACCCGCATTGACAATTTCGTCCTTTTGTTGGAAACTCTAATTTGCTCCAATTTCACACAATTTTCTCTCGTTTCCGCAATTCCGCTTATTTTCTACAAAATAAATAAAAATGGATTAATTACATATTAATTGACATGGGGATTTGCTTATTTATAGTGTTTTAGATATAATTACACACATATAAATGCGTATAATCAGTTGTATCAATACAATTCATGTTTCTTTATTATGCAATTCTAGTCTCTTGTTGCTCTAAGGATGGCTATTAATGCTGATAATCAAATGATACTCTGTAATGTTCTGAACTAGTGCATGTATTTTTAAAAACTTATGAGAAATGTATATGTGATTGTTTCTATCTGTCAATTGTATTGCATTTCTGAAACTTATGAGAATGTATTTACAAACATTTGCAAGCAGGCAAGCATATATAGCATATGAAGGGATATATAACAGGTGTTACAATTGTCTCATTTTGGCATTGGAAAAAAATGCATCAAAAGTAATAGTACTGACTACAACATACTGTAATGTACAACTAGTCAACAAACATCTACTAGCTTATCTATACAAAACTCATCATCAATGCTAGACTTGTGACCTTGCATCGGTGAGAAATGCAATTACACAATAGACAAACATGATAGAACCAAAAACAGGTGTTACTCATTGATGCTGAGAACCAAAAAGCAAACGTTAGCAGCAGCTAAGCAAGCACAGCATGTCTCCTCTGTCTCTCCAAAATTACTACTGAAAAGAAAACACTTCTTCATCAAGCACAGCAGCAGCTAATCATCCTGACCACACCATGTACATGGGAAAAAGGAAGGTATTAATTCTTTCAGAAAAAATTTCAGAATGTATAGAGAGGTATTAATATTACCTTTGATGAATAACTATCAGTATCAATGTCATCTTCACTAAAATTTTCATTTGTATCAACATCAGCAGATCTAAAAGGGAAAAGGAAGGTATATTTAGTGACAATACTCACCAAACTTTAACAATAAAACATGAAATATGTATTCTTACTGATTGAGCAGTGGACAATTGAGTTTGTCATGGGTCTGCCCATCTTTGCCACATCCATGACAATATCTACCGGAACTGTTGCGTTTTCCATTTTCCTTATCTTTTCCTCTCTTAATTCTTTTAGCCCTTCCTTTTGTCTTAACTTCATCTGGTTCTCGAAAATCAAACTGATGAGTTGAACTTGTTTTTGCACAAGGCTCCACACCTTCACTACTATTATTGGCAAGTAGTGGCCTAATCTTCTTAATCAAAGAATCCATTGTTTCACGAAACAATTGACTTGCTTCTTCACTTAAGACAATGCTATCAATTATATGTGAATATTGCTGGAACATTAAACCACGTTTTTCAAGTAAGGACTTCCTAATAGTTATCTCCATGTCAATCTTGTCCATCACAATCTTAGATCTTGCAGATTTTGTCCATCTCTTCAAAATGTATTGATCTGGCAATTTATGAACTTGATGTAACTTGTGTAAGTATGCTAGAACATGTCTACATGGGACTCCTGCACTCTCAAACAATTTGCAGCTACATGAGGCAAAATCTTTTGATTTGTCATACATAATGACTCGGGCTCTTCCATCCTCATAATCCTGACGCATAACCTTAAGTATACAATTAGTTTCATCCTCCTTTGTGACCTCAAGATTGTAACTGTAGCTCTCCCACAACTGATCTTGAAATATGTAATAGTACTTCTGTGTATAAATAGGAGCCATTTGCTTTTCCATCTTAATGGGGCACTTAAATCTTGGCTTTTCATTGATGTCAATGTGATCTGAAATCAACTCTTCATGCCGTTTGTGTAAAAGACCCCGACTAAACTGAACCATGAAGTCCACTAGAGAATTTTTATGAGAAACATAATCCTTAAAAAAGGAATGCACACTTTCTGCTAGTTGACTACTTGACATGCCAGCTGAGAAAATGTGGTTCATATAAGCCGACACCCATCTAAACTGAATTTCATAAATTGATTGCAGCCACTTATGTCCACTTAATCCACTTTTTGCAAGAACTGATTTCCATTTGAAGTCAAACTCCTCTGCATTCTCAGATGAGTAAATGCAATTTCTGAATTCATCATAGTGATCTCTGAATTTGATTGCATCAAGCTTCTCAGAAAACTTTCTCAAGATATGCCAGCTACAATATCTGTGAAATGTGTCTGGGAGGACTTCAGAAATAGCTTTTTCCATGGCTGGATCTTGATCAGTAATGATCATTTTAGGAGGACCTTCCCCATGTCCCACGTATAAAGAAAACACGGGTCCAATTCCCAACCGTACCCGGAAATTCTCGTAAAGTCGTATAAATTAACAGCGTGTCCACAGCTAAAGAAATAAATAGGTTGTCAATGAGGCATTCCCAATGCCAAAACATTTATCAAATAAATAATCAAGAAAATAATTCCATCGAAATCCCATTTCGAAAATCTTTCCAAAAATCTCAAATCCCGAATAGGAATATAATATAAATAGCATAATTCCGGAAATCACTCGGAAAATAATTCGTCAAAAATTAACATCATTATAAATTCGAATCCGAGCATAACAACTTAATAACCGAAAATCAAACCGGTATAAATCAATATTTATTTCATGAGAATCATTATTGAAAGCAAATCCACGAGATAAATCGTAATTAAATTCCAAAATCAATTTATATGCTCGGAAAATAATACGTTAATCAATTAAAGCATTAATTCAAGAAAAACATTTGCATGCATCCATTTTAAAAGCAAAGGTCCACTCACAGTACTATTGGCAACCACGCAAACGAGTTCCTTCATCTAACCGTAGTTCGCGACATTGCCCTGTACACAATTATATTTCCGTAAACGGCAATCCGATAAAATAATTACGAACTTAAACGAAATCCGAAAATCCCTATCTCCAATACTTCTCAAATTCAACCCAAATCTCTTCCACAATTCTAATTCCTCAATTTACATATTCCATAATGAAAACAAGGGAAATCCGACGGCCGGATTTCCCATAATTCCACCCAAAAACTCCAAACTTCGAAAATTCACAAACAATTCCAAACTCCTCCAAAATTCACCAAACTTATATAAGCTCTATGATAATTATAGAATTTAACTAGCTAAAAATTGAAATTATAAACTACCCTAGCCGCCGCTACCGCCGCCCACAGTGGCGGCGCCGCCGCCACCATCTCCGATGGCCACCAAAATTTGGCAGTAGCACCTTCTCAACACACTGATTCAACTTCTCAACTACAACATTCACAAATAACAATTAAAAACGGCCGAAATCGATCAATGAACAAAAACCCAGAAAATCCTCAAGAACCCTAGAATTTCAATTCGTCGATTCGGCATCTACACAACAAATCGTGATACAAGGCCATAGGGGAAATGATCAGTGATGAAAACCGAACCTTCGACGGCGAGATGGGGACCGGAGGTGGCCGGAATCGCCGGAAATCGTCAAAATCTTCAAACTGCAGCCGGAGGAGGTTTTGCTTCGATCCGTGGTTTTCCGGCTAAATCGTCCAAAACCCAGGTTACTAGGGTGATCGGAGGGAGGATGCGCTCCTCTGATGACCGGTGGCACGCCGGTTGGTGGCCGGAATCGCCGGAAATCGGTGGGAGCAGAAAAATCGCCGAACCGGAGAAGAGAGAGCTCGGGGGGGGAGGAGAGAGAAAGAGGCAGGGTGGGTTTCCGGAAATGGAAACCTACCCGGGGTAACTTTGTATTTTTAACCAAAATTTACCATGAACAGTAACTTCACATTTTTGGCCATAACTCTCGCATACGAAGTCCGATTTTTACGCACCACATATACACGCGCTCGGTTTAACGCCCTCTACAACTTCCATGAAGAACATTTTCTCAAATTTTGACCCGAACAAAAAGTCAACTTTTAGGGCCACTAAAAGTATCGAAACAAAGTAAAAAGTGAAAGTAAAGGTCGTTTACCGTCCAAATGACTAGTAAACAGGTGAATTTAGGTTCGGGACGTTACAAAGGGGGCTGTATATATATATATATATATATAGTGAAACGATAATAATTTTGGTGATCGGATGATTATTATTTCGAGCATGTATTTCCACAATAATAATACGTATCGTGAAATTGATGATTATTGTGTGATCAAATATTTTATATGGTTTTGAGTTGGATTGAGGGTCATAGTAGTGACTAGTGTGAGGGTAATGGATGCCACAACCTTTTTAGGTGATGGGCTACATTAAGTAAATACATCAGATGTTCCAAACCTTGTTGATGAACTATGATAGTGACAAAAATGTCGGATGCCATAATCCTAGGTAGATAACGGGCTACGATTAAGTAAGTATAATGTATGCCACAATCTTTTTAGGTGATGGGCTACATTGAGTAAATACATCGGATGTTCTAAACCTAGTTGATAAACTACGATAGTGACAAAAATGTCGGATGCCATAACCTAGGCCAGGTGATGGGCTCAGCCAAAGCTCCAGTTTGTCGGTCATCGTATGTCTTAAGGGTAGAACGTGGGTTACTTGGGATCATAAATATGTATTTGTTATTGAGAGAGTGTAGAGTGGTGGGACCTTGCTTTGGAATCTTTTGGAAATTGGGGTTGAATGGTTTAAATTGATTGGTGTAAAGACCTGTGTGGTGATTTGTACGATCACCTATGGGGTGATTTATGGAAGACCTGTGTGGTGATTTGACTGTGTGATGATTTGTATGATGATCTGCGTGATGATTTGTGTGATGATCTATTGATGATCTATGTGATGATTTTGTGTAAATGATGCAGGTTGTTGTGAGTGGTTTATGTTGTGGTGATTGATATTATTAAAGGATGATTTGATAGATTGTGGGGATGTAAGATGTTTATAATATTGTTAGGGTTAATTGTATAATTGAAGTCATGGGAAATCAGATACAAGGAATTGAGAGACAGAGCATGTGGGTTTTAGTTTGAGTTAATAATGAGCATGATATGCTTGACGTTTTCTTGTGATAATTGCATATTTTGGTTTACTCATACGAGCTTACAAAAGCTTACATGGTTTTGTGTTTGCAATCCCGGTACACTATTCAAACGGTGTAGCGGATAATCCTTTAGGTCAAGAGAATGAAGGCAAGGTTGAGGAGCGTAAAGTTTTGGCTTTTAATTTCAGAACTTTGTTCAATGAGTTCAATACTTTGTCTAAATTTGGTGCTGCATTAAATTACTATTATGTTGTTCGATACGAGAGTTGAGATTGTGTGTTTGAATGTTTGGTTTAATTTTGAGAAAAATTTCTAAGCATATGAACAAGTTAGTTGAATTTTGGCGTTTCGGATATGAATTTATTTATTCAAAATTCGGGGCGTGACATGCAAACTCTCAAAATCAGGCACATTAATGTGAGAATATTCATTATTGTTTTCATTTATTCATTTCTTAGAAGTTTCGTGAGCACTTAGTTGCTATATGATATTAGCAATTAGCTGTATTGGCAATGTACATTGGTGATAAATTTCTCGCTTTATGGCACTTTATAAAAAGTTTAGTTGTTAAAAATCCATTTTCTTAGGCCAAGGATAACCTTACCTACTGTTTAAAAAGGTCAATCCCGAGTTACGAATATTATTTTATCGATACCTTGTATATCACCATCTGATATCCATATATAGCACTTTTCATTTTCTCTTTATGATCTTGCAGAACATGTCATCTCATTTACATACTCTTAATGATCTTAAGATATATATCTTAGAAAGTATCTAAGATATAAACTTAAGTGTTGTAGTATAAATGTCTATATCATGTAATAGATATTTAGGTGTAATGGAATGTAGTAGGTGTAATGGAATGTGGTAGGTGTAATAGAATTACTCCATGTTTTGTAACCTATATATAGAGGCTGTAAAGAAGTAATAAGAACATATCTCACACTCCATTCTATACATCTAAACTCTCTCCCTCTCTCAAGTTCTTTGAAGCAAAGCTCTCTCCATTTTCTGAAATACTTTTATGTTCGTTTTACAACACGTTATCAGCCCGAGTTCCTAGCCCTTGCTAGCCATACCGTGTGCTGCCCTTGCGCTCGTTCCTGTGCAGATCAGCCTGTTTCGACACCCCGAAACATCTTGTTCAGAACTTCTAATCAAATCTCTTCTATCTGACCTCCAAATTTCAGCCCTGTTGGAGTCTTTTTGAGACCTGTACACAGTTCGAAGTGAGAGCTGTTCAGCACGCTCGTTCCTGTGCAGATCAACCTACTTGCACGCCGAGAAATGTCCTTTTCGGGATATTTAATCAAAATACTTTCTTCATAAAAGTTGTTCATCTCTGTATCTTATATCTGATGTCAAAATTTCAGCCCTATCATAGTCATTTTGCGACCTGTACACCATTTGAAGTGAGATCTGTTCAGAAGCAAATTTGCTCTGAATTTCAACAAGTAAGTTTTAAAGATTAAAGTTCCCGTTTTTTGAGTTTTTACTCCTTTTCTCCTCTTTTCTTTTTCTCGGGAACTTGGAATTAAAAAGCGGAATTATAGAAATTCACGCTAAACGAACTAAGAGCGTTCGTAATCAATGAACTAAAAGTATTCATAAAGTATTCATAAAAAACGGAATTGTGGGGATTCATGCTAAACGAACTAAGAGTGTTAGTAATCAATGAACTAAGAGTGTTCATAATATTCAGACTAAAAGCGTCCGCAAACATCATTGTTTTGGTCTAATCCAAATATTCTTGGAAATTAATTTCTTGGTAGCATAACTTGAAAACCTTATTATTTTAGCTTTCGTGGAAGTTTAAACTCCGAAACTAATATATCTTCTCTTCCTATTTTTCAGGATGTCGATTGAACCTAGACTCGACTTTCCAATGCTTGACTCAACAGGCTCGGAATACCATGGCTGGGTAACGGACGTTGAGAACCATCTCACTGCGAGAGGGATATTGCCTATAATCCATGCAGGCACCTGACCACGGTCTTGTTTTCCAACAAACACCCACAAAGCATGCTCAAGCAATTATCTTGATGCGATGCCACATGGATAAATCTCTCATATTAGAGTACATGTCGATCAAGGATGCAAGAGACCTATGGGTGGCTCTAGAAGAGTGCTTTGGCAATATCCAAGATTCCCTCCTCCCTGACTTGAAGATTCAGTGGAACAATATACGCTTCTCCGACTTCAAGTCTATTGCTAAATACAACTCAGAAGCTCTTCACCTCAAAGCCATTTTGAGGTTATGTGAAAAACCTCTCACAGAAGAAGAACTAATTGAGAAAACTCTCTCTACCTTCCCGTCGCAGAACTTGTGATATCAAAGCAATATCGCACTGAAGTCAAAGCTGTACGAATTACGAGGTTTAATGAGATCATCAATGTTATGTCGGTAGCTGAAAAACACGACAACATCCTTGTAAAGAATTATAATTCAAAACCCATTGGAACCAAGAGTGTTTGTGAGGCGAATTATAATGCATCCAAAAGAGGGCGTAAGGAGCGGTACCCTAATAACAGGGGACAAGAAGGATGAATGGGTCCATATAATCGCCCCAATAAAGAAGGAAACCGTAACTTTAGAGTGGACACTCGTGGTGGCAACTCCACAGGTGGGAGAGGTGGATACGGTAGCAACATGGGCCGAGGATATGGTAACAATATGTGCCGTGGAGGTCGCACCATGAGACGTGGTAGTAGCAGCAACCCTCCTAGGGAATATCCACAACATGGACAACCTGCACCTCAAATGAAGGGAGGTAACCACAATGACATGTGTCATCGATGTGGATCAATTGAGCATTGGCTTAAGCAATGCCATGCAAGTACCCAACTAGCTGAAAGCTACAAAGAGTATAGGCAATTGAGAGAGCAAGAAACCAATCTTGCTGAAGATGAAGATATCAATCTTGCTGAAGATGAAGATGGTGAAGATATCACTCTCACCACTGAGGACTTCAAAGCTGCAAATAAAGAGCACGAGGATGCCGCAGACTTTGATTAGAATAGTCCTTTCTATTTTCCAATAAATGGCAAATGTGCCTTAGTCAATAAATGACAATTGTATTAACTCTTTCTCATGTGGCGCATCAAATGAAGTATGATGTCTAGGAAAGTAATTGAGATCGGGGTACCTAAGCGAGCCTCGCTCCACCAACATCTCTCTCTACTTTCCTGGTCATATTACATTGAAGTTACCAAACAGATTGAGTAAAACTACAATTTGTCCAAGTTTGATTATAGACTTTGGAAACTTTGATGTAATCATTGGCTATTTTTCTTATTAATAAAGTGTCGCATTATTATTCAATGTCATGGACATGTGTTAAATTTCGAACTTTATTATTTGAAAGATATAAAGAGCCAATGATTTTCATGTGGAAACAAATTGTGAGAATGGATAAGAATTCTTTTGTATCACCTCTAATGACTACAGACATAAATGAGTATTAGAGAAACTTATGTGTCGCTCTTGTGGGTTGCATGCAACCACTATTCGAGTCATTGAATCAAACCATGTCATAAGAGATGACTTATGGGATTCTGACACATATAGGCTTTGGCAAGACCGTTTGGGATATCCAGGTCGTAATATGATGCTCCGTATATTAAAGACTTCACACGGACATCCATTCTTCAAAACGAAAAGAAGTACGAACCAAAGATTGGTCCAAAGAGTTACTTCTAAAGCATATCATTCGTTTTGCAAAGCTTGCTCTTTAGCAAAGGTAGGATCGAGAC
Organism: Rosa lucieae; assembly: GCA_024704745.1. NCBI lineage: Eukaryota > Viridiplantae > Streptophyta > Magnoliopsida > Rosales > Rosaceae > Rosa > Rosa lucieae. The sequence goes on from CM045498.1 coordinate 38,825,404, forward strand.
CATCCTATGCAAAGGACACTAAATAAAATATACCATTCTTGCAAAGAATCCAAGGTGATATTTGTGGACCTATTCAACCAACTTGCGGACGTTTAAATATCTCATGATGTTGGTTGACACGCAAACACACTGATCACGTGTTGTGCCATTATCCACCTGTAAAAGCTACATATGCTATACTCCTAGCACAAATCATATGACAATGGGCTCACCCCCCAGATTCATCCTTCAGTTAAATAGATTTGGCTATGCTAGAGAATTTACATCGAAGACTTTCGATGGTTATTGCAAAGGGACTGATGTTAGACATCACATTCTTATATACATGCCCAAAAGGTCTCGCGGACATAACTACAATGGTAGTTCAGACATTGGTGATGCGCACCAATCTTCTTATATCCGCTTGGGGAGATGCAATATCGCATACAACTATGCTAATTTCTCTACGACCTACCGCCACCCAATGTATATCTGCGTTACAGCTAGTGACTGGGTACAAATATTTTGTACTTACGCACATTCGAGTGAGCCATTTATGTTCCAATTGCGCTGCCACAACGCCTATGGTAGGTCCTTACAAATACGTGAGCAACTTAGTTGGATTTGAGACTCCAACAATCGTCCACCACTTAATGCCCTTGCAAGGCGATCTCCTTCCCGTTTGATTTACAGATGTCACTTTGATGAGACAGTCTTCCCATCGTTAGGGGGAGATAAGAACTCGAATGTTCAGCAGGAATGACAGGAATTGTCGTGGTCTGTCCCCACTATGTCTCACCTCGATCCCTATTAAAAGTGACGAGATCACACACATTTGCTGCAAAAATGCCAGCAAGGAATGACATCCCTATAAGAGGACATAGCACCACCCCACACAGAGGTAGGCAAGGCGCCAATGCCATAGAAAGTGGCCCTCTGGTGTTACAGGCCATGGCCCCAGCTAAGATGTGTGGAAAGCCTATGGATTCGAAGGATACTTTGGCACAATCCTTGGATCATCGACACTCAACATTCGTCTTATGAGTATCTTTCAGATTATGGTTATCGTTGGGGGACACCTCAATGTCAGAACCTATTTATGAGAATATAGAGCTCTATGAAAATTACACTAGTGTACATAAGACGTGGAATAGAAACTCCATCATAATTGATGATGTATTTGCGCATTTTGATGCGCATGAGCTTGTTGAGATCGATGATATCGAACCATCCTCCATTGAAGCATGAATACCAACGTAGAAAAATTTGGCCTAAATGGAAAGATGCGATCTAGGTTAAGTAAGATTCTCTAACGAAAAGGAAGGTCGTTGAGCCAGTGATGCCAACACCTTCTTACATTAAACCTATTGACTAATGGGTCTTCGTTAGAAAGTGTGTTGACAAAAAGAGATGGCAATCTCGCCTTATGGCACAAGGCTTCTCATAGAAACGCCCTGGTATTGACTATGAAGAGACATATTCTCTCGTAATGGATGTCATTGCACTCCACTACCCTGTCAGTTTGGTAGTTTCCAAATAACTGAACATGCAGCTTATAAATGTGGTCACTACGTATCTCTATGGGGATCTAGATACGGAATATACATGAAAGTTCATGGTGAACTTTATTTACCCAAATCAAGTGGCTCTAGACCACGGAGCGCGTTTGCAATAAAAGATGAAACGCTCACTAAAGTGACTACTTGATTGGAAAGGGATATGGCCGCCCGTTTCCATAAACAAGTTTCGGATTCTATTGCGGTTTTCCTGTTAGACATGATCTTCATTAGAAGCCCTTAAAGAGTTAAGGGAAACCGCTGAACACTTGAAATCCAAGTTTGAGATGAAGAATTTTGGGGGAACATGATTATGCCTCAGTTTGGAACTTGAGCATCGTGTTGATAGATGCTTAGGCATTTTGACAAAGGTCAAACCTTCAAGCACCCCATAATCATTCGTAGTCTTGATCCTAAAAAGGATCCTCTTCGTCTGAAGGATGATCAGACGAAGATGTGCTAGAGGCAGAAGTGCGAATAGGCGCATTATTGTACTTAGCTCAATGCACAAGACTAGACATCTTGTTTTGACACAAACTTGTTAGCTAAAGGTATAGCTCTGCGCCAACTCGACACCATTGGATTGGTGTAAAAGATATCTTTCGGTACTTGAGATGTATGATCGATATGGGCTTATTCTATCCCTACAAAGAGATGATGGAATCAGACCCATCACACACCAGAAACGCCGCCAAACGCTGGCCTGCATTTTCTATCCCTACCCCAAAATGACATAAGTGTTTTTGGAAGGTTTTGCTGATATTGGGTATCTGTTGACCCATACAAAGGCCTTCCCAGACTGGTGAAGTGTTCACCATGGGTAAAACCGCGATATCTTGAAGGTCTATAGAATAGACCTTAGTTGCTATATCTTCGAACATTGCAGAGATTATTGCTCTTCACGAAGTAGTTCGTGAATGTATATGGATTGGATCCATAGTTACGCATGTTCAAACAATTGTGGTTTGAAGTCTACCACAGATGAGCCTACAAGCATTTAAGATAATGCTGCTTATTTTGAAACAAACGAAGCAAGGCTGCATGAAAAGCGACAACATCAAGCATAAAATCAGCAATAACAGACTTTCCCCAAAGATCAATAAGAGGGGGAGATGTCTACATATATGGTCTCGAAATGTGAAGAGTGTGTTGTGCTCTTTTTCCCTTTCGACCGAGATAATTTTTTGTCCCACAGGGTTTTTAATTACTCGGCAAAGTTTTTAATGAGGCAACGAGAGAAGCACCACATTTGGGAGACACAAAGGAGATGTTGAAATCAGGGGAGTATCCAGAAGCATACTCACTTGACCATCGTGGACTCTTTTTGTCCTTCGTCCAGGATTATTTTGTCCCATTGGGTTTTGTTACCTGGCAAGGTTTTAACGAGGCACATCTTTAACATGGTCGCCCCACTTATACTACATCCTGAAGATGTTTTGATTCAACATATATGCTTTTGCTCATCTTTTCCCTTCGACCACGGGTTTTTCCCACTGGGTTTTCCGGGCAAGGTTTTGTTCCTGCAACTCTATTTGCATCCCTCTCGTAGACATATTACCTACTTATGATGTTGATAAGAAGACTCCACTTATCTCCGAAGCTGTGATATTACTACTCCACAGTCATGCGCATTGTGCTCTTTTTTCTCCTTCGACCAAGGTTGTTTTTCCCACATGGTTTTTATTACTTGGCAAGGTTTTTAACGAGACAACTTAGAAGCACAAGGCCTAGACAATACTATTGACATGAAATATCCAAGGGGGAGTGTTGTAGTATAAATGTCAATATCATGTAATAGATTTTTAGGTGTAATGGAATGTAGTAGGTGTAATGGAATGTGATAGGTGTAATAGAATTACTCCATGTTTTGTAACCTATATATAGAGGCTGCAAAGAAGTAATAAGAACATATCTCACACTCCGTTCTATACATCTAAACTCTCTCCCTCTCTCAAGTTCTTTGAAGCAAAGCTCTCTCCATTTTCTGAAATACTTTTATGTTCGTTTTACAACATTAAGAACGATATGAAAAATGTGAAGTCCAAAGCCAAAGTTTATCAGTTGCAGCCAACCACTGCTTGGTAGCAATAAGTATTTGGCCAGATTGTGGAAACTCTCAAAATAAAGTACATTCATCATTTTTCTCATTTATTCATTTCTTAGAAGTTTCATGAGCACTTAGTTGCTAAATGATATTTGCAATTAGCTGTATTGGCAATGTACATTGGTGATAAATTTGTCGCTTTACGGCACTGTTGCCGGCCATCACCACTTACCTCAAATAGAAAATCAATAGAGTTCGTAGCAGGATATTTCCACTTTAGAAGGCCTTCATCTGCTCCCTGAACTTATGGATCATCCCAACCCTGAAAGATCACACCATCTGCATCATGTGAAAGCTTTGGAATGAAGTCATTCAGAAGCTTTTCAACCGTGGAGAGCAACCAAAAGCCCTTCCTCCTCACCATGAATGGTTCCAACTCATATCTGTAGTTGGGATTATTCCTACTTTGGTAAACTCGACGCTGCTCATTCCGAGGCTGAATTACTTCTTCCTCAATCATCTTCCACCGCTCATGAAAAGGCAACTTTACCACAGGACGGTTGTTGATTGCCATCATGCCATAAATTAGGTATCTTCTCTTCTTCTTCTGTGAACCTGGCTCAGTATCAATCACCATCTCCCCGTCTAGTAACGTATAGTGGTGACTGGTGAGTACTAGTACCATTCTCAGCTAAACCATTTGTGTGTTTGCAAGGAAACCTCATTTGAACTCTCCTAAAATTGAATTTTCTATCAATCAAGTAACACCCATCCTTAGTTATTAACATCATATATCCTGTTCCTTCAGCTTTCCATGTAGTATAACAATACCTCTGCTTCAACAGCTGTAGCTTTTCTCTGCTAAGAGAAACTGGGTGTGACCCTGGGAATGCCGAGCTTATATTCTTACAACGCATATTAAGACTTTGCGGCAGAAGAACAGCCGCATCTCCTCTTGCTGCTCAGGAGGTATCTCATCACCCAAGATATCATCATTTGTCATTATATCTGTATCCATATCCTCATGCAAAGGAGATGCTAAACCTTGATGATCATCGTCCTCATCTGGAACAAATTCTGAAGACCTCTTCCAATCTGGGTGGGCAAACAATTTCTGCAGGCTTTCTTTCATGATAGAATGAGTATAGCGCATCTATGTAGTAAGGTTTATATATTCCCGGGGGGGCGCGCTTGAGCAAATGTTTGTATTGCTTCAGTAACTGTATGCATCGGTAGCGTGCGCAATAAGTAATGTATGATCATATACCCTGTTCGATTGTGTCCATGTGTACAATGCACAAGGATATACTTCTTCGGGTACATCTTTTTGAATCGTATGACCTCATATACAAACTGATTCACAGAAAGGTTGTCGGGTACAGAACGCCCCTTGCATGGAATTTTGACATGCGTAATACCCTCTTTCTCCAAATCAGAGGTTGGATGGTAACGAGATTTGAATGTGTTGGTCAAATCGATCACCAAACCGAGTTTTCTTTTCAGGTGTCTCTGTTTCTGAATGACTTGATTGAGTGAGTATCTTTTACCAGGAGGAACATAATGATTGTAGGACTCAGCTAGTGGCACTTTAGAAGGTATCATGCAATATATCTCTTGACCAAACGATGGGCAATCCAACCACCCAGAGGGGAGCTTAGATGTGTCATAACTCATAAGACCTGACAAAATCTTTTGGTTGAACTCGAGACGAATCATATGAAGGAGGCGGTTGAGATATCGATGTTTGCATCTGCATTAGTAGTTTAGTACTGATCTGTGATCATCTGAGCATTGTTCTAGTCTCATGCGCTTATGTCTCTCTTGGTTCTTGCTGTGTGCTATATCTACACCGAATAGCATTCGTTCAATGCCGCCGTGGAATATTGTTCTACAGGACCTTGCAAAGTCTGCTTATATTCTTCTTCAGGTAATGGTAACAATTTCAAGGCGAAGTCCATAGCAACCATCATCTTGCAATACTAGACAATTGATGTGGATCGATCTCCATATCTGTTGTCTAGAATGGATTTTCAAGAATGCGGCATCTCTATTTATAGTCATACAATTGCGTACAACAAACAAAGTCATTGAACAATTAGGCCAAATACTTACTAATCTTATCCGCGTTAACAGAAACTCAATTCCTCTTTCTCCTAGGATTCACTTTTTCAACTAGCGGGGTTGTATTCGATTAGGAGACTATAAGATTGTTTTATATATTCAAAGTTTATGGGTATTCAACTACGATTTTTAAGACTTTTAAAATTTTGTTGCATTATGACTTGAAAATACAATACATAATCAAAGGTCGATGTACTCCCATCTTCAATAATATGGTTGGGCGTGTTGGGTTCCAGCCCATGAGTATTTCCTAAGACAATTGTCTTAGAGTATGAGAATTGTTTGCCCAGTAGGTTTTGGATTCCTACTGATGAATGGAGTTCCAATGAGGAAGGAAAATCCTTATTGATGTAGGATTACCTGTAATCCTTGTTGATTACAGAGAAGGAGAAGGCATAATTGCCTACCACCAATAGGAATATGTTTCCTAATTGGTGAAGAAAGTTGATATCCTTATGGCTATATAAGGAGGGGTTCTGCTCTAGGTTTTTCATCACAAAGACAGAGAGCGAAGTGTATTCCATTCTCGGAGTTAGAGAGTGAGAGAGGGCAAAGAAGGGAGAGATAGGAAGAGAAGAGAGAGAGTCCTTGTTTTCTTATTCTTTCTGGTTGTACCCATTATAAATATAGTGGAAGATTGTTTTTCTGCCCGGTGGACGTAGGCAAAAGTTTTGCTGAACCACCTTAAATCTGTGTTCTTGTGCTCGTATCTTTGTGGTTGTTTCTCTTGGTGTGCTGTGTTTATTTGTGGTTTTCGACTTCACATATTGACCGATTCTCAACAAGTGGTATCAGAGCTCAGGCTCGTCTGAGAAATTCAAGGTTTGAATCGGCAGGTCTGGTGTTGTCAGAATGGAAGGAACAAATAGCACAATGATCAAACTCACCCACTCAAATTGGGTGACATGGAATCCAAGAATGGAGGATATCCTTTATTGTAAGGATTTGCATGAGCCTATTGAAGGTGTGGCTGCCAAGCCAAGCAATATGAATGATATCAATTGGCGAAAGTTGAACCGGAAAGCCATTGGCACGATAAGACAATGGGTGGATGATACCGTCTTTCACCATGTGTCGAAAGAAACTGATGCGGAAGAACTCTGGATGAAATTGGAATCCCTCTTTGAAAAGAAGACCGCTGCAAAGAAAGCATTTCTTATCAAAGAGATGGTCAACATGAAGTTCAATGAAGATGTTAGTGTTGCTGAGCACTTGAATAATTTCCAGAATGTGACCAACCAGTTGGCGACAATGGGTATGAAGATTGACGATGAGTTGCTAGCACTGCTATTGTTAGGAACTTTGCCAGAAGGTTGGGAAACTTTCGTGGTGACCGTAAGTAATTCTGCGTCTGATGGTGTACTGTCTATGGATACCGTTAAGGATAACATGCTTAACGAAGAAACAAGAAGGAAAGCTGTGGGCATAGACAATGGACAAAGAAAGCTCCTTGTCACAATGGGTAAAGACAAGAATTCAGGTCGAAGGTTTAGTGGCAAGTGTCACTATTGTGGCGATACGGGCCACATGAAGCGGATGTGTCGAAAGTGGAAACAGGACAAAAAGAAAGGCAACTACCAATATAATTGAGATGCTGACATTATCTCAGGAGATGTTCTTACAGTTCAAGAATGTTTATATGTTGGTGACAAGGGTCACGATTGGTTCGTGGATACCGGTGCAAGTTGTCATGTTACTTCCAACTTGGAGCTTTTTTCTACATACGAAGCACGCGACTTTGGGATGTTAAAGATGGGTAATACAAGCTACTCCAAGATTTCAGGAATGGGAGATATTTGCATCGAGACTAATCTTGGTTACCAAATGACATTGAAGAATGTGAGGCACGTTTCTGATTTGCGTGTCAACATATTGTCTTCAAGTGCTCTTGATAGACAAGGTTTCCACCAATATATTGGTGATGGAAAGTGGACGCTTACAAACGGGTCGTTGGATGTTGCTAAAGGAGAGCTTTGTCATTCCCTGTACAAGACACATAGCTTGGTATGCAGAGATGACTTGAGTGCAATGGGTGATACTTCTTCACACATATGGCGCCATAACGAAGGCCATATAAGGAAGAAAGGTGATCTGGAAAAGAAGTCCTTAATTTCCTTTTCCAATGACGAGTTTTCTGACCAGGAAGAAGATGGTCAAGAGTTGTTCCACCAGGAGGGACATGGTGATGGGTTATTCGATCAGGGGGAGCCTGATCAGGGGGAGCTACATGCTCCAAACATAAAGTTCTGCATCAAGTCAGCTAGGGCGGACTCCCAGTAATGGAGTCACGCTGGTATTCCTCCCTCATGGTCTGGAGGGGGAGATTGTTGGGTTCCAGCCCATGAGTATTTCCTAAGACAATTGTCTTAGAGTATGAGAATTGTTTGCCCAGTAGGTTTTGGATTCCTACTGATGAATGGAGTTCCAATGAGGAAGGAAAATCCTTATTGATGTAGGATTACCTGTAATCCTTGTTGATTACAGAGAAGGAGAAGGCATAATTGCCTACCACCAATAGGAATAGGTTTCCTAATTGGTGAAGAAAGTTGATATCCTTATGGCTATATAAGGAGGGGTTCTGCTCTAGGTTTTTCATCACAAAGACAGAGAGCGAAGTGTATTCCATTCTCGGAGTTAGAGAGTGAGAGAGGGCAAAGAAGGGAGAGATAGGAAGAGAAGAGAGAGTCCTTGTTTTCTTATTCTTTCTGGTTGTACCCATTATAAATATAGTGGAAGATTGTTTTTCTGCCCGGTGGACGTAGGCAAAAGTTTTGCTGAACCACCTTAAATCTGTGTTCTTGTGCTCGTATCTTTGTGGTTGTTTCTCTTGGTGTGCTGTGTTTATTTGTGGTTTTCGACTTCACATATTGACCGATTCTCAACAGGGCGGCCAATGACGGTTTGGGGTTGTACATCAACAACAAACCCAACAATACCACAGCAGCCATTGCCGATTTCTTCAAATTTCACAGTCTCTCGATATAATTAGGGTCTGCTAGCTGCTGATAACGCCATTTATCTTTGCTAAGTAGTGGCACTGGTTCTGGTTATTGGACAAGAAGCAATGGAGTTTACCGTCCTTGAATTTAGGAGCGAGGATCAGCACAAAGCGTACTTGTGCGGCTGAATGTAATCGGTTTGGCGGGAAGAGGTGGATGCGAGTAATTTCTCCATACTTGGCTTAAGAGAGAGATGGAAGAACTGCAGCACTGCATCTGTTCAGTAAATGTTTTTATTGCTCGAATGACTGTAGACATTGGTAATGTGTGCATCAAGTAATGTATCTTGTGATTGTGTCAAGAGTACAGCGGACAAGGATTGAATTGTCTGACCTTTTATACAAACCGATTCACGCAAGGGTTGTCGGATAGAGAACATCGCCCCTTGCACGGATTCTTAATATGCAACCTCCTTCTCCAAATCAGATGTTAGATAGTAATAGATGAGATGTGTTCGATGTTTTTTCCGGAGTCCCTGAGTTTTCTTCCCAAGAGGCCAAGAGTCTAGGGTGAGAAAATTTAGACCAGGATCCAAGGTGGGTCTGGTCGAGTTCCAATACATGAAATTGTGAGTCTCAAGTACTGTTGACCAGATCACCAAAGCTCATTATTATTGTCACATCAATGATTGGCTAAACATACATATATGGAATATGTATTAACACCCAAAAGATAAAAAAAAAAAAAAAAAAAGAGCTACACAGTCGAAATGACAACTACAAAACTTACGGTTGAATAGAAGAACCAAAAAGTAATAAGAAAGAGGCACAAGTCTCCCTAAAGAAATGGAAATCTTATAGTACAGCATTTTTATAACAAGACAACGCAGTGCATAGTAGTGTAAATGGAGTCCAATATGACCATCTTTTTGGAGTGCTCCAAAACCTCCGTATCGCCGCAAAGAAAAAGCTCTGGATTCCCTTATAACCCTCGCCGCAAACAAAAAGCTCTGGATTTCACTTATAACCCAAAACAACTTCCAAATGCATCACCAACTTGCAACATATTCCAATAAAAGCCATATGGTTCAACAAATACAAGCCTGTACTCATTTTTACCACCACTGAGGGAGTTCAATCATATCACTCCATATGGGTGTCTCTACAACTGCGTGTGGCTCTGAAACTCATGAAAATGAGTTACTTTTCATATCATATAACCAGCATGACAAACTGAATAATCTCGAACATTTTGATTTTAAATCTGCCAAACAAACAGTACTCTAGCCAAGCAAATCTCTAAACAACTTGTGGGGGTAACACCCATCTGCCTTACAAGTGCATCCTTTTCCAATGAATCTTTAGGGTTATATATGACCGTTATTTGATTGTGATACCCCAACTTGAGAAATCCTTGTAGCATTTCATAACTCAGATGAAAGATTAAAGTCATCCCTATTGGTCAACACAGGGTTCCCAACACTGCTACTGAGCACTGACAGGAGTATCAGCATATAATCCCATAATTTCAGGTGTTTTTGAAGCATCTGCTGGACCATTATTCACAGTTGATGTGAGCTTCAGTTTCATCAAGAAGCCCTTCCAACTGCTGGAAAGGATCTATAGACGGAGCAGTACTAGTAACAGTTGAACAACTGAAGTCAAGCAAGTCTGGAGTAGGTTCATGATTTGTTTTCTCCACTGCAGCATCAGTGTGTACACCTGCTGCCTTCGATACCTGCGAATTCTCGGCTGCCTTGGACACTTTATGGTTGCCCGAAGATGGCCTCTTCTCGGTTCTTGATGAACCAAAAAGTGAACTGGCCAACTTCTGCTTTTCTGGAGAAATTTCAACTGATGGCTTCCTCAAGTCATAAGTATCACGTGCTTTTGAATTTGAAGTACTCACACCATCTACCTGCGTGATCCCGTTTGTCGTTTTGTGGGAACTAGAAGTTGAGGTCGAAAATGCAGAAGATGAGCATGTAGGCCTACCCTATTTATTTTGAACACCGTCAAGTCGTAATTTAAGTTCTGACGATCCTGCATCTGACACAGATGGCAAAGATGCAGACTGGTGTGTCTCCCTAGCATAAGATGGTTCAGGCACTGGAACAAGTTCAGTTGAGGATGCAACTGCAGCTGGAGGAACTCTTGATGGCACCAGTGGCTTTGGAAGCTCATAGGCCTCAAACCGAAGACTGTGACTTAAAGCTTCATGCTGATCTTGGCTTCTGAAATTGTTAATACTTGACATTCCAGAGCGCTCATTCTCAGAAATACATGGCTGAGCACCTTTTTCTATTGCCTGTTGGACATAACCATTGAGGAATGAAAGGTTTTATCGATCAGCAAAAGAAAAAAGATCAGTATTCCATCATTAGCTGATCTGAAGGATTTAAAAAATAGAATTACTTATGGCCTTTTTTTTTTGTTTCCTTATGAGAAGCAAACTCGCCTGTAAAAATCAGGGCAGGCAATCGGTCCCCAAGTCAGAATTTGAAAACAGATGACCAGGGATCACCTGGACTACTAAACAAACTGATCTACAACCAAGGCAATAACAATCAACAGTAAAACATAAACTAAACACTAAGTCGCAGGTTCCTTGTCATAAAGAATGTTGAAACGAGCCTAGATTATATGGACTTTAGACTTTCATGGAACATTTTTGTAATAGACCCAATCCATGATTGGAGATGGGTTTTATTCAATCATGGTCTATAATATTGACTTTCAACCTTCTATTGGAGACGGCCTTACACTTGATGATCATACCACCACCCAAGGGCGGATCTATGCATAGACTAGGACGGGCTTGAGCCCGTCCGAGATTTTTGGGCTGAAAAAAAATTAGATGTATACGTTTTTTTTTTAAAAAAAAAAAATTGGGTAGCTTGTCCAGGTTCTAGAAGCCCAGTAACCCAGCCCTTGTAACTCCCCACTCCTGACAGTTCGAAGACACCTCATGCCTCTAGCCTCCGTCAATTTCAGATCCAGCCTCAAATCGATGTCCATTTCCTGAAGCAAATGAAGCAATGACTCATCTCCCATTCTCCCAAGCCAGTGAAGCCACAGTTTCATCAAAAATCATTCCAGACAAGCATCAGTTTCTTAATATCCTCTTCAAGACTTCAACCTCTTGATTCAAGCAAATTCTGGTTCATGCTTCCACTCATCGACTACAGGCTAATCGAAATTTCGAACTGGAGATTGGAGAAACGTCTCTTATAGTCTCACTCTCTCCTCCTCCGCCAGTGCCACACTGCCGCTTGCGGCTCTCCCTTCTCCACTTCTCTGGTATGTAGCATTCTCTCCTAGTCTTCATCTCCTTGTTCTGCAAATCTGCAATTTATTGTTTAATTGATGTGGGTTAAATGTGATTCACTGATGTGGGTCTTCTTTCTACTGTGCAAATGTGCAATTGTTGTGGGTTTAATTGATTTCAATACTTATCAGTTATGAAGGTCAGTGGGTTTAAATGTTTAATTGATTTCAAGGTCTGAAGGTCGATCAATGGGTCTGAAGGTATAAAGGTCGATCAATGGGTCTGAACTGAGTGAACTCTGAAGGTCTCCTTGATTTCAAATTTTCAATACTTATCAAGGTCAGTGGGTTTAATTAAAGTATAACTTAGCAATTGTTGTGCTAATGAGTAATCAAGTTTGGGTTTAATCAAGTATTCAAGTTGTATAACGCTGCTATGAAATCTCAAGTTTGGGTTTAATTAAAGTGTTGTGCTAATCAACTTTGTGCTTCAAACAGGAGGCTTCTTTATGTTTGTTTGTTTGTTTAATTGTGAATGACACTATAAATTGGAACTACGAACTGGAACACAAAGTGAATGACAAAAGCTTGAGTCCATTATTAGAGTTGCTAAAATCTCTCGCACCGTTGAGATTTTTTTTGTTTAAGAAATTCAGCCCGCCCAAGGTTTCATTCCTGGATCCGCCCCTGCCACCACCGAAGAATATAAAGGAGAGCGATTTCATGAGGAGGTTGATTACTTCGTAGATTGGCTTTGAGAATAGATTTTTTTCTTTTTTTGGTTTGGGGGACGAGGATGAGTTTAGTTCTCTATTAAATTCATTCCCTGTAAGTTGGTGAGCGGAAATTATTCTTCATTCTTTCATTGAATTCTAGTTGGACGTGAGCATCACAATTGTGTCCATTTTGAGAAGGTGATCTTAATTAATAGGCTTAATTGTTAAAATACTCCCTAAACTTGGCTACAATTGTTAGTTTACCACCCCAACGTGCAATTGAGGAAATTTAACTTCTAAACGTGACAAAAAAAATTCAATTTACATCATCTCTGTTAATTGTAACTGTTTTTTACTCAAATGCGAGTCATGTGCCCTGCACATGAGGAATATAATAATCATTTTTTAAACCAATTTACGTTAAAACAAAATATATATTTTTTTAGAGTGGAGGCTTATGACCTTCCACTTGCGCACCTTGTGCAATGTTTTTTAAAAATAAATTACACTATTCTCCTAATAAGAAGAAAAATTAAAAATTATGAAATTTATTTTTTCATTCACCAATATCTACTATTTTAATAGACAAATAGAGTTGGAATAATTTTCAGTCATCGTGAATTACAACATTTATTTGATTATGTGCTAATCTTTAATATTTTTCTTCTTATTGGGATACTAGAACGTAATTTAATAAAAATGTGTAGTATGTGGGTTAATAAGTAGGTGGCCCATAAATCTTCACTCTAAAAACTTTGTTTTTCATTTAATGTATATTTGTTAAAACAGAAGAAGAAAATAAGTATTATAAAATGACTAGGTTACCCCTCATGTGTATGGTACATGTCTCATATTTGGATGGAAAAAAGTTAAGTCAGATGAAACATGTTCTAAAAATTATGGTTCATTTTAAAAAAAATTCATTCAAGGTTTTGGTGTATCGTCATATGAAACACGTTGTAAAGAGAATATCAAGAAAAAGTAGTGTGAACAATGTTTAACATGTTTCGACATTGTCATTGCATTACACGGGTGCCCCCCATACCACCTTTCAATGTGCCAAACCATGCAAACCCTAATTCTATTCAAATTGTCATATTTGTTGATCTCACGATTGATATAGCATGATTTTCAGAATGTACTCCAACAGACAATACCGTAATCTATAATGAATTTTTTTTACTTGTATGAGTATCAAAGTCAACAAGCAATAAATTCAAAAAAAGAATCCCTTCGATATTTCAATGTTCCACATCAAGCATATTTTAAAAGTCATGATTTATGAATAGTATGCTCATCGCACAAGTGAATTTCAAATAATACATGTAATTCAGAATATGACCCCATAACACATCCAAACTATGTTAATCGTTATTTTTACTCAAATTATTCTATGCCATAAACAGATAAACTCGTTGTTAGTAAAGCACCATTTTCAAAATGCTATACCTTTTTTTGAGAATATTTCATAATGCTATTCCCAATTACTTGAAAATATCGACCTTTGTTTCCTCTAAGTAATAACTTATGTTGCGGACGTGATTCATTAGTTACATTTCATCATCTAAAATCTAAATATATATTATTTAACCATTCATCTGTTTATCTATTATTATTTATTATAAACTTAAATTACAAGTACCAGAAAACTAAAATATAGATGCACCTAGAGCAATAAAGCTGTTCTCCCATAACTCGAGTAGAGCAAGTCCATTTTAAACGGATTCTAGCTCATTTCAAAGGGGAACATCCTTGAAAGGTTTCAGCTCGCGCTGTGAGGTATTTCTACAATACAGTCCAAGCCTTTTGAGGCTCTATCTACTGATCACCGGTGTATACCTCATGAAATATACCCCCTTACATAACAAATCCAGTCAACAAACAAGAAAGTATAGTCCAAAGGAATATGCAACAAAAATAACTTCACACAATAACGCACAGCCCCGAATAAGGGAAAAAACAAAATAACAAATAATAATATGAAACTAAAGTACGAATGTCTTAAAAAATAATCAACCTCAGGTTGATGAACAGCAAGGCTTCTTTGTATTGAGCTCTGATCCTCCAGTGACAGCAATGGTCTTCCCTTCTTTAATGCTTGCAGGTGTTGGCTCATCTGATGAAAGAGTCTTTTTACTAATAATCCGATAAATCTCGGCAAGAATTGTCTGGAAAGCCTTCTCAACATTAATTGCCTCAAGAGCAGATGTTTCGATGAATGAAAGGCCTTCTCTTTCGGCATAACCCTGGGCGTCCTCTGTGGCAACGGCACGTAGATGCTTCAGATCAGTCTTGTTCCCAATCATCATGATCACAATGTTTGAGTCAGCATGGTCTCTCAATTCCTTCAGCCACCGGCTTACATTTTCAAATGTTGTTGGTTTTGTTACGTCGTAAACAAGTAGTGCTCCAAGAGCTCCTCTATAGTAGGCACTAGTAATTGCTCTGTATCTCTCCTGTCCTGCTGTGTCCCATATCTGAGCTTTCACAGTTCTTCCCTCAACCTGACAAAAAAGACGACATTTTGCTTCATCTTCTAATCAAATAAACCATAAAGCTCATTTTGTTACTTGACTGCAGGAATTCATGCGCTGGAAAATGTACGATAGATTACATAAAAATTTTTTGGACCCAGACAGTTGTTTCATATTATAAGAACAAATCAATTCTAGATCCTCTCGTAAGGTTGTGAATGGGAAGGAGTAATTTTGATGCATAAATTAGAGATAAAGATTAGAGCAGTGATCATTGAGCAAGGGTAAGGTAAACTGGCTTTAAAAAGATCCTTTCAGAAGGACGGGTGACAATGGCCATTTCTGATAGTAAGGATAAATGTTGGTGGTGAGGTTTTTGTGTGACTGGATTTCAAGTGTTACTGAGGAGTAGCATAAGTTATAACAACAGACAAGTTTATAATCGATTAACAGATGCAATATTCGTCTGTCTAATTCCAAAGAACCTGGAATCATGGAAGATAACTGAGGCTCTTAGTAACGTGTTAGCTCAAATTAGTAGGTCAGTGCAAGAGCAGGCACAGAGATCGCAGAGCTTTCTTTCTGGGGCCAAAAAGAAGTTTTATGATCCAGTGTTGTACTTGCTATTTTACATTTGTTCTGCTGATTTATTTTTCTTCTGTTTATTATCAAACAAAGCAGCTAAAACATTTCCCAAGGATGCTGTTTAAGGTTCATAATGACATTTAATCTAACATCTTTTTGAAGATACAATTTGCGTAGCGGATAATAGGAAATGCAATATTCTTTTTAAAAAGTGAAATAATCCAATCCAATATATTTTTGGGGGTCATTATAAATTGTCACAACAACAGAGACGGAATGATTTTGGTCACTAAACTTGGTTGAATTAACAAGTATAGATACAGAAGCATTACATAAGATAGACAATAATATATCCATCCCTGAATTTCCTACCATACATTGCCTAAATCCTTTAGTTTTCTCCTGGTCACTGAATTCAATTACCCAAATGCAAACTAACTATGAAGTGAGTGAAGCAGTCACAAAACCAAATCATCTTGTTTCATTGATAACTCAACAGATCCATTACTACAAGTCTAGAACCAAACAACACAGCAGATCTACATGATAAAACAATGAAACCGATCCAAATTGTAGTTGAATTAATGCAAAATTCTCAGAAGAGGCAGATCCCAATTGAATGAAATGACATAAGAAATAAGTAACGAAAAGGGTGTGGAAAGAGATGGTGGACCTGGAGAGTACGTGTGGCAAATTCGACGCCAATGGTGGACTTGGATTCCAAACAGAACTCGTTGCGAGTGAATCGCGAGAGGAGGTTGGATTTCCCAACGCCCGAGTCGCCGATTAATACCACTTTGAACAAATAGTCGTATTCCTCGTCCGCTCTCCTCGCCATACCTCTCTCTCTCTCTCTCTGTATTCCCTAACAACAACAACAAGGAAGAAGAACAAGTGCCGCTAATTCAGTCTCCCACGAAAAAATGGTGTGGTTTTATTTGCAGGGAAACCTTTCTTTTCTGTGTCCAAACTGCCCTCCGATGCTGATGGCACTGCTCTCTTGCTGAGAGGGCACAAAGGGAAACATAATTACAGAATGTAATCTCTGTCATCTTAATAGCCTCACTATATAGTAAAGTCGCAAGTATGCAACTACCAACTCCAACTCTCCAAGTTACCTTTTTAGAGTTTATTAAACTGAAATTTAATTAATGCTCTTGAACAAGTACACCATCACCCTGCTGTATCAATTCGGTTTTGTTTTCTTGCACAAACCGCTAAAAAAAAAAAAAAAAAACTGTGTTTTTATTTTTCAAAATCAAAACCAACCAAAGAATTCAAGATGTGTTAAAGGAAAAACATATTGTGTGCCTTCGTCAAAGCAACTAACGGAGAGGGAATCAAGGAATCAGTGATTACCATCAATCAGCACAATTATAGATCAATCAGCATTCAATGTATTTAATGTAATTAATATTTCCGTTGTAACTCTATCCCTATATAAAGAGATTATGAAATGAAATGAGTAGACTATTCCAATCTCAATTTTACTTTAACACGTTATCAGCACGCTCAGAGCAAATAGTCAAGAGAAAAAAACTTAGTTTTCTAGTTTCTTCCTTCTTTCCGTCAAAAAAAAAATTCTCTCCCCTGCGCTTGCATCACCGACAGCAGCCATAGCCCAGCCTCAACCTGCCCAGCCTCGGCACTCCTGCCCTGCCTGCTGCTGCAGATCCCAGCTCCTAGCCTAACGCTGCCTCGATCCAGCATCGATCCTGAGCCTGCATCACCCAGCACACCAGGCCGTGTTTCACCTCCACCTTGCACGTCCCACCGGCCTCCAACCCAGTCCACCGGACACCAGTGCCCGGTTGTTTTTCCAGATCGATCTGCTGGATACCAGCGCCTGACTGCCCTTCTAGATCGATCCGCCGGAAACCACGCCGGAGCAGCACGGCCCAGCCCCTGCTGCAACGCCCTGACACAGCAACCCTGCCGAAAAAAAAAAAAAAAAAAAAAAAGAAGAAACCAGAAAACTGAAAGAAAAAAGACGCGGAGAAGAGAGAGAAAGAAAAAAAAAACAGAAAAAACAGGGACCCGGCCCAAAGTAAAGAGCCGGCCCGAAAGAAAAGAAACAGGCCTGAGGCCCAAGAAAAAAAAAGAGAAGCAAAGAAAAAAAAAAGGCCTAGAGAAAAAAAAATGAAAGAGGCAGGCCTTGCGGTCCAACAATAACAGAAAAACAAAAAAGCAGGCCTTGTGGGCCAGAATAAAAATTCTATTTTTAAGCATGCTTTATACTTTATTGTTTATGCTTATATTTTGTTATTAAGCATGTTTAGTTAGATTATATTAATTATTTTACGCATGCTTTGTCATTTATGCTTTATATAATTATCTTTAAGCCATGATTATATATTTGATTTTTGAGCATGCCATATATATCTATATATATTGTTATATATTATTTATGAAATTTTGAGCATGTTTTTATTTTATTTACACTTATATAAATTATGTCTACGCATGCTTTGTATTTTACTATTGTTTACATTTTATTTTACGCATGCTATATTATTGCTATTATTATGTGTAGTATATAATTTGTTGTATATTTGTGAAATTTGAGCATGCCATGTAGTTTATTTTTATATGCTATATTTAAATGTGCTATGATTATTTTTAATGCAACATATCAATACCGTTTGGCCATGATAATGAAAATTCATGCGCATTATACACACACTTACTGTGATAAAGTATTTTCACATAGCATTGAAAAAAATGTGTGACCATTACGAATCTTGGTCTTGAAATCTAATTCAGACGTTTGGAAAATAATTTACGTGGATGTCTTTATGACTGCGTAATTTATATCTTCTCTCTTGTTTTATGTAGATGGCTGATCCAACTCGACCTGAATTTGACATCTTGGACTCAGAAGGACTTGAGTACCATCGTTGGGTTTCCGATATGGAAACTGCCTTTGTGGCAAAAGACTACACTGCCACCAATACTGATCCCAAAGATGATGAACTATCTAATAAGGTGAAAGCAGATGCCTTAATTTTTCTGAGGCGACATATTGATCCTAGCCTACGCTAGAAGTACCTTCAGTTGAAGACACCCAAAGCACTGTGAGATGCCCTTAAAGGATGTTTTGGGAACATTTACGATACTTTGCTCCCAGGACTGGCTGTTCAGTGGAATGGAATCTGCTTGCTTGACTATAAAAAGGTCAATGACTTCAACAAGGACATGTTGCGCTTAAAGGCACGTCTTAATTTCTGTGGAAGGGAAATCACAGAAGATGATATGATCTACAAGACTCTTACCACCTTTCCTAATTCAGCTTTTATACTAGCGAACCAGTATCAGTTGGATTATGACAACAAAAGAATCACAACCTTCAATAAGTTGATAAGCCTACTGCAAGTGGCTGAGAGACAAAATAAGATTCTCTTGAATAACAATGTCAGGCCCACTGGGACAAAGAAAATTCCCAAGGCTAATTATGGAAAAATGAAAGGTGGAAATAACTCCAATGCAAGGGGGTTTAGACGTGCTGATCCCTACCCACGTGGCAACAATGCACCACGTGGAAAGGGACATGGGGATCATGGAAACAAAATGCAAAAGGAAAGAGTTGACAATGAACCATGCTATAGGTGTGGATTCATTGGGCATTGGTACAAGAAATGCCAAGCAAACAACAGAGTAGCAGCCAATTACAAGAGGTATAGAGAGTCTAAAGAACAAGTGGCTTACTATATGGAAGAATGAGGTCATGACCTAGATGTCAACCTTACAGTTGCAGACTCCAATGGCAAAGGGGAACTTGCTAAGTCAATGGATGCTCTCAATCTTGACTGATCTGCTTTATTCATTTTATTTTCCAAAGACAGTTGTGAAGGCATAATGCCTCATTTTTAATTAGACTATTGTTTGGTCTTAAAATTTATTTTCAATCATGGATTGATGAATAAGATTTCTGAACAAGACCTTGATTTGATTATCGTTGACTTATTAATAAATTTTGAATTTTATTCTGAAGCACTGAATTTATTCAAATTTATTTACTACACATATTTACACGGTTCGACATACCACTATAAAGATGTAAAGCAATACATCTAGAGAAAAATTATTAGAATGAAAAGAATACCATTCTACGCAAATAGAAATACTTTAAAGAATATGAGTTATATTTTCTAAATACCTCCCATTTATTTGTAGGAATGAATGGAGGAGAACTTAAGTGTTTAGATGATAGTGGGACTACCCACACAATATTAAGAAATAGGCAATTATTCATTGAACTAATAGCCTATAATTCCTCTGTGACTACGATGATTGGATTATCAAAACTAATAAAATGGCGAGGAACTGCCAAATTTTTGCTGCCTAATGGCGCAACATTTCAAGTCACAGACGCTCTATATGCACCAAGAGCTAATCGAACCTTGTTAATGTTTCAAATCTATTTGTGCCAACGATTATCCAGTAAAAACACACCGTGAGAATGGAACTAAATATCTTGATATGACATCTAATGACTGTGGAAGGAAACACATCTTAGAGAAACTTATGAGTCAATTTAGTGGACTGTACCTCACTACGATTCGGATCATTGAATCCTATACTGTCACCAACAATGAAATGTGGGACACTGACTCATACAGGCTTTTGCATGACCGCCTATGGCACCGAGGTCGTGACATGATGATCCGTATTTTTCAAGAACTCACACGGACATCCCTCCTTTCGAGTGAAAAATGGGAGAAAAATCCTCCACACTGCAAGGTGTCGGTTCTAGGATTGCTCAAATGCAGTCATTGCTTTCTGAAGTACCAGAAGCACTACATCCCTCCCATTATGCCTCATTGACTATTTCAAAGGCACATCACTCGTTTTGCAAAGCCTGCTCTTTAGCAAAAATAGGATCGAGACCTACCTATGCTAAAGATACAAAACCAAACATTCCATTCTTACAAAGGATACAAAGAGATGTCTGTGGACCTATCCATCCATAATGCGGACCATTCAAATACTTTTTGGTTCTGGTGGATGATTCGACAATCTGGTCACATGTCGTTTTATTGTTCACAAGAAATGCTGCAATACTCCTAGCACAGATTATACATTTAAGGGCTCACCACCCTGATCACCCTATCAAGTCTATACGGCTTGATAATGCTGGAGAGTTTACATCAAAAGCATTTGATGATTATTGCATATCTATTTGGATCGATGTAGAGCATCCTGTACCCCATGTGTATACACAAAATGGTCTCACAGAAGCCACCATCAAAAGGCTACATATGGTGGTGATAGGCGCATTTTAATGTGATATTTTAAATGTTAATTCCTCACATTTTGCTTAGTTATTCCTTAACGAATCGATTTTTAACTTAATTTCTAATTTTAGGTACATTGGAGTAAATGAAGAAGAAATGAGTGTTACGTCCATAATTACCTAGAAATGATGGAGAAGAATGAAAATGCACTAAAAAGTCAACCTTGAATATTTTCTTACTCCGGCTAGGAGAATCAGAGCCAAGCAAGGAAGAAGGAGCGGCCACCTGACCAAATGAACTCGAAATGAGCTGAAACTCTCCAGATCCATTCTAGACACCCAAATGATCATTTATTATGAAGAATGCCAGGGAAAAATATGAGTGGAAGGCCTTCAAACAATCAGCCCAATTTTCTACAGAAGCAAAACCGGAAAACTGGACCTGTAAGAGGTCCAGCAGCATTTCCGGCCCAACCACATGGATTGAAGCTCTGAAAATTTGTCAGGATGATCTACACTCATAGTGGAACATTTCATATGAAGAAGTCTAAGGCATATAATGAAGTCTTGTTGGAGAAATAATTGAAGGAATAAAGAGGAAGAAACTGACCTGAAAACAGCTCAACACCACATATTCATGTTTCCCACCCACATGAAGAAAGCTAGATGCTTTTCTCTTTTTCCTTGGATATATTTTTTCTACAATCTCTTTAATAGATCATCATCACTTCCATGTTGCTGCACCTTCATGCTTTGCTTTCATTTCATCATTTCTCTTTCTTTTCCATATTCTACAAATCACTTTCATACTCCACTTTCATTATTTTTCTTCCACTCATCATTTCACTCTTCTTTTTCTTCCCTATATAAACACCTTCTCCTCTCATTCTAAAACATATTCCTTCATCCATTTCATCTCCTTGTCTCACCATTTCCTCTCCATTTTCCTTAGTCACAAATTCCTTCATCCATCTCATCTTCTTTGTCTCTCCATTTCCTTTCCATTTTTCTCTCCATTCTCTAGTTTTAAGTTTCTGCATTTTTAAGCAAAGAGAAGAAGAGAAGAAGAAGCCATGAAGCCTCCTAGCCGTCATCATCCACCTTGTGCCGTGATAGTGAAGTCTTGCTTTAAATATTCAAGATCAATGTCTCAAGCTCTTCATCATCCACTCCCTTCATGGTGTAATTCTATCTTTTTCCTTGTAATTTCTTTTGGTTTTCTTTGTTTAGATTTGTAGAACTATGAATTCTAGTTAACAAATAATGTTAAGGGCAAAGTTTAAAGCCCATTTATATGTTTTGAGATAAAGTTGTGATTTCTATATGTTGATTTTTGATAGGAGCATAAAATGCGACGTTTATAATGATTAAACCCTATATTTTGCTAAGTTATTTCCTTTATCTTGATCAATTTAACTTAGTTAGTGTTTTTTAGGTGAAAATGGAGTCTCAAGGTCCAAAAATGGCTAAGGAAGCACAAGTGGCGCAGAAATGGAAAGAAATGAAGAAATGGAAGTTCTCCCAGTTTGACTAGGAAAAGGAATCCTAGTTGGAGTAGGAATCAGAAGCCGACTTGGATTAAAACTCTTAAGTCGCGGAAATTAGAAGTCCTACTTGGACAAGGAAACCCAATCCTACTCGGATAAGGAATCCTAGTGTGACAAGGAGTCCCTGTTGGATAAGGATTACTCAAGAAGGTTCCGGAAGAGTGTAGAAGCATCTCGGAAAAGGAAGCAGTATTTAACTAGGAAACCTACTTGCATATGGAGTTCTACTCATACTAGGAGACCTGTGGAAGCTAGGAGAAGTCTATGGAACGTCCATGAAGCATCTAGAAGTCTCAAGAAGGTCATATGCCGTGCACATGGAAGAGGAAGCAACAAGGAATTCGGATTTCAAAGCAATGTGGAATTTGGACTTCTTGTTGAGTAAGGATTGAATTGCCGTGAGGTTCTTGAAGGTTCTAGGGAGTTCTTGACGTTTCTACTTCAGAATAGGCGTGGAAGACATGTGAGTGGCATGTGATGTAAAGGAAAACCGAATTGGACTCAACTTGTGCCTTAAAAGTCAAATCCTTTACAGATTCGGAAATCTGCCTGTGCAGATCAGTCAACTTCAACGGAGTGCAATAAATCGCTCAGAGCTCAGAAAATTATGATCTTTATATGGTTGGAAAGCTACGGATGTCTAGTTTCCAGATATTTTTACAGCTCATCAATAGCTATTTTCTAGAGGAAGTTATGGCCGTTTTAGTGGACTGAGGTCAATCCTGCCGAAAATCTGTTTTGTGAAGAAGAAGTCCTAAATCAACTAGAACTAGGAGAAACCAAGTAGAAACGAATTGGGAGTGCCTTGAGACGTTCTACTATATATACCTTGTGTATTAGACGTCCAGGGGTGACAATTTTTCTCCACAAATTCGTTTCTCACCGGTTGCTCTTGAGTTTCAGGTTTTCACATCTTGCAAGTTCTAGCCGTGCCATCCTCCATCTTTGCCGTGATCTTCACTTTGTGCCGCCGCCTTGGATCTGCGTTGGACCTTGGGACGTGTCTAAGGGTTGTTCTTACCATCTTCATCATGTTTTCTTCTCGGTTTTGTAACTTGTTAGATAGAAATTTCTGTTTTGATTTTCTTTGTGTAAAACCGAAACCATGAGTTAGTTTTCTGATTTTTGAATGCGATTTGGATAGTCTTTTCAATATTTGATGTGTTTATGTGCTCTTGATCTTGTTTAGTTGCCGAAATTAAAGAATAATAATCTGGTTTTATGCTTCATTACATGTCAACGATTTTCTAAGTCTGACAAACAATTAGTATGACTTGCATGTAACTTGCTAGTAATTAGGGTTGATGCGTTGTGAACCTTAATTCGAAATAAGTAGTAAAGGCTTGCTTTGAGTCGAAACCAGATTATGCATGTGATGAATTGACTCGCGTGGATGTACTTGGATTTGCATGTTCATTAACCAAACTTTCATTTGTTCTTAATGATTCGAATGCATGAGATCATGAATTGCGTTGATTGTGTGATACTTGTTTTCGAAATATGTTGGATTAAGTGCGTTGCTTAATTGACTAAGTAAAGGGAAGTAAAATAAGGGACATTGGTTGCGTTGATCTTTGTTTCTTGGTTGATGGTGTTCTTGGCAATTAATAAAGATTAAGGGATGCATGAATATGTTGTTCTTGATTTGTTCTTGAAAAATTGCTCTTCAAAGATTCTTCTTTTCCCACCTATGTAAATAAAAACGTTTTTAATCTTTTATTATTTTCTGGAAATTTTATGTTTTCAATCTTTAAAAACCCCCCATCTTTATGTTTTCTTGTTTGTGTAAATAAATAAAATTAACTTAGATTTTAGGTAGCATGTTAACCTAGTTAAATAAAAATAAAATAAAAATGTTTTTAAATTCGTGAATAGTGTCTCCGTGAATAGTAAATATGTGTTAGTGTTTTCTAGGAATTAATTTAGTGTTTTTTAGGAGTTTGTTATGTGTTAGTTATGTGTTCCTATTTTTTAGGGATTAGCTCCTAAATTTTAGGGAAAGTAGTTAGAGTTAGTTTTGACTTAGGAGTCCTAATTTGACTTTGCTTCTAATTTGTTTCCTAATTGTATTTGACTTCCTAATCCTTATAGAAGTAGTATTCCTTGTTGTATATGGATTGCCTATGTGATATGGACTTGTAAATTGTGTATAAATAGGAGTAGGATTTCCAAAACCTTTTCTAACTCAAATTCTCTCTTTCTTTCGAATTCTATGCATATATATACTTGTAATTTGTTGTTTTCTCATTCCTTGCTCTCTAATTTCGTATAACATGTATGTGTTGCTTTCTAACTTTGTTTTCGTGTGAACTTGTATATGTTCTTAATAATTTTCGTGAAATTGTATATTCTCTTCTCTTTGATTTATTTCTCACATGTAAGCACCCTCAATCCCCGGTTTTGAACGATCCCTGCTTATCCTATACTAACGCTCGACATTTTCAGGGTTTAAATTGGCGATTGCTTTTGCACGTATCAATTTTTGGCGCCGTTGCCGGGGATTGAAAAGTCTTCATGTGATGAAAACGCCACTAAGGTATGATTTTGGTAAGGGATTGTGAACTATTATGGAATAGGTGAAGTCTCTTTTGTTGACATTAGCCTTAACCCCTTATTAGCACCTAATTTAGGTCTCTTAAGGTTGTGGGCGGCTTTTGTTAACACTTGAAAAATGTCGTGCACTTAATTTTTCCCTTATCCTAGTAAGTATAGCCTATGTGAGATGGTGACTCTAGGAAGGGGACAACGTTCATGACGGGTTTTGAAATCAGAAAGGCAATTGCCGAAATGGTTTCTGCCTCTTGTGCTCGTCCTCCCCCGCACTGGCCATTTCAGTAAGGTTGCCCAAAGGATTTGCGAAGAAATATGTGTGGAGACAAGGACTTGGGCCGCACGTCCAAAACAATAGTCCATGATGTTTTATTAAAGTCATATACTTAGACAATTTTCGAGAAAATTGGTTTTGGTAAGAAGAAAGTAAGTCATAACGGAATAGGTGAGAGTTCTTTTATTAATACTTGTCAAGCAACCTCCTTTATCAAGTAGGCGCACCTTAGTAGCATAGAGTGTCTAGGTTGATTGGATACGAGAAGTGCTGACAAAGGGTCTCGTCCCCTGTCATCAAGTGAGCTGAGCTCCGCCAAAATCGTTCCTCTACTACCTGGCTCTGTGTGAAAAGAGTTACCAAAAGATTTAGGAGGGGAGACTTGTATTAACATTAGAATCTCTGGGCCGCACGTCTAAACCTTGACTTACAATTCTCTTATTAAAGTTGACTATTTCGAAAGTTGTAAAAGATTGTAACTAACCCTAAAATTTTCGTTGACTTTGGTTTATACATGTATATATGTGACGTTTTTGATGTGTGAACCTTGGTCCACGTCTTGTTTATACCTTACTAACATTATTCTTTTGTTTCACTACAGATCAATGAATGTCTGGATCATCTGAACCACCTAAGTACACCAAAACGCCCCTCTACGTCATTTCAGAGCGAATTGCGAAGTTGAAGCAGGATTCTGACATCTTTGACGTCCAAGTTTCTACACCTCTTCAATTTCGTGAACTTCAAGTGGATAGTGAAGGGAATAGAGTAGAAGGAGGATCAGAAGCTTCTGACACTTCAGTTAATCCATCACCACACCAAACGCCACCTCCATCACCTCGTGCACTTTTAGTCGTTCCACCACCACCACCACCAATGGCTCTCACCATAAGGCAACTCTCTACATCCGTCATCCCACCTGGGGGAGTGCCAACCTGCATAACCTACCCTGCTGCAGCTGAGGGATTAACAGCTGATTTTGATTGAAGTCTGGTTGCTTCATCGTCTTCCTACATTCCATGGACTCCCTATGGAAGATCCCAACAACCACTTGATGGAATTTCAGTTCATCTGCACTAGCATGAAGCCTCAAGGAGCTGATGAGCATATTTTGAAGCTGAAGGCCTTCCCATTTTCGTTGGCTGACAAGGCAAAGCAGTGGCTTTATGAGTTGCCTAGTGGACGCATTACCTCTTGGGGAGACATGATGAAGGCGTTTCTTGAGAAGTATTTTCCTACATCTCGCATCATCATGTTAAGGAAAAAGATAAGTGGCATCCAACAAGGGCAAGATGAGTCCTACGCAGAATACTATGAAAGGTTCAAGTCTCTCATCACTCAATGCCCTCAACATGGCATGAAGGAGGAAACCTTGCTCACTTGCTTTTATGATGGTCTCACACCATTGGAAAGAGATATGCTAGATGCAGCTTCTGGTGGATCTTTTGTTGACAAGGAGCCTGTGGCTGGAATGATCCTTATTGAGAATAGGGCCTTGAATCAACAACAATTTGGAAGCTCTAGGCCCAAATCCACCACCACACGTGAAAGGGTCCATGAGGTAAGTACTTTAGCTCAATTGGAAGATAAAATTAACAGACTTACTTCTATAGTGTCTCAGGGATCACATGGACAAGTCATGGTGTGTGGAGTGTGTTCAATGCAAGGGCATGTATCTGACCAATGCCCTCAACTCATAGAAAGTGGAGGACAAGAAGGTGTCAACGCCATAGGCTTCCAACAAGGTTTCCAACGTCCTAGGAATGATCCATACTCGAATACTTACAATCCTGGATGGAGGGACCACCCTAACTTTCGTTGGAAGGACAATGACAACGTTCAAAGTGCACCTCAAGGGTTCCAACAGCGTCCTCAAGGCTTTTATCAAAAGCCTCAACCTCCTAACCCTACTCCTTTCAATTCGAATTTTAATCCAAATACTTCTTCTTCTTCTTCTAATGATGAGTTGATCAAAGCACTAACCAAGTCTACTCAAGCTTTAATTGCAGGTCAAACTAATCATGGGAACCAAATCAACGCCATATCCACAGATGTAGCTGAGATGAAGAAGCAAATGAGTCAAGTGGTGGAGTTTATGGGTAAGTTTCATGAGCAAGGTAAGTTACCAAGTGGCACCATCCCAAATCCTCACTTTGAGCAAGCCAAAGCCGTGACTACAAGGAGTGGTAAGACCCTTGTAGACCTTCCTAAGCCTCCCAAAAAGAGCTTAACGTCAACTTTAGAGGAGGAAGAGGACCCTGCAACGTCTAAGGCTCATGTGACACCTCCTACTGCAGAATCGAAACCTAAAGGACAAGTTTCTAACTCTTTCAATTCGGTTATTACTAATCCATCTTCGTCTCCTTTGCCTTTCCCAAGCAGATATGCTAAGTCCAAGAAAGATGAGGCCGAAAGGGCTATCTTGGAAACTTTTAAGAAAGTGCAAATCAACATCCCTCTCCTTGAGGCCATTAAGCAAATTCCTAAGTATGCCAAATTTTTGAAGGAACTTTGCACCACAAGGAGACAAAACCGTGAGAAGGAAGTGGTGAAGGTAAGTGAGAATGTCTCAGCTGTGGTTCAACGCAGAATGCCTGAAAAGTGTAAGGATCCAGGGAGTTTTTCTATCCCTTGTGTCATTGGAACTAGTAGATTCAAAAATGCCATGCTAGACTTAGGTGCTTCTATAAATGTCATGCCTTATTCTGTTTATGAAACTCTAGGTCTAGGTGAGCTTAAACATGATAATGTTATTATTCAGTTGGCAGATCGATCTAATGCATACCCTAAGGGGTTAGTTGAGGATGTACTTGTGCAGGTTGGTGAGCTAATCTTCCCAGCTGATTTTTACGTCCTAGAGATGGAGGAGCCCTCTCCCAAGTCAACGCCACTTTTGCTAGGTCGTCCCTTCATGAGGACGGCTAGGACTAAAATTGATGTTTATTCTGGCGCTTTGACAATGGAATTTGACGGTGAAATTGTTGGCTTCAACATCTTTGAAGCAATGAGGTATCCCTTGTCTGATTTTTCATCATGTTTTTCTATTGATATACTTGATGAACTTGCGCAGAAATTCATGGAGATGATGAATGAGGATACTTTAGTTTCAACCATTGCTAATGGTGTTGGAGTGATGATAGAGGACACTACCATCCCTAAGGAGGAGCTCACGGCTAATCATAGTGATGCAATCATGGAACATGTTGCTTTTCTTGAGGCAACACCATTTGAGCTAGGTAATGTTTCTTCTGTGTTTATTTCTCCCTCTACTAATAAACCTTTACCTTCAGTGATTCAGGCACCTACTTTGGAACTTAAGCAATTACCAGATCACTTGAAGTATGCTTATTTGGGAGAAAACGAAACTTTACCTGTCATCATTTCATCATCTTTAACGTCAACTCAAGAGGATAGATTGGTGGAGATGCTTCAGAAGCACAAGACTGCAATTGGTTGGACTTTAGCAGATATCAAGGGAATTAGCCCTACTACTTGTGTGCATCGAATTCTGCTTGAGGAAGGAGCCAAGCCATCTAGGGAGGCTCAAAGACGTTTGAACCCACCTATGATGGAGGTCGTAAAGAAAGAAGTCATCAAGCTTCTTGACTGTGGCGTCATCTACCCTATCTCAGACTCTAAGTGGGTTTCACCAGTTCAAGTTGTGCCAAAGAAATCTGGGATCACAGTTGTGAAGAATGCGGAGAATGAGTTAGTGCCTCAGAGAACTGTGACTGGACATCGAGTTTGCATAGACTATAGGAAGCTAAACGCCACTACTAGGAAGGATCACTTCCCTTTGCCATTCATTGATCAGATGCTTGAAGGTTAGCTGGCCATGAGTTTTATTGCTTCTTGGATGGATATTCTGGTTACAACCAAATCGCCATTGCTAATGAGGATCAAGAGAAGACGACCTTCACATGCCCCTTTGGGACGTTTGCCTACAGAAGAATGCCTTTTGGACTTTGCAATGCTCCAGGTACGTTTCAAAGATGCATGGTAAGTATTTTTTCTGATTTTATTGAGAAAATTATTGAAGTGTTTATGGATGACTTTTCAGTTTTTGGTAAAGACTTTGATGATTGCTTAAATAACTTAGAATTAATACTTAGGCGTTGTGAAGAGACTAATCTTGTGCTTAATTGGGAAAAATGTCACTTTATGGTAAAACAAGGGATAGTCTTAGGGCATATAGTTTCGAAGCATGGAATAGAAGTTGATAAGGCTAAAGTAGATCTTGTTAGATACTTACCATACCCCACAAGTGTGAGGGAGGTCCGTTCTTTTCTTGGACATGCAGGTTTCTACAGGCGCTTCATCAAGGACTTTTCCAAGATTTCTAGGCCATTATGTCGTCTTCTCCAAAAGGATGTGGCGTTTGAGTTCGAAGAGGATTGCAAGGTGGCATTCAACACATTGAAGGAACTTCTGACATCTGCACCCATCATGCTTCCACCAGATTGGTCACTTCCCTTTGAGATAATGTGTGATGCATCAGATTATGCAGTTGGGGCCGTGCTAGGACAAAGGAAGGACAAGAAGCCCTATGCAATCTATTATGCGTCCAGGACCCTCAATGATGCTCAACTCAATTACTCTACAACTGAAAAAGAACTTTTAGCTGTTGTTTTTGCCTTAGAAAAATTTCGTTCATATTTATTGGGTACTAAAGTTATTGTTTATTCTGATCATGCAGCTTTAAGGTACCTAATGTCAAAGAAGGAGGCAAAACCTAGGCTAATTCGTTGGATACTCTTGCTTCAAGAGTTTGATGTTGAGATCAAGGACAAGAAGGGCACAGAGAACGTTGTAGCTGACCACTTGAGTAGGCTAGTGAGTGAGGAAGACGCCATACCCTTAGTGGAGATGTTTCCGGATGAACAACTCTTCGGAATCCAGGTAAGTGAGCCTTGGTATGCAGATATTGTTAATTACTTGGTGTCTAAACGTTCCCTAGTGATATGTTGCATGCTCAACGTGCTAGACTTAAGAATTTAGCTAGGCAATATGTGTGGGACGATCCTTACTTGTGGAAATATGGTTCTGATCAATTAATAAGGAGATGTGTGCCTAATAATGAACAAAAAGCTATACTTGAGTTTTGCCATTCTAGACAATGTGGTGGTCACTTTGGCTCTGATAGAACTGCTAGGAAGGTGTTGGAATCTGGTTTTTATTGGCCTACTTTGTTTAAAGATGCATATGAATTTTGTATGACATGTGATAGATGCCAAAGAACCGGTAATTTAGGAACTAAAGATCAAATGCCTTTGAATTCTATTATAGTTGTCGAAATTTTTGATATTTGGGGCATTGATTTTATGGGACCTTTTCCTTCATCAAATGGTTTTCTTTATATTCTCTTGGCTGTTGATTATGTTTCTAAGTGGGTGGAAGCGAAAGCCACCAGGACTAATGATTCTAAGGTTGTTGCAGAGTTTATAAAATCTAACATCTTGAATAGGTTTGGCATGCCTAGAGCTATCATTAGTGATGGAGGTTCTCACTTTTGCAACAAGACCATTGAGGCTTTGCTTAGGAAGTATCATGTGACACATAAGGTTTCAACGCCTTATCATCCTCAAACAAGTGGGCAAGCAGAAGTTTCAAATAGGGAATCAAGCGGATACTTGAGAAACCGTGGGCCATCTAGGAAGGATTGGAGTCAACGTTTGGATGATGCATTGTGGGCATATAGGACAGCTTATAAAACTCCAATTGGAATGTCACCCTTTCGTTTGGTGTATGGGAAACTATGCCATCTACCTGTGGAGTTGGAGCATCGAGCATGGTGGGCAGTTAAGACGTTTAATATGGACTTGGATGAAGCTGGCCTTCATAGGAAGTTGCAGCTAAATGAGCTTGAGGAAATTCGAAATGAGGCTTATGATAGTGCGCGGATTTACAAGGAAAAGACAAAGGCTTTTCATGATAAGATGATTCGTGGAAAGACCTTTGTAGTTGGGCAAAAAGTTCTTTTATTTCATTCTAGATTAAGACTTTTTCCTGGTAAGTTGCGTTCTAGATGGGTTGGTCCTTTTATTGTTACTAAAGTTTTTTCTCATGGTGCTATACAGATAAGGAGCCCTGCAACTGGAAGTGATTTCAAGGTGAATGGACATCGTCTTAAGCCTTACTATGAGGCGTTTGTGGAGCACAATGTGGAGGATGTACCCCTCCAAGATGCGCCACAACCAGAAAAGTAAATGAAGGTGCAAGTCTAGGCTGAAAGACTTTAAACATTAAGCGCTGCATGGGAGGCAACCCATTTCATCCGTAGCTGTGGAGGAGTCATCAACGCAGATTTGCTTTCTTGAACTCTTCCCTTCTCTTTTATTTTCGTAAACTTTGTCTTTGTTTTAGGTTTCATGCGTTAACTCTTATGCCATGCTTGATTGATGTTTTGTATGCTTTATACTTGTTTATACATTGAGGACAATGCATGATTTAAGTGTGGGGGAAGGGTATAACGTTTCACTTTGTTTTTAGGAGCTAGTTTTGTGGTTATAAAAAGAAAACAAAATAAAAAATCGGAAAAATCAGAAAAATACAAAAAAATTTGCGTTAACTTTGTTTTAGGTTTTGTGTTATATGTTTCGGTTTTTATACTTATGTGTTTTGGTTGTTTGGTTATTGTTAGAGTCAAAATGATTTTTGGGTAAATATCTTCTTCATCGTAGGCGCATCCAATGGGATGTGATGTCTAAGGTTTAGTTTGGATATGAGAAGTGCTGACAAAGGGTCTCGTCCCCTGTCAATCAAGTGAGCTGAGCTCCGCCAAAATCGTTCCTCTCTTCACCTGGTCATGTTCCAAAGGAGTTACCGAAAGGAGAAGGGAAATAACCCTAAGTCCAAACGTTTTTGTCATGATTATTGCGTCATTTATGTGTTGTTTTGTTTTGTTTTGTGTTTTGAGTCTTAGGATACCCTTTTAACTGTCTAGGATGAGCTTATATCTCTGAAATTAAGGCTAAAAGAGGATCACATGATTGAGATAATGTTTGATGATATTCTTTGGTTAATTATGATTTATGAAAAGCATATGAATGTGTAGTAGATATGGTGTATGCGTAACTTTGGTACAGAATTTGAACATGTGGAAGATAAGTTGTGATTCATAATAACCCTTGTGAGAATTTGAGCCATGTGCCCTTTCTTTGTTGAGTGATTAATGAAAAAAATGAATGATACTCTTATTTTCTTGGCAATGACTTTGTTGATCTCATTATTCTTTCATCTTGATTGATTACTTGCCATAGATTAAGTTTGATGGACTAGAGAATGCTAGAATTCACTGTTATGCTTGTTGAGACGTTTATGATCAATATATGGCCCTGATTCTGGAAAGGATAAAGGTACTTACTTAGGATTTTTACCACCATAGCCAAATATAGCCTGTGTCCTTATTTGTGCCCGTCGTGGGACCCCCCTAGTTTAACCATTTTGAGCCTACATTGAACTTTTTCTTTCATCACCCTCAAAATTCCTTAACCCTTAACCCTAGTATAGCTATATCCATACCCTTTGTTCTAAAGACTTAGTGGAGCATATTTTGAGACTTGCTTGGAGTTTTGGCGTCAAGGAAGATTTTTGAAGACATGAAGAAGTTCAAGTGTGGGGGTAGACTTGTCCATATATAATCTTTGTTTGTAAATTGCCGAAAAAGAAAAAAAAAAAAAAAATGAAATCGTAAAAAAAAAAAGAGAAAGGGAATTATTTCGGCAATTAAAGAAAAAAGTGTATTATTGTTTTATGTTTATGGATTTTAGTCCCCTATACTTAGTGGATTTGGAGTTTGCTTTGAAATGAAGGCCCATTGTTGAAGGAATTTGGTCTTTGTCCAATTCACACTTGTTCAAAAGAAGGTTAGAATGAAACTTGGGCCCAACATGATGGCACTTGGCCCTTTTATAAGCTTGGAGGATACTTGGCGTCTACAACATATGGTGGAGTTCGAAATTTAGTCTCTCTACATCAACAAGTGCTCTGCTAGGTTTTTATGATACTTTGTGATTTTCCTATCCCTTCGTTTCTTTTAACCTTAAGCCTTGGCCCCATTACAACCTTAAATTGTAAGACCTCTTTGATCCTTAAGATGGGACAGCCTTTGATCTGTGGAGATGAGTTATAACTGTTGAACTTATGGCTTGGGTTCATCTGTGCAAGTGGTTGATATCTTTCATGAGATCTATGAAAAATAATATATGTGCTTTCGTTTCTTATACATATGTGATTTACTTGCTATTCTTTCACATATACTTGAGTGATAAGCTTTTAAGCATGAGCCTTGAATCTGAGAGAAGAAAGAGTGATATATCCATGTGAGGTTTGAATCATGACTTGTTTGAAATATGTTAAAGAACCCACCACCATTGTTTACCCCCAAGTCTTACATGCTTATATGTGGATTATATTTTGTAATTAGCTCTTGAATATCTTGAAGATGTGATGCTTGGTTAAGTGCTAATCTTGGTGACTTGAAAGTATGAGATTTCTGAGACAATATGTTAAAGGGCAATAGAAGTCATTTGTGTGTCAACGTTTGAGTCTTTGCTTGTGACATTTTTATCTTGATTTTTGTTTAAGTGTTTTTACGTTTTTGAGTCTTGAGTCTTTGATTTTCGTTTGCCATACTTAGTTTATTTTCGTAGTTTCTTTGTTTTGTAGTCTTTTTGGTTTGTTATGTTGATTTTGCTAAGGGACTAGCAAAAGCTAAGTGTGGGGGAATTTGATAGGAGCATAAAATGCGACGTTTATAATGATTAAACCCTATATTTTGCTAAGTTATTTCCTTTATCTTGATCAATTTAACTTAGTTAGTGTTTTTTAGGTGAAAATGGAGTCTCAAGGTCCAAAAATGGCTAAGGAAGCACAAGTGGCGCAGAAATGGAAAGAAATGAAGAAATGGAAGTTCTCCCAGTTTGACTAGGAAAAGGAATCCTAGTTGGAGTAGGAATCAGAAGCCGACTTGGATTAAAACTCTTAAGTCGCGGAAATTAGAAGTCCTACTTGGACAAGGAAACCCAATCCTACTCGGATAAGGAATCCTAGTGTGACAAGGAGTCCCTGTTGGATAAGGATTACTCAAGAAGGTTCCGGAAGAGTGTAGAAGCATCTCGGAAAAGGAAGCAGTATTTAACTAGGAAACCTACTTGCATATGGAGTTCTACTCATACTAGGAGACCTGTGGAAGCTAGGAGAAGTCTATGGAACGTCCATGAAGCATCTAGAAGTCTCAAGAAGGTCATATGCCGTGCACATGGAAGAGGAAGCAACAAGGAATTCGGATTTCAAAGCAATGTGGAATTTGGACTTCTTGTTGAGTAAGGATTGAATTGCCGTGAGGTTCTTGAAGGTTCTAGGGAGTTCTTGACGTTTCTACTTCAGAATAGGCGTGGAAGACATGTGAGTGGCATGTGATGTAAAGGAAAACCGAATTGGACTCAACTTGTGCCTTAAAAGTCAAATCCTTTACAGATTCGGAAATCTGCCTGTGCAGATCAGTCAACTTCAACGGAGTGCAATAAATCGCTCAGAGCTCAGAAAATTATGATCTTTATATGGTTGGAAAGCTACGGATGTCTAGTTTCCAGATATTTTTACAGCTCATCAATAGCTATTTTCTAGAGGAAGTTATGGCCGTTTTAGTGGACTGAGGTCAATCCTGCCGAAATCTGTTTTGTGAAGAAGAAGTCCTAAATCAACTAGAACTAGGAGAAACCAAGTAGAAACGAATTGGGAGTGCCTTGAGACGTTCTACTATATATACCTTGTGTATTAGACGTCCAGGGGTGACAATTTTTCTCCACAAATTCGTTTCTCACCGGTTGCTCTTGAGTTTCAGGTTTTCACATCTTGCAAGTTCTAGCCGTGCCATCCTCCATCTTTGCCGTGATCTTCACTTTGTGCCGCCGCCTTGGATCTGCGTTGGACCTTGGGACGTGTCTAAGGGTTGTTCTTACCATCTTCATCATGTTTTCTTCTCGGTTTTGTAACTTGTTAGATAGAAATTTCTGTTTTGATTTTCTTTGTGTAAAACCGAAACCATGAGTTAGTTTTCTGATTTTTGAATGCGATTTGGATAGTCTTTTCAATATTTGATGTGTTTATGTGCTCTTGATCTTGTTTAGTTGCCGAAATTAAAGAATAATAATCTGGTTTTATGCTTCATTACATGTCAACGATTTTCTAAGTCTGACAAACAATTAGTATGACTTGCATGTAACTTGCTAGTAATTAGGGTTGATGCGTTGTGAACCTTAATTCGAAATAAGTAGTAAAGGCTTGCTTTGAGTCGAAACCAGATTATGCATGTGATGAATTGACTCGCGTGGATGTACTTGGATTTGCATGTTCATTAACCAAACTTTCATTTGTTCTTAATGATTCGAATGCATGAGATCATGAATTGCGTTGATTGTGTGATACTTGTTTTTGAAATATGTTGGATTAAGTGCGTTGCTTAATTGACTAAGTAAAGGGAAGTAAAATAAGGGACATTGGTTGCGTTGATCTTTGTTTCTTAGTTGATGGTGTTCTTGGCAATTAATAAAGATTAAGGGATGCATGAATATGTTGTTCTTGATTTGTTCTTGAAAAATTGCTCTTCAAAGATTCTTCTTTTCCCACCTATGTAAATAAAAACGTTTTTAATCTTTTATTATTTTCTGGAAATTTTATGTTTTCAATCTTTAAAAACCCCCCATCTTTATGTTTTCTTGTTTGTGTAAATAAATAAAATTATCTTAGATTTTAGGTAGCATGTTAACCTAGTTAAATAAAAATAAAATAAAAATGTTTTTAAATTCGTGAATAGTGTCTCCGTGAATAGTAAATATGTGTTGGTGTTTTCTAGGAATTAATTTAGTGTTTTTTAGGAGTTTGTTATGTGTTAGTTATGTGTTCCTATTTTTTAGGGATTAGCTCCTAAATTTTAGGGAAAGTAGTTAGAGTTAGTTTTGACTTAGGAGTCCTAATTTGACTTTGCTTCTAATTTGTTTCCTAATTGTATTTGACTTCCTAATCCTTATAGAAGTAGTATTCCTTGTTGTATATGGATTCCCTATGTGATATGGACTTGTAAATTGTGTATAAATAGGAGTAGGATTTCCAAAACCTTTTCTAACTCAAATTCTCTCTTTCTTTCGAATTCTATGCATATATATACTTGTATAATTTGTTGTTTTCTCATTCCTTGCTCTCTAATTTCGTATAACATGTATGTGTTGCTTTCTAACTTTGTTTTCGTGTGAACTTGTATATGTTCTTAATAATTTTCGTGAAATTGTATATTCTCTTCTCTTTGATTTATTTCTCACATGTAAGCACCCTCAATCCCCGGTTTTGAACGATCCCTGCTTATCCTATACTAACGCTCGACATTTTCAGGGTTTAAATTGGCGATTGCTTTTGCACGTATCAATTTTTATGTTGCTTTGTGATGAATTGAGAATTTTCAGATTCATATATTGTGATTCGAGAGTTGCTTATGTGAGTTTGTTTAATTATATTTGCGTTATAGATAACTTTTGTATTTTAATCTTATGTGGTTGCAAACACGTAGGGTTTTGGTATGAATGGTGCTAGGTTTAAGAACATGAAATCGACTTTTCGTTTTGTGTAAACTTGAATCAAAGTAGTAAAGGTTTTGTGCAAAGACCGAATTTAATTAAAGAGGATTGCAATTAGGTGGACTTTTCCATACTAAGTTGTACACTTGGGTTGATAGCCTTTCTATATGTGTAATGCGTTAAACATGACATGATTGACTAGCTTTCTAGGGTTTGATTGCATGTTTAATAAGATTAATCTAGGTGCTTTCACTTAGATTAATCAGCATTGAAAAGTAAAATATGGGAAATTGTTTGCTTTTAACGTTTCACATGATCAACTCCTCTCTCATGACTTAGATGAACAATATTAGGGTTTGAATCAATTTTAATCATATGTTTCGATTTTTGATCTTTGTTCTCTCACTCCATTTGTATTTTTATGTTTTTGCATTTTAATTATTTTGTTAACTTAGTTTTATTTTCGAAAAAACCAAAAATAAAATCCCCCCTTTTTCGTAAATAATGTTTATACTTGTGAATATCTTTGTGAATATTATACTTTGTTTTAATTTTAATTGTTTAATTGTTTGACAATGACAAGTGTACCCTCAATCCCCGGATAGAACGATCCCTATTTGCTTATACTACTAACGATATTTCAGGGTTAAATTATGTCGCTTGCTTTGAGCGACATCAGGTGGCTAGGGCATTGGTTATGCCAAAAAATCTGCCTATATCTGCATGGGGTTATGCAATAGTACACGCAGCTTTACTTATTCATTTCAGACCCATTGCTAGCCAACCATTATCTGCGTACCAGTTGGTAACTGGATATGAGCCTGACAATTCACACTTACGCATATCTGGTTGCGACGTATATGTGCCTATTGCGCCCCCACAGCGCACTACACTGGGTCCTCAGAGACGATTAAGTATTTATGTTGGATACGAATCCCCAACAATTATCCGCTATTTGGAACCCTTGACAGGCGATCTCTCTACCGCTAGATTTGCGGATTGTCACTTTGATGAGAC
Organism: Rosa lucieae; assembly: GCA_024704745.1. Lineage (NCBI taxonomy): Eukaryota > Viridiplantae > Streptophyta > Magnoliopsida > Rosales > Rosaceae > Rosa > Rosa lucieae. The sequence continues at coordinate 38,863,275 of CM045498.1, forward strand.
AGTCTTCCCGTTGTTAGGAGGAGATAGGAAAAAGGATTTTCCAAGGGAACGACAGGAATTGTCATGGTTTGTCCCCACTTTGTCTCATCTTGATCCCCGCACTTCATAAAGTGAAAGTGAAGTGAAAAGAATAATCGATCTTCAGAACGTAGCAGATTCAATGCCTGATGCGTTTACTGATATCTTAAAAGTGACGAGATCACATATACCAGCTGCAAATGTGCCTGCAAGGTTAGAAGTCCTCAACAAGGGGCACGGTGCCGCAGATAGAGGCACTGCAACCGCACTTAGTGGAGGTGTGGTTGAGGCCGTGGCTCCCCAAGGAAGAGGGGGAGTTCACTTGGTTCGATTGACACTCACCCAAGGAAGAAGAGGGTGAGTAAGGCACAAACCAATCATCAATGTATAGAATCCCTCTCATGAGATTGTCTCTGGTTATAGTTATGTCCATGAATCAATACTGGAGGACGCTCCGATGTTTGAAATGATTCCAGAGAACAAAGAAATCTCAAAGGATTACGAGAGTGCGTATCAGTTGATAGAAAGATCTTCCATACACATTGATGATATATACTGTTGCTCAAGGAATCATAGAGCACAATGATATCGAACCAGAGAGCAGATTGGCCTAAATGGAATGAATCAATCCAGGTAGAATTAGATTCTCTGACAAAGAGACAGGTATTTGGTCCTGTAGTGCTAACCCCACCAAGTGTAAAGCCTGTAGGACATAAATGGACCTTTGTCAGAAAGCGTAATGAGAAGAATGAAGTCCTAAGGTACAAGGCTCGCCTTATGGCGCAAGGTTTCTCACAACGCCTTGGAATTGACTACGAGGAGACATTCTCTCCCAAAATGGACGTTATAACGTTCCGCTACTTAGTTAGCTTAGTAGTTTCTAAAGGACTGGAAATGCAGCTCATAGATGTGGTTACTGTATATCTCCATGGGGATCTAGATTCAGAGATATATAAAAAAGTGCCTGATGACCTTACATTACCCAAGCCAAGTGACTCTAAACCATGGAGTGCGTTTGTAACTAGGTTGAAACGTTCACTTTACGGATTAAAACAATCCAGGCGGATGTGGTATACCCGTCTAAGTGACTACTAGATTGGGAAGGGATATAAGAACGATGAATTATGCCCCTGCGTATTCATAAAGAAAACAAGTTCCGGATTTGCAATTGTAGTAGTATATGTCAATGATATGAACATAACTGGTACTCTTGATGAAATAAGGGAAACCGCGAGCTACTTGAAATCCGAATTTGAGATGAAGGATCTTGGGAAAACTCGATTCTATCTAGGCCTTGAACTAGAACATCAAGTTTGTGGAATATTAATCCACCAGTCTGCATATTTCCAAAAGTCAGGCGATATAACATGGACAAAGCACATCCTGCTAGCACTCCCATGATCGGTCGAAGTTTGGATGCAAGGAAAGATCCATTCGTCCAAAGGAAGATGACGAACAAGTGTTGGGAGCTGAAATTTCCTATCTAAGTGTAATAGGCGCATTATTGTACTTAGCCCAATTTACTCGACCAGACATTGCATTCTCAGTGAACTTGTTAGCTAGATTTAGCTCAGTGCCAACGCAGCGTCACTGGAATGGTATCAAGAACATCTTCGATACCTAAAAGGAACCATTGACTTGAGACTGTTCTTTCCCTACAGAGAGACAAGAGGGACCGCAGATGGAACTGCAATCCCTGAAGAAAATATTGATAGCGAAAGTGCCACTCAGTACACCGAAACGCCAAATGATGTTTTGGTTGGTTTTTGCTGATGCTGGGTATCTCTCTGACCCACATAAAGGTCGTTCCCAAACTGGTTATGTATTTATCATTGGGAATACAGCGATATCTTGGAGATCAACCAAGCAAACCCTTGTGGCTACCTCCTCGAACCACTCAGAGATCATCGCTCTACATAAGGCGGTTCGTGAGTGTGTATGGTTAAGAACTATCATCACAAATGTTCGAGGGACTAGTGGTTTGAGTTCTACCACTGAAGAGCTTACTTGCATCTACAAACACAATGCAGCTTGCATCGAACAGATGAAGCTAGGTTATATTAATGGTGATAACACAAAACACATATCGCCAAAGTTGTCCTATAATCAGCAACAACAAACTCTCCTCAAGATTCAAATGAATCAAGTAAGGCCTGAGGAGAATGTGGCAGATTTGTTCACCAAATCATTGCCTAAGGACACATTTGAGAAACATGTGAAAAGCATAGGAATGCGAAGACTTTCCAAGCTCCTTAGATTAATGTAAGTATCAGGAGGAGGTGTGGACGTCAGGGGGAGTCTAACACACACATGTTATACTCAAATGTAAAAGGTGCGTTGTGCTCTTTTCCTTCGACCAAGGTGTATTTTTGTCCCACAAGGTTTTTATTGTTACTTGGCAAGGTTTTTAGTGAGGCAACAACTCATGCACCATTTCATCTTTGACTTGGCACAAGGGGGAGTGTTAAAGGAAAAACATATTGTGTGCCTTCGTCAAAACAACTGACGGAGAGGGAATCAAGGAATCAGTGATTACCATCAATCAGCACAATTATAGATCAATCAGCATTCAATGTATTTAATGTAATTAATATTTCCGTTGTAACTCTATCCCTATATAAAGGGACTATGAAATGAAATGAGTAGACTATTCCAATCTCAATTTTACTTTAACAAGATGAGATTTGATTCTTTATTTATTTGAGAATCCATTACGGCATATTCTAGCGATTTGGTTTGGTATCTTACACCACAAGCATCAATTATATTTGATTTCAATAATAAGAAAGAATAATTCTTGGGTTCAGCCAAGGGGTGAACAAGTAGGTTTACCCCTCTCCCAACCAGCAAGTTCTTCCCTCTCCCAACCCACTGATCATGAATAGCCACATATATTCTGAATGAAAAAAATGTTGGCGTGAGTCATACTTACCTTATTTATATAGATATTTTGTAATAGTCCATGATCTGTAATATTCTGTAATATCTGTAATAGTATTAGGTTTACTACTTGCCTTGGGAGTAGTACTTGTCTTATTGGGCACAATTGTAATTTGTATATAATTCATTCTTGTAAGGTGAATGAAGATATCTGAGTTATTCTGTCAAAATTATCTCTTGTTTTTCTTTATATTTGACTTGGTATTAGAGCAGAGATCCGATCGTCGATACGCGCATTTCGATATATTGTTTGAAATTTTTGGAGTTCGTATGAGCATGTTAGGGTTTTTATGGTTTCGGACCGTTCGATGATTCGATCCGTGAAGATCCAACTATCCGATCGACTTGTGGCTTTGACATATCGATTATAGAAGTATTCCGGAGACATTGGGTGGTCTCGGATGTGGTTTCTCACCTCGATTGGCGTCACTTTGGGGATATTAGTTCAAAACAGGGGTTTCGGACTTAAATCGTTTGTGGATTATTGCTAAGTTGAAACCGTATGTGATTAGGTACTTGACAAGGTATCCTCGGACGGTTGTTTTGTGGTGTGGCTGCCTTGTTCTGTATTGAAGACGCAGCGGGAGTTTCGAGGTGAGTAATCTCACGATGTTCATTCACGAACGGGTTTACCATATTGTCTTGGAGTTATGGGATTAACTGTGATAATAGTGGTATTAGTGGCATTCCTGAGTGGATGATCATATATATATATATATATATATATTTGCGTGATATATATATGTATTGGTGGAATCTGTGTGATGAGTTGGATGATTGCTATCTGTGTGATGACTGATGAAATTGTGTATTGAGTTGTGATTGTAGGATATCATGTGTTGAGATACCATGGGTCTAATATGACCGCCTTAAGTGAGATTTAAGATATGGTAGCTTGTGTAGGAATATCTGTGTGATGAATCGATGACATCAGTATGATGAATCTTTGTGATGATTGTCATGTAAAGCTTGTGTAGAAATATCTGTAAAGCTTGTGTAGAAATATCTGTGTAGCTTGTGTAGGAATATTTGTGTGATGATTGCTATCTGTGTGATGACTAGCAATGAATCTATGTGATGACCAGCAATATATGTGTGATGATTAGTTGGATGATCGCTATCTATGTGATGACCGGCGATATCTGTATGATGAATATGTGTGATGATCGCCATCTATGTGATGACTGGAGATATCTGTGTGATGATTAGTTAGATGATCGCTATCTGTGTGATGATCAGTAAGATCATGGCTATCTGTGTGATGATCAGTGTGATGACAGCTCGGTAGCGGAGTTGAATTGTTATTAAGTTATCAATGTGATGACAGGTCGGGGCTACCTACAGACGTCAGAGTGTGAGATTACTATGATTTGAATTGCTTGACTTAGTGTGACCTCCTGAACTAAATTATATGTAGGGGTTACCATGAATTGTTTTGTTTGTTTTGAATTGTGATTGCCTTGTTTTCTTCTTGATTTGATTGATTTATGGTTTGATTTATCTTGAAGACCATAGTGATGACGATTGTGCCCTGTGTGAGGATAGGAAGGTGATTCATTGTTTTCACCTTGATGTCATGTTGATGACAAAAAGCTCCTGGGGGGGGGGGGGGGGGGGGAGGGAATGAGTGTGATTTGGAATTCGCCGTAGTTCGTTAGAATGGCATCAAACATTGCTTGAAGAAGTCTTGTTTGATTGAATTTGTGTAATGGGATGCTAGGTTGAGAATCTGAGCATGTAGTTTAGGTTGGGGTGACTTAAGAAATGTGTTTTGCTTTGTGGTTTTGAGTTTACTCATACGAGCTTGAAAAAGCTTACCGGGTTTGTTGTGTGGCAACCCGATACACCATTCCAACCGTGTAGGGGTTATTTCTGCAGGTCAGTTAATCATGGCTAATGCTGAGGTAGCGTGCTTGCAACATTTTGATAGGAGCATTTTAATGTGGTATTTTAATAGTTAATTCCTCACATTTTGCTTAGTTAATTCCTTAACAAATCGATTTTTAACTCAATTTCTATTTTCTTAGGTACATTTGAGTAAATGATGGTGAAATGAGCATTAGGTCCACACTTACCTACAAATGGTGGAGAAAAATGGAAATGTACTAAAATGTCAATTTTACACATTTTCCTACTCCGGCTAGGAGAAACCAAGCCAAGCAAGGAAGAAGGAGCGGCTGCCTGACCAAATGAACTTCAAATGAGCTGAAACTCTGCAGATCTATTCTAGACATCCTAAGAAACATTTCTTATGAAGAGTGCAAGGGCCAAACAGAAGTGTAAGGCCTTCAAACAGTCAGCCCAATTTTCAGCAAAGGCAAAACTAGAAAACTGGACCTGTAAGGAGTCCAGCAAAGATTCTGGCCCAAATACATGGAAATAAATTCTGAAAATTTGACAGAATGATATACACTCATGGTAGATCATTTCATCTGAAGAAGTCACGGACAGAATCTAAACTTTCGGTGGAGATAAAATTGCAGTAAAAATGAGCAGAAAATCCACCACCATCATCACCCAAAAATATTCCATGTTTTAGGGTGTAATCATTATGTTTTCTCCATCATTACTCACACTAATTTACTCCATCTTTTTCAATTTCACTCTTCTTTCTCTTCCCTATATAAACACCTTCTCCTCTCACTCTCAAAAACCAATTCCTTCATCCATTCCATCTTCTTTGTCTCTCCATTTCCTTTCCATTTTCCCACACATTCCTTCATCAATTTCATCTCCTTGTCTCACCATTTCCTCTCCATTTTCCTTAGCAACAAATTCCTTCATCCATTCCATCTTCTTTATCTCTCCATTTCCTCTCCATATTTCTTTCCATTCTCTAGTTTTCGTGTTCTTCATTTTCAAGCCAAGAGAAAGAGAAACCATGCAATACATCAATTTCCTAACCGCCATCCACCCTTGTGTCGTCCCTAGAAGATTGCTTGCTTTCAAAGATCTTCAAGTTCTTCGTCTCAAGGCTTTATCATTCATCTTTCAAGGTGTATTATATCCTTTCTCTTGTTTTCTTTGTTTGATTTTGTAAGACCATGAATTCTAGTTAACAAATAATGTTAAGGGCAAAGTTTAAAGCCCGTTTATATGTTTTGAAATAAAGTTGTAATTTCTTTGTGTTGATTTCTATGTTGCTTATGTGAGATTGTTCGATTGAATTTGATTGATAGAAAACTTTTATATGTTTATCTTATTTGGGTCGACACTTATAGGATTTGCATGTAATTGGTGCTAGATTTAGGTAAACGATTCACCTAATAGTTTTGTGAACCTAAATCACAAGTAGTAAAGGCTTTGGACAAAGGTCGAATTCAATTGAAGAGGATTGCAAATAGGTGAACTTTTTCATAACTAGGTTGTGCACTTAAGTTGATAACCTTTCTCTATGCTTCTTGCATTGAACATGTTTTGATTAGCTAGCTTTCTAGACTATGATTGCATGTTTAATAGGATTGATCTAGGTGCTTTCACTTAGGTTAATTAGTAAAGGAAAGTAAAATATGAGAAATCATTTGCTTCAAATGTTTCACATGATCGACTTCTTTCTCATGACATTGAAAATCAACTATAGGAATTGTAATTGGATTTCTTGCTTATGGATGTGGTTTTGATCTTTGTTCTTTGCGTTCCACCCCTGTATATATGTTTTTACATTTTCTTTATTTTATTTATTTTAATTTTCAATTCTATAATTCTTAAACCCCCCCTTTTATTTCGTTACTTGTATATATTTCTATTCTTTATTTTATTTTTGTAAATAATACTTCATTATTTTAATTCTTTATTTGTTTATACAATTGTATATATTTATATTCTTTATTTTATTTTTGTAAATAATACTTTTCTTTATTTGTTTCACAATTACAAGTGTACCCTCAATCCCCGGATAGAACGATCCCTATTTGCTTATACTACTAACGATATTTCAGGGTTAAATTGCGCGCTCATTTCGAGCGCGTCACATTTAAGGTAGGAAGCCAATTTTGTGACTTTACCGTTATAAAGACTTCCGCTTATAGTGAGCTCTAAGGAGCATTTACGTTTTATTTTGTTGTTGACAATTTAATTCGTAAGCTCGTGTATTATGTAATTCTGTGGAGCGAATAAATATTTGAATTGTGGGTTCAGGGCATCAATATGTACTTGGGTTAAAAGGGAAAAAGTTTCTAAGTATTTTGTATTGATGGCTGAACGTTCACGCATATATAATTATAGGGTTATATATCGATTTTTTATTGTGTTAAAAATCAGGGGCGTGACACTTGGAGACTAAGATTTCGTTCCCTATATATATCATCACCTTTGGATGTCTCTGTCACGCCCCTGATTTTAAACACATGTAAATCGATATATATAACCCCATAATTATATATGCGTGAACGTTCAGCCATCAATACAAAATACCTAGAAACTTTTTCCCTTTTAACCCAAGTACATATTGATGCCCTGAACCCACTATCTCAATATTGACCCACTCCATAGAGTCATATATTACATAAGCTTACGAATTAAATTGTCAACAACAAAATAAAACGTAAATGCTGCTCAGAGTTAACTATACAACGGAAGTCCTTATTAACGTTAAAGTTACAAAAATGGCTTCCTACCGTAAAGCTGCAAAGGCGCTACCTCCGCTTCAGCCCCGATTATCCTAACCTGCAGGATTAACCCCTACACCGTTTGAATAGTGTACCGGGTTGCCACACAACAAACCCGGTAAGCTTTTGCAAGCCCGTATGAGTAACTCAAACCACACATGCACAACTCACGCCAAAATGAGGAAAACAACTCACGCTTTGATTCCTTAAAACACGAAATAAAGGAGAGTAACTCACACTTTAATTTCCTTTCAAATCGAAATAAAAGAAAGCAACTCACACCTTGTTTCCTTTTAAAACGAAACATAGAAAACAACCCACACTTGAATTCTATCAATAAAACATAGAAAGCAACTCACACCTTGATTTCTATCAATAAAACATAGAAAACAACTCACACCTTGAATTCTATCAGTTGTACCATAAGCGTACCATAGAAAGCAACTCACACCTTGATTTCTATCAAATCGTTAATAAGGAAAACAACTTGCACCTTGTCCCCTTAAAAACCATTAATAAGGAAGCAACTCACACCTTGTTCCCTAAAAATACGTAATGTCATGAGTTGTAAATAACCAATTCCCGTTACCCCATGAATTACCTAAATGGCAGACAGATTAGAGCTCTAACTGAAAAACGTAACCACTCGTCCGGCCAAAGACGTGGTCACCTAAGATTCTGCCCAAGGTCTCAGACCTTCGATCCTCGGGCCGCAATGTCCCTTGGAGCAAAACATTAAAGGAGTCGCGCTGGACCCAAAATGTTACACAAATCGCAACGCTTTTGAAAACAATCGAAATCATCATTTCCATAATCATTGTTTTCCGAAAAAGCCATAACACAAAACAATAAAAAGCATCAAATCATGCCTATTGTTTTCATACACAAATCTCAACGCTTTTCAAAACAAATCGAAATCAATCATTTCCACAAATCATTTGTTTTCCAAAAGCCACACCCCAAAACAATAAAAAGCATCATTTCATGCATATTGTTTTCATAAATCCACAAACCACCAAAACATATATATTTCACGTAAACATATATCTATATGTAGTTATCCGCGCAGAAATGCCTACTAATACATGACTACGTATGTATATATATACATCCCATAATATATATACACACACATGGTCATCTACTCAGAAGTGCCACTAATACCATCTATAGTTTGCAGTTAATAAATAACTCTCAAAGCAATAGGGTTAACCCGTTCGTGATATGAACTTCGTGAGATTACTCACCTTGAAACTCCCGCTGCGTCTTCTATACAGAACCGAACTAACACTATCAGCAACAACTCGTCCAATTCACCTTTAGAAGCACCTAATCACCAATGATCTTAAATCAGTAACGATTCACATTTGATTAAAGTTCGAAACCCCTGTTTTTGAACTAAAATCCCCAAAGTTGTGCCAATCGAGGCAGAACCACATCCGAGACCTCCCAAGGCCTTCGGAATACGTCCACGATCGATGTGACCAAACCACAAGTCGATCGGACGCTCGTATCTTCACGGATCAAATAAATTCACCGATATGAAACGGCAAAAATCATAACAAATCCATTCGAACTCCAAAATCTGCATATTATATATCGAAACGCTCGTATCGACGAGTAGAAGACATATAATACCAGAAACAGTTCCTTAAGTGGCCGGAACACCGCCGGAACGCCACCACAGACGGTGGTGCACCGCCGCCGGCCAAAAACTCAAAATCTCACAAAACTCCCAACATCAAAAAGCTTCATCTAAGCATGCTTGTGAACTTTCATAACTGGATCGAAGTCAGAAAACAAGCTTAAGGGATCGAAAACTACCTCACAAGCCGTGAACAGTGATCCAATCCGAGTTGATCGAGTTTTCACGTAAACCGGTCAAAACAAACACCAAGGATCGACCAGGGAGCTTGTTCTGAACTCAACCCAAGAAAATCGAAGCCGTGCCGACGTCGGAACTGTGTTTTCCGGTCGGGTCCGAATTCCTCGATCTGCACCGCCTTGAACTTCCACCGAGACGGAGAATCGCCGTAAGAGAACACCAGAGGGACGATCAGACGGCGGAGGCGATCCTATCTGGCCAAGTTTCACGGCCGGAGACCGCCGCAGTCGGCCGGAAAAGTCGGGTCGGAACGCCGGGTTCGGGTCGGGTCAGCAGGATATTTTCGTTTCTGAAGAGGCCGACCGAGAGAGAAGAGAGAGAGAGGAGAGGGCTTCCGGAAAAGGAAATGAGGAATAATGAAAAAAAAATCTGATTTTCCATATTTATACTAAAATGGAAACTTCTTTCCATAGCCATAACTTCCTCATACGAACTCCGATTTCCGCGTTCCACATATCCACGAACTCGTATCGACGCGCTCTACAACTTTCGTGAAGGAAGTTTTCGGAGAATCCCAACAAATAAAAAGTCAACTTTTGTCAACCCCCCTAAAACCATACTTTTTAAATAATTAATTCGTCCGAAACACTTCCGCTCCGTCCACGAGCCACGAAACCGTCCAACAATCATAAATTAGATTCCAGAAATTCCTCGGAAAATGAATACGAATTTCTGGGGCATCACATTCTACCCCCCTTAAAGAAATTTCGTCCCGAAATTTACACGCACTAACCCAAAAGTACGTATAAATCATTCCCACATCAATTTGTCATTCCTCAACAACCTGTTCTTGTCTCCCTATACAACATACTTGGCTCAATAATGGATATAGGTACCCTACCTAGTATCACAGCATTAGGAATCTTTACCACACCACTTGGTGGTAATCCAAACATTTCATGGATCTCATCCTTGTACACTATCTAACAAAGCATCTGTGACTGTAGCACCACATACAGACCACACAAGAGTCCAGAATCCTGTCATCACGACAGTATCTGAATCACATTATCGCTAATGTAAACCTTACATTACAAGAATTGAAAATGAGACCTTCATTTCAACTCAAATCGTGCCTTTGCTTCACAACCTAATAAGTGTCTACCCAACCTGGGAACACAAAATTCAAGCTAAGGTCCGGCACCGCCTGACCCCCACATATATCATCACCTGTCATTGTAATCACAACCAAAGTGGTATAGATCCCCTACTACCACAACAATGAAGGATGCATCACACCATGTCACATGCCACACTCAAAAGTCTAACTATAGACAACAGGCAAAACCCAACACAACACACAGAAAGGAGTACACCATTAACACACATAATTCTAACAACCCAAGTAGAAATAGATAAGGTACCTCCTTCCCTAGCACCCTGCTGACCAACAGCAAACACCCTCGCATTTCCCTGAGGTAGTTGCCTCTGTTGATTCCCTTGTCCCCCGCCTTGTGCTTGGGTGCAATCCCTGGAGAAATGCCCTGTCTGACCACAAGTAAAACACGCCAAGTTCTTCGGTTTTGTGCAAGCTTTAGCAGTATGGCCAATCTCCTTACAGTTATAACATCTCAGAGGTGCTCCCTGCCCAACAGGTGCAGCCCTAGCAGGTGTAGCCGCTTCCCTAGCTGGCGCCTGCTGATGAGTCCTGCGCCTCTTCCAGAACCCACCCTGAGCATCTGTCCCTTCACTGCTCTCAGCAGTTGCCTTTCCCTTCCTTCGGGAGTCCTTCTCAGCCGACTCCTGCTCCTGGAAAATCAAGTTCTCCTGCTCAATGGCCATAGCCTTAGCGAAAATGAGCTCCATCACCTTCAGTTCCAGAACGGCGACATCACGCCGGATCGAAGCATTCAGTCCCCACTGAAACTTCATAGCTAAGCTCTCAGCATCCATCTGTCTCACAAAGCGATACAACCTTGAGAACTCAGCCTCATAATCCCTCACACTCTTAGTCCCTTGGACTAACGAGACAAATTCCCTTTCCAACTGCTCCCTCACTGAAGGCGGAAAGTACTTCTTCCTGAATAGTTCCACAAACTCATCCCAGGTCATGGTGGACACGTCCATAACCCTCTGTGTGCCGCTCCACCATACCCGTGCATCGCCTTGGAGCATAAATGTAGCAATCTTCCTCTTCTCAACGTCGTCGCAGACGACCATCTCGAAGTAGGTCTTCATGTTCTCGATCCATTGATCTGCCAACATGTGATCCGTACCTCCCTGGAATGGAACTCCTCCCAACCTCGAAATCTCCTTTGCCAACTTCGACAAACGAGTGGGATCAGCAGCATTCACAATCTCCACAACAGGTGGAACAGGCAGCTCAACATTCGATGCCTCGATATCATTCTCAAACATCTCCTCAACAGGAGGAGGAATCCTGCCCCTACCTCTGGCTCTACCCCTGCCTCTGGGTCTACCTCGACCCCTAGCTCGTCCTCCTTGTGAATCCATAACCTAAGGAGCATAGCAACCTTTGATTAATACTTGTACAACTTCCAACTACAAGTATAAGTCAACAACATGACTAAATCAACCACCTTACTACGTCAGAAGACACAATTCTATCCCCTACGTAAATCTCGAGTTAAATCTAAAGGTCCTCATTCCTCAAAAGACTATAACTCCTAGAAGCTACCTTAAGCTCCTACACTTTGTTCACTGAACCAACACTACCCTGATGACTCCCAATCCAACACTCATTGCATACCCAATGACTATATCAATACCGAAGAGCATCAGATGGGGATCCGCTGCAGACGGGCCATCACTCGAGGAGTATTGATTGTCACCAAATATGCACCTTACGCTCTGATACCAAACTGTCACGCCCCTGATTTTAAACACATGTAAATCGATATATATAACCCCATAATTATATATGCGTGAACGTTCAGCCATCAATACAAAATACCTAGAAACTTTTTCCCTTTTAACCCAAGTACATATTGATGCCCTGAACCCACTATCTCAATATTGACCCACTCCATAGAGTCATATATTACATAAGCTTACGAATTAAATTGTCAACAACAAAATAAAACGTAAATGCTGCTCAGAGTTAACTATACAACGGAAGTCCTTATTAACGTTAAAGTTACAAAAATGGCTTCCTACCGTAAAGCTGCAAAGGCGCTACCTCCGCTTCAGCCCCGATTATCCTAACCTGCAGGATTAACCCCTACACCGTTTGAATAGTGTACCGGGTTGCCACACAACAAACCCGGTAAGCTTTTGCAAGCCCGTATGAGTAACTCAAACCACACATGCACAACTCACGCCAAAATGAGGAAAACAACTCACGCTTTGATTCCTTAAAACACGAAATAAAGGAGAGTAACTCACACTTTAATTTCCTTTCAAATCGAAATAAAAGAAAGCAACTCACACCTTGTTTCCTTTTAAAACGAAACATAGAAAACAACCCACACTTGAATTCTATCAATAAAACATAGAAAGCAACTCACACCTTGATTTCTATCAATAAAACATAGAAAACAACTCACACCTTGAATTCTATCAGTTGTACCATAAGCGTACCATAGAAAGCAACTCACACCTTGATTTCTATCAAATCGTTAATAAGGAAAACAACTTGCACCTTGTCCCCTTAAAAACCATTAATAAGGAAGCAACTCACACCTTGTTCCCTAAAAATACGTAATGTCATGAGTTGTAAATAACCAATTCCCGTTACCCCATGAATTACCTAAATGGCAGACAGATTAGAGCTCTAACTGAAAAACGTAACCACTCGTCCGGCCAAAGACGTGGTCACCAGATATTCTGCCCAAGGTCTCAGACCTTCGATCCTCGGGCCGCAATGTCCCTTGGAGCAAAACATTAAAGGAGTCGCGCTGGACCCAAAATGTTACACAAATCGCAACGCTTTTGAAAACAATCGAAATCATCATTTCCATAATCATTGTTTTCCGAAAAAGCCATAACACAAAACAATAAAAAGCATCAAATCATGCCTATTGTTTTCATACACAAATCTCAACGCTTTTCAAAACAAATCGAAATCAATCATTTCCACAAATCATTTGTTTTCCAAAAGCCACACCCCAAAACAATAAAAAGCATCATTTCATGCATATTGTTTTCATAAATCCACAAACCACCAAAACATATATATTTCACGTAAACATATATCTATATGTAGTTATCCGCGCAGAAATGCCTACTAATACATGACTACGTATGTATATATACATCCCATAATATATATATACACACACATGGTCATCTACTCAGAAGTGCCACTAATACCATCTATAGTTTGCAGTTAATAAATAACTCTCAAAGCAATAGGGTTAACCCGTTCGTGATATGAACTTCGTGAGATTACTCACCTTGAAACTCCCGCTGCGTCTTCTATACAGAACCGAACTAACACTATCAGCAACAACTCGTCCAATTCACCTTTAGAAGCACCTAATCACCAATGATCTTAAATCAGTAACGATTCACATTTGATTAAAGTTCGAAACCCCTGTTTTTGAACTAAAATCCCCAAAGTTGTGCCAATCGAGGCAGAACCACATCCGAGACCTCCCAAGGCCTTCGGAATACGTCCACGATCGATGTGACCAAACCACAAGTCGATCGGACGCTCGTATCTTCACGGATCAAATAAATTCACCGATATGAAACGGCAAAAATCATAACAAATCCATTCGAACTCCAAAATCTGCATATTATATATCGAAACGCTCGTATCGACGAGTAGAAGACATATAATACCAGAAACAGTTCCTTAAGTGGCCGGAACACCGCCGGAACGCCACCACAGACGGTGGTGCACCGCCGCCGGCCAAAAACTCAAAATCTCACAAAACTCCCAACATCAAAAAGCTTCATCTAAGCATGCTTGTGAACTTTCATAACTGGATTCGAAGTCAGAAAACAAGCTTAAGGGATCGAAAACTACCTCACAAGCCGTGAACAGTGATCCAATCCGAGTTGATCGAGTTTTCACGTAAACTCAAAACAAAACCCGACCAGGGAGCTTGTTCTGAACTCAACCCAAGAAAATCGAAGCCGTGCCGACGTCGGAACTGTGTTTTCCGGTCGGGTCCGAATTCCTCGATCTGCACCGCCTTGAACTCCACCGAGACGGAGAATCGCCGTAAGAGAACACCAGAGGGACGATCAGACGGCGGAGGCGATCCTATCTGGCCAAGTTTCACGGCCGGAGACCGCCGCAGTCGGCCGGAAAAGTCGGGTCGGAACGCCGGGTTCGGGTCGGGTCAGCAGGATATTTTCGTTTCTGAAGAGCCGAGAGAGAGAAGAGAGAGAGAGGAGAGGGCTTCCGGAAAAGGAAATGAGGAATAATGAAAAAAAATCTGATTTTCCATATTTATACTAAAATGGAAACTTCTTTCCATAGCCATAACTTCCTCATACGAACTCCGATTTCCGCGTTCCACATATCCACGAACTCGTATCGACGCGCTCTACAACTTTCGTGAAGGAAGTTTTCGGAGAATCCCAACAAATAAAAAGTCAACTTTTGTCAACCCCCCTAAAACCATACTTTTTAAATAATTAATTCGTCCGAAACACTTCCGCTCCGTCCACGAGCCACGAAACCGTCCAACAATCATAAATTAGATTCCAGAAATTCCTCGGAAAATGAATACGAATTTCTGGGGCATCACAGTCTCACACACCTCTCTCCCTCAGAAAATCAACGCCAAAATTCTCTTCACTCTCTAGTCTTCAAGGTTCTACCTTTTCAAGCCCAGAGAAGAAGAAAAAGAAGCCGTGAAGCTCTCCTAGCCACCACCATCCACCTTGTGCAGTGAGCTTTGAAGCCTTGCTTTCAAGATTCAAGATCAACGTCTCAAGCCTTCCACCATTCATTCCTTCACGGTGTAATTTTATCTTATTCCTTGTAACCTTTTCGGTTTTCTTATTTTGATTTCGTGAACCATGAATTCTAGTTAACATATACGTTAGGGGGAAAAATTTAAAGCCCGTTCTTATGTTTTGAAATAAATTTCGATTCTTATAGCTGTGATTCTAAGTTGCTCTTGTGAGTTTGCTCAATTGATTTTGCTTGATTGAAATCTTTTATGTGTTAATCTTATTTGGTTCAAAACTTTTAAGATTTGCATGTAATTGGTGCTAGATTTAGGTTAACAATTCACCTAATAGTTTTGTAACCCTAAATCGAAAGTATTAAAGGCTTTGGACAAAGGTCGAAATCAATTGAGGAGGATTGCAAGTAGATGAACTTATTCATACTAGGTTGTGCATTCAAGTTGACATCCTTTCTTTGTGCTTAATTATTGCGTTGAGCATGTCTTGATTAGCTAGCTTTCTAGACTTTGATTGCATGTTTGATAGGATTAATTTAGGTGCTTTCACTTAGATTAATTATTCAAGGAAAGTAAAAAATTGAAAATCGTTTGCTTATTAACATTTCACATGGTCAACTTCTTTCTCATGACATAGAAAATTAACTATAGGAATTGTAATTAGATTTCTTGCATATGGATGTGGTTTTGATCTTTGTTCCTTGCGTTCCACCCCTTGTATATGCATTTTACATTTTTTTTTTGTTTCTTTTAATTTTTAATTACAAAATCCTAAAATCCCCCCCCCCCCTCTTTACATCAACTTGTATATATCTTCATTCTTTGTTTTATTTTTGTAAATAATATTTGATACTTATATTAATTCTTTATTTGTTTACGCAATTATAGGTGTACCCTCAATCCCGGCTAAAATGATTCCTACTTATTCTATACTGAAAACTACATTTTACAAGGTTAAATTGTGCATTTGCTTTTAGCGTGTCAATTTTTGGCGCCGTTGCCGGGGATTGAAAAATCACTTGTTTTTGTTTATAATTGTTGTTTATGAACTGTTTGAAAGTTAGTGTAAATTAACTAGGATGTTATTTATATTGTTGAATACGAGTTTTAATTGTAAGTTGTAAATTGAACGGAATAGGTGAAGTCTCTTTTATTAATATTGGTCTAAACCCCTTATTGGTACCTAGTTCAGGTCCCTTAAGGTTGAGGGCAGCTTTTATTAACACTTGTTGAACTGTCTTCACACTTATGACATTTTTCATCTCAGTAAGTATAGCCTATGTGGAATGGTGTCTAAGAAGGGGACAACGTTCATGACGGTTTTTGAAGTGCTTGCAAATAGGCCTAAACCACTATGTGGGAGTAACTCGTGCTAAAATGGATTCTGCCTCTCGTGTTCGCCCTCCCCTACCTGGCCATTTCAATAAGGTTGCCCAAAGGATTTGAAAGGGAGTTTGTGTTTAGGCAACCATACTTCCAAAGTGCTGTATGAGTCACATCTTCTTCAGCTACTTAGATTGAGGGAGAAGTACCAGTAGAAGAAGCAACCAGACTAGAAGATGTTTCTTTGCTTGTTTCACAACTCTCTTCTTACTCCTGCTAAATAGAAAAAATAAAAATAAATAATTAAGCAATAGTCAGATTAATCAAGTACACAGAGTCAAGTCAGTCAACAATCATATTAGTCAACCTATAATAGCACAATGTGTATTTTATGTGCTCGTATAATGCCTTAACTTTTTAACTGCATGTGAAGCAACCATCTAAGTTAATGCAATATGGACAACTAAACCAACATATGTTGTATAGGTTCAGCATGATTCTGATTAGTTTCGGTAAAATCCACACCTTTTGATGAAGCATGGACTTTAAAGAAAAAAATTAGGTACTCAATGCCATTGAATTCATCTTCAATAAATATACAAATACAGAATAACAAAGTCGAGTCAATTCACAAAATTGTCATAACAATCATTCAAAAATCAAAATTAAAAAAGCCCTTAATAGCTTAGGTAAAACAGAAGAGAGTAACAGAATTCAATGATTTCAATCAATCAATAATAGCTGAACATATTAGTATTGATAATCACAGAGACTTACTCCCAGATTTCTCATGGAATTGATTAGGAAGATAGAAATCACTTAAGTGAGAAGCTTGGAAAATCTGAGAGAGTGGGAGGCTTAGAGAGACTGAGAGAGTGAGAGGCTTGAATTGAGTTGGAGAGTCTGTCTTGAGTCTTGATTGATGAGTAGCTACTTCGATTCTTCAATTTTGAGAGGATGAACCTAAGGGCGATCCGTGAGGATCCGACCGTTGGATCATCGTATAAATAGGTAAAGATGATCCTCTAGGTGATCTATGAGGATCCGACCGTTGGATCGTGGTATAATTGTGATTTGTGAATTATTTTTTATCAAAAAAGGAAAGAAAAAAAATCTAAAAAGATAGAAAATAAAAATTTTCGAAATAGAAAACCAAAAAAGTTCATATAGAGAAAATGGCAAATGCGGGGTTATATAGATAAGTCTTAATTGGTTTTAGATGCTTTGATAAAAAGTTTTTTTTTTTTTTTTAATGTTTACAAGTCTTAACGGGTTCCAACGGATAACCCGCAAACCCACCGGGTTTAGCCCGCGAAACTTGTTAAGCTAACGGGTTCTTACTGGGTCAACCCGTTAAGAACCCGCATGGTACCCGCACGTTGCCAGGCCTACTTCAATAGAATTGAATTTTTAAGGTTTGGTTTCTCTTTCCAGTTGAACGCGAAGGAATTGGGGCTAAAAATTGTTGAATGACGACGATGAGTTATGCATCAGCATTTAAGGGATTATAAAAGCGGGACGGGTCGAAAAAATATGGTATGTATTTGACCCATACCTAAACCGACCCGATTATAAAGATTTCGGTACAAGTCGGTACTATTTAAAAAAAAATTTGTAAACCGATCCAATCAGTTTCAGATCACGCTAACGGCATTAGTATCGATTTTTCGGTTCCGATTTCCTAGCCTAACTATATGTACTAACGTTGAGCATTCGACATGGTGAACTCCTTGAGCTCTTGCCTCCTTGGGCCCTGCCCTCATCGAGCACTAGGCTCCTCGAGTATTCGATGCAGTCAGAAAGATCTTTTAATCACTTGCTTTTATCTCCCCATTTTGCAACCTTGTTTATCTTTGTTGTGCATGCATAAGCGCAGGAAGAAAATAATTGAACTACTAGTCTTGTAATCTCCCATATATCTTGACCGCTTATATATCCTTGTCGCTCTTACCAAGAGCTGGCGCTTAAGAGAAGTTTATCAACAATTAAAAACATGTGTACCAAGAGTTCGAAATCAAACCGTATGTGATGATTCTCCTCCATGGGTCACTCTCAAGGTGAAGAGTGATTCTCTGCCTGAGACGTAGAGTTCCCCCATTTCCCTTTGACGCTGATAGACAACGGTTTATTCATTGATGTCACGAGCCTCATATAGTCTTTGCAGTCACCGGTCTCACAGATATACTTTGGCGACACTAGCCTTATGTATTCATTTCAGCCACCGGCCTCGCATA
This sequence comes from Rosa lucieae, assembly GCA_024704745.1. Taxonomy (NCBI): domain Eukaryota; kingdom Viridiplantae; phylum Streptophyta; class Magnoliopsida; order Rosales; family Rosaceae; genus Rosa; species Rosa lucieae. Next base: position 38,882,107 of record CM045498.1, read on the forward strand.
TACATTTTGGTAACATTGGCCTCATGATTCAAACTTCAGATTTTGGAGTTTTAGAAGATGAAGTACGAAATGCACGTGGAGTTAAAATAAAAGCTACAGTTTAAAGACTATTTAAATGATAGCCTTTAAATGATACCGTTTAAACTACCAAATGCACGACCGCTTTTAAGTGGTCGTTTTGCTAGATTTAAAGGCGCTCTTGAAGGAAATAATTACAAAGCTACATTTAAATCAAATAATTCAACATCTCTAGCAAGTAAAGCCGCAGCAAAGAAATAACTACCCTTCTAGGTGTATTTATTTAACAATTTGATGAACAAACTATGCAAATTTGTCTATTTGATCTGTCTCTTTGTCTTATTAGTATTTTTTTTTTATATAGTTTTGATCTGTCTCTTTGTCTTATTAGTATTTATCTACAAGATTATATTGCAATTGGTGACAATTGTGAGCAACAAGAAGTCAATGATTATGAAGTTTTGATGCTTGATTTCGCAACTCAAATAAGAAATTATATCTAATGACAACTAATATTGGCATTTCCCTTTTTTTGGGTTTCATATGTTTTTTTTTTTTTACATTTTGTTAAAGTAGGATATACTAATTGGATAGTATATTTTGATATGCTTTAGTGTTAAAGTGTGACATGAAATACTTGAACTTTACAAAGAGAAAAAACATCTAATTCACATCAATGATATGCATTTCCCTTGCCCTTATTGCCTCCCTACCCCATTTATTTTATGGATTGAAAAAGAGACTGAAAAGTGACAGATCAGAGTAGATTATATCAGCATGGATGTCACAACCATGTCTTCTGAACTGTCGGAAAGCCAAAATTAACCAAATTAACCAATACATTCACAACTCACAACATGTGTTGAAGGTGTGTCGGGGTGTCTCTTGCACCAATTTGAAGTGTTAGTACTTTAGGGATTAAAAGTTTTCCAGTAGAATTAATTCCTAATACCTATCCTTTTAATGGTTATCAGACAAGTTTATAAGACGTTGATTCTTGACATTAATGTGAGATTACACCCGCGCCAGTGCCATTCATAGGAAAACTCATTTATTGGAATTCATTTTTCTGATTTGTTCTATAATATTACACTCGCACTTTGGAAAGTCATGGACCTATTTATATGAGGCCCCTTCAACTAAGGGATCTATATTTTATGTCATTTTAAGATATCACTTTTGGGACACTTTTTGATCATAAATTAGCATCTCCACTATTCAGTTTTTAAGTTTTTAAGAGTAGATCACTTATGCAAATTTTCAACTAAATTGATAATCGTTAAGATATTCATAATTATGATTTACCATTATGAACATGAACAGTTCAGGTTGATCAAATTTAGTTTGTGTTGATTTGATCTACTTTGGTACCTTAACGAGTAATTGAAAATTTGTAAAAGTGATTTACTCATAGAAACCTAAAAGCTGAACGGTAATTATGCTGATATGTAATCAAAAAGTTAGTCTTGCAAGTTATCTCTCTAAATGGCCAATATCTTTCTATTAGACCTGTAAATGGACCGGATTTTGATCCGGACCCGCTCCAGATCTGTGGTTATTGAACAGGTTTGGATCGAAAATTTTGATCCGTTGATCCGTTAATGATCCGAATCCGTTACCCCTTTTATTTAACTGATCAAATACAGATTTAGGTTGATCCGATCCGTTAATGATCCGGCCCATTTCGTAATAATAAAATATTATTTTTTATTAATATGTTATTATTTTTAAAAATGTAAAATATAAAATATGAAGAATTTCTAATACAAATTTTTTGCAGAAATCTAAGGGACAGTTCATCAACCAAGATTCCAAGAAGCATTAAGAATTTTGATAATGTAATTCTACTTTTGGAGATACTTTTCATGTTGTTTTAATATTTTATTAATATCTTATGAGGTATCATGTTATAAATTTAATATTACTATTCAAAATTTAAAATGTTTGAAATTATAAACGGGTCGAATTAGCGGATCGGGTATCCGTTAATCCGGCGGATACGGATTTGGATCGAGCTATCAATGATCAGCCGGGTTAACAGAGTGGGTTTGGATTGAATTTTTTTTTGAAGTAAATGGATTTGGATTTAGGTCGATCCGATCCAAATCCCGTCCATTACAAGTCTAGTTTTAAGGGACTATGAAGGACAAATGTATATCAACCACATGTATTAAATATAGGGTTCAATAATCTTTACTCCCTGAACTTTCAGGGAAAAAACAGTTCAGTCCCTGCCTTTTCAATTTCACACGTTTACTCCCTCATCTCTCAATTTTAGACCAATAGGTTCAATTTGTAATTCTCCGACCAAAAATGTCTATTCTACCCTAAAATTTTTTAATTAATTAATTATTATTTTTTTAAATATTTTTTTCTCTTTTGTTTTGTTTTGTTTTTTTTTCCTTTTTTTGATTAAGCAGATGAAGAGAGGTTTTGTGTTTCGGATTGATTTGGTCGCTTTAGAAATTTTGGTGTTGAAGGAGAAGAGAGGTGGAAGAAGAAGAGATAAATAGAAAAGGGAAAAAAAAAGATAAAAAAAAAGTAAATTAAGGAAAAAAAAAAGATGAACTGAGGGTATAATAGACATTTTAATAGAGTTTTTTTTAAGGAATGGACCTATTGGTTCAAAATTGAGAGATGAGGGAGTAAACATGTGAAATTGAAATGGCAGGGACTTAACTGTTTTTTCCCTGAAATTTCAGGGAGTAAATAGTATTTAACCCTTAAATATAAAAGTAGAAATTATAACAACTTAAAACTATGCATTTATTTTCAGCCGTCAGATTCACTTGTCCCTCACAGTTTTTTAGGTGAGCAGGCCTACATGATATAAATTTAATATTACTATTTAAAATGTTAAAATATTTGAAATTATAAAAGGGTCGGATTAGCGGATCGGGCATCCGTTAATCCAGCGGATACGGATTTGGATGGAACTATCAATGATCCGGGGTTAACGGAGAGGGTTTGGATCGAATTTTTTTTTGAAGTAAACGGATTTGGATTTAAGTCGATCCGATCCAAATCCGGTCTATTTACATGTCTACTTTCTATGAACACAGCCATTGAAGAATTACATATTGATGTGAGACCCACACCCACAGCCACCCCCCACACTATTCTTACCCGGGCAGAGGTACGTTAGGCTTTGGAGTGGCCATGACACCCCTCAGCTATTTTCGTTTACATAATAGCAGTCCTTAATTACTTCAACTATATGTAGAACACCATATGGCCTCCCTTAGTAATTGTGTGTTAATGCACATCTAATTAATAAAAAGCAATAAAATTCTTTTGAAACTAAATTAATAATAACTAAACACTCTTTAATAATTGAAAAAAACAACTAAATAATCTTTTAGAAGGAAGCAAACAAATAATCAAATGTTCTTTTTTTTTTTTTTTTGAAAAGTGAATTCATTGAAACTTTTAACGATTACAATCGTTTAGAATGACATCCCAAAAAAACTTGGGAGCAAACACAAGCCACAGACGACTTGAGGCTAGAGCTAAGCTAGAACAAACCAGAAGGTGTGCTACACTGACAAGTTATTCATGTACAATAAAATACTGCTCTGAATCACTTATAGAGAAACTAGCAAAAAACTAAAGGTAAATTCTTAGCCTCGTTAAGATAATTACCAACAATGAAACTATTGCCATGACCTTGTGATTTGGAGACCAAACCATCAGAATATGCAATCCGAGTATGCAAGAGATCGGTAGACCAATCAAAACTATATTTGTCCTAGCACAAGTAACACTGTTCACTAGGCACGCAATTGTGGTACTCATAGCAATATTATACTTAGATTTCTCATAGAATATAGAGATGAGCAATCTACCTGCACATAAACACGGTACACCCGAAATAATACAGAAAACACAATTGGTCAAAAAGATACCCAAAACACCTCATGAGTCCCAAATCCTTACAGAACTCAAGCCCAAATAGACTACACCATGGGCCCAAAGGCAGCCCAAATAATCAGATGCTCCTTTTGGGTCAAAGTAATCATAATTAAATACTACAATATTTGAAAAGAAAATGAAACAAGAAACTATTTTGGATTTCAAGATAATTTTCTCTCTGTATTATGAGTTTAGACAAAAAAAAAAAGTCTCTTCATTTGTAATACTGTAATAGTGTTGTGTTTAGCAAAATTTCTAAGTACATATTGGCCCCCATTCATTTGCCTTATTTCGTGTCATAATACACTTGAGGACGTCATGGACTATTTTATATAACCATAACTATTAAGCATCAATCATTGATCGATCTATAGTCAACCTGGTGAAACCAACATAATCAAGGGAAAGGCATTGCGTATTCTTGTTTTTCTCCTTGGTTTATGCTGAGGTACTTTGCGTATTGCTAATTGATTGAGGTTTGCTAATTAAATAATTCAAATAATGAATGCGAATTTCTGGTCGGTATTAGTAATCAACTACCAAATAACTATCATCCACCAGCTAGCTTAGCTATATATGCTTCTCTCTTTCTCTGAATATGACCCTTCAAATTTGATTGGCTTGAAACGTCTGCAGATAAAGTTTGATTCATCAACTCTATGAATCAGTCTAACCGTCTTGAATTCAAACCCGGCGGCCTCCAAAACTGTCTATTTTGTTTTTCTTCTCAGAAGCTTGAAAAAAATCTTGTAAGTTTTTCTTCTAGAATATGTCCACATATACAAATTATTTTTGGTGCAAGTTCACATATACAAATTTTGGTAATACAAGGTACATTATTATATCTAGTGAAACCTGTTAAAAGTTTAGGATTGTTTTCTGCTGTAACTGCAATTGGTTGTTGACTTTTTCATGGTGATAACCAAGTTCTTTTGGCTTGAGCTCTACACATTTTGTATTTTCGAGCAACCTCAAACTCGGCGTACACCAAAAAAGAAAGAAGACAAACGACGATCACAAAACCGTCTCCATAGTTCTCTAAAGTTTTGCCTCAACCTGCTGGCCTAAAATTATGACATCAAACCATTCTTTCTTCACCACTAACCAAGAACAAATGCTCCAAAATCCACAGTATATGTAATATTAATTATTGTAATTAATACTGTACGTTATTGTTAGAGTGGTGCTATTTACACACATTTTTCCTCTATTCACACACCCTCTTTATTTTTCTATTACTTTAATTCAATTTTCTTTTAAAAATTACCCTAACTACCCTTCCTTATAATTATGTTTCTTTTTCTTTTTTCTATTTGACAAGTCAATCATTCTCAAATCCTAAACCCTTATTTTCCCGCAAACACAGAGGACATTAAAACTCTTTTCGATTCCCTCTTTTCTTTTTCATCAAAAACTTCTCTAGCATAATCATTCTATCTTTCTATTATGATGCTTTGAAGTTTAATCATGATAGAACAAGAAACTTTAGACCCATCTTTTGAGAAAATTTTACATTTGATTTGCAATGGAGTCATGGAAAAAAAAAAATTCAATGATCATTCGAGCCCCTTTGAATCCATTATTCTTTATAAGATTCTAACTGAAATTATTTGGTGTATTCGAATCTATTGAGCAACTGTAGAACTTTACAACAGCCTAATAATGATGGCCTTATGATTATAAATATGATTTGTTCTACTATATTATGCTAGTAGAACATAATTTTTTCCTGACACGAAGATTGCAACTCATTGCATTCAATATTATGTAGAGCATCTCCAAATTTTGTGTCCATTATCAGCTGCAATGTGGAAGCTTGTGGCTGAAGTGGATAAAACGCTGATTCCATTTTTTTTTTTTCAATTTGAGGATGATGCACCTAGATTAAGAGTCATAAACAAACAAGCATTGAGTTTGGTACTTTGCAAAGTATTAGAACAAACTTTACAATTTGGATTCAGTTAGATGAAGGTGATTACCTGGGAAGCATATTCTTTGTCTAATAATATAGGTCTTTCTACTTAATAAACGTATTATTCTTCCTTCATTTACAGGTAAAAAAAATTTGAATTATTGTATAATGATGTTTGATTCATGATTGAATTGACAAATAGAAAAAAAAATAAAAATAAAAAGAAATAGATTTACAAGAGAGGGTAGTTAGGGTAATTTATAAAAAAGATTGAATTAAAGTAATAGAAAATTAGGAGGGGTGTGTGAATAAAGAAAAATGGTGTGTGAATAACACCACCCTATTGTTATGATGCATGTCGATAATACTTTTCTACCTTTATATAGCTGACTTTCAATTTTGATAAGAGATCATATTTCCCATCCTTGTTTAATATGTACACATTTAAGGCATAATCCAAATTCATTTAAATCAGAATCTCTTTGTATATATATGGGAAGTTTTTAGGACTACTCATACAGTAAATGATAAAGAATAAAACAGACAAACATGATTAAGACCAAGTCATGCATACATGTACATGTACATCATCCTTCTCTCCAAAATCCAAAACAATCCTCCAAACATCTTCCAACTAAGAACTAAGGACTCCTTGATTCTTTACCATCTTGTGTTTTTCTTCTATTAGGAAATTTATGATGGAGTACATATCTATATAAATAAAAGTCTAGATCGAATAAGACCCTCTAGAATTGAAATTTCTTAATATGTTTGTTGCGAAGGAATGTCACAAGATTTCATTCAGCACATAGTTTTTCCTCTGCTTCTTTCCTTTAAATTCATCGGACCCTGAAACTACTACCTTTCTTCTCTCAACAATTCATAATTTCTGCTAGCTTACATCTTTTTCCTTCCCTCTTCTTGTATGCATCTTTCTCAGCTTCTTCTGTTAATCTTTGTATTGTGTTATATTGATCGACTGGTGCTCTGGAGATCTCTTGGTGATTAACCAATATCATTCTTTGTTTTCATATTGTCGAGACGATCAAGAAGCAAGGAAGCTAGCTGCAGATAGCTCTTAATATATGGAGAATTGTCAATGGATTGCAGGCGGACATAAGTACCATAATCAACTCTGGTTTGTCCTAACAGCTTCCTTCCTTATATTCTTGGTATTGATTTGTACAGACTATTCCTCTCTAAACTCTGGAAGAAATTTCAATCAGGTCACCTATTTCGTTACCAACTTTGCAAATGTAATTGCTACCCAAAACCAAGATCAATATCATCCCAACTCTCTTCCTCCTCAAGCTACAGATTCTCAAACAGCCGATCAAACCAAGAGGATCAGTAATTCTAGTCTTACTAATACATCTAGTAGCACTCCTGCTCCATTTTCTTTTGGCCATGAAAGACAACCAAATAATGTTACCAGCTCCAATGAAACTCAAATTGCAACTGTCAATAATATTCCACCACCACAGGCTATACCTAATACCAAGCACCAAATCTCTGATTCTGATTCGTGTTCGGGTCGATACATTTATGTTTATGATCTTCCAAAAAGGTTCAACCAGGACATGCTCAAGAATTGCCAAACCCTTCAGAGATGGACTGACATGTGCCCCTACATGTCAAACATGGGTCTAGGGCCTAAACTAACTGTAAAATCTTCTAAGAGACGTGACCGATTATTGGGGGCCAAAGGTTGGTTTGCTACAAATCAGTTCTCATTAGAAGTTATTTTTCACAATAGGATGAAGAAGTACAAGTGCTTAACCAGTGATTCATCATTGGCCTCGGCAATATTTGTGCCCTTTTACGCTGGCCTTGATGTTGGTCGGTACCTCTGGGGCTACAACACATCTATCCGAGATGCTTCTCCTCTAGAATTGGTGAAATGGCTTTCAAATAGACCTGAATGGAAGACAATGTGGGGTAAAGACCATTTCTTAGTTGGAGGCAGAATTGCATGGGATTTCAGGAGACAAACAGACAATGATTCTGATTGGGGATCCAAGCTCATGTTTTTGCCAGAATCCGAGAACATGACATTGTTGTCAATTGAATCAAGCTCTTGGACCAACGAGCAGGCGATACCATACCCTACATACTTCCATCCCTCAAAGGAGAGTCAGGTGTCTCAGTGGCAGAGAAGAATGAGAAAGCGGAAGAGGCCATACCTCTTCACTTTTGCTGGTGCTCCAAGACCTGATTACAAAGAAAATATCCGGGATATGATTATAAGCCAATGCCAATCTTCAACCAAACATTGCAGACTTGTAGGGTGTTATCATGGTGCAAACAAGTGTGATGACCCTTTAGATGTGATGAAGGTGTTTCAATCGTCTGTGTTCTGCCTGCAGCCTTCCGGGGACTCATTCACTCGTCGATCAATATTTGACTCCATCTTAGCAGGCTGCATTCCGGTTTTCTTCCATCCGGGTTCAGCTTATGTGCAGTACACATGGCACTTTCCTAGTAGCCCGTCTAAGTATTCAGTGTTTATATCAGAAAATGATATCAAGGAGAAGAAGGTGATGATCAATGAGACATTGCTGAGAGTTCCCAAAGATGAAGTACTAGCAATGAGGGAAGAAGTTATAAGGTTGATTCCGAAAATAATATATGCAGATCCAAGGGCATCTGGATTGGACACATTTGAAGATGCATTTGACATAGCAGTTAAGGGACTACTTGACAAAGTAGAGAAAACTAGGAGGGAGATGGAAGAGGGTAAAGATCCCGGTAGTGCTTTCTCACTACTAAACGGTACCAAATTTGAAATGCCTGGGACCAAGAGAAATGCAAGGACAGTGAGAATGAAGGAGCTTCAAAGACAGAGAGAAATTTGATGTAATCTTTTCAGCTGTAGCGCCATACCATGTTGTAATTTGGAGGACAATTTTTAATTATAAGATTATTGTTCGATTTTTTCATGTCATGATAGTACTTTTTTTGTTTTGTGTTTTTTTTTTTTTTCGTGGAAGATACTGAATGAAGAGAAAAGGAAAGGACCAATTAGCGAGTGACTAATGACACCAAACCTCTCTCCATAATAGAGCAAAGATTATGAAAATGTTAGAGAGATTTCCTCTCAGCGTTCAAAACTGATTCAGTAACTGTTAATCAGTTTTGATCCTCTGTACATATAGTCTTTAATGCTCTTTATAGAGTTTTGTAACTGTAGATTATGTCTAGCCTATATATCTGTACATTGTAAACACAATTGAATTGATGAAAACTAATTTCTAGATGGTATCAGAGCTACCATATTTTTCGCATTCCATCCATTCGTAAAAATCTTCTCTCTGTTTCTCATTTTATTAAAGACAATCTTGTTTTCTTTCCTTTTGTTCCTGATTTCTATCAGATATATTGCTTACGTACTGGTCGTCTCTTGTTTCAGGGCCCCTGTAAAGATGGCCTTTATCTGCTTAATCTGTCCAGCGTCTCTACTCCTCCACAAGCTCTTGCTTCCATTCACTCATCCATCTAGCACAATCGTTTGGGTCATCCGTCATCCACTGTTTTATCTAGCCTAGGCTCTTCAATAAATTCTAAATTGTCTTTTCGTTCATTTTGTCGCGCTTGTACACTTAGCAAATCTCACCAGTTACCTTTTCCTACACATAAAGAGACTTCTAGTTCTCCATTTCATATTATTCATAGTGATGTTTGGGCCTATTCTATTGCTTCTATTAGTGGATTTAAATATTATGTTCTTTTTACTGATGAATTCTCACATTACTCTTGGATTTACCCCATGCGTCGCAAAAATGAAGTGCTCACTCATTTTCAAACTTTAGTTGCCCTGATCCAAAATCTCTTTCACCATAGCATTAAATTTCTTCAAAGCGACAATGGCACTGAATATGTTAATACTGCCCTCTCTCATAATTGCACATCATTGGGAATTCAGCAAAGATTTTCTTGCCCACATACACCACAACAGAATTGTCTTGCCAAGCGCAAGCATCGTCATATTGTCACTATGACTCGCAGTCTTCTTCTCACTTCTGGGGTCCCACATAATCTTTGGGTTGAAGCTGTCTTAACCTCTGTTTATCTTATTATTCTTCTTCCCACACCTACTCTGAATTGGGATACCCCACATACTCATCTTTATGGTAGTCCTCCTTTTTATTCTTCTCTTCGAGTTTTCGTTGTTCTTGTTTTCCTCATCTTAGGTCTTATGTCTCTGACAAATTCTCCAATCATAGTATTGAGTGTGCTTTTCTAGGTTACAGTCCTCAACACAAAGGTTACTGTTGTTTAGATCCCACCATTGGTCGTGTCTACATCTCTAGGCATGTTATCTTTAACGAAACAATTTTTCCTTACAAAAGTTTGCAGGCACATTCAGTTCAAGCACCTGGCCCATTAGAATTTACACTCTTATCTAGTCCGGGCCTCCCTCTCTCACAACCCACCTCATCTAGCCCAAACCATCATGTTAGGAACTACAACTCTTCTACTGTTGTAGCACAAACTCACTCATCCTCTCAATCTAATCCTCTTCCAGTGAGTCTTCCTCTTCCAGGCACCACACTCCTCCGGTGCCCACTCCTGCCCCATTACAAACTTATCATCGCCGCCGATTGCCTCAAGCTCCACCATCGATTTCGGCTTCTTCAGTTCAGCTGCCAATAGTGGCTGCACCTGGGTCTTCAGTTCCCCTTCTTCAGTGCCGGCCGGCTCTCCTCCGTCTCTTCCAAATCCAGCCCCGCCACCAATTGAGCCCAGGAGGACACAGCTTCAGAAGCCTCAAGTTAGAACCGATGGCACAGTCAAATACCCAATTCCTCGTGCTCTCCTCACTGCCATTGAATCAGCTGAACCTACATGTTACTCTTAGGCCTCTAAACATGAAGTATAGTGTGCTGTAATGGTTGATGAAATCAATGCATTATTGAAAAATAATACTTGGACTCTGGTTCCCCCATCTTCTTCCCAAAATCTTGTTGGTTGCAAATGGGTCTTCCGCGTGAAGCACAAACCAGATGGCACTATTGACCACCATAAAGCTCGACTGTGGCCAAAGGGTTTCATCAACAAGAAGGTATTGACTATACCGAAAACTTCATCCCTGTGATTAAACCTGCAAATATTCGTGTTGTGCTATCTATTACTGCGTCTAGGCGCTAGTCTCTTCGTCAATTAGACATTAAGAATGCATTCCTCCATGGATTTTTTCAAGAAGATGTGTATATGACACAACCACTTGGTTTCATTGACCTCTCTCAGCCCTCTCACGTTTGTAAGCTCCATGTGCGTGGTTTTATCATATGACATCCTTCTTATTATCCGTTGGTTTTGTTCAAAGTTTGGTTGATTGTTCACTGTTCATTTTTCATCTTAGGAGTCATACTATTTATTTCCTATTGTATGTGGATGATATTGTGATCATCGGCAGTGATGATCGACTTTTACAGCGTTTTATTGATGCATTGGGTCGTTGCTTTAACATCAAGGACCTTGGTTCCCTACTCTACTTTCTTGGTTTACAGGTTACATCTCATAATAAAGGGATTCATATCAGTCAACTCAAGTATGCCTATGATCTCCTTGTGAGCATGTCATGTTGTTTAGTAAACCATTTAGCACCCCTATGTCAGCAAAGGCGACTCTCACTGCCACTAAAGGAGACTTCCTTCCTAATCCCTCAGTCTTTTCGGAAATTGTTGGGTCTTTGTAGTATCTCACCATCACCCGCCCTAACATTTCCTTTGCCATAAACTCCATCTCTCAGTTCATGAGTCAACCACGCATACCGCACTTGATTGCTGCCAAACGCATCCTTCGCTACATCAAAAGGCACCCTTGATCATGGCTTGTTCTTTGGTCTTCAACACCAACCTCCTTTCCTTGCTGCCTATGCTGTTGCGGATTGGGCTGGATGTCCGGATTCTTGTCGTTCTACATCCGGATATCTTTTCTATCTTGGCACCAATTTGGTCTCTTGGTGTTCTAAGAAGCAGCCCACCATTGCTCGTTCAAGCGCTGAGTCTGAGTATTGTTCTTTGTCTCATACTAGTGCTGAGACCAATTGGTTAGCTTTCTTACTCTATGAGCTTGGCGCTCGACTTCAATAGCCTATGCTCTTGCATTGTGATAATCATAGTGCTACATATATGGCGTCTAATCCGGTATTTCATGCACGCACTAAGCATATTGAACTTGACTATCACTTTGTTCGTGAGAAAGTGGCTCTTGGCATCCATCGTGTTTGCTTTGTTCCATCTGTTGATCAACCTGCAGACCTTCTCACCAAGCCTCTCCATAAGCACCGACATGTCTTACTTACTCGCAAACTTGTTTGCCAAGGACCGCCAAGTTTGAGGGAGGGTGTTAGAGAGATTTCCTCTATGCATTCAAAACTGATTCAGTAACTGTTAATCAGTTTTGATCCTCTATACATATAGTCTTTTATGCTCTTTATAGAGTCTTGTAACTGTAGATTATGTCTAGCCTATATATATGTACATTGTAAACACAATTGAATTAATGAAAACCAATTTCTACAGAAAAATTGGCTTCAATTTAAACCTTTTTTTTAGGGCAAAGTGTTCGTATATTTCATTATAAAAGCGAACTTATATACAATGATTTATTCATTTGGGAATGACAGAAATAATTATTACTTTGATAAACCGCACCAACTCATACAAGTGATAGCACAAAGTAAAACAAACAACTACAAACTCTGAAGTCTAGAAGACTGGAACATTAAAAGCAAAAACTAAGCCTCATCAATAGGTCAGGCTGGGTCGAGCTAGGCCCATTGGTAGCGGGCTTGGGTCTGGCCGGGTCGGGCCTTACTCCATTTTTAAATAGTAGCGGGCCGGGCCATGCTGGGCTTTATTGTAAATTGAAGGATCCAAACCCATCCATTTAATGCGGACCTCGCGGGCTTTTTCAGGCACGGCCTTGCGGGCTTTATTTACAAATAAATCTTTAAAGATAAATTTTTTTATAAATTTATATTTATATATCATACACTCCAAAGAGAAACCTCTGTCAACTTAAATAAAATGGGAAAACCGACCGTTGGATGAGATTATTATAATAATTATGAGTGTGGTAAAAAATTTAGCCAATTTCAGCATATTTTCTAATCCGATCGAATTGGTCAACCGTCGTCACTTGTATGTTTTCTTGGTTGACCAATGGCATGACGACCGCAAAACGTGCTTATTTTTTCACATCATGTCTGTAAATATTCCATCGATGGATGTGCGTGGACATAAGATAAAATTTTCAATTTTAATTGCAAAGATGTTGGCATATATCAATTTGCCTCCTAAAGTCGTATGACTTGTATATTGCATTTAAATTGTTGAGATTCATTCTAAAGCAACCATGAAGTGGAAAATGAATTTAGAGAAATCAACGCTCGATTGAGAGATTGTAATGTTTTATGGTGATTGTAAAAAATTCAACTAATTTGATTCTCGTTTCGAATTCGTTCAATTAGGTGAAATTTAGTTACTCTTATAAACCTATATTTATATATCATACACTCCAAAGAGCAACCCCTAGTCCCCTATCAATTCAAAGAAAATGGAAAAATGGACCATTGGATGAGATTATTACAATAAATTATGAGTGTGGTAAAAAATTTAGCCAATTTCACCATATTTTCTAATCCGATCGAATTGGTCAACCGTCGTCACTTGTATGTTTTCTTGGTTGACCGATGGCATGACGACCACGAAACGTGCTTATTTTTTCACATCACGTATGTAAATATTTCATCGATGGATGTGCGTGGACATAAGATAAAAATTTCAATTTTAATTACAAAGATGTTGGCCTATATTAATTTGCCTCTTAAAGTTGTAAGACTTGTATATTGCATTTAAATTGTTGAGGTTCATTCTAAAACAACTAGAGGTGGCAAACGGGCCGGCCCAGCCCATTTTAAGCGGGCCTAGTCATGCTTCGTGCCGTGCTTGGGCCGGCCCATTTATTATTGTGACGGGCTCGGGCCGGCCCAGCCCATTTTAAGCGGGCCTAGTAGTGCTTCGTGCCGTGCTTAGGCCAGTCCATTTATTATCGTGCCGGGCTCGTGCCGGCCCATTTACTTAAACATTAAGCCCGGCCTGCCCATGCCCCGAGCTCATATAGTGTCGGGTCAATAATGGGCCGTGCTAGTGCCTACCCACTATAAAACACGATTTTAAAATCTTAATTTGAACAAATAAAAATTAATTTTATTTAACTATTTAGAAAATTAAAATAAATTAAGTTCTACAACGTTTTTCTTAATCTTAGCTTTTTAAGATTAGATTTCTAATAATTTTTTATATTCCACTAAAAGAAAGAAAGAAAAACAAAATCTCAAAATATATTGTTTTTAGTATATTATTGTGAGATTAATCTTTATTAATATAATGAAGATTTAATATCTATTATTTTTTCCTTCATTCTATAGTTGTATTATTATGAGATTAACCTTTATTAATAAACATATATTTAATATTTAGAAAAAATACTTATGTCAAAACAAGGATATAATGTTTTGTTCATTATTTTGACAATATGAAAGAAAGCATTGGTGGAATTGTCATGAGATTTTAAATAAAAATGTCTCATATTCAAATCTCATCATTGTAGTTTTTTAATATTTTTAAAAACAAAATGAAATTTTGTGTTTGTAACGGGCGCCACAATATGTCGTGCTCGAGCCGTGCCGGGCCCATTACGGGCTAGGGGCGGGCCGGGCCAATGGGCCAATATTCTTAGGCCCAGCCCAACCTGTTATTCTAACGTGCTCGGGTCGTGCCGGACCACTAACTGGCTTGGCCAGTGCCGGGCCGCTTTTAAGCATACCGAGCCTGTGCCGTGCTCTTGCTTAGTGGCCCGTTTACCACCTCTAAAAACAACCATGAAGTGGAAAATGAATTTAGAGAAATCAACAGCTCGATTGAGAGATTGTAATGTTTTATGGTGATTGTAAAAAATTAAGCTAATTTGATTCTCGTTTCGAATTCGATCAACTAGGTCAAATTTAGTTACTCTTATAAACCTATATTTATATATCATACACTCCAAAGAGCAACCCCTATCAATTCAAACAAAATGAAAAAATGGACCGTTGGATGACATTATTACAATAAATTATGAGTGTGGTAAAAAATTTAGCCAATTTCACCATATTTTCGAATCCGATCGAATTGGTCAACCGTCATCACTTGTATGTCTTCTTAGTTGACCGATGGCATGACAACCGTGAAACGTGCTTATTTTTTCACATCACGTTTGTAAATATTCCATCGATGGATGTGCGTGGACATAAGATAAAAAAAATTATTGATTACAAATACATTGGCCTATACCAATTTTCCTTCTAAAGTTGTATGACTTATACATTGCATTTAAATTGTTGAAGTTCATTCTAAAGCAACTGTGAAGTGAAAAATTTCTTCTTTCTTTTTTCACCATGGGGGTAGGAGTGAAATCCTTTGATCCTCTTTAATATAGGGAAAAAAAAAACTATGAAGTGAAAAATGAATTCGGAGAAACCAACCGCTCGATGGAGAGATTGTAATGTTTTATGGTGGTTATAGAAAATCCAGCCAATTTGGTTCTCGTTTTGAATTCGATCAACTAGGTCAAACTTAGTTACTCTTATAAACCTATATTTATATATCATACACTCCAAATGGCAACCTCTATCAATTCAAATAAAATGGAAAAACCGACCGTTGGATGAGATTATTATAATAAATTATGAGTGTAGTAAAAAATTTAGCTAATTTCACTATATTTTCGAATCCAATCGAATTGGTCAACCGTAGTCATGACATGTAGAATACTAGAATATATATGCACATATTCTATATAGAAGTATGAGAACTTCCAATTTCACCATAAACCAAATTACAATAAATTCACACTCACACAAAGACACACACAGTCACACACACACACAAATATATATAACATATATATATACATACATATATATATATATATATAAACACACACACATATATATAAACATGTCTAAAAGTCCTGGATCTTCAATAATGATGATGTGGCATACTGAAGATTTCCAAATATATGTGTTGGGCCTTCTAGATGGGGCTTTCCGTGCATACTGTAAAAGATCTTGTAGATTCCCGTCCAAGTTGAATTTTTTCACTTAAATTGCCATAACTCCTTCTGGAAAAGTCAGAATCGCAAAACATTAAAATTCTTCAGAAACCAGACACATGGGTCTTTCCGTGCATATAGGGTACAACTCCTAATTCCATCCGAGAAGTTCCCAGTAATTCAGCGAAGTTAGGTTCTAGACATGAACTTGTAAAAGATGTTACAGATTCCAGTCCAAGCTGAACTGCCTTCACTTAAATTGTCATAACTCCTTCTAGAAAAGTTGGAATTGCAAACCATAAAATTCCTTAGAAACTAGACACATGGGGCTTTCAGTGCATATAGGGTACAGCTCCTAATTCCATCCAAGAAGTTCCCAGTAATTCAGCAAAGTTAGGTTCTAGACATGAACTTGTAAAAGATGTTACAGATTCCAATCCAAGCTTAACTGTCTTCACTTAAATTACCAAAACTCCATCTAGAAAAGTCAAAATCGCAAACGTAAAATTCCTCAGAAACTAGACACATGGGGCTTTCCGTGTGATGTCGCTTTTGGGAAGCGCACAATTTAACCCTGAAAATATCGTTAGTAGTATAAGCAAATAGGGATCGTTCTATTCCGGGGATTGAGGGTACACTTGTAATTGTGAAACAAATAAAGAAAAATATTATTTACAAAAATAAAATAAAGAATATAAATATATACAATTGTATAAACAAATAAAGAATTAAAATAATAAAGTATTATTTAAAAAAAATAAAATAAAGAATAAATATATACAAGTAAACACAAATAAGGGGGGGGATTAGGATTCTTAAAATTAAAATTAAAATAAATAAAATAAAGACAATGTAAAAACATATATACAAGGGTGGAACGCAAGGAACAAAATCAAAACCACAGTTTATCATTGAATTCGAATTAACCCTACATTGTTCTTCCAAGTCATGAGAAAGGAGTTGATCATGTGAAACATTCGAAAGCAAATGATTTCCCATATTTTACTTTTCAATGCTAATTAACCTAAGCGAAAGCACCTAGATCAATCCTATCAAACATGCAATCAAGCCCTAGAAAGCTAGTCAATCATGTCATGTTTAATGCATTACACATAGAGAAAGGCTATCAACTCAAGTGTACAACTTAGTATGAATAAGTTCACCTAATTGCAATCCTCTTCAATTGAATTCGATTTTTGTCCAAAACCTTTACTACTTTGATTCAAGTTTACACAAAACGAAAAGTCGATTTCATGTTCTTAAACCTAGCACCAATTACATGCAAATCCTATAAGTGTCGACCCAAATAAGATAAACATATAAAAGTTTTCTATCAAGCAAATTCAATCGAACAATCACACATAAGCAACTTTGGAATCACAACATAGAAATCGAAAATCCTTATTCAATCATAAAATTTCAGAATATAAACTTTATTCAAACATAAATGTCAACTAAAAATAATTCTCACGAAACTAAGCAAGATTACAAAGAAAGAGGTTGAATTACACCGTGAGATGGAGATGGGGATGAAGGATGAAACGTTATGGATTCTTGAATCTCGAAAGCAAGCTTCAAGGTGGAGGATGGATGATGATGCTCACGGCTCCTTCTTCTTCTTCTTCTCCTTGCTTAAAAATGCAAAAACTTAAAACTAGAGAATGGAGAGAAAAATGGAAAGGAAATGGAGAGACAAAGAAGATGAGATGGATGAAGGAATTGTGTTTTAGAATGAGAGGAGAAGGTGTTTATATAGGGAAGAAAAAGAAGAGTGAAATGATGAGTGGAAGAAAAATAATGAAAGTGGAGTATGAAAGTGATTTGTAAAATATGGAAAAGAAAGAGAAATGATGAAATGAAAGCAAAGCATGAAGGTGCAGCAACATGGAAGTGATGATGATCTATTAAAGAGATTGTAGAAAAAATATATCCAAGGAAAAAGAGAAAAGCATCTAGCTTTCTTCATGTGGGTGGGAAACATGAATATGTGGTGTTGAGCTGTTTTCAGGTCAGTTTCTTCCCCTTTATTCCTTCAATTATTTCTCCAACAAGACTTCATTATATGCCTTTGACTTCTTCATATAAATGTTCCACTATGAGTGTAGATCATCCTGACAAATTTTCAGAGCTTCAATCCATGTGGTTGGGCCGGAAATGCTGCTGGACCTCTTACAGGTCCAGTTTTCCGGTTTTGCTTCTGTAGAAAATTGGGCTGATTGTTTGAAGGCCTTCCACTCATATTTGTCTCTGGCACTCTTCATAAGAAATGATCCTTTGGGTGTCTAGAATGGATCTGGAAGGTTTCAGCTCATTTGAAGTTCATTTGGTCAGGCGGCCGCTCCTTCTTCCTTGCTTGGCTCTGATTCTCCTAGCCGGAGTAAGAAAATATTCAAGGTTGACTTTTTAGTGCATTTTCATTCTTCTCCATCATTTCTAGGTAATTATGGACCTAACGCTCATTTCACCTTCATTTACTCCAATGTACCTAAAAATAGAAATTGAATTAAAATCGATTCAGTTAAGGAATTAACTAAGCAAAATGTGAGGAATTAACTATTAAAATATCACATTAAAATGCTCCTATCAAATTCCCCCACACTTAGCTTTTGCTAGTCCCTTAGCAAAACAAAACAAAAAAAAAATCCAAAACAGAACAAAGACTTGACAAAAAGCAAGTAAATGACTCTATTGCTCCTAACTGTTGTCTCAGAGACTCCAAACTCATGGCTTTCACGTTAAACACTTAATCAAAATCACAAAGATAATTCCATGGTTAATAAACCTGTGACATTCGTATGACTAAGTAAGATATGGAGAACTTAAGTTATACAGTGAATGATAGCATGTTTCGAACAAGTCCAATCCAAACTCACAGGGCATACTCTCGATTTTTCTCTCAGAAATGGCTATGCTTAAAAGCTTCACACTCAAGTATATGCAAGAGAACAAATTGTAAGGCAACAAACAGCTTGCATATTTCATCAATAAACACATTTTGTGAAGAATTTTTAAAGACCTCATGAAATGACTAAGTGCACAAATGGACCTAAACCATAAGCTCGACTGCGTAACTGACTCCACTAACCAAAGACTGCCCATCTCAAGGATCAAGTCAGCACTTAAAACAGGTTGTAATGGGGCTAAGCTAGGGTTTTCGAAATGAAGATTAAGGATACAAAAAAATCCTAAGGACCTAGCAGAGCATATAAGGACCACCTTATGTCATCATTTTTGTAGACCAAATATCATTGTTTTGGGCCAAACCTTCACTCTAACCAACATGGGAATGGACAAAGGCATAATTTTCAACTTTAAGCCTTCTACAAATTTGCAAGTCCAAAACCACGCTTCAACATTTTCCCAAGAGTTTTCTTTTCAATTTTTCTTCTCTTTTGCCGCTTTTCTTTCTTTCTCTTTTTTTTTTTTTTTTTTTTTCAAGGCAAAATTTTTTCTTTTTTTCTTCTTGGATTTTCCCCACCCCACACTTGTCTTTCATCGTCACCCCTACATACTATGTCATGCTCTACTAAGTCCTTAAGACAAGGGTAGAGATATCCTGTACTAAGCTCATGGTAGGGTAGTGAGGGTGATGAAATAAAGGTTTTCAACGTAGGCTCAAAGGGGTTCATTCTAAGGAGTCCCACGACGGGCACAATTGGGGACACATGCTTGTTTGGCTTTGGTGGTTACCCTAATGCCTTCTATCCTATCCAGGATCAGTGCATATTATGGCATACAAGTTTTGACAGTCACAACAGTCGAGTTCTAGTATTCTCTAGTCCATTAAAATCTATGGCACATGATCATTGGATTTTCAAAGAATGATGAGGTTTTGCAAATACAGCCACGAAATTCTGGAATTATCAATTAAGCACTCGAAAAGAAAGTATTTTAGCTCAATAGCTCACTTCGGGTCAAATGAATTAGACTTAATCCTAGCATGCTTAATGAACCAAGTTACAATCCTATCTCAAATTTTCATACAAGTATCACAATGTCGATTAACCACAGAATTCAATTAAGTCTTATTTTGATTGTGAAAACCTTCAGCCATGAATTCAGAGACATGTTCATCCTAGACGTTTAGAAGCATCCTAAGACTCAAACAAACAAAAACACTCTAAAACCAACATTTTTTTTTTTTTTACAATTTAATTTAATTTCAACACTTAGGTACGGGAACAGGGAGTCTCGATGTGCAATGGGACTGAAACAGCTACCCTTTTTCAAGACTATGTTTAATCCAATATACCTTAGTGTATCACAACATCAATTAAAAACAAAATAAAAACACAATCCAACATCAACTATTTTTTTTTTTTTTTATATACTAACTACTAAAAACACAATAAAGCAATAATCCTTCCCCCATACTTAATTCATGCATTGTCCTCAATGTATAAACAAATATAAATCATGCAAAGCATAAATCAAGCATAGAAGAGAAAGTGAACACTAAAACGAAAATAAAATAGAAAGAAGAGTTCAAGAAAGCAAATCTGCGTTTGATGTCTCCTCCACAGCTACAGTTGAAATGGGTTGCCTCCCATGCAGCGCTTAATGTTTAAAGTCTTTCAGCCTAGACTTGTACCTCCATTTACTCCTTTGGAGGAGCGGTATGCGGGCGAGTGGCTGCCCTCTTGCTGGTTTCAGCTTCCTGAGGAGGGTCCTCATGGTGTGATGCAGTAGCGTCCTTGCGAGGAAACCCAGGAGGATAACTCTGCAAGTTATTGACTTCCTGAGCAAGCTTGTTTATTGCAGTGTGACAGCGGATCAAAGAGCAGTTCATCTCAGAGATGTAATCGATCATGCAATTGACTCTCCAATCTGTCACCATAATACCATCGCGGAGAGAGGAACGCAAATCATCAATCAAATCCGACAAGCTTTCCAGGGTGGCCATAGGCCGAGGAGCACGAGCAGCTGGTGAGGAAGAAGACTCTCCGGGATGCAGTCTGGGAGAGCGACGAGGCAGAGGAGGGGGACTGCGGGTACGCTCACGGATAGGACGATGGTCCCATGGACGAGTAAGCCCAGCTCTAGTGGCCGCTTGACGACCTTCTTCCTCCAAAGAGAGAACACGGCGTTGATTTACGCCCCTGCGAGGGGTAACCTTGGTTCGAGCCATGAGGAAGTAGAAGGAATTTGAAACTGCACGCTTAGACAAACCTTAGTAAAATCTGGAGGAGACAAAAAAAGATGTATATATGAAGCACAAAATAGGTTTAGAAATCTCAACAAGCATACGGTTGTAACAAAGCTTCTCTGGGAAGGGGAAGAGTTATGATAGTTCACGGCCCAAGAAACTCCCCCACGTGTAAATATTCCTTTCTTTTCCTGGATTTATGGCATGCTTTCGGCTATAGCTTGTCTGTCACGGATCCTCGAGATTCGTTTGATTCCCCCACGTGTCCTTCACGAGCCAACAGCTTTTCCGTGTTTTCGGGTGACTTTAATCCAACGCATAGATTTAATCTCAGAGATCGTCGATCCAACGGTGGAGATTTGCTCACTCGTTCTATAAATAGGTGCATTCTGAGCGACTGTTCACTCCAAAAGAAAATTCTTCCGAGTTCCAGTCTTTCTCTCTCAACCCTTCAGCCTTTCTTTCGAAACTCAAATCCTTTCTTCATCAACATGGAACCACAAACTCTGCAACTAATGGAGCAACAGACCCAGCAACAAATCGAGGATGGAGGAAACAACCAAGCAGCCGGGACTAATAACCGGTGGGCTCCCACACCGCCTCAACTAAGAATCCTCAAGGGCCTTTACTATGATAAGGGTTTTAAGTACCAAACTCCAGAGCAGATTCAAGAGATCTGCCTCCATCTGAAACAGTATGGGCAGATCGAGGACAAAAACGTCTTCTTTTGGTTCCAGAACCTCAAGGCTCGTGAGAGGTAGAAGTTGAAGGAATTTCAGAACGTTCCGGTTGGTGGATCTCTCGATCTCAATTTTGGATCCACTAGTTCTACTGATGATGGTAGATCCATTGATCTAAACTTTGGGTCACGTGTCGGCTATGGTGTTGACCCATATTCCTCCTCACCCTTCAACACTAATACCAGTACTGCCTCCTTTGGCACAACAGGAGGACAATCTTTCATGGAACAACGAGGAGGAGATCACCAGGAGATTGAAACCCTTCCACTATTCCCCATGCATGTTGAGGACATCTTTGGCAACATGAAGACTACTTCCGAGGGAGGTAGCGGTTATGGCGGTGGCTCTCGCATTTCCCTTGAGCTCAGCCTCAACTCCTACGGAGATGCAGACATGGCTTAGTATAGTGTATTATTATTATTATTATTATTATTTTTTTTTTGTAAATAGTTTAATTTAATAAGACTGAATGAATGCAGTTTTTTTTTTTTTTTTTTTTTAAATTTTTTTTATATATATAAAGGACTCAAAAATAAAAGACAAATATAAATATATATTGGACTCAAAATGAAAGACAAAAATATAAATCTCTTCCCCCACACTTAAATATTGCATTATCTTCAATGTAATCAATTAAAAGCATGCAATGAAATAAGTAAGCATAGATAGAAGACATTTACGAAAACAAATCCTAAAATAAAAACAATAGAGAAAAAATGAAAAATAAAAAGAAATAGGGAAAGAGAAAGCAAATCTGATTATATTCTGAATTGGGTTGCCTCCCAAGTAGCGCTTGTATTTTACGTCTTGCAGCCAGACAGTACCTACATTAAATAATGTTAGTAACTATAATTAACAAAGAAATATAAAATAAAAACAAGTATAACTATTAATTACAAACTACAAGTATAATTAACAAGTATAATGTACATAAGACACAAGTTAAGTACTCAAGTGAGTATAAAACGTGAAAAGTATTTTTACAAGTTTAAAGTGTGAAACAACAAAACAATTTACACGTATAGAGTATTCACAAGTATTTCTTTTATTATAAACATTATTGATATCGAATCAAATTCCAAGCGGTAAATCAAGTGGACGTGCGGCCCAAGTATAGTCGCCTAGACACAAACTCCCTTTCAAATCGTTTGGGCAACCTTACTGAAATGGCCAGGTGGGGGAGGACGAACACGAGAGGAAAAATCCAATTTGGCATGAGCTACTCCCACATAGTGGTTTAGGCCCATTTGCAAGCACTTCTGGATTCAAAAACCCGTCATGAACGTTGTCCCCTTCCTAGACACCATTCCACATAGGCTTTCTTACTAAGATGAGAAAGTTCATAAGTGTGAAGACAGTTCAACAAGTGTTAATAAAGGCCGCCCTCAACCTTAAGGGACCTGAGCTAGGTACCAGTAAGGGGTTTAGGCCAATATTAACAAAAGAGACTTCACCTATTCCTCTCAATTTACAACCTACAATTAAAATTCGTGTTCAATAATATAAATAACATCCTAGTTAATTTAAACTAAGTTTTAAACAATTTATAAACAACAAATATATACAATAAATGACACAATTTAGCAAGTGATTTTTCAATCCCCGGCAACGGCGCCAAAAATTGATGTCGCTTTTGGGAAGCGCACAATTTAACCCTGAAAATATCGTTAGTAGTATAAGCAAATAGGGATCATTCTATTCCGGGGATTGAGGGTACACTTGTAATTGTGAAACAAATAAAGAAAAATATTATTTACAAAAATAAAATAAAGAATATAAATATATACAATTGTATAAACAAATAAAGAATTAAAATAATAAAGTATTATTTAAAAAATATAAAATAAAGAATAAATATATACAAGTAAACACAAATAAGGGGGGGGGATTAGGATTCTTAAAATTAAAATTAAAATAAATAAAATAAAGAAAATGTAAAAACATATATACAAGGGTGGAACGCAAGGAACAAAGATCAAAACCACAGTTTATCATTGAATTCGAATTAACCCTACATTGTTCTTCCAAGTCATGAGAAAGGAGTTGATCATGTGAAACATTCGAAAGCAAATGATTTCCCATATTTTACTTTTCAATGCTAATTAACCTAAGCGAAAGCACCTAGATCAATCCTATCAAACATGCAATCAAGCCCTAGAAAGCTAGTCAATCATGTCATGTTTAATGCATTACACATAGAGAAAGGCTATCAACTCAAGTGTACAACTTAGTATGAATAAGTTCACCTAATTGCAATCCTCTTCAATTGAATTCGATTTTTGTCCAAAACCTTTACTACTTTGATTCAAGTTTACACAAAACGAAAAGTCGATTTCATGTTCTTAAACCTAGCACCAATTACATGCAAATCCTATAAGTGTCGACCCAAATAAGATAAACATATAAAAGTTTTCTATCAAGCAAATTCAATCGAACAATCACACATAAGCAACTTTGGAATCACAACATAGAAATCGAAAATCCTTATTCAATCATAAAATTTCAGAATATAAACTTTATTCAAACATAAATGTCAACTAAAAATAATTCTCACGAAACTAAGCAAGATTACAAAGAAAGAGGTTGAATTACACCGTGAGATGGAGATGGGGATGAAGGATGAAACGTTATGGATTCTTGAATCTCGAAAGCAAGCTTCAAGGTGGAGGATGGATGATGATGCTCACGGCTCCTTCTTCTTCTTCTTCTCCTTGCTTAAAAATGCAAAAACTTAAAACTAGAGAATGGAGAGAAAAATGGAAAGGAAATGGAGAGACAAAGAAGATGAGATGGATGAAGGAATTGTGTTTTAGAATGAGAGGAGAAGGTGTTTATATAGGGAAGAAAAAGAAGAGTGAAATGATGAGTGGAAGAAAAATAATGAAAGTGGAGTATGAAAGTGATTTGTAAAATATGGAAAAGAAAGAGAAATGATGAAATGAAAGCAAAGCATGAAGGTGCAGCAACATGGAAGTGATGATGATCTATTAAAGAGATTGTAGAAAAAATATATCCAAGGAAAAAGAGAAAAGCATCTAGCTTTCTTCATGTGGGTGGGAAACATGAATATGTGGTGTTGAGCTGTTTTCAGGTCAGTTTCTTCCCCTTTATTCCTTCAATTATTTCTCCAACAAGACTTCATTATATGCCTTTGACTTCTTCATATAAAATGTTCCACTATGAGTGTAGATCATCCTGACAAATTTTCAGAGCTTCAATCCATGTGGTTGGGCCGGAAATGCTGCTGGACCTCTTACAGGTCCAGTTTTCCGGTTTTGCTTCTGTAGAAAATTGGGCTGATTGTTTGAAGGCCTTCCACTCATATTTGTCTCTGGCACTCTTCATAAGAAATGATCCTTTGGGTGTCTAGAATGGATCTGGAAGGTTTCAGCTCATTTGAAGTTCATTTGGTCAGGCGGCCGCTCCTTCTTCCTTGCTTGGCTCTGATTCTCCTAGCCGGAGTAAGAAAATATTCAAGGTTGACTTTTTAGTGCATTTTCATTCTTCTCCATCATTTCTAGGTAATTATGGACCTAACGCTCATTTCACCTTCATTTACTCCAATGTACCTAAAAATAGAAATTGAATTAAAATCGATTCAGTTAAGGAATTAACTAAGCAAAATGTGAGGAATTAACTATTAAAATATCACATTAAAATGCTCCTATCACCGTGCATATAGCATACAGCTCCTAATTCCATCCGAGCAGTTCCCAGTAATTCAGCGAAGTTAGGTGTTCTGCACAACAGTTTCTGTGTTAGTCAGCTTAGCTTCTTTTCTTCTTTCTTTGAAACACACCTACAAAGACACTAAATTAACACAAATGAACCATAAATAAGGAGAACTAAACATATATACTAAGAGAAAGAGGCATAGAAATATAAGAATTAAGAAACTATGAGCACATCAACATACATATATATATATATATAATATATATATATATATATAATAGTTTATTGGCTTTTACTGGCCGGGCCTAGTGGGCTTTTGGCCCTCCGGGTCGGCGGGTCTCCATCGGCCCACTTAATCCGCTGGCTTTTTGATGAGGCCTAGCAAAAACAAAAACAACAAAAATGCAAATAGAGGTCTAAATAATGATGAAAAATAGCTTGGTACGTAGCACCAAAAACCAAACAATACACCAGTTGTTGAGCCGTGAGCCCACACCATGGAACCAAACCGTAGACCAACCCTTATCCCATAATTAAACGATACCAATGATATGGTATGTCTCCACTAACAAACCATGAATCATAAACTAGGAGTGCTTTAACCATGAACCGGTACAACCCTATCGTGGCCACATCCTTGGTAAGAAAACATTAGAGAACTGCCTCAAACAACCCAATTCATAGCCCAACAACAAAGAGCTATAACCAAACCAAGCCACGTGATTTAGAAATGACACCAAGTCTGCAAAGTGGTGACAAAAAATCATCACCAATTTGAGAAACACGAACTAATCAGGCTTTCCATCTTCCATGTTGCAGGGCTGGTCCTGGTCCTGGTCCTGGTCCTAATACTTCAGAGGCTTGAGACATAAAATTAATGTGGCTTTATATGAAAGAACAACTATCAACTTCGCTATGTTTTTTTAGACATTGAAATTTCATGCATCTATATTGTATTCTTAAATTACCAATGACAAAATAAATTTAACCCAACTATTTTTTTTTTAATCAAATCAACGATTTCTCATTATAGTCTCAAGCTAGATCAATACACTACATACCTTTCCACTCCCTTAAATACAGAGGGAAAATAAGAGAACGTGGTATATATATCTAGTACCACTCATTAACGAACATCCATGCTCACTTATTGTAAAGTACGCCTATGAACTCTGAAAAGGCATAGTAAATAGCAAGCCTAAAAAAAGACTTAAATGCACAAAGTGCATAGCTTTCCCTAAAAACTAGGGAATTATCTAAAGTACTAACAAATGATAGGCCTAGGCTCATACCCAAACCCAAATGACTTAGGCCCAATTGGTTGCAACCCAAAGGAGAGTCCCACTCAAAATCCTAGCAAAAACGGCCCAAACCTGGCCCAAGACTCCATCTCCTTGCACAATGGCACCAACCACGACCACGGCAATGCTGTTACGATGCCACCATACCCGCGTCATTCCAATCCCAGATGCCGCCGACGAAGCCACTCTGACCACCCATGAGCCCCAGACGCTAAAAACCAGGCAAAACCCAAACACAATCATGTTTGAGTTCACCCAAAATCCATATTGACAAAGTTCACCCGATGCAGACGTTGCCACTTGGAAATGAAGCATATTGAAATACAGTTCCTCCCAATTCGCCATTGACCTTCTCAGAATTAGAATAGCCCTACCACCGTGCATCAGAGATGTAGCACCAGACTCACCGCCGTTAAAACTGCTCCTGCCAAACTTCAAGCACCAAGACACCAAGGAAACTTCCCCAAGCCCTTTGATGAAATCACCGGTCCGGCAACAAGCCACGAAACGTCGGCAAAGCCGGTAGCCTGCCCAGATTTCGTGCGCCGCCGGATGAGCCCTAATGCACAGATCAAACTTTGTCTTAGGAGGAGTGCAAGCGCGTTCGAGGAAGACCCTTTATTCTATTCTAATTAATAGTCTAATAAAATAAAATCATTTAACCCAACTACATTAGTAGTAATGAAAATAAATAAATAAATAAAAGGTGTTCAACACCAATAAAAACAAAATTCTATAGAAATTTCCTTCTGTTGTAGAGAAACTGAATTTGGGAGAAATTTTCTGTGTATTCTCATTGATAATATGGGCCTCTTTATATAGAGGATTACAATGCATAGAATCTCAATCATACAAGGAAAGTAATTCTACATTGATTAGGATTCTAGATCCTTCTAATTAAATCCTATTACCACTAGGTCAAATAACCTAGAGTTTGGGCTAAACACAAATTAGATTTTCCTTGAACACTCCCCCTTGTGTTGCCCAAACGCGGTGCTTCTCTCGTTGCCTCATTAAAAACCTTGCCGAGTAACAAAAACCCAGTGGGACAAAAATAACCTCGGTCGAAGGGGAAAAAGAGCACAACACACCCTTCACGATTCGAGACGAACATGTAAACATCTCCCCCTGATGTCTGCACCTCCCCCTGATGACTACGATCATGGGAGTTCAGATAATTTTCTCAAGCCAATTCTTGCCACATGTTTCTCGAACGTGGAATTGGGCAATGACTTAGTAAACAAGTCTGCCTCACTGTCCTCAGATCAAACCTAGTTCACTTTGATCTCGAGGAGTGTCTGTTGTTGCTGATTATGCTTGGTTTTGTCGCTTTTGATATAGTCTTGCCTCATTTGTTCAAAACAAGTAGCATTATCCTAAATGCTCTTAGGCTCATCTGTGGTAGACTTCAAATCACAATTGTTCGAACATGCGTAATTATGGATCCAATCCATATACATTCACGAACCACTTCGTGAAGAGAAATGATCTCTGCATTGTTCGAAGATATAGCAACTAGGGTCTATTATGTAGACCTCCAAGATGTCACGGTCTTTTCCCATGGTGAACACTTAACCGGATTGGGAATGACCATTGTGTGGGTCAGACAGATACCCAACAACAGCAAAACCTTCCAAAACACATGTCGTTTTGGGATGGGGACGATGGACGCAGGCTAGTGTTGGCGGCGTACCTGGTGTGTGATGGGTCCGAATCCATCATCTCTTCGTAGGGATAGAACAAGCCCATATCAATCGTACATCTCAAATATCGAAAGATATCTTTTACACCAATCCAATGGCGTCGCATTGGCGCAGAGCTATATCTAGCTAACAAGTTCACAACATATGAGATGTCCGGTCTTGTGCATTGAAATAAGTACAATAATGCGCCTATTGTACTAAGTAAGGCACTTTTGCCTCTAGCACATTTTCGTCATCATCCTTTCGACGAAGAGGATCCTTTTCAAGATCAAGACTACGGACGATCATGGGGGTGCTTGAAGGCTTGACCTTGTCAAAATGCCTAAGCATCTATCGACACGATGCTCAAGTTCCAAACCGAGAAATAATCGCGTTCTCCCAAAATCCTTCATCTCAAACTCAGATTTCAAGTGTTCAGCGGTTTCCCTTAACTCTTTAAGGGCTTCTAATGAAGATCATGTCCAACATGAACCGCGATAGAATCTGAAACTTGTCATAGAAACGCGTGGGCATATCCCTTCCCAATCAAGTAGTTACTTTAGTGAGCGTTTCAACCTTATTGTAAACGCGCTCCATGGTCTAGAGCCACTTGACTTGGGTAAATGAAGTTCACCATGAACCTTCATGTATATTCCGTATCTAGATCCCTATAGAGATACGTAGTGACCACATTTGTAAGCTGCATGTTCAGTTATTTGGAAACTACCAAACTGACAGGGTAGTGGAGTGCAATGACATCCATTACGAGAGAATATGTCTCATCGTAGTCGATTCCAGGGCGTTTTGTGAGAAGCCTTGCGCCATAAGGCCAGATTACCATCTCTTTTTCTCACTACGCTTTCTAACGAAGACCCATTAGTCAACAGGTTTTATGTTAGGAGGTGTTGGCATCTCTAGCTCGAAAACCTTCCTCTTCGTTAGAGAATCCATCTTAACCTGGATCGCATCTTTCCATTTAGGCCAAAAACTCTCTACGTTGGCATTCATTCATTAACAGAGCGTGGTTCGATATCATCGGACTCAGCAAACTCATGCGCAACAAAATGCATAACTACATCATCAATTATGATGGAGTTTTTATCCCACGTCTTATGTACACTAGTGTAAGTTTCATAGAGCTCTATATTCTCAGGAATAGGTTTTGACGTTGAGGCGTCCCCCAACGATAACCATAACCTGGAAGATACTCATGAGACGGATTTTGAGTCTTGATGATCAAAGGATTGGAATGTGCCAAAGTATCCTTCGAACCCACGGGCCTCCCAAGCATCCTAGCGGGGCCATGGCCTGTAACGCCATATTGCCACTCTCTTAGGCATTGGCGCCATGCCTACCTCCGTGTAGGGTGGCGCTACGTCCTCTCGTAGGGACGTCCTTCCTTGCAGGCATGTTTGCAGCATATTTGTGTGATCTCGTCACTTTAATAGGGATCAAGATGAGACATAGTGGGGACAGACTACGACAATTCCTGTCATTCATGTTGAACATTCGTGTTCTTATCTCCCCCTAACGATGGGAAGACTGTCTCATCAAAGTGACAACCCGCAAATCTAGAGATAATGAGATCGCCTTGCAAGGGCATTAAGTGGCGGACGATTGTTGGAGTCTCAAATCCAACGTAGTTGCCTATTCGTCTTGTAAGGACCCATCATAGAGCGATGTGGCTGCGCAATTGGCACATAAATGGCTCACTCAAATGTGCGTAAGTACAAAAGCCGTGTACCCAGTCACTAGCTGTAACGCAGAGGTACATTGAGTGGCGGTAGGTCATAGACGAATTAGCATAGCTGCATGCGATATTGCATCACCCCAAGCAGATGTAAGAAGATTGGTGCGCATTACCAATGTTCGGACTACCATCGTAGTCGTTTCCGCGAGACCAATTGGGTGTGTACATGGAAATGTGATGTCCAACATCAAGCCCATTGCAATATCCATCGAAAGTCTTTCGATGTAAACTCTCTAGCATAGTCAAATCCAATTGACTGAATAGGATGATCTGGGGAGTGAGCCCGTTGTCATATGATATGTGCTAGGAGTGTAGCATAAGTAGCATTTATAGGTGGACAATGGCACAACACGTGACCAGCGTGTTTGCATGTCAACCAACATCATAATATATTTAAACGTCCGCAAGTTGGTTGAATCAATCCACAAAATCCCTACGGATTCTTTGTAAGAACGGAATGAGTAATGTCATATCCTTTGCATAGGACGGTCTTAGTCCTAATTTCCCTAAGGAACATGCTTAGTAAAACGAGCGAGAGGCTTTAGAAACAACCAATGAGAATTTTGGTTAGGCCTGAGCGTCTGAAACACTATTTTGAAGCAAGTTGGTGATTGCAACATCACCTAGGGCGCCATCACCATGATGGACGCCATCCATGGAGTCATGGATAGGGACTACGCCAGCCCTAGGCTGGTGGTGGACGGAGGCGGTGTCCTAGGCAGCAACATCGGTCACACTTAGTCTAAGAATCAACTTTTGATTCATGCTTCGTTTCGCTCGAGAGAAAAAATGTCCGTGTGAAGTCTTTTGTAGACGGATCATCATATCATGACTAGGATGATCTATCTTGTTGTGACAAAGCCAATATGTGTCTAAATCCAAGAGATCTTCTCTCAAAACTTTATTGGATTTAATAGCTCGAATAGTGACATAAAGTCCACTAGAGAGACACATAAACGTCTCTAAGATGCGTCTTTGTTCGCAATCATTAGAGGTAATGCAAAGGAACTCATTTCCGTTCTCTACATGCATTTTCGCATGGAATTCGTTGGCTATTCATAAGGTACTATTTGCCCTAAGAGCGTAGAGAGTTTTTGTGACAACTGTAATCAAGGTGCCATTTGGCAAGTGGAACTTGGGCTATTCCATGTCCTTGAATTAATACCGATGGTCTAGCCATCGTAGTCACAAAGTCATATGCTCAGAATCAAAATGGAGTCATAATGAAAAGAACTCGAAATTTTATTCATAAGCCAACGGAATACATCATTGTCTCTATGATCAAAGAAAATCTAATCCAATAAAAAGTAATATGGCAATCACCTACATCTCTTGGAAAATAAAAAGACTTAATCAAAATCGCCAATTTCTGGGTCTTGATCCTTGTAGTCTTCCACCCTTAGATCTAGATCACCATCTTGATCTTCTTGTGCCATGTAATTTGCTTCCCTTGCTTCACGATACGTCTTGTATGCGTTTGCAACATTCTGGGGTGCGGTACATGTTTTGGCCCAATGTTCAGTTGATCCACATCGAAAACAAACATCATTATGGTCAGGCTCCCTTGATCGAGGCGCCATTGGGGCGCGATTTGGACGACCTATCCTCTTGGTGGCGTTACCACCATGGTCGGAGGCTCCGCCTCTCTCTCTCTTCACACGTTGACCTCCACGGTTCCGTGCACGCCTCTCTTGGTGATTTCCTTCCTCTTTAGGGAGAACATATGGACCAGAACGTCCAGAATTGTCCCTATCCTTAGGGTTTCGCTCCTTGCGTCCTCCATTGGGGGCGCGACTATAGTTAGACTCCGGAATAGGCTTAGTTCCCACGGGTCTAGCATTATAGTTCTTCACAAGGATATTATCGTGCTTTTCAGCTACGTTCATGGCACCAATGAGCTCATGAAACCTTGTGATACGTCCTGCATTTACATCAATCCGATAATTCTTTGAAATCATCAGTGCAGAGACGGGGAAGGTAGAGAGAGTCTTCTCGATCAACATCGTATCAGTTATGGCTTGGCCACAATACTCCATCAGAGACTTGATACGAAGAGCTTCCGAGTTATAATCAAGCACAGACTTGAAATCACAAAAGCGGAGGCTATGCCATCGCACTTCTAAATCAGGAAGCAGGGAGTCACGAACGTTGCCAAATCGCTGCTCAAGTTCTACCCATAGCTTTCTTGGGTCCTCCTCATTGAGCTATTCATTTTGGAGCGCGTCATTCATGTGCCTTGTCATGAGAATTATGGCTTTAGCTTGTTTTGCTTCAAAAGCAGTAGCTTGCTCAATGGAGAGCACGTTTTGACTAGGCTCTTGGATGGTTTCCAGAATTCCATCAGCCTTAAGATGTTGGCGCACATCTCGGACCCACCTATGGTATCCTGCGCCTATGGTATCCTGCGCCAGTTGTCTCGAGTGGAGCAAAGCTCAACTTGTTCAGGTAACTCATCCTGAAAAACAACACAAGATTAGGGTTAGTTTCGGAGCGAAAAGGCTACCACGAAAAACTATTAAATTTCTGAGCGTAGTCGCTTCCAAGAAATTAGGAATTTTCTGAGCGTAGTCGCTTCCAAGAAAATCCGATTCCAAGAGGGGTTTTGGATTAGATCGAAATAACGATGTATGTGGTCGATCGTTTTCTTCTCAACAAACTCTAAGTCTGGAGGACTCTACAAGCTCCAAGCTTGGAGTGAGCGCGAACCCCCACAGTTCGGCTATTGGTCTCCCCTATGAAGAAGAAAGGGGGGTAGAAGAAGGGATGTTGGAAGTCCCCGAGAAAAGAAGAAGAAATTGAAAAAGAACTTCAAAAACGGGAACTTTTAGAAAAATTACCTTAAAAGATGGTCGGAAAAGTCGTCGCCGAAATTTTTTACTGTAGCTGCCGGGAGCACTGTAGCTTGCGGGAGTACTGTAGCTGACCGGAAAGTGGCCGGAAAACTTGCCGGAAGTCGGCCGGAAAAGTCGCCGGCGGTGGTTGACCTGATCGCTGACGTGGCACTGGTGCTGACGTGGCTATTGCTGATGCTGACGTGGATGATTGTGTGGCAGATGACGTCAAGGTCTTCTGCTGCTGGGCTTCAGATTATTGGGCTTCAGGCTGCTGGGCCGAGTACTTAGGCTACAGGGGCTTGGGCTGACTGCAGCTGGGCCTAGGGTTGACCGAGTTGGGTTTTATTGACCGAAGCACAGATAGGAGGTGCAGGCGGCGGTTCAGCTGTTCAGTTGGTTCCGGCGGCCGGTTCGAGTCGATCTAGACAGGTTCCGGTGGTGATCTTTCGGATCCGGTGGTCTGAGGTCCGTTTTCAGCTTCTGGTGGAGTTTGGTGACAGTGGGCAGAGGGAAGGCGTCGAACCGGGTAGAGAGGTTAACTGTATTTCCGGTGGCCGGTTCGTATATTTTCCGGCAGGTTCTGGGGACAGAGCCACCGATTCTGGACTCCTGGAGGTGAGAGCTTCAAGGTGGGCGGCGGAGGTTCCTGGGATTTGAAGGCTACGAATTTAGGGCTTCAGGATTAGGGCTTCGTGCTGATAACATGTTGTAGAGAAACTGAATTTGGGAGAAATTTTCTGTGTATTCTCATTGATAATAGGGGCCTCTTTATAAAGAGGATTACAATGCATAGAATCTCAATCATACAAGGAAAGTAATTCTACATTGATTAGGATTCTAGATCCTTCTAATTAAATCCTATTACCACTAGGTCAAGTAACCTAGAGTTTGGGCTAAACACAAATTAGGTTTTCCTTGAACACCTTCATATTATTGTATTCTTAAATTCAAAAGAACAAAATAAATTGAACCCAAAACATCAATAAAGAAAGGAATAAAAGGTGTTTAATACCAAAAGAACCAAGAAAAAAAATGAAAGCAAATAACATGAACTTAGGGGCACCGAACATTGGTTCGAGCTTCAGAGTTCAGAAGTGCACCACAACAAAACCTGTTTGCCACTAAACTAAAGTATTTTAAGGTTATAATTGTGGCAAAATCTATATACGGACAATCACTAAAGTCTATATTAAAAAAATAAAATAAAAACTGCCCGAGACCCCTCCAGAAATCAGTACCTAAGGCGGCCACCTCAGGTTGCACCCCACAAAAGGGTCGGCTCTGCAACATGGAGGGTTGTAGCAAGATCAAAATATTAAGGGCTAAATACAGATGACTACCCTGTAGTTTGGGTCCAAAATCAATTCAGTCCCTGAACTTCTAATTTCATCAAAAACACCCCTGCACTTTTAGTTTTGATATAATAAGTCCAATTTGTTAGTTTTCCTACAATTGAGTTATTTAACTTGTTAACGTGGCTCATATATGGCCTATTTTTATGATGTGGTGTCAAGGTGGCCTGCATAGTCAATTTAGGAGTGAGTCCTACTATTAAAAATAAATAGTTTTTCAACAAATAATCCAACTATAGCTTGAACCCATAACAAAATATTAACAAATTGGACCTACTAGATCAAAATTGAAAAATGCAGGGGTGTTTTTGATGAAATTAGAAGTCCAATGACTGAATTGATTTTGAACCTAAACCACAGGGTAGTAACCAGTATTTAGCCCAAATATTAATAAGGAGTAAATATAGTTGGTTGGGGGAGCTGGCTACTTAGCTAGTAATAAGGTGAGGATCATGATCAAAATAAAAGTAAGTAAATAAAAAAGGATCTTAGAGACCAAAAAGAGACAGTTGAAGGGAAAAGGCGATCGAGATGTAGGAGTAGAAGGTGGATGACCAAAGCCATCAAGATTTGAGACATAGGAGAGCAAAAGCCAATAACACAAAAAGTGTCACTGTCATTGTTGGAGAATTTTAGCTTTTTTTATTTCATTTTTGTAGTTTGAAGTCAAAGCAATATCTTTTAATTTTGTAGTGACAGTCATTGAATTATGATTAATAATGATTGTTTAGTAGTGGTGAGTCTAAGGGGATGTATTCAATTCAGATTTTAAAAGACTTTGTTTGAGTTTTTATAATCTATGGATTTACTAAATCCACGGATTGTTTAAATTCTATATGGACTCTGATTGATTTTAATGGATTGATTTACTAGTATTTGTTTAGATTTTACAAATCCTTATGATGTTTTTGGTAGGTTAATTTTCTTCTTCTTCTTCTTTAATTAAGCAATGGATGTATGGATCCAACTATAATGCTATATCAAATTTTTTTTTTTTTAATAAATGGTAATTCCATTGATAAAAGCGCATGCCAAGAAGGCCATTACATACTCATCCGCTGACACCTAACAATGGCCAGACAAGACTTCGTGGAGAAGCCACCGTGATACATAGGATAGACCAACTATATTAGAACTTATCGCCCACTTATTAAAGTGAGCCTATAACTATGCCAGACATTTACATAGTTTATAGGCTAAACATAAAGAAAACCCTATATCTTCTCCTTGCCCATTAGACTAGGGCTTGGAGGCTTACCTGAATACAGAACACTCAAGACATTGTCAGCGGGAACCTTTTTTGCTTTGGGAGGATTTTTATTCTTGGCTCCCAATGGCCTACCTCTCTTCTTCTTTCCCCCATGCAACTCAAGTTGTGAAGGTTTAGGCATCATGACCTCTGTCGGCACAAGCATACCACCTGGGGTCTCCACTAGTCCCAGAGATTTGGCATTGAATTTAGTAGGGAATGCAGGCATTTTTACCTTCTTGGAGGGAGCAATAGGGCTTGTTTTGCCCTCCAATAAATCAGACATCAAGAATTGCAGCTTTTTTGGAGATGGGAAGGGCCGATCTCTCTTGGTAGGTTGGTCAGTTACAACCGATACCAAGGCCAATGCATTGTCTTCATGAGCTTGTGGTTTTTCTGCATGACGAAGAGCAATAGGTTTACGTACCTTACTTGTCTCAGCACCTCCAAAAAGATATCTTCCCACCGGTGGAAGAATGGGGGTGGTAAGCCCTTGGAAGTGAAACAAACCATCCTTGAACTGATTTTCCTGAAACCCTAAAAAGGGACTATTGAGCGCAAGCTTCCTTGCCGTCTGTGTAGGAGCCACCATGACTGCCGGGGAAGTGATTTCAGTCTTGCAAGCGACCCCCTTATGAGACACACAAAAGCATATGCTGCATTTGCCCACAAGATTCTCAAAAAAGAAGTCGACCTCCTGCTCAACCCATTTGCTAAACTTTAGGATTTTTTTCATGAAGAAGGGTTTCGAAATTGCATGAGAAACCCTAACCCTAATTTCACAATTTGCATCAAAAAGCTTCTGATCCAGATGAAGAAACTTACCCGCAACAGAGGCGACATTGGCAATAGTGTTCCTCTGCTCATATGCTAGCGGTATATTGGTGATGCGAACCCAAAAGAAAAGATCCTCCATCTCTACAGATTACAGAGCTGCAACCCCATCGTATGGTTGAATAACAACCAAAGCACGATTGAAACTCCACGGTCCACCCATCAATACCTTATTTCTATCTCCCCAAAGATCAAAGGAGAAAAGAAAACTATTTGGGGCTTTCTGCTGAACGCTTAAGCCTTTATTCAGCACCCAAATTCGACGAAAATGTCTACGCAGGTCAGCAGCATTTGTTGGCTTGAGAGCTAGAGGCCTTGCCAGAAGGTATGATTGGGCATTTCGTTGTGCCCCCCCCCCCCCCCCCCCCAATTATCCATGGAGGAGATGTCGACAACCTCATTGGTAGCGATAGCCAAGGAGGTAGCAAAACTTTTAGTGACAGAATCAATACTCTACATGAAGAGATCGAGATGTGGTGATGGAAAAAGGTGGACAACGTCGACGAAGGAGGCCGACGGTTGGCTTAGGGTTTAGTGAGGCAAAGCAAGGCCACTTAGGGTTTTTTTAGAGATACAAAATCAATAAAAAAAACCTATAATGCTATATCAATGACAAGAAAGTATGGCAATCTACCATTCTTTATGTTGTGTATGAAGTAATAAGAAATAAAGTAATAAACTAATGACATAATTTATTTCATATCTAATTTACAAAAGAATGATGTGTGTATGTATCATCTTAATAATACCATTGAAGTGAGCTTCATTAGCTAGAAGGATTAAGGCTTCTAGAGCTATAGTGATAAAAATAAAATAAAAAATTATTAGATGAGAACAGAGGCAGAGGAAGATAGTGGGAAAATAGGTTTAAGACAAAATGGATGAGTGTCACCTGTTGAGACCTGCTTTTTATTTATTTTATTTTTTGGGTGAAGAGGCTCTTTATTTCTTGAGTCATAAAGAATCCATTAAAATCTTTTGGGAAGTGGTTGGATTGTTTTGGAGTTTTGATATGTATAAAAAGCACTATAAAATCTTTCAAAATCCATCATTTAATGAAATCCTTAAAAATCCATATACTTTTGAATACCAGCATATTTGAATGGATAATTTTAAATCTTAATTGAATACATCAAGATTTTAAAGGACTGTTTAAAATCTCAGTTGAATACCCATAGACTTCTAAAATACAAAAAAAATCTTGTAGACTCTTAATTGAATACACCCCCTTAAATATCTAATAATGGTGTGTAGTAGTTTAAGATTTTTTTTTTTTTTAAGGAGTAGTTTAAGATTATATAATTAGTATAAGTTTTTTTTAGAAATGGTTAATTGTATAAAGAAGCAATCTAGATAATTACACAAAGAATAAGTACATCAAAAAGTCATTACGGTCTTTCCTCAACCTAAACTTGAAATGCAAGAAAAAAAAATGATTTTAAGTGCTATCGATTAAATTTCCATAGGCTATATGTACAAATAACTATAGACAAAAAAGCCCTTCAACCCTTTCAATACCGGTAGGAAAAAATCACGATTTTCGTTTACCGCAACTAAACCTCTCAAACCAGCCACTTCATTCACCACAACATCAACATTTAGTTTAAGACGAGGGAAAGAAGGCCGTGCCCAATGAATATGAGCAGAAGATGGACTAGCAGAATAACTCGAGCTCTGATGTCGTCCCAAGAATTCATATTGCAATCTGTTGTAACATTTTAATATTTTATTTATTATTGAAATTAAATTTGGGTGAATTTATTTTGTGTTTAAAATCTGAATTTATTTGTGTGTTTAAATTCAGAATTTATTTTGAATTTTATTTTGTAACTCATGGTGTTTTATTTTGATTTATTTTGGGTTTTAATTCTTGTAACCTATGGCTATTGGTTACTACCCTATTAATGGTAGGGAGTGTCCTAAGAGCCTATAAATAGCACCATTTGTTGCATGCTAAAATACATCAAACTTTTACTCAACTATTCACCCATCAACTTTCTTTCCAAAATCCCCCAAAAGAGTCTTGTGTGTTTCTTGGCCAAAGAAATGTGTTCTTTTGGTGGAGCTTTGGGTTCCTCCAATTTGTGCAGATTGGTGTGAGCAACACAACTTGTTGTTGGGCTGTTGTATCCTGGAGGGGACAAGTCAAGAGATTTCTAGTGCACCGGCATTGTTCCGCAGAGGGCTTGAATCTCCTTAAAGAGAGCGAGATACCCGCACCTCAGCCTTTTGTCAACGAGTTTCTCATATAGAAATTATAAATTTATTGTAATTTCTCCAACAATTTTAAGGAGATTCATAGAAGATGGAGCGTACTCAAGAGAAGCTGTAACATCCCGTATCGTCACTTACCCGTTTACTAGTCATTTGGACGGTAAATGACAATTACTTTTACTTTTCACCCTAATTTGGTAGTTTAGTGGCCCTAAAAGTTGACTTTTTGTTTGGGTCAAAATTTGGGAAAATGTTCTTCATGGAAGTCGTAGAGGGCGTTAAACCGAGCGCGTGCATATGTGGTACGTAAAAATCGGAGCTCGTATGCGAAAGTTATAAGCGAAAATGTAGAAATTACTGTTCATGGTAAGTTATATATATATATGGAAATTTACTGTTGGTAGATTTCTATATTTGGAAACCTACCCAACCGGGTAAGTTCTCTCTTTCTCTCTCCCCGACTCTTTCTCCCCTCTCGGCCGATTTCTTCCCCCTCCGGTTTCTTCCTCCTCCGGCCGACCCAGGACACAATCCGGCCACTCCCAAGCTCGGTTTCTTCCCCTTGTCACGTCTGTGGAGGTATTTCACGACGATTTGGCCGGAGAACCTCGATTTGGAGCGGAGGAAGCTACGGTGGCAGTTGGGTACTTTTGCCGATTTCCGGCGACTTCGGCCACCTCCGGTCACCATCTTGCCGTCGAAGCTTGGGTTTTCCACGGAGATCATTTTGCCCCTAGCCTCGAATCAAGATTTGAAGTGTAGAGGCAGAATTGAAAACCTAGGGTTCTTGAATTTCTGGGTTTTCTTCACCGGTTGATTTCGACTGTTTAAAGGTAAAATTGGAATGTGTTGTAGTTGAAAGAATTAATGGGTGTGCTGAGAAGGTGCTACTGCCAAATTTTGGTGGCCATCGGAGATGGTGGCGGTGGCGGCGGCGCCGCCACTGTGGGCGGCGGTAGTGGCGGCTAGGGTACTTTTTAATTTCAATTTCTGGCTAGTTAAATTCTATAATTATCATAGAGCTTGTATGTGAAGTTTGGTGAATTTTGGAGAAGCTTGGAATTAATTATGAATTTTTGAAGTTTAGGGTTTCGATTATCGAATTACGAGAATCCGACCGTCGGATATCTCTCGGTTCTGCCTTGGAACCTTTAAATTAACGAATTGGTATTAGTGATATAATTTGGGCTGAATCCGAGGAGAATGGGAGATGTAATTGTAAGGATTTGATTTTAGGAATCGTATTAAATTGTTGAATAATTATTCACGGAATATAATTGTGTACAGGACGACGTATCGAGCTATTGCTCGATGACGGAACACAAATGCGTGATCGTCGGAATAGTATTGTGAGTGGACTTTTGTTTTAATTAGCGATGCATGCATTTATTCTCTTAAAATAATGCTCTAGCGTTTATTTATATAACTTTTTGAGGAAATGAATTAATTTTCGGAATTTGTTTTCGAATTATATCATGGATTTGCTTTCAATAATGAGTTTCAAAGGTTGGTTTTGATTTATTATATTATTTGATGAATTTCTTACTCCGAGGTAAAACTTCCGGAATTAAGCATATCCCTAATCACCGAGTTAAGCTCCGGAAAGATATTTAAGATGAGTTTCAATGGAGTTGGATATTCTCAATTGTTTATTGACTATCGGTTTTGGCATCAGGAATGTCTAATTAAGGATTTTGGATTTGTTTGATTTCCGATATTACTTTGATTTATGCGGATTCAGAATTTATACTATATATTTTATATTTATTTTAAGCAATTTGAGATTATAATGAGATTTCGACGAAGTAAAACTTTATACTTATTTTTATCTTATTTATTTTGAACTTGAGATGATCTTGGCGTGCGGGGTCACGTCTTTGCACACTTGGATTCTTACTTTGTGAAATAAGTGGGGAAATTATACAGTTTTTCTTGGCTTTCGACTATCTTCTTTTTCACCATACGCGGGTCATGTGCTTAGGTCTCCTCCTCACTTACTTTGTGTTTGTGGGTGGCAGTGAGGTAGCTTTCTCCTCCTCACGTGGGTGGTAGTCGAGGTGATATTCTCCTCCTCGCACAATCTATGTGCGAATGGTAGTTGAGGTTATTAGTTCTCCTCCTCGCACAATCTATGTGCGAATGGCAGTCGAGGGTAGGTAGAGCCTGAGGGGCTCCATTCCCGTATGGTGAACTCTCTTCCCCGTATCCTTTTATTGTGGTTTTTGACTAGCGGGGCTAGTCCGTTTTCCGTTAACCAGTGGGGCTGGTCCTATTTCTCGAGCATTGGAATTTAAATTCTTATTTGTGGTTATTTGTGACTAGCCCATTTCTTTAGAGGAGCTTCTCTTGATTTGTTTTCTAAATCGTTGCATGCATCGAGAGTTTTAAGGAAATAAAGGTGGGAAAGTATAAAATCCTTTTGGTTTAAAAAAAATTGTTTATTTTGTCCACTCACGCTAACGTTTTTATATACTTTTCCCTGGGCCCTTCGATTTCAAATGCCCAGTTTGCAGGCGAATTGGTTGAGGTCGGGCGTACACGGAGTTGAGGCATAGTCAACAGCATAGCTTCCGCGGTTGCCTTTGAGTTAGGTTGTCCTTATTTACCTTTCTATTAGAATTGCTCTGATTACCTATGAGATTTATGTTTTTCAAGTTGAGGTTTGTGTTTTGTGAATTAGAGATTGAGGTTGAGTTGGGGAGCAGGGTGGCTCCAGAAGTATAAGGATGACTTGATTTAGAAGTGTAAATGCTTTCTACAGGTTTAGGGTAGCCCATTTTAGGGGAAGTTCCGTCAAATTTTTGGTAGGATTTCTTCTAAGGTGGGCCCCGCAGGGCCACCTCGGATTTCAGGGTGAAATTCGGGGCGGGTCCTGTCAGTTGGTATCAGAGCATTAGGTTGTCAGATTCTGTAGACTCGTTTCTATTCTGTTACCTTATATGCTAGGTGTTGCCCAGTACCTCCCAAGTGATGGCCTGACTGCAGCGGTTCCCCATCGTGTACTCTTCGGTGCTGTGGTATTCATCTAGTGTGTAAGGTACATGTCTAGTGGGTATTTCCTTCAAGTACTATGCCTCGTGTACGCCGACCTCATAGGAACTTCACTGTGTATCGGTTTGTCTTCATGTCTTATACTTGTCCGGTTGTGGTAGGGTAAGAGCACTCAACCTAGTTGTGTTGTACTATGAAATGTGATTCGAGGAAATGTTGCGAGTAAGTTCTCCTCGATGTCAACGGATTATTGGAACATGGTTTAGGGTACGAGACTGGAGTTTGATGGTGTGTTTCATTTCTGGAAATGAGCAACTACGGTTTGACCTATCCTTAGAAACTGTAATTGATTCTAAATCATGATTGTTGGTGGAAATAGAATTGGTAATTATGGTGGTTCCGTTTGGAACCAAGTTTAAGCAAACGTGTGTTGTGAGGTGATTGATTGTAGAGCAGTATATAAAAATATTATAGGAAGTGGATGGGAGGTCCCTTGAGAATCTTAGTGCAAGAAACCCATTGTATGTAAATCTGGACTGGAATTTCTTCAATTGGACAATTTATGTGGGAATTGTGAACGTGCTACCTTTTGGTAGACAGCGGAGGAAAATTGAATAAATATTCTGAGTTGTATAGCTGGATGCCATGTTTTCTAGTGACTGTGGTCACTGATGATGGTAAATAAGGAGTGGAGGTGATAACAGTAGATAGGAGATTATAAGTGGGACGAGTTATTTTGGGTTGTTGACCTGACTGAAACAATTGATAGCTTTGTTTGGATTAAAAGAATGTGAATTCTTGATACTTTGATTTATAAGTGGTCAAATGTATGGGAAAACGGATAAAGAGTGGGTTTGAAGCTAATATGTGGTGGAAATTTGAGGAATCGAGGAAATGATTAAAGTTTACTATAAAGTTATGACTTCGGTCCATATTTCTAACTAGTAGAATTAGAATCAACATTTAGTATGTGATATCGTGCCGACAAGTGCCCTTTTTATTATATGTTTATTGAGATGGTGGAATGTAATATCAGAGAATTTTTTTTTTAAGGTGACATCGCCAGATATTTGTAGTATTTCGAGTGGGATTACTTTGTGTTACGGAATATGATTCGAGTTTTGATTAGTGAAGTCTTGGAGATTAATGGTGATAGGTTTTGGTGGAACTTTTGATCGACAGTTTGGTAGTGACTTTTTAAACATTGCTAGTGGAGTAACTTTTATGGAAATGAGTTTTCTAGTTGGTTCTGGAAATCTTTGAAGTCGAAAATATTTGGAGTTAAAGAATTGACCAATATATTTAATTATATTGC
This sequence comes from Rosa lucieae, assembly GCA_024704745.1. Classification (NCBI taxonomy): domain Eukaryota; kingdom Viridiplantae; phylum Streptophyta; class Magnoliopsida; order Rosales; family Rosaceae; genus Rosa; species Rosa lucieae. The sequence continues at coordinate 38,925,133 of CM045498.1, forward strand.
ATGAAACTTATTGAGGTTTGCCTTTCTAATGAAATAATTTAGCATATTGGACGATTAATTTGAGGAATCGGATCGTCATGTTGTAAGATCACTTTTAGATTCGGGTGTTGTCTTAATTGATACAAGGTTGGACGAGCGTCCTTCGTTTCTCTCCAGCAACTAGTTCGAGAAAGACCTGGTGAATGATGGTTGTTGTTTTGGAAAAACTGTTTGTTGATTGTGTTGGGTACTTGTATTAAATGTTTTGATTTGGGAAAAAATTTGAATGAGTTCTTTCTACACTGGTGTTAGTATATGTGGAAATAGGTAAGTTTGTTGAATTGTGATTCTTACCTTGATTAACATTTCTGCCCTGTAGTGACCCTTAATCGAGAATTTAGGAAGGGGATTCGTATAATTGACATATGGTCACCAAAGCACGAGAATTAGCAGAATTGTGTGGACGGAAAATATGAGGTTGGCATAAAAGTGTTTGTATATATATCAAGATCGAACTATGAGCATAAATTGAGGGGGACTAAATCTTAAGTGCCAGAACATTCCTCGAGATTATGTTCCATTTTGAGCTAAGCAGTTTTATATTAGAAATATTAACTGAATTTGAAGACCTCTGTTTCTTACTCACGAGAGCCTAAGTTTTTAAATTTCGTGGGATTGTGTTTCGTCTAGTGTTCTCTTGAAAAGGGTTTTTCCTTGTAGAATTGTGAAATCTCTGAATATTGATTGGACCATTGGAAGGTCAAAGCAAAGTTTGATTATTAGAAAGTGGATCTCTAGTTACTTCATCCTCAGTCAGTGAAGACAATGACCTTGGGAATATCGACTTTGAACCATGCAAGGGAGAAAGAATTGACTACTTTGTGGTAGTCGTGTACGGAAATTTAAACATGAATGGGTGTGTGGTACTCAAGGTGTAACGCCTTATGGCAGCCAAAGAAACTATTTGAATAGGAACTTATCGATTTAATCGAGGTTATCGTATGTTACTTTTGGTAACTGTGGGATAGTTACATAAACGACATTTGACCAGAAATCTAGGCACAAACGGACAAAATGAAAGTGTGGTCCTGTGGTGGTTAAGGAAATTGGTTGTTTTAGACTTGTGGGGTATCTGCGAATATCTAATGGTGTTTTATTAGCGGTTGGACTTTCTCACAAATCCCCGTACGAGTTATATGAGAACTTTGTGAATGCTGCTGTTCCAACCGAATGGTTTGTGATGCCGATGCCTTGCGTCATTTGGGCTATTAACGGACACGAATTTCTTGACGCCCAAATTCAGGTACTTGTGAGATTATGTTGCTACATTATTAGGCAAGACATGTGCTTCGACTTGGGTGTTGTTAATTCGGGGTTATAAGCATGTTTTATTTTTTATTTGTGTTGTTGGGATGTCGGAGAGTCTATTGGTTGCTAAAGTAGTTGATCTGAGGTGGTAAAAGAAAAACGTAACCAAAGGAAGAGTCGACAAATTTTGAGCTTCCGGCAGCATCGAATGGGGTCCTCCGTCGACAAGTCTTTTGGGGATTATGAAAGAAATTGCCCTTGCTTGTGTTTGATGTTGTTGCATCAATATCTCTTTTCCCTTGACGCGCTAGTCAATTTTCCATTATGTGGTACTCAAAGTATGATTCATTTCAGTCACCGACCTCGGTTTAACCATAAGTCTTTATTCTCGAAATTCTACCATGTGTTCTTGCTCACATATTTGAACCATTTATAGGTCTATTTGAACATGTGGTTTTTCAATCACGAATGGAGGTAAATTTTTCTTGTGGGATGGTTAAGTTCAGCGGGGTTACTATGGAATCGATTGAATTATTGTGACTGACAAGGTTTCAGATGCAAATTGTTCATTTCAAGTATTAAAATTCGTTTCTAGTTGATTAATTCTTGAACCAGATTTGGAGTATTAACTAGTGTGGGAAACATTGTAGTCCATTAAAGAATATGGTATATACAGAGTTGGGAACTTTCAACAATGTTGTATCTGTAATGATGTAGTTGTGAGGTTTTGTCATACAGTTGGGTGGAAATATTCTATGTAGGGCTAGCGGAGATCATCAGAGTTTTTGTTGATTGCCGATTTGAGGTTACGAAAAGGAAAGCTTAAATTATGGGAAGAGTGATAAGTTTCGAGATTGTGGTATTTTCGGAATTAAATGATGTGCCTTTTTCCGTTCTAACCGGCATGAAATTTCGAGGGCGAAATTTTTATAAGGAGGGGAGAATGTAACATCCCGTATCGTCACTTACCCGTTTACTAGTCATTTGGACGGTAAATGACAATTACTTTTACTTTTCACCCTAATTTGGTAGTTTAGTGGCCCTAAAAGTTGACTTTTTGTTGGGTCAAAATTTGGGAAAATGTTCTTCATGGAAGTCGTAGAGGGCGTTAAACCGAGCGCGTGCATATGTGGTACGTAAAAATCGGAGCTCGTATGCGAAAGTTATAAGCGAAAATGTAGAAATTACTGTTCATGGTAAGTATATATATATATATGGAAATTTACTGTTGGTAGATTTCTATATTTGGAAACCTACCCAACCGGGTAAGTTCCCTCTTTCTCTCTCCCCGACTCTTTCTCCCCTCTCGGCCGATTTCTTTCCCCTCCGGTTTCTTCCTCCTCCGGCCGACCCAGGACACAATCCGGCCACCCCCAAGCTCGGTTTCTTCCCCTTGTCACGTTTGTGGAGGTATTTCACGACGATTTGGCCGGAGAACCTCGATTTGGAGTGGAGGAAGCTACGGTGGCAGTTGGGTACTTTTGCCGATTTCCGGCGACTTCGGCCACCTCCGGTCACCATCTTGCCGTCGAAGCTTGGGTTTTCCACGGAGATCATTTTGCCCCTAGCCTCGAATCAAGATTTGAAGTGTAGAGGCAGAATTGAAAACCTAGGGTTCTTGAATTTCTGGGTTTTCTTCACCGGTTGATTTAAACTGTTTAAAGGTAAAATTGGAATGTGTTGTAGTTGAAAGAATTAATGGGTGTGCTGAGAAGGTGCTACTGCCAAATTTTGGTGGCCATCGGAGATGGTGGCGGTGGCGGCGGCGCCGCCACTGTGGGCGGCGGTAGTGGCGGCTAGGGTAACTTTTTAATTTCAATTTCTGGCTAGTTAAATTCTATAATTATCATAGAGCTTGTATGTGAAGTTTGGTGAATTTTGGAGAAGCTTGGAATTAATTATGAATTTTTGAAGTTTAGGGTTTCGATTATCGAATTACGAGAATCCGACCGTCGGATATCTCTCGGTTCTGCCTTGGAACCTTTAAATTAACGAATTGGTATTAGTGATATAATTTGGGCTGAATCCGAGGAGAATGGGAGATGTAATTGTAAGGATTTGATTTTAGGAATCGTATTAAATTGTTGAATAATTATTCACGGAATATAATTGTGTACAGGACGACGTATCGAGCTATTGCTCGATGACGGAACACAAATGCGTGATCGTCGGAATAGTATTGTGAGTGGACTTTTGTTTTAATTAGCGATGCATGCATTTATTCTCTTAAAATAATGCTCTAGCGTTTATTTATATAACTTTTTGAGGAAATGAATTAATTTTCGGAATTGTTTTCGAATTATATCATGGATTTGCTTTCAATAATGAGTTTCAAAGGTTGGTTTTGATTTATTATATTATTTGATGAATTTCTTACTCCGAGGTAAAACTTCCGGAATTAAGCATATCCCTAATCACCGAGTTAAGCTCCGGAAAGATATTTAAGATGAGTTTCAATGGAGTTGGATATTCTCAATTGTTTATTGACTATCGGTTTTGGCATCAGGAATGTCTAATTAAGGATTTTGGATTTGTTTGATTTCCGATATTACTTTGATTTATGCGGATTCAGAATTTATACTATATTTTATATTTATTTTAAGCAATTTGAGATTATAATGAGATTTCGACGAAGTAAAACTTTATACTTATTTTTATCTTATTTATTTTGAACTTGAGATGATCTTGGCGTGCGGGGTCACGTCTTTGCACACTTGGATTCTTACTTTGTGAAATAAGTGGGGAAATTATACAGTTTTTCTTGGCTTTCGACTATCTTCTTTTTCACCATACGCGGGTCATGTGCTTAGGTCTCCTCCTCACTTACTTTGTGTTTGTGGGTGGCAGTGAGGTAGCTTTCTCCTCCTCACGTGGGTGGTAGTCGAGGTGATATTCTCCTCCTCGCACAATCTATGTGCGAATGGTAGTTGAGGTTATTAGTTCTCCTCCTCGCACAATCTATGTGCGAATGGCAGTCGAGGGTAGGTAGAGCCTGAGGGGCTCCATTCCCGTATGGTGAACTCTCTTCCCCGTATCCTTTTATTGTGGTTTTTGACTAGCGGGGTTAGTCCGTTTTCCGTTAACCAGTGGGGCTGGTCCTATTTCTCGAGCATTGGAATTTAAATTCTTATTTGTGGTTATTTGTGACTAGCCCATTTCTTTAGAGGAGCTTCTCTTGATTTGTTTTCTAAATCGTTGCATGCATCGAGAGTTTTAAGGAAATAAAGGTGGGAAAGTATAAAATCCTTTTGGTTTAAAAAAAATTGTTTATTTTGTCCACTCACGCTAACGTTTTTATATACTTTTCCCTGGGCCCTTCGATTTCAAATGCCCAGTTTGCAGGCGAATTGGTTGAGGTCGGGCGTACACGGAGTTGAGGCATAGTCAACAGCATAGCTTCCGCGGTTGCCTTTGAGTTAGGTTGTCCTTATTTACCTTTCTATTAGAATTGCTCTGATTACCTATGAGATTTATGTTTTTCAAGTTGAGGTTTGTGTTTTGTGAATTAGAGATTGAGGTTGAGTTGGGGAGCAGGGTGGCTCCAGAAGTATAAGGATGACTTGATTTAGAAGTGTAAATGCTTTCTACAGGTTTAGGGTAGCCCATTTTAGGGGAAGTTCCGTCAAATTTTTGGTAGGATTTCTTCTAAGGTGGGCCCCGCAGGGCCACCTCGGATTTCAGGGTGAAATTCGGGGCGGGTCCTGTCAGAAGCCGTTCGACAATATGGGAAATCTCAACTTAAGAAAGATGAGTATAACTATTCTTTTTTATCTCTTGACTTATTTCTCATGTAATGTTTATGATTATAATGAACTACTCACTTTTATTCAAAGAAATGTTGAGAGGTTTTGTAGATCAACATGGAGAGAGTTCCAAAAATCCATGCGTTACAAACAAAAGGAGATTTTCTTGGAGACCTTAACGACTCGCATCCGAGTTGAGGAGGAAGCAAGAGGTCAAGATGTTCTTATGCAAGATACAAACAATAACACCTCCAAGGTAAATTGTGTATCTTCCAATAATAATATGCCCAATGGTCATTTTCATACAAATTCTCTTATGCAGCCAAAGAAGAAAAATATGAAAAAAATTGGTAAACCTCACCAACAGAATAAAGGCAAACCAAGCTATGTGAATAAGAACCAATATCCTCCTTCAGAAAATAAGCAACAATATACTTGTTGTTATGTTTGTGGCAAAAGTGGGCATATTGCTCGAAATTGCAATTATCGAAAACGTGAGGCTGTTCCTCAAGCTCACGTCACTGAAGAACCATATGTGGCAATGATAACTAATGTAAATATGGTTCAAAGTGTTGAAGGATGGTGGGCAGATTGTGGTGCTAATAGGCATATCTGCTATGATAAAGATTGGTTCAAGAAATACACTCCTTTTAAGGAGCCCAAAACAGTTATGTTTGGAGATTCACATACTACTCATGTGCTTGGAACTGGTGAGGTGGAGCTCAAATTTACTTCTGGTAGGGTGCTAACTTTGAAAGATGTGTTGCATACACCCTCCATGAGAAAAAATTTGATGTCTAGTTATCTTCTTAATAAGGCTGGTTTTAAACAAACTATGGAATCTGACCAATATGTGATCACCAAAAAAGGTGTATTTGTGGGCAAAGGTTATGCTTGTGATGGCATGTTCAAATTGAATGTTGAGAATAATAAGAAAGCATCTACTTCAGTTTATATGCTCTCTTCTTTGAATTTTTGGCATGCACGTTTATGTCATATAAATAGTAGATATGTGGGAATCATGAGTAGTTTGGGTTTAATTCCTTCAGTGCAAAAAGATTTTGAAAAATGTGAGACTTGCAGTAAAGCAAAAATTACTAGAAGGCCTCACAAAAAATGTTGAAAGGAATACCGAGCTATTGGAATTAATTCATACAGACTTGTGTGAATTTGAGGGAATTTTAACTCGTGGAGGTAACAGGTACTTTATCACTTTTATTGATGATTGTTCTAAATATGCTTATGTCTATTTGTTGAAAAATAAAAGTGATGCTTTTGCCAAATTTAAAGAGTTCCTCCTTGAGGTTGAAAATCAATTTGGTAGAAAAATTAAAAGGCTCCGAAGTGATAGAGGAAGAGAATATGATTCTTCTGAATTCAATTCTTTTGTTCAATCTTTAGGAGTGATTCATGAAGTTACTCCACCCTATTCACCTGCATCTAAAGGTGTGGCAGAAAGAAAAAATAGAACTTTGATTGAGTTAACAAATGCCATGTTGATTGATTCAGGTGCTCCCTCTAATCTTTGGGGTGAAGCAGTTTTAACCGCTTGTTATGTGTTGAATAGAGTGCCACATAAAAATACAAAAATTACACCTTTTGAGGTGTGGAAGGGGCATAAACCAAATTTGGGTTATCTTAGAGTTTGGGGTTGTCTAGCCTTTGCGAGGCTAACTGATCCTAAAAGACCAAAATTGGGTGCTAGAGCTACTACTTGTGTTTTCGTTGGATATGCTTTAAATAGTACAGCTTATAGATTTCTTGATGTTGAAAATCATGTTGTGATTGAATCTGGTGATGCAATTTTTCATGAAGAAAAATTTCCTTTTAAATCAAAAAATAGTGGGGGTCAAGAATCTAGAGAAAATATTTTTTCACAACCTAGTTCTTCTTCTTCTAATTTACATATACAACAAACTAATGAAAATGAACCTAGAAGAAGTAAGAGAGCTAGAGTTGAAAAAGATTTTGGCCCTGACTATTATGTTTATAATGTTGAGGAAAATCCTATTTCTTTACATGAAGCTTTATCATCACCAAATGCAATTTTTTGGAAGGAGGCTGTGAATGATGAAATGGAGTCTCTAATTTCTAATAATACTTGGAAATTAGTAGATTTACTAACAGGTTTTAAAACCATTGGGTGTAAATGGGTCCTTAGAAAAAAGCTCAAACCGGATGGAAGTGTAGATAAATATAAAGCTAGACTTGTTGCTAAAGGCTTTAAGCAAAAACATGATCTAGACTTTTTTGATACTTTTTCTCCGGTTACAAGGATTACATCAATTAGATTATTGATTGCTATTGCTGCAATTCATGATTTGATTATTCATCAAATGGATGTGAAAACAGCTTTTCTAAATGGTGATTTAGATGAAGAGATCTATATGGACCAACCAGAAGGTTTTATAGAACCTGGTCAAGAGCACAAGGTATGTAAGTTATCTAAATCCCTTTATGGTTTAAAGCAGGCTCCTAAACAGTGGCATGACAAATTTGATTCCTGCATGATTGGAAATGGTTATAAATCAAATTAATGTGACAAATGCATATATTATAAATCTTGGAAAAATTCACATGTTATTATTAGTCTCTATGTGGATGATCTGTTAATTTTTGGCTCAAATTTGCATGTAATTGATGAGACAAAAACTATGCTTGAGAGCAATTTTGATATGAAAGATCTTGGTGAGGCTAATGTTATTTTGGGCATGAAAATAACAAAAACATGTGATTGTATTTTTCTTGATCAATCACATTATATTGAGAAAATTTTGAAGAAATATGATTATGTTGGCCACAAGCATGTGTCTACTCCTTTTGATTCTAGTGTTCACTTATTTCATGTTGAAAGTGAAAATGATGTGATTAATCAAAAGGAATATGCTAGCATAATTGGCAGTTTGCGCTATGCAACTGACTGCAACTGACTGCACTAGACCTGACATTGCATATGCAGTTGGAGTACTTAGCAGGTTCACAAGTAAACCAGGTAAAGAACATTGGCATGCAATTGAGCGTGTTATGAAATATTTGCTTGGTACTAAAACTTATGGATTAATTTATAAAAAATATCCTGCTGTACTTTAAGGCTTTTGTGATGCCGATTGGAATACTTTGTCAGGTGATTCTCTCTCTACCACTGGTTATATTTTTACATTAGGTGGATGTGCTATTTGTTGGAAATCAAAGAAGCAATTAATAATCTCTAATTCAACCATGGAAGCTGAACTTATTGCTCTAGCTTCAGCAAGTGAAGAAGCAAATTGGTTGAGAGATTTATTGCATGAAATTCCCTTGTGGGAAAAACCTATACCACCTATATTGATTCATTGTGATAGCACTGCAGCTATTGGTAGAGTAAATAACCGTTATTATAACGGTAAATCCAGACCTATAAGAAGAAAGCACAGTACTGTGAGATCATATTTGAGTGATGGAATTATTAATGTGAATTACGTTAAATCATGTGATAATCTTGCAGATCCTTTAACTAAGGGCTTGGCAAGAGAAAAGGTCTGGAATACATCGAGGGGGATGGGATTGAAGCCCATATCGTCATGAGCCATATATGAGGACACCCAACCCGGTGATTAGAGATCCTAAAAACTGGGTTCAATGGGAAAAACGAATCATAAGGTGGCCGTAAGAAAAATGCACTATATTTTCTTACTCATCCCTATGATGTAAGTGCATTAATCTTGTAACGTATATGAAGGTTGAGTTTACTTAAAACTCTTAATAAAATCTGTAGCTCATATGAGTGGGATGTCATAGTTACAAGAGCATCCTTGACGGATTTTACCTATATGAGTGAGAGAGTGGGGCCGCTCTCTATAAGAATTGGGCTTATTCTTGAAATACACTCATGAAAACCGGGATAAGCACAAGGCCGTAACGTGCTGGCTAATAAAGCTCATATTAACACCTGAATTATTATGTGTGAGCAGTAGTTCTTATTTTCCCTTAAGCAGTTGTAGTTCAAGTCTGAGACCACTATCAACTCTGGAGTAGGGATTGCTGTTTCACTAAGTGAAGGTTCAATGCAGAGCACACCTTCATGATGCATAATGGTTCGTCTTTGGGCCGGTAACTTTGGTTTATATTTTTTTAAATATTAAAATGAGTGGGGGAATGTTGTAACATTTTAATATTTTATTTATTATTGAAATTAAATTTGGGTGAATTTATTTTGTGTTTAAAATCTGAATTTATTTGTGTGTTTAAATTCAGAATTTATTTTGAATTTTATTTTGTAACTCATGGTGTTTTATTTTGATTTATTTTGGGTTTTAATTCTTGTAACCTATGGCTATTGGTTACTACCCTATTAATGGTAGGGAGTGTCCTAAGAGCCTATAAATAGCACCATTTGTTGCATGCTAAAATACATCAAACTTTTACTCAACTATTCACCCATCAACTTTCTTTCCAAAATCCCCCAAAAGAGTCTTGTGTGTTTCTTGGCCAAAGAAAGGTGTTCTTTTGGTGGAGCTTTGGGTTCCTCCAATTTGTGCAGATTGGTGTGAGCAACACAACTTGTTGTTGGGCTGTTGTATCCTGGAGGGGACAAGTCAAGAGATTTCTGGTGCACCGGCATTGTTCCGCAGAGGGCTTGAATCTCCTTAAAGAGAGCGAGATACCCGCGCCTCAGCCTTTTGTCAACGAGTTTCTCATATAGAAATTATAAATTTATTGTAATTTCTCCAACACAATCCGAGAACCTGAGTCTAATGGAAATTAGCACTCACCCGCTTGAGGTTATTATTTCTAGCCTGCCAGATCCTTCTACAATCAACACCACCACCATGTTCCTACGAAGTGAAACCGGAAGCCGCAAATTTAAAAAGGTCTGTGAAGTACGCCAGCGACCAACAGCAACTCTGACATTATCTAGTCACCAGACCTCCTTAGCTTTTGTACAGGACTAAGAGCATGAAGAGTAGTTTCATACTGCTCCCCGACAACGTGAACAACCAAAATATGTTGAAATATGTCGGCGATGAAGAAAAAATGTGTAGCTAGAATGTCGTGCAGCACCGTCCATAGAAAAACCTTCGCTGTCTCAAGTATTTCTCGGTTTCCATATCACCTGACAAATAAATCACATCCACCCGAGCAGAGGAGTTTCCCTCATGTCCTTCATTCCGGAGCCTCAGATTCTGAACCATTTCACAAAATAAACTCCCTCTTTAGAATAGTGCCATAATAACTTGTCGATGGTCAATCTTGCTATAGCATAAATGATTTTCAGGCTGCAATCGTGTCTACACATCTCGTAGGGTACAATTAGTCCACCTTGAGAATATTGCTCCCTTTAGAACACTGTGTCCCGTGTCTGTTAAAAACCACCATACCATAACATGAAAAAATAATAACTTTGTATAAACTTAAAGCCTTATGTTTCTCCCAATCACATAAGGTAAACTAATAGAGAATATGCCACAAAAAGGTCAACTCAGATAATAAGCATACATTTGAGAATGTGTTTCTATTATATAGAAAGATCCAAAATGAAATAGCAAAAGCAACAAGTCAACTCAAAGGCTAGACTCCAGTTGGAAAAAGAAAAAAAATAGACCACAGAGACGGGCTAACACAAAACTGAGACAAAAACACAACCGAAAATTAGATATTTCACTTGAAGCATTTGGCATCCAAAAGAGGCTCTCCCTCAAAAGGCTCCTGGTCTTCAATCATCTGACTCACACGCTCCTTTTGGTTTTCATCTGAGATGTCGACCTTGGTCCACTCAAAAAGCTCCATGTCATAGCACTCATTCATCACAAATTCAGGGATTTCTGGGCCACGGAAGAGCCACAAGCCCTTCACCTTGTATGGTGGGTCTGCACCAATAATTAGCATCTTCCCAAAAGCATACTTGCGGGCCAGATCCATCCGCTGGAGAAATCCACCGACCTTGTTCAGCGTCACAAAGGAAACAGTATTCTCATCATTGTACTTGTAATCACAGAACCAAAGAGAATATCCCTCAGGATCGTACATGTCCCAGAATCCTACAATGATTAACAAGGAAAACACATGTCAAAATCTAATTTATATGAACAAACAAACCAGGTAACTTCCAAAATTTGAAAAAGAAACTAATGAGTATCGTACTTTAACAGCATAACCCAATCACAGTATTCCACAATTAATGCATGAACCAAACAAAATAAGTTAAATTGATGAAAGAAAGTTAATTTAAAATGTCAAACCTTGTTTCTCTTAATCATCTATACCATTGAGCTGTTAAGGGTAATGAATTGAGATTATTACCTTTAATTGCCACCTCACGGAAGTTGGTCTTCGTGTTAGAGTAAAGCCTTTTCCAGTCATCCAATATCATCTTACTCGGGGGAAGCAGATCAAGAGGATTCTTGGGTTTTGGCTTTGGTGCCTCTTCCTCCTCAGCTTCTGCTTTGGGCTTTGCCTGCTCCTTCTTGGCTTCTTTCTTTGGCCCTCCTTAGCCTTGGGTTTAGCAGATTCTTTGGCCTGGGCAGGCTTCTTTGCAGATTGAACAGCAGGAACAGAATCCGTCTGCTTAACCTCACCCAATACCTTTTTGAAGTTTGGTTGATTGACCATGGTCCAGAAGTATCTCTCAACATGAGGAAACTCTGAAGTGAAGCTCTTAGTCATGAGCTTAGTGAAGCCCATAAACAAATTGCATGTCATAATGATGTCAGCAAGGGTGACAGAATCCCCAACAAGGTATGTGCAGGAAGCAAGGTGTAAGTTCAATGCACCCAGTGCTCTCTTCAATGCAGCAATTGCAGCTTCCTCCGCCTTAAACAACAAACAAATAAAAGTACATGTCAGAAAGAACTCCACAGAACTCATATTGAAAAGAAGAAAAATTCGGTCAGACAGCCCAATGAAGCTGAAATAAAGCAATTACAAACAGCAGATTATTTCTTTAAAATCACTATTTCAAAAGTACAGATTGATATATAACCAATATTGTAGTAATTGGGCCAGTTTGAGATTCCTATCTGCCTAAACAGATTATTCGTGCTATACAGTATTAAAACAAAACATTGTTCCAATCTTGTAATCCAATGAATGTTTAACTAAAATGATAGAGAACAAAAAAAAAGTACTATTCTTCGAGATGAACAGATAAAACCAAGAGAAAACATTTGAACTCAATATTGACCAGACGCAACTACCAATAAGAATTCATATGCACTGAAACAGGTATTCTATTAACCTCTGCTATAAATATTTCAAAGAAAGGAAAATGGCTCATCAGGTATATCTTTATTTAAACGTCAGAGCCACACTCAAAATCTACATGGAATAAAGCCAAAACCAAATAATTCTGAACTGTGTCACTTACTGGAGGAAGATAGACAGTCCTTCCCATTCTTGGTCTAAACCAATTAACAATGTTAGCATCAATCTCCAAGGATCCAAAATCAATCCATTGCTCGATATGGGCCTAATGAAAATAATATAGTAAGCACAACAAAGAGCAAGAGAATCAGCAGAAAACTACAAAACGAGACAGAAAATAAAAAACTAGAGATATCGAGTTCTTACATAATCAATTGAAGATGAACCATAAAGAGGATTGTCAGCCTTCAAGCGAGTAACTGAAGCAACACAAACACCATTAATTTTCCAATACAACAATAAGATTCTATAATGCAAGTGAATACAGAAGAATCTTACCGTAACGTGCAATGGCATTACTCTCGAAGATGGGACCATCAGGTGTTTCCAGCACCGGAACCTAGAAACATATCAGAGATCCTTTAGAAGATATTATCAAACTAGCATGCCCGTTACTATTTGCTAGTCAGAGAAAACAGTCTACCTTCCCAATCGGGTTCATCTTGAGAAATTCAGGAGTCTTGTTCGAGACGCCCATCTCAAAGTTGGGTGCAAGTGCAACTTTCACACCTGTATACTCTGCAGCAATGAGAGTCTTGTACGCATTTTTGTTTGTACTCCCTGCATGCAGGACCTGCAAAGTGGATCAGATAAACCTGTTAACCAAAACCAGATCGTAGATGGCAGCTGATGATATGATTAGATAAAAAAAATTACCAAAGTGATTTCAACAAATACATAAATAACAACAAAAGTAGAGGCCTTATTAGAAATTGCATATGCATCATCTATGTAGAAAATAGAAGACAGGATTCAACAACACTGCTCTATTAAAAGCCCGCCATGACAAATAAAACACAATTTTTCAAAACAAAATTTAAAAAAAAAAAAATTCTATCATAAATTGTATCCCAATGATGAACTTCAAGGATCAATCAAACCTAAATTGGCAATTGGCCATATCAAGGAAAAAAAAAAGCCAAGTACGATCTTACAAATAAGATTTTAAAATGAACATCAAACACAAATCAACTAACGAAAATAAATAGTGCAGTAAAGGAGACACAGATTTACTACAGCTGAAAGAAGAAACGAAAACTCACCAGAGCCATGGCTTGACGGAAAAACGAATCGCACAGAGTTGAGATCTGAAACATGCAATAAGAAAAATCGAAACTGTAATTTCAGTAATTGATAGCAACAAACAGAGAAGGAGATAGAGAAGACGCTCCAAGAAATCAACTTTGTAGAGAGACGAAGAGAGAGAGAGACCTGTGAGGCGCAAGCGTTCTTCCGAGAGAGCAGAGAAGGAGGGAGGAGTGAGTGAGAGAGCAAAGAGACGATATAACAGGGGAACTGAGAAGGAAGCAGACGCTAGGGTTTTTGTTGCGACTCATTACGACTTCAGCTATTTAATGGGTCGGGCATTTCACACCTCCAAACCAATGGGCCTAATTTAGGCCCAGAATTAATTCTTGGTAATCTGACCTTTTTTGTTTTTTTTTTTTTTTGGGGTACTATTCACACACCCTTCTATTTTTCTATTACTTTAAAGGCATATTTACTTACTTGGAATGAGAGAGAATGATTACGGGGTAAAAACATTTATGCGTTTACTAACACATAAAGGAATCGGAATGATTCCGGGTAAAAGAATTCCTGCGTTTACTAACACATGAAGGAATCGGAATGGATGTAGGTCTCACCTCCTTATCAGAAATCGATTCCTGAATACTCAGGAATTCGATTATGAAGGGGGGAGATGGGTATAGGAATCATTCCTCCGGAATCAATACCGATTCCTTTCTTCTCTCATTCCACTTGTCTCCGATTTATGATTATTTTCTATTCCAAGTAAGTAAACGTGCCATAAATCAATTTCTTTTTACAAATTACTCTAACTACCCTCTTTTGTAATTTTTTTTTTTTTTTACTTTTTCTATTTGGAAATTCAATCATCCATAAATCATAAACTTTTATTTTCCCGCAGGCACAGAGGACTTCAAAAACTCTTTTCTATTCCTCCTTTTTTTTCCATCAAAAACTCTCTAGCATAATCATTTTATCTCTGTAGTGTATGCTTTGAAGTTCAATCAAAGCAAAACAAGCAACTTTAGACCCATCTTTGGAGAAAATTTTACACTTGATTTGCAATGGAGACATGTAAGAAAAATATGAATTCATTGATCATTCGAGTCCCTTTGAATCCATCATTATTAGTAAAATTCTAATTGAAATTATTTAGTGTATTTGAATTCATTGAGCAACTATAAAACTTTACAACAGCTTAATAATGATAGCCTTATGATTGTAGACATGATTTGTTCTACTATATTATGCTAGAGTATGAAAAATTTTGCCATAGGAAAATTATACAAAATGAGTTGAGGGAGGTTTCACTTTTCAGAGATAACGAGTGGATTGTTTGTGGGGGTGGGTTTCAAAAGGGTTTGTGTTTTTAATTGAGGGTTGATTGGTTTTGATGCTTCTAGTTACTCTTGTTTATTAGTTTTTATTTTTATGAAGCAATGTTGTGGACTGGTACATTGGTTTTTGTTAATATTTGGGTAATTTATGCTCCAATATACATTATTGAAGTATTTGTGCTGACAATTTTATCATTGCTTCTAGTTGAGAGGAATAAATGTATTGAGATAAGAATAGCTAGCTCTTTGCTACTGTAAGTTTATGTGGAACTTTTTACTCTCTGGTTTTGCATCCCCAACTATGGTTTATGCATTTCATTTTTATATACGTACCAACTTTTTACCATCTATATGTTTCAGTTCAGTAACTATAACTATTACTCTAAATAACCAACTAGTTATTGTACTGGCATTCTCTTCACAATGTTGAATTAGGTCCGACACCTTTTTACCTACTAATTGATGTGTGGAGAGAAAAACCATATTTACTGCTGAAAATTAGTGTTACTTGAAAGATCTTCATATTATAATATCTTAGTAGCAAAAGAAAATTGATTTATTGTATAATGATGGTTGATTTATGATTGCCTTGCCAAATAGAAAAAAGAAATAAGAAAAAGAAACATAATTGAAAGGGAGGGTAGTTAGGGTAATTTGTAAAAGAAAATTAAATTAAAGTAATAGAAAAATAGAGGAGGTGTGTAAATAGTAGGGCTGCAAATAGGTTCAATACAACTCGTGTTCGACTCGTATTCGGCTCGATTTTAGCTCGTTCGGCTCGTGTTTGTAAAATAAATGAGCCGAGCTTGACCTTAATATTAAGCTCTATAAAAAAAAACAAGCCGAGCTTGAACAAGGATATATTATGCTCGTCTAGTTCATAAGTAGCTCGTATTTTTCATGAGTAGTTCGAACTTGTTAACACTCGATTCGTTTGTTAAACCTCGACTCATGAAAATTTATAGTGTAAATAAAAATATAAGGGTTTTTGTCCATTTACCCTATTTTTAGAGATTTTTTTCCCACTTACCTCATTAAGTTTTTTTAATTCCCTCTTACCCAAAACACTCCAAGGAGGTCTTCCCTAATACCTCATTAAGATTTTATTTTTTATTTTTTATTTTTTTTAATACCATTTTACCCTCACCCTTTTGTTACTTAGAGAGAGAGAAACCATAGGAGACTTCGCCGGAACCTGGTCACCGGCCGCCCAAGCCCCTTCACCGGCCGCCGGAATCCGGCCAACTTTCACAGGATTCCAGTCACTGGTTGCCGCGCCACCAGAATTTGCTAAAAATCTCACCGAAAAGGTTTTTTTTGCCCCCAATAGACAAATATCAGCCATGTATTGCCCCCCAATAGACGTCTATTACCCCTCAATAGGACTTTCAGTCGCCATAATGAGAACTAATCTCCCTAAATTTAGACAAATAAAACTTTGACTACAGAAAAATTTAAAAAAAAATTTAAAATAAAGAGATTACATCAATTCAAAACGTCTATTGCCCCCCAATAGACGACTATTGGCCCCTAATAGACATTCAAATTTTTTTTTTTCATTTCCTTCTGCCCTATTACTTAAAAATAATAATAATAATAATTGGGCACCCACGTCAAGAGCTGCGTTCCTCGTCCGTGGTCCGACCGGAGCTTCAACCAGAGAGGTAGCTTCGAGCGGAGCTTCTTCGTCCCTTCAGGTAGCTTCAATCTGAGTTCCACCACATTCAGTCCACTCACATTCACTACCTGAGGTCGACCGCAGACTAGGTCGGTGAAAGAATCAGAGATGCAGTTGACAGTGGTGAGAGAGAGAGAGAGAGAGAGAGAGAAATCGGACTTGGAGGCCGAGTTGTTGAGGTTGACGGCGACGACAACTGAGCAGTCGAGGTCGTTGGGAGAATCGGAAATGCAGTTGACGGTGACTGTAGTCGAGGTCGACAGTGGTGAGAGAGAGAGAGAGAGAGAGTTAGTGACGACGCCGTGGTGGGCGGCCCGACTCTGATAGTAGGTGGAGTTGGCGTCGGAGCTTTGCAGGCCGAGGAGGGCAGGGGAAGAGAGAGAGAGAGAGAGAAAAAGAAATCGGCGTCTAGAGAGAGAGAGAGGAGACAGTATGGCAGTGGGTAATTTTTTAATTGGTTTGAGGGCAAAATGGTCATTTGTGGTTAAATTGTGTATCTGGGAACAAAAATATGTTGCTGGGGTAAGTGGGTAACTTTTTCTTATTTTGGTGCTTTGGGTCAAGGACTCAAAATATAAATTTTTCAATCCCCAAACTTTAATTCATTTTGTTACCTTCCTTTTCAATTGGAAGAGAATCTGAGAATTTAAGTAAAGTATATTACAATAATCAAATGTGGATTATTATTTTAAATTTTCTTTGTTCCTTTTTTTATCTTTATAATTAAAGTCAAATGAGACAAGCCGAGCCTATTCAAGCTCGAGCTTGTCCAATAAATCGAGCCGAGCCAAGCCTAGCTCGGGCTTAAGAAAAATATTCAAGTCGAGCCGAGCTTGAGCATGGAAAAAAAAATTCAAGCTTTAGCCCAGCTTGAGCTCGATAAAAAGTAAATGAGCGGAACATGATCACCTTGTTATTCGCTCTGACTCGGCTCATTTGCACCCCTAGTGAATAGCACCACCCTTTTTTTTTGGATCAATTACATATAAGTGCATTTTTTTTTTTTTTTTAGTTATTAAGCCACCAACTATTTTTTTTCCCTCATAAGGCCATTAGATTAAAAGGGTGTTAAATTTTAGATATAAAAATCAACATATTTACATAAATGCCACTAGAGTAAAAAGTCAACAATCATTCTCTCTCTTCTTTCTGACGAGGTCTCCTGCCAACTCCCGCGGGTCTCTAGTTGCCGGCCAACTTCCAGGGTCAAAATTAAGCTACTGTCACAAACACTAAAAACTACTATCACTAGCAACAAAAGTTACTCTAGTGAGATTTCCGACAACCTTCGGTAAGGTCAAAAAGCTACTGTCACCAGCAACAAAAGCTATTATTACCAACAAAAGCTATTGTTACCAACAAAAGCTATTTTCACCAACACCAAAAACTATTGCTACCAACAAAAGCTACTGTCACTAACAATAAAAGCTACTCTAGTGAGATTTCCGGCAACCTCCGGTGATGTCACAAAAGCTACTCTTGTGAGATTTCTGGCAAGGTCTCCAAGTTACTGTTACTAACACCAAAAGCTACTGTCACTAGCAACAAAATCTACTATCAAGCAGACCAAAAGGTACTACCACCACCACCAAAAACTACTATCAAGCAGACGAAAAACTGCTCTCACTAACATCAAAAGCTACTCTCACAAACACCAAAAGATACTACTAAGCAGGTTAAAAGATACTCCGAGAGACTAAGAAAACTATTCTTAGAGACTATTAAAGCTATGGAAACTTAAATGATACAACCAAACTAAAAATTGCTACTACAATCGGTAAAAACAAACAGATTCAATGATTAAAAAAAAAAGTATGTAGGTTCAACAATGATATAAGTATATAACTATGTAAAAAGCTACTTCAATAATTGTAAAAATCTACTACCATAGCTGTGAAAATTTATTACAATAGTTGAAGAAAGCTACTGACTTGTGTTAAAAAGCCATTATAAAAGAAGCTACTGACATCAGTTTCAAAAGATACTAACATAGACATCAAAAGCTACAATACCGTGTTGAAAAGCTACTATAACAATTATAAAGAGCTACCGATGTAAAATCTATCAAAATGAAAAGTCAAGCTACTAACATCAGATTGAAAAGATACTAGCATAGGCAGTCAAAAGCTACTATCATTTTGTTAAATAGCCATTTATAACAGTTATAAGGGCTAGTTTGGGATTGTTGTGACTTTAAAAAAAAAAAAAAAATCTGCTTTGTTGTGAGAATAATCAGTTGTGAATTAAAATAGTTTTGTGTTTGGTAAATAATATTTTTAAAAGTGATGTCAGTACTTAACACAACTTCAAAGAGTGTTTTGATCTACATCAGCTTCTAAAAGCAACCTCTGTGCTGCTTCTAAAATCTGCTGTCAGTTGATGCGCTGCTAGCAAGCGCATAATTTAACCCTGAAATATCGTTAGTAGTATAAGCAAATAGGGATCGTTCTATTCCGGGGATTGAGGGTACACTTGTAATTGTGAAACAAATAAAGAAAAGTATTATTTACAACAATAAAATAAAGAATATAAATATATACAATTGTATAAACAAATAAAGAATTAAAATAATAAAGTATTATTTACAAAAATAAAATAAAGAATAAATATATACAAGTAAACACAAATAAGGGGGGGATTAGGATTCTTAAAATTAAAATTAAAATAAATAAAATAAAGAAAACGTAAAAACATATATACAAGGGTGGAACGCAAGGAACAAAGATCAAAATCAATTCCATGTAATCAAATTCGATTCAAACCCTATAATTGTTCTTCCAAGTCATGAGAGAGGAGTTGATCATGTGAAACATTCGAAAGCAAATGATTTCCAATATTTTACTTTTCAATGCTAATTAACCTAAGCGAAAGCACCTAGATTAATCCTATCAAACATGCAATCAAGCCCTAGAAAGCTAGTCAATCATGACATGTTCAACGCATTAGACATAGAGAAAGGCTATCAACTCAAGTGTACAACTTAGTTATGGAAAAGTCCACCTAATTGCAATCCTCTTTAATTAAATTCGATTCTTGTCCAGAACCTTTACTACTTTTGATTCAAGTTACACAAAACGAAAAGTCGATTTCATGTTCTTAAACCTAGCACCAATTACATGCAAATCCTATGAGTGTCGACCCAAATAAGATAAACATATAAAAGTTTTATGTAAAGCAAATTTAATCGAACAAACTCACATAAGCAACTTTGGAATCACAACATAAGAATCGAAATTCTTTATTTAAACATAGAAATTGGGCTTAAACTTTGCCCTAAACATTATTGTTAACTAGAAACAAGTTCATACGAAATCAAACAAGGAAACCAAAAAGGTTACAAGGAAAAGGAACGAATTACACCGTGAGTGGAGATGGAGATGGAGAGCTAGATGGTTGGATCTTGAATCTTGGAAGCAAGCCTTCAGGGTGGATGATGGAGGATATGATCTTCACGGCTCCTTCTTCTTCTTCCTCTCCTTGCTTGAAAATGCAGAAACTTAAAACTAGAGAATGAAGAAGGAAAATGGAAAGGAAATGGAGAGACAAAGAAGATGAAATGGATGAAGGAATGTGGGAAAATGGAAAGGAAATGGAGAGACAAAGAAGATGGAATGGATGAAGGAATTGGTGACTAAGGAAAATGGAGAGGAAATGGTGAGACAAGAAGATGAAATGGATGAAGGAATGTGGGAAAATGGAAAGGAAATGGAGAGACAAAGAAGATGGAATGGATGAAGGAATTGGTGACTAAGGAAAATGGAGAGGAAATGGTGAGACAAGAAGATGAAATGGATGAAGGAATGTATTTTGAGAGTGAGAGGAGAAGTGTATTTATAGCCCAAAAAATGATGAATGGAGGGTGGAGATGAACATAAATGAAAGGCTAGATATGTTAGACAAATTTGTAAAAAATATCTTCCCACTTGTTTATCACTTGTTCAACTTGAATTGATTTTCATCCTCAAGATTTTCCACTTGCTTGCAACTTTGATTTTCCTCCTCAAGATTTTCCACTTGCTTGCAACTTTGATTTTCCTCCTCAAGATTTTCCACTTGGTTGCAACTTTGATTTTCCTCCTCAAGATTTTCCACTTGCTTGGAGGTCCTAAAAATAGAAACTAATAAGAAAAATAGAAACTTTCCTAAAATGAAAAATGGCAACTTTCCTAAACTGAAAATGGAAACTTGCTAAAAATGATAAATAGAAACTACAAAAATATAAACTTTCTACAAATAGGAAATTTCCCAATCAAAGAATGGAAACTTTCCTAAACAGGGTTTTAATAAGGAAATAACGTAAGAAATGTAGGGAAATGCAGTTAAAACGTCGCATTAAAATGCTCCTATCAAATTCCCCCACACTTAGCTTTTGCTAGTCCCTTAGCAAAATCACACTAAGACACACACTAAGACTCAACGAAAATTAAAGACTCTACAAAAACAATGACTCTATTGCCCTTCAACTTTTTGTCTCAGAAATCTCCTACTTTCACAACATCAAGATTAGCACTCAACCAAGAATCAATATGTAGATATTCAAGAGTTAATTAAAACATATAATCCACACATACACAAGTAGGACTTGGTTGTAATAATGGTGATGGTTTCTGTTAAGCATGCTTCGAACAAGTATGATTCATATCCTCACAAGGTATATCCACTCTTTCTTCTCTCAGAATTCAAGACAATGCTTAAAAGCTTATAATCACTCAATTATATGTGAGAGAAAATATTTTGAGGCAATCAAATAGCTCACATATATAAGAAACGAAAAGCACTTTGTGAATATAATTTTTTTGAAAATATCTCATGAAGGATATCAATTACTTGCACGGATGGACCCAAGCCATAGGTTCAACTCTTGTAACTCATCTCCACAAATCAAAGGCTGTCCCATCTTAAGGATCAAGAAGGTCTTATCAAGGGTTGTAGTGGGGCTAAGGCTCAAGGTTTCAAGAATTGAAAGGTAAGGATTTATCAAAGTGTCCTAAAAACCTAGCAGAGCACATGTTGATGTAGAGACCTCAAGAAATCCACCAAGGCATTGCAAAACGTCACTTTCCCTAGAGGTTACATAAAAGGGCCTAGAACTATAGTGGAATGGACAAAGGCCAAATTTTTCTGTAGTGGGCCTTCAGTTCAAAGTAAACTCCAAAATCACTAAGTATGGGGGACTAAAATCCATAAACATTTTTCTTTCTTTTCTTTTCTAGCCGTACACAATTTTTTCTTTTCATTTTTCACGGCTTTCACATATTTTTTTCTTTATGGACAAGTCTACCCCCACACTTGAACTTTCACCTCTTCTCAATTTTCATCTTTAGCACCAAACCCACGTAGTATGTCTCAAAAGATAGCTCCACTAAGTTCTTAGAACAAAGGGTAGGGTTGTAACTATACTAAGTTTCATGGTTAAGGGTTTTAAGGGTGATGAATGAAAAGGCTTAATGTAGGCTCAAAGGGGCTTATCTAGGGGGGTCCCACGACGGGCACAAATAGGGACACAAGTTTATATGGCAATGGTAGTAATTCCTAGGGTGCCTCTATCCTTTCCAGAATCAGGGCCATGTATTGATATAACGTTTCAACAAGCACAAGAGTGAATTCTAGCATTCTCTAGTCCATTAAACTTAATCTATGGCAAGCAATCAATCAAGATGAAAGAATAATGAGATCATCAAAACATCGCCAAGAAATTAAGAATATGTTTTTCATTTATCACTCCAAGAAAAAGGGACATGGCTCAAATATCTCACATGGGCTTTTATGAATCAAAACTCATCATAACATGCTCATATTCTGTACCAAGGTTACGAAATCCATATCCACTACACATGCATGCATTTTTCATATATCTCAATTAACCAAAGAATACCATTTTAAAAATCATCTCAATTTTGTGATCCTCTTTTAATTATGATTTTAGAGATATAGAATCATCTTAGACAGTTGAAAGGGCATTCTAAGACTCAAAAACAAAAACAAAAGTAACCAAATTTTTTTTTTTTTTTAAATAATTTAAATTCAACACTTAGGTACGGGAACAGGGAGTCTCGATGTGCAATGGGACTGAAACAGCTACCCTTTTTCAAGACTATGTTTAATCCAATATACCTTAGTGTATCACAACATCAATTAAAAACACAATCCAACATCAACTGTTTTTTTTTTTTTAATATACTAACTACTAAAAACACAATAAAGCAATAACCCTTCCCCCATACTTAATTCATGCATTGTCCTCAATGTATAAACAAATATAAATCATGCAAAGCATAAATCAAGCATAGAAGAGAAAATTAACACAACGAAACCTAAAACAACCTAAAATTCATGAAAATAAAATAGAAGGAAGAGTTCAAGAAAGCAAATCTGCGTTTGATGGCTCCTCCACAGCTACAGTTGAAATGGGTTGCCTCCCATGCAGCGCTTAATGTTTAAAGTCTTTCAGCCTAGACTTGTACCTCCATTTACTCCTTTGGAGGAGCAGTATGCGGGCGAGTGGCAGCCCTCTTGCTGGTTTCAGCCTTCGGAGGCGGGTCCTCATGTTGTGATGCAGTAGCGTCCTTGCGAGGAAACCCAGGAGGATAACTCTGCAAGTTATTGACTTCCTGAGCAAGCTTGTTTATTGCAGTGTGACAGCGGATCAAAGAGCAGTTCATCTCAGAGATGTAATCGATTATGCAATTGACTCTCCAATCTGTCACCATAATACCATCGCGGAGAGAGGAACGCAAATCATCAATCGAATCCGACAAGCTTTCCAGGGTGGCCATAGGCCGAGGAGTACGAGCAGCTGGTGAGGAAGAAGACTCTCCGGGATGCAGTCTGGGAGAGCGACGAGGCAGAGGAGGGGGACTGCGGGTACGCTCACGGATAGGACGATGGTCCCATGGACGAGTAAGTCCAGCTCTAGTGGCCGCTTGACGACCTTCTTCTTCCAAAGAGAGAACACGGCGTTGATTGACGCCCCTGCGAGGGGTAACCTTGGTTCGAGCCATGAGGAAGTAGAAGGAATTTGAAACTGCACGCTTAGACAAACCTTAGTAAAATCTGGAGGAGACAAAAAAGGATGTATATGTAAAGCACAAAATAGGGTAGAAATCTCAACAAGCACATGGTTTTAACAAAGCTTCTCCGGGAAGGAGAAGAGTTATGACAGTTCACGGCCCAAGAAACTCCCCCACGTGTAAATATTCCTTTCTTTTCCTGGATTTATGGCATGCTTTCGGCTATAGCTTGTCTGTCACGGATCCTCGAGATTCGTTTGATTCCCCCACGCGTCCTTTCTTTTCCTTGATTCACGGCAATTAAACCTGCTTTCTGCTGTAGCTTGTCTGTCACAGCTCCTCAAGATTCGTTTGGTTCCCCCACGTGTCCTCCACGCGCCAACAGCTTTTCCGTGTTTTCGGGTGACTTTAATCCAACGCGTAGATTTAATCTCAGAGATCGTCGATCCAACGGTGGAGATCTGCTCACTCGTTCTATAAATAGGTGCATTCTGAGCGACTGTTCACTCCAAAAGAAAATTCTTCCGAGTTCCAGTCTTTCTCTCTCAACCCTTCAGCCTTTCTTTCGAAACTCAAATCCTTTCTTCATCAACATGGAACCACGAACTCTGCAACTAATGGAGTTACAAACCCAGCAACAAATGGAATTACAAGCCCAGCAACCAACCGAGGAGGGAGGAAGCATCCAAGCAGCCGGGAGTAGTAACCGGTGGGCTCCCACACCGCCTCAACTAAGAATCCTCAAGGGCCTTTACTATGATAAGGGTTTTAAGTACCCAACTCCAGAGCAGATTCAAGAGATCTGCCTTCATCTGAAACAGTATGGGCAGATCGAGGACAAGAACGTCTTCTTTTGGTTCCAGAACCTCAAGGCTCGTGAGAGGCAGAAGTTGAAGGAATTTCGAAACGTTCGGGTTGGTGGCTCTCTCGATCTCAATTTTGGATCCACTAGTTCTACTGATGATGGTAGGTCCATTGATCTAAACTTTGGTTCCACTGGTTCTACTAGTATTGACAGATCCATTGATCTAAATTTTGGGTCACGTGTCGGCTATGGTGTTGATGGATCGATCATGGAACAACGAGGAGAATATCACCAGGAGATTGAAACCCTTCCACTATTCCCCATGCATGGTGAGGACATCTTTGGCAACATGAAGACTACTTCCGAGGGAGGTAGCGGTTATGGCGGTGACTCTCGCATTTCCCTTGAGCTCAGCCTCAACTCCTACGGAAATGCAGACATAGCTTAGTATAGAGTATTTTTATTATTATTATTATTTTTTTTTTTTAAATTTTTTTTTTTTTTTTTTTTTGTAAATAGCTGAATTTAATAAGACTGAATAAATGCAGTTTATATATATATATATTTTTTTTTTATATAAAGGACTCAAAAAATAAAAGACAAATATAAATATATATAGGACTCAAAATGAAAGACAAAAATATTTATAGGACTCAAAATGAAAGACAATTATATTTATAGGACTCAAAATGAAAGACAATTATATAAATCTCTTCCCCCACACTTAAATATTGCATTATCTTCAATGTAATCAATTAAAAGCATGCAATGAAATAAGTAAGCATAGATAGAAGACATTTACGAAAACAAATCCTAAAATAAAAACAATAGAGAAAAATTGAAAAATAAAAAGAAATAGGGAAAGAGAAAGCAAATCTGATTATATTCTGAATTGGGTTGCCTCCCAAGTAGCGCTTGTATTTTACGTCTTGCAGCCAGACGGTACCTACATTAAATAAAGTTAGTAACTATAATTAACAAAGAAATACAAAAAAAAACAAGTATAACTATTAATTACAAACTACAAGTAAAATTAACAAGTATATTGTACATAAGACACAAGTTAAGTACACAAGTGAGTATAAAACGTGAAAAGTATTTTTACAAGTTTAAAGTGTGAAACAACAAAATAATTTACACGTATAGAGTATTCACAAGTATTTCTTTTATTATAAACATTATTGATATCGAATCAAATTCCAAGCGGTAAATCAAGTGGACGTGCGGCCCAAGTATAGTCGCCTAGACACAAACTCCCTTTCAAATCGTTTGGGCAACCTTACTGAAATGGCCAGGTGGGGGAGGACGAACACGAGAGGAAAAATCCATTTTGGCATGAGCTACTCCCACATTGTGGTTTATGCCCATTTGCAAGCACTTCTGGATTCAAAAACCCGTCATGAACGTTGTCCCCTTCCTAGACACCATTCCACATAGGCTATACTTACTAAGATAAAAAAGTTCATAAGTGTGAAGACAGTTCAACAAGTGTTAATAAAGGCCGCCCTCAACCTTAAGGGACCTGAGCTAGGTACCAATAAGGGGTTTAGGCCAATATTAACAAAAGAGACTTCACCTATTCCTCTCAATTTACAACCTACAATTAAAATTCGTGTTCAATAATATAAATAACATCCTAGTTAATTTAAACTAAGTTTCAAACAATTTTTAAACAACAAATATATACAATAAATGACACAATTTAACAAGTGATTTTTCAATCCCCGGCAACGGCGCCAAAAATTGATGCGCTGCTAGCAAGCGCATAATTTAACCCTAAAATATCGTTAGTAGTATAAGCAAATAGGGATCGTTCTATTCCGGGGATTGAGGGTACACTTGTAATTGTGAAACAAATAAAGAAAAGTATTATTTACAACAATAAAATAAAGAATATAAATATATACAATTGTATAAACAAATAAAGAATTAAAATAATAAATTATTATTTACAAAAATAAAATAAAGAATAAATATATACAAGTAAACACAAATAAGGGGGGGATTAGGATTCTTAAAATTAAAATTAAAATAAATAAAATAAAGAAAACGTAAAAACATATATACAAGGGTGGAACGCAAGGAACAAAGATCAAAATCAATTCCATGTAATCAAATTCGATTCAAACCCTATAATTGTTCTTCCAAGTCATGAGAGAGGAGTTGATCATGTGAAACATTCGAAAGCAAATGATTTCCCATATTTTACTTTTCAATGCTAATTAACCTAAGCGAAAGCACCTAGATTAATCCTATCAAACATACAATCAAGCCCTAGAAAGCTAGTCAATCATGACATGTTCAACGCATTAGACATAGAGAAAGGCTATCAACTCAAGTGTACAACTTAGTTATGGAAAAGTCCACCTAATTGCAATCCTCTTTAATTAAATTCGATTCTTGTCCAGAACCTTTACTACTTTTGATTCAAGTTACACAAAACGAAAAGTCGATTTCATGTTCTTAAACCTAGCACCAATTACATGCAAATCCTATGAGTGTCGACCCAAATAAGATAAACATATAAAAGTTTTATGTAAAGCAAATTTAATCGAACAAACTCACATAAGCAACTTTGGAATCACAACATAAGAATCGAAATTCTTTATTTAAACATAGAAATTGGGCTTAAACTTTGCCCTAAACATTATTGTTAACTAGAAACAAGTTCATACGAAATCAAACAAGGAAACCAAAAAGGTTACAAGGAAAAGGAACGAATTACACCGTGAGTGGAGATGGAGATGGAGAGCTAGATGGTTGGATCTTGAATCTTGGAAGCAAGCCTTCAGGTGGATGATGGAGGATATGATCTTCACGGCTCCTTCTTCTTCTTCCTCTCCTTGCTTGAAAATGCAGAAACTTAAAACTAGAGAATGAAGAAGGAAAATGTAAAGGAAATGGAGAGACAAAGAAGATGAAATGGATGAAGGAATGTGGGAAAATGGAAAGGAAATGGAGAGACAAAGAAGATGGAATGGATGAAGGAATTGGTGACTAAGGAAAATGGAGAGGAAATGGTGAGACAAGAAGATGAAATGGATGAAGGAATGTGGGAAAATGGAAAGGAAATGGAGAGACAAAGAAGATGGAATGGATGAAGGAATTGGTGACTAAGGAAAATGGAGAGGAAATGGTGAGACAAGAAGATGAAATGGATGAAGGAATGTATTTTGAGAGTGAGAGGAGAAGTGTATTTATAGCCCAAAAAATGATGAATGGAGGGTGGAGATGAACATAAATGAAAGGCTAGATATGTTAGACAAATTTGTAAAAAATATCTTCCCACTTGTTTATCACTTGTTCAACTTGAATTGATTTTCATCCTCAAGATTTTCCACTTGCTTGCAACTTTGATTTTCCTCCTCAAGATTTTCCACTTGGTTGCAACTTTGATTTTCCTCCTCAAGATTTTCCACTTGCTTGGAGGTCCTAAAAATAGAAACTAATAAGAAAAATAGAAACTTTTCTAAAATGAAAAATGACAACTTTCCTAAACTGAAAATGGAAACTTGCTAAAAATGATAAATAGAAACTACAAAAATATAAACTTTCTACAAATAGGAACTTTCCCAATCAAAGAATGGAAACTTTCCTAAACAGGGTTTTAATAAGGAAATAACGTAAGAAATGTAGGGAAATGCAGTTAAAACGTCGCATTAAAATGCTCCTATCATCAGTGACCTATAACTTTCTGTTAATCGTGACCGAGAGGTTTAATTAACGTTATGGAAATAGAGAGAGAGAGAGAGAGAGAGAGAGAGAGAGAGAGAGAGAGAGAGAGCAAGACACAAGAAGTATAGTGGTTCATCTCCCGCCTTAGCGAGAAACTACGTTCACTTAAAGTGTTACACTATATGCCTTGAGGCCCAAGAGGATTACATGAGTATGTAATGGGGTGCTGAGTAAGTGGGAAGGAGTCTCCTTTTATAGGGAAGGGAGGCTCCTTCCTTTACATTTTCTTCAATGTGGGACAAGAAGTCCCCATTCTAGTCTAGAAAACCATATTGTGAAGACAACTTGGCAAGGCTGGAAATGTGTCTTCTCGGCGAGGTCTTGGCCGCTTCCGACTATCACAGTGTAGCTTGGACATCGGGCTATGGGATGCATATCGCGGTTGGATCCCACCATGGCTTGTGGTCCCACTAAGAGGGTGTTACTTATGCTTGGTGAGATAGCAAATTAGTCATGCTAGTGAGAGGTATCTACAAATCCCTGAAGTCCCTAAGTAAGAGGAGCTTCTTGGTTGGCTAGTATAAACATGATGTCATCAAGCATAAGTAACGTCCCACAAGTTCCCGAATTCTGTAATCAAGAAGGGACTCTTTAACCTACAAAACAAAGACAAAAGCATCGCACGTAGAATGCTTGTTGTATTGGGCAACCTATGTGAGTTGCAGTGATATGCATTGGCATATACGAATGTATGAGATGCATGATACATGTGAATGGCGCTGAGTACGATCGATTATGACGTATAAACTCAAGAATGGGTATGGTTGTGTGAACATATGACGAATAAGCATATGAATTGCATATGATGTGTGTGGTGCTTGTAAGAGGACGAACGAGGTCGAGTTGACGTGGTTATGCTCGGTGTAAATTGCATGAGTGCCATAAAGGCAAGTGTTTGTAATTCGTGAACGATGAATACGCGAACACTTGTGTTTGTTTGGTTTTCGCTCGTACTTATTAATGGAACGCGAAAAGAATTTGATTTGCTGCAAACGACAAATGGTAGAAGAATTCAATATTCCATTAATATGTACTATGTCGAGGAGACGTGGGTATCAATCTCGGGATTGCTTGGAAGGCAAGAGCATGAAAGCTCGGGGGTGCTGGAATGCGTGAGCGGGAAGATCGGGGTGCCGGGAAGGCGTGAGCGGGAAGCTCGGGGGGTGCCGCATAGGCTAGAGCGTGAAGCTCAAAGGTGAAGCCGTGAAGGCATGAGCGTGAAAGCTTGGGGCTGCCGCGGAGCCTTGAGCGTTAGAGCTCGTGAGCGGGAAGCTCGAAGGTGATGTCGTGAAGGCATGAGCATGAAAGCTCGGGGTTGCCGCGGAGACGTGAACGTTAGAGCTCGTGAGCAGGAAGCTCGAATGTGATGCCCTGAGGTGTAAACGTAACAGTTGCTAATTATGCTAGGCTGTATGTACAAGTCCCCGAAGTCCCCAGTCAAGGAGGTTTTCTTGTGGGGTTGATACTAAAGCGTGGCTTTGTGCCTTATTGTGAGCATAATTAGTGCAAGTGCGTCGTCTATCTAGAATTGGTCGAAGCGAAGGCTTATGCCCTTTCTGGTGGGCCCCTACTAGGCCCTCTAAGGAGTCCCCCACTCCTAGCTATAGACCTCTGTATGGTCAAAAAATTGTTTGATCACGGGAGCTGCATATAAGCAGTGGGTGTTAGGTAGCGAACTTAATCTTTGATACCCAAGCGTCGGGGGTTAACTACCAGATCAATGGCTGTCGTGGGTTGCGTTAACCGGTCCCTTTACTCTTTCTAGGAGGAGAAAAGCTTGACTGCAATGCCGCGTAGCGGTCATTGTCATTATGAGGCGTTGCCTTACCGCTTGGCGGGTTGGTCGTAGACCATAGACTCATAGAGTCTAGACCCGTTTAGGTCTCTTTCCTGTGGGGAAAGTTTGACAAAGTATGGTGCCCGGAGGCTAGACTATATGTTTACATATAGAGTATATGTAAAGTTTGTAATTGTATGAACAATCACAAATAAGTATAGCAACTAATAATATATGGATCTTATGGCCATGTGACATGCATATTAGATAATTGCAAGTGTGAAGGGTGTCCATATAAAATTTTTAGAGTAGCTTCCGATGAAAGCTATGAAGTATTGTGAACCTAGAGCTTAACTAAAGCATGTTGGATATGTTTGAGCGAGTTAGGCTGTGTTCGAGCAAGTTGGGTGTAGTTGAGCGGATAGGTGCTGTGCGAGCATGCGGGGCGTGGCCCAAGTAAGTCATGGCCATGTTCGATACTCAAGCGAGTCGTAACCATTGCAAGTGTTTATCCGAGCATGTTTAATTAAGTCATAAGTGTCACAAGTTTCTAGATGTGGCATATATAGTTTGTTTAAGTGAGTGTCACATGTTTATTTAATTTTGCAATTAAATAGAAGCATGGCATGTGTAGCATGTACTTGTTGCGAAGTTGCTAATAACATTTTTGTATGTTGTAAACATGCCTAAGGATCATGAAGACATGTAAATGCATATCAAGTGTGATATATTGTAGGCATGCCTAGAAGTAGTAAAAGCATGGCACTAGCTCATATTGAAAGAGCGTAAAGGAAGATATAGTTACTTATCTTATGTCGATTTGGAGTGAGTTGGATTTGGAATTGATGTAAGTACCCAAATCATGTTGGAGTTGTCCAAGCATGACACTCCATTGCTTTGGTGGATAAAGTGCTCCGATAATATACATCAACTAGTAGTTGAGGTATCATTTGCAAGTAGTTGAATGCTCGGTAGAAATAGTTGAATTTCCTTGAAACAAAATAGATGATTAATATGTGCATTTGTAAAATCAACATCAATAATTTATGTATGTACTTTGATAAAATTACAAGCAAAGTGTATAAGCAAATGTAGTGTTTGATGGCAAATAACATGCATATATATCTGTTTCGAATGTCAAATTTGCGGGGAACATACAAACATCACAATTGAAACATGGCCATGATGGCAGCATTTATATGTAAATGCATATGGCCCAAGTGACAAAAATCACTTTGATATACACATGCAATAGCCTCTATATATGTGTGTATATAAGTTGGCGCCCATAAACTTTATGGTTAGAAGCATGAGGCCTTTGTCAGCCTTTGTCGTTAGACGATAGTGAGTTATGTGAAAAACGGTTTTAAAATTGAGTGAGTTATGTGATATTGTTGAAAATATAGTGAGTTAAGTGTCGAATATGTCATAATTCAGTGACCATTCCTGATTTTTTCCCTAAAAATAAAAACGAAACAAATAAAACTATCTACAATGATCGACTTCCGTAACCTAGACCACTACCACTCGAAAATTACTAAGTGTAAAAATAGAAAATTCATTTCAACATGCCACAAAAACATGCCCATCTTAAATGGCTAGATAAGAGTCCAAATGAAAAGCATTCACGGTCCAATCCACTTATCTGATTAGTTCTAATGTGGGCTTGGATCAGAAAAGTCCTTACCAAGCCCAATACTACTAATTTTCAAAAACACTTAGCATAATTATCTTAACTAGTAGTATTATCTAACTCTCGAATCACCCACACGTGCAAATTAACCATTACACATAGAATTTAACACGTAATTTCCAGAATTGTTTAACCATTGAAACATGGTTTTTACCACTTTTTAGAACTAATTGCTACTTGTTTAACTTAGCGCCTTAACAAATAACAATTACTCTTGGCAAATTAAGCAAACACACAAGAACTCTCACCGTTATTCTAGCATGCAAACTTATTAATCTAACTCTGAAAATTACCTAAACAAGTAAAAGGGCACAAGATTGTAACATGCATCATCAAAGAATTTTTGAAATTAACTTAATAATAAATTGAAAATCTCAAAAATATTAATAAAAATATTCTGAAAATTTCATATCTCCAATTACACAACTTGCAAATCCAAACACGCAAAACAGAAACAAAGATTGTAAGTAGAGTCATAGTTACACTTTGAAGCTTTCCTCAGCGGCTTGGCAACAAGGTGATGAACTCGTCTCTGCTATGGTGGTGGAGCGTCATTGACTCAGTGCCTAAGAACTTTGTAGATTGATGGAAGGATGGTGGTCACGGTCTTGTAGGTGATGGAGGTTTGAAAAGTGAATTGAGCAGAGTTATAGAACAGTTTTTGGCCAGGAAGTGATAGGCAAGGAAGTAATGATAATTCTGGTCTGGACGTTGCCTATTTATAGGAGAGCATTGGTTGACTTTTGTCGATCATACCCTTCATCATTTGGACGGATGAGATTGCATTATAATTCCTTTAATTTTCAACTGAAACGTCTCCTTTATGGCCTTAATTCCTCTCATAATGGGGTCTTTTAACAAGCTGAAACGTCTTTCTCTTATTTATTTTCCAGTTGAAACATCTTTCTCTTTTATTCCCCAACTGAAAAACGTCTTTCTCCTTTATTCCCCTGCTGAAAACGTCTTTCTCTTTTATTTCCCTTCTTCATTGCTTGGTCAAACGTCATAAATGCTTTATTTTCTATTTCCATCATTGTTGTTTCCAAGAGTTCCACCAGGCAAGATTTCTCAATAATATCGTCTCACTTTGTGCTCCTATCAAAATGCTCCTTCTCTTTTCCTTGAATAGTGACTAGATACATCCCTTATTCCTCCTCTCCTTTGAATTGCACTAATTTCTTCTTCCAAGAGTTGTGCACACAATGAACTCCTATAATCAAGAAAATCAGAAATTAATTAGAGTCTATAATCAATATGAAATAAGATAATTCGGTTAAATATTGAATAAAAACTCCCCTTTTTATCTCCACAAAATAAGAAGAATTTATGTGAATGATAACTCCTTGAATTCCTCTTGATTTATGCAAGTCTTCTTATCCTTCATGTTTCCTTGATTTCATCACTCAAGAGTTCTCAATGGGATGGACTCTCTTTAAAACAAGAAAATCAGAAATAGGAAAGTTCAAAGAAAGTTCCCTAAAACAAAATAGGAAATATTTCCTAAAATGAAAGAGAAAAGTTTCTAAAATGACTTGTCCTTCATTTACGCTCATTTCACCTTTTTTCCTCCACTTCCGACCTTGAAGTAACTAAAAACAGAAACTATGTTATAGTTAGTAATTTTAATATAAAAACTTAGCTAAATGAGGGAAAATTCATATTAAAAACATCACACTTTGTGCTCCTATCACCCGTGAGCTCTGGTGTGGAGTCACCCTGCAAATCTCAATTACTTTGACCAAGTTTGGTTGCGCCATTGCCATTGAGGGAGAATTACTTAACGCGTTTATCAAGATCTATGTAGGTTAATGTTGTACAGATAGATATATATGGATGGTCAAAAGGGGCATCAATTTTTATTTTTTTTTGAAAGCGGGGCATCAATTATTTATGACTGAAAAGTTGTAGCCATGTGCGAGTGTATTGAAGCAAAACACAATTACATGTGAATCAATGAATAACCAATCAGAAAAAACCAAATCCCTCTACAGTTTACACCATGCCATCAGCTGAGCGAGAGCCAACAACTCATATCCTAAGACGAGAGCGACGGCGTAGGCGACGAGACCAAGGATGAATGACGGCGAGATGGAGTACTGATGATCCTCCAGTGCGGCGGAGTCCTGTGAGGTTTGGTGTGGAGTCACCTTGCAAATCTCAACTACTTTGACCAAGTCTGGTTACGCCAATGCCATTAAAGGAGAATCACTTAACACGTATATCAAGATCTATGTAGGTTAATGTTGTACAGATAGATATATATGGATGGTCAAAAGGGGCATCAATTATTTTTATTTTTTGAAAGCGGGGCGTCATTTTTTTTTTTTGAAAGTGGGGCATCAATTATTTATGACGGAAAAGTTGTAGCCATGTGCGAGTGTATTGAAGCCAAACACAATTACATGTGAATCAATGAATAACCAATTAGAAAAAATCAAATCCCTCTACAGTCTACACCACGCCATCAGCTGAGTGAGAGCTAACAACTCATATCCGAGTGACGGCGGCTGCGACAAGACCAGAGACGAATGACTGCGAGATAGAGTACTGATGATCCTTTAGTGCGGAGGTGTCTCGTGAGCTCTGGTATGGAGTCACCCTGCAAATCTAAACTACTTTAACCAAGTCTAGTTGCGCCATTGCCATTGAGGGAGAATCGAGCAGGATAAAACTTAACGCGTAAGATCTACGTAGGTTTTGCAATTAGTGTTGTATATATAGATATATGTGGATGGTTAAGGGGGCATCACTTATTGATGACAGAAAAGTTGTTGGAGTGAGAATTGCTACTGTAGCCATGCGCGAGTGTTTTGAAGCCGGACACGCCCCGAATTTCAGTCATAATAATAATACAATTTCAAACAACATAAGAACTGCGGGCGTGATGGTTCAGACATCAAACAAAATAGATAAGAAAATTTTCCTTTAAAAAAAGCAACCAACTATGTCCCAAATCCACAATATGAATAGAGACTCGTTCTTTAGAGTCACATATTACATTACACAGAGTTTACAAATTAAATTGCGTTAATAAAATAATAAGTAACCGCTCCTCATAGCTTACTACACAACGGAAGTCTTAACAATAGTAAAGCCACAAAAATTAGCTTCCTATCTGATCAACTGCTACAATATCTCAGCTTCAGCCACGATTTCCTTGACCTGCAGGATTAACCCCTACACCATCGAATAGTGCACCAGGTTGCCACACAACAAACCTAGTAAGCTTATGAAAGCTTGCACTACTACAGAAATTGAATCAGACGACGGCTAAAAACTGTCGTCTGATATGGAGGGTGACTGTGGTCTATCTCGGTGACATCTGATGAAGGCGCATTTAGAGAACTGTCGTGTGAAGAACTCGGCATCCATATCGACAGGCTCTCGACAGCATTAACTGTTGTGTGAACTTTACTTAGACAACGGGTAACTTAAGCATCCGTTGTATGATTGCGATTAAGAAGTTGCTTTTTTTTTTTATAGTCGTTGTGTGACTTTTATTCACATAACAGTTTTTTCATAGTATCCGTGATATGTTTTGCATTTAGACGACAGTTTTTATTTTGAGGCTATTGTAAATATTGTGTACCTATGACAGTTTTGTGTGGTTATTGTTGTACTAAAAGAATGATTCAATGCATTATATATGCTGGAAGCGGAATAAAAAATGACCAAATTATTATAATCTATCATCATGCATCAAAACTAATCTTTTATCCACGAAAGGAGTACGTCTAATAGTACTCTCCTAGCAAAATACATCCAAAATTTACTTCAGTGTCTAGCTTTGCAAGCTTTGCTGCTCAGTCTCAGGGCCTTATTGGAGTCTGAGGAGCTTGAAGTTTGAGGTGCTCCCAGACTCTACGCACTCAATATCTTCTGGAGTTTCTTCAATAGCATCAAAACTAAATTCAACTTCTCTTCTAGCCTCTACTTTAAGCAACTCAATGTCCTATTCCCAGCTTCGGAATGTGCTTCCTCACTGCTCGAAGGCCACAGAAATATGCAAGCAAGCAGTATTTTCAAACCTAAAATTAGAGAAGATTAGATGCATGATACGTATTCATGTTCCTTATAGAGATATTACCCAAGCCAAAGTCCAATTATTACTACATTTCAGCACTCACCAAAGACTTGAAGCAAAGAAGGCACTTTTTGGTAATACACATGTTGCATATCTGCCACATGAAGAAACAATTAGAAAAACAAAATTGGATATGAGAGTGAGAGAGAGAGAGAGAGAGAGAGAGAGAGAGAGTTTTAAAAGGGAAACAAAAAATTGAACCCGGACAATAACCTAAGTTATCACTTTCATTTCGAATGTCATTTTGACAAGAGCTACAACCTACAAAGTTAAAGAGAGAAGTAATTAAGACTTGACCAACAATAAAGAAATAAGTAGCCATTGATGCAATGTTTCAATAATGCATAACAAAAATAAATGGCTGAGAACCAGAAAACAGAGCACAACATGTGTAGCTATCCTACTTTATACCAATCTACAGCAACATGAGCTTGATCCATGTAATACAAAACTGAATCAGAAGTGACCAAATGCCAAAGGAAGAAGCCACTTTTATGACAGTAAGGATTATAACTTAAGGGAGGCTCAGCAAGCTTAATGTATTTTTTAAATCCAAACATAAGTACATAACTACACTCATCTTCTCTTCCCTTTAGAGAGTGAGATGAAACAATAAAATTTATTGAAGGCTCTATAATGGCAGTAGATTCCAATTTCCATGCCTACCTTTGATTGGCCCATTCATCATACTCCATACTTCTTGCACCTACCATCATTTTTAGTCACTCAACAAGATTCACTTGCCATAAGTAATATAACAGCCTTCTTAAATTCCTGCACATGAATAAATATGTACTTAGATATTCAAAAGATCATCTAGAGAAGAGAGTGATGGATTCAGGTAGCAACTAGTAGTTCTTAATCCCGTTAAAATAAAGAACTTCATCAGGTAATGCACTAGTCCTATCTTTAACTCTTGCTTGACTCTTTATAAACCTATGTCTCATGAAAAACATAAAAGCAAGGGATAAATATCACTTTGGTCATCGAACTATGGCTCGCTCGACACTTTGGTCATCCAACTTTTAAAAACTTCATTTTGGTCATTCCGTCAGTTTTCTCCTTTTTCTCTGTTAACTCCAGGAGTATTTTGGAGATGAAATGTTTTACCCGCCATTTTTATAACTTAATCCAATTTTTCCCACCTAAACATAAAACTTCATCCAATTTTGCCAACTTTTTTCTCCTTTTATTCATGCATTCATCATCAATAATCAAAGCAAGCAACAAAGAAAAATAATCGAGTCAGAGAATGATTCAAAGTGAGGGAATATAAGAGGAAGAAAAATATTGATTTAATAAATTGAGGAATTATAAAAGGAGGGAAAAGTTGGCAAAATTGGATGAAGTTTTATGTTTAGGCTGGAAAAGTTGGATTACGTTATAAAAATGGCGAGTAAACCTTTAAATCTCCAAAATACCCTTGGAGTTAACGGTGAAAACAGACAGAATGACCAAAGTGATATGCAATGATATAGTTTGATGACCAAAATGAAGTTTTTAAAAGTTGGATGACCAAAGTGTCGAGCGAGCCATAGTTCAATGACCAAAATGATATTTCTGCCTAAAAACAAAGAAAAAAAGTTGAAATTTTTTACTGACTCTCACTCTTTTTGGTTACACATGAAACTAAAGCCACATGCATAATCAGCAGGTTAGTTAATCGCAATAGTAAGTTTAACCTTCCTATTTTACAACATTGCAAAGTTAATCAAGATTGAGAAAATCAAATTGTAAAGAAAAAGAACAAAGAAATGCTCAAAAAACTGTATTATACCTCATTGAAAATCATGTCTCTATTTTTCTTAAGAAGCTCCAACACCTATCAACAACAAGATTGAGTTTCAGGGCCAAGTGAACAAAAACCCATTAATATATGAACTAAAGCAGCACACCCTTTTGATTTGGTTGATGTATTCAAGGTCGTCAAGAGTAGGGTCACTTTATTTTTCCTTCTTCTTGGTCATTGTCCTAGTCTTGTTGGGTAGTCCAAGATGACGAGGAAGACGAAGAAACTTGCAACTCCCAAAATGGAGGAATAATCTAAGTTGATAAAAATTGTAATCAATAAATGTAAAAAAGTAACTTTATACAAGCCAGAGCAAAAAAGTAAAACAAAAAAAAATACCATGAACACCTTCCCAGTCAGATTTCCTTGATACCCAAAGGATATACTAACACACACACTAACTTATATTCAAAGAAGAGTTGGATCACTTCTAGCAACTGACATTCAACTTGTCGATCTGCATTATTCAAAGAATCAATCTAGTAACTACCACAAGCCAATACACTTCTACCTAAACAAGAACTACCATTTTTGATGAACACAATCCACATATCCACAAAATCAACCACCTAAACCAATTAAACAAGCAAATCCAGAAACTATCTACATACAAAACCTGTCCTTTTTTTCACAACACACTTGATCTAACAAAAATGCAGCAGCACATACAAATTGTCTATACAATTCTCAACCATAAACACATTTGATCGTCCAAAACGAACTAAACACAAAATCTAATCACTACCCACATATACAAGAATACCATACCTGGAGAAGAACTCACAAGCAAAATTCTATTAGCAGACAGCAATCACATCCTTGATTTCTGCAAACCCAGTAAGAGAAGCCTTCTCAGTTAACCTCCCAACTCCTCTCATGTCAAAAGTGACAGCTTTGAAACCTTTCTCAGCTAACCCAGCTGCTATGCCTCTCAAAAGGCCTTGACAGCCACCTAGGACAGAGTAGGGATGCACCAGAACCACCAAAGGATTATTATTGCCCTCCTTGATTTGTTGTTGTTGCTATTGTTGTGGTTCTCTGGGTTTGAAAAGCCTTGTGTCTTCGCTAGAAGAATCTGCCGTAGGTCATCTGCTTCTACATCTTGCTGTAGGTCGAGCCTTTTCGATTGAGATGACACTGGGTTTCGGAGAAGGAGGATGGAGGGAGGAGAGGGGTTGCTCTGGCGCGTTTGGGGAGTGCTTGTAGTGTTGAAATCCCTCTTTATCCCCTTACTGCAACAAAGAAAACAATCGCATCAGAAATCAAAATCCCCAAAATCCAGAAAATCAAAAAGTTAGGTCAAAATCAAAAAGAAGAGAAATTGGATAAACTGTATACCTATCAGTGCTAGAAGGTGAAGGCTCAATTTGAGCCAAGAGAGTCATCTTTGGGGCCGGAGAGGCTCCTTGCATATGTGGAAACTGGTTTGGTTGTCGGAGTATAGGGTTTAGGAAGAAACAGAAGAAGAAGAACCATCACCAAAGAAGGGTTCGAAGAAGCATTCAAAAGTAAAAAGCAAAAAACATAAAGTAAAGAAAGTAGAAGATTCTGAAGAGCAAGCAGAAGTAGAAGAAAAACCTAAAGCTGCGCCAAAGAGGAAGAGACATGTGAAACCAGGACATGTGCAGTACAGGTGCACATTAATAAGTTTCTTGAACACAATTAAAGATAACAAGAAGAATCTGAGTCCAGGAACATTAGATTTGCTCAGGCAGACACCATTTGGAAAAATTGTAGATGCATTCCATGGTGGCTACATAGAGGAGAAGTCAGCCAAGAAATCTGATGATTTCATTACCCTCCTACTGCAGGCATACAACCATGAAAAGGATCTCTTCTTCTTTGGAAAGAAGAAATTCAAGATCTCGACTAGAGATATTTCAAAGATCCTAGGACTACTAGCAAAAGGTGAGTTGGT
This sequence comes from Rosa lucieae, assembly GCA_024704745.1. Taxonomy (NCBI): domain Eukaryota; kingdom Viridiplantae; phylum Streptophyta; class Magnoliopsida; order Rosales; family Rosaceae; genus Rosa; species Rosa lucieae. The sequence continues at coordinate 38,964,416 of CM045498.1, forward strand.
CCCAAAAAGTTCTGAGGGTGCATATCAGTCCGAATTTGTCAAGAAGTTTTTTCCAAACACAGTGAGAATTAACAAGAAAGCTGTGGAGAAAGCTCTGCAAAATGCCATCAAAGACAGGCCAACAACAGAGGAAGGGATTGAGAAAAAGGACAAAAATGTGGCAAGCTTAATCTTGCTGGACTTGTCAATCAAGTTTTTGTTCCCAAACGCAGGGGGAACAATTTCATGGGACTACGTCAAAGCCTGCGAAAATTTGGATAAGATTGGATCTTATGACTGGGCAAAGGAAGTCGGAATCAAAAAAATTAAAAACTGACATTTTTTAACATGACCTCATTATTCATACAGACTAAATTAATATTAATAACAATTCACAATAAACCTTTTTATCAAGTGGGAAACTAGGTGACTTTTTATCATTTCACTCTCTAAAGTGACATTTTCCATCATTTTTCTCTATAATTTTAACGGTTTCTAACGAGAGATTTAATGACAATAAGTTATGTGAAAAATGGATTTGAAAATGAGTGAGGTAAGTGATATTATTGATGAGACAGTGAGTTAAGTATTGAACGGATCATAACTCAATAACTATTGGTAATTATTTTCTCTAAAAATATTTTGACCGTAAGAGAATTATTTTTTTTACCCGTGTAGGTACTTGTTGCCCCCACCCCAAAAAGTAATAATTGGAAAGCCAAAAATAATTGAGACCGAAAAAAAACAAGAGCCAAAAATTAGAAAAACAAAAAACGCCAGAGGAAGATCGAGCGAGCCAGCGATCTCTCCAAAGCGAAAAGTTTCAGAGAGGGAAAGTGCCCCACGGAGAGAGAGAGAGAGAGAGGGAAAGAGATGAGTGAAATTTCAGGTTGCAGATCGTTGAGTTCGCTCTTGTTATTGGGTACAATTTTCCTACAATTCATTCCAGGTTGGGCATCTCTCATCAACTTCTCAATTATTTGAACTTTCCATTCCATCCCATATTTCGATTTACATTGGTGTTGGTGTTGGTAACCTGTTTTATTCTTGATTCAATCACTATTAGATATGCTATTTGCTTGCTTTCTGGGGCCTTGCAACTCACTTATTTCTAGGTGGCAAAGAATTATATTATCTAATTGTCTTCTCATGTTTAATCCTTTGGGCCTTTTTTGGTTCAGGGTTTTCTGATGATGGCAAAAACAGTACAAAGCCTGTGAGTCATGCTACCTCCAACAGCAGAAATGGGTCTACATTGGCCTTTATACCTTTTGGACTTGTAGTAGTTGGATTGTTATCCTTTTTCCTCTTTAAGCTATGGCAAAAGAAGAAACGAGAAGAGCAGTATGCTCGTCTTTTGAAGTTGTTTGAAGAAGATGATGAGCTTGAGCTTGAACTTGGTCTCCGGGATTGATATACTTAGTTCATATAGTCAAGGTGTGTGCCTATCATCTTTTCCTGTCCGCGCTATATATTTCCTTCCAGAATTGGCTTTGGGGCATAGCTATGTTTTCATGAACAACTCTAGTGTTGATACCTCTGTAATGGTAATCATTCAATAACATTTAACAATAGTACAAGAGTTTATTTAGTTAGGTAAGAGATTCATTAGAAAGCTACCATAGAAGGGATGGACCACTTTGTCCAGACAGAGTGCTCTTGATCAATACAAGTTGAGATATTATGAGTTTCTAAGCCATCTTACAGTAGCTTTTTGTTTTCCCTTGTGAAATATAGACTCTGGTGATATTTGGAGTATTGTCTGTCCTTCTTACCTACTGTGTAAGATTAAATGAGAAGGATTGAATGTATCTTGTGTTTACATCATTTGTACACATCCACACTCCTTATCTGTGACTGTCGCAGTTAATTGCTGGGGAAAGTAGTATCACAAAGAGGAATTTGGTGGGAAAATTTGTTGAGGAAATTTTTGTGAGAAGAGTGGTGGAAGGAAAGAATAATTAGAATAATTATTTAGGTCAGTGCATTTTAGGCTTGAAAGAGAAAGGAGGTTTATTATTGGGAAGCTTGATGAAGAGAAATAAAACTCTGTTATAAAAAGCAAGTCTAGCTGCATGACAATGGCTGTGATTATGTCGTTGTCCTTGTCCAAAATAAATGTTAGCAACGAAAAATGAGTCATATTTCTGTTCCTCCTTGTTCTTTATTTTATTTGATATTATTATCCGGTTATTTGAGCATTTGTTCTGCCCCTTTGAGTGGACGATGTTTCTGTCCAATTATGTTTCCAGTAAAGATCTTGTATCTGGACTTTTTGCAGGTCAATGGCTTTTGTATTTGAAATATTCAGTCTCCTGATAACCAACCGCACAAGTTGGTGTCCTCGATTGAGGTTAGATAGATTTTGTCAGCTGTAATATTTGTAATCATATGCCCAGATGATTTTTCTTTTTGTTTGGTTTTGGAATATCATTTCAAATGAGTTGTGAGTTAAGGAAATGATACTACCACTTATGTGGAGCGTTTTGAGATTCCCATTGAAAGTTTGTATATTGCCTTGAATTTTGAATTTAATGTTTGATGGACATCAAAGTCTTGACACGTGGTTTGGAGTTTGTTCCAAGAAGAGGCATCTTGATATGCTCTGAGACTTTAGGCCATAAGTACACCATCTTCTTTTCATTGGCTCGGCTTAATTGGATGAGAATCATGAGATAAACTTGTTTGCTTCGTAGACATTTTTTCCAATCACTTTGCCTATGTGGAGCAATGTTTTCTGTAATAGGTCTTGTGTGTTGTGTGTGTTTGGAAAAAGGAAGCAACTTCAATTATATTGGTACTGGAATCAAGGCAGTGATATACTTGTTGGTTGATTATAGATTGGAACTATTGTGTTGTACATTTTCTTGGGATACCAGTGAGACTGGTCAATGAACGTATGATTGAGTGTTTTAATGCTAGACCAATTGTAAGCTACTAGTAAGGAATGAAATTTTCTGATGTCTTGCTCCGTTTTATAAAAAGCAAGCATGATAGCATACTGTTCTGTGCATCCTTAAAATAAAAAGATTGATTTCCTAAGCATTTAATAGTTTAGTCTGGAAGTAATCTGAAAATCAGAGATATTATAATTTGTCAGTCCAAGATGTCTTGCTGGACGGCAGAAACATTGACTGGAGAATACAAAAACCTGCTATTGTTAGTTTATGTCTCAGTAATAAAGGCTGTGTTTCCCGCCCCCCTCCTCATATAGCCAAATCATGTGGCCTTTAGTTTTGGAACGATCGTTTCCATTTTGCAATACAACTGACTACTTGTGAAGCACCATGGAAGTGGGGAGGGGAGACTAGTGGAGTGAAGTAAAAAAAGGTCAGACGGGCATTCTCAAAATGATTGTGGCCTAGTAAGTGTTTGCTCTTTTAGTTTGGAACTCTTGAGTGTGTTTGTAGCACTGAACCCCTATGATAAATTTGGTTATAAACCGGATGGTTGGCTTAACACTGAACCCATTACAAGTTAAAGCTTTATTGAGAATCTAGGTTCTGTTTGAGATTCAGCAGCTTAGTTAAGCTCAAATTACTCGGTGTGCACTTCCACCATTTTTCAAGTTAATTTCAATGGGAGATTTATTTGACATTTCACCGTTGGAATGATACTATGAGATTAGATAAGGGGAAAACCTTCATCTTCTTGTCTTGTGCGAGAAATCCTCCTCTCTTCTGAGGCATCCAAATACTCAAACTGATGCGCTGAAGAAATGCATGGAAATTACGTGCGCGGTCAATCTGTCAATTTTGATAGATTTTTACGAATTACTTCTACTCATTGGTAAGAGGTGAAGTACAAATCCTCATCTCAAAAGCCATCATTGACCCCAAAAAAAAAAAAATCCCTCAAAGCAGCTTTCTTCTAGAATTAGGCGAGACTGGTGAGTAGTAATGTGGTCACCGTGTCAATTTTGAAAAATCTGTCATTTACGAATTACTAGTTGCCTAATACTAGAAGAAGAGGTTTTTTTTTTTTTTTTTAGTGGTCAATGATGGCTTTTGAGATGAGGATTTGTGCTTCACCTCTTACCGACGATCTTGGTAAAATATCTGGGCAATTGGGCATGCCAGTGATCCACTCTAGAGTGACAAAGTGCATGAGAGACTAGCAGGTTGGAAAACTTGCACTCTGAACATGACTGGAATGTCATCTCTTATTTAAGTTGTCGCATCTTCTGTCCTCCAAAGTTGAAACTTTGTACATTGCTTTTAACACAGGAAGGCAAAGTGCATGAGAGACTAGCAGGTTGGAAAACTTGTACTCTGAACATGACTGGAATGTCATCTCTTATTTAAGTTGTCGCATCTTCTGTCCTCCAAAGTTGAATCTTTGTACATTGCTTTTAACACAGGAAGGCAAAGCTCACAGCCGACCTTAGCTGTCATTTTGTCTAGGGGATATGCTTAAGGACTACCTTGAAGCTCAGATTGTTTGGAACTAGTACAATCCCTCACATTACACGAGTCGCCTTCAATCTTAACTGAGAAAGGGTGGATAGTAGCCAATTGATGTCAAATGCTTGCACAACCAGAGTGCGAACCATATAACAGTCTGCATACTGAAAAGCATGGAAGAAAATTCACAAATATAAGCTAACAGCTGACAGAAAAAAATTGGCAACCCCAATAAAACAAATCTATTTGAAACTTCAATAATATTTTGAGCGTGAGCATATAAGCATTTGTGCAGGATTCTGCACGTACAAGGAACTGGCGAATCATAAACCACTAAATGAGTGCCTATAAGTTAGGGGCTAAGCTGCAATAGCTAAAGAATAATGTGTTCCATGTTCTAAGGGATAGCGCATAAAAGAATATCATACTGGATGTAGAAGCATATTGCCCGGAACTAAAGGGCCAGTTGACCCATCTGAGACGTCAAAGTGTCCATAAGCAATTCAACCGTAAGCTTGTCAACACAGTCAACATTATGGAGATGCCTTATGATCTTCAATGAATCATATGCTAAGGTTCAGTGATTAAACATGTTTCATCATCAGCTTATGCATATGACCTATTTTCCTGTCTTGGCACGTTTCATTCCTGTACTGTTAAAGGGTGACATGCTTGGGCTTAGACTTGGGCTCATACTTGGGCTCTCTTCCCTCAATGTACCATTAAGCATAGCTAATTCCCTCAGCTGTTGCTTCTTATAGTGATCGAAAGACTCATCCTGCAAGAGATTAAGTAACAGGTTACTCAGAGAAATGAATGAAAGAGAAATAACTCCACAATAATCCTATCCATACCACAGGCTTGAGAAGGTTCTCTAGCATAGCCACTGCATAGTCCAAGCGAGCATTGATTATATCTTCGGGAAATTCAGCCTCCACCAACACATGCAACGGCTCATTAAGATGTTCATATCCAGGCTTTTCTTTTAATTTCTCTTCCTATAGATGATCAGAGACAGATCATCAGAATTTGAAAAGGTATCAGTGTGCAAGCAGCGTAATGAAATCAAAGAAATTGAAAACTGTACCCATGACTTTTAAACAACATAATTTGTTAACAAAGTCTGCAAATCTCTGGTCCAAGATTAAAGAAATCTGAAAAACGATACTCTCTCTAGTTGTGGCACACATGGTGCCATTCCAAAATGGTTTTACTTCATCGTCATTCAAATGTTGACACAAAAGGATGCTAATTTATGTAGTGAAGAAAATACAAGTCATTAGACCCTATGGCTTGGCCATGCTGTTGAATTCAGCATAAGATCTATGAGAATAATCAAGGTAAGAATCAGGTCATATGACTATAGTTCTTCTAAACTCAAAACTATTTTGTAGCATAAAAGATATGGCAACTCTATAAACGAATATAGCTAAGAAAATAAAATTAATCTTCACACATCTATTCCAACTAATATGCTCCAGTCTTATCACATTTTCATACCAAGCAATTTGTTGTAAAGAACCCTTACCTTTACCGAATCCTTCACAGAACCCTTTCCTCGGATATACACCCTACATTCTGTCATGGCTTCAACTCTTTTTAGGGAGTTCCCACGTGGTCCCAAAATTCGGCCTACGAAATTGTACTGCCAAGCTTGGAGTAAAATTATTAACTTAAAAAAAGGGGTCAAAATCAAACTCTATATCAACTAAAAGATCCCTTCTTACATGTGGATATTTGTCCACCGGAACATCAAGTCTAATAACTCTCTTTACAATAGGAGTGGTTGGAATTCCTTGCACCCCAGGCCAAACCATCGAAGGAGATTGAAACGGGACCATCCGTTGGATATGTCCATTTTCCTGCAGACATACAATCACTCCATGAAAGACTATTCTGTTTAGTCATGTGCATGGAAATATGAGTTCATAAGGGGGTTAAGTACTTGCCCTATTATTCTATATCTATAAGGCCAAGATGCTTACTATATGAAGCAGGTGAGTTGAACTACAAGTCTACAACTAGTATATATGTATGCTATCAATGGCATCATATTAGAACCATGCTACACTATAGATCAAACTATTATATTTTACATTACAATCCACTCATTGCATCCTTAGATAACATTACAGCCAGCTTTAGGTAACAGTACATCCTTAAAACTTGAATTGTTAAAGAATAGCAGCCTTACAAGTAAACGGTAAAAATGGCAACCAAATGGTGAAAGAAAAAAGGGGGATTGGGGGCATCAACCAAATTACAAATAAGTATCAGCGAAAAGTTTAGTGTTACCTCCATTTGCATTCCTGACCATCCCTCCAAATCCATTGGTCTACCATTTGTGTGTTGACCTAATGATCTGTATGGACTTTCACGCTCAAGTATTTCATGATCTGCAAGAGTTTGATTGAAGCCCGACACCCTTCTGATCTCTGGCACGAAAGAACAAATTAGATAGAATGTAACGGGGACCAAAATATAGGAATCTACTATATAGGGGTGAACTGTAGACATAAATATCAACCATGACTTAGAAGTCTGCTACATAGCGGCAAAACCTGCACAAATGGTCCCAACTTTTGCTTCTCTGCTAGTAGTTCAGCCAAATATCTGCAATTATACCAGCTGAGTATTAATGATCAAGAAAATGAACACAGTGGATAAGAACTCCACAAAAAAAAAAAAAAAAAAAAAAGAGGAAAAAAGAAAAGAAGAAGCACTAAATAACAACAACACTACAATTTGAGAAGATAGTAACTAACCAATCTCTGAATACTTAGAAAACTGATGCCTATAAGGACTCCCAGAACTGAACTCTATCCACAAATTACACTCCTCCCTCACATCTAACCAAAATACACTGGCAGGGAATTATTTCCAACTTTCTCAACATTCAACAAACACCAATTGAAGTAATAAGATTTTGACAAAAAATATTTGAGTTATAACTTATAAGCGGCACTTTGCAACAACACACACACACAACACATTTTTTCCAAAACTTACCCTATTTACCAAGCAATAAACAACAAGTCGAGCCAAAGTTAATCCCATGAGATATATATTTCCATGGACAACAACTCGAACCCTAACCACTACCTCAGAATCAAAAAACCATTGCTGCTTATATTTGCTTCCAATGACAACACGGAACGGATTATCCCACTCCAAATAAAATATACACAATCAATTGCCAGCTAGATCCCATTAACAATCTACTAGTCAGTTTTCTCTAAATGGTAGTCAAAAACATGTCAATGGCCACGTCTCAAAGGTACGGATTTTATAGAGTTAATAGTGCAAGACTCCAGTTCTCTTGATGCCTTCAATTATCATCTTCTCCGGATCAACGCATACATGAATCACATGATGGATGAGGGAAGTATATGACACAATGAGAGCTTTACATACAGCATGTCAACAGCAGTGATCTTCAAAAAATACAAGCTCATTTTGAGTTTCAATTACAAATTTCTGCCTCTTTCTATGAAACCGTCTTATTGCTGTCTTTTCATTCCTTGGCAAACATCAGAAACAATCAGGTGAACATCCCAATAGCAATTTCTGTCTTCACAACTGAAGCTCAAGAATTTGTGTTTCCAATCACAATATGTAAGAAACAACCCGATTCTTGAAATGAATTGCACGACTGAAATGCAAATTCTTGACTACCACCAACATCAAACAACAAGTATGTAATGGCATTCAAATTGAGATGAGATAAAACCTTTCTCGATCTCCAGAAGGGAGCGGAGACCTGTGTGGAGATGCAGGGACGCCGGGAGGGGGATACTGGAAGTAACTCCCAGGAGGAATTCTCTCTCCCATCACACAATTTCGACTACTTGCTGTTAACATAAACAAAACCAGTTGAGAAAAATGATTGATTGAGATAATACTAACATAACATAACATCTTGCAACTGAAATGAAATGAGCATGTCCCATCCAATAACGCTATACATTATTCAGAAGCAAATATTAGTGATACCGAGCAAGAACAAGAAACAACACCAATATATACCGGGGGAGGCCTACCGGGTGGGTGGGAAGGAGATAGAGGAGGAGGTGGGGGCAGAGAGATCGGAATCTATGTTGCCTCTGCCTCTGCCCCTTACTGGAAGTAGGGAGTGTGTGTGCGCGAGAGAAAGTTAACAGATTGAGAAAAATGAAAGCCCTACTACTACAATATATACTCGCTGTTTTTATACTCCATCAAATCACCTTTTTTTTTTTTTTTCCTTTTTTCTTTTTTCTTTTTTAATCCCACTCCACCCTCCACCCTCCACTCTACAGGCAGTAGTACTACACCGCCTACACCATTAGAGCAAGTTCACTTATTGGGTCACTAGGTCACCTACTATTCACTGCTTTTTAGTTATATTTTCATTCTCTGGGTTACGAAACATACTGTGCCCATGACCCATGGCAGGAAATACACTGTGCCAGTAATCCAGAGGGTGAAAATACACTAAAAAGCAGTGAATAGTAGGTGACTTGGTGACCCAACGGCTGAACTTGCTCTTAAGGTTAGTATGTTCAGAATTTGTTAGGCCTAGGACTTCTGAACAAGGAACTTGTGGAATTACGCCAACCCGAATCGTCGGTGTCAAGTTATTTAGAATTTACCAGTGGAACCGCATTGACCCGAACTAGAACCGACAGTTCGGTTCAATTCCTCGTATCGAAACCATTCATTTTTACAAGAGCCGAACTATTTCGGTTCTGGTTTTGCATATTCCTAACGCTATAGAACCGAAGAAACTGGTCCCAAAGCAGGCTTACTCAATAACCCCATAATGCTTTAGAATATGCATGTTAATGATTTTAGAGCCCAGGCTTTATGAAAGACCCATATGCGTTTGTAACAAACTGAAAAACCCGACCACATTATTCATTTTCGATCACCCATTTCGATAAGGCATTTTCGATAGAACTGTTCTTCACTTCTTCCCTAATTTGAAAATGCAAAACCCAGAAAACCCTAGTAACCTACCCTCCCGGTTCATCTGAAATCCCAAATCTCAACCCTTGATTCTCATTCAATCATCTGAATCCCAAATCCCAAACCCTCGACCTTTGTTAACAACTCTCAATCCCAAATTTCCAATTCCCAAATCCCCGACCAGATGACTTCGAATTCAAGTACTTTTGGTCTACGGAATGAGATTGTCTCTGCAACATAAGAAGGAGAAGAAGAAGTTCAGTCACATCTATAGACCCCTGTATTTTTTTATTGTTTATTTTAATTTATTGTACAACGCATGAAACTACGTATTCGTAAGGTACACAAGTATTTGTGCTTAGGTTAAGACTTTGAGGCCATTTAAAGGATTAAGAAATTTAGAGAAAAATCCAATTTAGGTCTAGGAAAGTATTTTTAAAGTATCGAGGCTTAGGACAAGCCCGGAAAATTTTCCCGAAATGATTCGGTGAAGTATAGGAGAAATAAGGATGTTTGAAGACGTAATTTTCGGAGTGGCCTTAAGGAAAATTAAGTGAAAAATGAAGTAGGAGCAGCCCAAACCCATTGGCCCAAAAGGAGGGGCAGATTCGACTTTTCACAATTAAATTAGGGAGAGGTATAAAAACTAAACCTTCCCCCTCAAACCCTAGCCTCTACCCCCATTTCCCTTCAGCTCTCTCTCTCTCTAACTGAGAGATTCTCTCTCATCCCCCTCACTGGAAATCGCCGCCGCCGTACCGCAGCCGCACCGCCCCCGTCGCCGGAATCCCAATCCTCACCAAAATTTCCAGATTTTCTTCTCTTCCTCCCCTCTTTCCATTTCTCCAACCAAAATCAAGAAATTTGGCCATTCAATCCTCCAAAAACCCTAGAACCCGAAGCTAATTTGGGGGTTTTTGTGATTTCTTCTTTCCAAGCTTAAATCAAGGTAATATCCATCCTAATCTAGCCTCTATTCCTTCGATCTATACATCTTTCTTATCAAATTCGAGTTTTTGATTTCCATTTTGAATTTTTGGTGCATGAACCCGATTTCACCTTCAACCATGAAGCTAGGCAATGGGTTTGGCAAGGATTTTTGGTAAGGATCTATCCATGCAACCTTGTTTTCGAGTTTTTTGGTTGAGATGTTGATTTTGGATGGATTTGTAGGTGAAGATGGCCAAGGAGAAGGAATAGGCCGTGATTTTTGAAGAAGAAAGGGTAATGAATGGGTTTTGGACAAACCCTAGAATTTTTGGAATTTGTTTGGTTGATTTTGTTTATGTTGAGCTATCGTTGTTGTTGGAAAAATTGTGAAATTAGAGATTTGAGGATGGTTTAATTAGTAGGATTTTATTAGCATAATTTTCTTAGTGTCGGAATTTTGTTGTGGAAGATTTGGTGATTGTTGTTGTGTAGTGTTGGCCAAAAGAAAAAGAAAAGGAAGAAGAAAAGAAATGGATTTGTTTTTGGAAGAAAAGGAAAATAAAGAAAATGGTAAAAGTTGGATTAAATGAGATTTTAGTGTGGTAAAGTGGTAAAAAGTGAAGAAGGTGAAAGTGAAGGTAAATTCGGTAAAAAAGAGGTAAAAGTGAAAGTGTAGAGGTAAAAGTCATGATAAAAGTGAAAAGGTGAAAAAGGAGAAGTAAATGGGTAAAAGTAAAAGTAAAACTTTATTTATAATTATTTACTTATTTATTTTTAATAAATCAGAATTATTATTTATTTATTTTTAATAAATAATAAATAATGGTAAATAAATGAATACTTGGTCAAAAGTCAAAGTCAAAAGTCAACTCTGAGAGTTGACCATGGTTGACCGACCTCGTAAAACGTGAGGATCGACTTGACTTTGGTCGCTCGAATTGGCGAAAGTTTAGCGGAGCGATAAAGACGTTTTCCTTTTTAAGAAAGAAGTTAGTTTCCCAAATTGGTAAAGGTTGAAACAAATAATTACTGGTCTCATTTAAATAAAAAGGATTTAGTATACGCGGTTACTTAAGGTTGATCATGATGTTTACTTGGATAATTACTTACAAATTAAGTAATAGTTCAGGAAACACGATCGTTAAGGAAGCTTAACCGGAAAACATCAGAGTGTGGAGTACGCCAGCATTTTCCAGGTAGGGTGAGCTGTCCATTCCTTATTAGAGGCTTTTCGATATATGTGGAATGCTCTAGTATAATATTATGTTGCCTGCAAGTACTTTTGGTTGTTCATTAGTCGATGCCTCGTGATACCTGTGCTTTCATAACTGATGATTGTTGATTTCGAAAACCGAGGCTAGACTTGCATGTTGAGATACTGTACCCTTTGCATGTTTGTGTTTGACCTGAAAGTGAATGGGACCTAGACGAGTAGATTCTTAGGGATCCCATGTGATGCCCGGAAATTTGTGACTATTTTCCGAGGATTTTCTGGAATTTAATTTAGTGATTATCGGATGGTTTCGTGGTTAGTGGATGGAGCGGAAGTGTTTCGGGCGAATAATAAATTTAAATGTGCATTTTAGGGGGGGGTTACGAAGTTGACTTTTTGTACGTACAGAATTTGGGAAAACTTCCTTCACAAAAGTTGTAGAGCCCGTCGATACGAGTCCGTGCATATGTGGAACGCAAGAATCAGAGTTCGTATGAAGAAGATATTGCGTGTGGAAAAATTTCCATTTTGGGTATAAATACCTAGCTATTTTTGGAAATTTCCAAAAATAGCTAGGGTTTCTTTTTTTGGTAAGCCGCACCAGTTTTCTCTCTCTCTCCTCTTTCCGAGCCGAAAACAGAGCCTTCTTTCTCCGACTCTTTTCTTCCTCCTCCGGCCACCAAACCACACCAAACCACTTCCTTTAGCTTCGCCTAAACCTTGCGCAGCTTCCAGTGTCAGCCTTGCGCGGCGGCACGGCCTGTAGAGGCGGCAGTAACCGCGTTTCCATTTCCGGCCAAACCGAGTTTTCTCCTAGCTCCGGCCACCAAACCCGAGTTATTTATCTTGTTGAACTCGTATCAAGGAGTAGAACACGCTACAAGAAGGATCGGACCCGAAGCAATCATTTTCGCGGTGAACGGAGGCTCACCGGAAAACTGCAGAAATTCCGGCCACACACGACTGTTTTGGTAATTTTTCGACCACTTCCACTCATTTTCTGACTTTGTGCTAGTTATGAAAGTTTCTCAGATCGATGAAACGAAGAGGAATAGCCTACCCCCGACGCCGTTGGCGGTGGTCGGCGGCCGCTCTGCCTCTATTTCCGGCGACCATTTCAGGCCACTTCCGGCCACCCCAAGGGCAGTTTCTGCCCATTTTTATGTTCTACATGTTTATAAGATCATTTCGATATATAGCATGTGAATTTTGGAGATCGTATTATTAAGTTATGATTTTTTTATGATTTCGATCATTCGATTTGTGATCCGTGAGGATCAGGCCGTCCGATCGACTTGTAGTTTTGCTATGATAATCGTAGGTCTGTCTCGATGACTTTGGGTGGTCACGGGTGAAGATCCGACTGTTGGATCTTTGAATAAGTACATTTCTTGAATTGTGCATTAAGTTAATTATCGTTTTGATTAGGTGTTTGACGGATTTGTTAGCGGACGATTGAGAATAGTATTTTGAGCTGTAAGAAGACGCAGCGGGAGTTTAGAGGTGAGTAAACCTCACGTGGTTCATATTACGAACCGAGTACTTTAATTTCTTTATTTTCTGTGGTAATCGTGTGAAAATATTTATGGAATAAATATTTGTTTTAAATCATATGGACTTGATCAACTACGGTCCATAGGTAAGTAAAATGATTTAATTATACAAAATGAATTTCCCGATTTTCTTGTGTGAATTATAGTTGGTATTAGTGGTCATTCCTGAGTGGATGATTACGTATATATATATTTACGTGATTATGTATTGAATGGTGTGACATTGAGGTGTGGAATTGTGATATCATGATTTTAATCATGTTGTTAATATTTGAAAAGTGGCGATAGTTGTGATTAGGTGCCAAAGTGGCGATAGTTGTGATTAGGTGCCAAAGTGGCGAGAATTGTGATTTGGTGATTGTGGAAATGTGTTCCATTTTGTTTCCTGTGTGTCGGATTGATATTTCTTTGTGGATGTTGAGATTATTGGATGTTTACTTGAGTAAATTTAAGGACTTGTGATTTATTAAATCAATCGTTCATTTCTTATTTACTCACGAGCTTTGCAAAAAGCTTACCGGGTTTTGTGTTGTTGCAATCCCGGTACACTATTCAAACAGTGTAGCGGATAATCCTACAGGTCAGAACAGTCAGGGTGGAGAGCGACCTGAGTAGGGCAGCAGGGTTGAGACCAACACTTGGTCTATTTTGGTGAGTTGTAGACTCTTTCGGACTTGACATTTTATTTGAGGTGGTTTGTAATAATCAACTCGAGAGATAGTTTTGCTACGAGATTTGTATTATTGGTTTGCGAGACGTAGGTTAAGAAAAAATGCAGGACGTCATTTGTGTTGGTTGTTATTCACGTCTCGGATTTGAATTTGTTATTTAAAATTCGGGGCGTGACATCCCACGGTGTCGATAACCGTGAACCTCCGGAGGGGGCTGTGCTCCTATGTTTGTCAAGGAAAGGTGAGTACAGATAGTGAACCAGTCATAGGAGACTCAGAGCCAGGAAATGGACACTTTCGCTACTTGTAGTCATAAAGACTATAGAGTAGTTGGCCGGTTCTCGAAGGATGACGAACCAGGTCGGTCACTGATTTATTTTAGTTTAGCCGGCAGGTAAGCATCTCGGAGCTCCAAGTTGTGTGAAGCATGTTGCATACGATTTCCTGAAACGAAACAACTGATGATTGTTTTTGTTTGCATTTGTTTTACTCGATTTTACAAATGCGCGCAATCTATATTCGAATAGTTATGTTTTACCTATTAGTTTTCAAACCTAACTAAGGTTGGGTCGGCCCCTATTGGGCTAGCGAGGACGAAATGTTCACCCCTACATTTCAGGTTACAACGAGGTCATCTCAGACCATTTGGATTAGAAGTGGGTCGTTGGCCGAGTCCGTGTGTTGCTGTTCCTGTTGCTTGAAGTTCTTTGATACGCTAAAAAGCAAGCGCATAATTTAACCCTGCAAATGTCATCGTTAGTATATAGTAAATAAGGATTGTTCTAACCGGGAATTAAGGGTACACCTGTCATTGTAAAACAAATAAAGAATTAAAATAAATAAAAAGTATAATATTTACAGAAATATATACAAATAACTAAATAAAAGGGGGATTTAAGAATTAGGGTTTCAAAAATTAAAATAAATAAAAGAAAGAAAATATAAAAACATATATACAAGGGTGGAACGCAAGGAACAAAATCAAAACCACATCCATCTGAATGAAATCCAATCACAAATCCTATATTTGATTTTCTATGTCATGAGAAAAAAGTTGACCATGTGAAACATTAGAAAGCAAACGATTTCCCATTTTTTACTTTCCTTGAATAATTAATCTAAGTGAAAGCACCTAAATCAATCCTATTGAACATGCAATCATAGTCTAGAAAGCTAGCTAATCAAGAACACATTCAATGCATTAAGAACAAAGAAAGGATGTCAACCAAAGTGCACAACCTAGTTATGAATAAGTTCACCTATTTGCAATCCTCCTTAATTGATTTCGACTTTTGTCCAAATCCTTCACTACTTAAATTAGCTACAATTACATGCATATATCCTAAGTTGGCCACCAAAGAACACATACATATAAAAGTTTTCTATAAAACAAAATCAATCAAGCAATCTCACATAAGCAACATATAAATCAACATATAGAAATCACAATTTTATTTCAAAACATATAAATAGGCTTTAAACTTTGCACTTAACGTTTATGTGAACTAGAAATCAAGTTCATATGAAATCAAAACAAAGAAAACCAAAAAGGTTACAAGGAATAAGATAGAATTACACCATGAAGGATGAATGGTGGAAAGCTTGAGACGTTGGTCTTGGATCTTGAAAGCAAGGCTCCAAAGCTTCACTACACAAGGTGGATGATGGCGGCTAGGAGGCTTCATGGCTTCTTCTTCTCTTCTTCTCTTTGCTTGAAGACGCAGAGACTTGAAATTAGAGGATGGAGAGAAAGCTTGACATTATGGAGAGAATTTTCTGAATGAAGAGGTGTGTCTTATGGTGTAGCATAGGGGGGTTTATATAGGGGAAGGCAAGGCTTCATCAATTTAATTTCTAAGGAATTTTCTGGTTGCACCACACAGCTCCAACCAATGAATTAATGCCACGTCAGCTCTGCCATGTCACTCAACCAATCAAAAAGCTCCAAAATAAGTCCATAATCTTTCCAAATATATTATTGCTGATTTTCCCAAGATTTAATATGATTTTATTCATAATTTTCGGCCAAATATCTAGGCATGAACCTAGACATTGTATCCGGACTCATTTTGGACATTTTCTCCCTTAAATCTCTCCATGGCTTTATCCTTAACATCCTCCCCTTGATTTTCTCTTGATTTTGACATTAAAATTGCAGATTTTATTCTCTAATTTCAGCCAACATATCTTGAGTCTGGACTTGTTTTGAACCTTTTCTTCCTTGAAATTCTCCCTTGATATTCTCAATGTAATCTCCTTGATTTCCCATGCAAAAATCTGATTTAATCTCCCAAAATATCTCCCATGTCATCATGTGGTCTCCTAATGCCTTCAGGTTTCCTAGTCTCATCAGGATTCCTGCGTTGACTGGGATTCCTAGTCGGACCAGGAAAACTCCATTTCTTCATTTCAGCTTATTTCAGATCCATTTATTCCAAGGTACCTAGAAAATAGAAACTTTTATTAAAATTACTAAAAATAGAAACTTTCTAAAGATGGAAACTTTCCTAAACAAGAAAGATTTATTTAAGGAAATAACTAAGTAAATATGAGGAAATAACATTTAAAATGTCGTATTAAAATGCTCCTATCAGATTCCCCCACACTTAACTTTTGCTAGTCCCTTAGCAAAATCACACAAAGACTCAACGAAAATTTAAAGACTCTACACATACAATGACTCTATTGCCCTTCAACATTATGTCTCATAAATCTCTTACTTTCACAACATCAAGATTAGCACGCAACAAGAAATCAATATTTAGGCATTCGAGAGTTAATTAAAATACATAATCCACATATACACAAGTAGGACTTGGTTATAACAATGGTGATGGGGTGGAGCTCAGCATGGTTCAGACAAGTATGATTCATATCCTCACAAGGTATATCCACTCCTTCTTCTCTCAGAATTCAAGGCAATGCTTAAAAGCTTATAATCACTCAATTATAAGTGAGAGAACATATTTTAAGGCAATCAAATAGCTCACATATATAAGAAATAAAAGGCACTTTGTGAATATAATTTTTTCAAAAGATCTCATGAAAGATATCAACTACTTGCACGGATAGACCCGAGCCATAGGTTCAACTCTTATAACTCATCTCCACAGATCAAAGGATGTCCCATCTTAAGGATCAAGAAGGTCTTATTAAGGGTTGTAATGGGGCTAAGGCTCAAGGTTTAAAGAAACGAAAGGTAAGGAATTTAACAAAGTGTCCTAAAAACCTAGCAAAGCTCATGTAGATGTAGGGACTTCTAGAAATCCACCAAAGCAAAACGTCACACCCATAGAGGCAAAACAAAAGGCCTAATGTCTTCATATTGGACACAAACTTCATTAAAATGCTCCTATCATTCTTCCCTTGTGGTATTCCATCAATTTACTCGTTTTTCATTCCATGTTGAACTCTGTGAGGTCCGCCTACCTGGGAGCGCGCCTCACCCCTTTGTTTTATTGTTGTTGTTGAACTTTCCTTTCATTGCGGTTATGATGTAAGCCCTAAGGCGCCACAATGCACTTGCCCACTTTATTTTTAAGCATTTCCAGACTTGTTCATTTGAGTGTTGGGTTGTTGATTTAAAGTTCTTTCCTAAAAGTTTTTTTTGGTCTCCTGTTTTCTAAAATTTGTATTTTCAAAAAGGCCTTGTAGTATTAAGTTGGTAGGTCTACGGTATGTCTATGACGTATCGAGCTCCTATTGGCTTAATATTACGGCGTTGTGGTATACTCATTCGGGTCGCCACAACATCATCCCTAGAACGAAGAAAGTTGCTGCAAACAGATCTCCTCACTGTGTTTTCTTGCTGTGTACATAGGTCTCATCATTTAGCTTGCGGATCAATGGGCTGTTGGAGGCTCGCAAAGGCCGATGGGTAAAAGCCTGACCCGGCCCACATTTAGGCCCGCAAAAAGCCAGGCTTGGTGGATAGAGGGTCGGGTTTTGTTTAGGGGTTTCAAGCCTGATCCAACCCATAGGCCCGGCCCATAAGTTAATAGATATTATATAATAATATAGTTAATTACTTAATTAGATACATATATTTATACTTTTATATATTCTATATATATATATATATATATAAAATACATATCTATATTTTATATATTTTTAGAAGTAGCCGGTTAATATATATGTACACACACACACACATATAATTCTGGGGTTCTATTGTCCTAACTTGTAAATTCTTTTCGGTTTATTTTTGTTATAAGTTGTAATTGGGAATGGATTTGGTATAAGCCTACATTCCCCTTTTGTATGTTTCTCCTTTTTAATTCAATAAATAGAACCGGGCGTGGGAGTGAGCCTCTTAGGTAGAGTGGGTTCCAAATCCCTTAAAAAAAATATTAAATTTAAAGAATTTCTTTGTAAACTTAAGCCGGGCGGGCCCGATTTATATGGACGGGCTTGGATCTTGTTATTTATATAAAAGCCTGGCCTGGCACGGCCTTATCCAAGTCCGATGTGAATGGGCCCGTTGACGACCCCTATGTGTACAACAAGGAAAACAATAGATAACCGAACCAAAAATAGTGTTCGATTCCAAAACTGTTCTAGCCATAAAAAGTGTCATAACTGAACTGAAAAAAGCTTTCCGATTATGGAAAATATGATAAAATCAAAATCGATCCCAGACCTAGAATTTTGCTCAAGTAGAAGAATTTTCATGTTACCGTAAAATTTTGATAAATTTAATAATCGCTCATAAATATTAAATATTATATATTTTCGGTCTTGCTTGAGCTAATGTATTAAATTTATGTTCTTACTAAATGTATAAGAGAATAATATTTTTTTAACTTTTATATTTTCATTGAATATATAAATTAATAATTATATTAAATGATAAAAGTTGAGAGGCCGTGAGTTCAATTCATAAAGACAAGTTGTTGATATCATAAAAAAAAAAATGACATATAAAAGTTTATAAAACATTTTCTTGTTCTCAACTTATTCTTAATTCTTGTCTTTTTCGAAGTATGCATCTATAGTCGTTTGCTTATTCTATTTCCTTAAACCTAACTCACTCATCCTTGATCTTTTGGAGTGCATACACCACATTTGATATATGTTTTTCACTTTGTTTAAGGTCACTATTGCTTGAAATGCCTATTTTGGAGAAACAATTGGTAAAACACAACTGTCATCAAGATCATGATCATCATCATTAGGTATATCCGTTACCCCTTGAATAATCTTTTCATCAGTAGGCTTTTCCACTGGTGCATCATTTTCAATTGGATAACTCAAAAGAAGTTCTACATTTATCAGCATTTTCTAATTTAGACTAGAAGTGACTTGAGATAATTCTTGGATGCCTTCATCTTCACCACCACACATTTACACATTTTTGATGTGAGATACTATATGGTATTGCTTAATTTGAAGGCTTTTGGAAAGCAAGTGAGGATGACCGCCCAGCGAGATATCGGCCGACCTCATGGCAAGGTAACCTGTGTGTCGGTCTAAGTAATGCATGCTGTGAGCGAAGCTTATCATGTCATGCTGTCGTCTACGAGGTCGTTGTTTATGCTTGGGGATTTATAATATAGGTAGTATGTATAGCCTAAATGCAGAAAAAAATATCTAGTAATAAAATTCATTACATACTTGATTCCACACTTACTCAAGCTACTAAAACTAGATAGAAAAGCATGTATCTAGTACAAAAACATCACTCCAATGTAATAACAAGCAAGACTTGTCAATAAACGCAATTGTGGTAGAAAGCCCTACCCATGCTACCTTCCATGACATAGCCGCACTAATTATATAATTACTAGCCTCAATCACATATTGCATTTGTCTTTCCCATTAAGAGGTGGGACAAGAGCAGTACTAGTGAAAGAGGGAGTTATAGATTCTCTATCTGACGCTTCTTGCTTATGGTTTGTCACAATTATCACGATGCCTGCCACACACACCCTTGGCTTTCGTTTCTACAGTCACTTTGTACTTCTACAAGTCCTTCCATGATCCACTTCATATCCAAGTTCTTAGCGTGTCAATTAAACAAAGGCAAAGCATGACATATATGTTTCTCCCCACTATCTTCCTCCTCATCTCGGATCTGAAATATCCCAATCAAACAGGTTGGTGCAGAAGGGACATTGAACAATCTGTTGCCTTTCCTTCACTGGTCTAATGATAACAAATCTTTGGTCTCTCTAAAAAACATCTTGACACCGTAAGTTGGTAAGTAGGGAAGAGGATATGGCTGGAGGTATATTTTTCCTAAAAACCAGCATCGATAGAAATGCACCAAATAAAGATGCAACACCATTCGATGAGGCCTGACCTATTGCCCCACTGTACTGTCATAGAGTTATGGAGAAAAAGGACACATGGCACCTACATGATTTAGAGATCCACAGTCTCTACACCACCCACCAGATGCTCAAATTGAAACTCTAGGGTTGGGCTTTCAATTGAGGAAAACCTAAATTTGTACTCCTAATCAAAACTCTCCATTTTTACTACTTTGTGTGCAATCAGGAAAAGAAATAAAGATAATATTTATAAAACACGGTTTCCTGATTATATAAATATTGCAAGTTGGCTGAAATATGGACTAGATACATGGTGAATTTGGCAATGCATCCTACTTTCCAGATTCAAGGTTGATCTCTATTTCCTTCAGAATATTTCTATTGGTCAGATGATGCAGAACAAGTAGAGAAAGACTTTGACACTAAGTTCTGCCATGCAATATAAATAAAGGGAGGTGTAGACGTTGAAAATCATCAACAAAACCCAGAATCATAAACGCAATACCTCTCCTTTTTCTCTCAAAATTTCAACCCCTCTCCATTGTTCAAGCATTAAAGCCATGAAGCATCTCCATCTCTCTGCCATAGTCATCATCAACATCGTCCATTCTCTTACAGATCATCTTGCGTTCTTGAAGTCTTCAAAATTAAGTGTAACCATGTTTTGTAATGCAATAAACAATTTCACTAGCGTTCTAGGTTTTTGTTTTAAATGGATGTTTAAACAATTTCTGAGAATAAAGTTTGTGTATTGATGTTTAGTTTCCAATAACCATGAAGCGTGAAAACGTTTTAAGTTTCTTTTAATATAAATTGCAATTTTAATGTGATGAATTTTGATTGTTGATTTTGTTCTTCACTCCCACCTTTTATATGTTTTGTGTTCTTTTGTTGTGAACTTAGAATATTGAGCATGTAATATACTGAATTGAGGGATTCTTTTAAATTTCATTTAATATTTTTTTCTTTTGATATATATTGTTTATAGATTAAGATATGCTAGCGTTCTAGATCTTAATTGCCAAGTGAAAAATCTATAGTTCCTTAGGTAATCAACAATGAGTATTGCATGCTTGATTAACATTCTAACTTGTGTGTTTGGCTTAAATCAATCAAACTTTCAGTGATCTTTTTGCATTAAGTATTTGTTAGTAAGTAGTCTTCTATGACTAGCATTGCATGTTTAATAGGATTAACTATGGTGCATTCATCTAGTTAATTTAATTAAGGAAAGTAAAAAGGACTTTGTATGCATTCATCTCTATTCTTGATTGATTTCTTTCATCTACATGTTTTGATCCGTGATTTATGTTTAGATTACTTGGTTTCACGTTAATGGTTGTTAACTACATCTTTACATTTTTTTCGTTCCCTACCTCTACCTTGATTCATGGTTTGATCAATCACTTGTGTTATATAGTTAGATTAGAATACAAACTCTTATAACCCTCCCTATCTTGTATTTTTCGTAAATATATACTTTGTTTGTTTGTTTTTTTTTGTATATTTTGTGAATAATACTTATTTGTTCAACGTTTTTGGGAAGTGTACCCCAATCCGAGCTAAAACGATCCCTACTTATTCTAACTACAATCCGATGCAGGGTTAATTTTGAGCACTCATTTTGAGCGTATCATGTATCATACTGTTTTTTTACCCATACTTCAATTTTATTACTCTTGGGCTCCTTGGCCAACCGAAGCAAAACAGTTCATTGCCAGTTGAAACCTACCCAATAACGTATATAGATTTCCCAACCCAAATTGAACTTGTGTCTCCGCTATGCCATTGACCTAAGCCTCGATAATAGGCAATAGACTAGTGTGGATCCACCATGCGGATCTTTCAATCATGTCGGTTGCTGCAATAATTTCCTGCGTCTGATTAAGAGATGGTTAGATCTCTGGCTGGGTCCCCATGATTTCATTGATTTGCTACATTGCTCCCCAACTTTGGACCCATCTGATAGGAGCATTTTAATACGACGTTTTAACTGCTATTTCCCTACATTTCCTGCGTTATTTCCTTAAAGAATCCTTGTTTAGGAAAGTTTCCATTCTTCGATTGGGAAAGTTCCTAATTGTAGAAAGTTTCCGTTTTGTAGTTTCTATTTTTCATTTTTAGAAAGTTTTCCATTTTAGTTTAGGAAAGTTTCCATTTCTTATTTTAGAAAGCTTCTATTTTCAGGTCTTTGGAATAAATAAGCTGAATTGAGTTCATAAATGGAAAGAGAAGCTTCATGAAGATGACATGGCAAGGAGGTGACGCAAGAAGCCCAAGAATTATCAAGAGACTTGGATTTTCGGCAAAAAATGGAGGAAGGCCCATGTGAGCTAGGGTTTTGTGACGTCAAAGAGTCAAACTTGGAGTGAAACTCTATTGTTGCCATTCAAAGAGAGAGAGAGTTAGCGTGAAAGCTAAGAGGAAATCAAGGAATAAACGTGAAAGTTAAAGATGATTGATTGAAGATTTCAAGGGGAGATTTTCTTGGGAGATTTTTATGGAAGGAAATATTGTTGGAGGAGTAATTTTGTGTGATTGACGTGAAAAGCAAAGAGAGAAAGGAGGAAGCAACGTGAAATTCAAGCAATATTTCGGTGGAGATTTCTTAGGGAGATTTTTAAGGAAGGGAAAAGTGTGGACACCAAGAAAAGCTCTCAAAGGCGTCTAGATTCATCCCTAAAATCTCTAAATCCATTTTGGCCGAAATTGGTGAAGCAAATCAGCATTTATTCATGATATTTCGGTAACTTCTCTCTCCTAAGATATTCTTGGCCGAAATTGGTGAAGCAAATCAGCATTTATTCATGATATTTCGGTAACTTCTCTCTCCTAAGATATTCTTGGCTGAAATTGATGAAGGAAATAAGGATAAATCTTATTTATTTCGGCACAAATATTGGGGAATTGTTTTACAAGGCTTACTTGGCATTCTATGATTGGTTGGACCACATCACAAAGCTTATTTAGCGAATTCTCATTGGTGGAAGCTATGTGGAAATTTCTGATTGCTTTGTGAACCCTAGCCGTGCTCCTATATATACTCTCCTCTTTGACATTGAGAGAGGTTCCACACTTTAGAAAAATTCAGAAAATACACATTGTTGCCGTGAGCTTCTCTCGTCCTCTCCCCATCCTCTAGAGCAAGCCATGGAATTCAAGCAAGGCCGAAGGGAGAAGAAGGAGCCGTGACATATTCCTCCACTATCCACCATTGAAGACTTGCTTTCAAGCTTCAAGGATCCCAACGAAAATCATCCATTCTCATCTTCCATCCACGGTGTAATTCGACCTCTACTTTGTAACCTTTGTTTGAATTTCGTTGGTTTTGTTTTAGTTGACATTGATGTGTGAACAAGGTTTTTAATTCTGAAATTTATAAAATTGAATGAGAATTTCGACTCCTATATTGTAATTCTTAGTTGCTTTTGTGAGAATTGTTTGATTAAATTTGCTTAATTGATATCTTTTGTATTTTAATCTTATGTGGTTCGAAACACATAGGGTTTTTATATGAATGATGCTAGATTTAGGAACATGAATCAACTTTTTGTTTTGTGTAACTTGAATCGAAAGGTAGTAAAGGTTTTGGGCAAAAACCGAATTTAATTAAAGAGGATTGCAATTAGGTGGACTTTTTCATACTAAGTTGCACACTTGAGTTGATAGCCTTTCTATGTGTTTCATGCGTTAAACATGTTATGATTGTCTAGCTTTCTAGAGCTTGAATGCATGTTTGATAGGATTAGTCTTTGTGCTTTCACTTAGGTTAATTAGCATTGAAAAGTAAAATATGGGAAATTATTTGCTTTGAATATTTCACATGATCAACTCCCTTATCATGACTTAGATGAACAATATTAGGGTTGAATCGAATTTGATTATAATTTTGGTTTTGATCTTTGTTTCTCTCATTTCATCCTTGTATTTGTGTTTGTATAGTTTTCTTTGTTTTCTTTACTTAGTTTATTTCCGAAAACCAAAACCTAAATCCCCCCTTAATTTTGTAATTATGTATATACTTTATTTTATTTTTGTAAATAATATACTATGTGTCTTTATTAATTGTTTAATTGTCCTACATTGACAGGTGTACCCTCAATCCCCGGATTAGATCGATCCCTACTTGCTTATGCTACTAATAATATTTTTAGGGTTAAATTATGCGCTTGCTTTTAGCGTATCACCATCAACAATTAATAGCAGCTAGATTTTACTGTATCGCCTTCACAGCCTATGAAACATGGTTCCCCAGATTATGCTGATGAACCTCCACTTCGATCACAACCATCCCACCGTAATGGACACCCACGCATCCTGAAGTTATTGCATTACAGCGTTTAAGCCACTGTTGTCGTCGTGAAAGATAAGATCTTCTTTGGCATTCGCTCCTAGAGTGTCGTTGCTACCACCTCCATGAACTTCTTTGCTCTGATAATGAATTCTTTTTAAAAAAGGAAACAAAACTTGGAGTTATCTACTGCACTGAATTTTATAAACCAACTCCGCTTTAAAATTTCTTTTCTACAAGTGCTGGAAAGGTTGTTCATGTAATTACACCACTAATGGACTTTGTTGTTCATAAACGAGCTTCAAAGTCTAGATCTCGGGTACTTTATAGCCTTATAAATTTGGAGAATAATTTTTTTTTTTTTCAGAAAAAGTTATGTACCTTTTGAGTAATACGTTCTATTTTTTTTTTTATGACTGTGTAATATTGTTAAAAAATATTAACTTAAGTTGGATTAGGTGATCAAGATGGTTGTGGAACCGCGGATTACTGTGATTCCGCTGCCACCTGTTCTTGTTATTGCCTCTCCCCCCTGATAGGAACATTTTAATGCGACATTTTAAATGTTATTTCCTCATATTTACTTAGTTATTTCCTTAAATAAATCCTTTTTGTTTAGGAAAGTTTCCATCTTTAGAAAGTTTCTATTTTTAGTAATTTTAATAAAAGTTTCTATTTTCTAGGTACCTTAGAATAAATGGAGCAGAAATGAGCTGAAATGAAGAAATGAAGTTTTCCTGGTCTGACTAGGAATCCCAGTCAACGCAGGAATCCTGATGAGGCTAGGAAACCTGAAGGCATTAAGAGATCACGTGGCTTGAAGATGACGTGTGAGATATTATGGGAGATTAAATCTGATTTTTGCATGGGAAATAATGGAGATAATGTGAAAATCAAGGAGATTACGTTGAGAAAATCTTGGGAGAGTTTCATGGGATTGTGCAACAAGAAAAGGCTCAAAACAAGTCCAGATTCGTTCCTTAATTCCCTCAAGATATGTTGGCTGAAATTAGAGAATAAAATCTGCAATTTTAATGTGAAAATCAAGAGAAAATCAAGGGGAGGACATTAAGGATAAAGCCATGGAGAGATTTAAGGGAGAAAAAGTCCAAAATGAGTCCGGATACATTGTCTAGGTTCATGCCTAGATATTTGGCCGAAAATGGTGAATAAAATCATATTAAACCTTGGGAAAATCAGCAATAATATATTTGTAAAGATTATGGATTTATTTTGGAGCTTTTTGATTGGTTGAGTGACATGGCAGAGCTGACGTGACATTAATTCATTGGAGCTTAGAAATTAAATTCATGAAGCCTTACCTTCCCCTATATAAACCCCCCTATGCTACACCACAAAACACACCTCTCTCCCTCAGTAAATAAACATCAGAAAAATTCTCTCCATCCTCTAGTTTCAAGTCTCTGTGTCTTCAAGCAAAAGAGAAGAAGAGAAGAAGAAGCCATGAAGCCTCCTAGCCGCCATCATCCACCTTGTGTCGTGAAGCTTTGGAGCCTTGCTTTCAAGATCCAAGACCAACGTCTCAAGCTTTCCACCATTCATCCTTCATGGTGTAATTCTATCTTATTCCTTGTAACCTTTTTGGTTTTCTTTGTTTTGAATTCTTATGAACTTGATTTCTAGTTGACATAAACGTTAAGGGCAAAGTTTAAAGCCTATTTATATGTTTTGAAATAAAGTTGTGATTTCTATATGTTGATTTATATGTTTTGATTGATTTTGGATTATAGAACACTTTTGTATGTATGTGTTTTTTGGTGGCCAACTTAGGATATATGCATGTAATTGTAGCTAATTTAAGTAGTAAAGGCTTTGGACAAAAGTTGAAATCAATTAAGGAGGATTGCAAATAGGTGAACTTATTCATAACTAGGTTGTGCACTTTGGTTGACATCCTTTCTTTGTTCTTCATGCTTTGAATATTGAAGGAAAGTAAAAAATGGGAAATCGTTTTCTTTCTAACGTTTCACGTGGTCAACTTCTTTCTCATGACATAGAAAATCAACTATAGGAATTGTGATTGGATTTCATTCATATGGATGTGGTTTTGATCTTTGTTCCTTTCGTTCCACCCTTGTATATATGTTTTTACTTTTTTTCTTTATTTTATTTATTTAATTTTTAATTTTAATTCTAAATCCCCCATTTTCGATTACTTGTTTCTTTTGTATATAATTTTGTAAATATAATACTTTTTACTTTTTATTAATTATTTACTTGTTTTTGCAATGACAGGTGTACCCTCAATCCCCCGTTAGAACTATCCTTACTTATTCCATACTAACGATGATATTTCAGGGTTAAATTATGCGCTTGTTTTTAGCGTATCACCCCCTCCACCTCCACCTCCGCCCCAGTCCACACCTACACCTCCGCTTCCGCTTGTTCTCCCACCACCGCAGGTTGAAAGAGAGGATGGAGCTCGTGCTTGGTTGATGCTTACTGCCCTTTCGAGCATTGCAGCTGTTTGGATCGGTGGCGAGTTCCTCTCCAACCAGCGTGCCACCCTGCAAATTGACAAGGATAGATATGAGATGGAGAGACAGGCAGGGCAGCTGAGGAGGAGGCAGCAGGTTGTCGAAGACCGGGACCACAACCACTGGTTTTGGGTGTTCCGGCCTAGGTTGCCAATGGTCAACCCGCCACCGCTTTCGGAGGAGGAGGAGGCTACTGATGTAGCTCCAGCGAGTCCGGTGTGTGCCCGTTCTGGGTTTCTGAAGATTATGCCTTGCTGCACTGAAGCGAAGGTGAATCCTGCCACCACCGAGCCACCCACCGAGACCTCGAGCACCGAAGCCACCACCGAACCACCCACCGAGCCCCTCCACCGAGCCCTAGGTGGTTGGATTTTTGGTTTGATTGTTTTTCTTCATATGTTTTTTGAGTAGTATTTGGATATGTTGAACTCAATATCTCTTTCTGTTTTCGTCTCTCTGGGTCTTAGTGAGTTATTGGTTCTGGGTCGCATTTATGCTTTTGTTTACAAACATCACCAAAGCCTCTAATTTCCATAATCACTAAATGTACCTGCTTTAATTCTAGGGATTGGCGACCCTAGAGGTCTGACTTGTATTGGATTTCTTGATATTTTCGTAAAAAAGAAGAAGAAGAAGGTGATAATAGCCCGTAAATTTCTAAGTACACTTCATGTTTGATTACAGAGGTCACTGCGTAATGGTAAAATAAGCAGAAGATTTGGTGGATCATCAATGTCAAAGTCCTAGTGAGTGCAGCACACACCTTTTTCTTTGTATCAGAACGTAAACTCACTACGTACAAATAAGATTCCGAGAGAAAAAGGAACTCTGCAACAATGGTATATACGTTTTTATGTATGCATAAGAAGTTTACGTGGGAAAAATCTAGTTTATGTAGTCTTGATTGTACACTGTGTTATCTCTGAATCAACCAAGTGTTAGAGCAAGTGCCTAAGCTTTGATTAACATCCATGCTGGAATAACAGTTAATGCATAAAGTTTCATATATGGAAGTTTGATTGATTTAAGCAAAGCACATAAGTTAGAACGCTGATCAAACATGCATAACTTATTATTGATTTACCTAAGGAACTATAGGTTCTCTACCTAGCAATTAAAACCTAGAACGCTAGCATATCTTAATCTAGAAACAATTACATGCTCAAAATTCTAAGTTGGCAACCAAAGAACACAAACATATAAATAGTGGAATTGAAGTACAAAATCAACAAACAATCAATGACATATTGAAATCGAAATTTATAAAAGAAAACCTAAAACGTTAACATGCTTCAAGGTTATTGGAAATCAATCTTTAACATCGAAACTTTAATCTCACAAGTATTGGAAACCAAAGAAACAAAACAAATATATGTTCTGAATTACAAGAATAGAAAACCGAAATTAATATGGTCATGGTTACACTTTTTTGAAGATCTTCAAGGACGCAAGAGGAGCTTCGAGGTGGTGTTCCCAAGGTGATAGCTACTACAATTGAGGAGGATGAGTGCACAACTTCTTGAATTGAACTTTGGAGAGGATGCCAAAATTTGAGCGAGAAAATGGGAGGATTTTGTTATTTGATTTAGGGTTTGCAAGATGATTTTTCAACGTCTAGAGCCTCCCTTATATAGTACATGACATAGGCTCCATGTTTGGGTTTTTCTCTACTTCTTCTGCATCATCCAACCAATAGAAATCTACCAAAGGAAGCAGAAATTCAACATGACTCTAGAAAGTAGGAGCTTTGCCAAATTTATCATGTATCTAGTCTATATTTTGGCTAACTTGCAATATTTATGCAATTAGGAAACCTTATTTGATAAATATTCTCTTTTATTTTCTTTTCTAGATTGCACACGAAATAGATTTCGTTCTAGATTCTCAAAGATGTCTAAATCTAGATGAATACTTGGAAATTCGTCTAAAATCATTCTATGTCCAATACAGACTCGAAATCTGATCTTTATCCATCTTCTGGATGCTTCTTGAAATTTCTTGGGCTCTTCTATTCCACTCGGGTATCCTAGTATCATCAGGAGTCCTTATGCCAACAGGTTTCCTAGTCCAATAAGGACTCTTCATTTATGAGATGTTCTGGAATCTTCTGAAGCTCTTCTTGTTCAATAGGGACTCCTAGTCTCATTAGGTTTCCTTGTCCTAGCAAAATTAGGTTTCCTAGTCCAACTGGGATTCCTGGTTTTATCATTTCTGTAATTTCCGCGAGTTTGACTCCTAGTTGACTCAGGATTCCTACTTCAATGGGATTCATTTTCCTAGTAGGATTTGGAATGCATCATTTCTCCATTTCTGATCATTAATTTCTGCCCCTCATTTCTTCCTTGGCTTCATTTTATTCATTTCCAACTCCAAGCTTCATTTTTGCGTGTGGAGCTCAAATGTACCTAATTACAACAAACTTTAAAATGTCGCATATAATGCTCCTATCAATTATGGGCTGAGACCTTACTATTGTGATTTGAGGATCGTGCCAGAGTCTCTGAAAAGATATTTCCTAGGGATTTTTCTTGTTCTTTTCCAATATACGTCTATTAGCCGGTGGGGGGATGTTATTTCTAGGAGGATATATAGGATTTTTCAATTCTACTTTGTCCTTACTTATTCAGTCTTTATTAGGCTTTGTATCATACTGTTTTTATTGCTCATGCTTCAATTTTATTACTCTTGGGTTCCTGGGCCAACCGTAGCAAAAAAGTTAATTGCCAATTGAAACCTACCTAATGCCATATGCATATGCCCCAAATTTGGATCCACTACCAATTAATAGCAGCCAAATTTTGCTAGGTCACTGTCACAACCTGTGCGACGTGGTTCCCCAGATTCTGTTGATGGACCTCCACTTCGATCACGACCATCCCACCGGTGATAGACATCCACACATCCTGAAGTGATTGCATTGCCGTGTTTAAGCTATTGACACCGATGTGAAAGACAAGATCATCTCAGCCATTCGCTCTCGGAGCGCAACCGCCACCACATCAATGAACTTTTTTGCTCCAGCAATGAGCCCTTTCTATAAAGGAGACTGGATTCCGTAAACCAACTGCGCTTTAAAGTTTCTGTTCTACACGTGCTGGAAAAGTTGCCCCTGTAATTACAGTTTACACCATTAATGGACTTTGTTCTTCATAAATGGGTTTCAAAGGCTGGATCTCAGGTACTTTATAACCTTATAAATTTGGAGGATATATATATATTTTTAAATTAAATACCTTTTGAGTACCACGTGCTGTTATTTTCTATGACTATGTAGTGCAGTACAAAAATATTTAACTTACATTGGATTTGGGTGATAATAGCTCATAAGTTTCTAAGCACACTGCATGTTTGATTACGGAGGTCACTGCCGAATGGTAAAGCAAGCAGAGGTAGCTATGACCAAATGAGGTTCCGAGAGAAAAAGAACTCTATAACAATGGTATATACGTTTTTATGCATAAAAAGTTCACATAGGAAAAATCCAGTTTATGCAGTCCTGATTATACATTGTGTTATCTCTAAATCAACTAAGTAGTGCCTAAGCTTTGACTAACATCCATGGGAATAACAGTAATTATGGGCTGGGACGTTACTATTGTGATTAAAGGATCGTGCCAGAGCCTGTGAAAAGATATTTCTCAGGGATTGTTTTTGTTCTTTTCCAATATATGTCTATTAGCCGGTGGGTTGAGGTTCATTTCCAGGAGGATATATAGAATTTTTCAATTCTACTTTGTCCTTTTTTATTTAGTCTTTATTAGGCTTCGTATCATACTATTTTTATTACTCATGCTTCATTTTGTTTGTTTCGGGGTTGTAACTTTAATATCTGGAGAATTTGATAGGAGGTTGGAGCTCCTTGCTGTCTTAGATTGAGAACGTTTGACTTTCACATCTTTGTGTCTTCTGTAGAGTATTTTTATTAAGGATCACACATTCACACGTTCCCATTAGTAGTCCGTCTTTTGGGTGGAAGTGGAAGTTTAAGGTATTTCCACTGAGGTCCATTTTTCTTCTGGGGTTGTTGCTCATGGAGCAGATAGATCTTTAAACCCTACAAAAGAGGCCATTTCTTTATCTCTACCCCCAAGCAGTATCTGATATTTTTTTTTTTTTTGAGAAATAGATAACTTCATTACTTATCCATGGCCAGAAGGTACGTACATCATAGGTTGTCTCAGACCAACATAATTCGAATGGCACAAGCCGCCAAACATATGACATGTGACTCTCATTGCAAACAAATACGCACAATTATTAAAGTGCCTAGTCAAAGAAACAAAACTCCAAAACTATCTAAGTTCATGCCGTGACCACTCTAGTCGCCTATAGACTTCAATTGGTGTACGACTAGAGAGGCCAACCTAAATAGCACCAGACTTTACCTCAATTGCTAGACACAAAGAGAGGGTTTTCCTTTGCCCTTTTCTTTAGGGCCAACTTCTGGAACAGTTGTAGCAGATGGATAGGTGAGGCGTAGAGGAGTTATCCCCACCATCTTTTGGGACCTAGTGATGTCGCTAAAAGCAAGCGCATAATTTAACCCTGAAATATCGTTAGTAGTATAAGCAAATAGGGATCGTTCTATCCGGGGATTGAGGGTACACTTGTAATTGTGAAACAAATAAAGAAAAGTATTATTTACAAAAATAAAATAAAGAATATAATATATACAATTGTATAAACAAATAAAGAATTAAAATAATAAAATATTATTTACAAAAATAAAATAAAGAATAGAAATATATACAAGTAACAAAATAAAAAGGGAGGGGGGTTTAAGAATTATATAATTGAAAATTAAGATAAATAAAATAAAGAAAATGTAAAAACATATATACAAGGGTGGATCGCAAGGAACAAAGATCAAAACCACATCCATATGTAAGAAATCCAATTACAATTCCTATAGTTGATTTTAAATGTCATGAGAGAGGAGTTGATCATGTGAAACATTCGAAAGCAAATGATTTCCCATATTTTACTTTTCAATGCTAATTAACCTAAGCGAAAGCACCTAGATTAATCCTATTAAACATGCAATCAAGCCCTAGAAAGCTAGTCAATCATGACATGTTCAACGCATTAGACATAGAGAAAGGCTATCAACTCAAGTGTACAACTTAGTATGGAAAAGTCCACCTAATTGCAATCCTCTTTAATTAAATTCGGTCTTTGCACAAAACCTTTACTACTTTGATTCAAGTTTACACAAAACGAAAAGTCGATTTCATGTTCTTAAACCTAGCACCAATTATATCAAAACCCTAAGTGTTTGCAACCACATAAGATTAAAATACAAAAGTTTTCTATCATGCAAATTTAATTAAACAAACCCACATAAGCAACATAAAAATCAACATATAGAAATCACAACTTTATCTCAAAACATATAAACGGGCTTTAAACTTTGCCCTTAACATTATTTGTTAACTAGAATTCATAGTTTTACAAAATCAAACAAAGAAAACAAGAGAAAGGATATAATACACCTTGAAAGATGAATGATAAAGCCTTGAGACGAAGAAC
Source organism: Rosa lucieae (assembly GCA_024704745.1). Taxonomy (NCBI): domain Eukaryota; kingdom Viridiplantae; phylum Streptophyta; class Magnoliopsida; order Rosales; family Rosaceae; genus Rosa; species Rosa lucieae. The sequence continues at coordinate 38,996,705 of CM045498.1, forward strand.
TTGAAGATCCTTGAAAGCAAGCAATCTTCTAGGGACGACACAAGGGTGGATGGCGGTTGGGAAATTGATGTATTGCATGGCTTCTCTTTCTCTTGGCTTGAAAATGAAGAACAAGAAAACTAGAGAATGGAAAAGAAATATGGAGAGGAAATGGAGAGACAAAGAAGATGAGATGGATGAAGGAAGATATGTTTTAGAATGAGAGGAGAAGGTGTTTATATAGGGAAGAAAAAGAAGAGTGAAATGATGAGTGGAAGAAAAATAATGAAAGTGGAGTATGAAAGTGATTTGTAAAATATGGAAAAGAAAGAGAAATGATGAAATGAAAGCAAAGCATGAAGGTGCAGCAACATGGAAGTGATGATGATCTATTAAAGAGATTGTAGAAAAAATATATCCAAGGAAAAAGAGAAAAGCATCTAGCTTTCTTCATGTGGGTGGGAAACATGAATATGTGGTGTTGAGCTGTTTTCAGGTCAGTTTCTTCCCCTTTATTCCTTCAATTATTTCTCCAACAAGACTTCATTATATGCCTTTGACTTCTTCATATGAAATGTTCCAATATGAGTGTAGATCATCCTGAAAAATTTTCAGAGCTTCAATCCATGTGGTTGGGCCGGAAATGCTGCTGGACCTCTTACAGGTCCAGTTTTCCGGTTTTGCTTCTGTAGAAAATTGGGCTGATTGTTTGAAGGCCTTTCACTCATATTTTTCTCTGGCACTCTTCATAAGAAATGATCCTTTGGGTGTCTAGAATGGATCTGGAAGGTTTCAGCTCATTTGAAGTTCATTTGGTCAGGCGGCCGCTCCTTCTTCCTTGCTTGGCTCTGATTCTCCTAGCCGGAGTAAGAAAATATTCAAGGTTGACTTTTTAGTGCATTTTCATTCTTCTCCATCATTTCTAGGTAATTATGGACCTAACGCTCATTTCACCTTCATTTACTCCAATGTACCTAAAAATAGAAATTGAATTAAAATCGATTCAGTTAAGGAATTAACTAAGCAAAATGTGAGGAATTAACTATTAAAATATCACATTAAAATGCTCCTATCACCTAGGGCCTTTATTCTTACTTCTAAGCGGTCGACCCATCTTCTTCTTCAGTTTCACAAGAGTAACATCATCCTCAGCTTCAACCAAGCCAAGTGCATCAGCATGTAGTGTGAGTAGCTTGCCTCCAAGAATAGCCTTGAACTTCTTCGGCGAAGGTACACTTGCTTCCTCATGGCTTGAGAGCAGTGACCTTCAGAGCAGGGAAATCTTATCCTCATGGCCCTGCATATACCTAATCAATCGGGATAGCATGAAAGAGGCCTTGTTGACCTTGCTCATGCAAAGCTTGTGACAACTCAATCAAATAAGACAGTATTGAGAGAGTGAATTTCCTGATGATTATTACACCCATTCTGTGGTGTATATAAACAGATTACAATCGTATTACAGGGTACTACAACTATTGTGTACTATTGTACTACACAACATATACAAGGTAAGTAGTTACAACAATATATTCCCTTGTAATCTATTCCTAATAGGGAACACAGACTCACACTAACACTCCCCCTCAAGTTGGCGCATATACATCAACCATGCCCAACTTGCTTAGTGAGTCATAAACGCCTTCATGGAAACTCCTTTGGTAAGTACATCAGCAAGTTGCTCTTCAGTTGGAACAAAAGGAAAGCTAATAATTTTGGCATCTAGCTTCTCTTTTATAAAGTGACGATCAACCTCCACATGCTTAGTACGATCATGCTGTACTGGATTCTGTGATATGTCAATAGCTGGCTTGTTGTCACAATACAACTGCATGGAATTTTTGAGTTTGAAACCCAAATCACGTAACAGATTTCTTAGCCACAACAATTCACACACTCCGTGAGCCATACCTCTATACTCAGCCTCAGCACTAGAACGTGCCACAACTTTCTGTTTCTTACTCTTCCATGTAACCAAATTACCTCCCAGAAAGGTGAAGTAACCTGATGTCGACCTCCTGTCTGTGATATTTCCAGCCCAATCTGCATCTGTGAAGCCACAAACCTCAAGAATGTTGCTGTGTTTAGAAAACAGTACTCCTCTTCCTGGAGCTGACTTCAAGTACTTCAGAATTCGCATAACAGCATCCATGTGACTCTCACTCGGATTATGCATGAACTGACTCACCACATTCACTGCATATGCTACGTCTGGTCTAGTATGAGCCAAATAAATCAAGCTCCCAACTAACCTCTGATAGCAAGCTCGATCAGTAGGTACCTGATCTGGATACTCAGCTAAACAATGATTCTGCTCAATAGGAGTGTCAATAGGTCTACAATCCAACAAACCTGTCTCTGTCAGCCAGTCGAGAACATACTTCCTCTGGCACAGATAGATTCCTTCTCTCCCCCTGGCTACCTCAATTCCTGAGAAGTACTTAAGCTCACCCAAGTCCTTCATCTCAAACTCAGATGCTAGTTGTCTCTGCAGCCTATCTATCTCAACAGTATCATTACCAGTGATTACCATATCATCCATATAAATAATTACAGCTGTTACCTTCCCTTGTTGATGCTTGAGAAACAAGGTGTGGTCTGAGTTGCTCTGCCTGTAACTAACCTTCCGCATGAATTGTGAAAATCTTCCGAACCAAGCACGAGGTGACTGTTTGAGACCATACAGAGATTTTCTCAACTTGCATACAAAATCACCAGGGGAAGCAACTACATACCCTGGTGGAAGGCTCATGTACACTTCCTCAGCTAACTCTCCATGAAGAAATGCATTCTTGACATCAAACTGTCTGAGTGGCCAGTTTAAACTAGCAGCGAACGAGAGTAGAACCCGAATAGTATTCATCTTGGCAACAGGAGCAAAAGTTTCATCATAGTCTATACCATACGTCTGAGTAAATCCCTTTGCTACAAGCCGTGCTTTATATCGATTCACTGATCCATCTGCATTATGCTTCACTGTAAACACCCAACGACAGCCTACAGCCTTCTTGCCTTGTGGTAGAGGCACAAGTTGCCAAGTATTGTTCTTTCGCAATGCCTCCATCTCTTCATCCATAGCCTTCCTCCACTTTGAATCCCCCAACGCATCCTGCACTTTGTTAGGTACTGATACAGCAGATATTTGATTCACAAATGATTCATATGACTTAGACAACCTCCTAGTGGACATATAGTTGGCTACTGGGTATTTTGATTTGGCAGTAAGAGAAGGTTCATATCTTTTGGCTGATTGACCTCGAGTAGTCCTATGTGGTAACACATATTGTTCAACATTAGACTCACTACTACCAGTATCAGTGGATGGACATACCTCAATTGGATGATCTTCAGTACCAGGAAGCTATAGGTCAGGGGTAGAAGCGATGGCAGGAGGGGCAGTTGTGTCTTCAACCTCATTCGGAGGAGTGGAAATTGGTGTTTCTGCTACTGGAGGTAGCGAGCTAAGAATCTCAACCGGATAACTCAAAATACCTCCTGGCACTGTTCCTTCTGATTCCTCCCCCTCTCCATGATACAGCTCTTCAAAATATGAATTCTCCCCCAGAAGAGCTGTATCGGAAGAGGAGAAATAACTCATGTCTTCAAAGAAAGTAACATCCATAGTGACATAATACCGTCTGGTCTGTGGATGATAGCACTTGTACCCCTTCTGATAGCCTCCGTAGCCAACAAACACACACTTAAGGGCCCGGGCATCCAACTTAGACCTCTGATTCTTGGGGACATGGACAAAAGCAACACAACCAAATACACGAGCGGGAAGATTATGAAATGATGGTAAGGAGACATGAGAGGCGAGGACCTCAAATGGAATTTTTCCCTGAAGGACACTGGATGGAAGACGATTAATAAGATGAGAGGAAGCATGTATAGCATCGCCCCAAAGATACTTAGGCATATGAGCACTAAAAAGAAGGGCACGAGCCATATCAAGTAAATGTCGGTTTTTCTGTTCGGACACTCCATTCTGTTCTGGTGTTTGTGGACACTTGGTTTGGTGAACAATCCCATGGTTTTGAAAAAATTCTTGGAACACATGGTTAACATACTCCCCCCATTGTCAGAACGAAGGACTTTAATGGTGCTATGATATTGTGTTTGAACAAGATTACGAAATGTTTGAAAGGCAGGAAAGACTTCATCTTTGGTTTTAAGAAGAGCAACCCATGACAATCTCGTACAATCATCAATAAACAACACAAAGTATCGCATACCCGATACAGTAGGCTCTCTAGAAGGTCCCCAAACATCAGAATGAATCAACTCAAAAGGAATAACACTTTTATTAGAAATACTAGGAGAATAAGTAGCATGATGACTCTTGGCCAAAACACATGTTTCACAATGTAAAACTGACTCATCCACACCAATAAACATAGTAGGCATGGTTTTTTTCATAAGACTAAAAGATGGATGCCCTAAACGGCGATGCCACAACCAAATTTCACTTAGCTTATCAGAAGTCGAAGTCAAAGCGGCTCGGGACTGTACCCCTGGTTTCTCTCCTGCGTATGTCTGATCCAGATGGAACAACCTGCCCCTCAGATACCCCCGACCGACTATCTCCCTGGTGAGAAGATCTGAAAAATCACATACATAGGATAAAAGGTTACAGAGCATTTAGACTTAGTGTTCAATTGTGAGACAGATATCAAGTGATGAGATAAGTCAGGCACATATAACACATTATGAAGTTCTAAAGTGGGGGTAATACGCACTGACCCTGACCCTAACACAGGAAAAGCCTCACCATTGGTTACATAGGATACTGGTGGGGAAGACAATGTAGTAAAATATGATTTGTCATAAGTCATATGATCGGAGGCACCAGAATCAATAATCCATGTATCAGAACCAACAAAGTTAGAAACCTTTAAAGCCATACCAATTTTTCCTCGACCAGCTATAGAGGCTGTAGAAGTAGTTCCATCGGCTGTATGATGATCTTGGCCAGCCACTCCATAGAAATCTGGTTCTTGAACCAATTGAACAGCAGCTGCTTTTGCCTTAGGACGATAATCTTGCCTTTTAGGTTTGAGGTGCGGATTCAGTTTCCAGCAAGTCTCTCGAATATGCCCAACATCGGTGCAATAAGAGCACTGAGGACGAGGACGATTAGCATAGCCCGGCGGAGGTCCTTGCTAATGAACTGGGACTGATCTCTGCTGCTGAAGAAAAGGTGCTGGTGCCTGAATAGCGAGGCTGGATACTTCAACTTGTGCCTGTTTGAGACTTTCTTGCTGAGACTCATCCTTACGAATGTATGTAAAAGCTGTGGTCAAGCTAGGAGGATCTGGCATTCTAAGCAATTCTCCTTTGGCACTATTATGTTTGGTATCAAGTCCTTGCAAGAATGCATGAACCCGCTCAAGTTCCTTTTCTTTCTGGTACCTTGCAATATCCTCCTGGTTCTTGATCTTGCAAGGACGCTTCTGATCAATTTCAGCCCATACATTCTTCAGCTTGGCAAAAAATACTGACACTGGTTGCTCGTTCTGTTGCATTCCTGCAGCTTTGCACATCAATTCATGAACCTGTATAAAATCAGACTCATTTGTATAAAGATCTCCCAATGTCTTCCATATCGCCTCAGCAGTTTCACATTCCTCTACCATCTGTAGCACATCATCAGTCATGGCTCGAAATAGAACCGACATTACAAACCCATCATCATCTTCCCACTTAGCATAGCCCTCCTTATCATCTTCACTAGGAGCCTTGATTGTTCCAGTTACATGCCCCATTTTGTGTATCCCACGGAGATAAACAGACATAATCTTCTTCCATGTTCGGAAATTGGTACCAGTGAGTTCAGTACCCCCAAAAGAACCACCTTCTGAGCTCTTGACAGAGACTTCAACCCTCTGGACCTCATTGGTCTTAGAACTTTGACTTTCACTGTCAGCACCACCCATTGCAATAATACAATAGAAAAATATACGAATATCAAAGTACGCAGCGGAAATAAACAAATAGTAACAGTTGATTTTTTTTTTTTGGAACCTGACTGAGTTTGACCGAGTGCACGGGTTGACTGAGTTTGACCGAGTGAGAGAGTTGGAAAGGACGCCGACTGAAGCAGGTGACTGGAGAAGAGGGGCGACGCCGATCGGAACGGGGGACGCCCGCAGTCAGGACCGCAACTGGACTGGGCTGCTACTGGAGTGCAACGCTGCTACTGGGCTGTGACGATTTGGACTGGTACGCCGATTGAAGGTTAGCGCCGGCGAAGGCGAAGCTGATCTGGACTGACTGAAGATGAGACGAAGTCGATCGGAGATGAGGCCAACCAGACTAACTGAAGACGAGACACGATCGGTCTGAAGAAGCAGCGGATTTGACCCGGCTCGATGGACGCATGGACTGGTGCTGGTATGGAAGCACGGACTGGTGCTGGTAAGGAAGTCTGGAACAGAAGACGAGTCCGATCTTGGGACAGATGAAGGACGACGTCGTTTGGAGGTCTGTCTGTTTCAAAGAAGCCGATCTGGAAAGATGAAGGCTGCCGTCAGTTGGAGAAGAAACCCTAACAACCGGGGTTCTAAAAAGGATTTTCCTCTAATTAAGAGAAAAATAAAGGAAAAATAAAGAGACAAAGTCCTTTTTCGGATCTTTGCTCTGATACCAAGTCAAATAAGACAATATTGAGAGAATGAATTTCCTGATGATTATTACACCCATTCTGTGGTGTATATAAACAGATTACAATCGTAGTACAGCGTAGTACAACTATTGTGTACTATTGTACTACACAACATATATAAGGTAAGTAGTTACAACAATATATTCCCTTGTAATCTATTCCTAATAGGGAACACAGACTCACACTAACAAACTCTTGGTCCTTGGGTGGATGAAATCATAGAGCTGAAACATACAGATCCAGAAACGCAAACACGAGAAACGATCACAAACAAAACCCCACAAACGTCGGTCAAGACAAAGCATACCTTTGACTGTGAGCTTGAGGTGAAGTATCCATCCTCTCAGACCTTGAGAATAAACGTGCTTCTCTCCTTCTCCCTAAACTGCCCCTGTGGTAAAAGTCCCGTTCACACTTTCATCTTCACTGTCCTATGTGGCAACCCCGAGTGTTCTTTCACGTCTGACAGACGGACGTCAGTTGGTGATTTAATCTATAATTTGAAAGGTTGTGGAGCTTGTGCTTCACAAGTGCACACCGTTGCTGCTTTCTCATGGCTGCCAATTAAAGGTAAGATATATAGACAGATAATGAGGGGAATTACCTTAGACGTGGCTACCTTGAAAACTCAGCGTCAGCTGCTGCTGAATCAATCAGAATACAGAGGCACTTGAGAACACTGAGCCTTATCAATTGTCAACTGTGGCGGCAATGTCCTCGTTCCCAAATACTCTGCAGTTTCTCCAACCTCTTTCTCACGCTAGCACCAAATCCCTCAGAAAATCAGTTTTGGCGCGAAACTCTTCAAATGGCTCTGTCTCCCTCAAACAAATCAAAACTACCCCATTCCCAGGTCTCTCTTGATATCAATTTCGCATTAATTTTCATTTTTTCTAGGAATGAATCGAATTCTGTGGCTGACAAAAGTAGGATAGTACTGTTGGCAGGCTTGATGTTTGTTTCAGTGGTGACAGTGTGTCCATTTGTGGTGCAGGCAAAGCAGAGGCTGATGTTGTAGTCATTGGGAGTGGTATAGGTGGATTGTGTTGTGCCGGGCTATTAGCTAGGTACCAGCAAGATGTCCTTGTCTTAGAGAGTCATGATCTACCCGGCGGTGCTGCTCATTCATTTGAGATTAAAGGCTTTCAATTTGACTCCGGCCCATCTTTGTTCTCTGGTTTTCAATCCAAAGGCCCTCAGGCCAATCCTCTTGGACAAGTAACTTGTTCTTCATTTTTCTTTTCTTACTTTCAACTCATGATTTATGGACCTACTTTTAGTGTTACTCAAGTATTACTTGAGATTATATTTCAGTTTCTTGCCATCGATAACATTGATCAAGCTTGCAGCATGACCAAAATGGATAAAAACAGTATAAAGTGCTATGTCAAGCTCAAAATCATTGTGGAATATGTTTGACATGTTTACAGTTTATCTGATATAATCAATGCCCATGACATTTCCCCTTTGATTAAACCATGTTGGTATTTTGGTAACAGAGAATTACTTGGTTGTTTCTTATCTACTTCAGACCACCAATAATAATAAGTAAATTTAATTATTGCTTCTTCCAATATGAACTCTTTTGGAGATACAAGACTATTGGCTTTAGCTCTTTGGTGTTCCAAAAGTAGCAACTAGCAAATGAGTATAATTGCTTATCCTAACCTTAAGAGTGTGGTAATTTTGATAAATACTCATGGATTCTCCAAGGAGATGAGTCCAATAATATTGCAATCATTTCCAGGTTCTGGATGCATTGGGTGAGACAATTCCTTGTGCCAGTTATGATTCATGGATGGTCTACCTACCTGAAGGTGAATTTCTGTCGCGCATTGGTCCCACAGACTTTTTCAAGGTGGAATCTGGTTGTGAGTTTTATGCATGTTTTATATGTTAAGCATTGGTTTGTCTATAGTAAATATTGCTTGGTTGTTAATCAGGTCATTGTTAATCCTCTAGGAGTAGTAGGTACAAATAAATATGCATAGAACCCTTTATTTTGGAAACTATGAGATTAACACGGGTCTCAACAGATTATGATGAAGATATTCCTGAGATCTGCTGTTTATACCAATTTAAACATTTAACCATTTACTATTTAGGTTCCTGATGATGCACAAATAGTTCATAAATTTAGGATCTCATTAAATGCTACATACTTCGTTGTAAGAATTGAAGTAACAAACAGAAATTCACAGCTATCCTTGATCAATAAGCATGCATGTTGGTGGATTTTATTTCATCCCTTTTATTAATTCATAATCTAACCTCTCTTTCCCTGAGCTGTTTGTAGTCAATGAGTTCTATTCACTATGTTTGGTTTTCTTTCTTCCAGGACCTTGAGAAGTATGCAAGTGCAAATGCTGTTCAAGAATGGAAAAAGCTTTTGGTGAGTGCCATCAATAATGAAAGGAATTTTATTGGCCATTACCAACTCTTTGAAATTATAAAGAAAAAGCAATGATAGCTGATTTTAATATCAGTGAGCATCATATTTCTTCTAAAAAGGCATATGCATATGTTATACATGTTATTGTATCTACAGTTCTTCCTTGTCACTTTTTTAGCTCCTGTATGAAAATGGAAACTCTTCTAAACTCTACAGGATGCCATTCTTCCAATGTCTGCAGCTGCAATGGCTCTGCCTCCACTTTCTATCCGAGGGGATTTGGGTGTTCTTTCTACTGCTGGAGCTAGATATGCTCCCTCTCTATTAAAATCTTTTGCTCAAATGGGACCTAAGGGAGCGCTTGGTGCCACAAAGCTACTAAGACCATTTTCAGAAATCATGGACTCATTAGAACTGAAAGATCCCTTTATACGTAATTGGGTGGATCTACTGGCTTTCTTGCTTGCTGGGGTGAAATCTAATGGTATACTTTCAGCAGAGATGGTAACTATATATGCATTAAGTTCTACAGAAGTTCTTTTCGGTTGTTATAACTATGCTTTTTCTTTTTTGAGGTTGTTATAACTATGCTTAGAATATGCTTGTGTCCCAGAAGCTTGTTTGCTTGTTGACCAACTTGTTATATTTGCAATGAGTTTATTATGGTTGTGCTAGGCTACTTTTGGTTTTGGTGTTCAATAAGGGGACTGGCTTCCGCACTCCATTTGTGAAAAAACTACACATTTGCAATCCATTTTTGGCACATATAAACCATTAAAATATATAAAAGGGTAATGTAAGTGTGAAAAATGATGAAAAGTGGAGTGTGAAAATCACACCCTTCATGCCTGCATATTGTTAACATCTAATATTTAATCACTTAGAAATATTATGTAACTCTTGGTATCATTGGTATTATTATCTTTCTTCTTATCCTATAATCTGCAGCTTTAGAAATTGATATTCAAGTTTATTGTTTTATGTATGCTCATGTATTATCTGGAAGTGCATCTGCGTTAGTCCTGACTGAGTGGTAGTGATCTTTTAATGGTTTACATTTTGTGTTACCTGCGTCCAATTGTTTTTTCTTTTCATTGATTTCCGTTTGAACGAGATTGTTCAGTATAAGATATTCTCATATAACTACAACATAATATCACACTTTTATTCTCCAATTTTTCAGGTTTATATGTTTGCGGAGTGGTATAAGCCAGGTTGCTGTCTTGAATACCCTCTTCATGGAAGTGGTGCAGTTGTTGAAGCTCTTGTTCGGGGAATGCAGAAGTTTGGTGGAAGGATTTCTTTAGGAAGTCATGTGGAAAAAATTGTTGTTGAAAACGGTCGAGCCACTGGGGTCAAGCTAAGAAGTGGACAAGTGAGTAAATTCTGTTCAAAATGTAAAGCTAAATTTAACCTCTTATCTCTTATGGATCGAGTTTTATATTTAAACATATGAAGAATATGTGTGCTGCAGTTTATACGTGCTAAGAAGGCTGTTGTTAGTAATGCATCTATGTGGGACACTCTAAATCTATTACCTAAAGAAGTTGTTCCAAAGTCATACGAGAAAAGGATTGAGATGACCCCTCAATGTGAATCGTTCATGCATCTTCATTTGGGATTTGATGCTGAGGTTAGTGAAATTACAATCTCTTTGGTTAATTTCATCTATCTTCAGTTTCCACTTTTTTCATATTTCTATTACAAATTGTGCTGAAAAATCTCCTTATCAACCAGTACGCATAAAGACTTAGGAATTCATCATATAGTTGTCAATGATTGGGATAGAGGGGTTGATGCTGACCAGAATGTTGTTTTGATATCTGTACCAAGTGTACTAAGTCCGGATCTGGCACCACCTGGGAAACATGTCTTGCATGCCTATCTTCCAGGAACTGAACCCTTTGATTTGTGGAAAGGATTGGACCGTAAAAGTACTGCATACAAAGAGCTCAAAGCTGAAAGATCCGAGGTACTTGCGTATACTTTCCTTCATGTTTTCTCAAGAGTATAAAAGTAAAGATAATATCTGTTTTTATCATCTCATGCATTTCTTTTAAATGTAATTAACTTGTTACTCAGGTTATGTGGAGAGCTGTGGAGCGGGCACTTGGTCCTGGGTTTAGCCGTGAAAAATGCGAGGTCAAGTTAGTTGGTTCTCCATTGACGCATCAAAGATTTCTTCGAAGGAACCGAGGAACATATGGGCCAGCAGTAGAAGCTGGTAAAGACTCTATTCCTGGGCACTCCACTCCGATTCCTCAACTTTATTGCTGTGGAGATTCTACTTTTCCTGGCATTGGAGTCCCTGCAGTTGCTGCTAGTGGTGCCATTGTTGCCAATTCACTAGTTTCTGTTGCTCAACACTCTCAACTTCTTGATGCAATTGGAATCTGAATGCCTAGGGATAATCTTGGGGTACTTATCCAGCTCATAAAATAGTATATTTTGTATCATTTTTTATAAGGAAATGTATCCTTGTCCTTCCAAAATCACTTTGTCAGTATATTGGAAAACTTGGTAGTGCTGCTACATACTCTGAATGGATGACGTGAATATTCTTCTATATTTACTATGGAAACATGAAAATCTACTTGTCGGTTGTTTACTTACATCTTATAAATTGAGAGTAACATAAGAAGCACATATAAATCTTATATAATCAAGATACCTTTCTCTTTTTGAAAGTTGAGAGTTGATGTTGTTTTCGTGAAAATTGAGAAAGTAGTTATGATAAATTAAAGAGATGCATTAGAGTTTATGAAGTATATTAGACAAAGAAAGTCAAAAGGGAAAAATTCACTAACGGTGTCTGGACAATTTGGTGACTTTCACAATGATACCTGAACTCTGAATGTTATCAATGTGATACCTAGACTTTACTTTTCGTATTATCGTCGTACCTCTGGCGAACTTCCGTCACGTCTCCGTCAACTGTGAGCACGTGTGACTCACGTGAGCCCAAAAATGAGGGCAAAAACATTTTGCCCTCAGTTTGTTTTAGGGAAAAATTCACTAACGGTGTCTGGACACTTAGAGGACTTTCATAACGATACCTGAACTTACAAAGTTATCAATGTGATACCTAGACTCATTGTTTCGTATCAACGTCGTACATACGACCAATTTTCGTCATGGAGCCGTTAAATTTTGCACGTGAGTAACTTAATGAAGACAAAAAGAACCGATGTACCCTCAAAAGTTTTTTTTTCTTTTTCTTTTCTTTCTTTCTTTCTTTCTTTCTTTCTTTCTTTCTTTCTTTCTTTATTCTTCTTCTTTCTTTCTTTATTTCTTCTTCTTTTTTGGTTTCTTCTTCCCCTGATTTGAATCATCAAGATTCAAATCATCTTGCTTGTCCGATTCCCACCGCCGATTGCCGATCAAACACAGCCGCTGCGTCTCAATCCACCTTCATGCACGCATATGTTTTTGGTTCCCCCCACTTCAAATCCTACAGCAAATTGAAATTGTGCACTGAGGCTTCGCCGCTCACTTCGAGTTCATCCCCGCCGCCGCCGCCGCCGCCGATGACTTAGCCACTACCACTCTCATTCTCTCCTTCGACCCCCTTTTATACACCATTGATCAGAAACTCAGACCCCGCCAGCCCTCCATTCTCAAATCAATCCCACCCTGCCATCCTCTCCGTCGTTCCCGACATGCAACACCATCTCCACAACATCCTCACCTGCAACTTCATCGGTCTAGTTGACAACTTCGGCCTCTAGCCCAACTTCGATAAGAGGCAATTGTAGGCAGACAAAAATTAACAACTTCGGCCTCCACACCATCCTCACCTGCAGAAAATTCGAGCTGTTCTAATTCACCAGCTCCGCCACTCCGCTGCTACCCACCATTGCGCCTCGCCGATTAGCAGACAAAGAACTCAGAGCCTCCACCATCGAGAAATGGAGGCTCGGGTTTTGCGTGTCCTGTGCGGCGGTATCGGCACTGTCGGAGAAGATGTTGTCTGAACATAAATTGAGTTCTGGTTCCACGGTGGCAGCTCGTCGATTGAGGCCTTGGCTTTCTTGATGAGCCAATCGACGGCCTTGCTGGGCCGGTAGTATCTGAGCCGGTCTTGCGCATCGTAGAATTGAATGGCAGTATGCGTGGCGAGTCGGACGCGATGGTCCCTAGGGCCTTTGGCGGTGCAGACCTTGCTGTGGCGGTCCTTCTGGCCAGTGGCCCTTAGAATGTGGCCTCGAGCCTCCACAATTTCGCTGTTGGTGGAGGAAGAAGCAGTCCTTATCCCCAAACCCAATCGAGAAGCAGTGGAGGACGACGACATTGCGCGGTGGTGGAGGTTGTTGTGGCTCTCCCCCATTTTCTTCCTGCATATTCGATGGTGGGTTCTCCGAAAGTGGTGGTGTTGGCAAGGAGAGAATGAGAGAATAAAGAAACCGAAAAAGAAGAAGAAGAAGAAGAAAGAAAGAAAGAAAGAAAAGAAAAGGAAAAAAAAAAACTTTTGAGGGTAAATCGGTTTTTTTGTCTTCATTAAGTGATTCACGTGCATCACACGTGAAAAATTTAATGACTCCGTGACGGAAATTGGTCGTAGGTATCACGTTGATATGAAAAAATGAGTCTAGGTATCACATTGATAACTTTGTAAGTTCAGGTATCCTTCTGAATGTCCCATAAGTGTCCAGACACCGTTGGTGAATTTTTTTCGAGGGTAAATCGGTATTTTTGTCTTCATTAAGTAACTCACGTGCATTGCACGTGCAAAATTTAACTGCTCCGTGACGGAAATTGGTCGTAGGTACGACGTTGATATGAAAAAATGAGTCCAGGTATCACATTGATAACATTCAGAGTTCAGGTATCATTGTGAAAGTCACTAAAGTGTCCAGACACTGTTGGTGAATTTTTCCCAAGTCAAAATTTACAAGAATACCCTTATGTTGATGGTTCTTACCGTGTTAATCCGTCAACACTAAATCGAATTATTTAGATTTGTGTTCTTATCGTGGTGACCCTATATGAAATCAAATCGATAAACCTTAAACCAGATATGTTATGCCTCGTACCTAGAGTTACCGGTTTACTGGTCATTAATTTGGACCATAAATGACAATTTTTGTCACACCCCAAAACCGGGGTCTGACTTGAGGGGTTCTTGAACAAGAGAAAATGATAATACGATTAAGATTGACTCAAGTTAAACTAAATTATTGATGCGGAATAGATTAGTTTTAGAAATTCACTAAACCTTCATTTGTATATCGATGAACTTGAAAATTTTCAGAATCAAAGTAAACATGCTAAGAATTCATTTAGTTTTGAGTTTGGGAAGTAAGCAAAACTTGAACACAAAATGACTGACACTATAAAAAATAATTCCAATGGCTTCGGCCATTTGCTTCAGCGTGGTTTTGCCGCAGTGAAAGACTGCTCTTTTGCTTCGGAAAAACCTTACGGTTGCAAAGGATAGAAAAAATTTGCTACCCCATTTGTATGCCGTTGCAGTCACCGTGGCCAAACAATATCTTTTACGTCGGCAAAGCTTAGCCATTGTGAATGCAACTAAAATCTACTACCGCAAGCAGGTGCCGTCGCGTCAACTACTAATAAACTTCTATAGCAAAGTTTCTCTTATTAAGGAAACCCAATCTTTTTAGGATTTATAAAAAATCCTCTCTCTCCTTTTCTCTGTTCTCTCCCTCAGCAACACTTAATTTCTTCTTTCTATCCATTTTGATTGATCTTTAGATAAATTTTTGTTTAGATTTGTTTTCGTTCTCTTTCGATCTTTAGATAAATTTCTTCTTTCTTGCCTCTTAATTTACGAGCAACAAACACTCGCTATTCATTGCTGGAAAAAGGGTGGATCGAGCTTCACCAAATTTTCATCAAATATGGCCACCTCAATAGCAGATCTACTAATCAGTCTGGCTCTTTCAGCTTCCTCTATAAACTCCAGGAAGAAATTTGAGCAAATCACAAAGGAACAGGCGAAACCTAATTCCATTTTTTTGTGCTTTCAACTTTTCAGAGTAACACATTGGGAGAAAAGAACCAATTTGTGTCCACCAGGCCAGTAGAGTTTTTGGTATCTTGTTAATTGTTTTGGGACTGGGACCTTTGCAGTCTCTGAACCCATGACTATTGGCACTTACATTTCCTCATGTTATATTACGTGTTGAGCTCTGAAATGGGCTTGTCTTAATTGTTCATGATTGGTCAGTTTGAAGTTTGAAGATGTCTCTGAGCAATTTATGGGTCTTGATTTCTTACGGATGTTATTGAAACTATACTTTGTTTCTACTTGTTTAGAGCCTCATTTTGTTCTCCTGGTGTTCATTTTGATTTATTCGATACATGATTTTCAGTTATTTTAGTTATTTTCTTGTTTTCCACATGTTTGGTATATCATGTGAAAATGTATGTTACCATGTGAAATCAGGTTTTCATACCAAGGGGCAAGGGCATGAGAGGTTGATATTATTTTCTGATAGTAATGTATGTGATGGAATGGTCTTGTCTTCATGTATTGTGGTAACCCGGGAGAGGGGTGCCACAGCTCTGCAACCCCGAGCCAATGAGAAACCTACATGTCACGAATGACATCCCGATAACTCATCAACTCGAAATTGCAAGGCCTTTTGGGTTTAGGTTGTTGGTTTACAAAACATTTTCTTGGACAAGTCATCTAGCAACCGAACATCATATTTTCAAAAGCGGAATTTAAAGTGGGCTTACAATAGGAGCCCCATTTGAAAAATAACAAATCACTAAGTAAATACAAGTATGAGAGACGCGCCCCAGGGTTACAGGTCTCCCGAAATTTTGTAAATAAGCGAGTAGAAAATAAATAATTAAATAAATAAGTTACTTCAAATTTCGATAAAGGACTAAGACCTTAATTTAATAAAGTTAAAGAGATATATGCCAAGCCAGGCCATGTGCCTTCCCTGTACGCTCCCGGACCACATGCTCGAAACATGCACACTGTTGTAGGGGTGAGCTTTCTTCCTCGCATGTCCAGTGTGATGACCTGGATTTCTGTTATTTAATTTTAGTAATTAATAATGGACCAGTTGTACGGATAATTGTTATTGTGCTTTAGTTGTAAGTTGTATGTGAAGTGGAATGGTTTTCGTACGTATAATTATTCGAATTGCACAATTTAGGGGGTCGTGTGAAGTTTGACTTTTTATACGTTGGGATTCTAGGAAAACTTCCTTCTCGAGAGTTGTAGAGCGCGTCGATACGAGTTCGTGGACATGTGGCTCGCGTCAATCGTAGTTCGTATGAGAAAGTTATGGCTATTGGAAGAAGTTTCTATTTTAGTATAAATATGGAAAATCAGAAAATATCTTCATAATTCCTCATTCCCTTTTTCGGAAACTCTCCTTCCTCTCTCTTCTCTCTCGGTCGACACCTTCAGAATCGAAATTTTTTGCCTGACCCAACCCAACTTTTTCGGCGGTCACTGGCCGTGAAAATTTCCAGACTAACTCGTCTCAGCCGTCTGCTCCTCCCTCTGGTGTCCTCTAGCGGCGATTCTCCTCCACGGTGACACTGCAAGATGGCAAAGATTGAAGTTTTCGGACCCAATAGGAAAACATAGTTCCGGAGACGTCACGGCTTCAAGTTTCCTTTTTTGGCTTCGTGGGAACCTTCTGGAACAATCTATGGTGTTTGTTTTGATCGATTTACGTGGAAATCGGTTCAACTTGGATTGAGCGAAAATTCAAAGCTTGTGAGGTACTTGACGAAGTACTTTGGACGGTTATTTTGTGGATTGGCTGCTTTGTGCTATATTGAAGACGCTGCGGGAGTTTCGAGGTGAGTCATCTCACAACGTTCATTTACGAACGGAGTTACCATTATTGTTTTGGCGTTATTTATTTAACTGGAAACTATAGTTGGTATTAGTAGGCATTCCTGAGTGAATGACTACGTATATATATATATATATACGTGAAATATATATATATTCTTGTGAGTGGTGTGTGATGAATAATATGCATGATGATGTTCATATTATTGTAGAAGGCGACTTTTCAGGAAAACAATATTGTGGAAAAAGATGTTTTCTATTGTTTGAAAAGTAGTGAATTTGACGTTACATGTTTGAGTCAAGCGTGACTCATTTTAGATGTATTGGTCCTTGTACCAAGAGCCACAGATGGTGAGCAGGGATGGGGAAAGCCGAAACTATATGTTTGTAACGTTTTTAGGTCAGGTGTGACTTACTTAACGTTTGACTTTGAGACCAGACGGGGTCTAAAGATCATATGTCACAGATGGTGACAGGTCGCAGATGGTGACCTTGATGTTTGATTTTATGACCAGACGGGGTCTGAAATCATATGTGATACGCTCAAAGCAAGCATATAATTTAACCCTTTAAACATCATTAGTAGTATAAGCAAGTAGGGATCGTTCTATTCCGGGGATTGAGGGTACACCTGTCAATATAGGACAATTTAAACAATTAAAATAAAACAAAGTATAATATTTACACAATATAAACATAATTTACGATTTAGGGGGGGTTTTAGGATTTTAGGTTTTTGAAAATTAAAAAAAAATAAGAATTAAAACAAAGTATAAACAAAAACACAAATACAAGAATGCAATGTAAGAAACAAAGATCAAAACTGAATTTATCATTGAATTCGAAATAACCCTACATTGTTCTTCCAAGTCATGTGAAAGGAGTTGCTCATGTGAAATATTCGAAAGCAAACGATTTCTCATATTTTACTTTTCAATGCTAATTAATCTAAGTGAAAGCACATAGACTAATCCTATCAAACATGTAATCAAGCCCTAGAAAGCTAGTCAATCATGACATGTTCAACGCATGAAACACATAGAAAAGCTATCAACTCAAGTGTACAACTTAGTATGAATAAGTTCACCTAATTGTAATCCTCTTCAATTGAATTCGATTTTGTCCAAAACCTTTACTACTTTTGATTTAAGTTCATAACACAAAAAGTTGAATCATGTTCTTAAATCTAGCACCATTCATATCAAAACCCTAAGTGTTTCGAACCACATAAGATTAAAATACAAAAGTTATCTATAAAGCAAATTCAATCGAACAATCACACATAAGCAACTTTGGAATCACAACATAAGAAACGAAATCCTTATTCAATCATAAATTTTCAGATTATAAACCTTGTTCAAACATAAACGTCAACTAGAAACAATTCTCACGAAACAAAGCAAGATTACAAGAAAGAGGTTGGATTACACCGTGAGATGGAGATGGGGATGAAGGATGAAATGTTATGGATTCTTGAATCTCGAAAGCAAGCTTCAAGGTGGTGAATGGATGATGATGCTCACGGCTCCTTCTTCTTCTTCTTCTTCCTTGCTTGAAACGTTGAATGCACTAGAGGATGGAGAGAGCATTCGCGTAGAGAGAATTTTCTGAATTGTCAAAGTGGTGAGGTGATGTTTGAGACGTCTAGGGTATACATATATATAGGGGACGGCAAACTTGGTCTCCAAGCCGTGTATTTCTGCTTTATTTTCCAAGGAATTAAATAAATAATTCCACATAGCTTCCACCAATGAGAAATTGCCAAATAAGCCCTAGTGTGTCATCCAACCAATCACAAAACTCCAAGAAGATTCCCTAATATATTCTTGCCGAAATCCCTTGATTATTTTCTGATTTTCTTCTTGTAATTTCGGCCAAAGCATGCTTAGGGTTTCTAGGAATGCATTCTTTCCATAAACTTCACCCTAGAAAATCTCTTGCGTAATCTTTTATTTCCTCTTGATTTTCACGACACTTTGCCTCTCTCCCCTTTGGTTTTCACGGCAATACAACCCTAGGGTTAGGGTTATGCGTCACAAACCCTAATGTCATGGGCTTTGATGGGCCTTGATCCATTTTGCCGAAAATCCAAAGAGTTCTTGGGCTTCGTTGCTTCATCTTCAAGCCTTCTCATCTTCCAACGCAAAACACATTATTTTTCCATTTCTTTTTCATGGTTGCGTTGGAAACTTGCTAGGGATGCCTTCCTCCATTTCGCAGGGTTTCCTAATTGGATTAGGAAAGCTTGTTTCTTCATTTCTGCTCAATTCTGTGGCCCTTTTTCTCTCATATTCGTTCGTCTTGATGTTCGTAAGCTCCTCTTTCCATTCGTGCGTTCATTTCCACTTTTTAGCTCGGAGGTCCTGAAAATAGAAACTATACTCCAAATAGAAACTTTCTAAAAAAATGAAAATAGAAACTTACTAAAAATGAAAAATAGAAACTTTCCTAAACTGAAAAATGGAAACTTGCCAGAAATTAGAAATGAAAACTACAGAAATGGAAACTTTCTACAAAAAGGAACTTTCCCAATCAAAGAATGGAAACTTTCCAAAACAAGGATTTTTCCAAGGAAATGGCGCAGAAAATGTAGAGAAATGCAGTTAAAACGTCGCATTAAAATGCTCCTATCAATATGTCACAGATGGTGACAGGTCGCAGATGGTGACCAAGGCAGGAAATATGTAATCACGTCTGTGGCCGGACGAGTAGTTACGATTTCAATAGAGCTCTAGTCTGTTTGCCATTATAGCTTATGGGGGTAACAGTCGAGGTTACTGGAGACTCATAAGTATGTAGTTTAAAGGAAATTTTCGAGAGTATTCTTCTTTTAATGTCTAGATGAGACTTGAATTGCTTCTTGATGGTTAAGTTAGCAAATAGAACATTGTCACAGCGGTGACTTATGTTGTCCTTTCAGTGGAAAGGATATGGAATATTAGAAGGAATAATGGTTGCATGGTTTCCTTAAGCTGATTGTGTGAGTTGTTGATTGATGTTCATGAATTACTCATACGAGCTTTCATAAGCTTACCGGGTTTGTTGTGTGGCAACCCGGTGCACCATTCTATGGTGTAAGGGTTAATCCTGCAGGTCAGGGTAATCGTAGCTGAAGCTAAGGTAGCTTGTTGGTAGCTGAACGGGTAGGAAGCAAATTTTGTTGGCTTTGCCATTGTTATAACTTCCGCTATGTAGTAAGCTCTGAGGAGCATTTGACGCGCTCTGAGCGAGCGCATAATTTAACCCTGAAATATCGTTAGTAGTATAAGCAAATAGGGATCGTTCTATTCCGGGGATTGAGGGTACACTTGTAATTGTGAAACAAATAAAGAAAAGTATTATTTACAAAAATAAAATAAAGAATATAAATATATACAATTGTATAAACAAATAAAGAATTAAAATAATAAAGTATTATTTACAAAAATAAAATAAAGAATAAATATATACAAGTAAACACAAATAAGGGGGAGATTAGGATTCTTAAAATTAAAATTAAAATAAATAAAATAAAGAAAACGTAAAAACATATATACAAGGGTGGAACGCAAGGAACAAAGATCAAAACCAATTCCATGTAATCAAATTCGATTCAAACCCTATAATTGTTCTTCCAAGTCATGAGAGAGGAGTTGATCATGTGAAACATTCGAAAGCAAATGATTTCCCATATTTTACTTTTCAATGCTAATTAACCTAAGCGAAAGCACCTAGATTAATCCTATCAAACATGCAATCAAGCCTTAGAAAGCTAGTCAATCATGACATGTTCAATGCATTAGACATAGAGAAAGGCTATCAACTCAAGTGTACAACTTAGTTATAGAAAAGTCCACCTAATTGCAATCCTCTTCAATTAAATTCGATTCTTGTCCAGAACCTTTACTACTTTTGATTCAAGTTACACAAAACGAAAAGTCGATTTCATGTTCTTAAACCTAGCACCAATTACATGCAAATCCTATAAGTGTCGACCCAAATAAGATAAACATATAAAAGTTTTCTGTAAAGCAAATTTAATCGAACAAACTCACATAAGCAACTTAGAATCACAATTATAGAATTCGAAAACTTTATTTAAACATAGAAATTGGGTTTAAACTTTACCCTAAACATTATTGTTAACTAGAAACAAGTTCATAAGAAATCAAACAAGGAAACCAAAAAGGTTACAAGGAAAAGGAACGAATTACACCGTGAGTGGAGATGGAGATGGAGAGCTAGATGGTTGGATCTTGAATCTTGGAAGCAAGCCTTCAAGGTGGATGATGGAGGATATGATCTTCACGGCTCCTTCTTCTTCTTCCTCTCCTTGCTTGAAAATGCAGAACTTTGCAACTAGAGAATGGAGAAGGAAAATGGAAAGGAAATGGAGAGACAAAGAAGATGAGATGGATGAAGGAATTGGTGGGAAAATGGAGAGGAAATGGTGAGACAAGAAGATGAAATGGATGAAGGAATGTTTTTTGAGAGTGAGAGGAGAAGTGTATTTATAGCCCAAAAAATGATGAATGGAGGGTGGAGATGAACATAAATGAAAGGCTAGCTATGTTAGACAAATTTGTAAAAAATATCTTCCCACTTGTTTATCACTTGTTCAACTTGAATTGATTTTCATCCTCAAGATTTTCCACTTGCTTGCAACTTTGATTTTCCTCCTCAAGATTTTCTACTTGCTTGCAACTTTGATTTGCTTGCAACTTTGATTTTCCTCCTCAAGATTTTCCACTTGGTTGCAACTTTGATTTTCCTCCTCAAGATTTTCCACTTGCTTGAAGGTCCTAAAAATAGAAACTAATAAGAAAAATAGAAACTTTCCTAAAATGAAAAATGGCAACTTTCCTAAACTGAAAATGGAAACTTACTAAAAATGATAAATAGAAACTACAAAAATATAAACTTTCTACAAATAGGAACTTTCCCAATCAAAGAATGGAAACTTTCCTAAACAGGGTTTTAATAAGGAAATAACGTAAGAAATGTAGGGAAATGCAGTTAAAACGTCGCATTAAAATGCTCCTATCAAATTCCCCCACACTTAGCTTTTGCTAGTCCCTTAGCAAAATCACACTAAGACACACACTAAGACTCAACGAAAATTAAAGCCTCTACAAAAACAATGACTCTATTGCCCTTCAACTTTTTGTCTCAGAAATCTCCTACTTTCACAACATCAAGATTAGCACTCAACCAAGAATCAATATGTAGATATTCAAGAGTTAATTAAAACATATAATCCACACATACACAAGTAGGACTTTGTTGTAATAATGGTGATGGTTTCTGTTAAGCATGCTTCGAACAAGTATGATTCATATCCTCACAAGGTATATCCACTCTTTCTTCTCTCAGAATTCAAGACAATGCTTAAAAGCTTATAATCACTCAATTATATGTGAGAGAAAATATATTGAGGCAATCAAATAGCTCACATATATAAGAAACGAAAAGCACTTTGTGAATATAATTTTTTTGAAAAGATCTCATGAAGGATATCAATTACTTGCACGGATGGACCCAAGCCATAGGTTCAACTCTTGTAACTCATCTCCACATCAAGGGCTGTCTCATCTTAAGGATCAAGAAGGTCTTCTCAAAGGTTGTAATGGGGCTAAGGCTCAAGGTTTAAAGAAATGAAAGGTAAGGATTTATCAAAGTGTCCTAAAAACCTAGCAGAGCACATGTAGATGTAGAGACCTCAAGAAATCCACCAAGGCATTGCAAAAACGTCACTTTCCCTAGAGGTAACATAAAAGGGCCTAATGTCTTCATGTTGGGCCAAATCTTCATTGTAAACTTCCCTAGAACTATAGTGGAATGGACAAAGGCCAAATTTTTCTGTAGTGGGCCTTCAGTTCAAAGTAAACTCCAAAATCACTAAGTATGGGGGACTAAAATCCATAAACATTTTTCTTTCTTTTCTTTTCTAGCCGTACACAATTTTTTTCTTTTCTTTTCATTTTTCACGGCTTTCACAAATTTTTTTTTTCATGGACAAGTCTACCCCCACACTTGAACTTTCACCTCTTCTCAATCTTCTTTCTCAATGCCAAATCCTCAAGTAAAGTCCCAAAATATAGCTCCACTAAGTTTTTAGAACAAAGGGTAGGAGTGTAGCTATACTAAGGTTTAGGGTTAAGGATTTAAGGGTGATGAAAGAAAAGGCTTAATGTAAGCTCAAAGGGGTTTATCTAAGGGAGTCCCATGACGGGCACAAATAGGGACACATGCTTATTTGGCAATGGTGATAATTCCTAGGTTGCCTCTATCCCTTCCAGAATCAGGGCCATGTATTGACAAACGTCTCAAAAAGCACAAGAGCGAATTCTATCATTCTCTAGTCCATCAAACTTAATCTATGGCAAGCAATCAATCAAATGAAAGAGTAATGAGATCATCAAAACATCGCCAAGAAATTAAGAATATGTTTTTCATTTATCACTCCAAGAAAAAGGGACATGGCTCAAATATCTCACATGGGCTTTTATGAATCAAAACTCATCCTAACATGCTCATATTCTGTACCAAGGTTACGAAATCCATATCCACTACACATGCATGCATTTTTCATATATCTCAATTAACCAAAGAATACCATTTTAAAAATCATCTCAATTTTGTGATCCTCTTTTAATCATGATTTCAGAGATATAGAATCATCCTAGACAGTTGAAAGGGCATCCTAAGACTCAAAAACAAAAACAAAAGTAAAATATTTTTTTCTTTTTCTTTTTCAACAATTTAATTTAATTTCAACACTTAGGTACGGGAACAGGGAGTCTCGATGTGCAATGGGACTGAAACAGCTACCCTTTTTCAAGACTATGTTTAATCCAATATACCTTAGTGTATCACAACATCAATTAAAAACACAATCCAACATCAACTATTTTTTTTTTTTTTTCTTTATATACTAACTACTAAAAACACAATAAAGCAATAACCCTTCCCCCATACTTAATTCATGCATTGTCCTCAATGTATAAACAAATATAAATCATGCAAAGCATAAATCAAGCATAGAAGAGAAAATGAACACAACGAAACCTAAAACAACTTAAAATTTAAGAAAATAAAATAGAAGGAAGAGTTCAAGAAAGCAAATCTGCGTTTGATGTCTCCTCCACAGCTACAGTTGAAATGGGTTGCCTCCCATGCAGCGCTTAATGTTTAAAGTCTTTCAGCCTAGACTTGTACCTCCATTTACTCCTTTGGAGGAGCGGTATGCGGGCGAGTGGCAGCCCTCTTGCTGGTTTCAGCATTCGGAGGCGGGTCCTCATGTTGTGATGCAGTAGCGTCCTTGCGAGGAAACCCAGGAGGATAACTCTGCAAGTTATTGACTTCCTGAGCAAGATTGTTTATTGCAGTGTGACAGCGGATCAAAGAGCAGTTCATCTCAGAGATGTAATCGATCATGCAATTGACTCTCCAATCTGTCACCATAATACCATCGCGGAGAGAGGAACGCAAATCATCAATCGAATCCGACAAGCTTTCCAGGGTGGCCACAGGGCGAGGAGCACGAGCAGCTGGTGAGGAAGAAGACTCTCCGGGATGCAGTCTGGGAGAGCGACGAGGCAGAGGAGGGGGACTGCGGGTACGCTCACGGATAGGATGATGGTCCCATGGACGAGTAAGCCCAGCTCTAGTGGCCGCTTGACGACCTTCTTCTTCCAAAGAGAGAACACGGCGTTGATTGATGCCCCTGCGAGGGGTAACCTTGGTTTGAGCCATGAGGAAGTAGAAGGAATTTGAAACTGCACGTTTAGACAAACCTTAGTAAAATCTGGAGGAGACAAAAAAAGGATGTATATGTAAAGCACAAAATAGGGTAGAAATCTCAACAGGCACACGGTTTTAACAAAGCTTCTCCGGGAAGGAGAAGAGTTATGACAGTTCACGGCCCAAGAAACTCCCCCACGTGTAAATATTCCTTTCTTTTCCTGGATTTATGGCATGCTTTCGGCTATAGCTTGTCTGTCACGGATCCTCGAGATTCGTTTGATTCCCCACGGGTCCTTTCTTTTCCTTGATTCACGGCAATTAAACGTGCTTTCGGCTGTAGCTTGTCTGTCACAGCTCCTCGAGATCAGTTTGGTTCCCCCACGTGTCCTTCACGAGCCAACAGCTTTTCCGTGTTTTCGGGTGACTTTAATCCAACGCGTAGATTTAATCTCAGAGATCGTCGATCCAACAGTGGAGATCTGCTCACTCGTTCTATAAATAGGTGCATTCTGAGCGACTGTTCACTCCAAAAGAAAATTCTTCCGAGTTCCAGCCTTTCTCTCTCAACCCTTCAGCCTTTCTTTCGAAACTCCAATCCTTTCTTCATCAACATGGAACCACGAACTCTGCAACTAATGGAGTTACAAACCCAGCAACAAATGGAATTACAAGCCCAGCAACCAACCGAGGAGGGAGGAAGCATCCAGGCAGCCGGGAGTAGTAACCGGTGGGCTCCCACACCGCCTCAACTAAGAATCCTCATGGGCCTTTACTATGATAAGGGTTTTAAGTACCCAACTCCAGAGCAGATTCAAGAGATCTGCCTTCATCTGAAACAGTATGGGCAGATCGAGGACAAGAACGTCTTCTTTTGGTTCCAGAACCTCAAGGCTCGTGAGAGGCAGAAGTTGAAGGAATTTCGGAACGTTCCGGTTGGTGGATCTCTCGATCTCAATTTTGGATCCACTAGTTCTACTGATGATGGTAGATCCATTGATCTAAACTTTGGGTCACGTGTCGGCTATGGTGTTGACCCATATTCCTCCTCACCCTTCAACACTAATACCAGTACTACCTCCTTTGGCACAACAGGAGGACAATCTTTCATGGAACAACGAGGAGGAGATCACCAGGAGATTGAAACCCTTCCACTATTCCCCATGCATGGTGAGGACATCTTTAGCAACATGAAGACTACTTCCGAGGGAGGTAGCGGCTATGGCGGTGACTCTCGCATTTCCCTTGAGCTCAGCCTCAACTCCTACGGAGATGCAGACATGGTTTAGTATAGAGTATTTTTATTATTATTATTTTTTTTTAATTTTTTTTTTTTGTAAATAGCTGAATTTAATAAGACTGAATGAATGCAGTTTTTTTTTTTTATATATATAAAGGACTAAAAAAAACAAAAAACAAATATAAATATATATTGGACTCAAAATGAAAGACAAAAATATAAATCTCTTCCCCCACACTTAAATATTGCATTATCTTCAATGTAATCAATTAAAAGCATGCAATGAAATAAGTAAGCATAGATAGAAGACATTTACGAAAACAAATCCAAAAATAAAAACAATAGAGAAAAAATGAAAAATAAAAAGAAATAGGGAAAGAGAAAGCAAATCTGATTATATTCTGAATTGGGTTGCCTCCCAAGTAGCGCTTGTATTTTATGTCTTGCAGCCAGACAGTACCTACATTAAATAAAGTTAGTAACTATAATTAACAAAGAAATACAAAATAAAAACAAGTATAACTATTAATTACAAACTACAAGTATAATTAACAAGTATATTGTACATAAGACACAAGTTAAGTACTCAAGTGAATATAAAACGTGAAAAGTATTTTTACAAGTTTAAAGTGTGAAACAACAAAATAATTTACACGTATAGAGTATTCACAAGTATTTCTTTTATTATAAACATTATTGATATCGAATCAAATTCCAAGCGGTAAATCAAGTGAACGTGCGGCCCAAGTATAGTCGCCTAGACACAAACTCCCTTTCAAATCGTTTGGGCAACCTTACTGAAATGGCCAGGTGGGGGAGGGCGAACACGAGAGGAAAAATCCATTTTGGCATGAGCTACTCCCACATAGTGGTTTAGGCCCATTTGCAAGCACTTCTGGATTCAAAAACCCGTCATGAACGTTGTCCCCTTTCTAGACACCATTCCACATAGGCTATACTTACTAAGATGAAAAAGTTCATAAGTGTGAAGACAGTTCAACAAGTGTTAATAAAGGCCGCCCTCAACCTTAAGGGACCTGAGCTAAGTACCAATAAGGGGTTTAGGCCAATATTAACAAAAGAGACTTCACCTATTCCTCTCAATTTACAACCTACAATTAAAATTCGTGTTCAATAATATAAATAACATTTAAACTAAGTTTTAAACAATTTATATACAACAAATATATACAATAAATGACACAATTTAATAAGTGATTTTTCAATCCCCGGCAACGGCGCCAAAAATTGATGTCGCTTTTGGGAAGCGCATAATTTAACCCTGAAATATCGTTAGTAGTATAAGCAAATAGGGATCGTTCTATTCCGGGGATTGAGGGTACACTTGTAATTGTGAAACAAATAAAGAAAAGTATTATTTACAAAAATAAAATAAAGAATATAAATATATACAATTGTATAAACAAATAAAGAATTAAAATAATAAAGTATTATTTACAAAAATAAAATAAAGAATAAATATATACAAGTAAACACAAATAAGGGGGAGATTAGGATTCTTAAAATTAAAATTAAAATAAATAAAATAAAGAAAACGTAAAAACATATATACAAGGGTGGAACGCAAGGAACAAAGATCAAAACCAATTCCATGTAATCAAATTCGATTCAAACCCTATAATTGTTCTTCCAAGTCATGAGAGAGGAGTTGATCATGTGAAACATTCGAAAGCAAATGATTTCCCATATTTTACTTTTCAATGCTAATTAACCTAAGCGAAAGCACCTAGATTAATCCTATCAAACATGCAATCAAGCCCTAGAAAGCTAGTCAATCATGACATGTTCAATGCATTAGACATAGAGAAAGGCTATCAACTCAAGTGTACAACTTAGTTATGGAAAAGTCCACCTAATTGCAATCCTCTTCAATTAAATTCGATTCTTGTCCAGAACCTTTACTACTTTTGATTCAAGTTACACAAAACGAAAAGTCGATTTCATGTTCTTAAACCTAGCACCAATTACATGCAAATCCTATAAGTGTCGACCCAAATAAGATAAACATATAAAAGTTTTCTGTAAAGCAAATTTAATCGAACAAACTCACATAAGCAACTTAGAATCACAATTATAGAATTCGAAAACTTTATTTAAACATAGAAATTGGGTTTAAACTTTACCCTAAACATTATTGTTAACTAGAAACAAGTTCATAAGAAATCAAACAAGGAAACCAAAAAGGTTACAAGGAAAAGGAACGAATTACACCGTGAGTGGAGATGGAGATGGAGAGCTAGATGGTTGGATCTTGAATCTTGGAAGCAAGCCTTCAAGGTGGATGATGGAGGATATGATCTTCACGGCTCCTTCTTCTTCTTCCTCTCCTTGCTTGAAAATGCAGAACTTTGCAACTAGAGAATGGAGAAGGAAAATGGAAAGGAAATGGAGAGACAAAGAAGATGAGATGGATGAAGGAATTGGTGGGAAAATGGAGAGGAAATGGTGAGACAAGAAGATGAAATGGATGAAGGAATGTTTTTTGAGAGTAAGAGGAGAAGTGTATTTATAGCCCAAAAAATGATGAATGGAGGGTGGAGATGAACATAAATGAAAGGCTAGATATGTTAGACAAATTTGTAAAAAATATCTTCCCACTTGTTTATCACTTGTTCAACTTGAATTGATTTTCATCCTCAAGATTTTCCACTTGCTTGCAACTTTGATTTTCCTCCTCAAGATTTTCTACTTGCTTGCAACTTTGATTTTCCTCCTCAAGATTTTCCACTTGGTTGCAACTTTGATTTTCCTCCTCAAGATTTTCCACTTGGTTGCAACTTTGATTTTCCTCCTCAAGATTTTCCACTTGCTTGAAGGTCCTAAAAATAGAAACTAATAAGAAAAATAGAAACTTTCCTAAAATGAAAAATGGCAACTTTCCTAAACTGAAAATGGAAACTTACTAAAAATGATAAATAGAAACTACAAAAATATAAACTTTCTACAAATAGGAACTTTCCCAATCAAAGAATGGAAACTTTCCTAAACAGGGTTTTAATAAGGAAATAACGTAAGAAATGTAGGGAAATGCAGTTAAAACGTCGCATTAAAATGCTCCTATCAGCATTTACGTTTTATTTTATGATGACAATTTAATTCATAAGTTGTGTAATATGTGACTCTGTGGAGCGGGTCAATATTTGAAATTGTGGGTTCAGGGCATCAATATGTACTTGCTGTAAAGGGAAGATGTCTCTATGTATTTTGTATTGATGGCTGAATGATCGCGCATGTATAATTATGAGATTATATATCGATTTTTATTTGTGTTAAAAATCAGGGGCGTGACACCCAGTAAGCGCCGACCCAACCATGCTAGGTTTGAAAAATAATATGTTTGAAAAATAATATACTTGAAAATATTTAATACATAATATTGTGCACGTTCATTGAAAATACTTTAAAAAGAGGCAGTCACAAACATTTGTTCTCTTTTATAAAGCCTATGCAGCATGCTTCACACAACTTGGAGCTGCGAGATACTTACCTGCCAACTAAACTAAAATAAATCGGTGACCGACCCAGTTCGTCATCCTTCGAGAACCGGCCAACTACTCTGTAGTCCTTGTGACTACAAGTAGCGAAAATGTCCATTTCTTGGGCCCTGAGTCTCCTATGACTGGTTCACTGTCGGTACTCACCCTTTCTCAACAAACATAGGAGCACAGCCCCCTCCGGAGGTTCACGGTTATCGACACCGTGGGATCCCTAGGAATCAACGCGTCTAGGTCCCATTCACTTTCAGGTCACAAGTACAAACATACAATAGGTACAGTATCTCAACATGCAAGTCTAGCCTCGGTTTTCGCAATTAGCAATTATCAGTTATGAAAACACAGGTATCACAAGGCATCGACTAATGAACAACCAAAAATGCACTTGCAGGCAACATACAATCTTAGTATAGCATTCCACATATATTGAAAAGCCTCTAACATGGAAGGGACAACTCACACTACCTAGAGTTGGAGTGCTCGTCCACATTCGGGTTCGTTCCCGACTTTCGATCATTTGTCCAAATCCAAGTGCACATGCTCGAGTCCTTTAACAAAAACTAAATCCAGTAAGTACTCAATTCATAACTCATTTGCTCAATTTCTTTATGAGTCACCAATTTATTTTGAATCGATATTTAATGGTAACCATTCCCGAACAATTCACTTAACGTAGTAAGCTCATTCGGGAGATGGTGATCACACTGCTTTCCATGTTAAAATTTTGGTCAACCTTTAAACCTTAAGCAATTAAATAATAATTACCATTCCCGAATGATTTCGCCTTTCAAACTCCTTTCGGGATATGGTGATTATACTTATTTCCTTAATGTATTCCAAGTCAACCAGTTTGACCCTTTTTACTTAATCAATAAATACTAGCAAATAAATAGTAATTACCATTCCCGGATGTTTACATTCTTACGATAACTTCGGGATATGGATGGCAACACTAGAATACTCCGATTTTTAACCTTATTTCATGAACGTTAATCCAATATCCTAATTTAGCTCAATCAAATAAAATCCGCCATTTTCATAATCAATTTCTCAAACAATTGTGATCACTTAATCTCCTTGACTTCACTCAATTCATTGAGTTTTAATTCTCAATTACCACCAAAATAAACTCTTCGGCAAAAAGACATTTCCAAAATTGATATGAGATACACCTTCTTAATTGACAAAACCAACTCTTTCACATATATTCAACCAAATTCAATCTCAGCTACCAAACTGTTTAAGCATTTGACTCAAAAATGTCATCTTAAATTAACTTCATTCAACCCATTTTCCAACCCATTCAACAACATGCTCAAATCATCACCATAATTGTGTTCAACTCAACCACAACAATTGCAAGATCACCAAACCAGGCCCTTACCATTTCTTCTTTTCCAGGTTAGAACCTAATTGAACGTATCTACATTCCACCATTGTTAACCATCCACATTCCTAGCAAAATTTTTACCATCAATAAAAAATTCCCGCAACCAATTCCAAATGCAAAACATAGTTCAAGGTTCTTACCCTTTTGTCGATATCAATCAAAACTATCTCAGTGATAAGAGCACAAAGTGTGACATTTTTAATATGTATTTTCCCTCATTTGGCTAAGTTATCCTCTTAAAATTATTAATTATAACACAGTTTATGTTTTTAGGTACTTCAAGGACTGAAATGGAGAAAACAGGCAAAAAAGAGCAAAAATGAGCATCAATTAAGAACAAATCATTTTAGAAACTTTCCTCTTTCATTTTAGGAAATATTTCCTATTTTGTTTTAGGAAACTTTCTTCCTTTGAACTTTTCTATTTCTGATTTTTCTATTTTAATGAGAGTTCATCCCATTAAGAACTCTTGACTGATGAATTCAAGGAAAACTTAAAACAAAAATCATGAAGAATTGAAGGAGATAAAAGGGAGTGTTTATAATCAATATTTATTCTTGATTATCTTATTTACTATTGATTATAACACTAACTAAATTATGATTTTTCTTGATTGCAGGAGTTCATTATGTGCACAATTGGAAGAAGATATTAGTACAATTTAAAGGAGAGGAATAAGGGATCTATCTAGTCACTATTCAAGGAATATACAATGAGTCATTAAGGGGAAAAGAGATCAGAGAAATCAAGACTTTGTCATGAGAAAATCAAGCAAATTTGGGGGGAAATCATCTCAAGATGATTGGCCATGATTGCATCACAAGAGATGAGAATTCCACTATAAATAGCAGTCATTCTCTACTCCAAAATCATCACTTATTCATACAAAATTCAGTTCATTAGCTTAGCTCTCTTCTCTCCAAAACCCTCCAAACTTCAGAAAAAGCCTCTTGTCGTCAAGAGCTTTAGGGCTTTTCCAAGGCTGTTCGTGTTCTTGAAGGCCAAGCTGTGTGTTCTCTTGACGTTCTCCAAGCTTCCTTGAAGATCAAAAAGTGTAATCCATGGCCCTTATTTTTGTTTTCGTACTCTTTAGTATTGAATTTCAGATTTCGTTTATGAGCTTTATTATTGGAATTGGATTTTTGTTGAGAATGAGTTTATGTTAGTAATTTTCAGATTTGTTTATTTATGTTCTTGATTTTTTTATGATATCTTTATAATATGATTTTGTGCCATCCTTTTATATCTTTAAGCATATGATTTTGGTTGAATAATTATGTTAATCTACAGGTTAATAAAGCCAAATTTTTGTTCCGATTCACCTAATCATTTTAGGGCATAAATTAAAGTGGTAAAGGCTATGTACAATGGTCGAGATTATATGTTACATGTTTGTGCGTTTGTAACTTTTTATGGATGCATACATGTTTGAATTCAGAATTCTAATTGCACTTAATGATTCATATTTAATGTTGAATCCGCTCTTCAGTATTAACATGATGTTTTATATGAAATATTTTAAGTTATGGACTTTTCCTAACTTAGGAGATTAAAGAAGAATTAAAGTGGTACTCGATCTCTTCAGACTTGTACTTCGAATTCATTTCTGATATTTAGTGTTGGTACGATTTTGGGTTGTTTAGATTGAAATAATTCATTGCATGTTGATATGGTTTGGAAATTCTGAGTTGAGTGTGAAGAAGTCGATCACATGTATATATTTATCTTTTTGTTTTATTTCGTAGGAACTTAGAAACCAAAACTTGAATCCCCCCTTTTTATGGTTGTTTCTTGTGTAAATCTGTAGATAAATACTTGTTAATACTTGTTTTATTAATTACTAATTTAAATTGACCTTTTTGTTTAGGTGTACCCTACAATCCCCGGACTGAACGATCCCTGCTTATCCCTATACTAACAACTACATTTTGCAGGGTTAAATTGTGAGGCTATTTTAGCCGCATCACTCAGGAGCTTCTCCTCTCCAAAAATCCCAAATCGCAAACTCCACAAAACCTCATATCTCATATTAAACAATCAGGTTAGGGCTTCGATTCGTAACAGCCAAAAGGCTTTATCCAAAGAGAGGTGACGAATTTACCTAGTAGAGAAGGTCTGGAAGTTTGGCGGTGGAGCACGGTGACGCTAGTTTAGCTCATGCGCCGATGACGGCTCTTGCCAGAATTAGAGGTCAGAGTTAGAAGGTTATGCTAGACATTGAGGTGCTGACTTCATCCATAGTGGTCGTGTAACCCAAACATGGATGGAAAGTGGAAAACGATGACATGAAGAGTCTTGGATTCCGACAATAGGCGTTCAGAGTTTTCTGGCATCGGAGTTTGAGGCCACGGTTCGGGTTTTTTCTCTCTAGGACTTGATGCTTCGATTCATGGTAGTGAGGGTTTGAATCGATGGCTAGAAATCAGGGATTAAGGTGGCAGCAGCGTCGCTGCTTTGGTGGCCGCGTGTGGAGGCTGGAGGTAATGCCTGGAGGTGCTGGGTTTGGGTTTTGGTCCGATTTGGGTGCTGGATCGATTGGAGGTGGCGGTGAGGTTAGATGGTGGCCGGAGATCAACGAACGAGGAGGGGCAGTAGCGTCGGAGCTTTCCGATCATGCATGTGGTGGTTAAGAGCTTTCGATCGGTGGCGAAATGGTTGGGCTTTGATCGGATTTAGGTGCTGGTTCGAAGGGTGGAGGCGATGGCTGGAGATGGTGTTCTCCGGTGGTTGCAGAGGGAAGAAGAAGAGAGAGAGAGATCGGGGGAGGGAGAGAAGAACGCGCGGCTGAGAAGAGAGAAAAGGGGAGAGTTTTGGTTTAAGGGTTTCCAAGTTCCTATTTATACCCATGTCCATGAAATTCTCATTTTTCCCTTGCGACAAATTACGGAACTCTCCTAGCTTACTGCTTTCAGTTTTGAGCTCGTAACTTTTCTTTTATTCATTTTTCGTCGGAAACTTCCTAAGTTACTTCTCGACTTCATCCTAGGCCCAAAACTCGATTTCGTAAAAATTAAAAAATCCACAACTTTGTTACAACTCAATTTATCGTATTCGAAACTTAAACAAACGGTCACCTTACTAAACTTCGGTAACCTTTTAGGCCCAAATGAAAGAATCTTGGCCCAAACTTAAATCATAAGGCCCAATAGGTGGTCTCAACACCAAAACAATCTTCGGAATCGACTTCTTCACTTAAATCATCTTGCGAAAATCTTATTGGCGAAAAATTATCTTCTAAAAATTAAACAAAATTTTCAGGGGCTCACATGTATGCATAGTGAAATTGTACAAAAGAAACAAAGTTCTACTTTTGTAGTGGTCGATTACACTGATCCTTTAGCTATACAAAACTTGCTGGAGGTATTAGATGACTGTTGTAAATATGGAAGTTGCAAAGGACATGAATGTAATGCCCCGTACCTTAAATTTTTTACTAGTTACATTTTACCGTTATTAACCGAGGAGTGACTTTTTCTTGAGTCTGGTAAATTAGGAAATTTCCTTGTGAATGCCGTAGTATACGAAAAAATCGAGTTCGTGGACACGTAGTTTGTTTAAAACGGAGTTTCTACAGAAGAATTATGACTAAAAATAGAATTACTATTCTTGGATGATGTTTTAAAAAGGGTTTCCCTTTTTGGGAAGAGAGAGAAAGTAAAAGCATATCCAAATCGGGAGAACCCGATTCTTCCTTCCCCTTTCTCCTTCTTTTCGCGCACAGTAACTAGAGAAAACATTTCCGGCCAATCCGTCACCGTCAAGCCACCCCAGGTCGTCTCACCGGTGGGCAAGCTTCCTCTCTTCCTCCTCTTCCATCTCAGGTAAGGATTTTAGGTGATTAGGCTTGGAATGAAGCAAATCGAAGAGGAGAGAAAAACTGAAAATTTTCGATTTCTTGAGATGAATCTTGTTGTTGGAAGAACACTGATCATGTGGGTATGCTTATTGCAGCTTGAATGGACCAGTAGAGGAGAAATTCGAAGGTGAACAATAGCTTAAACAGTAACTAACGAAATCTGGATTTTTGGGATTGAATTTCCGACCACTTCTGCTTAGTTTTGGTTGTTATTGCAGGTATAAAGATTGTTGGGTTTGTTGTGGTGATGGTTTTGGGCTAGATAGGTTGGCCGGATTTGGGGTTTGGTGTGATAGCGCGTGAAGCCATGCGCCGCTGGCGGTGGTGGTGGTGAGGAGGCTCTGTCAGCCCCTCCAAAACAATTAATTTAATCCTTAAATTATGTTTTAGACTTGACGTTATTTGTTTGGAGATTTCTTGGAAATTAGATGTTGGTTTTGGATGTTTTGAATCTTATGGTTTATAAGTGCTATTAGTGATATTGCGGATTTGGTTTACTTTGTTGAGAAATTTGGAGTTGAGATTGTGAATTAAAAAGGGAAAAATTAAGAAAGAATTTGGAGATTTCGGAGAGGGAAATTGGTGATTAATAATGATGAAGGAATTGGAATTTAATTGGTTAAGCTATAGAAACAATCCTTGTGAAGATTAAAGAGTAAGTGAGGGTGTTGAATCGTTAAGGAAATTCCGTATTCAAGAATTTAAATCCCAAATTTAGGTGTGGGATTTTTATATGAATTTATGAGTAACGAATACTAATTCCAGAGGGAATGAGTTTTGATTTTGAGATTATTTCCTTATTATGGTTAATTATATCCTGCCTATTTACTACAGGACGTACTGAGCCCTCGAGCAAGGAGGACATAGGCAGGCAGCAAGATTAGCTGCGAGACTCACCTGTGAGTGGACTCTTATTTTATTTAAATAATGCATGCAGCTTGGTATTAAATTTATAATGGATTATTATTGGGATAAATGTGGTTTTTGTGTAAAGAAAAGAATTTAAAGAAAGGAGTTGGCAAGGAGGCTAGTTTCGGCGCATGTGTACATTACCTAGTCGGCAATCCCCTCTAGGTAATAGTCTGGTCGGCAGTCCCCTCCGGTGAGTCATCTGGTCGGCAGTCCCCTCCAGTTGATATGGGTTAGTTAGTCGGCAGTCCCCTCTAACTACATGTGGTTAGTCAGCAGTCCTCTCTAACCACCGCCTCCTAAATCCGGTCGGCAGTCCCCTCCAGATGGCATGAGATGACTAGACAGCAGTCCTCTCTAGTCATCGAACGAATCTTCTTAAGAAGGATATTTCAAAAAGGATTGAGTTGGAAAAGTTTTTGTAAATCTCGCTGCATGTCGGATTTTGTTAACAAGAAAATGGGAAAGCGTTCAATTAATTGTTTCATAACTTATTTCAGTTTTGTCCACTCACTCTAACGGATTTTAAATGTTTTCCCCTGGGCCCTTCGGTTTCAAATGCCCAGATTTCATATTTGCCGAGATCGCGTCCGAGGATTTGAGGCATAGGAATCAGCGCTTCCGTTTTGTCTATATGTTATTACTTAACCTACCTTGTATGATATAGGTTTAGTTATGTAGCATTGCTCTGATAACCTTCTAATTTGGAGAATGTTAATGCTTGAGAATCTGTAGCCGTAATTGAAGTTAGGGTGGATTTCGTACTTCCTGAATGTAACTTTTACAAGTGGAATGTAAATATTGGAATGTGTATCTGAGTAGGAACTTATTACTATTAATGTCCAGGTTTTTTGAAATTTTGGGTAGCCTATTTTAGGGGAGGTTCTGCCGATTTTTTGGTAGGATTTCACTTACAATGGGCCCCACAGGCTCGTATCCGGGTTTCAGGGTGAAACTTGGGCCGGGTTCTGTCAATGAAGGATGTGATTCTACCACAACCATCTGAACAAGTTTTCAGTAATGACTTTGTGGTATGTGTGGCCTATATGACTTATGAGATGATGAGTAGTGCAATATTGGTTCATAGATGATGATTTAGCTTGTATTTTCTACATTTCGTTGTCTCCATTTTTTGTGGTATCTAGCAAATGATTGTAGGTTGGAGTACCCTGACTAGGTTAAGGATGGAGTAGAAAAAACAACTCTCATGCTGGAACTGAAACGAATTAAGATCCAGGTGTTTATGTGTAGAAGAGGACGAAAGCACTGAAGATGATGATGGTTTAGAAGATGCATGGATGGAAATGTCAATGGCGTTAGAATCTTCAAAGGTATTGTTTATATTCTTTCTTTACAAAAAGTGTCTTGATGTCAGGTGATTGGCTACATATATTACTTTCTATTTTGATATTCATGGAGATATGCACAAGTATAGCTTTAAATCCCTTTGTGTTATTTTGCTTACATCTGTACTTATGGTTATAGTGGAGCCTTGTAATTTTCTTCTTGTTAAGGTGATAAGAAGGCTCTTATATCCTTGTCAGAGAAGAAATATGTTGCTTTCTTATGGAATGGACTTGAGGTGGGGTAAAATTTAGTCTCTCCTTTACATTCTGACACCAACTAATATCTTGAGTTATGCCTAAATTAACTTGATGCCTATATATGTTCTCCTACCACAATAAGATTAAGATCCAAATTTGATTATAGTTTTGTAAAGAAATTTTTAGAGTGGCCAAAATCATTGTAGCTAGATATGCAAACCCTATGTGCCTTCAGTTCCTCGGGGCTTTCTTGAATTCATAAGATCTGGGAATGTTTCTGTTTCAAATTTTGATTGATGTATATGCTATTGATGCATTTATATGTATTTGCTATATGATTTTCCAGTAGTGGTATCATAGGGCAGTATGATTTTAAGGACAACTTCTAGTGTCCTTGGCATGTTTCTTGCTTTTAATTTTTTTCCTCTTTCTTTCTAATTCGCTTGGTATCATGTTTTAGGTTTAACTATATGGAGATGTCTTGGGAAATAGGATTAACCAGGGGTGAGGCTAGGATGCAAGTAATTTATCTCTTCTTCTCTTTCTTTTATAGGTTTTTACTTGTTCTAGTTGAAGGGTTGACTGTGGCTGTTAATACTAATCCAAGTGATGGCACTTCTCAAGTTTTAGAAATCCCCACATAATTCTCATCAAGAAACTTAAAGATTGTAATTGTCACAAAGCAACTTCAAAGTCATATATTGCTAACACTATATTTATAAATAAGAGGGTGCACATTACAAGGACATGCTTGGATCAAAGATTTTTGCCTTAATGTTTGAATGTATAGTTGCCTCTTCTATACATGTCTTGTTTGTCAATTAAAACTTATTGATCATATAGCATTTTCACTTGGAATTATATTTACATTGAAATATATTGGTGTTAAATTGTTGCCGTTCGAAATGCTTTTGGTTGTCTTTCAATATTCATAGAAATACCAATTTAGAAGGCAATTTCCTCAACTTCTTGAAATACAATCTCAGTTTGTAAGTTTGATTTCACAGTGCTATTTTTGTATATGTGTCTTCCTTTTGGTTTCAAGGGTTGAGTGCATGGGTATTAATTGGTCGAATCCTAGTTTCATAAGTCTTCATATCTGCTTAGATTTTTGAGTCTTTGTTAAATAATAATTTCAATATGTTAACATATTCTACTTGTTGTTAGTTGCTTTGTTTTACCTTTTCATACTAGTGTTTGTACAGTTCATTTGTGCAGGCATGATAGATGATATAAGAGGCTCTATTTTCAATAGAGGACGATGATGATTTTTCCAAGACCAAGAACTTGTTTGGGGGGATTAAAAGAGTCTCTGTCTTATAGTGAGCAGGAAGTTATCTCCTAGTCAGGTCCGTGATTTGTCTTAGTTTCTTTTTACCATTTGGCTATATTATTAGTCTTTGTGCTTTCACTTAGGTTAATTAGCATTGAAAAGTAAAATATGGAAAATTATTTGCTTTGAATATTTCACATGATCTCCCTTCTCATGACTTAGATGAACAATATTAGGGTTGAATCAAATTTGATTATAATTTTGGTTTTGATCTTTGCTTCTCTCATTTCATCCTTGTATTTGTGTTTGTATAGTTTTCTTTGTTTTCTTTACTTAGTTTATTTCCGAAAACCAAAACCTAAATCCCCCCTTAATTTCGTAATTATGTATATACTTTATTTTATTTTTGTAAATAATATACTTTGTTTTAATTTTAATTGTTTAATTGTCCTACATTGACAGGTGTACCCCCAATCCCCGGATTAGATCGATCCCTACTTGCTTATGCTACTAATGATATTTTTAGGGTTAAATTGTGCGCTTGCTTTAAGCTGCATCAATTTTTGGCGCCTTTGCCGGGGATTGAAAAATCACTTGTTAAATATCTGAATATTTGTTTTGTTTATATTGTGATCGAAAAAAAATATATATATTTTACTTGTTAATTGTTTGTAATTCTCGAAAAAATTAGTTAATTAATTATTTAGGTTGTTATTTATATTATTGAACACAAGTTTTAATTGTGAGTTGTAAATTAAAGAGGAATAGGTGAAGTCGTGTTTATTAATATTGGCCTAAACCCCTTATTGGTACCTAGTTCAGGTCTCTTAAGGTTGAGGGCGGCCTTTATTAACATTCATTGAACTGTCTTCACACTTGGGACCTTTTTCATCCAAGTAAGTATAGCCTATGTGGGATGGTGTCTAGGAAGGGGACAACGCTCATGACAGGTTCTTGAATCCAGAAGTGCTTACAAATGGGCCTAAACCACAATGTGGGAGTAGCTCATGCCAAAATGGATTCTGCCTCTTGTGTTCACCCTCCCCTACCTGGCCATTTCAGTAAGGTTGCCCAAAGGATGTAGGAGGGACTTGGTGTCTAGACGACTATACTTGGGCCGCACGTCCACTTGATTTACCGCTTTGAATTTAATTTGATATCAATGATATTTGTACCAAAAGAAAATGTTGTGATACACTAAGGTATATTGGATTAAACATAGTCTTGAAAATGGTAGCTGTTTCAGTCCCATTGAACATCGAGACTCCCTGTTCCCGTACATAAGTGTTGGAAATAATTGTAAATAAAAGAAAAGAAAAAGAGATTTTTGTACATATTTTCGTGAAAAATTAATGGTTGGTAAGAGTAAGGATTTTATTATGAGTTTTTGAGCATAATAGAATAGGTGAAGGACTTTATCTTTAACGTTAGTCGTACGACTAGTTTTAAGGGTAGAGCCCTTGGGCCGCACGTCTAAACTTTGGTTAAAGGTTCATAATGAGATTCAAGCTTTTGGTAACTATGTGACTCACCCCTAACTTGTAAGAAAAGAAGAAGAAAAAAAAAAGAAGATTGTGACATTTGTAGCTTGTACTTGTGTGAAAATTTTGTACAAAATGTATTTAATGTTACTAAATAAAGTAAAAAAAAAAAAAAGCGTAAAATTGTTAAAAATTGATTTATGAATGTCGTTAAATACTTGATTGTTGTAAGTGTGTAAAATCGTATGAGTAGATAAGGGCCCTTTTGTTAATATTGGCCTTAACCCTTCATTAGTACCCTTGTGAGGTCTTATGAGGCTGAGGGCGGCCTTTATTAACATTTGGAGAACAGTCTAACACATGAGTTAATTTCCCAGCTGAGTAAGGGGCGTATACAGATGGTGTCTTAGGTTGAGACCCTGGGTGATGGGTTCAATTGTATCTCAGAGATACTATAGAATGTGCGTAAACCACAATGTGGGAGTAGCCGACAGGGACCTAAACCTCAATGAGGGAGTAGACTCCGTAGTGTCACCAAAATGAGTCCTCCCTCTCACTTACCTCTTAATCTGGCCATCTAGCCTTCTAAAACAAAGGAAAGAAACTTATGTCTAGGCGACTATCCCTAGATCGTATCTCACCAATAGTAGTGTTTTCTATTGGGCTCGACTTACAACTTGGAATCAATTAAGATATTAACTATATTTGTAATTCTAAAAAATAATATATATATATATATATATATATACTTGTACATAACCCTTACGTGTAAATTGTTTTGTTTTGTACTTTTTATACTTGAACAAACTTCTTACGTTTTTCTTTCATTGTATATTTCTGAATTTTGTGAAAGTTGTGTACATATTACTTCTAATTTTACTTGTCTAAAAAAAAAAAATGTATATATAAAAAGGTTGTGAATAGTGACATTTTTGTATAAACCATTAATTTGTATTTCTTTTATTATAGAGTTACGAACTTCTGTAATTGTTAATGGTGTTCAGGTTTCCATGAATGTCCGAGTCTTCTAAAATCCCTAACATACGAGAGATTGAAGAAAGACTTGCTCGTTTGAAGAATCCTCCTCAACTTGAATACAGAAGACCTTCTCCTTTGCAATTCAAGCCATACACATTCAACGAGCAAGGGAAGAGAATCTTAGATTATTCGGAGGAATCCAGATCACCTACACCAACTCCATCTCCACCATTACTTACACCCAACTTACCATCACCTTTCGTTTCGCCCAACTTAACATCACCTCATATCACCCCACCCCTTTCACCTTCACCACCATTTTCACCACCTCCAGAAGAAGAAGAAGAAATGGGTGGAAACGCAAATCAGTCCATTAGGGAACTTTCCTCATCAGTGGTCCAAGGAGGACTTCCCATGAGTATTGTGTACCCTGCCCCTGCTGCAGGGAAGACTGCTGATTTTGAGCTCAAGAGTGGGTTACTTCATAGGCTCCCTATGTTCCATGGCCTTAGCATGGAGGACGCTAACAAGCATATCCGAGAATTTCAGTCTGTGTGTACCACCATGCAACCACAAGGAGCAGATGAAAGTATCCTCAAGATGAAGGCATTCCCCTTTTCCCTAGCTGACCGAGCCAAAGATTGGCTACATGAGCTTCCTCCTGGGCGCATCACATCAGGGGACACTATGATGAAGGCCTTCTTAGAAAAATACTTCCCTACTTCCAAGGCCATTACGCTCAGGAAAAAGATAAGTGGAATAAAGTAAGCTCAAGATGAATCTTATGCTGCTTATTATGAGAGGTTTCAGTCCTTGATTGCTCAGTGTCCTCAACATCAAATGAAGGACGAAAACCTACTCACTTGCTTCTACGAGGGTCTCTTACCTTTGGAACGTGATATGTTAGATGCTGCAGCTGGAGGAGCCTTTGTGGACAAGTCACCTGCTGCAGGGAAAGCCATGATTGAGAATCGAGCCAAGAATGCTCAACAGTATGAGGGTGTAGGACTCACAACTGGAAGGGTCAATGAGATAGGTACCAATTCTGCCCTTGAGGAAAAGCTGAACAAACTCACCCTTCTCATGGATCAAGTGGTAAGCGCCAAGGGACCAAAGCAAGCTTGTGGGGTGTGCTCTATGCAAGGGCACGTGACTGACCAATGCCCCCAACTCACGGATAGTGGAGGGTGGGAGTCTGTGAATGCCATAGGAGGACACCAAGGGACCCAAGGGGGTCCCCAACGTCCAAGGTATTACCCATATTCGAACACCTATAATCCTGGATGGAGGGACCACCCCAACTTCAAGTGGACCAATAATGAAAATGTTCATAACTCTCTTGGTGGTAGTTTCCAACGTCCTCAAGGCTTCTATCAGAGGCCTTAGGTTCCTTAAAACTTTGCTTCTAATTCAAATAATTCTTCCAATCCTCATTATGATAAGATTATTGAGGCACTAACCAATTCCACTCAAGCCTTGGTTCAAGGACAACAGAATCATACCAAGGACATTGCAAACCTCAAGAAGCAAATGGGACAAGTGGTGGACTTCATGATCAAGTTTCATGAAAATGGTAAACTTCTGAGCAACACAATTCCAAACCCAAAGGGAGGCTTTGAAGGTCCAACCAACTGAGGACAAGAGGAAACCACGTCTAGGCTGAGAAGACGTTAAAACCAAGCACTATTTGGGAGGCAACCCAATACAATCAGATTTGCTTTCTCTATCCTTATCTTTTATTTTTCGTTTTTGCTTCTTTGTTTTAGTAGTTATTTTCGTAAATTTCATCCCTATATGCTTAAGTGTTTCATTGCATGTTTATTCTTGATTACATTGAGGACAATGCAATATTTAAGTGTGGGGGAATGGATTTATACTTTTATCTTGAGTCATATATATTGAAAATTACAAAAAAAAAAAAATTCGAAAAATGTCAAAAATTTAAAAATTTTCGTTGCATTTGTTTTTGTTTTTGAGTCATAGGATGCCTTTCAACTGTCTAGGATGATTCTATATCTCTGAAATCATGGCTAAAAGAGGTTCACAAGATTGAGATGATTTTTAAATGGTATTCTTTGGTTAATTGAGATATATGAAAAGTGTATGCATGTGTAGTGGATATGGATTTTGTGACCTTGGTACAGAATATGAGCATGTTAGGATGAGTTTTGATTCATAAAAACCCATGTGAGATATTTGAGCCCATGTCCCTTTTTCTTGGAGTGATAAAGAAAAAAATATATTCTTATGTTCTTGGCGATATTTTGATGATCTCATTATTCTTTCATCTTGATTGACTGCTTGCCATAGATTAAGTTTGATGGACTAGAGAATGCTAGAATTCGCCATTGTGCTTGTTCAGACTTTTATCAATACATGGCCCTGATTCTGGAAGGGATAGAGACACCCTAGGAATTACCACCATTGCCAAATAAGCTTGTGTCCCTATTTGTGCCCATCGTGGGACTCCCCTAGATAAACCCATTTGAGCCTACATTAAGCCTTTTCTTTCATCACCCTTAAAATCCTTAACCCTGAACCTTAGTATAGCTACACTCCTACCCTTTGTTCTAAAAACTTAGTGGAGCTATCTTTTGGGACTTTACTTGAGGATTTGGCATTAAGAATGAAGATTAAGAAGAGTTGAAAGTTCAAGTGTGGGGGTAGACTTGTCCATGAAAGAAAAACATATGTGAAAGCCGTAAAAAATGAAAAAGAATTCAAAAAAATTGTGTACGGCTAAAAAAAAAAAAAAAAGAAAAGAAAAATGTTTATGGATTTTAGTCCTCCATACTTGGTGAGTTTGGAGTTTACTTTGAATTGAATGCCCATTACAGAAAAAATTTGGCCATTGTCCAATTCACTAGAGTTCAAAACAAGTTTAGAGTGAAGTTAGGGCCCAACATGAAGACATTAAGCCCTTTTATATTACCTCTATGGGACTATGACGTTTTTGCACACTTGGTGGATTTCTAGAAGCCTCCCTACATCATAATGAGCTTTGCTAGGTTTTTAGGACACTTTGTTAAATCCTTACCTTTCATTTTTTAAAATCTTGAGCCATGGCTCCATTACAACCTTTGAGAAGACCTTCTTGATCCTTAAGATGGGACAGCCCTTGATGTGGAGATGAGTTACAAGAGTTGAACCTATGGCTTGGGTCCATCTGTGCAAGTAGTTAGTATCTCTCATGAGATCTTTAAAAGAAAAATATATACATGTGCTTTCGTTTCATATGATATGTGATATACTTGCTATCTTTCACATATACTTGAGTGTATAAGCTTTTAAGCATTGCCTTGAATTATGAGAGAAGAAAGAGTGGATATACCTTGTGAGGATTTGAATCATACTTGTCTGAAACATGCTTAACAGAACCCACCACCATTGTTACAACCAAGTCCTACTTGTGTATGTGTGAATTATGTGTTTCAATTAACTCTCGAATGCTTAAACATTGATTCTTGGTTGAGTGCTAATCTTGGTGTTGTGAAAGTAA
Source organism: Rosa lucieae (assembly GCA_024704745.1). Lineage (NCBI taxonomy): Eukaryota > Viridiplantae > Streptophyta > Magnoliopsida > Rosales > Rosaceae > Rosa > Rosa lucieae. The sequence goes on from CM045498.1 coordinate 39,040,936, forward strand.
GAGATTGCTGAAACAAAAAGTTGAAGGGCAATAGAATCTTTGTATGTGTAGAGTCTTTAAATTTTCGTTGAGTCTTTGTGTGATTTTGCTAAGGGACTAGCAAAAGTTAAGTGTGGGGGAATTTGATAGGAGCATTTTAATGCGACGTTTTAACTGCTATTTCCCTACATTTCCTGCGTTATTTCCTTGAAGAATCCCTGTTTAGGAAAGTTTCCATTCTTCGATTGGCAAAGTTTCCGTTTTGTAGTTTCTATTTTTCATTTTTAGAAAGTTTCCCATTTTAGTTTAGGAAAGCTGCCATTTCTTGTTTTTAGAAAGTTTCTATTTTTGGTAACAGTTTCTATTTTCAGGTCCTTGGAATAAATGAGCTGAAATGAGCTCATAAATGGAAAGAGGAGCTAGTCAACGTTGGAGGGAGACAGGATGAGATACAAAGGGCTGCATAAATGAGCAGAAATGAACCTTTCCTGTTTCAACCAGGAAACCCTGTCCAGAAAAGAAAACCTTGCCAAAACAAGACTTTTGAGCCTACCAAGAATGGAAATCGAAATAATGAAGTGACATGGCATGAGAGAAGCTTCTTGAAGACTTTAGAAGATGACATGGCAAGAAGGTGACGCAAGAAGCCCAAGAATTATCAAGAGACTTGGATTTTAGGCAAAAATGGAGGAAGGCCCATGTGAGCTAGGGTTTTGTGACGTCAAAGAGTCAAAGTTGAAGTGAAACCCTATTGTTGCCGTTCAAAGAGAGAGAGTTAGCGTGAAAGCTAAGAGGAAATCAAGGAATCAACGTGAAAGTTAAAGATGATTGATTGAGGATTTCAAGGGGAGATTTTCTTGGGAGATTTTTATGGAAGGAAATATTATTGGAGGAGTAATTTTGTGTGATTGCCGTGAAAAGCAAAGAGAGAAAGGAGGAAGCAACGAGAAATTCAAGCAATATTTCGGTGGAGATTTCTTAGGGAGATTTTTAAGGAAGGGAAAAGTGTGGACACCAAGAAAAGCTCTCAAAGGCGTCTAGATTCATCCCTAAAATCTCTAAATCCATTTTGGCCGAAATTGGTGAAGCAAATCAGCATTTATTCATGATATTTCTGTAACTTCTCTCTCCTAAGATATTCTTGGCCAAAATTGATGAAAGAAATAAGGATAAATCTTATTTATTTCGGCACAAATATTGGGGAATTGTTTTACAAGGCTTACTTGGCATTCTATAATTGGTTGGACCACATCACAAAGCTTACTTGGCGAATTCTCATTGGTGGAAGCTATGTGGAAATTTCTGATTACTTTGTGAACCCTAGCCGTGCTCCTATATATACTCCCCTCTTTGACGTTGAGAGGGGTTCCACACACTTTAGACAATTCAGAAAATACACATTGTTTCCGTGAGCTTCTCTCATCCTCTCCCCATCCTCTAGAGCAAGCCACAGAATTCAAGCAAGGGCGAAGAGAGAAGAAGGAGCCGTGACCTATTCCTCCACCATCCACCATTGAAGACTTGCTTTCAAGCTTCAAGGATCTCAACGAAAATCATCCATTCTCATCTTCCATCCACGGTGTAATTCGACCTCTACTTTGTAACCTTTGTTTGAATTTCGTTGGTTTTGTTTTAGTTGATATTGATGTTTGAACAAGGTTTTTAATTCTGAAATTTATAAAATTGTATGAGAATTTCGACTCCTATATTGTAATTCTTAGTTGCTTTTGTGAGAATTGTTTGATTAAATTTGCTTAATTGATATCTTTTGTATTTTAATCTTATGTGGTTCGAAACACTTAGGGTTTTTATATGAATGATGCTAGATTTAAGAACACGAATCAGCTTTTTGTTTTGTGTAACTTGAATCGAAAGGTAGTAAAGGTTTTGGGCAAAAACCGAATTTAATTGAAGATGATTGCAATTAGGTGGACTTTTTCATACTAAGTTGCACACTTGAGTTGATAGCCTTTCTATGTGTTTCATGCATTAAACATGTTATGATTGTCTAGCTTTCTAGAGCTTGAATGCATGTTTGATAGGATTAGTCTTTGTGCTTTCACTTAGGTTAATTAGCATTGAAAAGTAAAATATGGAAAATTATTTGTTTTGAATATTTCACATGATCAACTCCCTTCTCATGACTTAGATGAACAATATTAGGGTTGAATCGAATTTGATTATAATTTTTGTTTTGATCTTTGCTTCTCTCATTTCATCCTTGTATTTGTGTTTGTATAGTTTTCTTTGTTTTCTTTACTTAGTTTATTTCTGATGCGGCTGAAATAGCCTCACAATTTAACCCTGCAAAATGTTGTTGTCAGTATAGGATAAGCAGGGATCGTTCAGTCCGGGGATTGTAGGGTACACCTACACAAAAAGGTCAATTAACAAATAAAAGAATAAAATGGGGGGTTTTGAAATTTGGTTCCTAATCTACTTAAAATAAAAACAAAACAAATAAAACTATATACAATGATCGACTTCCCTAACCTAGACCAATACCACTAGGAAATTACTAAGTGTAAAAACAGAAAATTCATTTCAACATGCTACAAAAATGTGCCCACCTTAAATGCCTAGATAAGAGCCAAAATGAAAAGCGTCAGCGGATCAATCCATTTATCTGATTCGTTCTAATGTAGGCTTGGATCGGAAAAGTCCTTACCAAGCCTAATACTACTAATTTTCGAAAACACTCAGCGTAATTCTCTTAACTAGTAGTATTATCTAACCCTCGAATCAACTCACACGTGCAAATTAACCATTACACATAAAATTTAACACGTAATTTCCAGAATCGTTTAACCATTGAACATAGTTTTTACCACCCGTTAGAACTAATTGCTACTTGTTTAACTCAGCGTCTTAACAAATAACAATTACTCTTGGTAAATTAAGAAAACACACAAAAACTCTCACCGTTATTCTAGCATGCAAACTTATGAACCTAACTCTGAAAATTACCAAAACACATAAAAGGGCACAAGATTGTAACATGCATCATAAAAGAATTCTCAAAATTAACTCAATAATAAACTGAAAATCTCAAAAATATTAATAAAAATATTCTGAAAATTTCATGTCTCCAATTACACAACTCGCAAATTGAAACACACAAAACCGAAATAAAAATTGTAAGTAGAGTCATAGTTACACTTTGAAGCTTTCCTCAGCGGCTTAGCAACACGGTGATTAACTTGTCTCTGCTATGGTGGTGGAGCGTCCTTGACTCAATGACTCAAAACACGAAACTTAAGGGAGAAACAAGGCTAAAATGGGGCACATATTCAATAATATCGTCACACTTTTTGGTCCTATCAACTACCCCACACTTAGCTTTTGCTAGTCCCTTAGCAAAACAAAACAACGACTCGACAAAAAACAAGTAAATGACTCTACTTCCCCTAACTGTTGTCTCAGAGACTCCAAACTCATGGCTTTCACGTTAAACACTTAATCAAAATTGCATAGATAATTCCATGGTTAATAAACCTGTGACATTCATATGACTAAGCAAGATATGGAGAACTTAAGTTAAACAGTGAATGATAGCATGTTTCGAACAAGTCCAATCCAAACTCACAGGGCATACTCTCGACTTTTCTCTCAGAAATGGGTATGCTTAAAAGCTTCACTCTCAAGTATATGCAAGAGAATAAATTGTAAGGCAACAAACAGCTTGCATATTTCATCAATAAACGCATTTTGTGAAGAATTATTAAAGACCTCATGAAATGATTAAGTGCACAAATGGACCTAAACCATAAGCTCGACTGCGTACCTGACTCCACTAACCAAAGACTGCCCATCTCAAGGATCAAGTAAGCACTTAAAACAGGTTGTAATGGGGCTAAGCTAGGGTTTTCGAAATGAAGATTAAGGATACAAAAATCCTAAGGACCTAGCAGAGCATATATGGACCACCTTATGTCATCATTTTTGTACGCCAAATATCATTGTTTTGGGCTAAACCTTCACTCTAACCAACATGGGAATGGACAAAGGCATAATTTTCAACTTTGAGCGTTCTACAAATTTGAAAGTCCAAAACCACACTTCAACAATTTCCCAAGAGTTTTCTTTTCAATTTGTCTTCTATTTTGCCGCTTTTCTTTCTTTTTTTTCATTTTCAATTTTTTTTTTTTTTTACGGCAAATTTTTTTTTTTTTTTCCTCTTCTTTTTTTCTTGGATTTTCCCCACCCCACACTTGTCTTTCATCGTCACCCCTACATACTATGTCATGCTCTACTAAGTCCCTAAGACAAGGGTAGAGATATCCTGTACTAAGCTCATGGTATGGTAGTGAGGGTGATGAAACAAAGGTTTTCAACGTAGGCTCAAAGGGGTTCATTCTAAGGAGTCCCACGACGGGCACAATTGGGGACACATGCTTGTTTGGCTACGGTGGTTACCCTAATGCCTTCTATCCTATCCAGGATCAGTGCATATTATGGCATACAAGTTTTGACAGTCACAACAGCCGAGTTCTAGTACTCTCTAGTCCATTAAAATCTATGGCACATGATCATTGGATTTTCAAAGAATGATGAGGTTTTGCAAATACAGCCACGAAATTATGAATTTATCAATAAGCACTCGAAAAGAAAGTATTTTAGCTCAACAGCTCACTTAGGTTCAAATGAATCAGACTTAATCCTAGCATGCTTAATGAACCAAGTTACAATCCTATCTCAAATCTTCATACAAGCATCACAATGTCGATTAACCACAGAATTCAATTAAGTAATATTTCGATTGTGAAAACCTTCAGCCATGAATTCAGAGACATGTTCATCCCAGACGTTAGGGGCATCCTAAGACTCAAACACACAAAAAGACTATAAAACTAACTTTTTTTTTTTTACTTAAAAAAATTATGAAATAAAGGTGTAAACCCACCCCACACTTAGAATCTACATTGTCCTCAATGTAGGCAAAAAATATGGTATATAGACCCTAAATATGGGGGGCTACGAAAATAAGGAAAGGGTAAAATAAACAAACAAACAAACAGACACAAGTACAATTCAACTAAGCAAGTGAAGGGATAGAAATTTCAAACTCTCGTTGATGGCTCCTCCACAGCTTCGATTGAAATGGGTTGCCTCCCATGCAGCGCTTTAATATTTATAGTCCTTCAGCCTGGACTCTTCTCCTTGTTCACACGTCAGGGGTGCCTCCTGGAGGGGTATCTCTTCCAATGTGTGCTCACCAAGGATTCGTAGTAGGGCTTGAGACGATGCCCATTTACCTTGAACTCCTTCCCGTCTTCTCACTCTTGATCTCTACAGCACCATGAGCAAACACATTTGTAACTATAAAAGGGCCAACCCAACGAGAACGAAGTTTACCCGGGAATAGCTTAAGTCTGGAATGGAATAACAGAACTTTCTGGCCCACTTGGAAGCTTTTTCCGCGAATCATTTTGTCATGGTAGGCCTTTGTCTTCTCCTTGTAGATCCATGAAGCATCGTAGGCCTCATTCCTTATCTCCTCAAGCTCATTTAGCTGTAGCTTCCTATGTAGGCCCGCTTCATCATAATCCATGTTGAACTTCTGGACAGCCCACCAGGCCTTGTGCTCTAGCTCCACTGGAAGGTGGCATGCCTTTCCGTAGGCCAACCTAAAGGGAGACATCCCAATAGGTGTCTTGTAGGCCGTTCTGTAGGCCCACAACGCATCATCCAATCTCTGGCTCCAATCCTTCCTTGTCGGGCCCACTGTCTTCTCGAGTATCCTCTTGATCTCCCTGTTGGATACCTCTGCTTGGCCACTGGTCTGAGGGTGGTAGGGCGTTGACACCTTATGGGTTACCCCATACTTCTTCAGCAAAGCCTCTATTGTACGGTTGCAAAAGTGAGAACCTCCATCACTGATTAGCACACGTGGCACTCCAAACCTGGAAAATATGTTAGTTTTCAAGAAACCTGCAACCACTTTTGAATCGTTAGTCCTGGTGGCTTTTGCTTCCACCCACTTTGATACATAGTCCACAGCCAATAGTATATATAAACAACCATTAGACGAGGGAAATGGGCCCATAAAGTCAATGCCCCAAACATCAAAAATTTCTACATTTATTATTGGGTTCATGGGCATTTGATCTTTTGGGCCAAGATTACCAGTCCGTTGGCACCTATCACAAGAAATACAAAACAAGTTTGCATCCTTGAAGATAGTGGGCCAATAAAATCCACAATCTAAGACCTTCAAGGCTGTTCTACGAGGCCCAAAGTGGCCTCCACAAGCCTCACTATGGCAAAATGACAGAATTGACCTATGCTCAGACTCTGGGACACATCTCCTAATGACTTGGTCACTACAATGTTTCCATAAATAGGGCTCATCCCAAATAAAGTGCCTAGCCATTTTCTTCAATTTATCCTTACTAGCTTTGGAAAGTGTGTCAGGAAATGTCCTAGTGACTAAATAGTTAACTATGTCCGCATACCAGGGCACACTAACCTCTATCCCAAAGAGCTGCTCATCTGGGAAAGTTTCCTGTAGGGGCTGGATGTCTTCCTCATGTATTATCCTACTCAAATGGTCCGCCACCACATTCTCGCTGCCCTTCTTGTCCTTGATCTCTAGGTCAAACTCCTGAAGCAACAAGATCCATCGAATCAATCTGGGCTTGGCCTCCTTCTTGATCATCAGATATCTCAAGGCTGCATGGTCAGAGTAAACAATTACTTTAGAGTGCAATAAATAAGAACGAAACTTATCTAAAGCAAAGACTACAGCTAAGAGTTCTTTTTCAGTGGTGGAGTAGTTGAGCTGGGCGTCGTTGAGGGTCCGAGAAGCATAGTAAATAGCATAGGGCTTCTTATCCTTCCTCTGGCCCAACACAGCTCCAACAGCATAGTCCGATGCATCACACATAAGCTCGAAGGGTAGACTCCAATCCGGAGGGCATATGATGGGGGCCGTGGTCAACAACTCCTTGAGCTTTTCAAACGCCTTCTTGCAATCCTCATTGAACACAAAGGGCATGTCCTTTTGCAATAGGGCACACATAGGTCTTGCCACCTTGGAGAAGTCTTTGATGAACCGCCTGTAAAATCCTGCATGGCCAAGAAAAGAGCGTACCTCCCTCACAGTTGTGGGGGAGGGTAAGTGACGTACAAGATCAACCTTAGCCTTATCTACCTCAATGCCCCTATTAGATATTATGTGTCCTAACACTATTCCTTGTGTCACCATGAAGTGACACTTCTCCCAATTCAGCACAAGGTTAGTTTCTACACACCTCTCAAGTATCAATCCTAGATTCTCTAAACAAGTATCAAAATCTTTACCAAAGACACTAAAGTCGTCCATAAAGACTTCAATAATATTTTCAATGTATTCTGAGAAAATGGAAAGCATACATCTTTGGAAAGTACCTGGTGCGTTGCATAAGCCGAAGGGCATGCGCCTATAAGCAAAGGTCCCAAAGGGGCATGTGAAGGTCGTCTTCTCCTGATCCTCGTGGGCTATGCAGATCTGGTTGTACCCACTATATCCGTCCAAGAAGCAATAGTAGGAATGGCCCGCTAAGCGCTCCAACATCTGGTCAATAAAAGGCAAGGGCATATGATCCTTCCTTGTTGTGGCATTCAGCTTCCGGTAGTCGATACATACCCTGTGACCAGTGACTAATCTTTGGGGCACTAGCTCATTCTCCTCGTTCTTCACCACTGTCACCCCAGACTTCTTGGGCACCACTTGCACTGGAGAGACCCACTTACTATCAGAAATGGGGTAGATCACCCCACAATCTAGCAACTTGATCACCTCGTCTTGAACCACCTTCATCATGGGCGGATGTAGACGTCTTTGGGCTTCTCTTGTGGGCTTGGCGCCATCTTCTAATAGGATCCGGTGGACACACGTGGTTGGGCTGATCCCCTTGATATCTGCCAGAGTCCAACCAATGGCAGTCTTGTGCTTCTTCAACACGTCCACCAACTTTCTTTCTTGCTCTACCTCCAGCGTTGATGATATGATCACTGGGAGGGTCTCCTTTTCTCCTAGGTACGCGTATTTCAAATGCTCAGGGAGTACCTTCAATTCCAACTTGGGTGCCTGAACAATAGAGGGTAGCATTTTATTAGTAGAAACCGGAATTGACAAATAGGAAATTGACCTCTTTATAGGTTGAGCCTCCAGTGAGGCCACAGTCTTGATCACTCTAGGCTCCTCAACGTCCCACTTAACCTTGGGGATAGGTTCCCCATTTGCATCATACCCGACCCCCTCCTCTAGGGTCAGAGCCAATTCATCCTCAACCATTGCTTCAGAGAAAACCTGCGCGAGTGAATCAACTACATCAATAGCAAAGCAAGGTTTCAAATCAGAAACAGGGTACCTCATGGCTTCAAGAATGTTGAAGCGTATAACATCACCATCAAACTCCATGGTGAGAGTCCCTTTGTACACGTCGATTTTAGTTCTTGCAGTCCTCATAAAGGGACGCCCTAAAAGTAATGGTGTGGTATTTAGGGGCGATTCCTCCATGTCCAATACGTAGAAATCCGCAGGGAATATCAGATGGTTTACCTGCACAAGAACATCCTCAACATACCCTTGAGGGTATTTGTTAGACCTATCAGCAAGTTGAATGACAACATTATCCCTCTTAAGAGGGCCTAGACCTAGGGACACATACAAATTATAAGGCATAACATTTATGGATGCCCCTAAGTCTAACATCACATTTTCAAACCTGGTGTCACCAATGATACAGGGAACAGAAAAACTCCCTGGGTCCTTCAACTTTGGGGGTAGCTTCCTCTGGATAACGGCTGATACCGTTTCGCTCATTTTCACCACCTCCTTCTCTCTTGTCTGCCTCCTTGTGGTGCATAGCTCCTTCAAGAACTTGGCGTATTTAGGCACCTGTTTGATGCACTCGATCAAGGGCATGTTCACTTGAACCTTCTTGAAGATTTCCAAGATCTCTTGATCAGATTTATCTTTCTTCGTCTTGGCAAACCTGCTTGGGAAAGGTATAGAAACAACTGGGTTAGTCTTAACTAAACCACTAGAGTTAGGAATTGTACCTTGGGTGCCTCAGCTTGGGGCAAGTCAACTTCCACCCTTGTTGTAGCTGGGTCCTTCTCAACATCCTTCTTAGACACCTCCACAACGTCTTCTTCTTCATTATGGGCCGCTTGGGCCTTCTTGTGGGCTCTGGGAGAGTCAACTAGTACGCGCCCACTCCTAGTGATGATGGCTTGGGCGTGCTCATTCCTTGGGTTAGGCACTGTGTTGCTTGGAAGTTTCCCTGTTTCAGCAATCCGGCCCATGAAATCCACCACTTGGCCCATTTGATTCTTGAGTTCTGCAATATCCTTTGAATGGGTTGCCTGTCCTACAACCAAAGCTTGAGTAGCCGTGTTAAGTTGTTGTTGCCCCGCAGCAAGGGACTTCAACAATTCATCATAATTAGGGGCATTCAAAGTATTAGAAACAGGAGGTGGAGGGACAGAATTGGGAATACCAAAAGCTTGAGGTACCTGAGGCCTCAAAAACAAACCTGGTGGGCGCTGAGAATTCTGACCTGGGCCTTGAGGTGGTCTCAAGGTGTTATCATTGTTGGCCCAACGAAAGTTGGGGTGGTCTCTGAGCCCCGGATTGTAAGTATTTGAGTAAGGGTTGTACCTCGGGCCTCCTTGACCTCCTTGATACCCTAGGGCGTTAACAGATTCCCATCCTTCTGGAGAGGCAAGCTGGGGACATTTATCAGTGGGGTGCCCTTGAGTCGAGCACATCCCACACACTTGAGCCATTGCTCCTCCTCCATTAACGTTTAAGACTTGAGACAGCAAAGTAGACATCTTGTTGACCTTGTCTTCAAGAGCAGAGTTAGTGGACACCTCATGTACCCTCCGTTGAGAGGCAAGTACCCCCTCATATTGTTGATAGTTTAGCGCACGATTAGTAAGTAGCACCTTGGCATCAGCAGGTGTCTTATCCATAAAGGATCCTCCAGCAGCAGCATCTAACAGACCACGCTCATTAGCGGTGAGTCCTTCATAAAAATAGGTAAGGAGGGACCCCTCACTCATCCCATGGTTAGGGCATGATGCTACAAGGCTCTTAAATCTATCCCAATAATTGCAGAAATTCTCCTCATGTCCTTGCGTGATTCCACTAATCTGCTTCCTCAAAACAGTGACCTTTGAGGCAGGAAAGTACTTCGTAAGGAACTCGCCCTTCATCCTATCCCAAGTGTTGATAGTCCCAGCAGGCAGCTCAAATAGCCAAGTCTTGGCCTTGTCCTCCAAAGTAAAGGGGAATGCCTTCATCTTCAAGATATTGATATCAGCTCCTTTAGGGCACATACTCCCACAGAAAAACTCGAACTCCTTGAGATGCTTGTTGGTGTCTTCACTACTCATCCCATGAAACTTGGGTAGGTGATGCAGAAACCCACTCTTTAACTCAAAATCATCATTAAGCCCCTCTCCTGGTTCTGGATAGGCAATGCATAAGGGCGCAGCTCCCCCACCTGTAGGATTAGACAGTTGCCTAATAGTCTCAGCCATTGGTGCCTGTACTTGCTCAACACAGGCGTGCTCTTCCTCTTCTTCCTCTTCTATGTCTGCAACGTCCTCTTCAGTGACCTCCTCTTCTTCCTCTTCAAAGACTTGTTCTTCTCCTTCTTCAGAATGGTCAGGTTTGTTGATCTCCTCGGTTGATCTAGTTGAGGAGTTATAACCTGAATAGCTAGAGTCCTGAGAATCCCTCCTTTCTAGAGGAGGGCGGTCTGAAAAAGTGAGTTCTTCCCTTTGCCTAGCACGTTCCAATTTTTCAAAGAGCTCCTTAGTCTTATCAGAGACAGTGGACATTCATGGACCTTTAAGACCAAATCAAGTGTTAGTAACATATACAAGGTTCGAAATACAAACATTATGTATTTCCTGCTTTCTAAGTTACTTTTATATTTACATACTTAGGTACTGGAACAGAGGACCTTGTTTGTGCAATGAGACTATAGAACAGCTACCCAAGGTCATGTTTAATCAAATATACCTTAAGCAGGTCACACATCATTTTTTATTTTTTTATTATAAACATAGTTAATATCTTAATTGATTCCAAGTTGTAAGTCGAGCCCAATAGAAACCACTACTATTGGTGAGATACGATATAGGGATAGTCGCCCAGACATAAGTCTCTTTCCTTTGTTTCAGAAGCCCGAATGGCCAGATTAAGAGGTAAGTGAGAGGGAGGACTCATTTTGGTGATACTACGGAGGCTACTCCCTCATTGAGGTTTAGGCCCCTATCGGCTACTCCCACATAGTGGTTTACGCTCATTCTATAGTATCTCTGAGATCCAATTGAACCCATCACCCAGGGTCTCAACCTAAGACACCATCCGTATGCGCCCCTTACTCAGCTGGGAAATTAACTTATGTGTTAGACCGTTCTCCAAGTGCTAATAAAGGCCGCCCTCAACCTCAAGAGACCTGAGCAAGGTACTAATGAAGGGTTTAGGCCAATATTAACAAAAGGGCCCTTGTCTACTCATACGATTTTACACACTTACAACAATTAAGTATTTAGCTAAATTCACAACTTAAGTATATTAATCTAAGTGAAACACATTCAATTTACAATATGGTTAAAGAAACAACTTCTACAAATTGTACAACAATGATAAAAGACATGCTTAATTTTGTAACACTCATAAAACTTAAACTAAATCACAATTAAAGCTTGGCCTAACCGAAATCGCAATTTGTCACCATTCCACAAGTGTAGTACAAAAATTAGCATGCATTCTATATACAACAAAATCGATGACACTTTAAGTGCAAGGGATTTTAACAATCCCCGGCAACGGCGCCAAAAATTGATGCGGCTGAAATAGCCTCACAATTTAACCCTGCAAAATGTTGTTGTCAGTATAGGATAAGCAGGGATCGTTCAGTCCGGGGATTGTAGGGTACACCTACACAAAAAGGTCAATTAACAAATAAAAGAATAAAATGGGGGGTTTTGAAATTTGGTTCCTAATCTACTTAAAATAAAAACAAAACAAATAAAACTATATACAATGATCGACTTCCCTAACCTAGACCAATACCACTCGGAAATTACTAAGTGTAAAAACAGAAAATTCATTTCAACATGCTACAAAAATGTGCCCAATTTAAATGCCTAGATAAGAGCCAAAATGAAAAGCGTCAGCGGATCAATCCATTTATCTGATTCGTTCTAATGTAGGCTTGGATCGGAAAAGTCCTTACCAAGCCTAATACTACTAATTTTCGAAAACACTCAGCGTAATTCTCTTAACTAGTAGTATTATCTAACCCTCGAATCAACTCACACGTGCAAATTAACCATTACACATAGAATTTAACACGTAATTTCCAGAATCATTTAACCATTGAACATAGTTTTTACCACCCGTTAGAACTAATTACTACTTGTTTAACTCAGCGTCTTAACAAATAACAATTACTCTTGGTAAATTAAGAAAACACACAAAAACTCTCACCGTTATTCTAGCATGCAAACTTATGAACCTAACTCTGAAAATTACCAAAACACATAAAAGGGCACAAGATTGTAACATGCATCATAAAAGAATTCTCAAAATTAACTCAATAATAAACTGAAAATCTCAAAAATATTAATAAAAATATTCTGAAAATTTCATGTCTCCAATTACACAACTCGCAAATTGAAACACACAAAACCGAAATAAAAATTGTAAGTAGAGTCATAGTTACACTTTGAAGCTTTCCTCAGCGGCTTAGCAACACGGTGATTAACTTGTCTCTGCTATGGTGGTGGAGCGTCCTTGACTCAGCGCCTAAGAGATTCGTAGATTGGTGGATGGATGGTGTCACGGTCTTGTAGGTGATGGAAGTTTAAGGAGTGAATTGGGCAGTGTTGGAATGGTTTTTGGCCAGGAAGTGATGCAAATTATGTTCTGGATGTTGCCTATTTATAGGGGAGCATTGGTTGGCTTTTCCAGCTGAAACGTCTCCTTTATGGCCTTAAATCCTCTCATAATGGGGCAATTCTTTTAATTTCCAAGCTGAAACGTCTTTCTCTTATTTATTTTCCAGCTGAAATATCTTTCTCTTTTATTCCTCAACTGAAACGTCTTTTCTGCTTTATTTCCCTTCTTCATTGCTTGGTCAACCTGATTTAATAAAGGGCAGAAAATTAAATTCTTTTAGAGAAAATAAAAAGAATTAAAACAATTTAATTTCAGAAAAATACTCCCATAAATTCTATCTTAAGGCCCACAGATTTGCATGACGGTGAGGAATCCTGATCCAGCTAGGATTCTTCATGAATTTTGCGGTTTCTGCCTATTTCACTCCAAACACTCTACAAGACTCTTAAAATGACTCGATGACTCAAAACACGAAACTTAAGGGAGAAACAAGGCTAAAATGGGGCACATATTCAATAATATCGTCACACTTTTTGGTCCTATCAATTTCCGAAAACCAAAACCTAAATCTCCCCTTAATTTCGTAATTATGTATATACTTTATTTTATTTTTGTAAATAATATACTTTGTTTTAATTTTAATTGTTTAATTTTCCTACATTGACAGGTGTACCCTCAATCCCCGGATTAGATCGATCCCTACTTGCTTATGCTACTAATGATATTTTTAGGGTTAAATTATGCGCTTGCTTTAAGCTGCATCAGGAAGAACTAAGTTGCTTGAATTTCTTACCTTTAAATTAAAGCATGATGTTGTGAGTTTAGATTCCGAAATAATTTAGGCTCATGGCACCATAGGCCATTTATAATCCGGAAGATTTGAATGGTATAAAAGTTGTGTAATTTAGCTTTGCTTCGGAAGAGATTGTTAAAATTGCATGACTAGTTGGTTTCTTGGTAGCTTTATCAAGTCACTAAGGGGAAATTTATCAAAACATGCTGTTACATTAAATTTGGGTTATATTGTGTGCATAAGTAAGGCTAGGTGTGATGCCTAAGCCTCTATTTCTCTCTTATATCAAAATCTCTATTTTTATTTGCATACTTTATTTTTGTGTACTTTTAATTTGTTCGCTTAAAAATTAAAATCAATCAAGTCGTTCACTACCATAATTGTTAATAACATCCTCATGATCTTTAGCTTCCAAAGGGCTAAGGTTATGACTTTGTAAAAAGGTAGATTGCATATTTTTTTTCTAGACTCTCTTGCGGTAATCTAGCTAGGGGGGAGTTTCCCCATTGCCCTTGGATATGATACTCTACACTTTCCCTTACTAAAACTTGACCTTCTACACTTGGATGTAAAGAACATCATACACCAATTTGCACACATTTTCATACTCAATGATGTCTCCAACACACGAGGCTTAACAGCTTGCTCCAAATTGTTCTCCTCCTTTTGCTTATCTAAAACAAAGATAACTCATCAAGTCTCAACCCCATAACAGATCCTAAGCAAGTCTCAAATACTGAGCTTATGTTGGTTGGGGGCATTTATCAAACACTTGGTGAGCAGACTTTAAAAACTAAAATGCATGGTGAGATTCTTGCTGTAATAGCAGCCCCACCAAAGTTTAAGAGAAAAAGACTAATCAAAGAAGCAGTTCAACTCAAATACTGGAATATTTGAGTTCTAAATTTTCAAACCGACATGCAAAAGATGCAGCTATACTAGAAGCCTTACCTCAAACACTGAAGAATGAAGGCGGGAACTATCAGTTGATAGGAGCATTTTTATACGACGTTTTAATAATTATTTCCTCATATTTTACTTAGTTATTTCCTTAAATAAATAAATTTTAATTAAAATTTTATTTTCTAGGTACATTGGAATAAATGGAGAAGAAATGAGCTGAAATGAAGAAATAGAGTTTTCCTGATCCAACTAGGAATCCCAGTCAACGCAGGAATCCTGATGAGGCTAGGAAACCCGAAGGCATTAGGAGACCACATGATGATGTGCGAGATATTATGGGGAATTAAAGCTGATTTTGCCATGGGAAATTATGGAGTTAATTTCAAAATCAAGACATGATCAAGGATAATGATGCCATAGAGAGATTTAAGGGAGAAAAAGTCCAAAACAAGTCCAGATTCATTCCTATTTTCACTCAAGATTATTTTGGCCGAAAATTAAGAGAAAAATCAGATTAAATCTTGGAAAATCAGCAATAATATATTTGGAAAGATTATGGGATTTATTTTGGAGGCTTCTGATTGGCTGGATGACTCAACAGAGCTGACATGGCATTCTGTGATTGGTCGAAGCTGTGTGGCATGATTGGATAGTTATTTGAGGAGATAAATCAGAAAATAATCATGCAATTAATTCAAAAATAATCTCCCTAAATCAAGGTGTTAAATTGGAGGTTTCTTATTGGTTGGATGACTCAACAGAGCTGACATGGCGTTCTCTGATTGGCTAATGCTGTGTGGATCAATCTTGAAGACTTGGAGACTAAGTTGCCATCCTCCTATAAAAATGAGCATTCTCTACTTAATTCTACGACACACCTCTTCATTCAGACACCTCTCTCCATCAGAAAATAAACATTAGAAAAATTCTCTCCATCCTCTAAAGCAAGCCACGGGATTCAAGCAAGGCCGAAGCAAAAGAAGAAGGAGCCGTGACCTTTTCCTCCACCATCCACCATTGAAGACTTGCTTTCAAGCTTCAAGGATCGCAACATCAATCACCCATCCTCATCTTCCATCCACGGTGTAATTCGACCTCTACTTTGTAACCTTTGTTTGAATTTCGTTGGTTTTGTTTTAGTTGACATTCATGATTGAACAAAATTATTATTTTTGGAATTTTTATGATTAAATGAGAATTTCGACTCTTATATTGTAATTCGAGAGTTGCTTATGTGAGTTTGTTTAATTAAATTTGCTTTATAGATATCTTTTGTATTTTAATCTTATGTGGTTCGAAACACTTTGGGTTTTGATATGAATGGTGCTAGATTTAAGAACATGAAATCAACTTTTTGTTTTGTGTAACTTGAATCGAAGTAGTAAAGGTTTTGGACAAAAACCGAATTTAATTAAAGAGGATTGCAATTAGGTGGACTTTTCATACTAAGTTGCACACTTGAGTTGATAGCCTTTCTATGTGTTTCATGCGTTAAACATGTCATGATTGACTAGCTTTGTAGGGCTTGATTACATGTTTGATAGGATTAATCTTTGTGCTTTCACTTAGGTTAATTAGCATTGAAAAGTAAAAATGGGAAATTATTTGCTTTCGAATATTTCACATGATCAACTCCTTTCTCATGACTTAGATGAACAATATTAGGGTTTAATCGAATTTGATCATAGTTTCAGTTTTGATCTTTGTTCTCTCATTCCACTAGTGTATATATGTTTTTACATTTTCTTTATTTTAGTTTTTAATTTAATAATCCTAAAACCCCCTTTTGTGTTCATTTGTATATATTTTTATTCTTTGTTTTATTTTTGTAAATAATACTTTTTACTTTTATTAATTTGTTTTTGCAATTACAGGTGTACCCTCAATCCCCGGATTAGAACGATCCCTATTTACCATATACTAACGATGACATTTCAGGGTTAAATTATGCGCTTGCTTTTAGGTGCATCATCAGTCCCTTCAAAAACCATGAGTAGTATAAACGCCCATCAATAACAATAGCTCTAAGGATTCTGAGCTCTAGGGAAAGAGACGTTTTATCTTAGGTTCAACAAAGACCAACGTTAAGTTCCCATAATGTGCTATCTCTTTATTTCCTTCTTTTCTCTCATTTTTTCTTTTTATTTTTATTTTCTTCTTTTTGCCTACTAAAGAGAGATTTATGGCAAAAGTAATAGTCTTCTAAGTGTCTTTTTTTTTTAACTGAATTGGGAAGCACTTGCACTAGCACTTCGAACACGAAAAAAAAATTTGACTAAAAAAAAAATCCTGGCTATTACAATCCACCCCCTTAAGAAAAATTTCATCCCCGAAATTAAAACTGAAAACATACCTCAATCTTGGGTTATTAAAGGATATTTCTTTAAAATTTCATACTCAAGCTCCCAAGTAGCTTCGTCAATACCATGATGTCGCCACATTACTCTATTTCTTAGGATCTTTTCCTTTTTGTTCAAAATCTCATACGGTTGCATCCTCTTGAAGTGGTATCTCCTCCCGCGATCTATCTTATGAGCTAGATTTGGCTCACTCTTTCTTTGCATTGATACGTGAAACACATCGTGAACATGCGACAAAGATGATGGCAAAGCAAGTTTATAGACCATGTCACAGTATCTCTAAAGGTCCTGTATACCTTGGTGCTAATTTTTCATGTATACCAAACCTTGAAATTCCTTTTCGTGAATTGACTTTCAAGAGAACAATGTCCCCAACTTGAAATTCTAATGGTCTTCTTCAAATAACAAAGTAACCTTTTCGTCTACTTTGAGCTGTATATAATTAATTTCTCCTTGATGACCTCAACTTTTCTTTCGTCTTTTGAATTATTTCAGGTCCTGACATCTTTATATTCAGCCCAACATATCGGTGACCTGCATGGCCTTCCATATAGAGCTTCATATGGAGCCATGCTTATAGTGGATTGATAACAATTATTAGGGTAAAAACTTCAAATAGTACCTAAAATATTGCACCGTTACCAAATACGGTACCTCCGTTAACTTTAACATTAAATCACTGACGTGGCATGTATTTGATAGGAGCATTTTAATGCGACGTTTTACTTGCTTTTCCCTACATTTCTTGCGCTATTTCCTTAATAAAACCCTGTTTAGGAAAGTTTCCATTCTTTGAATGGGAAAGTTCCTATTTGTAGAAAGTTTCTATATTTGTAGTTTCTATTTATCTCTTTTTAGTAAGTTCCCATTTTCGGTAGTTTCTATTTTTCATTTTTAGAAAGTTTTCCATTTTTAGTTTAGGAAAGTTGCCATTTTTCATTTTAGGAAAGTTTCTATTTTTCTTATTAGTTTCTATTTTCAGGACCTCCGAGCTAGAAAGTGGAAATGAACTCATAAATGGAAAGAGGAGCTTGCGAACACCAAGGGGAACAAAGATGAAGAACAATGAGCCACAGAAATGAGCAGAAATGAAGAAAAGAAGTTTTCCTGGTCCAACCAGGAAACCCTGCGGAAAGGAGGAAAGCTCACCAATGAAGTTTCCAACGTTACTATGAAAAGGAAATGGAAAAATAAAGTGTTGTGACGTTGGAAGATGACAAGGCTTGAATGAGAAGCAACAAGGCCCAAGAACTCTCAAGAAGGAAGTGGATTTTCGGCAAATGGATAAAAGGCCCATAAAGCCCATACAACTAGGGTTTTTAACGCATGAATAAACCCTAGGGGAGTTTTGCCGTCCAAAAGGGAGAGAGAAACAAGGAGGTGGCGTCCAAAAATCAGAAATTAAAAGGAGATTTTCTAAGGAGATTTTTTAGGGCTATTTTTATGGAAATAAATCAAGAGATAAACCCTAGAAGACTCCTAGCCGTCCAAGCCAAGAGAAAAAGGAGGGATTGCCGTGCAAACCCTAGAGAATTCGGCCAAGAGATAATGAAGAGAGAAACTAGGGTTTTGCCGTGAGGAAAAATCAGAAAATAAAAGAGATTTCGTGGAGATTTCTTAGGGAGCTTTTAAAGGAAAGAGAATATGTGTTGAACACAAAAAGCTCCAAAAGGAGTCTAGATTCATTCCCCTATATTCTCTAAATATATTGTTGCCGAAATTGGTGAAGAAAATCAGAAATTATCTATATATTTCGGCAAGAATTATTTAGGGAATGAATATTGGAATTTTGTGATTGGTTGGACCACCTCATAGGGCTTATGTGGCAAGAAATCATTGGAGAAAATTATGTGGAGGAAGCATGATTTGATACATGGATATCACATGCATATACTTGAGCATTTTCACATGTGCATCTTAATTGCCTTAGAAATTCATAAATCCTATGTTGTGCTTTGTCAACCTCATGGTCACATACATAATTAGTTCTCCGAGGATTATGATTGGAAAGGCTAATACGACACTTTCTTTAGGTTGAACATATGTGTTTTAGTTAATAGATTTTCAGATATTATTTTACATTTCGTTTGCTTGAGGACAAGCAAAGTTCAAGTGTGGGGGTGTGATTTACACGCAATTTACGTGTGTTTCTAGCCCTAATTACCTTGAAATTAGGGAATACTCAAGTATTATTTCGTAGTATTACTTTGTTTTCTTCATTTGTAGGAAATTATGGTCAAGAGAGGAAAAAGACGAAAAACACAGCAAATTTGAGCAAAAAGTCAACTCCAACTAAATGACCAAAAGTCAACTGGTTGACCATCGGGTCAACCAAGTCAACTTGGCCCAATAGTAAGAAATCCAGGCCCAAGACCAAAGAAGCACACAAGTGAAGACCCAAGCCCATTTGTATTACATCTTTGTAATTAAATTTCAAATTCAAAATTGATGTAATGACAATAATAATTAGTGGATCACACACCTCACACACATCACACATGTGGATGAAGATATTTATTTGTGTTCACACTAGGCACACACTCACTTACACTTTTACCCTCCGGTTTTCTTTTTATTTTCCAAAATGTTTTCTAAACTTCTAATTCTCTACATTTTTATTAGGTTATTTTAGTCTTTTCATTTTACCCTTTTTCTACTTGTTTTTGAGCCCTTGGATCTAGGGTACAAGTCTAATCTTGACCCTTGAACCCAAGGGGGTATTTAAACACCTTTGCACACACATTGCAAGGGGGGAAGACTCATTTTTCAGCACCCTAGGCCTTTTGGCCGAATTTGGGATTTCTCTCCCTTCTCACCTCTTCTTCTCTTCTTCATCCCCCATTCTTCACATGTAAGCTTGCACAAGGAGGAGGCACACATATTTCCGGTATCTAGGCCACCATCTCTACACCATGGCTTCATAAGGGTAGCAAGAGAAGCCATGAAGTTATGGCAATAGCTAGTGACAAGCTTTGCCTTAAATTTCATGGATTTCTCCTCTCTTTCCCTCTTCTTTCTCTCTCTTATTTCTTGCTTATGGTGTTGTTTGATGTGTATTGATATATACTTGTGTGTGACCTCTCATGGTTTTAGGGTTTTGAAACCCAAGTTTAGTTTTGTATGGTTTTGTTGAGGAATTAATAAAATTGATGTTTATTCATATGATTTGTATACTCTTGCTTTAATTTCTTCACTCTAGATGTATGGTTTAGGTTTTCCCCTCCTTAATCTATGTTTGGTGTGTTGGAATTGAAATATTAAATTGGGGAATTTATATTTCAATTTAGATTATGGCATGAGTGTGGTGGAATTAATTTGCCCATTGCATATCTCTATTTTCCATTTGGATTTCTTAGATTGTGGTTCTCAAGTCACCCAATTTTGAGTATTATTACCCTTGATTGTCGGAATAGTATTCGGAATTGTTGGGTAGGGTAATTGTTATCACAAGTACTCTTTTCGACCTTATTATTTGTGGTGATAGTTGCTAGAGTGTGTTACAATCGATTGTCGAAACATAAAGCATTTAGTTTTGAGCACTTGTGGCCCTAACAAGGCATAAGGTTTGAGACTAGAATAGGGTAGCCAAAAACTAAGTATTCTTTCTTCTTCTTGTTTTTGCTTAGGGTTTGACTACTACTATTTTATGACAATCAATTTAGCTTTCTTTTCGACCTCTTAATGCTAAATGGAAATCCGACAAAACATTTGAAGCATCATTTGAATTAATCATCATCATTCCATATGATTTTAGATTTGGGTGGAGAACTTTGAATTCCATGGGGACCCTTGGTGCGATGCATCCCATCCTTCTATCTATCTTATTTTTATGTCGTAATTAGTTAGTTTATTTATCATTTATGAAAATCCAAAAAAACATTGTGACTTTCCCACTACCATTCATTTGTAAATCCATGTGGGCGTGAGCATTACAAGCACTTTTGTGTGTTTCACGGCCCTATCTAGGCCTTGCTTGGTGCAAGGCCGTCTATGTGACTTTGTGTGATGCAAAGTCATGCTTGAATGAGGTGATAGGAGCATAAAATGCGACGTTTATAATGTTTAAACCCTATATTTTGCTAAGTTATTTCCTTTATCTTGATCAATTTAACTTAGTTAGTGTTTTTCAGGTGAAAATGGAGTCTCAAGGTCCAAAAATGTCTAAGGAATGCACAAGTGGCGCAGAAATGAGAAGAAATGAAGAAATGGAAGTTCTCCCAGTTTGACTAAGAAAAGGAATCCTAGTTGGAGTAGGAATCAGAAGCTGACTTGGATTCAAACTCTTAAGTCGCGGAAATTAGAAGTTCTACTTGGACAAGGAAACCCAATCCTACTCAGATAAGGAATCCTAGTGTGACAAGGAGTCCCTGTTGGATAAGGATTACTCAAGAAGGTTCCGGAAGAGTGTAGAAGCATCTCGGAAAAGAAGTTTGTATTCAACTAGGAAACCTACTTGCATATGGAGTTCTACTCGTACTAGGAGACCTGTGGAAGCTAGGAGAAGTCTATGGAACGTCCATGAAGCATCTAGAAGTCTCAAGAAGAGCATATGCCGTGCACATGGAAGAGGAAGCAACAAGGAATTCGGATTTCAAAGCAATGTGGAATTTGGACTTCTTGTTGAGTATGGATTGGAATTGCCGTGAGATTCTTGAAGATTCTTGAAGGTTCTTGACGTTTCTACTTCAAAATAGGCGTGGAAGACATGTGAGAGGCATGTGATGTGAAGGAAAACCGAATTGGACTCAACTTGTGCCTCAAAAGTCAAATCTATTACAGATTCGGAAATCTGCCTGTGCAGATCAGCAACTTCAACGGAGTGCAATAAATCGTTCAGAGCTCAGAAAATTATGATATTTATATGCTTGGAAAGCTACGGATGTCTAGTTTCCAGAGCTTTTTACATCTCATCAATAGCTGTTTTCTAGAGGAAGTTATGGCCGTTTTAGTGGACTGAGGTCAATCCTGCCGGAAATCTGTTTTGTGAGAAAGAAGTCCTAAATCAACACGAACTAAGAGAAACCAAGTAGAAACGAATTGGGAGTGCCTTGAGACGTTCTACTATATATACCTTGTGTATTAGACGTTCAGGGGTTACAATTTTTATTCTCCACAATTTCGTTTCTCACCGGTTTGCTCTTAAGTTTCAGGGTTTCGCATCTTGCAAGTTCTAGCCGTGCCATCCTCCATCCTTGCCGTGATCTTCACTTTGTGCCACCACCTTGGATCTGCGTTGGACCTTGGGACGTGTCTAAGGGTTGTTCTTACCATCTTCATCATGTTTTCTTCTCGGTTTTGTAACTTGTTAGATAGGAATTTCTGTTTTGTTTTTCTTTGTGTAAAACCGAAACCATGAGTTAGTTTTCTGATTTTTGAATGCGATTTGGATAGTCTTTTCAATGTTTGATGTGTTTGTGTGTGTTTGATTCTTGTTAAT
The DNA here is from genome assembly GCA_024704745.1 of Rosa lucieae. Classification (NCBI taxonomy): domain Eukaryota; kingdom Viridiplantae; phylum Streptophyta; class Magnoliopsida; order Rosales; family Rosaceae; genus Rosa; species Rosa lucieae. Next base: position 39,063,318 of record CM045498.1, read on the forward strand.
TGCCGATTTTATGGAATGATGATCTGATTTTGTTTTATGGAAAACTTTTGCATGTCTTTGTTCTTTGGTTCGAAACTTAGAGTGATTGCATGTAATTGGAGCTAGTAATTAGGTTTATGCGTTGTAACCCTAATTCACTTAAGTGGTAAAGGCTTTGGACAAAGGTCGAAATCAGATTATGCATGTGATGAATTGACTTGCGTTGAGTACTTGGATTTGCATGTTCATTGACCAAACTTTCACTTGTTCTTAATGATTCGAATGCATGAGATCATGAGTTGCGTTGATTGTATGATACCTGTTTTCGAAATAAGTTGGATTAAGTGCGTTGCTTGATTGACTAAGTAAAGGGAAGTAAAATAAGGGACATTGGTTGCGTTGATCTTTGTTTCTTGGTTGATGATGTTCCATGGTAATTAACAAGATTAAGGGATGCATGAATATGTTGTTCTTGATTTGTTCTTGAAAAATTGTTCTTCAAAGATTCTTCTTTTCCCACCTATGTAAATAAAAACGTTTTCAATCTTTGTTTATTTTCTGAAAATTTCGATTTCAATCTTCAAAAAACCCCCCATCTTTATGTTTTCTTGTTTGTGTAAATAAATAAAATTAACTTAGAATTTTAGGTAGCATGTTAACCTAGTTAAATAAAAATAATAAATGTTTTTAAATTCGTGAATAGTGTCTCCGTGAATAGTAAATATGTGTTTGTTTTAGTTTTAGTGTTTTTTAGGAGTTTGTTATGTGTTAGTTATGTGTTCCTATTTTTTAGGGATTAGCTCCTAAATTTTAGGGAAAGTAGTTAGAGTTAGTTTTGACTTAGGAGTCCTAATTTGACTTTGCTTCTAATTTGTTTCCTAATTGTATTTGACTTCCTAATCCTTATAGAAGTAGTATTCCTTGTTGTATATGGATTCCCTATGTGATATGGACTTGTAAATTGTGTATAAATAGGAGTAGGATTTCCATAACCTTTTCTAACTCAAATTCTTCCTTTCTTTCGAAATCTATGTCTATATATACTTGTATAATTTGTTGTTCTCTCATTCTTTGCTCTCTAATTTCGTGTGACATGTATGTTTTCTCTCTAGTTATTTCTTTGTTGTTTCTCTAATTTTCGTGAAAACTTGTAAATGTTCTTATAATTTTCGTAACTTGTATATTGTTTTATTAATTTGTTTCTCACATGTTAGCACCCTCAATCCCCGGTTTTGAACGATCCCTGCTTATCCTATACTAACGCTCGACATTTTCAGGGTTTAAATTGGCGAATGCTTTTGCACGTATCAATTTTTGGCGCCGTTGCCGGGGATTGAAAAGTCTTCATGTGATGAAAACGCCACTAAGGTATGATTTTGGTGAGGGATTGTGAATTATTATGGAATAGGTGAAGTCTCTTTTGTTGACATTAGCCTTAACCCCTTATTAGCACCTAATTTAGGTCTCTTAAGGTTGTGGGCGGCTTTTGTTAACACTTGAAAAATGTCTTACACTTAATTTTTCCCTTATCTTAGTAAGTATAGCCTATGTGAGATGGTGACTAGGAAGGGGACAACGTTCATGACAGGTTTTGAAATCAGAAAGGCAATCAAACGAGCGTAAACCACTATGTGGGAGTAGCTTGTGCCAAAATGGTTTCTACCTCTCGTGCTCGTCCTCCCCCGCACTGGCCATTTCAGTAAGGTTGCCCAAAGGATTTGCGAAGAAATATGTGTGAAGACAAGGACTTGGGCCGCACGTCCAAAACAATGGTTCATTATGTCTTATTGAGATCATACACTTAGACAATTTTCGAAAGAATTGGTTTTGGTAAGAAGAAAGTAAGTCATAACGGAATAGGTGAGAGTTCTTTTATTAATACTTGTCAAGCAACCTCCTTTATCAAGTAGGCGCACCTTAGTAGCATAGAGTGTCTAGGTTGATTGGATACGAGAAGTGCTGACAAAGGGTCTCGTCCCCTGTCAATCAAGTGAGCTGAGCTCCGCCAAAATCGTTCCTCTACTACCTGGCTCTGTGTGAAAAGAGTTACCAAAAGATTTAGGAGGGGAGACTTGTATTAACATTAGAATCTCTGGGCCGCACGTCTAAACTTTGACTTACAATTCTCTTATTAAAGTTGATTATTTCGAAGGTTGTAAAAGATTGTAACTAACCACCATAATTTTCGTTGACTTTGGTTTATACATGTATATATGTGACGTTTTTGATGTGTGTACCTTGGTCCACGTCTTGTTTATACCTTACTAACATTATTCTTTTGTTTTACTACAGATCAATGAATGTCTGGATCGTCTGAGCCACCCAAGTACACCAAAACGCCCCTCCACGTCATTCAAGAGCGAATTGCGAAGTTGAAGCAGAATCCTGACATCTTTGACGTTCAAGTTTCTACTCCACTTCAAATCCGTGAGCTTGAATTAGATAGTGAAGGGAATAGAGTAGAAGGAGGATCAGAAGCTTCGGACACTTCAGTTAATCCATCACCACACCAAACGCCACCTCCATCACCTCGTACACTTTTAGTTGTTCCACCACCACCACCACCAATGGCTCTCACTATAAGGCAACTCTCTACATCTGTCATCCCACCTGGGGGAGTGCCAACCTGCATAACCTACCCTGCTGCAGCTGAGGGATTAACAGCTGATTTTGAGTTGAAGTCTGGGTTGCTTCATCGTCTTCCTACATTCCATGGACTCCCTATGGAAGATCCCAACAACCACTTGATGGAATTTCAGTTCATCTGCACTAGCATGAAGCCTCAAGGAGCTGATGAGCATATTTTGAAGTTAAAGGCCTTCCCATTTTCGTTGGCTGACAAGGCAAAGCAGTGGCTTTATGAGTTGCCTAGTGGACAAATTACTTCTTGGGGAGACATGATGAAGGCGTTTCTTGAGAAGTATTTCCCTACATCTAACATCATCATGTTAAGGAAGAAAATAAGTGGCATCCAACAAGGGCAGGATGAGTCCTACGCAGAATACTATGAGAGGTTCAAGTCTCTCATCACTCAATGCCCTCAACATGGCATGAAGGATGAGACCTTGCTCACTTGCTTTTATGATGGTCTCACACCGTTGGAAAGAGATATGCTAGATGCAGCTTCTGGTGGATCTTTTGTTGACAAGGAGCCTGCGGCTGGAATGATCCTTATTGAGAATAGGGCCTTGAATCAACAACAATTTGGAAGCTCTAGGCCCAAATCCACCACCACACGTGAAAGGGTCCATGAGGTAAGTACTTTAGCTCAATTGGAAGATAAAATTAACAGACTTACTTCTCTAGTGTCTCAGGGATCACATGGACAAGTCATGGTGTGTGGAGTTTGTTCTATGCAAGGGCATGTGTCTGACCAATGCCCTCAACTCATGGAAAGTGGAGGACAAGAAGGTGTTAACGCCATAGGTTTCCAACAAGGGTACCAACGTCCTAGGAATGATCCATATTCGAATACTTACAATCCTGGATGGAGGGATCACCCTAATTTTCGTTGGAAGGACAATGAGAACGTTCAAAGTGCACCTCAAGGCTTCCAACCACGTCCTCAAGGCTTTTATCAAAAGCCTCAACCTCCTAACCCTACTCCTTTCAATTCGAATTTTAATTCAAATGCTTCTTCTTCTTCTTCTAATGATGAGTTGATCAAAGCACTAACCAAGTCTACTCAAGCTTTAATTGCAGGTCAAACTAATCATGGGAACCAAATCAACGCCATATCCACAGATGTAGCTGAGATGAAGAAGCAAATGAGTCAAGTGGTGGAGTTCATGGGTAAGTTTCATGAGCAAGGTAAGTTACCAAGTGGCACCATCCCAAATCCTCACTTTGAGCAAGCCAAAGCCGTGACTACAAGGAGTGGTAAGACCCTTGTAGACCTTCCTAAGCCTCCCAAAAAGAGCTTAACGTCAACTTTAGAGGAGGAAGAGGACCCTGCTACGTCCAAGGCTCATGTGACGTCTCAACCTTCAAATGCACAACCGAACTTTCAAGGTAATGTTTCTAACTCTTTCAATTCGGTTATTGCTAATCCATCTTCCTCTCCATTGCCTTTCCCAAGCAGATATGCTAGATCCAAGAAGGATGAGGCCGAAAAGGCCATCTTGGAGACCTTCAAGAAAGTGCAAATCAACATACCTCTCCTTGAGGCCATAAAGCAAATTCCTAAGTATGCAAAATTTTTGAAGGAACTTTGCACCACAAGGAGACAAAACCGTGAGAGAGAAGTGGTGAAGGTAAGTGAGAACGTCTCAGCTGTGCTTCAACGCAAAATGCCTGAAAAGTGTAAGGATCCAGGGAGTTTTTCTATCCCTTGTGTTATTGGAACCACTAGATTCGAAAATGCCATGCTAGACTTAGGTGCGTCTATAAATGTTATGCCATATTCTGTTTATGCATCTCTAGGTCTAGGTGCACTTAAACATGATAATGTTATTATTCAATTGGCAGATCGATCTAATGCATACCCTAAGGGGTTAGTTGAGGATGTACTTGTGCAGGTGGGTGAGTTAATCTTCCCAGCTGATTTTTACGTCCTAGAGATGGAGGAGCTTTCTCCCAAGTCAACGCCACTTTTGCTAGGTCGTCCCTTCATGAGGACGGCTAGGACCAAAATTGATGTGTATTCTGGCACTCTATCAATGGAATTCGATGGAGAAGTTGTTGGCTTCAACATCTTCGAAGCCATGAGGTATCCCTTAAGTGATTTTCAATCATGTTTTTCTATTGATATACTTGATGATCTTGCGCAGAAATTCATGGAAATAATGGAGGAGGACGCCATGGTTTCAACCATTGCAAGTGGTGTTGGTTTCTTGGAAGATGGTGCCACCATACCTAAGGAAGATCTCACGAAGTGCTATGATACCATCCATCTTGAAAACGTTGCTTCTCTTGAAGCAACGTCCTTTGTAAGTAGGTCATCTCCTTCTTTTTCACTTCCCATCTCTACTAATAAACCTTTGCCTTCAGTGATTCAGGCACCTACCTTAGAACTCAAGCAATTACCGGATCATTTGAAGTATGTCTATTTGGGGGAAAAGGAGACGTTACCTGTCATCATCTCTTCATCATTAACGTTAAATCAAGAGGACAAGTTAGTGGAGATGCTTAAGAGACACAAGACTGCAATTGGTTGGACTTTAGCAGATATCAAAGGAATAAGCCCTACCACTTGTGTCCATAGGATTTTGCTTGAGGAGGGAGCCAAGCCAACAAGGGAGGCTCAAAGACGTCTAAACCCACCTATGATGGAAGTTGTGAAGAAAGAGGTCATCAAGCTCCTTGATTGTGGCATCATTTATCCTATTTCAGACTCTAAGTGGGTTTCACCAGTTCAAGTTGTGCCAAAGAAGTCTGGAATAACTGTTGTGAAGAATGCAGAGAATGAGTTAGTGCCTCAGAGAACTGTGACTGGACATCGAGTTTGTATTGACTATAGGAAGCTCAACGCCACTACTAGGAAGGATCACTTCCCTTTGCCATTCATTGATCAGATGCTTGAGAGGTTAGCCGGCCATGAGTTTTATTGCTTCTTGGATGGATATTCTGGTTACAATCAAATCGCCATTGCTCATGAGGATCAAGAGAAAACGACCTTCACTTGTCCTTTTGGAACGTTCGCCTACAGAAGGATGCCATTCGGACTATGCAACGCCCCAGGTACGTTTCAAAGGTGCATGGTAAGTATCTTTTCTGATTTTATTGAGAAAATTATTGAAGTTTTTATGGATGACTTTTCTGTCTTTGGTAAAGATTTCGAAAATTGCTTAAGTAACTTAGAATTGATACTTGTACGTTGTGAAGAAACTAACCTTGTTTTAAATTGGGAAAAATGTCACTTTATGGTTAAACAAGGAATAGTTTTAGGGCACATTATCTCTAAACGTGGAATTGAAGTAGATAAAGCTAAAGTAGATCTTGTTAGATACTTACCATACCCCACAAGTGTGAGGGAGGTCCGTTCTTTTCTTGGACATGCAGGTTTCTACAGGCGCTTTATCAAGGACTTTTCCAAGATTTCTAGGCCCCTATGTCGTCTACTTCAAAAGGAGGTGGCATTTGAGTTTGATGAGGATTGCAAGAAGGCATTCAACACTTTGAAGGAGCTTCTCACGTCTGCACCAATTATGCTTCCACCAGATTGGTCTCTACCCTTTGAGATCATGTGTGACGCCTCAGATTATGCCATTGGGGCCGTGCTAGGACAAAGGAGGGACAAGAAGCCCTATGCTATCTACTATGCTTCTAGGACCCTTAATGATGCTCAACTCAATTACTCTACAACTGAAAAAGAACTTTTAGCTGTTGTTTTTGCCTTAGAAAAATTTCGTTCATATTTATTGGGTACTAAAGTTATTGTTTACTCTGATCATGCAGCTTTAAGGTACCTAATGTCAAAGAAGGAGGCAAAACCTAGGCTAATTCGTTGGATACTCTTGCTTCAAGAGTTTGATGTTGAGATCAAGGACAAGAAGGGCACAGAGAACGTTGTAGCTGACCACTTGAGTAGGATAGTGAGTGAGGAAGACGCCATACCCTTAGTGGAGATGTTTCCGGATGAACAACTCTTCGGAATCCAGGTAAGTGAGCCTTGGTATGCAGATATTGTTAATTACTTGGTGTCTAAAACGTTCCCTAGTGATATGTTGCATGCTCAACGTGCTAGACTTAAGAATTTAGCTAGGCAATATGTGTGGGATGATCCTTACTTGTGGAAATATGGTTCTGATCAATTAATAAGGAGATGTGTGCCTAATAATGAACAAAAAGCTATACTTGAGTTTTGCCATTCTAGACAATGTGGTGGTCACTTTGGCTCTGATAGAACTGCTAGGAAGGTGTTGGAATCTGGTTTTTATTGGCCTACTTTGTTTAAAGATGCATATGAATTTTGTATGACATGTGATAGATGCCAAAGAACCGGTAATTTAGGAACTAAAGATCAAATGCCTTTGAATTCTATTATAGTTGTCGAAATTTTTGATATTTGGGGCATTGATTTTATGGGACCTTTTCCTTCATCCAATGGTTTTCTTTATATTCTCTTGGCTGTTGATTATGTTTCTAAGTGGGTGGAAGCGAAAGCCACCAGGACTAATGATTCTAAGGTTGTTGCAGAGTTTATAAAATCTAACATCTTGAATAGGTTTGGCATGCCTAGAGCTATCATTAGTGATGGAGGTTCTCACTTTTGCAACAAGACCATTGAGGCTTTGCTTAGGAAGTATCACGTGACACATAAGGTTTCAACGCCTTATCATCCTCAAACAAGTGGGCAAGCAGAAGTTTCAAATAGGGAGATCAAGAGGATACTTGAGACAACCGTGGGGCCATCTAGGAAGGATTGGAGTCAACGTTTGGATGATGCATTGTGGGCATATAGGACAGCTTATAAAACGCCAATTGGAATGTCACCATTTCGTTTGGTGTATGGGAAACCATGCCATTTACCTGTGGAGTTGGAGCATCGAGCATGGTGGGCAGTTAAGACGTTTAACATGGACTTGGATGAAGCTGGCCTTCATAGGAAGTTGTAACTAAATGAGCTTGAGGAAATTCGGAATGATGCCTATGAAAGTGCACGGATTTACAAGGAAAAGACAAAGGCTTTTCATGATAAGATGATTCGTGGGAAAACCTTTGTAGTTGGGCAAAAAGTTCTTTTATTTCATTCTAGATTAAGACTTTTTCCTGGTAAGTTGCGTTCTAGATGGGTTGGTCCTTTTATTGTTACTAAAGTTTTTCCTCATGGTGCTATACAGATAAGGAGCCCTGCAACTGGAAGTGATTTCAAGGTGAATGGACATCGTCTTAAGCCTTACTATGAGGCGTTTGTGGAGCACAATGTGGAGGATGTACCCCTCCAAGATGCGCCACAACCAGAAGAGTAAATGAAGGTGCAAGTCTAGGCTGAAAGACTTTAAACATTAAGCGCTGCATGGGAGGCAACCCATTTCATCCGTAGCTGTGGAGGAGTCATCAACGCAGATTTGCTTTCTTGAACTCTTCCCTTCTCTTTTATTTTCGTAAACTTTGTCTTTGTTTTAGGATTTCATGCGTTACCTCTTATACCATGCTTGATTGATGTTTTGTATGCTTTATACTTGTTTATACATTGAGGACAATGCGTGATTTGAGTGTGGGGGAAGGGTATAACGTTTCACTTTGTTTTTAGGAACTAGTTTTGTGGTTATAAAAAGAAAACAAAATAAGAAATCGGAAAAATCAGAAAAATACAAAAAAATTTGCGTTAACTTTGTTTTAGGTTTTGTGTTATATGTTTCGGTTTTTATACTTGTGTGTTTTGGTTGTTTGGTTATTGTTAGAGTCAAAATGATTTTTGGGTAAATATCTTCTTCATCGTAGGCGCATCCAATGGGATGTGATGTCTAAGGTTTAGTTTGGATATGAGAAGTGCTGACAAAGGGTCTCGTCCCCTGTCAATCAAGTGAGCTGAGCTCCGCCAAAATCGTTCCTCTCTTCACCTGGTCATGTTCCAAAGGAGTTACCGAAAGGAGAAGGGAAATAACCCTAAGTCCAAACGTTTTTGTCATGATTATTGCGTCATTTATGTGTTGTTTTGTTTTGTTTTGTGATTGAGTCTTAGGATGCCCTTTTAACTGTCTAGGATGAACTTATATCTCTGAAATTAAGGCTAAAAGAGGATCACAAGATTGAGATAATGTTTGATGATATTCTTTGGTTGATTATGATTTATGAGAAGCATATGAATGTGTAGTAGATATGGTGTATGCGTAACTTTGGTACAGAATATGAACATGTGGAAGATAAATTGTGATTCATAATAACCCTTGTGAGAATTTGAGCCATGTGCCCTTTCTTTGTGAGTGATTAATGAAAAAATGAATTATACTCTTATTTTCTTGGCAATGATTTTGTTGATCTCATTATTCTTTCATCTTGATTGATTACTTGCCATAGATTAAGTTTGATGGACTAGAGAATGCTAGAATTCACTGTTATGCTTGTTGAGACGTTTATGATCAATATATGGCCCTGATTCTGGAAAGGATAAAGGTACTTACTTAGGATTTTCACCACCATAGCCAAATATAGCCTGTGTCCCTATTTGTGCCCGTCGTGGGACCCCCCTAGTTTAACCATTTTGAGCCTACATTGAGCTTTTTCTTTCATCACCCTCAAAATTCCTTAACCTTAACCCTAGTATAGTTATATCCATACCCTTTGTTCTAAAGACTTAGTGGAGCATATTTTGAGACTTTGCTTGGAGTTTTGGTGTCAAGGAAGACTTTTGAAGACATGAAGAAGTTCAAGTGTGGGGGTAGACTTGTCCATATGAAAGAAATTGTATGTAATTGCCGAAAGAAAAAAAAGAAAAGAAAAAGAATATTACGGCAATTAAGAGAAAAAAAATGTGTGTTATTGTTTATGTTTATGGATTTTAGTCCCCTATACTTAATGGATTCGGAGATGCTTTGAAGTGAAGGCCCATTGATGAAGAAATTTGGTCTTTGTCCTATTCACACTTGTTCAAAAGAAGGTTAGAATGAAGCTTGGGCCCAACATGATGGCACTTGGCCCTTTTATAAGCTCTGGAGGATACTTGGCGTCTACAACATATGGTGGAGTTCGAATTTAGTCTCTCTACATCAACAAGTGCTCTGCTAGGTTTTCAGGATACTTTGTGATTTTCCTATCCCTTCGTTTCTTTTAACCTTAAGCCTTGGCCCCATTACAACATTAAATTGTAAGACCTCTTTGATCCTTAAGATGGGACAGCCTTTGATCTGTGGAGATGAGTTATGACTGTTGAACTTATGGCTTGGGTTCATCTGTGCAAGTGGTTGATATCTTTCATGAGATCTTCAAAAAATGATATATATGTGCTTTCGTTTTTTTATACATATGTGATATACTTGCTATCTTTCGCATATACTTGAGTGATAAGCTTTTAAGCATGAGCCTTGAATCTGAGAGAAGAAAGAGTGATTTATCCATGTGAGGTTTGAATCATGACTTGTTTGAAATGTGTTAAAGAACCCACCACCATTGTTTACCCCCAAGTCTTACATGCTTATATGTGGATTATATTTTGTAATTAACTCTTGAATATCTTGAAGATGTGATGCTTGGTTAAGTGCTAATCTTGGTGACTTGAAAGTATGAGATTTCTGAGACAATTTGTTAAAGGGCGTAGAAGTCATTTGTGATGTCAACGTTTGTGTCTTTGTTTTTGGTTTTTGTTTTACGTTTTTGAGTCTTGAGTCTTTGTGTTTTTCGTCTTCTATACTTAGTTTGTTTTTCGTTGGTCTTTGTTTTGTTTCTTAGTCTTTTTGGTTTGTTATGTTGATTTTGCTAAGGGACTAGCAAAAGCTAAGTGTGGGGGAATTTGATAGGAGCATAAAATGCGACGTTTATAATGTTTAAACCCTATATTTTGCTAAGTTATTTCCTTTATCTTGATCAATTTAACTTAGTTAGTGTTTTTCAGGTGAAAATGGAGTCTCAAGGTCCAAAAATGTCTAAGGAATGCACAAGTGGCGCAGAAATGAGAAGAAATGAAGAAATGGAAGTTCTCCCAGTTTGACTAAGAAAAGGAATCCTAGTTGGAGTAGGAATCAGAAGCTGACTTGGATTCAAACTCTTAAGTCGCGGAAATTAGAAGTTCTACTTGGACAAGGAAACCCAATCCTACTCAGATAAGGAATCCTAGTGTGACAAGGAGTCCCTGTTGGATAAGGATTACTCAAGAAGGTTCCGGAATAGTGTAGAAGCATCTCGGAAAAGAAGTTTGTATTCAACTAGGAAACCTACTTGCATATGGAGTTCTACTCGTACTAGGAGACCTGTGGAAGCTAGGAGAAGTCTATGGAACGTCCATGAAGCATCTAGAAGTCTCAAGAAGAGCATATGCCGTGCACATGGAAGAGGAAGCAACAAGGAATTCGGATTTCAAAGCAATGTGGAATTTGGACTTCTTGTTGAGTATGGATTGGAATTGCCGTGAGATTCTTGAAGATTCTTGAAGGTTCTTGACGTTTCTACTTCAGAATAGGCGTGGAAGACATGTGAGAGGCATGTGATGTGAAGGAAAACCGAATTGGACTCAACTTGTGCCTCAAAAGTCAAATCTATTACAGATTCGGAAATCTGCCTGTGCAGATCAGTCAATGTTCAACGGAGTGCAATAAATCTTTCAGAGCTCAGAAAATTATGATATTTATATGGTTGGAAAGCTACGGATGTCTAGTTTCCAGAGCTTTTTACAGCTCATCAATAGCTATTTTCTAGAGGAAGTTATGGCCGTTTTAGTGGACTGAGGTCAATCCTGCCGGAAATCTGTTTTGTGAGAAAGAAGTCCTAAATCAACACGAACTAAGAGAAACCAAGTAGAAACGAATTGGGAGTGCCTTGAGACATTCTACTATATATACCTTGTGTATTAGACGTTCAGGGGTTACAATTTTTATTCTCCACAATTTCGTTTCTCACCGGTTTGCTCTTAAGTTTCAGGGTTTCGCATCTTGCAAGTTCTAGCCGTGCCATCCTCCATCCTTGCCGTGATCTTCACTTTGTGCCGCCACCTTGGATCTGCGTTGGACCTTGGGACGTGTCTAAGGGTTGTTCTTACCATCTTCATCATGTTTTCTTCTCGGTTTTGTAACTTGTTAGATAGGAATTTCTGTTTTGTTTTTCTTTGTGTAAAACCGAAACCATGAGTTAGTTTTCTGATTTTTGAATGCGATTTGGATAGTCTTTTCAATGTTTGATGTGTTTGTGTGTGTTTGATTCTTGTTAATTGCCGATTTTATGGAATGATGATCTGATTTTGTTTTATGGAAAACTTTTGCATGTCTTTGTTCTTTGGTTCGAAACTTAGAGTGATTGCATGTAATTGGAGCTAGTAATTAGGTTTATGCGTTGTAACCCTAATTCACTTAAGTGGTAAAGGCTTTGGACAAAGGTCGAAATCAGATTATGCATGTGATGAATTGACTTGCGTTGAGTACTTGGATTTGCATGTTCATTGACCAAACTTTCACTTGTTCTTAATGATTCGAATGCATGAGATCATGAGTTGCGTTGATTGTATGATACCTGTTTTCGAAATAAGTTGGATTAAGTGCGTTGCTTGATTGACTAAGTAAAGGGAAGTAAAATAAGGGACATTGGTTGCGTTGATCTTTGTTTCTTGGTTGATGATGTTCCATGGTAATTAACAAGATTAAGGGATGCATGAATATGTTGTTCTTGATTAGTTCTTGAAAAATTGTTCTTCAAAGATTCTTCTTTTCCCACCTATGTAAATAAAAACGTTTTCAATCTTTGTTTATTTTCTGAAAATTTCGATTTCAATCTTTCAAAACCCCCCCCCATCTTTATGTTTTCTTGTTTGTGTAAATAAATAAAATTAACTTAGAATTTTAGGTAGCATGTTAACCTAGTTAAATAAAAATAATAAATGTTTTTAAATTCGTGAATAGTGTCTCTGTGAATAGTAAATATGTGTTTGTTTTAGTTTTAGTGTTTTTTAGGAGTTTGTTATGTGTTAGTTATGTGTTCCTATTTTTTAGGGATTAGCTCCTAAATTTTAGGGAAAGTAGTTAGAGTTAGTTTTGACTTAGGAGTCCTAATTTGACTTTGCTTCTAATTTGTTTCCTAATTGTATTTGACTTCCTAATCCTTATAGAAGTAGTATTCCTTGTTGTATATGGATTCCCTATGTGATATGGACTTGTAAATTGTGTATAAATAGGAGTAGGATTTCCATAACCTTTTCTAACTCAAATCACTATGCCAAAAAAGCCTTCAGACGACACACCTCAGACGACATAAGTTTTGTTTTATGTCGTCTGAGTTTTTCAGACAACATAATTTTTTTTTCTGTTGTCTGAATATACACTTAAACCATACTGGTTTAATTTGAAAAAATGGTGAGCATTCAGACGACACATTTGTGTAGTTGTAGAAGGTGGTGATTTCCTATCTCAAATTTGGAGAAATGGTGAGCATTCAGACGACACATTTGTGTAGTTGTAGAAAGTGGTGATTTCCTATCTCAAATTTGGAGGGAATATCAAAAGTTGACCGAGTCTTTTCCCTCTCAAATAGCCACGCCCTATTTGACTAGATTGTGACATTCAGACAACATTTAAATGTTGTCTAAATGTGGGGATTGTTTTAAAATTTCCCAAGTTATTTTGACTTGTGCTATTTGACATATATCCCTCGCAATTAAGTCACTTTCGATCTGTCCTTGCCTTGTCATCACATACTAGATCTCTCAGCTCGACCTAGAACGTTAACCCGGCCGCAAAAGCCCAAACACCAACCTCGCTCTCTCCGTCTCAGTTACACTACTAGAATTATGGCGTAAGACATCACCACTATTAAATCGGTCGGAATTGCACGCGATGTTAAAAATACATGCTAACATCAGTTTGTGAAAAATCGATTTCTATTGTGATTATAAACATCAGTCGTTAAATTAACTGATGTGTAAAGTCTTGTTCAAAAATTTTGAAAAAACGCGGAGTGACTAACTTAAAACATTTGAGAGACGCGGGGACTAAATTTTCATTCCCCCCAACACTTGGTATTTTCAGAAGCTAACCCTAGCTAAAGCAGCCTCTCCCACTTTCACTTCGCGCAGTTCCTTCACCTTACCCGAACTCGTTCTCCCCAACCTGCTTCTACGACCTGAGCTCGTTCTCCTCCCCGACCTCGTCCTCCTCGACCGGAGCTCGTTCTCCGACCTGACCTCGTCCTTCAACGACCCGAGCCACCTTCAGCTCCTTCACCGACCCAGAACTGCCTCGATCGACGACGACCACGATCTCCTTCAGCGAGCTCCCCGACCTCGTCCTCCCCGACCTCATCCTTCAACGATCCGAGCCACCTTCAGCTCCTTCACAGACCCAGAACTGCCTCGATCGACGACCACCACGATCTCCTTCTTCGAGCTCCTCCGACCTCTTTGTACGACCTGAGCTCGTTCTCCGACCCGACCTCGTCCTTCAACGATCCGAGCCACCTTCAGCTCCTTCATCGACCCAGAACAGCGAACTCCTTCAGCGAGCTCATTCAATGACCTGACCACGAACTCATTCTCCTACCTGAGCTCCTCATTGTCCGACTTGAGCCGGCCCGAGGTCGTTCTCCGACCTGAGCTCCTTCTCTGACCATCGCCTCCTCCAGCTCATTCTCCGACCTGAACCGTATCGAGCTTGTTCTCCAACCCGAGCCGCCTCGAGGTCATTCTCTCTCTTCTCTTCACCAATACAATCACTAATTAATCTTTTCACCACGGAGGTAACATTTAAACTTAGTATCTTACGAATTTCAGATTGAATTGATCCTTTTTTGAGTGATTGGGTTATAAAAAGATTATTTAGGTTGTTGTTTGGTCTCTGGGGCTGGTTTTTTTAGATCCGAGATAAACAAATGATTCCAACGTTTGATTTGTGTTAATGGGTTTGTGATTGATCCACCAGAGCATTGTTGGAATCGAATTAATTGTTGGTGGGCTTGGTTGGGTTGGCTGTATATCTTTGGATGTATCTAGTTATCACCTTAGAGCAGGATCGGCTTGTGAGCTGTAGCCAACTTGTTTCTGGGTTTTCTCAGAATTCGATTTGCTTCCACTTGGTTGTTTGGTTAGCTTGGTTTAATATAGCTTGAGAAATTCAACTTGATGTGTCTGACACTAGTACTCTTCACAAGTATATATCTGAGGTAACTACTTTTCTAAAGTACAGTGAACTGGTATGCAGCAAGTGTACTGCAACATGCTGGGATTAATGCTTGAAAGAGCAGTTATGTATAAGTCAGAAAATTTCAACGCATACTTGTTCAACATATTTTGTTTAACTTATATGTCCACTATTTTTCTTGAGACATTGTCAATTCTCTTTACTTCCTTGTTGGCTTGTTTCCATCATGCAGGCTGAAGTTGTTATAAGCTTACTGCCTGCTTTGTCACATTACTGTGGCAACTGCATGTATTGAGGTACTTTACATTGTCTTAAAAGTTATTTTCACTTTGCTGTAAAGAACAGAAGCAGAGAGATCATGAAAAATTCTGAGTCAGGACAGATACAGGAAACTTCGTGAATTAGGCTCTTTTTTTTTTTTTCCCTTCCTTTTTTAGCTATGAAAATGTTGTCTGTTCATGCAGCTCAAAAGGCACCTTGTCACTGCTAGCTATGTTGATGATGCCACGTCAGAGCTAAATGAAAAGGCAAAGACTGCCGGTATTACGATTCTTGGCGAGCTGGGATTGGACCCTGGGGTAGGTAGTGGTTTAAGTGACTAAAAATAAATGGACGACTCGTTCAAAATACATTTATGGAGGAATGATATCTCCTTCCATTATTCTGCCCTACTTCAGATCACATGATGGCAATGAAGATGATCAACCAAGCACATGTTCGTAAGGGGTATCATGATTGTTGTTGATGTGCTAGAGTTCACTGCAGGTTAGTTAATATTTATTTTTGGTTTGCACTTGTGTGCATTTGCATAGTTCAGAAGTTTATGATTTACACAAATTTCCCCTTTCTGTTCAATTAGATTTGCACTTCATATCGTTGGATGCAGTGAAATGACTAATACGTTTTGTACTTGTCTTCAGCATATTTTTGAATTTGGCTTGTCTTCTCCTACACTGAGGTCTCTAAAGAATTTTTTCTTTTTCTTTTTTTTATGTGGAATAGGTTTTCAGATTCTCATTATGAAGCCTCTAGTGAAGCCTCTGATGCTTTGACAATCGAGCAACGCTGAGCTTACAAGCTGGAACTTCAGGTAAGCCAGTTGTTTGGAATGCTATCAGATCCCTGTTCTGCCATGGCACGTAAAATCTAATGTATATTTTATGGCAGGAAGGCATATCTCTTTGCAATTGGAAACCAAAGAAAGGAATTGAGAGTTCAGGTGCAAATATTTTAAATTTCATATCGATATGTAGCTTTGCAAGTGGCCATCTCAAATGTTATGGAAAGATGCTTGTTTGATTGTTTCTTTTCTGGGTCCTAGTCATAAGTGGAAAGACAGAAACCATATACTAGATCGTATAGGTGATCTAGTAAGTTATCCTACTTTTTCCTAGCTATGGTAATGCACTGATGATTGTTCCGTCAGTTTTCAAATTAATATCGTCCTTACATTACTATTTTGTGATATGTATTTGCTGTGTATAACAAGTGTTGTGGGTTGATCAATGTCAGATTATTGTTAACCTTACTAGCGTATTTTTCAGTGTGATTTCTTTATGGTTGGTTTTAATTTCTTTCTGAAGATGTTCAACTGTTTCCCCTTTTGATTTTCTCAGGATATGGTTGTTCTTCCTTACATGGACAGCCTATTATTATTTAGTCGGTATTTGCAGCAGTTGGTCATGGAACCGATTGGGAAAGAATTTGACCTTGATAGTAATCGGGTATGTGTAATTTTTTCTTTTGTTTGGGGAATATTAATCATCCAGAAAACTCTTAGTTAGGTTTTTTTTTTTTTTAATAGCTTCAGGTTGAGTCCTTGATCTTTCCCCAAAATCTAGCAGGGTCTCAAAGCTAATGCTTCTTCTGATGCTGGAACCCAGCTCCCTATCCAGTGGAGATGTCTGTACTCTGTAGCTTTATTTCTTCAATATTTGGGTAAGTACAGGTGGCCATACAAAACAAGAAAATGCTGAAGGGTAACTTCAAGTTCACAGCCTGTTGTATTTCTTCAATATTTTGTTTATTATTCTGCTAAACTGCTTTGTCCTTGGTTGCATGATATCTGATCCAGCAAAACAAGGATATAACTTCATTCTATGTGCATATTATCTGCAGGGTTATGCATATATACTCACGCAGCCCGGAATACCTTCCGTTTTCTATGACCACTTCTATGATTCGGGTGATTCAATTCATGATCGATCGGATTGTGAAACTGGTACAGCAGTGTAGCTAGGTAGTTCCTTTATTAACTTGTGTCTAGTAGATTCTTCATTCATTAAGCATTTGGACTTGTCTGCAGATTCAGATTAGTAGATATGAGACATTTTGAACTGATCGATGCTCATGATTAGGTTGTGTACATAAGACAATGGTGGATTAATAGAAATTGCAATGAATGATTTTGGATGTGGGTTTCATACTTTCATGAATGGGCAATTTTAATTTCCAGAATGCATGCATACCAATTGTAACAGGGGACTACTAATATGTGTTATCTCAAATTGCAAGCTACAACAAAAGCACACCAAAATGTGTGGTTGCAGCTAAACAAAAACAACACAAAAATCAAATAGAAGTCTATTGTCTTTTTGGCATTGGGACGACAGAAAATTGTAGTCTAAAGGGCAAAACAACAACATAAGTTAGACGAAAGTGTTGGCTAAAACGTATAATAACAACAAATAAGTGTGGTTGGAATCAATCACAGACAACATAAAAAGACCTCATAAAAGACCTTTCACACAACACTTAAGTGTCGTATGTATGTACCCTAGAACGACACTTAATTGTCCTCTGATGCTCTTTACGACCACATATAATTGTCGTTTAAAGTAAATTAGCACAACCTTTAAATGCTGTTGTATGAGAGAAGACACTACATAAGAGTCTTCATATTTCTTATTTAAGGGCATTCAGACCACATAAATAAGTCTTGCAAATATGCTTCACACAATAGTATTTAAAAAATACTGTGGTTGTTTTGTTTATCAGACAATACAAAACTGTTGTTTGAATGCTTTTAAAGAAACATATCACAATGTTCCCAAAATGCAAAACTCATCAGACGACACAAGACTTTTATTTTTTTATGTCGTCTGAAAAATCAGACGACAGAACACTTCTGTCGTCTGATGCCCCCAAGAGACGACACCGTACTAGACGACACATTTTTGTTCGTTCAGACGACAGAACAGTTGTGTCGTCTGATGCACTTTTTGGCATAGTGAATTCTTCCTTTCTTTCGAAATCTATGTCTATATATACTTGTATAATTTGTTGTTCTCTCATTCTTTGCTCTCTAATTTCGTGTGACATGTATGTTTTCTCTCTAGTTATTTCTTTGTTGTTTCTCTAATTTTCGTGAAAACTTGTAAATGTTCTTATAATTTTCGTAACTTGTATATTGTTTTATTAATTTGTTTCTCACATGTTAGCACCCTCAATCCCCGGTTTTGAACGATCCCTGCTTATCCTATACTAACGCTCGACATTTTCAGGGTTTAAATTGGCGAATGCTTTTGCACGTATCATGAGGCTCGGTGCCTTGTTTAGCATTTTTTTCTATTTTTATTTGTGATTTTCGGTGACCTAGAACCATAGGATTCTTAGCTAGCTCGTAATCCCCGAGGTACGATAAACCGGGACGTAAATACTTCCCATCTTTGATGATCGTGTTGATTGTTACGCGATAGGCGAATGAAAAATGCTCAAATCAAATGGCGCCGTTGCCGGGGATTGGAGTTTAATAGCTCTAATCCTTTGGTTTATGGTCGTTTTGTCACTTGCATGCTTTTGGTAGTTTGTTTTTTTACTTGTTTGTTTGTTGTGTGAATTAATGAAAAATGTTTGGTAACTAGTTGTTCCATAAAAAAAAAAATGTGACCATTTGTTTGTTTATCTTTCTTGTGTTGTGTCGGAATTGAAGAGGGGAACACCTCTTTGTGTTCCTAGGCCATGGTGTACCTATTTAGGTAGCTTTGGGCCGCTTTTCCACTTCTTTTCCGTTCTTGTGTTTAGTTACTTTCGTTATTTTGTTTGTGTTTTTTGAAGACCGGCTTGATGTCTCTAATCTCAAGCGCTTCTAGGGAGGCAACCCTAGGTAGTTTGATCTTTTGAGTTTCATCTTGTAGGTAATAAGGTCCTTTGACCATTGTTGGGCGGTAGGGAGGTGTGCGAAGTGATGACATAGAGGAAATTCACTTTGTGTGAAGTACAGTTTCTGCCCTGTTTTCCACAGTCACATTGGGAGCCTATATTTCACATTGAAGGAAGATTTTGGTCATGAATATTTCCAGAAATGTAGCCCCTTATGTTGACAACATGCCTACAAAACAGTTTTCAGTTTGAAGCTATGGAACTCTATTTATTCAATAGTTACTGCATGAAGATCAGAATCCAAGCAGCTTCTGTACAATGATTTTGGGAAGCTACAACTCCTTCACCTGAACGAATTTTGAGCTGAAATTTTTAGGAGTTGTACCTTTCCGTGTCTATTATATCCCAGAGAAACAGTTTTCATGTTGGTACTTTCTAGCTTCATATTTGGTGTTCCAAGTAGGCAAGGGTCAGATCCAGAGTAGGCAGAAACTGGCAGTGCAGAACAGTCAAATTTGAAGGATAACTATTCCCAGATGAGGAAGAGTTTAAAAGTGAAATTTTATGGGAAAATAGTAGTATGTGTTCGCTTTCATTTCCAAGTGGTCTCACCCCCTTTGCATCTCTGGAGCTTCAGTTATTGCAGTTTTGGTGACTGGGGGTCAGCAGCAATTGTCAGAAACAGTGTGTCAAATTTGCCTAGCTGCTGTGAGCAATCTACATTGAATATTGGGGACTTTCATACATGAAACTTCAAGCTCCAGATCTCTACTTTTTTATCATTTAATAATATTTCCAAATAGAGAAAGGGTGAAGTTTCAGTTCACATTCAAAGAGGCAAGGATCAGAACCATAGAATGCAAAACTGGGACTGCAGCTCAGTCATCTTTGAAAATCCATATCTCTTGACTCACAATGACTCGAAAGGAGAAATTTACATGAATTTAAGCTCAGGGAGTCTAGTTTCTGATAGAATTAGCCACACTTGATTTGAAGCAACATTGAGCCCTAGAGAGTAGTTTTCATGTGCAGAGGTCAAGCTGCAAGTTACTGTTTTCATGGTGTTGTGTGAGGTGCACTTTTATGGTGGTATTTGGACTATTTGCACAACCTTGGAGCATAATAGGAAGTCAAGGCCTTGAAGCCTTGAGGTTGGTGTCTATAGTATCTTCACCGAAGGTCGTGTGCATTGGGAGATCTACAAAGGGAGTACTCTTTAACTTTCTTGACCATAGTTATTAGTTGTTTTAGGCCTTCGCCAACCCTTTCTTCACACTTGAATTTTTCATTGTTGTGATAAAATTTTTTTATCATTTTAACATTGAGGGCAATGTTGGTTTTAAGTGTGGGGGTGAGGACTCGAGCGCCCTTTAAAAAAAAAAAATTAGATTAGCTTTATGTAATTATATTTTAGTGGTTAATGCCTTTTCCAACCCCAATGACGAGCCATGGACTTAACTTGTTGTGATTGTGGATAGATTGAGCATGATCTAGGACTTTGAATTTGTTTTGTGATTAAGTGTATATGTGATCTATGCTTGACTATATGTGTGCACATAGCCTATGGTTAGGTTGGTTCATCATAATTAGAGAAGCATATAGAGGATTTGATTGACTTGCATGCCCTTATTTGTGAGCTTTTGTGCCTATATCTATAGTGTATGCATTGTTCATTCACTTATTCTTTCATGTGTGTACAATTTCATGACATGGCGTATCTAGAACTTGCTTGAGACCTCTCGAGGCTATATGTTAGCTTATGATGGGATAGAAAGGATGGAGGCATTAGCTTAATACCACCATGGCCAAAGAAGCATGTGCCCAAAAATATTTACCACTAGATTGCCACTTTGAGCCTATTTATATATTTAGTTTTTTTTGTTCATTCGCACCACAAATTCCTACCTAGCCTATACACTTTTATCCTACCCTTCCGTGGTAGTAGGTGAAGCGATTCGAGAGAATGACTTTATGTTTGAGTGCTTCAAAAGAAAAGATAAGTAAAAAGTGTGAGGTTACAAAAGAATAAGTGTGGGGGTGAGTGATTTGTATAGAAAAGAAAGTTCTCAAAAAAAAAAAAAAAAAAAAAAAAAGGTAGAAGAAGTTGTGAAAATAAAAAAAGAAAGTTCAAGGAAAAGGAAAGTAGAAAAGGAAAAAAAAAAAAAAAAGAAAAAAAAAACAAAGGTGTTGAAAAAAAAAAAAAATAGCTAGTATTATTTTTGTTTATAGTATAGTGTAGTGTGGGTTGTACATTGGGTTTAGAGTAAGTGAGTTAGCATTCGAAAGCAAAAGTCTTATATCTCTACAAGAGAGAGTTGCTTCACGGACTTCTATGGACTTTGTATTTTCCTATCCTTCATTTCTTATAGCCACTTGCCCTTAGCCCAATTACAACCAAATAAAAGACCTCTTAATCTTGAATGTTGTGAGCTACCTAGCGGAGATGAGATCGAAGAGCAAGCATATGACAGCGCGTGTTGTGAAATTGCTTTTGAGTGAAACACATATAGCCCCTAAACACTTGAGCGGTAATATTTAGTGAACCTATGTGAGTTTAGTGGGTTATATCGGGTCTTCTATGTGCCTATTTGATTATGGTGGATTGATTTGATACATGGATATCACATGCATATACTTGAGCATTTTTCACATGTGCATCTTAATTGCCTTAGAAATTCATAAATCCTATGTTGTGCTTTGTCAACCTCATGGTCACATACATAATTAGTTCTCCGAGGATTATGATTGGAAAGGCTAATACGACACTTTCTTTAGGTTGAACATATGTGTTTTAGTTAATAGATTTTCAGATATTATTTTACATTTCGTTTGCTTGAGGACAAGCAAAGTTCAAGTGTGGGGGTGTGATTTACACGCAATTTACGTGTGTTTCTAGCCCTAATTACCTTGAAATTAGGGAATACTCAAGTATTATTTCGTAGTATTACTTTGTTTTCTTCATTTGTAGGAAATTATGGTCAAGAGAGGAAAAAGACGAAAAACACAGCAAATTTGAGCAAAAAGTCAACTCCAACTAAATGACCAAAAGTCAACTGGTTGACCATCGGGTCAACCAAGTCAACTTGGCCCAATAGTAAGAAATCCAGGCCCAAGACCAAAGAAGCACACAAGTGAAGACCCAAGCCCATTTGTATTACATCTTTGTAATTAAATTTCAAATTCAAAATTGATGTAATGACAATAATAATTAGTGGATCACACACCTCACACACATCACACATGTGGATGAAGATATTTATTTGTGTTCACACTAGGCACACACTCACTTACACTTTTACCCTCCGGTTTTCTTTTTATTTTCCAAAATGTTTTCTAAACTTCTAATTCTCTACATTTTTATTAGGTTATTTTAGTCTTTTCATTTTACCCTTTTTCTACTTGTTTTTGAGCCCTTGGATCTAGGGTACAAGTCTAATCTTGACCCTTGAACCCAAGGGGGTATTTAAACACCTTTGCACACACATTGCAAGGGGGGAAGACTCATTTTTCAGCACCCTAGGCCTTTTGGCCGAATTTGGGATTTCTCTCCCTTCTCACCTCTTCTTCTCTTCTTCATCCCCCATTCTTCACATGTAAGCTTGCACAAGGAGGAGGCACACATATTTCCGGTATCTAGGCCACCATCTCTACACCATGGCTTCATAAGGGTAGCAAGAGAAGCCATGAAGTTATGGCAATAGCTAGTGACAAGCTTTGCCTTAAATTTCATGGATTTCTCCTCTCTTTCCCTCTTCTTTCTCTCTCTTATTTCTTGCTTATGGTGTTGTTTGATGTGTATTGATATATACTTGTGTGTGACCTCTCATGGTTTTAGGGTTTTGAAACCCAAGTTTAGTTTTGTATGGTTTTGTTGAGGAATTAATAAAATTGATGTTTATTCATATGATTTGTATACTCTTGCTTTAATTTCTTCACTCTAGATGTTTGGTTTAGGTTTTCCCCTCCTTAATCTATGTTTGGTGTGTTGGAATTGAAATATAAATTTGAGCGTTTTTCATTCGCCTATCACGTAACAATCAACACGATCATCAAAGATGGGAAGTATTTACGTCCCGGTTTATCGTACCTCGGGGATTACGAGCTAGCTAAGAATCCTATGGTTCTAGGTCACCGAAAATCACAAATAAAAATAGAAAAAAATGCTAAACAAGGCACCGAGCCTCATTCAAGCATGACTTTGCATCACACAAAGTCACATAGACGGCCTTGCACCAAGCATGGCCTAGATAGGGCCGTGAAACACACAAAAGTGCTTGTAATGCTCACGCCCACATGGATTTACAAATGAATGGTAGTGGGAAAGTCACAATGTTTTTTTGGATTTTCATAAATGATAAATAAACTAACTAATTACGACATAAAAATAAGATAGATAGAAGGATGGGATGCATCGCACCAAGGGTCCCCATGGAATTCAAAGTTCTCCACCCAAATCTAAAATCATATGGAATGATGATGATTAATTCAAATGATGCTTCAAATGTTTTGTCGGATTTCCATTTAGCATTAAGAGGTCGAAAAGAAAGCTAAATTGATTGTCATAAAATAGTAGTAGTCAAACCCTAAGCAAAAACAAGAAGAAGAAAGAATACTTAGTTTTTGGCTACCCTATTCTAGTCTCAAACCTTATGCCTTGTTAGGGCCACAAGTGCTCAAAACTAAATGCTTTATGTTTCGACAATCGATTGTAACACACTCTAGCAACTATCACCACAAATAATAAGGTCGAAAAGAGTACTTGTGATAACAATTACCCTACCCAACAATTCCGAATACTATTCCGACAATCAAGGGTAATAATACTCAAAATTGGGTGACTTGAGAACCACAATCTAAGAAATCCAAATGGAAAATAGAGATATGCAATGGGCAAATTAATTCCACCACACTCATGCCATAATCTAAATTGAAATATAAATTCCCCAATTTAATATTTCAATTCCAACACACCAAACATAGATTAAGGAGGGGAAAACCTAAACCATACATCTAGAGTGAAGAAATTAAAGCAAGAGTATACAAATCATATGAATAAACATCAATTTTATTAATTCCTCAACAAAACCATACAAAACTAAACTTGGGTTTCAAAACCCTAAAACCATGAGAGGTCACACACAAGTATATATCAATACACATCAAACAACACCATAAGCAAGAAATAAGAGAGAGAAAGAAGAGGGAAAGAGAGGAGAAATCCATGAAATTTAAGGCAAAGCTTGTCACTAGCTATTGCCATAACTTCATGGCTTCTCTTGCTACCCTTATGAAGCCATGGTGTAGAGATGGTGGCCTAGATACCGGAAATATGTGTGCCTCCTCCTTGTGCAAGCTTACATGTGAAGAATGGGGGATGAAGAAGAGAAGAAGAGGTGAGAAGGGAGAGAAATCCCAAATTCGGCCAAAAGGCCTAGGGTGCTGAAAAATGAGTCTTCCCCCCTTGCAATGTGTGTGCAAAGGTGTTTAAATACCCCCTTGGGTTCAAGGGTCAAGATTAGACTTGTACCCTAGATCCAAGGGCTCAAAAACAAGTAGAAAAAGGGTAAAATGAAAAGACTAAAATAACCTAATAAAAATGTAGAGAATTAGAAGTTTAGAAAACATTTTGGAAAATAAAAAGAAAACCGGAGGGTAAAAGTGTAAGTGAGTGTGTGCCTAGTGTGAACACAAATAAATATCTTCATCCACATGTGTGATGTGTGTGAGGTGTGTGATCCACTAATTATTATTGTCATTACATCAATTTTGAATTTGAAATTTAATTACAAAGATGTAATACAAATGGGCTTGGGTCTTCACTTGTGTGCTTCTTTGGTCTTGGGCCTGGATTTCTTACTATTGGGCCAAGTTGACTTGGTTGACCCGATGGTCAACCAGTTGACTTTTGGTCATTTAGTTGGAGTTGACTTTTTGCTCAAATTTGCTGTGTTTTTCGTCTTTTTCCTCTCTTGACCATAATTTCCTACAAATGAAGAAAACAAAGTAATACTACGAAATAATACTTGAGTATTCCCTAATTTCAAGGTAATTAGGGCTAGAAACACACGTAAATTGCGTGTAAATCAAAGCAAGCAAATGCTGTGAGTTTCTCTAGGGTTTTGGACGGCTTGGAGACCTAGGGGCCGTCCCCTATATATTCTCCTCTATTCTCAACGTCAGGGGGTTCCAATTCTTTACGTTCTACACTTGAGAAAAAAAATCAGAAAACTCTCTCTAGCCTAGCCGTGTTCTTCTCCATCCTCTAGGGCAACCACGAAGTGCAAGCAAGGCCAAGGAAGAAGAAGACAAGCCGTGAACACCATCCATCCTCCACCTTGAAGATTGCTTTCGAAATTCAAGAGACCACATCATCACTTCATTCATCTCACCTTCATCACGGTGTAATCCGATTCTCCTTGTAACTTTGCTTTGTATTTTCGTTGGTTTTGCCCTAGTTGACACACATGTTTGAACAAGTGTTGTTTTCTGAAATTTTATGATTAATTGTTAATTTTCAGATTCATATATTGCGATTTATGGTTGCTTTTGTGTGAGTGTTTGATTAAATTTGCATGATAGAAATCTTTTGTATGATAATCTTGAATGGTTCGAAACATTTAGGGTTTTTATGTGAATGTTGCTACGAATTTGAGAACATGAATCAACTTTTTGGTTTTGTGTTCTTGAATCAATAAGTAGTAAAGGTTTTGTACAAAAACCGAATTTAATCAAAGAAGATTGCAATTAGGTGGACTTTTTCATACTAAGTTGCACATTTGAGTTGATAGCCTTTCTAGGTGCTTATTGCGTTAAACATGTAAGATTGACTAGCTTTCTAGGGCTTGAATGCATGTTTGATAGGATTAGTCTATGTGCTTTCACTTAGATTAATTTGCATTGAAAGTAAAATATGGGAAATTGTTTGCTTTGAACGTTTCACATGATCAACTCCTCTTGCATGACTATGATGAACAATGATGAACTTGAATCAATTTTAAACATGAGTTTCGACTTTGATCCTTGTTCCTACATCCCATTTGTGTTTTTATGTTTTTGGATTTTAATTGTTAACTTAGATTTTATTTTCGGAAAAAGAAAACCAAAAACAAAATCCCCCTTATTTTCGTAAATAATGTGTATAATTGTGAATACCCTTGTGAATATTATACTTTGTTTTAATTTTAATTGTTTAATTGTTTGACAATGACAGGTGTACCCTCAATCCCCGGAATAGAACGATCCCTACTTACTTTATACTACTAACAATATTTCAGGGTTAAATTGCGCTTGCTTCCAGGCGACATCAATTTTTGGCGCCGTTGCCGGGGATTGAAAAATCACTTGTTAAATATGTGAATATTTGTGTTGTTTATATGTTGTGACCGAAAAAAAAAAATTAAAAATTACTTGTTAATTTTTGTAATTGTCGAAATTTAGTAGATTAATTACTTAGGTTGTTATTTATATTATTGAACACGAATTTTAATTGTGAGTTGTAAATTAAAGAGGAATAGGTGAAGTCGTGTTTATTAATATTGGCCTAAACCCCTTATTGGTACCTAGTCCAGGTCCCTTAAGGTTGAGGGCGGCCTTTATTAACATTCATTGAACTGTCTTCACACTTAGGACCTTTTTCATCCAAGTAAGTATAGCCTATGTGGGATGGTGTCTAGGAAGGGGACAACGCTCATGACAGGTTCTTGAATCCAGAAGTGCATGCAAATGGGCCTAAACCACAATGTGGGAGTAGCTCATGCCAAAATGGATTCTACCTCTCGTGGTCGCCCTCCCCTACCTGGCCATTTCAGTAAGGTTGCCCAAAGGATGTAGGAGGGACTTTGTGTCTAGACGACTATACTTGGGCCGCACGTCCTCTTGATTTACCGCTTGGAATTGAATTTGAAATCAATGATATATATAACAAATGAAAATATTGTGATTCACTAAGGTATATTGGATTAAACATAGTCTTGAAAAGGATAGCTGTTTCAGTCCCATTGCACATCGAGACTCCCTGTTCCCGTACCTAAGTGTTGAAAATAATTGTAAAGAAAAGGAAATAATAGAGATATTTGTAATTAATTTCGTAAAAAGAAGAAAGAAAAAGAAAAAGAAAAAAAGAGAAAAGAAGAAAAAGAAAAAAAAATTTTGTGACGTTTGTTTGTTGTCTTGTTTGAAAGTTTTTGTTTAAAATGTGTCTAAACAAAGGAATTGTAAAGAATTAATTTTAAATGTTGTTAAATTCTTGATTATTATAAGTGTGTAAAATCGTATGAGTAGATAAGGGTCCTTTTGTTAATATTTGCCTTAACCCTTCATTAGTGCCTTTCTAAGGTCTTATGAGGTTGAGGGCGGCTTTTATTAGCATTTGGAGAACTGTCTAACACATGAGTTCTTTTCAAGCTGAGTAAGGGGCATATAGGTGGTGTCTTAGGTTGAGACCCTGGGTGATGGGTTCAAATTGGATCTCATAGATACTATAGACTGTGCGTAAACCACAATGTGGGAGTAGCCGATAGGGGCCTAAACCTCAATGAGGGAGTAGCCTCCGTAGTGTCACCAAAATGAGTCCTCCCTCTCACGTGCATGTAAAATAGGGTATGTTTTCCTTCTCTCTTTCTTCCCTGCATCAGCTAAACTAATAAGTCTAATATAAGTGTGATATGTAGCATTTGCATTACAATGTAGCATGAAGATATAATGCTAACTGGGTTTGCTATAACTACTCTTTTGCATACTAGATTCACAATAACCGATCAAATGGATCTCCTTTGTGAGCAAGTGAAAATTTTAGCTGGGGAGGTAGCATTCTATACAAGTTCTCTGAAAAGATTGTCCATGCAAGCAGCTACCAACCCAAAAGATTCCAAACTTAGGGTGAAAAATCCCTTTTAATCTTAGAGGTAAATTTCTAAATTTGATTGGTATCCTTGTGGTGATGTTTTGATGCTAATGTTGGTTAAAATGGGAACAAATGAAAAAGTTGAAAAATGAAATTAGTGAAAAGAAATTTCAAATATGTGTCCTAGAGCAACGCATGATTGGATCACTTGAGATGACTCCGCACAGGTCGAACAATAGTGAAATGTCTCGGGTAATTATTCTTTTTGCTGATGGTTTATGTGGCTGCACATACCATTTTGCCCCTCTAAATACATCCCACATCAACAATTTAACTTTACAGTTAACAGAGATACTATATTTGGTAACAGTGCAATAGTTCAGGTACCATTTGGGGTAAAAAAAATTCGTAGATACCAAAAAGTACATTTGGTAATAGTTCAGGTACCATTTGAGGTTTTTACCCCAATTTTTATAGGAGAATTCTGTCAATGACAGGTAATCACTCCAATTTCCCTGAAACTCCAACACACAAGCTCTGAGCATATCTTCTAGTACTTGAATAACCCTCTCTGATTGTCCATCTATTTATGGATGAAATGCTGTGCTAAACTCCACTTTTGTTCCCAATGAATTTTATAAGATTTTTCGGAATTTTGATGTGAAGCGTGATTCTCTGTCTGATTTAATGGACAAAGGGATTCCAAGTAATCTGATGACTTCTTTCACATAAAGGTCACTGAAATTTTCAAGGAATCAATAGCTTTTACAGGTAAGAAATGGGCAGATTTTGTTAACCTACCCATTATTACCCATATAGCTAGAGTCAAATCCCTTTTCGGACCTTGGAAACCCTTCACAAAATCCATAGTCACATTGTCCCAATTCCATTCTGGAACGAGTAGAGGTTGTAATTAATGGTCAAGCTAGTTTTTGATGTTCTGCCTTAACTTATGAGCAGACTGTGCACTTGGCTACATATTGCGCCACACCTTTCTTCATACCTCTCCACCAAAATTTCCTACGCAAATCTCTGTTCATTTTGGTACTACCAGGATGGATAATATGCCATGATTGATGTGCTTCTTGAAGAATTGACTCCTTTAATTGCAAATTATTAGGAATAGCTAGTCGACCTTGAAATTTAAGTTCTCTATTATAACTTATGCTCCACCCACTAACATCTTCACATTTCTGAAGTTGAGTATAAATATTATGAATATTACTAAACATAACATCTTACATCTGATTCTGAATTACTTCTTTAATTAAAGTAGGCATTGCTGTTATATTATATATGAATGCATCTTGTCCACCTTCACGTAAACACAGATCAAAGTATGCTACAGTAACATATTTCTCCCAATCTTCTAACCTTAAACATGTTGCAATGCTAACAGACTTTCACTATGCCAAAAAAGCCTTCAAACGATGGATCATATCTGTCATCTGATGAAGTCAAAATCTGTTGTCTAAGTGGCTACCATCTCTAAGCCACTTAGACGATAGATATTCCCCGTCGTTGATAATACACTTAGACAACAGATTCAGTTTAAGGTACTGTCATCTGAAGTACCCAATATTGAAGAATTAGGGACCATCTGTAGTCTAAAGCATATTACTACTACATATTAATGTTGTTGGAAATTAACTTTATCGACGGGTTTAGCAAATTATCCGTCGATGTAGTTAATCTTACATGATGGAGTATTACTTGTTTCTGTCATTTGATTGAACCAATATTGAAGCTTAGTTGATATTTTTGTTGTCTGATTCAAAACACAATGACAGTTATATGTCCATTGATTTTGTATACAACAACATTTATGTTGTGAGTTATGTTGTTTGAGATTGTTTGGACTACAGATAATTGTGTTTGTTGTGGTTAGATTTGATTTCCAGCTAGAGTTTTAGTTTTTTTATGTTGTTTGAATCTCACTTGAAGTATATATACTCTGGACTCCAATTTATGTTGTCTGAAATAGTTTTCAATCTCTCTTTTCTGTCGTTTGTTTGGACTTTCAACCATGGTTTTAGTTAGTTATGTTGTGTGAGTGTTAATAGAAATACAATTGATAGGAGCATTTTAATGCGATGTTTTAATAGCTATTTCCTCATATTTTACTTAGTTATTTCCTTAAATAAATCAATTTTACTAAAGTTTCTATTTTTAGGTACCTTGGAGCAAATGGAGATGAAATGAGCTTAAAGGCACATGAGGAGCAAGGGAACGTTAGAAATGATAGAGGAAAGGCTCAAGGGCTGCAGAAATGAAGAAATGAAGTTTTCCTGGTCTAGCGAAGAAATCCTGATGTTAGGTTCATCATTACCTAATAATTATTCCCCTAATCTTGCACTTTTGCTTAACCTTCGTGTTTATTTATATATATATTTATTATGTTTTCCTTATCATGCTACGAAATGATGGAGAAGCTTGGAAATGCACTAAAATTTCAATCTTAGCATATTCTCCTACTCAGTCTAAGAGAAACCGAGCTAGGCAAGGAAGGAGGAGCAGAAGACTGACCAAATAAACTCTAAATGAGTTGAAACTTTCCAGATCCATTCTAGACATCCTAAGGATCATTTTTCATGAAGTGTGTAAGAGCTAGTTCGGAGTGGAAGGCCTTCAAAAGCTCAGCCCAAGTTTCTGACTAAAACTACAAAACCGGACCTATACGGATTCCGGCAGCAGTTTCGGCCAAACCACAATAAACTAAGCTTTGAAATTTTACCAAGATGATCTACACTCATGGAGGAACACTTGGTATGAAGAAGTCAATGAGAATTCCAAACTCTCAGTGGAGATTCAATTGAAGGAAGAAAGGAGAAGAAAGTGCGCAAACAGACAAAAAATGGGTCAACGGTGGTCAACGCCAGATTCTAGACATTTTCGGCCAAGTTGGCCGGCCGATAACTTGTGTGGAGGACAAGGAAGAGCTGACTAGCGTCAGAGACTTTAGGTGGGAAGACTTTAGGTCTAGGTCATTTGAAATTCAAAATATGAAAGA
Organism: Rosa lucieae; assembly: GCA_024704745.1. Lineage (NCBI taxonomy): Eukaryota > Viridiplantae > Streptophyta > Magnoliopsida > Rosales > Rosaceae > Rosa > Rosa lucieae. Next base: position 39,093,964 of record CM045498.1, read on the forward strand.
TGACAAATGGTCCCATTCTTACATATTCCACCTGTCTCTCATTTATTACCTTGTTCCCTTACACAATGACCCTTCTACCTGTACTTTTTCTCCTCCACCAAAATATCTATGGGCTTTCTAGGTCATTTCTATGTGGACTCAAAAACGAAATCCACATTTTGTGCTTACACATAATGTAAATTTCCATGTGGTTTGATGTTTATGAATGTTTTGAATCTTTTGGCTACTATACTTTCATGTATCCTAAGTGTGTTTATAGATTTATCACCTAGAATTAGGAAATTAATGAATCGGAAACATGAACTTGATAAACTCTTGATTCCGTGAGCATGTGTAGCTAACCACCTAGCTTATTCCTACAGGAAGAACTAAGTTGCTTGAATTTCTTACCTTGAAATTAAAGCCTGATGTTGTGAGTTTAGGTTCCGGAAGAATTTAGGCACACGGCACCATAGGCCATTTAGGATCCAGAAGATTTGAATGGTATAAAGGTTGTGTAATTTAGCTTTGCTTCGGAAGAGATTGTTGAATTGCATGACTAGTTGATTTCTTGGTAGCTTCACCAAAGCACTAAGGGGAAGTTTGTCAAAGCATGTTATTACATCAAATATGGGTTACATTTTGTGCATGAGTAAGGTTAGGTGCGATGCCTAACTCTCTATTCTTCTCATTGATTTAGTCTATATTTTTATTTGTTTATTTTATTTTATGCATTTAATTTTCTTTATCCAAATTAAAATCAACCAAACCGTTCACTACCACAATTGTAAATATCATCCTCATGATCTTTCACTTCCAAAGGGCTAAGATTGTGAATTTGTAAAAAGGGTAGACTTATTCCCATAATTATTACCTAGCTTCCCATAAACACAATTGACAGATTGTGTTTATTTATATCTATTTATTATGTTTTCCTTATCATGGTAGGAAACAATGGAGAAGCATGGAAATGCACTAAAAACTCAACTCTAACACATTTTCCTACTCTAGCTAGGGGAAAGTGAGCTAGGTAAGGAAGGAGGGGTGGAAGGCTAACCAAATGAACTCTAAATGAGCTTAAAATTTCTAGATCCATTCTAGACATCCTAAGGATCATTTCTTATGAAGGGATCAAGGGCTAGTTCGGAGTGGAAGGACTTCAAAAGATTGGTGCAAATTTCTACACTAAAAGATGAAAACTGCAAAACCGTACCTATAAGGGTTCCGGCAGTATTTCCGGCCAAACCACAGTGAACTAAGTTTTGAAATTTTACCAAGATGATCTGCACTCATGGAGGAACATTTGGCATGAAGAAGTCAAAGGCCAATTTTGAACTCTCGGTGGAGATTCAATTCAAGGAAGAAAGGAGAAGAAAGTGCGCAAACCGACAAAGGTCAACGGTGGTCAACACCAGATTCCAGACATTTCCGGCTGAGTTGGTAAGGCTAAGTAATTACATTCCTTATCATTTTCTTTATTTGTTACCCTTATTGAAAAATCTATAAAAATTGAAAAATACAAAAAGATTTTGCCTTTATTACGTGGTTCCTAGACCGAAATAACCCCCAAGGATGAGACTGAACTTATGTCTAATTGGATTGACTGATTTTGAGCATGTTTAGCGATTGAAGATCAATGCTTACTTAATAAATGGATTTGGTGTTTTGTGCTCACGTGCATTTAAAATCATATTGCCTATGTCATTTTAGATGCATTCTTGTGGGAAAGATAAGGACCAAATTTGTTGAAACTATCTATGCCTAATTATGTGAGCTTTTGAGCCTAAGAGAGTGCATACATAGTCAAAATGCACTAATTTTTTCATTGTGTTATCAATTCATTGTGCATGTAATCTAGAACTTGCTCCAAATATTTTGAGACTTTATATCAAGCATGAGTTATTATTGGGGAAGACCAAGGCATTAGGAATCCACCATGGCCAAATAGCTTTTGTCCTTAAAATGAAAATCCATTAGTAAGCCAATTTGAGCCTACATAAATATGTGTTAGCCTCTTCATTTCTCCACCACCACAAATGTCTATCTTTTTAAAACTTAAACACTTTTCCTACCCTTTCTAAGCCAAGTGGTAAGCAATGTGAGTCCTATTAGTAATTTGGTGCTTGTAAATGGATTTGAGGATATTACAAAAGAATAAGTGTTAGGTGGTATTTGGATTTGAGGCTACTATACTTTCATGTATCCTAAGTGTGTTTATAGATTTATCACCTAGAAGCATGATTTAGGAAATTAATTAATCAGAAACATGAACTTGATAAACTCTTGATTCCGTGAGCATGTGTAGCTAAATAGGTGGTGGCTTAGCTTATTCCTACATGAAGAACTAAGTTGCTTGAATTTCTTACCTTGAAATCAAAGCATAATGTTGTGAGTTTAGGTTCCGGAAGAATTTAGGCTCACGGCACCATAGGTCATTTAGGATCCGGAAGATTTGAATGGTATAAAAGTTGTGTAATTTAGCTTTGCTTCGGAAGAGATTGTTAAATTGCATGACTAGTTGGTTTCTTGGTAGCTCCACCAAAGCACTAAGGGAAAGTTTGTTAAAGTATGTTATTACATCAAATATGGGTTACATTTTGTGCATGAGTAAGGTTAGATATGATGCCTAAGTCTCTATTCTTCTCATTGATTTAGTCTCTACATTTTTATTTGTTTATTTTATTTTATGCATTTAATTTTCTTTATCCAAATTAAAACCAACTAAGCTGCTCACTACCACAATTGTTAATACCATCCTCATGATCTTAAGCTTCTAAAGGGCTAAGGTAGTGAACTTGTAAAAAGGTAGACTTTACATGTGTTTTCTAGGTTTATTTTCATGGTGATCTAGCTAAGTAGAGTTACTCAATTCCTTGGGTACGATACTCTTACTTTTTTTTCCTTTACTAAAACTTGACCTCCTAATCTTGGGAGTAGGAAACATCATACACCAAATTTGCACTTATTTTATACTCAATGATGTCCCCAACACCTTATCCGACCAGGAAATCCTGGTCTAACTAGGAAACCCGGTCAAAGCAGGAATCCTGGGTCAACTAGGAAACATGATCGGAGAAATGAAGAAAAATGGTGAAAAATGCAGTCCTAGTTGGACTAGGAAACCTACTCTTATCAGGAAATCCTGGTCCGACTACGAAACTTACTCTTGCCAGGAAAGGAATCCTGGTATCAATGTAATTTGGTATCAATGATCAAAAGCAATCCATATTTGTCATTGCATCCACTAAAATGTTCAATAACATCATCCCTATATGCACAAAAGTAGTTCCTAACTACTCATCTACCACATACATAAGCATATAAGCACTAATGATCTTGACACTTGCTTTGCCCATTTAGCTTGCCTTCACTCCATAGGTGCCATACCTGTCAAAATTCATATATGAAAGCTACAATTGTTAAACTGATGTATTTGCTTCATATGCATATATAGTTTAACATATATGAAAAAGAGAAGTGATCGAACTTACATAGTTTATCACTTCAATCCCAATGTTATCAGTTTACAATTATCAATTACACTTATCACAATATTCCAGCTTCTATTAGATATCGTAAACATAGTTAATTCCTTCTCCAACTAAAGATAGATAGAGAATGCCATAATTACACTACAACACAGACATCTTGTTTCATATATGTTTACGTCCTGCCCTTTGAGTAATTGTATTCTGCTGATTATTTTTACAAGCATTCCATATAGGCAAAATCCCTATATAAATCCAAATCCAAAATTAACTCTAACCCAAGTATGAAAGCAAATTTGTCTCCAAGTATAAGCTCTCAATATATAACACTTTAAACACTTGGACTATACCAATAATAACGACAAAAAATACTATGTATTGTAAATGATGAAATAAGAAACTTAAGGAGAACTTTTAAAACATCAATTATCTATTCATGTTAGCACCTAGTGGTTGGAAGCATACACCAGGAACACAATAACTTGCAAGGAATTGATTTATCACAACCCCAAAGTGATGCCATGCCATACCACTATCATATGCAATAGAAATTAGCAAATAGAACTAGCATGTACCTGTGATCATCATGGCCATTTACCAATTCTAGCTTCCCATTTTTTTTCATCATGGCCATCATCATTGCCTAGCCTCTGTAAAAATTTCGATGAATATCAGAACTATAAAGACATAAGTGAAAGTACTTCCTAATAGGAACTAGAAAATAAAAATAGTCTCATACTGCCCCTTAGACTACTAAAATTTGATAGGAATCAAATAATGTGTTCTATTCGCTTAGACTGACATGGTTCTTATAGCAAATTTTAACATCAGGGTTCCTAAAGAACTCATCATCAAAAGTCAAATTCTGCCCCTTACTTCTTGCCCAGTTCACATACTCTTCTTTCCAGCAAGGTTTTCACAAGATATAAAGCTCATGTTAGATTACATAGATACACCAATCTTACCATAAAATATACATAGATACACGAAATATTAAGTACACCAATCTTAGTATGAAATATGAGTTTGATCTTGTACTTCTTTGCGTCACTTACCACAAAATCAAAGGAATAAAGGATGATTATATAACACACAAGCAAGTATTAAACAAACTCGAAGAAAATGAAAAATGGTATTTTAACTAGCTGAAATCAGAATACCTCAAGTGGTGTAAATGTAAATCACTACTGTCAACTATTGAATGTAAGTGTTCTTTGATAATCCTGGAAGATTTCTACATAGGAACATCAAAGCAGTACTCAATGATAGTGTTACAATAATCAAAATCAACTATTGAAACTGGATGCCACATTTCCCTTCCATTTAATCAACAAAGCAATCGAATTAATAGGAGCACAAATTGATATAATTGCAGTTGATTTTTGGTTGTCTCTGAAACACTCCATATTATTAAAAGCAACAATGACAGAAATGTCATAAGAACAATGATAGGGTAATCTTATTACCTTGAGAATCCTTTTAATAGCAATAGCCCTAAGAGCAGCTCTCGATGTCATCTACTATAATTACCTAGTGCATAGAGATGTTTACCTCCCCTATGTTATCCAGTCCATTTAGAAATTTTACATTCAAGGATATAAGAGCCAAACGCAGGAAAGAAATACAGCGCCATGTCATTTCTATCATTTAGTGCAAATCTATTTGAAAATCTAACATAATAACTTACAAGCACCAGCCGAGACCTAAACCATAGCAAGGCAGGCAACGCTTTCTTACAGGTCTTCCCTTAGCAACTGCATAACCTAGAACAACAATAAAGTCATTCACTTTAGTTATATGATAAACAAGAAAACATAATGACAAATGAAGATCCAATTAAAATACCAAATACAAAATGGAAACAAACAACAACCACATATAAATCAAGTCAATCATCCACTAACAAACTTCCCACTAAAGAAAAGTTAGATATTTACAATCACCAAACTGATCCAACCACACCACTACATAACTGATCTAGTTGCAAAATGACATGCTCTTAGTACCATTTTGAGTATGATTTCATCTATCTAAAAAAAAAAAGCAGATCTACTTTGGCACAAATAAATCTACAAACTAGTTAGTAATTAACTTGAATAATGAATTATGAATTTGGTACCTGATTATAGCCGCAATGTTGGATGGCATCGACAATCTTTTGAAGATGAAAACCACCTCTGGAGGTCTCAAGGACAGTGCCGCCATTCTTGTGCCATATGTGGACGAGCTTTGGGTTAAGCCAGATGGGATCCATAGAGTAAATCCATGATAGCCAGCATTGATATAAAAAATCTGACTAACTCCGTAGAGGTCCCAGAGGCCAAGAACCAGCTCTCTCACCACCGTGTTTGAGCCTGGGCACAGCCCACCGCATGTCACAATAGCCGCCCTGATTCTCGATTGCTTAAACAAGATGTGTTGTCGTGGGTCGGTGCGATGGTAAGCTGAGGCGCCAGTACCTACGAGGTCGTAGACAATCTGGCGGAGATCGAAGATGGAAAATTAATTGAGAAACCATATCTACTTTCTCTTTCCTTGTACTCTCTCTTATCTCTACACTTCAATCTCTCTTTCATCGAAAAACTTGATTTGACCTAGCTTTGATTGTTGGTTTGTAGACTGATATGGGAAAGCAGTGACGGAGGACGAGTAGTGAAGAAGAAGCCGCCAGGTCGGAGAGGGAAAACTAAGAATGAACAAGGACGATTAGCTTTTTCATTTTCTCACTAAGTACGGAAAAACAGGGGGTCTAGGTCAAAAAAGGAGGGATAATTGTAGTTAAGCCAAACACTTTGTCCACACAAGAAGAAATAATTTCTCCATTTAGTCAGACAACAGAATTTAGTTAGAGTTGTTGTTTGAGTTTTTCAAATTACAACAAACTTGAAAAAATTGAACTAGTATTGATTTTAATACTATTTAGATAACAGAAATAGTTAAAACTAATGTCTAAAGATGTTCAAAAAAATCATACAACAGAAAAAAAAAAAAAAAAAAAAAAAAAAAAAAAAAAAAGTCTTCTGTCGTCTGAAGCATTTTTTGACAGTGTTTCGGCTGAAGGCATCAACCACCACATTTACCTTTCCAGGATGATAACTTAAGGAGAAATCGTAATCTTTCATGTATTCCATCCATCCTCGCTGCCTTAATTAATTCAAATTTTTTGTGTGAAGATGTACTTTAAGCTCTTATGGTCTAAACAAATTTGAAATTGAGCACCGTACAAGTACCACCTCCATAGTTTTAGAGCAAAGATAATGGCTGCCAATTCCAAATCATGTGTAGGATAGTATTGTTCATGTGTCTTCAATTGCTTAGAGCCATAAGCTACTACTCAATCATGTTGCATTAGAATTTGGTCAGTGACCTTTTGAAGCATTAGTATAAACAACACCGGGTTCTTCACTATTTGGAACAATAAGAGTATAAGATAATCTTTCCTTCAACTGTTGGAATGTAGCTTCATACTTTTCAGTTCATTCAAACATGACTCCCTTCTTTGTAAGGTTTGTCAATGGTGTAGAGATGCGTTAGATGTCCTTGACATATCTCCGACAATATCCTGCTAACCCTAGAAAACTTCTAATTTTTGTCACTGTCTTAGGTCTCTCCCAATTTACTACAGCTTCAACTATAGCAGGGTCAACTGATATACCACTTGGGAAATAACATGACCAAGAAATTTTACCTCAGTCATCCAAAAATCACATCTCTCCCTCTTGGCATACAGATGATTTTCCCTCAAAATATGAAAAAATAATTCTTAAATGTTGTTGGTTCTCCTCTTAAGTCTTCGAATATATCATAATGTCGTCAATAAAAACAATAACGAACTGATCTAATGACCAGGATGGAATACCCGATTCATTAGATCCATGAAAACTGTAGGGGAATTCGTCAACCCGAAGGCATGATACGGCTAAAGTAGCCTCACAATTTAACTCTGCAAATATCGAGGTTAGTATAGCACAAGCAAGGATCATTCAGTCCGGGGATTGTAGGGTACACCTGCACAAAAAGGTCAATTAACAAATAAAAGAATAAAATGGGGGTTTTGAGATTTAGTTCCTAATCTACTTAAAATAAAAACGAAACAAATAAAACTATCTACAATGATCGACTTCCCTAACCTAGACCAATACCACTCGGAAATTACTAAGTGTAAAAACAGAAAATCCATTTCAACATGCTACAAAAACATGCCCATCTTAAATGCCTAGATAAGAGCCCAAATGAAAAGCCTCAGCGGATCAATCCATTTATCTAATTCGTTCTAATGTGGGCTTAGATCGGAAAAGTCCTTACAATGCCCAATACTACTAATTTTCGAAAACACTCAGCGTAATTCTCTTAACTAGTAGTATTATCTAACTCTCGAATCAACCCACACATGCAAATTAACCATTACACATAGCAATTAACACATAATTTCCAGAATCGTTTAATCATTAAAGCATGATTTTTACCACTCTTTAGAACTAACTACCACTTGTTGAACACTTAGCAAATTAAGCATACACACAAGAACACTTAGCATTGTTCTAGCATACAAACTTATTAACCTAACTCAGAAAATTATCTAAACACGTAAAAGGGCACAAGATTGTAACATGCATCATCAAAGAATTCTCGAAATTAACTGAAAATATCAAAAATATTAATAAAAATATTCTGAAAATTTCATGTGTCTAATTACACAACTCGTAAATCCAAACAAGCAATTCCAAAATAATTCACAAGTTCTTTACACACAAAACTGAAACAAAAATTGTAAGTAGAATCATAGTTCCACTTTGAAGCGTTTTCCTCAGCGGCTTAGCAACAAGGTGATAAACTCGTCTCTGTTATGATAGTGGAGCGTCCTTGACTCAAACCTAAGAGCTTCGTAGATGATAGGAGCATAAAATGCGACGTTTATAATGTTTAAACCCTATATTTTGCTAAGTTATTTCCTTTAACTTGATCAATTTAACTTAGTTAGTGTTTTATAGGTGAAAATGGAGTCTCAAGGTCCGAAAATGGCTAAGGAAGGCATAAGTGGCGCAGAAATGAGAAGGAATGAAGAAATGGAAGTTCTCCCAGTTTGACTAGGAAAAGGAATCCTAGTTGAGTAGGAATCAGAAGCTGACTTGGATTCAAACTCTTAAGTCGCGGAAATTAGAAGTTCTACTTGGACAAGGAAACCCAATCCTACTCAGATAAGGAATCCTAGTGTGACAAGGAGTCCCTGTTGGATAAGGATTACTCAAGAAGGTTCCGGAAGAGTGTAGAAGCATCTCGGAAAAGGAAGCAGTATTCAACTAGGAAACCTACTTGCATATGGAGTCCTACTCGTACTAGGACCTGTGGAAGCTAGGAGAAGTCTATGGAACGTCCATGATATCTAGAAGTCTCAAGAATATCATATGCCGTGCACATGGAAGAGAACAACAAGAAATACGAATTACAAAGCAATGGAATTTGGACTTCTTGTTGAGTAAGGATTGGAATTGCCGTGATAATCTTGAAGGTTCTAGGGAGTTCTTGACGTTTCTACTTCAGAATAGGCGTGGAAGACATGTGAGAGGCATGTGATGTGAAGGAAAACCGAATTGGACTCAACTTGTGCATTAAAAGTCAAATCCATTACAGATTCGGAAATCTGCCTGTGCAGATCAGTCAACTTCAACGGAGTGTCAAAAATCGCTCAGAGCTCAGAAAATTATGATCTTTATATGGTTGGAAAGCTACGGATGTCTAGTTTCCAGAGATTTTTACGGCTCATCAATAGCTATTTTCTAGAGGAATTTATGGTCGTTTTAGTGGACTGAGGTCAATCCTGCCGGAAATCTGTTTTGGGAGAAAGAAGTCCTAAATCAACACGAACTAAGAGAAACCAAGTAGAAACGAATTGGGAGTGCCTTGGACGTCTCCTATATATACCTTGTGTATTAGACGTCAGGGGTTACACTTTATTCTCCACAATTTCGATTCTCACTTGTTCTCTCTAGTTTTCAGGTTTTCGCAATCTTCAAGGAGCAAGGCCGTAACCATCATCTTCCTCCAGCCGTGATCATCACTGTGCACCATCTTGGATCTGCTTTGGACCTTGGGACGTGATCAAGGGTTGTCCACACCATCATCTTTTCATGTATTCTTACGGTTTTGGCTTTCTTGTAGTTAGAATTTCTGCTTTGGAATTTCTGTTGTTTAAACCGAAACTATGATGTGACAAACTATTTTTGGATGCAATTTGATGTGCTTTTGATGTTTGATGTGTTTATGTGTTCTTGATCTTGCTTGTTTGCCGAATTGATAGAATGATAATCTGAATTTTGCTTCATTACATGTTAACGATTCACTTGGTCTGACAAACATAATAGGATGACTTGCATGTAACTTGCTAGTAATTAGGGTTGATGCTTTGTGAACCTTAATTCGAATAAGTAGTAAAGGCTTGCTTTGAGTCGAAATCAGATTATGCATGTGATGAATAGTTGTGACGCGCTTGAATTTGCATGTTCATCAATTCTTTCTTGAACTTAATGATTTGAAAACGAATTTTCAACGTATGTGTGTATTCGGGTTTTCAAATAAATTGATTTGGTGCTTTGCTATTTCGATTCACATAAGAAAGAAAGTTAAAAGGGACATTGGTTGCTTTGATCTTTGTGTCTTGGTTGATGGCGTTCTTGGTAATTAACAAGATTAAGGGATGCATGAATATGTTGTTCTTGAATTGTTCTTGATGAATAGTTTTTCCAAAAGTTCTTCTTTTCCCACCTATGTAAATAAAAACGTTTTCAATCATTATTTGTTTTCTGAAAATTTCGATTTCAATCTTTAAAAACCCCCCATCTTTATGTTTTCTTGTTTGTGTAAATAAATAAAGTTAACTTAGATTTTTAGGTAGCATGTTAACCTAGTTAAATAAAAAATAAAAAAGAATGTTTTTAATTCGTGAATAGTTCTCCGTGAATAGTAAATATGTGTTAGTGTTTTCTAGGAATTAATTTGGTGGTTTTTTAGGAGTTTGTTATTTTGTTATGTGCTCCTATTTTTTTAGGGATTAGCTCCTAAATTTTAGGGAAAGTAGTTAGAGTTAGTTTTGACTTAGTATTTTGTGTTTGACTTGATAAATTTGTTTTCTTAATAATTAAGTAATCCTAATTAGTATAACTAGTAATCCTTGTTGTATATGGATTCCATGTGATATGGACTTGTAAATTGTGTATAAATAGGAGTAGGATTTCCAAAACCTTTTCTAACTCAAATTCTTTCTTTCTTTCGAAATCTATGTCTATATATACTTGTATATTTTGTGTTCTCTCATTCTTTTGTCTCTAATTTCGTGTGAATGTATGTTTTCGCTCTAATTCTTTCTTTGTTGTTTCTCTAATTTTCGTGTAAACTTGTAAATGTTCTTATAATTTTCGTAACTTGTATATTGTTTTATTAATTTGTTTCTCACATGTTAGCACCCTCAATCCCCGGTTTTGAACGATCCCTGCTTATCCTATACTAACGCTCGACATTTTCAGGGTTTAAATTGGCGAATGCTTTTGCACGTATCAATTTTTGGCGCCGTTGCCGGGGAATTGAAAAGTCTTCATGTGATGAAAACGCCACTAAGGTATGATTTTGGTAAGGGATTGTGAACTATTATGGAATAGGTGAAGTCTCTTTTGTTGACATTAGCCTTAACCCCTTATTAGCACCTAATTTAGGTCTCTTAAGGTTGTGGGCGGCTTTTGTTAACACTTGAAAAATGTCGTGCACTTAATTTTTCCCTTATCCTAGTAAGTATAGCCTATGTGAGATGGTGACTCTAGGAAGGGGACAACGTTCATGACGGGTTTTGAAATCAGAAAGGCAATTGCCGAAATGGTTTCTACCTCTTGTGCTCGTCCTCCCCCACTGGCCATTTCAGTAAGGTTGCCCAAAGGATTTGCGAAGAAATATGTGTGAAGACAAGGACTTGGGCCGCACGTCCAAAAACTCCATGATGTTTATTAAAATCATTACTTAGACAATTTTCGAAAAAAATTGGTTTGGTAAGAAGAAAGTAAGTCATAACGAATAGGTGAGAGTTCTTTTATTAATACTTGTCAAGCAAACCTCCTTTATCAAGTAGGCCACCTTAGTAGCATGGAGTGTCTAGGTTGATTGGATACGAGAAGTGCTGACAAAGGGTCTCGTCCCCTGTCAATCAAGTGAGCTGAGCTCCGCCAAAATCGTTCCTCTACTACCTGGCTCTGTGTGAAAAGAGTTACCAAAAGATTTAGGAGGGGAGACTTGTATTAACATTAGAATCTCTGGGCCGCACGTCTAAACCTTGACTTACAATTCTCTTATTAAAGTTGATTATTTCGAAAGTTGTAAAAGATTGTAACTAACCACTATAAATTTTCGTTGACTTAGGTTTATGCATGTATAAATGTGACGTTCTTGATGTGTGTACCTTGGTCCACGTCTTGTTTATATCTTACTAACTTTATACTTTATTCTATTTCAGGATCAATGAATGTCTGGATCATCTGAACCACCTAAGAACACTAAAACGCCTCTTCAAGTCCTCAAAGATAGACTTGAGGAATTGAAGAAGAACCCGGACATCTTTGACGTTGAAGTGACCACACCTCTTCAATTTTGTGAGCTTCAAGTGGATAGTGAAGGGAATAGAGTAGAAGGAGGATCAGAAGCTTCTGACACTTCAATTAATCCATCACCACACCAAACGCCACCTCCATCACCTCGTGCACTTTTGGTTATTCCACCACCACCACCACCAATGGCTCTCACCATAAGGCAACTCTCTACATCCGTCATCCCACCTGGGGGAGTGCCAACCTGCATAACCTACCCTGCTGCAGCTGTGGGATTAACAGCTGATTTTGAGTTGAAGTCTGGGTTGCTTCATCGTCTTCCTACATTCCATGGACTACCTATGGAAGATCCCAACAACCACTTGATGGAATTTCAGTTCATCTGCACTAGCATGAAGCCTCAAGGAGCTGATGAGCATATTTTGAAGTTGAAGGCCTTCCCATTTTCGTTGGCTGACAAGGCAAAGCAGTGGCTTTATGAGTTGCCTAGTGGACGAATTACTTCTTGGGGAGACATGATGAAGGCGTTTCTTGAGAAATATTTCCCTACATCTCGCATCATCATGTTAAGGAAGAAGATAAGTGGAATCCAACAAGGGCAAGATGAGTCCTACGCAGAATACTATGAAAGGTTCAAGTCTCTCATCACTCAATGCCCTCAACACGGCATGAAGGAGGAGACCTTGCTCACTTGCTTTTATGATGGTCTCACACCATTGGAAAGAGATATGCTAGATGCAGCTTCTGGTGGATCTTTTGTTGACAAGGAACCTGCGGCTGGAATGATCCTTATTGAGAATAGGGCCTTGAATCAACAACAATTTGGAAGCTCTAGGCCCAAATCCACCACCACACGTGAAAGGGTCCATGAGGTAAGTACTTTAGCTCAGTTGGAAGATAAAATTAACAGACTTACTTCTATAGTGTCTCAGGGATCACATGGACAAGTCATGGTGTGTGGAGTGTGTTCAATGCAAGGGCATGTGTCTGACCAATGCCCTCAACTCATGGAAAGTGGAGGACAAGAAGGTGTCAACGCCATAGGCTTCCAACAAGGTTTCCAACGTCCTAGGAATGATCCTTACTCAAATACTTACAATCCTGGATGGAGGGATCACCCTAATTTTCGTTGGAAGGACAATGAGAACGTTCAAAGTGCACCTCAAGGCTTCCAACCACGCCCTCAAGGCTTTTATCAAAAGCCTCAACCTCCTAACCCTACTCCTTTCAATTCGAATTTTAATTCAAATGCTTCTTCTTCTTCTTCTAATGATGAGTTGATCAAAGCACTAACCAAGTCTACTCAAGCTTTAATTGCAGGTCAAACTAATCATGGGAACCAAATCAACGCCATATCCACAGATGTAGCTGAGATGAAGAAGCAAATGAGTCAAGTTGTGGAGTTCATGGGTAAGTTTCATGAGCAAGGTAAGTTACCAAGTGGCACCATCCCAAATCCTCACTTTGAGCAAGCCAAAGCCGTAACTACAAGGAGTGGTAAGACCCTTGTAAATCCTCCAACGCCTCCCAAAAAGATCTCAACGTCCATTTTAGAGGAGGAGGATGACCCTGCAACGTCTAAGGCTCATGTGACATCTCCTACTGTAGAACCGAAACCTAAAGGACAAGTTTCTAACTCTTTCAATTCGGTTATTACTAATCCAACTTCTTCTCCTTTGCCTTTCCCAAGCAGATATGCTAAGTCCAAGAAAGATGAGGCCGAAAAGGCTATTTTGGAAACTTTTAAGAAAGTGCAAATCAACATCCCTCTCCTTGAGGCCATTAAGCAAATTCCTAAGTATGCCAAATTTTTGAAGGAACTTTGCACCACAAGGAGACAAAACCGTGAGAAGGAAGTGGTGAAGGTAAATGAGAATGTCTCAGCTGTGCTTCAACGCAGAATGCCAGAAAAGTGTAAGGATCCAGGGAGTTTTTCTATCCCTTGTGTCATTGGAACTAGTAGATTCGAAAATGCCATGCTAGACTTAGGTGCTTCTATAAATGTCATGCCTTATTCTGTTTATGAAACTCTAGGTCTAGGTGAGCTTAAACATGATAATGTTATTATTCAGTTGGCAGATCGATCTAATGCATACCCTAAGGGGTTAGTTGAGGATGTACTTGTGCAGGTTGGTGAGCTAATCTTCCCAGCTGATTTTTACGTCCTAGAGATGGAGGAGCCCTCTCCCAAGTCAACGCCACTTTTGCTAGGTCGTCCCTTCATGAGGACGGCTAGGACAAAAATTGATGTTTATTCTGGCACCCTGACAATGGAATTTGATGGTGAAATTGTTGGCTTCAACATCTTTGAAGCAATGAGGTATCCCTTGTCTGATTTTTCATCATGTTTTTCTATTGATATACTTGATGAACTTGCGCAGAAATTCATGGAGATGATGAATGAGGATACTTTGGTTTCAACCATTGCTAATGGTGTTGGAGTGATGAAAGATGACACTACCATCCCTAAGGAGGAGCTCACGGCTCATCATAGTGATGCAATCATGGAACATGTTGCTTTTCTTGAGGCAACACCATTTGAGCTAGGTAATGTTTCTTCTGTGTTTATTTCTCCCTCTACTAATAAACCTTTACCTTCAGTGATTCAGGCACCTACTTTGAAACTTAAGCAATTACCAGATCACTTGAAGTATGCCTACTTGGGAGAAAACGAAACTTTACCTGTCATCATTTCATCATCTTTAACGTCAACTCAAGAGGATAGATTGGTAGAGATGCTTCAGAAGCACAAGACTGCAATTGGGTGGACTTTAGCAGATATCAAGGGAATTAGCCCTACTACTTGTGTGCATCGAATTCTGCTTGAGGAAGGAGCCAAGCCATCTAGGGAGGCTCAAAGACGTTTGAACCCACCTATGATGGAGGTCGTAAAGAAAGAAGTCATCAAGCTTCTTGATTGTGGCGTCATCTACCCTATCTCAGACTCTAAGTGGGTTTCACCAGTTCAAGTTGTGCCAAAGAAATCTGGGATCACAGTTGTGAAGAATGCGGAGAATGAGTTGGTGCCTCAGAGAACTGTGACTGGACATCGAGTTTGCATAGACTATAGGAAGCTAAATGCCACTACTAGGAAGGACCACTTCCCTTTGCCATTCATTGATCAGATGCTTGAGAGGTTAGCCGGCCATGAGTTTTATTGCTTCTTGGATGGATATTCTGGTTACAACCAAATCGCCATTGCTAATGAGGATCAAGAGAAGACGACCTTCACATGCCCCTTTGGGACGTTTGCCTACAGAAGAATGCCGTTTGGACTTTGCAATGCTCCAGGTACGTTTCAAAGATGCATGGTAAGTATTTTTTCTGATTTTATTGAGAAAATTATTGAAGTGTTTATGGATGACTTTTCAGTTTTTGGTAAAGACTTTGATGATTGCTTAAATAACTTAGAATTGATACTTAGGCGTTGTGAAGAGACTAATCTTGTGCTTAATTGGGAAAAATGTCACTTTATGGTAAAACAAGGGATAGTCTTAGGGCATATTGTTTCGAAGCATGGAATAGAAGTTGATAAGGCTAAAGTAGATCTTGTTAGATACTTACCATACCCCACAAGTGTGAGGGAGGTCCGCTCTTTTCTTGGACATGCAGGTTTTTACAGGCGCTTCATCAAGGACTTTTCCAAGATTTCTAGGCCATTATGTCGTCTCCTCCAAAAGGATGTGGCGTTTGAGTTCAAAGAGGATTGCAAGGTGGCATTCAACACATTGAAGGAACTTCTGACATCTGCACCCATCATGCTTCCACCAGATTGGTCACTTCCCTTTGAGATAATGTGTGACGCATCAGATTATGCAGTTGGGGCCGTGCTAGGACAAAGGAAGGACAAGAAGCCCTATGCAATCTATTATGCATCCAGGACCCTCAATGATGCTCAACTCAATTACTCTACAACCGAAAAAGAACTTTTAGCTGTTGTTTTTGCCTTAGAAAAATTTCGTTCATATTTATTGGGTACTAAAGTTATTGTTTATTCTGATCATGCAGCTTTAAGGTACCTAATGTCAAAGAAGGAGGCAAAACCAAGGCTAATTCGGTGGATACTCTTACTTCAAGAGTTTGATGTTGAGATCAAGGATAAGAAGGGCACAGAGAATGTTGTAGCTGACCACTTGAGTCGACTAGTGAGTGAGGAAGACGCCATACCTATAGTGGAGATGTTTCCGGATGAACAACTCTTCGGAATCCAGGTAAGTGAGCCTTGGTATGCGGATATTGTTAATTATTTGGCATCTAAAACGTTCCCTAGTGATTTGTTGCATGCTCAACGTGAATTACTTAAGAATAAAGCTAAGCAATATGTTTGGGATGACCCTTATTTGTGGAAATATTGTTCTGATCAATTAATAAGGAGATGTGTGCCTAATAATGAACAAAAAGCTATTCTTGAGTTTTGTCATGCAAAACAATGTGGTGGTCACTTTGGCTCAACTAGAACGGCTAGGAAGGTGTTGGAAACTGGTTTTTATTGGCCTACTTTGTTTAAAGATGCATATGAATTCTGTATGACATGTGATAGATGCCAAAGAACTGGAAATTTAGGACCTAAAGATCAAATGCCTTTAAATTCTATAATAGTTGTCGAAATTTTTGATGTTTGGGGTATTGATTTTATGGGTCCTTTTCCTTCATCTAGTGGTTTTCTCTACATTCTCTTGGCTGTTGATTATGTTTCTAAATGGGTGGAAGCGAAAGCCACCAGGACTAATGATTCTAAGGTTGTTGCAGAGTTTATAAAGTCTAACATTTTTAGTAGGTTTGGCATGCCTAGAGCAATCATTAGTGATGGCGGTTCTCATTTTTGCAACAAGACCATTGAAGCTTTGCTTAGGAAGTACAACGTTACTCATAAGGTTTCAACGCCTTATCATCCTCAAACGAGTGGACAAGCAGAAGTTTCAAATAGGGAGATCAAGAGAATACTTGAGAAAACCGTGGGACCTTCAAGGAAGGATTGGAGTCAACGATTGGAGGATGCCTTGTGGGCATATAGGACGGCTTTCAAGACACCAATTGGGATGTCTCCATTTCGTTTGGTGTATGGGAAGGCGTGCCACTTACCTGTTGAGTTGGAACATAGAGCTTGGTGGGCAGTTAAGACATTCAACATGGACTTGGATGAAGCTGGACTTCATAGGAAATTGCAACTCAATGAGCTTGAGGAAATTCGGAATGATGCCTATGATAGTGCACGGATTTACAAGGAAAAGACAAAGGCTTTTCATGATAAGATGATTCGTGGAAAGACCTTTGTAATTGGTCAAAAAGTTCTTTTATTTCATTCTAGATTGAGACTTTTTCCTGGTAAGTTACGTTCTAGATGGGTTGGTCCTTTTATTGTTACTAATGTTTTTCCTCATGGTGCTATACAGATAAAGAGTCAGACGACTGAAGCAGAATTCAAGGTGAATGGACATCGTCTTAAGCCTTACTACGAGGTGTTTGTGGAGCATAATGTGGAGGATGTACCCCTCCAAGAGGCGCCACAACCAGAAGAGTAAATGAAGGTGCAAGTCTAGGCTGAAAGACTTTAAACATTA
This sequence comes from Rosa lucieae, assembly GCA_024704745.1. Taxonomy (NCBI): domain Eukaryota; kingdom Viridiplantae; phylum Streptophyta; class Magnoliopsida; order Rosales; family Rosaceae; genus Rosa; species Rosa lucieae. The sequence goes on from CM045498.1 coordinate 39,111,577, forward strand.
AGCGCTGCATGGGAGGCAACCCATTTCATCCGTAGCTGTGGAGGAGTCATCAACGCAGATTTGCTTTCTTGAACTCTTCCCTTCTCTTTTATTTTCGACAACTTTGTCTTTGTTTTAGGATTTCTTGCGTTAACTCTTATGCCATGCTTGATTGATGTTTTGTATGCTTTATACTTGTTTATACATTGAGGACAATGCATGATTTAAGTGTGGGGGAAGGGTATAACGTTTCACTTTGTTTTAGGAGCTAGTTTTGTGGTTATAAAAAGAAAACAAAATAAAAAATCGGAAAAATCAGAAAAGAAAAAAATTTTGCGTTAACTTTGTTTTAGGTTTTGTGTTATATGTTTCGGTTTTTATACTTATGTGTTTTGTTTGTGTTAGAGTCAAAATGAATTTTGGGTAAATATCTTCTTCATCGTAGGCGCATCCAATGGGATGTGATGTCTAAGGTTTAGTTTGGATATGAGAAGTGCTGACAAAGGGTCTCGTCCCCTGTCAATCAAGTGAGCTGAGCTCCGCCAAAATCGTTCCTCTCTTCACCTGGTCATGTTCCAAAGGAGTTACCGAAAGGAGAAGGGAAATTTCCCTAAGTCCAAACGTTTTTGTCATGTTTGTTGCGTCATTTATATGTTGTTTTGTTTTGTTTTGTGATTGAGTCTTAGGATGCCCTTTTAACTGTCTAGGATGAGCTTATATCTCTGAAATTAAGGCTAAAAGAGGATCACAAGATTGAGATAATGTTTGATGATATTCTTTGGTTAATTATGATTTATAAAAAGCATATGAATGTGTAGTAGATATGGTGTATGCGTAACTTTGGTACAGAATATGAACATGTGGAAGATAAGTTGTGATTCATAATAACCCTTGTGAGAATTTGAGCCATGTGCCCTTTCTTTGTTGAGTGATTAACGAAAAAATGAATTATACTCTTATTTTCTTGGCGATGATTTTGTTGATCTCATTATTCTTTCATCTTGATTGATTACTTGCCATAGATTAAGTTTGATGGACTAGAGAATGCTAGAATTCACTGTTATGCTTGTTGAGACATTAATGATTGATATATGGCCCTGATTCTGGAAAGGATAAAGGTACTTACTTAGGATTTTACCACCATAGCCAAATATAGCCTGTGTCCCTATTTGTGCCCGTCGTGGGACCCCCCTAGTTTAACCATTTTGAGCCTACATTGAGCCTTTTCTTTCATCACCCTTAAAATTCCTTAACCTTTAACCCTAGTATAGTTATATCCTAACCCTTTGTTCTAAAGACTTAGTGGAGCATATTTCTGAGACTTTGCTTGGAGTTTTGGCGTCAAGGAAGAATTTTGAAGGCATGAAGAAGTTCAAGTGTGGGGGTAGACTTGTCCATAAGAGAAATCTTTGGTAATTGCCGAAAAAGAAAAAGAAAAAAAAATGAAATCGTAAAAAAAAAGAAAGGGAATTATTTCGGAAATTAAAGAAAAAGTGTATTATTGTTTTATGTTTATGGATTTTAGTCCCCTATACTTAGTGGATTTGGAGATGCTTTGAAGTGAAGGCCCATTGTTGAGAATTTGGTCTTTGTCCGATTCACACTTGTTCAAAAGAAGGTTAGAATGAAGTTTGGGCCCAACATGATGGCACTTGGCCCTTTTATAAAGCTTTGGAGGACATGACGTTTGCTATGCTTGGTGGATTCGAAATATGGTCTCTCTACATCAACAAGTGCTCTACTAGGTTTTTAGGATACTTTGTGATTTTCCTATCCCTTCGTTTCTTTTAACCTTAAGCCTTGGCCCCATTACAACCTTAAATTGTAAGACCTCTTTGATCCTTAAGATGGGACAGCCTTTGATCTGTGGAGATGAGTTATGATTGTTGAACTTATGGCTTGGGTTCATCTGTGTAAGTGGTTGATATCTTTCATGAGATCTTTTGAAAAAAAAATAATTTATATGTGCTTTCGTTTCTTACATATGTGATATTCTTTGCTATTCTTTCACATATACTTGAGTGATAAGCTTTTAAGCATGAGCCTTGAATCTGAGAGAAGAAAGAGTGATATATCCCTGTGAGGTTTGAATCATGACTTGTTTGAAATATGTTAAAGAACCCACCACCATTGTTTACCCCCAAGTCTTACATGCTTATATGTGGATTATATCTTGTAATTAACTCTTGAATATCTTGAAGATGTGATGCTTGGTTGAGTGCTAATCTTGGTGAATTGAAAGTATGAGATTTCTGAGACAATATGTTAAAGGGCAATAGAGTCTTTTGTGGTGTCAACGTTGGAGTCTTTGCTTGTGACGTTTTCCTTGGTTTTTCTTTAAGTGTTTTTACGTTTTTGAGTCTTGAGTCTTTGTATTTTTCGTCTTCTATACTTAGTTTGTTTTTCGTTGGTTTTGTGTCTTAGTCTTTTTGGTTTGTTATGTTGATTTTGCTAAGGGACTAGCAAAAGCTAAGTGTGGGGGAATTTGATAGGAGCATAAAATGCGACGTTTATAATGTTTAAACCCTATATTTTGCTAAGTTATTTCCTTTAACTTGATCAATTTAACTTAGTTAGTGTTTTATAGGTGAAAATGGAGTCTCAAGGTCCGAAAATGGCTAAGGAAGGCATAAGTGGCGCAGAAATGAGAAGGAATGAAGAAATGGAAGTTCTCCCAGTTTGACTAGGAAAAGGAATCCTAGTTGGAGTAGGAATCAGAAGCTGACTTGGATTCAAACTCTTAAGTCGCGGAAATTAGAAGTTCTACTTGGACAAGGAAACCCAATCCTACTCAGATAAGGAATCCTAGTGTGACAAGGAGTCCCTGTTGGATAAGGATTACTCAAGAAGGTTCCGGAAGAGTGTAGAAGCATCTCGGAAAAGGAAGCAGTATTCAACTAGGAAACCTACTTGCATATGGAGTCCTACTCGTACTAGGAGACCTGTGGAAGCTAGGAGAAGTCTATGGAACGTCCATGAAGTATCTAGAAGTCTCAAGAAGATCATATGCCGTGCACATGGAAGAGAAAGCAACAAGAAATACGAATTACAAAGCAATATGGAATTTGGACTTCTTGTTGAGTAAGGATTGGAATTGCCGTGATAATCTTGAAGGTTCTAGGGAGTTCTTGACGTTTCTACTTCAGAATAGGCGTGGAAGACATGTGAGAGGCATGTGATGTGAAGGAAAACCGAATTGGACTCAACTTGTGCATTAAAAGTCAAATCCATTACAGATTCGGAAATCTGCCTGTGCCGATCAGTCAACTTCAACGGAGTGTCAAAAATGGCTCAGAGCTCAGAAAATTATGATCTTTATATGGTTAGAAAGCTACGGATGTCTAGTTTCCAGAGATTTTTACGGCTCATCAATAGCTATTTTCTAGAGGAAGTTATGGTCGTTTTAGTGGACTGAGGTCAATCCTGCCGGAAATCTGTTTTGTGAGAAAGAAGTCCTAAATCAACACGAACTAAGAGAAACCAAGTAGAAACGAATTGGGAGTGCCTTGGGACGTCCTCCTATATATACCTTGTGTATTAGACGTCCAGGGGTTACACTTTATTCTCCACAAATTCGATTTCTCACTTGTTCTCTCTAGTTTTCAGGTTTTCGCAATCTTCAAGGAGCAAGGCCGTAACCATTCATCTTTCCAGCCGTGATCATCACTTGTGCACCATCTTGGATCTGCTTTGGACCTTGGGACGTGATCAAGGGTTGTCCACACCATCATCTTTTCATGTATTCTTACGGTTTTGGCTTTCTTGTAGTTAGAATTTCTGCTTTGGAATTTCTGTTGTTTAAACCGAAACTATGATGTGACAAACCTATTTTTGGATGCAATTTTGATGTGCTTTTTGATGTTTAATGTGTTTATGTGTTCTTGATCTTGCTTGTTTGCCGAATTGATAGAATGATAATCTGAATTTTGTGCTTCATTACATGTTAACGATTCACTTGGTCTGACAAACATAATAGGATGACTTGCATGTAACTTGCTAGTAATTAGGGTTGATGCTTTGTGAACCTTAATTCGAATAAGTAGTAAAGGCTTGCTTTGAGTCGAAATCAAATTATGCATGTGATGAATAGTTGTGACGCGCTTGAATTTGCATGTTCATCAATTCTTTCTTGAACTTAATGATTTGAAAACGAATTTTCAACGTATGTGTGTATTCGGGTTTTCAAAATAAATTGATTTGGTGCTTTGCTATTTCGATTCACATAAGAAAGAAAGTTAAAAGGGACATTGGTTGCTTTGATCTTTGTGTCTTGGTTGATGGCGTTCTTGGTAATTAACAAGATTAAGGGATGCATGAATATGTTGTTCTTGAATTGTTCTTGATGAATAGTTTTCCAAAAGTTCTTCTTTTCCCACCTATGTAAATAAAAACGTTTTCAATCATTATTTGTTTTCTGAAAATTTCGATTTCAATCTTTAAAAACCCCCCATCTTTATGTTTTCTTGTTTGTGTAAATAAATAAAGTTAACTTAGATTTTTAGGTAGCATGTTAACCTAGTTAAATAAAATAAATAAAAAAAGAATGTTTTTAATTCGTGAATAGTGTCTCCGTGAATAGTAAATATGTGTTAGTGTTTTCTAGGAATTAATTTGGTGGTTTTTAGGAGTTTGTTATATGTTTGTTATGTGCTCCTATTTTTTTAGGGATTAGCTCCTAAATTTTAGGGAAAGTAGTTAGAGTTAGTTTTGACTTAGTATTTTGTGTTTGACTTGATAAATAATTTGTTTTCTTAATAATTAAGTAATCCTAATTAGTATATAACTAGTAATCCTTGTTGTATATGGATTCCCTATGTGATATGGACTTGTAAATTGTGTATAAATAGGAGTAGGATTTCCAAAACCTTTTCTAACTCAAATTCTTTCTTTCTTTCGAAATCTATGTCTATATATACTTGTATATTTTGTTGTTCTCTCATTCTTTTGTCTTCTAATTTCGTGTGAATGTATGTTTTCTCTCTAATTCTTTCTTTGTTGTTTCTCTAATTTTCGTGTAAACTTGTAAATGTTCTTATAATTTTCGTAACTTGTATATTGTTTTATTAATTTGTTTCTCACATGTTAGCACCCTCAATCCCCGGTTTTGAACGATCCCTGCTTATCCTATACTAACGCTCGACATTTTCAGGGTTTAAATTGGCGAATGCTTTTGCACGTATCAGTAGACTGATGGATGGATGGTGGTCACAGTCTTGCAGGTGATGGAGGTTTGACGAGTGAATTGGGCAGTCTTGGAATAGTTTTTAGCGAGGAAGTGATACCCTTAGTGTCAAGAATGGCTGCTATTTATAGAGGAATCATCCTCTCTTGTGATGCAATCATGGTCATTCATCTAGAGGTGATTTCTCTTCCAAATTTCCTTGATTTTCTCATGACAGAGTCTTGAATTTTCTGATCTCTTTTCCCCTAAAAGGCTCACAATATATTCCTTTGATATCTTTAGAGTTAATCATACAATGATCCTTCTCTTTGCCTTGAATAGTGACCAAATACATCCCTTATTCCTCTCTAGTATTTTCTAATTTTATTCCTTCCTCTTAAATTCCCTAGAATTTTGCACAGCAAACTCCACCTTTCCCTCCTTTGAATTGCACTAATTTCTTCTTCCAAGAGTTGTGCACACAACGAACTTCTATAATCAAGAAAAATCAGAAATTAATTAGAGTCTATAAACAATAAGATAATTAGAAATAAATATTGACTATAAACACTCCCCTTTTATCTCCACGAAATAAAGAGAATTTATGTGAATAAAACTCCTTGAATTCCTCTTTATTTATGTAACTCTTCTTATCCTTCAAGTTTCCTTGATTTCATCACTCAAGAGTTCTCAATAGAATGGACTCTCTTTAAAACAAGAAAATCAAAAATAGGAAAGTTCAAAGGAAGAAAGTTCCCTAAAACAAAATAGGAAATGTTTCCTAAAATGAAAGAGGAAAGTTTCTAAAATGACTTATCCTTCATTTACACTCATTTCTGCTCTTTTTCGCCTCTTTTCTCCATTTTTGACCTTAAAGTACCTAAAAATAGAAACTATGTTATAGTTAGTAATTTCAAGAGACAAACTTAGCCAAATGAGGGAAAATACATATTAAAAACATCTCACTTTGTGCTCCTATCAAGGCATAACCAAAAACTCATAATGACCGTAACGAGTTCGAAAGGCTGTTTTTGGAACATCTTCTTCCTTAATCCTCAATTGGTGATAGCCTGACCTCAAGTCAATCTTGTAGAAACATATAGAACCACCTAATTGGTCAAAGGGATCATCTTTACGAGGAAGAGGGTATTTATTCTTGATAGTTACTTGGTTCAATTGTCGATATCAACACATAAACGTAGCGACCCATCATGCTTTTTGACAAAAAGGACTGGTTCTCCCCATGGTGACATGCTCTTTTAAATAAACCCCTTCAGTTCTAACTCATCTATTAGTTTCTTCAATTCTACCATTTTTGCAGGTGCCATGCGATATGGAGGAATTCAAATTGGGTTGTCCCCGACTGAACTTCAATAGCAAAGTTAGTTTCTCTCCTTGGCAGAAACCCTAGCAACTGTTCTGGAAAAAGATCAGAAATTCATTAACTATAGGAACATTTAATTCTCTCTTTGGAGTAACTTGTGTCTCCTCAGCAATTGCATAAATAGAAATAAAGTCTTGGTTGCTTCTACCTCCAAAATATGACTTCAATAATGGGTTTGGAGGTGTCAAACCTGTCTTCCCAAACAATTTAGGTACAGAACCATCTTCCAAATATAAAGTTATCTTACGATAATAACAATCTACTTAAGCGTGGTACCTGGATAGTCAATCCATTCCCAATACCATGTCGAAAGGATAGACATCTAAAATGATTAGATCTGCTACTATACTTTTCCTCGAAATACCAATAGAACAAGCCTTGCGTATGGCAGTGACTTATGACATACCAAGTGTGGTAAGAAGTTTAAGTGGTGGACCTAAGTTCTCATGTTTCAAATTAAGAAAATTAACCCAACAAGTAGAAATAAAAGAATGAGTAGACCCCATATTAAATAAGACTTTAACCATTGAATTGGATACTAGAATAGTACCTTCAACTACAGCATGACTTGTCTGACCCACTGATTCTATTTGAGTGATTGTGAATGCCCTTCCTTGAGTTCTTGTGATTCCTCCTCCTCCTCGTCTATTTCCTCGTGGCTGAATTGTTTGAGAATGACCTTGGATTTACTGTCTGTTTTGTTGGGGAAAGAATTATTGAGGTTGCACAGTATGGTATGTATGTTAGTATGAACCTTGAGAATGAAGAGGTTGCTAATTTGTTGGACAATAGCGCTACATATGACCTGTTTGGCCACACCTATAGCAAGAGTATGGACTGAATTTAGGACTTTGAAATAAGCTTGCACCGGTGCTGTAACACCCCGCACCCGGAAATACTTTCCCTTAATTTATTTGCATTGCATTTTGATATTTCAATTCATCGTATCGTTAAATTAATCTTCTTAATAGGAAATTATTTTTATGGAGTTTCAAAAATTATTTTTAGTATGGAAAAATAGGGCACGACAATACGAGAGTGTAGACGCAAACTGTTCGTTAAACGGAGTTATAACGAGAAAGTTATGAGCATTTTCGTGTGAGGGGTATTTTGGTCTTTTCGCCTCACCCTAGCTTAATTAGATCAGATCCTCTCCCTCCCCAATCCATTTTTCACGTGAGAACCAGATCAAGGAGAGAAAGAGAGAGTGAAGGAACGAGCTCTAGCCACCACCATTCACCTTTTCCGTCGCCGGCACAGATTCCGGCCAAAATTTTTACACCATCCTCTTCCTCTCCTCATGGGCTTTCTATCCATATAAGTTTCATAATTTAATTTCACTTGTGTGCAACGAATCGAAGGAGAGAAGGTTTGATCATTCTCAGCTAATTTCCCGATTTCCGGCCAAACCGTCGACTTTTTGGAGAAACCCCAAGGTATAAAGTGGTTCAAAATCTCATGGGCTTTCTTTTGAGTATAATCTTGCATATATATTTGAAGATTTTGGAAGTTGGGATTCCGGCCACCATGAGCCACTTTAATTGTTTTTGAGCATTATTATGTTTCCTAGGATGTGGTATTACTAGCCCAAGTAAAAGTTGTTGAATTTTGGATGAGAAATTAGAATTTGGTGTTGGGAATAAATTGGTAAAAATGGTTTTTGGAGTGGAAGAGACTTAAGATGATTATTTGATGATAGGAAGACTTGGGTGACATTATGTCAAAGAGAGGATACGATTTGCTAGGATGCATTCACGTTTCTTTGCTTAGTTTATCGAAATTGAGCTTAATTTATTTATAAATTATTATTGGCTAGGTAATCCGGTTGAGCAAGCTTCCGAGGACATTCCTGAGACGGGACTCACCTAGTCACCTTTCATTGTGAGTTGGACTTTCTTTTAAAGAAATGCATGCAATTACTTCAATTCTTGATATTTGATTTCTTTAATTATCTATTTAATATTCAAGAAGTTTATTGTGATTTCTCGTAAATTAATTGTTGTGGTCATGATGCAATTTTATAATTTATGTTTGAAGTAAATTGCTTATTTTTGGGAAAGAAAGAACCTTTTCAAACGGTCTTTTAGATATGAAGTTTTGAGTGTTGTTACGTATACGAAAAGAAAGAACCTTCTATTTTGGCAAAGTAAATTGGATTTCAACTTACCTTACGAGTACCCAACCCCAGCAAGAAACAACGATACTTCATCAGTTTTCCGATTACGTGCACGTATACCCTCATGCTCTGCTTGTGTACCGGAGGACGCACAAGTGTATGACCAGCTCGCCTGCTCTGCCTGATGCGCACAGGTGTATGACCAGTTCTTCCCCCTCCCCCGCTCTGCTCATGTTGAGTTCGCTCAACATGGGTGCATGACCAGTTGTCTGCCACACTCTGCCTATTTTGATTTAGATCATTGTAGGTGTATGACCAGTTTTTGGGTACAAGTTTGGTAATGCTTTTTAGTTTTGGAAGTTATGCAAGATGCCCTGGACTAAGTTACCCTTGCAAGCAAGTATCGAGTTACTCCCCAGTTATTACCTTCAATTTTCTTGAGACCTTACTAAAGCAAAGTGTTTATCTTGTTACAAGTTTATCTTATAAATTGGTATTTGAAAGTATTCATGACTTATAACTTTTGAACTTGTCTTTTCACTATAAGTGATTAATTGCATGCCAAAGGTTTACGAAAGAAAAATGATTTTAAGGAAAATAAGATTTTTGGAAAGTATTTTTTTTTCTATTCAATTATTTTTGTCTTCTCACTGAGCTTGTCTCACGTTTTCTATGATTTTCTCGCTCTTTGGTTTTCTGTTTTGCCTAGGTTAGCGTTGTAGAGGTCGGATCAATATCCACGTCAAAGGCATGCATCCACTTGATCTTCTTGATCTACTGACATCAGTCGTATAGTTTACTTAGTAGTAGTTCTTATGTTAATTAGAGGAGCTTTGAGATGCCATAAGTAAATTGAGGTCTATTGAAATTGCATGTAAATATTGGACGAGACACTTTGTTTTATCTATTCATTGATGGTTAGTGAAAGTTGATTTTGTGAGAGACAAGGGGTCAAATTTGGGAGTTATTGGAGATTTATGATATTAGAAGTGTATTGTTGATTTATAGGTTTTTGGATAGTCCATTTTTAGGAGAGGTTATGTCGAATTTTCGAAAAAACCTTTCTCTAACTTGGTCTATATAGATCCACCTCGGATTCCACCTTGGAATTCGGGAGCGGGTCTGACAGCTTCTATTAGTGGTACTGGTTCTTTGCCCACTAAGCTGTGTCTTCTTGACAAATTTTGTTTTCCCCACTCAAAGAAGCTTTACCTCTTGTTTCACCATAAAGTCCTTGTGCTCTGACTCAACTCTCAAAGCTACAGCTACAGCTTTTTTGTAGCTTTTCAATCCTAACAACACAACCATTTTGCGAATGGGACGAATAAGTCCATCCACGGATTTTTATAGTGCTGGCCTCTTCATCAACAATAAGAGTCTGTGCATAGCGAGACAATTGCCTAAATTTGCCTTCATATTGTGGGACTATCATATCACCCTAAGTTAGCTTAACAAATCCTCGCAGTTTGACATTTTTAATGGTCTGATGGAAATAATGATCATAGAACAACATCTTAAACTCCTCCCAAGTCAAGTTCAACACTTCACAACTCCCTTGATGTAATCCCACCAATGATCTGCTTCATTAGTAAATAGGGAAGTAGCAAATTCCACTCTAAAATCATGAGGTACCCTATAAACATCTAGTTTCTTCTTCACTTGCATAAGCCATAATTCAGCTTCAAAAAAATTAGGAGGATTTAGCCTTTGAAAATTCTTGTGATAAGTCACTCTCCTATCAAGTTGTTGCTCTTCTTAGTCACCTTGGGTCACCTCATCAGCATGATAGGAGCATTTTAATGCGACATTTTAAATGTTATTTCCTCATATTTACTTAGTCATTTCCTTAAATAAATCCTTCTAGTTTAGGAAAGTTTCCATCTTTAGAAAGTTTCTATTTTTAGTAACTTTAATAAAAGTTTCTATTTTCTAGGTACCTTGGAATAAATGGAGTTGAAATGAGCTGAAATGAAGAAATGGAGTTTTCCTGGTCCGACTAGGAATCCCAGTCAACGCAGGAATCCTGATGAGGCTAGGAAACCTGAAGGCATTAGGAGACCACATGATGACATGGGAGATATTTTGGGAGATTAAATCTGATTTTTGCATGGGAAATCAAGGAGATTACGTTGAGAATATCAAGGGAGAATTTCAAGGAAGAAAAGGTTCAAAACAAGTCCAGATTCGTTCCTCAATTCCCTCAAGATATGTTGGCTGAAATTAGAGAATAAAATATGCAATTTTAATGTGAAAATCAAGAGAAAATCAAGGGGAGGACATTAAAGATAAAGCCATGGAGAGATTTAAGGGAGAAAATGTCCAAAATGAGTCCGGATACATTGTCTAGGTTCATGCCTAGATATTTGGCCGAAATTGGTGAATAAATTCATATTAAATCTTGGGAAAATCAGCAATAATATATTTGGAAAGATTATGGATTTATTTTGGAGCTTTTTGATTTGTTGAGTGACATGGCAAAGCTGACGTGGCATTAATTCATTGGTTGGAGCTGTGTGGTGCAACCAGAAAATTCCTTAGAAATTAAATTCATGAAGCATTGCCTTCCCCTATATAAACCCCCCCTATGCTACACCACAAGACACACCTCTCTCCATTGATAGGAGCATTTTAATGCGACGTTTTACTTGTTTTTCCCTACATTTCTTGCGTTAATTCCTTATTACAACCCTGTTTAGGAAAGTTTCCATTCTTTGATTGGGAAAGTTCCTATTTGTAGAAAGTTTCTATTTTTGTAGTTTCTACTTTTCATTTTTTTAGAAAGTTTCCATTTTCAGTTTAGGAAAGTTGTCATTTTTCAT